>OW618046.2:13481512-14756231 GCA_939531255.2 Thera britannica | reverse complement strand
TTATGATACCCACTAACTGTAGCCCACGACTTCGCTCGTATGGTGGTGGTACCACTATCACAATAAAACTAAGAGTGTTAGGTACCTACTGCAAACTGACGGACGACACACAATATCAAAGTTTAAAAACTATTGATCCGCATGGTTCAAAGATGAAGTTTTTTTGTATTTTCTTCGAAATTACTGTTCCGCGAAAAACAAAGTCCACGCGGATAAAGTCGCGCGTTACTGCTATAGTAAAATTATAAATGCAATAGTGACACACTTTTATAAGGTAAAGATGTGTTTATAGTGGTTGTCCTTGGCGCGATCGCGGCTTGCAGAACAGCTGACGGCATTGTGAAGCTACAAAGACACGGATATCCGGATACCAGCCGTCACCAGCCTCACATATGGGATTGTCTTACAGAGATTTTAATAAGTTGCTTTGAAATACAGCTTTTCTTCCATGTCACTGTTACCCAGCTAAATCCTAAACACTGCATTAAACGATTGGATTTAGTACCGATTTTATCATCTTTTTGTCTCTTTTTATTACGGGTCCTTTAGAAAAGACTACTTTACTTTACTTTAGAATATTTTTGTCTGACGGATAAAAGTTGCTGAGACCCGGAGAGGAATGAAAATTGGCCATCTTGTACGCCATGACAGCTGTATCAGAAATATCATTGAAGGAAAGTTAGAAGGAACGAAAAGAAGGAGAAGACCAAGAATATTCAAGCTACATAAGCCAAATAAAATCGAAGATTGCGTCATGTCGTAGAAGGAGGTCAATGAGGTTGCCCTCAAAAGGAATACCTGGAGAAAAATGCATACATTACGCCGTCCTTATCCTCTCAAATAAGAAATCTTGCCCCTATTAACGGGGATAGCAAGAAATTTAAATTCAATTTCTGTCCCCATTTAACCTAACCGTTTTACCCAAGTTAAGGCCGCGTGCCCTTATAAGAAAATAGTAACAAAGAAAGTATTTATGTATTAAGTACTTAGTCAAATGGATGAAATAAACTTTCGTGTTTGGTTTTCTAGAACTTTTTCCTCGCTAGTATCGCATATTTTTATGACTGCCAATAAAATCTGAAAGATAGCGGCTCTCGACAAGGATAAGTGGATACGAGTGTGCTAAAAAATACTAGTTTATATTCTGGTCAATGGCACAGCAAATCTCTTTGTATCTTTGAGGATAATACTCTAACACAGCAACTTACAGCCATTCTGGCCTCTTTGCTTGTAAGTTATTATTAAAATAAACAATCCACAATTCCCTTTGCCCATGGACGTATTATTATGCTACTCGTATATCTATGATAAAAAATGACAAGGAAACTATAACTTTATTCCTAACTAGTGGACATTTATTTTTTAAACACATAAATATAGCTATTGCTCAAGTTGAATGTAGCTTTAAAATGGTGAAATAATTTTTGAAATTAGCACAGTAGTTTTTGAGTGAATTAATTACAAACAAAATCATTCTCATAAATCTTTCCTCTGTAAAATATCAGTATAGATGAGAGGAAAATAACATCAAAATTTTTAAACTAGTCAGATCAGTTGTATAGGGCAACAAACTACGGCTTGGTTCACACCGTTTTTTCGTATGATCCTTTCACAAAATACAAATTTAATAGCAGTCAAACGCAATACACCCAAAAGCAAATGAACCCTCATAAGCGATTCACACCATATTCTCCCTGAATGCGTGATTAATCCCTCCACATTAGAGCGAGACCTTGGAGTGTGGAAGTAATGTCTCGTGCCAGGGTCGGATTATGTAGATCGAGGGCCGGCGGAAAATCAAATCGCGGGAAACCATTTCCGATAAATAAATACGTCACAACCGACGTGTGACAGTGACAGGTGCCTAAAGACATAAGTTTTGAAACTTTCATGGTTCAACACTATTTAATTCGCAAAATGTAATCATGGTAAAAAACCCGTTGTTCATAAGAATAGGTGCCTAAAGATTAAGAAAAAAAAACACTGACTGGTTACAAAACTACTAAACTGATTTAAATATTTTTTTATGTACTTCTTGTTTGCAAATTGATAGCCTTATTCACTTTATAACAGGAGTTTATTTAATCCCTCTCTGTCTTACTAATGGAAATACTTATCTGAAATATCCAGCGTTCAGCATTCGTAGCGTGACGTAGTTATGCATGACAGACATCACTGTCAGATTCGCGCATCAAGTGATTTCATAGTGAATTTTGTCAACGTTCTCGCACACGATACCATAGTAATAAAGAAGGTAAAAGCAATAAAGCAACATTTCTAATAATATAAGAAAGTACTTTGAGCAGGGGATTAATAGCCTCTTTTATTGGTGTTTATTTCTCCATATCTGCTAATCTCTAATCACTCGCCTCTATTAATAAAGTCAAGACTATTAACGCGAGTACATTGTGATGAGAGCGTGATACATAGTTGCTTTTCTGTTTGATGTGTCTTAAATGACTGTGGTTTATTTAACATTTTTTTTTTCTGAAACCCCATATTTTGAAGATAAGCTAAACTGTATTTAATGAAACTTATCAGAAAGCTCACTCGCTACCCGGAATTTTACCCCCCGTAATTAAAATAAAAATGCCACAAAACTACTGTTGACAAGCAGCATGTCGCGTGTCAAACGTCGTGTGCCAAGCAGTCTCTTAGTAGGCCTACCACAAGCTCTGTCTGGCTCTGTCTCTAGTTTTGAGTCACTGTGAGTGCTGGCTAAATAAATACTACGTCGAAACGTAACACACAGTATAATGCACTGGTGAGCACTCACATAGACTCAAAACCAGAGCCAGAGACAGAGCTAGACAGAGCTTGTGGTAGCCCTACTGTTCCCAACAGAACGTTACGTACAAACTGTCACGAATGGAAGTGATTTCCAAGTTTTAAGTGTTTTGCGAACACTTACGAACAGGTTGAAGGGTGGAATCCTTGAAGCCGTGTCACAGTGAAACGCTTACTCGGTAGCGGATATCCTGATATTTAAATGAAACTTGGAAAAAATACTAAAAGAAAATTGACTTGTTTCTGTCATGTTTCAAAATAAAGCAGAGTATTTTCATTCTTTATTTTCTTATTTTCTCTAAGCTCTGCTTAGTTTGGGGCTAGATAGTGTTGTGTGGATTGTTCGCATTATTTATTGTTATTATTATTTTTATTCTTTGTGTGTATCGCACGGTACATACATATTGGTTTTCTTCTGTGTATGGGATCAGCATTTATTTATTACCTTTTCAAAAGACCTTGTTATATTCCTGGCACTGAATCCAACGGTCCTTTAAATCTGATCCCAAGCTAAGCAAATCTTTTACCTTGAATATTTTTTTTTATAATTGTAATCGCGCCCGCGTTCGCTTGCGCGTAGTGTACAACCAAGGCCTCTGGTGGTTTATCACTTATCAGTCACTGTTAGTGAGACCACCTTGTATTTAAGTCGATGATTTTAATTCAAGGTAAGCAGACACTTAGACTGTCAAAGAACTTACTAGATAGAGGCATTTCTTCGAGTTTAATTACATATTGTATTGTGTAAATAGCTTCACGCAAAAATTTTCAAATTCCTTTAGTAAAACATTCTCTTCTCACAATCTTGCATTCCAAAGACAAAAATTTTACTTTTTAAAATTTCCCACGTAAATACGAAGTTCATGCACCGTTAGATGCAAAAGCAAAAATTAATTATCGGGGCGTAGACGTGCTACGAAAAACTCTACGGCGCGCGTTCAAGTCTTTCATACGAAAACGTGCAAAAAAGTTTTGAACCATAACTTATCGAATTAATTTCATGAAACCCGCCAAACTTACAGTCGAGGTAAGCGTGCGAACGTACATAAATTCAGAACTCAGTGGACCATTTATTTTGTTAATTACATCGTAAAATTCGCCATCATCATCAGCCTGAACTAGTCCACTGTCCACTAGACATGGACATAAGGCTATGCCGTTTTTAGTTGGTTTTCTGTAGCTGCAAGGCATGCGGCTTTATAACCGCAATCTGAAGATACGTCTGCCTATCCCCTGGCCTCGGAGATGGAGGTGAAAAGACAAGTGAGATGGAAGGCCTATTTTTTTTCTAAGTTGCGTTTGGTTGAAAATTGTAAGGTCTTTCAATTATTACCTAATTGGGAAGGTAAATCTTTTCTACTAAGACAGGTTAAAAAAAAAACAGGTGTCTTGTTCAATAGTGCAATACAGGTGTCTTGTTCTTTCAGGTTCTAGTTTTGTCTTTATTAAGATTAGAAACAATTACGACGTTATGTAAAAATAAAATGAGGTAAAAAACGTTTTAGAGGCGTAAACACGATTTTTACCTCGAGACTCCACCGTAGAACAATTTTTCCAGCCTTATTCATCGGAATAACCTTTTCCCTTTTCCCTTTTCCGAAACACAGACGTTGTTTATGTGGTGGCGACCGACGTCAGTGAGCCGCATATTACTTTGCGTTACATTTTTGCGAGCAGGTGTGACAGACACATTCATTATATTATACTGTGGTTGTACTGTACAAACCCAATAATGCTGACCGCAAATAAGTTAATAGAATGTGTAAGAAATAAACCAAATAAAAATACCAATAATCTCAATTGGAAAAATAAAACATCGCGATGAAACTAGTATTCAAATGACAATTAATGATTATTTAATAGCGTTAGTAGAACTGAAATATTTTCTTTTTTGTTTGGTTATGCTGTTGGAAAGATGGATGAACAGTATGAAGGACTACATTGATAAAAAATAAGTGAGTACAGAGATGACGGCTGATAGAGTTGAATGGAAGAGGGGTATATGTTGTTCCAACCCCCTATAAAATGGGATAAGGGCAGGAAGAAGGAGACACTTGTTAATCGTGTGAGCGAAGTGAACAAAGATCTTACAATCAACTATTAGTACTGGTAAAAAAAATTGGAAACAAAGTTGCAAAGCTGTATAAATAAATTTGATCATAAAACTTCCAATAAGCGTGGTGGAAAATAGCGTAATAACAAGCAAACGAGAAGTTGCTTATAAATAATTATGTAATTAATTGCCTGTTAACAGTCTTATCAGTGGTCAGTCGCACCGAGTTGTTGATCAACATTCAGCGACCTCTACGACTCGAAGTGCAAGTCTTACACATAGATGCAGGTTCAATTGAAGAGATGCAAAAGGGACTGATCGTTGATATTATTTTGACGTGACACCGTTTTATAATTCGATGAAGCCAGCTGCACGCACGAAAAAACATGACTCATACGGCGTTACCTCGCTCTGAGGCGTTCCATTTAAGGCTTGAAGTGCAAGCGATAGCGCGGGACGAGCGACAAAGAGGCACAATCGGCCTCCGCGTTCGGCAGCGTTCGACATCTGTCTCTCTCCTACTTGAGTGAGCAATGCGTCCGCGTGGACAGCTGTATGACGTTGTCACGTTCAACTATCGTCAGTAAACCGACTTTACAGACAACCGATTTTTTTATCGAATAAATGCTGGTGATCGTCAAGACGATTCTTACAGCGCTACCGGACAATAATTGATGGGTAACAAAATAGCGTAAGAGTTTAACTTGCTCAAAATATCGTAAAACAATGTTCTATAGATATTTTATAACTCTTGAAGTAATTTATAGCGAAACCTTACTTTATATGCCTATGGTATACACCTATTATCTAGTTCTCCCAAAAAAAATTTTAATTTGTACCACAAAAACCTGTTCCTATAACATTAAATTGGTAAAATTTTGCAACATTTACGTCACAAATCTAGAATCTGTAAAACACCGAAGGCCTGCCAAACCTGTCTACCACAGATTAAGTAATACCAGTTGCTCGTATTTTCCTTGTCGTCTTTGGACTTCTTATTTAACTTGGTCTGATCGCGATAAAATGAAATCCCTGTTTCAAAGTTTTTAATTGAAATTCGGACTTTTGAAAAACTCAAGGGTCAACACTTCAAACTCATCAGATTTTTCATTTCAAGTTATAATTTAAGCACTTTTGTTCGATACAGCGATAACAAATTAAGACGACGAACACCATGAAACAACTTTTCGCTCCTGAACAGCTTCCATAAAATCACTGAACTTGTATATGAAAAATCTCAAACAACCATCTTATGTGCAATCCATTTGCACACAGTTTAGCAAAAAATTAATTTTGATCCGTTTTCATATACTTACTTAATAAAGTTTGCTCATATTGTTATCGAACGTACCTGCGTAAGTGCAAACTTTTTGGTACGAAAACGTGTGAGAATACCAGTGTTTTCTTGTTTTAGCTACCTATGTATATATATTTTATTCATTTATTGATTTCACTTAACATTTACGTAATAAATGAATGCGTGAATGAACCTACTTACAAGGCACTTCATTCATTTAATTTATAAATTATGTCTTACGATCTTTATCATTTCGGGGTTATCGTTAATTATAAAAAAAACACGTGGTAATGTTATTAAATTCATATCTCAACAAACACCCACATTATGTACGGTGAGAGTTTGCCCACGAAGTTTTCTTTCACCGTCTGAGTGTGAATCAACCTCTACGTTTTACAACAGATGAGAAGTTGAAAACAAAAACGTCATGATTTTTTTTAACATAATTATGACTTACCACTTTATCCAAGAGCCAGCTAGCGGGAAAGATGAGCGGGATGTAAGTGATCATGAATATCATGGAGGTCCAGTAGACCATGATGCTGGATATTCCGTAGTGTTTCACCACGGCATCCTGGATGATGCTGTACTGCACCCATTGCATGCTGTTCGAAGCCGAGTAGAAAACAAACACGATCAGAACCAGCCAACGTATGGGGTACACCGTGTATTCCGTCGCGATTTTTTTAGAGGGCGATTCTATCATCCCCTTTTCCGCCACCCCATCCATAACGCTCCCGCAAACTTCTATGTTTTTCTCCGCCATTGTAAATTATTGTCGATTATACTAATTTGGCAATATATGGCAATTGCTTTCGAAGCTACAAGTTCCTATCCTAAGTTATTGTCGTTTTTCCCGCGCGCGGTATGTTGCCGGTTTGTTTCACTTGAGGTCTGGCATGCGTGTGGTCCGCGAGGCTGCCAGGCCACGACTGTTTTTTCATTTTCCTCGAAGCGCGAGTCGGCACGGATCTCTGAATGGATAACTTCCGGAGCTCCCTCGAACTGATTGCAATGGCACCAACCGGTCTAATTGTACTATTTTTTATATACACTGTGAGTCTGGATTACAGCGTAATCAAGTTATTGTTGCGAATGAAAAGATAACGGTTTAGTCATGAATCAAGTTCAGTCACAGTCATCGAAATAGAAGCAGAATAAAACAGGTGTTTTTATTGATGATTCCTATTGTTACATTAGGACTGATTAGAAGTGTGTGTAAGGTGCTGTCTTACGTCATCGATGTACCTACCTACCTGAGCAATTGAGCATACGTAGGTAATATGTATCTATAACCGATTGATTATGCGGTAAGCCATTACTTTTATTGGGGTATTGACTAGTGACTAGGTACCTAATCAGCATTAGCTAACACAATAAATAAAGTAATAAAATATACCAAGTTATCACTTTTTTTATTAACTAATGTCTGAAGTTTAAAATGGTGGTCGCTTAGCGTTGTTTCTCCTGTTATTCCGGCAGCACGGCTCGATTGAGTGATCGCTGAATCCGCGTTCCATTTTCAAAATTTCAAACAAAAATTGACAACTCACATCGAATTCAGCGATCGCTTGAGTGATTTATGTTGCTAGAATTGCACCCCAGTTGAATCTTATGAGCAACCAAGCACTCTAGCTAGAATCAAGAGTGGATCTTGAATCTAGAGTTTATTTCAAAGATACCTACTCCGTGAAAGACGTGAATCTTTAATGTAAAAAACACGTTCGAAATAGGTCAGCATAGCCTCAGAGGAATCGTTAAAGTTAAAGTATATAATATTATTTGCTGTCAAATACCTGCAAATGTTTGTTGAATCCGGTAACTCCCATTTGTTCTATAGGACTGTGACGTGAATCAACGTAATTCTACCTCTAAGGCATGCAAAAATTAAATTTCTAAAAGGTTTGTTCAAAAAAATTAATTCTTCATGCCGCCACACCAAAATGTATTCAGATTTGGTGATGTCAGTCTGTTTACAAACGACGAGCACCAAACCGACAATATCCTCTCTCATTGTAATTCAAAACAGGCATTTACCCGGCCACAAACAGATTCCGTCCTATTTGGACCGAATATTGTAGTTTTCCAAGTGGAAACCCTGCTGATCAATTTTCATCAAATGTTCTGAAATATTTTAATTTAAATACAGTGGTTAATTACACAAACAAATGACTTACTTGATATTGACCTTTCATTATCATCATCATCACTGTTATTTTAGGCACTTATTTATTTATTCTTTCTTCGCACACAGTCCCCTTGTAAATATCTTGAGTCCATTCCATCCAAAGGTTGTCTGGTAGAGATCGCTATTTAGCGATAAGGCCGCCCATTGTATGAGGCAAATAGTTTTAAGTATTTTATGTACCTGTTCTTTAATTATTTGTTGTGTGCAATAAAGTATTTTCTATCTTCTATCTATCTATCATCCGCAGCACCCAGGGGGACTGATTTGATGACATGGGGAACTTCCTAGCAAGACATGGTGACAACAGGTGAAGCAAAAGATTGAAGAACGGAGTGGTGGCCAAGGATTGGGAAAAGAGGCGTCAGACGTCCCAGTAGAACGGCTACTTTTTCGTATAGTAATTACAAGACGTAGTACCTAGCAGAACGTCTATATTTGTTCAGTTTTCTAATATACTCCAAAAATACTATGTAAAGAAACATAACAAACTTGTTTTCTTTTTAATCTAAAATGTTGGCTGCATCATAATCATTAAACGGTCTTTACATCGCCATTCTAGCTTTATTTGACAACTTATTGGAAACCAGCTTAGTTCGATTACATTAATGAATCCATTGCTGCTCAAAATAGAGTTGATTAAGGCTTTAATCCCCCGATAGGCGCCATTAATTACAAACTGTCTGCGTAATTCCTTGTGTCATCAAAGCCTGGACTACAAGAAACCGATTTTATTATTTATGGAGCATTTCCGCAATATCGTACGATTATCGTTCAATAGATTCAATTACATTAAGCATAAGTACCTACTAGTGAAGGGTAGGGGGTGGCAATTACAGGTACATACAATTAATCCCCTTAACGTCTGAGAGTGATGCCCGCAGTGCATTACCACAAAGGGCACGGCCTTGATGCATGTTTAATTATAGACTGCGAATAATCTAGACTCTACTAGGCTTTCTTTTTTTGACCTGGATTTTTTCTTTTTTTTGATTGGATGTTCAGACAGGTCAAATACACAAATAGAAAGCCAAAACACAAAAAGGTGTTATTAAATAAATAAATATTGTGGACAATCCAAAACTTTCTATAGCCCCAAACTAAGCAGAGCTTGTACTATGGCAACAAGATAGCTAAAATAATACTTAAATACATTTTTTTTGTAAATAACAAAGACTAAACTAAGAATACAATATAACACCCAGACAGAGAACTATCACCTGCGTTCACCACACAAATATTTGTTTTCGGTAGGGATCGAACCCACGGCCTATGAAGTAGAATGTAAGGATTACCAAAGCCTGTGTTAACAAAAACTTCCTGCAATTATATGCCTTTTATCAATTAATTTCTAGGCTTGTAGTCCCACTAATTCCTTTATCATTTTTATAACACATTTGCTCGTAAAAGGTCTCTAATTTCACTGATTTCAATATCGTAATGTATGTCATTACGCACTAGTGCGGTAATGTAATGTAAAACGCACGGGTTGCTTTTTAATAAGGTATAACGTACGGTTTATCCAGATGCTAAATGTATGAAATGAAACTGAATGAAACTGAATGAAACCGAATGAAAATGCATGAAACCGAATGAACTTAAAGAAACCGAATGAAACTGAATGAAACCGAATGAAACTGCATGAAACCGAATGAAACTGCATGAAACCGAATGAAACTGAATGAAACTGAATGAAACCGAATGAAACTGAATGAAACCGAATGAAAGTGCGTGAAACCGAATGAAACTGCATGAAACCGAATGAAACTGAATGAAACTGAATGAAACCGAATGATGCCGTATGAAAATGAATGAAAGTGAATAAACCCGAATGAAACCGAATGAAACTGCATGAAACCGAATGAAACCGAATGAAACCGAATGATACCGAATGAAAATGAATGAAACTGAATAAAACCGAATGAAACTGCAAGAAACCGAATGAAACTGAATGAAACTGAATAAAACTGAATGAAACTGAATTAAAATGAATGAAACCGAATGAAACAGGATGAATTGGATGAAATTAAATGAAATTACATTTACAATCTGTTATGTCATTTCATTTCATTTCAAATTCTCTAACTGCTTTAACAAGTGATAAACAATTTATTCGTTTAATTTTTATTTATTTCCTCGCAAATGTGTTATAAAACGTCGTATGACATACGTGCGCTTTGATAATTACAGCCTCTGCTTTCTTGTAGCCCTCGCCTAAGGCTCGGGCTTCAATAACGCCTCGGCTGTAATTTTCAACCTACCGCACTTATATCATAATGTACTATAATAGCTTTGACGGACGCAAGCCGCGCGTGTCCTTAACCCTTGCGCACATCTAGCGCGATGGCGATCAGTGAACGCTGTCAAATATGACAGCGATATCTGACAGCGTTTCACTGGTCACCATCGCCATCGCGCTAGATTGCGCAGGCCTTTAACGATCCTGGAAATTTGCCGAAACTGCTCGTTTTCAGTAAATTTTAATTAGATGTCACTGGTTTAGAAGATAACGTATTTGCTGATTTTATCTCGAGGTGAGAATTACTTGTTACAAAGTCTTTTAGACACATGGAGGCCAGCAGACTCATAAAAAAATACCTATCTTAAAGTATCTACTGCACTACTTTGTTTGGAAGTAAAATTAGTGATGCATTGATAACTACAGCTGACAACGATGATAACTCATATTATTATATTCATGTTTATTCTTAACGTAGCACAACAAACCATAATAGTAGGTAGTATTGGTTATTATTGACCTCTCAGCTCAGTTGGCTCGGCTTTCTGCGCCGTAGGTCGTAGGTTCGATCCCCGCCGCGAACAAATATTTATTTTGTGGTGAACACAAATTAGTAGAAGCAACATGAAGGTCGTTCAATGAAATATAGGTTTAAAATACTTGAGAAACCAACTTCATAACCAACTGCTGAACTGATTTTCATGAAATTTATGGGTCTAATTTTGAAACATTACCATTCAATAATACCAAAAAGCCATTAAATAATATTTACATACCATTCAATAATATTTATCTTTTTTCCTTTGTTTTTAAAACCGGTTCAAATCATGACGAAATTATGCGATATCAAACATTACAAAAAAAATACAACTGAATTATGAATCTCCTCCTTTTTTATTAGAATTCGTTAAAAAAAAAGTTCCTTAGTTAAAAAAGGTATGAAAAACCTGTTCACGCACAAGAAATAAATATGTTTATATACAAAGTATCGCACAAGACCCCAATTTATATTTTCAATTTGAATAACTAGGCCGCCTTTCCTGTGGGCCCTTAGAAACCGGCCGATAAATCAACGGAATTCGAGGGTACCAGGGACCGCAGTCGAAGGTCGAAGGGAGGCTGACCTTGAGGACTGCGAAAGCCATTTAACACACGTCGTGAAAAGGTTACAGGGAAAGGGGAAGTCGGCACTATGCATACATTTTTGTATCGATAGGAAACATTATAAAACACAGCCATACTTAAATTCCATAAGGTCTGTATTTTGTAGATATTTTAATACATTGCAATGGCATCATAATATAGTTAAGTGAGGGACTTAATGTCCAAGTTAGGTTTAGAAAAACCCGTACCCTTGGTGGTATGGGTTTTTTTATTTTATATCGAAACCGCTTCGCCATCAGGCCATATTTCCATACAAACTTAATTTACAAAACTATGGGTGAATAAAGTATTAATGTACACTGAAATAGCTGTAATAGGCTTTTACAGTGGTCCTTATTACCGGCCAGTTATATAAAGTTGGAGTGTCAGGAGGTCGTGGCAGTCGAGGCTTCAGAAAAAGAACTAACAGACTTTTACGACTATTTTGAGACATATGTTTTAAGCTCATTCACGTATTCAATGCCGAGTACCCGTTAGAAAGAATGATGAAAAAAATACTTTTTTGGTTTTTTATTAATATTTCTGTTATCCTACAGTTTTCTCCAACTTTATATAACTGGCCGGCAATAAAGACCACTGTAAAATTCTATTTCAGTGTACATTTATACTTTGTTTGCCCATAGTTGTGTAAATTCAGTTTGTATCGGAATCGAACAACCTTAATGCTTGTTCGCTTACTTAGAAGTATAAAAAAAATATAGCAGGTTACAAGTGAATTTCCTTGATACTATACGAGACCAGGGGACGCTCGAGTGATGCCAAGCTTACTGATATTTTTCTAACAATGCGCGACCTGGAGTCTTTCAAATCAATAATTTGCAGTACTTACTAGTCACAGTCAAAAAAGATTTATCCAATAACGAAAAAATCACTTTAAAACTAGCAATAGACGTAAATGCCAAAGGGTCACACACTCACATAAACCACACTGCTTAAGTCGAAGGGATTACAGTAGTCCCCAGTGACCTTGCAAGAACAACCCCTGAACGGTGGCGGAGGGAAATCCATTTGTCACGGGGTACTCAGAGTTAATTAAAAAGTTTGCTATTATAGAACATTTACTAACTCTATTAGTGTTTTATTTGTAGCAGCCAGGCCAATGAGTAAATCAATCCAAAGTGAAGTGCAAACGAATTTACCAATTTGCTGGGACAGAAGAGACAGAAAATATTTATTTGCGAAGCAACCAAATTCACACTAAAACTCCAGGTTTCTGAATAAAATGTATTGTTGTATGTTCTAAATTGATTTAATCTGACTGATATTATTACTCTGAGATGGTAAAACCATGTTTGTAGAAAATGCCTTTAGTGAACAATATATTTACATAATTGATATTGATATTTTACGCAAATATTAGTGCTATGAAGACCTGCATTTGGAACTGCATGTATATTACAAATTATTAAACCCACACGCTGGAATCCGTAGTCGAAGTATGAAATAGTCCCCCCATAAGTCATGACCGGGCTCAAAATCTCAACATTCTCGATGACTTTAGGGTTTTATTGGTTACTTGCGATACGTCTCGTTTTCGCACGGGTGGATAGATTGAAAGGCAACAGATTTTTTTTCTAAATTACACCCGTGAAAAGCCGGGGCGGGTCGGTAGTAGAAAATAAAGCTTTCGTTATTTAATGATAATGTTGCATTCTAATGATGAAAAATTTTGAAATCGTTTCAGCAGTTTTTGAGTTTACAAATCTTTCCTCTTCATAATATAAGTGTTGATGACAAACGATACAATATAACTTTTGAAACTATCATGGTTTTTATCACTATTTAACGATACAATATCATAAAAGCAAGCTGGTCATAAAAGTAACCCATTCATTCATTCTTGTAGCGTTTAGTTGTTCTCATGTTAAAAGATCAATTACGCAAGCTTCGTCACAAGCTGTTCATTTTCAGGTATAAATAATTTAAGTAATTTGTCATGGCGAGGTAAACAAACTAACGACGCTGAAACCCAACAAAAAGGACGAATCTCTTTCCCTTTTGTCCAAAACTCAGTCTGTCAAAAACAACAAAAGATGAGAAGTCACATTTGGGTGTAATGTCCACCAAAGTAGCACCATCACACACATTTTGCTGGCTTTGCGAAACGTCAGCAACTTATTTGCGTCCTATTTGGACAATTTGTATTGTTTATTAATTATTATTAGGTACCTACACCTAAACATCTAATAAAGAAAACAATAACAAAGGTCCAAGCAGTAGGTAAACAAATGATTTTTCATTGCTCATACTCTGAAAGTAGGTCTGAAGTTGCCTGAGGGGCCTAATTGAAAGTAATACTTTCAGCCCTAGGGAGAATCGCTTTCTACTGACAGAATTTCAACAAATTATAAAAAAAAACAAGTTCTATTTTATTCAAAAGTCTTTCTAACTGCAAGGAGGTTGTTGAACCAAATTCCAACTTTTTGAAAAACCGGGAAGGCGGCAATTCAATCTTCATTTTCACTAATTTTTCTCAAAAAACTTAAAAAACTCAAAAAACGTGACTTTCAACACTCGGGTAACAATGTACTATATTGACCACAAAAAGATACAAATAAGCATAGGTCTTAACAAAAATGGCACACGGTCAATTAGGGCTCTGGCTCAGTAGTTATGTGGTACTCGTTTTTGAGTTTCTGTATGTGTTTATTTTTTTTTTCTTGTGAAGCCGTCCTGATCTTCTTATCCTGTTGTTTTTTTTTTTGATAAATAGTGCGGTACCTTTGTCTTTTTGAGCCAAATAAAAGCAAAATTTGAGCAAAATGTATCTATCTATTTAATTTTCTATAATAAACCCTGTAAGTGAGAAGCGAATTGTTCTTTTTTGTCGAGAATGACCGAGCAAGCGTCATGGGCGCTTTGCTGCTAAATCTGGGCAATAATTCTAGTGAAAACGCTTCAGTTTTACAAATCGGTACTTTATCCTCTGTATCGGACCATCTCCACCGGGAAAGCCATCCATCTTCATGGCTCATTGCAGACACTACTGAGAGCGACTTTCAGAAAGTTTCATGTTCGCTTCGATGGAATTGCTTTTAAAGGGGATTTCTAACAAATAAACTAGGCGGGTCTTTCAGTTCTTTAAAGAACGGCAGCGCATCAGCACCACCTCTGGTGTTGCAGGTGTCTATGGGTGACGGTGACTACTTTCCATCAGGTGGCCCGTCTGCTCGTCTGCCAGCTATGGCATAAAAAAAAAAAGCAGCCAAGTGCGAGTCGGACTCGCCCATGAAGGGTTCCGTAGCACGACGAACTACAAGAACCTGTATATTATTTACTTGATGTAACATAATAAGGTTCTTGTAGTTCGTCGAAAGGTAAATTGCGGTTTACGGTTTATGACGTATAAAAAAAAAACTACTGACTAGATCTCGTTCAAACCAAAAATCGTTGGAAGTTTACATAGTAATGTACAACATATATTTTTTTTAGTATTATCATTCTCTTACTTTAGAAGTTAGAGGGGGGGGGACCAACTTTTTTCCACTTTGGAAGTGTCTCTCGCGCAAACTATTCAGTTTAGAAAAAAACAATATTAGAAACCTCAACATCATTTTTGAAGACCTATCCATAGATACCCCACACGTATGGGTTCGATGAAAAAAAAAATTTTGAGTTTCAGTTTCAAGTATGGGGACCCCCGAAATTTATAGTTTTATTTTTATTTTTATGTTAAAATCTTAATGCGGTTCACAGAATACATCTACTCGCCAAGTTTCATCAGTCTAGCTTTTACGGTTTCGGAGAAAAATGGCTGTGACATACGGACGGACAGACAGACAGACAGACAGAGAGACAGACAGACAGACATGACGAATCTATAAGGGTTCCGTTTTTGCCATTTGGCTACGGAACCCTAAAAAGGTAGATATTCATGCAAAGTGTGTAACTAATTCAAAAATAAACATACGAGTTTTAATTCAGTTTTCTAGTCGTACAGCAAAATGATTATGTATAAAATGAAAGGTGCCTTTTAGTAAAATTCAAGTTTTTTCCCAAGCCTAAAGAGTTAGCAAAGGCTCAAAGGCTTGGCTTTTGATCGAGATATTTTGCAGTTCCGCTAACACGACGACGACGGTCCTTATAACATTACTTCAAAGAAATTATGTAAAAAATATGAGCATAAATTGTGTTTGGTAAAAAAAATGTAGGTACACCGAAAGAATGTACATATGTGATTTGGCTATAATACTAGAAAACATTCACATAACACAAGTAGTAGAAACCGCAGCTGTAGAAGATATAAAAAAGCAGCCAAGTGCGAGTCGGACTCGCCCATGAAGGGTTCCGTAGCAACAAGTAACATAATATAAAGGTTCTTGTAGTTCGTCGAAAGGTAAATTGCGGTTTACGATTTATAACGTTTAAAAAAAAACTACTGGCTAGATCTCGTTCAATGAAACGTCGTTCTCGCTCTTCGTATGGGTTCGATGAAAAAAAAATTTTTTCGTTTCAGTTTCAAGTATGGGAACCCCCAAAATTTATAGTTTTTTTTCTATTTTTGTGTAAAAATCTTAATGCGGTTCACAGAATACATCTACTCGCCAAGTTTCATCAGTCTAGCTCTTATGGTTTCGGAGAAAAATGGCTGTGACACGGTCGGACAGACAGACAGACAGACAGACAGACAGACATGACGAATCTATAAGGGTTCCGTTTTTGCCATTTGGCTACGGAACCCTAAAAACATTGTTTTTATGATAGATGGATCGATAGGAACTGCTCCAATGGATTCCAATGGCTTTCATTTCATCGGGCTATCGAAGACTTAGTTAATCGACTATGAAATATCACTGTCATTATGGCGAAACTAGGTCAGTGGAGTTATCTATCACGAATGAATAAACTCCTTTTTACGTTGATGACTATTTCATGACAGCTATATTTTATGTTATTCATCTGCCTACAGAATCCTTGTTAGCCAAAATAGATAAAGTTGAACATGGAAAACAAAAATTGACTTTTGATGTTAGTTAATCAAAATTAGCTTAAAAAGCAATTAACTATCTAACTAATAATGCGCAATTACACCTACCTGTTGCTTTTAGATACGTAAAAAACCGTCAAAAGGGTACCAAATGCATAATAGTATATGGAGAGACCAGCAAAAACCGCATTGATGGACGAACGTACCACATTGATCTGTTTTTTTTTATTTTCGTTATTTAAGTAAACAGCATTTAGGCCCGAATTCGTAGCCCGTAGTCTGAGGCCCGTATTCCGAAACAGCACTTGAGTCTGAGTCGAGCCTCAAGCATAGATTTTTGACACTTTTCAATGGAGAACTGTCATTGAAAGCGAAGCAAAAGAGGCTCGACTCAGACTCAAGCACTGTTTTAGAATACGGGCCTGAGACTCAAGAGCAGATTTTTGTCACTTTTCAATGGAGAAATGTCATGAAAACTAAGCTTGAGATTCGACTCAGAGACTCAAGAACAGTTTCAGAATACGGGCCCTAATATTGCAAGTCAGTTCGAAATTTAAATAAAATCTTTGATAAGTTGCCTCCTTGGTTACTATATTTCTCGGTAAAAAATCGTTCCATTTTTAAGAAAGACAGGAAGAAGAAGATTGCAATGTGGACAATCCATGGAACACTATCCAGTCTCTTTAACTATGGGAGCCAGATAAACTGATATAATACTTTTTTGTAAATACATGCTTGGAATTCATTTCATGAGGAGCTATTTAAATACCGTACTTCGTACAACTACCTGTTTGTAAGTTATTATTGACACGTACCGTGCATACTTCATTTTTCCATTATTACGCTCAGGTGTTTTTGTCGAATGCTCAAGGTCGTAGCCAGAAATGATTTTACAGTCTATTATTATAAACCATTCAAATATGGAGTCTATTGTGTATACACAAACAAGTAGATGAAAATGTGAAAAATAAATATGTATATTTGTTGAAAGAATATAAGATAGGTAGAACGCAAATTGGGGAAAATGCGTGTAGGTAAAGACACCAGCTACAAGCTGCATAGGCTTAGGGCAAGCTAAGAAGTAGAAATTGAAGAAACATTTTTGATTTCTAACAAAACCCGGACACTGACCGTGTCTCAGAAGACCAAGCTGAATGTCTACCAAAAGGCGATGGAGTGCAGTATTCTGGGTATAATGTAAAGAGAATGGAACGAGTTCGAAAGACCACCAACACCACACTGCATTCCAAAACTGGTATCGCTGACGTAATAGGTTGCAAGGTAGCGAAGTTGAAATGAGAGTGGGTAGGTCACGGGATCCGTATGAGGCCAGGGTGTCGATTCTGAAAACACAAATCACTTAAACGATCGCGTAAATCGATGTGAGTTGTCAATTTTTGTTTGAAAAATTTGAAAATGGAACGCGGACTCAGCGATCACTCGACGATCACTCAATCAAACCGTGTTGCTGGAATTGACGCCCTGATAGGTAGGCTAAAGAAGCCATGGAATGGGTACCCACAGAAGGTAAAAAATGTCGCGACCGTCTGAAAAAGCGCTGGCGAGACGACGAGTAGGTGGAGTGTACCAAAGGTCGAGGGAAGTGGAGAATCTTGGGAGAGATCTTTGCCCAGCAGTGGGGCGGCATTGCCACGCTGAATACAACCCATATGCCATGGCTGCTTGCTACTTACTATGTTCATTGTTTGAGTTATAAGTTATGTGTAATCTATTTGATTTTAAAAGGTTGCAAATAAACGGTTTGATTTAATTGAAGCAGTTACCTAATTGTAAATTCACATCATGAAACGGCATGACGCAGTGTGATGCTTAGATGCTAATAAACAAAAAACTCACCGTTTTGTCCAGGAGCCAGCTAGCAGGAAAGATCAGCGGCACATATGTGATCATATACACCATGGATGTCCAAGACACCAGCGTGCTGTCCACGCCATAGTACTGCACCACAATATCGTTGATGATGGTGTACTGGGTCCACTGCATGGAGTTCGATGCGGAGTATACCACGAAGAGTGCCAGGATAACCCATCGTCTCCTGGTTACTACGTAGTTCGCTTTGTGCGAGCCGATGGCCAAGCCCTCTTCCATGACACTGCCACTGATGGAGTTCCTCGAGCTACCTGATTTCAGGTTCGGCTCTGATGGGAACGGGTCGTAGTTTTTATCTAATGTCATTTTTACGAATTCTCTGGTCCTGGTGGTTTTAAGTAAGTAAGATCACTGTTTCACTCAAGGTTTTGACTTTACACTAAAACCAATAGATTTCCACCAGTGTAGTTTCACAAGGTTATTAATAGTAGATCACTGAATTTCATGTACAGCTTAGACTAATTACAAAAGGTTCACATAGGATCTTGGCCTGCCATTAAAGTTTCTCATAAGGCCTTGGCCTGCCACTACAGTTACACATGAGGTCTTGGCCTGTCACCAAAGTTACACATTAGGTCTTGGTCTGTCACTAAAGTTACACAGGAAATTTTGGCTTGTCACCAAAGTTACACATTAGGTCTTGGCCTGTCACTAAAGTAACACAGAAAATCTTGGCCTGTCACCAAAGTTTCACATGAGGTCTTGGCCTGTCACTGATGTTTCACATGAAGTTTATAAACGTTAAGGCACGTATGTTAATCACAATGTATATCACAGCTCTGACCAGCAACACTGCAATTTATTTCTCTTACGATATTGTGCGATATTATATCAGTCTCTGAAACGCCGAAAGCATAATATTTTATCAGTAGATCATCGTACGATGAAGGTATTGACGATAATCAGCGATTTATTAGGGATTACTCTGCCTATAGACTTGTCTAAGTAGATAAGAGTTAAGTTAGATAGGCACTCGGCTAGAAATAATCTGATATTAGTGGAGATAAAATTGCTTTGTTCCTAGTATTTTCTTTTGTTTGTTCTAGGATAATTAACTTTGTAACAAGCAATAAAGTAGCATAGTTTCTCAATCTATTTATCATAGTTAGCTATGTATGTTTGCATATTTTAATAAATGAAAGACGGAAATAATGCTTTTCTTAAAAAGGTCACACACCGTTTTTTTGATACAAAAAATAAAGGTTCTAAGACTTATGAGTACATGTTAGATAGGTACAACACGGTCACTTTTTCACGATAAAAAAATAATTACTACAAATAACTGGCATTGTCCAACGTGTGTACATAAACATTTATCTATCAACATGCGACTGGACAGTTTTTGCAAAGTTGCTACCTCATGGTCACGAAGTTCGAGATTTGCTTTTTTGCTGATCTAAAAAAAAATAGTTCAAAATACCGTAGCTGCATAGAAATTCTGGCGTAAAGGTGAGTGAATGGTGTTGTCTCTTTCTCACATTAATAAATATCATTACTTATGAGATTATACGAATGGTGTAATAATATGTTTAAGGTGAGTTTATTGCTAATTTGAACTAACTACAGCGCGTCACACATTGATTAGTCATAATATTATGATAGTCATGTCGCAGGCAACTAGTAAAATCCGCTGTTAAATGAACTGCCTAGCGGTTTCATTAATCGCCGCTGTTTCACTAACTATATGTATGTATACGGGTGTCAGAGTCTGTCATTAGAGTGTCAAAAATCACCTAGTACCAAAAAAGGACGAACATTTTTGATTTAAGAAAACCTATGTCCTGGATTAGGGTAAGATTTAACTAGGCTTTTCCTAATTAAGCTATTTTGTCCCACCCCTGGGTAAAGGTCATTAGTTAGTTAGGTTATTGTATTTTTTTTGCTTTTAACGACTTGACTGGGAAAGGAGATGTTCAGCATTTAGGCAGTGAAATGGTGGCGATTGATTAAATGGCTGGGCAGTTCATTAAACGGCAGCTTTTTCTGTTTGGCTGCAGCAAGTATCAACAAAATGCGCTATTTAGTTCAACTTAGCAGTTGCAATCGGCAGTACATTATGTGACACAACGATGAACACTTCAATAACCATTACTTTGCGTTGAATGCATTGTTACCGCCCAGTGCTGCCAAGGGACTCTTCTAACAGGCTAGGCACGTGGTGTACATACTAGCAGGAAATGTTACTTAACTAATTAGACAGTAGTTGGTTACTGAATTGTGGAATTTCAGATACGGTTGATAATAAGGATAATGGAAATAATTTTGCAATTAATTTTTGGGTTTTTTATTGAACGCTATCGCATTCGTCATCTGAGCAAAATGCAAGTTGAACGCGTTGGCTAAAAAAGAAGAAAGTTTTTCGATCGCACACTTCGAATTTTTGAAAGATATAAAAACACGGCTCGATTGAGTGATCGCTGAATCCGCGTTCCTTTTTCAAATTTCTCAAACAAAAATGGAAAAATCACATCGATTTCAGCGATCACTTAAGTGATTTGTTTTGCTAAAATTGCACCCCAGAACGTAAGTTGAACGCTTTGGCCAAAGTAGAAGACTTCTTTGGAGAGATGTAAAGTCACTGAACTTATCAAAAATCAAAAATCAATTTGTAAGTAAAGTTGCCCTAACTGGGTTCCGTACTTAGTTAAATTTTTACTCAGAAAAACGTGTTATGGTCAAAATTATGTTTTTGCTAAACTTATGTGTAATCGGATTGCACACAAAATAGCTCGGGATTTTCGATTAATAAGTTCAGTGTTTTTATATCTTTCAAAAAGTCAACGTGTGCGATCGAAAAGTTGTCTTCTTCTTTAGCCAACGCGTTCTACTTGCATTCTATACTAGGATGACGTGTAGCGTTAAAATATTTTTACTTTTTTTTGCAAAATTATTCCTCATCAATATCAACCGTATCTGAAATACCAATTCAGTAAACAACTATTGTTTAATAAGATCATCGAAGTTGGTCTGCCCCTAATCTCCACTAATCCTCTGATCTTTGCGTTCTATTTAGTGGATTCAACCCCTGGATATTTCTTGTCCGTTTGATTCTGTTCGTCGGAGATTTTGTTCAAAGGTCAACAGCTTCTAAAGTGCTAGGGACTATCAGCGAGGTCGAAAGGTATGATTGTTTTGTTTGTGAATAGAGGATGGCATGATACATAGTTATGAGCAGTCCAGTAGTTGATTGGGCATGCCTAGTAAATATCATACAAAGTAACGTAGTAAGAAATTAATTACTATTGTGTACAATCTAGCCCCACATTTTAATATGGGAATAAGATAGCCGATATGATATTCATTCCTTTTTGTAAATACATAATTAGAATACAATATTACACCCAGACACAGAACAAACACCTGCGTTCATCACGCAAATATTTTGTTCTCGGTGGGAATCAAACCTACGACTTTAGGGGGCAGAAGGTTGAGGCCAGTCAAAATAGCGTATTACAAACTTATATTTTGTTCTATAGGATAGGATGGAATACGGACGTATTCTTTACGCGGATATCAAGAAGATTATGAATACCCATCGAGATATAAGTATCTCGATGTGAATACCTATTATAAATCTGTTTCAAAAAGTTTGATTCTACGAGAACATTATGCATGTTGCTTTATTGTATCAATTTAGTAAGTACCTTTAAGGCACTCAATCATATTGTAAATTTTAAGATATTTTTTAGATAACAATTTCGAGACAGAGATATACTAATAAGTAGGTAAGTACCTATCTCTTAGCACTTAGTTATTTAGAATCAATATCATTACTTGCAAAGTTTGAACTTAGTGCTATAGTCGAAATTGTCCTTTATTGTGAGAAAGAGACCAAAACCCAAAACAAACCTTTACAATTCCTACTATAATTAATTACCACGAACTTTTTCATTGAATAACAGCGTACAAAACCTTATTTTCACTATAAACACCTCTAAAACACTATCACTATTCACTTATCCGGGAATAAACACCGACTGTCCTGAAGTCATACATCCATAATGAGGTTCAATTGGTAAATAATGGTTCGATAAATGTACACCAATAGGACGAGGGAATCACATACATTGTAATCACACAATTTAAACAGTGTTTGCACGTTTTTTGTATAATATTTGGTCCGCAGTACCATGATAGGTTATGTTATGACTGAAGGGTGACGTGTGACGGTTGACCAGTGCGCATGCGTGTAGTAACTACCCCATTTACGAGGGTTTGAATGATGCAATAGGTTCCTATGCATGTAGGTAGATTCTACTCATATTTTATTAGCGGTTAGGTTGTTTGTAGGTGATTATTAGCAGGGGTAGTAGGTAATTTTAACATCTACATAATTATACCGTCTGGTACTGATTTGGATAGGTTGATATCTGTAGATCGTTTGTGACGGTCTGCAACTCAACTGTGTCTTGTGTATTTTGTACATTTATTGGTTTTAATGTTTTATTCCTCAAAAACCCCGGTCAATTATTTCAAATTTGCAAATATTTGTCTCGGCACGAAAGTTGAACCCATTGTTCCTGTGACTGAGTTGGACAGTATGGCAATATCACTGGTAGGTATCTGTTGTTGCGTTAAATATTTATTACCAACCGAGTCAGTTTGTGATTGTCCAACAACGCCTACCACTGACAAGCTAGCAATCGACCGATTCATGCTCAATATGTGCCTCCTGATATTTAAGACTTAGCAAAATGACTTTTGGATTGAATGTGAAACACTTTGAGGCATGTTGAGTTGTCGGTCCCTGTCATATGTTCATAATCCATGCCTTATGGCTTTAAACTCTGGTACCTACCAGAGTTGACCACTGGATCATCACCCTAAAAAAATAAAACGTTTTTCTGGGTATGATGGCACTGGAATGAAGCTATTTTATTTTATTTACAAACTAACGGCCTCTAAAGGCCGTTAGTTCTGTGTTCCAACTAACATAAATAATACATACAATATAACATAGTACATACAATAAATAATAATCAAGCACAGTTTGAGTACATAGTAACTGAAAAAACGTATACTTACAAGTGACAAAAATAGATGGAGCTTCAAGTTTCTGAGCAATCAGTGTTGAGAAGTGTGAGTGCATGCTCCGTGACGTATCACCATCCCTCATCTTTTTTAATAGATCTCACTGAAATCGGAAACAAAATGAAATACTCCCAGTCCTTTAATTTTATCACGAGCTGCGAGTAAAATTGAATAACCGCATTCAGGTTCCATTTATAAAAGTGCAAAGTGTTTCACTTCCGATGTCATTTGAAATTCCGAGCAGTAAATCATGGTTCAATTTAATCTCGATTTGAAGCTCCACCACTTCGATGTTCGTTACTAGGGCTGGCTGTAGCTTGCATTGTTCATCGATATCGATAGATTTTTGTACACGTTCAAGTTTTGTGACGTATACTATCGCTATGCGTTCGATTTGTAGAATCGATAGTTACTTATAATATAAGAGTCCGGTTAAACGCAGCCTAGTTTCAAAATAATTTCTTTCTGCTTACTTTTATACATAAGCTGTTGTGGGATCTTACAAAATCTTTGCAAAATCCTTCTACATAATCTTGCAGAAGTTATATGTATAAGAATAGTTTGAGTTTTTAAACAGCCTGCCAGTGTACGTTTTAAACTTGTTAGTTTTTTATTTGAGTTGCTAAATGACCATTCCTTAAAAACGATACAGGCACTTACAGATACAATAATTGATTCTTGGCTTACATTAGACTTCATGAATAATGCAACTAATAAAATAAAATTACTTACAAGAAATTAAAAACGAAAATTTTACCTGCATACTGCCTAATTAAAAATCCATACAGTAGACATTTATGTGTTATCCCAAGCAGAACTAATGATTACTACTTTTGACTGGCTTCAACCTGCAGCTTTGCGATCGTTTGGTATGTAGATTAGGTCCATAAGCCTTGCGCACATCTAAGCGTTCTGCGGTGGCAATCAGGGAAACTCTGTCAAATATGCAAGCAATATTTGATAGCGTTTCACTGATCACCAACGCAGAACGCTTAAATGTGCGCAAGTCTTTATGTGTCCAATTAAAAGTAGCTTATTAAAAAGCCGATGTATTCCAGGTTTCATCCAAATCATTCTTACTTTACAATACAACGCGGAAGTTAAAATCACACATTTTCATAAGTATTTCGATTACTACCCTAAACATCGGTAGTCGATTAAACACCGCAAATTATAACATCGATAAAAGCCACATCTCTACAGTGACCTATTTTTCTTGCGGTTAGAACATGTATTCGATGATATAGATATATGATTCTGCCAGTTGTTACCATCAATGTAAACGGTAAAAGTTAAATGCCGTCTTCGGTATAGATGTGGTTATGCACCAGAGTTCCGGCTTCTTACCCTGATGTTGATGCTGAAATCGGTTCAATAAGCCTACCACAAGCTCTGTCTCTGGCTCTGGTTTTGAGTCAGTATGAGTGCTGTCTAAATAAATCCTTAGTCGAAACGTCACACGCACAGTATAATACACTGGTGGGCACTCACACAGACTCAAAACCAGGGTCAGACAGAGCTTGTGCTAGGCCTACTGACTGTAATTTCAGGCACGTTTAAAATCTAAAATACCAAACTTGAGTAGAAATAACGTCACCCTGTCATGCGGAGGTATAAGAAAAAAAAGTATCGAAAATTGAACAAAAATCCTTTCAATCCTTTATGAAGAAGGTTTCAAAGCGCTGTTACTCTGATTCCCATCGTACAAGCTCTGATTAGTTTGGGGCTAATAGGTAGTGTCTTTTGATAATCCACATTATTTATTTATATAGATGTTGCGAACGCAATTTTATATATTCTCTTGTGATTTGATTTTAAATAACCCTCTTGACTTAGGTACCGTGATATTTGAGCTACGGGAATCTACAATATCTCAAGCTACGGATGTGTCGTAAATCCTGCTCCATGAGCCGGATGCTGACAGG
Organism: Thera britannica; assembly: GCA_939531255.2. Classification (NCBI taxonomy): domain Eukaryota; kingdom Metazoa; phylum Arthropoda; class Insecta; order Lepidoptera; family Geometridae; genus Thera; species Thera britannica. Next base: position 14,730,733 of record OW618046.2, on the reverse strand, counting down.
AAGCTCCGTCAGCGGAAACTACGAGCTGATACTCACCCCGTTATGTCTGGAATGGATCAGTAGGCCTACCAAGAGCTCTGTCTGGCTCTGTCTCTAGTTCTGGTTTTGAGACTGTGTGAGTGTTGACTAAATGAATCCTACGTCAAAATGTCACACAGTATAATGCACTGGTGAGCACTCACACAGACTCAAAACCAGAGCCAGACAGAGCTCATGGCAGGCCTACTGGCTCTCGAATAAACTTAATATCAGAGTAGTTTTAGTCTCAGTTTGTGTAATTTTTCAATTTTGTCTCACTGAATAATTTTTACTAGCCTAATGAGCTAAGTTGGTAGCTCTGCCTGGTAGCTCTGCCTTATGAGCCGTAGGTCGTGGGTTCGATCCCCACCGAGAAAAATAATTTGTGTGGTGAACAAAGATGTTTGTTTCTGATCTATAATACAAGCTCTGCTTAATTTGGGGTTAGATAGTGTTGTGTGGATCACAATCCACAATATTTATTAATTTTACATTATTCTTCTTCAGTCTAAATTCAAGAAGGTGAACGTATTATTATATATTTTTCTTGCTTTTGATTAAAAAAATATCTACAAATGGATGGATTATGGTGGAGATGTAATGAGCGATGGTTTTGAGGGAAATAAATAATTTGAAGATTAGTAAATCACATAAATACTTCGCCATAAGATTATCTAGCAACGCCGGTATTTCCTGTATAATCTGTAAATTGATATCTGCGGCAGTAAGTGCAAAGTGCACTGCACCGCGACGGCTATGGGTAAAGATTTACCTACTCATAGCCGTCTCTTTAGATACCTGCCTACAATATTATATTCATTAGACATCAATATGTTGGCTAGATTTACCAAATTGCACAATGGGCCTGACGACTAATTTTCAAAATCTCTTCTATTCAGAAGTATCTATTATGTCTAAAATATATAATATTTCTGTAGAAAATTAAGGTTTTTGTGCAATAAAAGTACATTTAAATTGAAATTTTCAAATTCACGCCAAAACGTTCGCTGGTGTCATGGCGTCTGTTATTACGTCACGGTGTTAGTATATCAACAGTAAACATTGGTGCTTTTGTACTAAATCAGAATGACGTTTACGTAAACGTGACGTAATTCGCTCTGACCGGTGTTTTAGCTATCATGGCGGATTGTTGTATTTTGTAGATTTATATTATCAAATAAATTGTCAATCTCGACATTAATAAGAGGATAAATACATTTTTCAAAATCTTTGAATCCTTTTTCATTAGATCAGATATATATTTTGGCGATACTTGATTACTGTCTTCATGCCTATTAAATAGTGCTGTTGTATACCTGCTTAGTCCGTTCGCTTAGTCGTGACCTTCATAATTGAACAAGTTAAAGCGTTTAAAATAAACCAATATTACTTAAACCAATATTACTAAGCTAAATCCTAAACGAATCGATTTTTACGTACTTATACCGAGCTGGAAACAAAGTGAGAAAGGCACTTTTAAAGAACAAATAGAAACTGATATATAATCTGATTAAAATCGCGAGATTTAGTTTTACACTCTGTTAAACAATGTAGATCTAATAAATTATTGCTAAATTTAAATAAAAACGTAAATAATCCAAATGAAAGACTACGCTTATGAAGAGTATAATTTTCATACTTTCATTCACATGATCATATTCGTGTGACCATATTTATTTTAAAATATCCGTAAGTCACATAAAACTTATTTTTTAATATGGCTCTTTCAAGATCTGGTGCTGGAGATTATAGAAATTTGTTCCAAGGAACCATGACGTCGATTTGTTTAAAGATTGTTACCTATTTATTTTTATGCAAATCTTAATCTGAAGTTTAAGTTAATCTATTCAAATCAAATATGTATTTAATAAATGGTATCACAAGGATCACTTTAAAGCGTCTTAAAGTTAGGTGAGTGTAGGTGCCAGTTCCAAGCGACTAAGCCTATAGAAGTTGTATTGCTAATCATAATTTTTAGTTTTAGCCTTGTCCTGGGCGTCGATTCTAGCAATACAAATCGCTCAAGCGATCGCGTAAATCGATGTGAGTTGTCAATTTCTGTTTGAAAAATTTGAAAATGGAACGCGGATTCAGCGATCACTCAATCGAGCCGTGTTGGTGGAATTGACACGCTGAACAGATTTTTCACTCGATACTCATACAATTTTAAATGCAACAGTGTCAATTAATTTTTATAATATCCTCAGTAATCACAATATCTGGTGACACCACTGCTCATGGCGGGAGGTTTGAGATAACAACCTTCGCCACAAATCGTCTCATGCGCACCTACATTGCGCGCGTCGCATCTTTACCGCGCCCGAAAGACATTCTAAACCTTATCTTTAACCGTTTATGGGTTATAATCGTGTGTGGATAATTGCAGTGATTTAAAATTTTCATAAAATAAATTGAGAAAATTCGTAACACCTTATTGTAATCGCAATAAGGTTTATAATTGTGAGTGATAGCGACAGTGAATAATTATAATTTTCATATGGAACTCGTTTACTGTGTTTGCTTGAGTGAGTGTTATCACGAATGTTCATTTTAAGATTTCAAAAGAAGGCTGCATAAATAATCTTCTTTACAAAGCAATCGTCTTTTAGGTAATTATAAGGTATTTATATGCACGGAAAAAAAGTTATGCTGCTAAAATATACGAACAATTCATTTTTCGGGTATAACAAACTACACCTGTTTTTGTTTGGCGTGTTTGCATGCTGGGTTTTCTGGCGAAGTGTGTGAAACTATTTACCTAATATTTAAGTTCTAATATTTACAATGCTTGAAATATATAACAAAGTCTTTAAATTTTGTTAAAACCGAGGACGAAGCCGAAGTATAAATTATTTCATTTCAATTACAGGAGTAAAAATTGACACATACTCAAAATCATAATGATAAAGTTTTACGTAATAAATCTGCCCAATTACTCTGCAATACCGAACACAAGACTTAAGACAATTCTGCATTTCACTCAGCAAATAAACGTTATGAAAGCACACCTACTCGCACGTTTAATTTGTGCACACCGAGTGGTGATGAGCAGAAGGTAGATTATTGGTAGAGCTGGTAGCACGTAAGCAAATGATGATGCTTTGCTATTTTCTTATCATGAACGCCATCATCATGGAAATTCGTTAGTCATGAGTCATGACAGGCTGATATTATTAGATAACACAAGGTCTAAAGGCCTGCGCACATCAAGGCGATGGCGATGGCAATCAGCTGAAACGCTATTAAATATAGCTGTCATATTTGACATCGTAGATAAACTTTAAACCAATGGTCGCAGAAATTTTCAGGGTACCTTTAATAGACGAAATTATAGCCGCGGAACCCAGCGTTGCTCGGGTAGAATACCATGCATGAATATCAGATCGATCTAGAGAATTATATACCATTTTGGCAAAACCTAGAATTCGTAGAAAAGTCCTCTTGTGATAGAAAAGGACAGACATATAGATTTCAAAACTTTTGTCTCCTGCAACCACCCACGCTTCCACCACTTTCGTCCGAACTCTCAGCATGAGACCAAGGGGTATCAACCACTACAATCGGTGATAGAGAAACCCCAGCACGTACGTACAGACACTTGCTTATTGTACAGGGTAGTTTTTTGAGAAGGGCGGTGATGATGGCCAAGTCCTAAAATACGAAAGTTAGGGAAAAGTCGTGAAAGATGTTTAAAAACTCGATGATTGCATATTTATTTGCGTCAAAAGTCTTTTACTTTTGACGTTCACGTGTTGCAGAAAAACATCCCAACTTCTAGAGCACCGAAGTCAGAGCTACTACCAAAATTGTTGAGCCTGTTGAGCTGCACTTTGTTATGTTGCTCTTAGTAAGCTATACGTAAGCCGACGAGTGTAATTTGTGCAAACAATGTCACCCACGCTCATTGAGTGCATTTGTTTTACTATTTACTGAAACTTTCCACTCTCTCGGTCAATGCAAATAACTAACTTATCCGGGATAAGAGCGTCTTTGAGGATGCTAGACTTGCCTTTATCTATAACCGTGATCTCTGTATTCGGGATGGGTTTTTTCTTTAGGCTTTGCTTCTTTGTTGCACACAGTCTTGGATTGTTGGCTCAAGTCCTTAGATGGCTTTGTTCTTCTTCTTCTATCGTGTCAATGGTACACAAGTACACAACACACTAGACAATAGGCATGAAGACAGTAATCAAGTATCGCCAAAATATTTATCTGATCTAATGAAAAAGGATTCAAAGATTTTGAAAAATGTATTTATACTCATAATAATGTCGAGATTGACAATTTATTTGATAATATAAATCTACAAAATACAACAATCTGCCATGATAACATAAACACCGGTCAGAGCGAATTACGTCACGTTTACGTAAACGTCATTCTGATTTAGTACAAAAGCACCAATGTTTACTATTGATATACAAAAACGTGACGTAATAACAGACGCCATGACACCAGCGAGCGTTTTGGCGTGAATTTGAAAATTTTAATTTAAATGACCTTTTATTGCACAAAAACCTTAATTTTCTACAGAAATATGATATATTTTAGACATAACAGATACTTCTGAATATGATAGAAGAGATTTTGAAAGTTAGTCGTCAGGCCTATTGTTTGTGGCGTTGTCAAGGTCGTCTCTTGTGCAGATGTTTGGGCACAAAGGACAAGTCAGTAGGTGTGCCATGGACTGAATTTGAGCTCCCTTGTCGCAGCCAGTCAGGGAGGGGACCCTCATTCCCCACTTGCAAAGGTTCTCTCTACAGCGGCCAACTTGGGTCCGGAGTCGATTGATGGACTTCCAGACCAGCCGGCATACGGTATATTGAATTTCGTAATAGAAAACATCTCGGGCCTCGGTTGTTCGGTTCGGTTGTCGGTATGTTTGGTAATACTTTCAGATTGATCCCATTTAAATTCAAAATTGGTTCCGCAGTTAGGCCATGAAGTCGGTTTCTCAAGTTTTTTAAACTTATATTATTTTCAAAACATTTCAGTGAGTTCAGTTCATGAGTTTAATTTTGTTGGATTTTGAGATACGCTATTTGTATACATATAGTAGTAGTAGAGCTCTTTGTGAAGGGCTCATCCGGGGAAGTACTACCACCATGCCTATAACTGCCGTGAAACAGCGTTGCTGTGTTTCGGTTTGAAGGGTATGGGTGCCGGTGTAATAACTGACACGTGAGGCTGAATATCTGTATGCCTTCAGTTGATGGACGCAGGGCGGTGCATCGTAAGGCACGTTCCTGACGTGCGTGACTTACGAGGCATTGCTTTGTTATAGGCGATGGTTACCACTTAACATCAGGTGGGCCATATGCTGGTTCCATCAGCTAGTAACATAAAAAAAACATATAGTCTAGGTCATTAATTGAATTGATTTTGCTAGATTTTATGTACAAACCTATAAGCATAAAGTGCCATATAAGATATTATGTGTTAACGAGTTTGTCGTGCGTCTCGTGTTATCATATCAGTGCCTTGACGTTTGTTTGCACTGACTAGATACTGTCCTATGATCTTCTTTACGAGTATCTATGTACAGTGGCGATATTATGGGCTTGATTCGTTCAACGTATCGCGAGCACATATTACGTTTTGAAACTGAATAGACAGAATACACCGATAAGTTAACGTCACAAATTATGTCAAAATGTGTTCATGATGAAGGTACTGGTGCAAGCGAAAACCGACTCTAAGGTGACGAACATTTTCATACCGCGACTGTACATAAAACTGTTACGTGTGTGTGTGGCTGACTGACACTTTAAGCCGAGCCTTAGAATATTTTTTTTTTAACGTAAAAGATTGACAAACGAGCTTACGGCCCACCTGATTGTAAGTGGTCACCGTCGCTCAACGAGGCTTCCGTCGACTCGGACCGGTAGGTACTCGGACCGCAGTCCCACTCGCCGGAGTAATTTTATTTTATGTCCTTACGTTGCCTGGCGGGGGGGACTTTTTAAATGTTTTTCTTTGTGGATGTAGTCGGTCTCGGTGTTGAGAAGAGTGGAGGCAGAATCTCGACGCGGGGATGTTGTCAAATACGGGCTTTCTCCATTTCATTGACCTACGAGGCAATGCTTTGCAAGGTTATAAGCGATGGTTACCACTTAACATCAGGTGGTCCATATGCTTGTTCCATCAGCTAGTTGTATAAAGAAAAAAAATAGTTTTTATACTTTGCTTGAATAAATTAGCCACAGCCTCACACATTCTCGTAGATTTAGGTATGTTCGTTAGCCTCAACTGTATTTGGTTACGATAGATGACATTGGAGTGAAGAGTTACAAGGTACCTACTTAGTTAGGGTTTACTTAGCATGCTAATGTTGCAACACCGCTTGCAACCATTTCATTCTTACATGAAATCACGCTCGTTTGTAATGTTAGGTGGTGTTTTTAACCGACTTCAAATAAAAAAGAGATGCTCAATTCGGTTGTATTTTTTTTATCTTCTTCGTCATTTATGAACCGATTCGATAAATTATTTTTATCTGAAAGGTTCCATAGAAATTTCATCAAAATCGGTTCAGTAGTTTGCACATGAAGTCGTTGTTTCAAGTTTATTTAAATTACAGGAAGAACATTCGTTTCTGGCACCTATAGACTCACCTAGCTTCAAGACGTTTCAAAGTGATCCTTGAGATTCTGCTGAAAAAATACACTTTTGATTTTTGTTGATTTTTTCTGTTTTGGCCTTCTGTGGACAGTCAGAAGAGCATTCAAATTCGATGAATTGTCTTACGGTTGTGAGCGACTTCAAAGACTGACTAGTCCACACAAGCCCAAACAGAAACGAATGTTCTTCCTGTAAACATAGGGAGGAATATGTCTAACAGTGGACTTCTTCAGGCAGATGATGTTTATTCAGTAATTGATGGTTATTCAACCTATTCGATAATATGCAAATATTCATTAGACTTAGGACCGCTTTCATAAATTACTGATCGACTATTAAATGAAATTTTTCCTTGCTAAATCCGAGATAACCAACTGTTAATATTTCACTGGTCGATTAGCAATCCATGCAACCAACCTTTAATAGTAATGCTTGCTTGTTAAAATATCTGATTGAGTTAGATGCGGCCACGATGCCGTGTGAACTATTGAACTAAGGATTCGTGAGAAAAAATATATAAACTAAAATTACAGGTCAATTAGCCAACCAACAACAATCACTAAAGAATATCTTAATCACCTCGTCTTATTATTAGTTTTTTTATAGACCACCTGTGGCCCACCTGATGTTAAGTGGCATTTGTAATATGATGCAATTGAATAATTACATTTTGAATTTTAATTTGAGTTGTATTAAAAATAACATAATAACATAATTATAATTTGGGAATTTTCAAGACAAGAGTGAACAGGTGGATTATGGCTAAGCATGCTCCATCATATCCATGCATAGCCAAATGCTTAGCTATCTCTTATAAAAAAAAAACATGAAATATCATGTAGAGTACATATTATTATATTCACAACAAAAACCAAAAAATCTATAAAAGCTTAGAGAGATAAAAGAGTATCAGTAGAATGATTCCCGCGTGATAGGAGGCAGCTCGTGGACGCCGTCCCGGCAGACAGTCTTCACCTTGAAGTTGGGCAGGCTGATGAACAGACGCTGGTGGATCTCATGGACGCAGGCCTTTAGAATCTCGTACGCCCCCTCTACTGTCAGAGCTGAAAGAACAGACGCTTTATGAGCTACTATCTACCGACCTCTTCGGTACATGCTAATGACCCAGAATAAGTTACTGGCACGTGAGGCTGACCATATGTATGCCTCAAGTTGTTGGACGCATGGCAGTGCATTGTAGGGCACGTTTCAATGCTTTGTTATAGACCCTGGTTACCTCTTAACATCATGTGAGCCATAGTTGTATAAAAAAAAAAGAAATAAGCCCACTAACATTTTTTCTGTAAAGTAATACTTCCAGATTAGTCCCATAGAAATTTGATCAAAATCAGTTGGGCCGTGAAGTCAGTTTCAAGTTCTTAAAACTTCAACAAAAACTTCAAGTAGAGATACAGGTAAGGATTATTTGGTCAAACATAATAAAATTACGCTCAAATTAAACTTTTTTATTTTATGACTTTCATCGTATCACAAATATTTGGAAAGAGTGAATAGATTTAGAAGCTTGTTTAGTGAAAGGTTGGTTTTGGTGTGTTAGATGACCACCAATTTAATATTTCGTATATTATATAGCGTCCTAACGATAATTTGTATCAAATTATTTTGGTACTCACAGCTCCGATAATAATAGTCCAATACAGAATGGCACAGGATACCTCCGATGCCATGGACCGCGAACGGCACCTTTAAACAGGAACCAAGACAGTCCAGCACATACAGCTGACTCCCATCCTTGTCGTCGTATCCAGCGATGAGCATGGCGATGCTACACTCTGGTTCAGTGGAGTCTACTGATGGTAGAACCTGAAAAGAGGAAATTTGGATATAGAAGTTTACCTACTTGCCTGTTTTCTATATTTGTTTGCATGCTGGGTTTTCTGGTGAAGTGTGTGAATCTATATTTACCATATTCAAGTTCTAATACTATGCTTAGAGCAAATAAATTATTTAATTTCACGAATTATTTAATTTAATTTGCCTTGTTTGTCTTAAAATGAGGCGAAGTCGAGTTCAGGACAATATAAAACAAGTTCAGGACAAATTTGACACTAAGGTGTGGCTGAATATCTGTAATATGCCTCAAGTTCATGGACGCAGGGCAGTGCATCGTAGGGCACGTTTTTGACGTGCGTGACCTACGAATGCTTTGAGTGAGCTATATTATTATGCTTGCCACATCAGCTAGTTGCATAAAAAAAATCGATTGATTTATTACTCATAGAAAGGTGATTTTCAAAAATCCGTAAAAAAATAAGTAAAAACGAGAAGACCCAAATTTTTCGTTATACCGAAACGAAGCAGTTAGTACCAAAACTTGAAATGGAAATACAACTTTTCTGAGGAACCTCGAGTTCAGAGTATCTCAAAAATGAATTTTCATCAACTTTGGCTTTATCCAACCCAATTATCTTTTGCCGATGCCGCTGACGAGATCAGACGAGACGAGATCTGAAATACTTATTTGCATTCCACTCTCCTGCTATCGTCAGCGGCGGTAAAATCTCGAAATTTATGGAAGCTTTTTCGTGTGTAAACTTTTGACGGTATTTACCCATCTGAAATCGCTGCTTGAATAATGCTATTTGATGGTATAGAAATGAAAAAACTGACTATTTTATTCAATTAGAACATAAAACTATGATAATTTGTAAATTTCGGCTGTGAACCGCAAGATAAATTAGCTATTTAGACACCAATTAACACTGAGCACTGACTGTAATGTGAATGAAAGTGCTACAAAAAACTTTTAAATAAATGAGAGTGTATACACTCATTTACCAACAATAGTGAATAAATATATCTACACGCTAATAATAGATTACTTTTTAGTTTTTTAATAACTTCGCTACGTTAATCGTTCAGGCAGTTATTGAAATGGTGGCGTTTAATAAAACGGCTAAGCAATTCATTAAACGGTGCTTTTTACTATTTGGCTGCGATATAATTATTGATGTTATTAAGATCATTGCTAGGCGCCGCTAGAAGCCGCGCTAACATTTAGTTGATGAAGTAGCCTATCTAGTCAATGAATCCTTATTTAACTTGGTCACGCCATCACTCGTGAACGGCTAGACCGAGACCGATTTTGCTGAAAATTGGAGAATATAATATTACACCCTTATGGAGAACAAACTATGTTCACCACACATACATATTTGTTCTCGGTGGGGATCGAACCGACCGACGGACGCCTTCCAGCGCAGAATGCAAAGCTTTTACCAACTAAGCTGTGATGAGGGTCTATTAAGTTTGGGTATGTCTATGAGGGTCTGTGTGTGAGGGGATACTCCCACCAATGCCACGCTTTTTCCGACTCACTGCCACGGATTTGAGTCACTACTCCACAAGAAGTACAAATACTCAAGTACAGTCCACAACAGCTGTTAATAAGTTGACATGTACTAGACCGAATGCCTCACCTTCATGTCATTGAGACTTTTCCTCGCAAAGTGAACAGCAGCCGCTACACCCAGCTTATAGTTGTTCCTCAATTTGTACAGCCGATAGTTTGTAGACACGAACTGAGTGTATTGCACCGCCGCTGCAGGGTCGCCTATCACTCCCATCAGCAACCCGTCGTCCACTTCGTGTAGCTTGTCTGCATCTGTACCCGAAGTCGGAGTTTTGCTACCACATTTCTTTACCAAATGTTGTTTTCGTTTCGCCTATTTGTCTCTCTCTATTGTATGGAGAAAATATGAGACGGCAAAAATACGTTACGTAGTTAGAGTTGTTGTCTCATCTTTTCTCCATACAATAGACAGAGACAAATAGGCAAAACGAAAACAACATTTGGTAACGAAATGTTGTAGATGCACTGGGACTTCGGGCTCTGAAGGGCAAGTCCCACTTTACTCTACGAAAGTTTGTTTTAGTTTCGACTATTTGTCACTCTCTCTATCGTATAGAGAAATGATGAGACAGCAAAAACACGTTACGTAGAAACGTTTATACGTGGTAATAAATAACAAAGCCGTAGTTTGGTGCCTGTTCTTCTAGGCTTGGTCGCGTGGAATTGCCGCAGTATTTTTCTTAACATAAATTAAATATAATTACCTAGTTATTTGCGTTCAAATTTGTTTTCAAAGATGTACCTGTACGATGACGCACATCAATTTTAACATAAGTAGTGGCAATTTGAAAATAGGGACATATATGGATAATCGTGAAAACTTATGTAGCCACGCAATCCTAAACAATAGATAATCTCTTACAGCCATCTTCAGTGTGGCCTTTATTACCTATAATACTATATATACTATCTTTGCTGTTGGTTTGACATCAATTCACTATTTATTTTATTGTTTAAGCCTTCAAATAAGTAGTCATAATCACTAATTGATGGCGTGTTTTTAGAGATATTTTGTTGGCAAGAAGTTCTGTTCGAAATAATAACAAATGTTATGATGACCCTGCAAAACTATCACGTTCATAAACATTTTATCTTCTTTGAACCAGTTTGGTGAATGGACGCCTCAAAGAGGCACTTGACATATTATGTTTTCGTAGTTTTTAGGTACTAAGTACTACGACTACGACATCGTATACTAATACGACATACGTATCGTAGTAGGTACTATACAGGCCGGTTCCTCACGATGTTTTCTTTCATTACTCGAAAGAACCTACTGGCATAGCCCACGCAACATTTTATCAGATACCCTAGATAGTTTAAAGTCCGTTAGGTATCCCTTTGATAAATATCATCATAAATTAAATCATGAATGGGGACGATTGCTACTAACAAACCTAAAAATATTTTCCCCTTTAAAAATACTGGGGACGCCCGCCAGTGGGAAATAACCCATAAAGAGGGATCTTTGCAGCCGGTCCCCGAAACCTATTTTAAAACATTCTGAAGAATCATGATTCATGGAGAAGAGATGGTATCTAAAGGTAAAGTTCTTAAAGTTTTAGGGACGTTTTCTTTTCGTTGTTAGAACGAATTAATTTAATTCGTTGGTAAAAAACAGCTATCAGGTTCCCATACAAGGATTTTAATACTCTCTATTCCCATAGCATTTGGGTCTTTATAAACTGTCACGGTTTGTAACATATTATTTTTTATGAATAACGGGATATTTACCATGATTTAATTTTGTGAGTATTTATATTATATTTATATAATATTTCAGCCACTGAAAAATTTCATCATGTAAAATATCCCGTTGTTCTTAAATAAAATAACTCGAGAGTTTGGGATTAAAACGCACGGCAAAATATCCGCTGCTTTGAGCGGTATTATAATGCTGAAGCAGCGGTCACTACGTTAAGTCCGCTCGATCCACATACCGCTTTTCATGACGATGATGTGGGGTGTGCTCGTCTGGTCTGCTGCTAACATGGCGAAGCCGTCGCACTGAAGGCCGAGCAGACACGCCATCAAAAATAAATAGAAAATTAGAAACAAATATAGTTAATCTCTTCTTCTCCTTCTTAATTATGGCATCTGTCCATTTCCCCTATAGATTATCTCAAAAATATTGTTCTTTTTTCATAAGGTATAGACTAGACTCTGACGTAAACGAATGTCTGTTTTCTACTTTTTAATTATTATTATGTCATTCATTTCAGATATTAATCCATATTACAATTAATGCTTTGAGCCTTCTCTTCTCTGCTTTGAACGGTAAATAAAGTTTAAGATTCTCCCTCCAAGGCATGTGACTTTGCTTCAAAAATAAAGAGGTTGGAAACGAAACATATTGCAATGGAGTAGAAATGACATTGGTTTGACTAGGATGCGTGCGTGCCGACATATGACAGCGTTATTTGACAGCGGTTTACTTCTGCTGGTCAACCCTTTAACGCAATTCCGATCCCAAGAATTTTGACAGAAAACCCATAGGATTTCTGTCAAATATCCGTCAAAACTTAAGATTGGGATCGGAATCGCGTTCAAGGGTAGAATTCTGTCAAATCTCATAGGTTTTTGGGGTTTTTGACACTAAGTTCCAGCATACGCGGCACGCTCAAAAAGTAGAATTTTCTGTGGTAAAACATAAGGTTCTAAGTATTTGAATGGAAACCACAGTAAAGATTACTTAGTGCAAGATTAAAACCGACGTGGGGACTAGGTTGTCATTGAATTTTCTAGATCTCCCGAAGTGCACTATGGGAAGTTCCCATCCCAAGCCATTGTACTTACCATCCCGTTCATCTATTGTTTACTTATCTTTAGCTATGGGAATGTTTTATTAGGTTGAGCAACGGTGAGTTTTACCCTTAGAAACTAGGCTTTAAGATTTACGAGCTGGGTGTTAAAAGATTTCAATTGGATCGTAGGTAGAGAGATAGAAAAATATTTGTGTACGTTTGTAACAAATAAGCTCAATTGTTTTTTCACAACATTTGAATGCTATACGTTTTACTTGAGTTTAAGAATAAAATAAAAAAAGAATAAAATTAACACAGTTACAAAAAAAGCGGCCAAGTGCGAGCCGGACTAGCCCATGAAGGGTTCCGTAAGCAAGTAATATAATATAAAAGTTCTAGTAGGTCCTCGAAAGGTACATTGCGGTTTAAGATTGATGACGTTTTAAAAAAAACTACTAGCTAGATCTCGTTCAAAGCAAATTTCGGTGAAAGTTTAGATAGTAATGTACATCATATATTTATTTTAGTTATTGCACACCACATAAAAATAACAAATTACATAGTGATGCAGAGATAAATCTAAAATTGTAAAATCTCAAATCGTCACAGCGCAGCGTCACAGGCACTTCATGTGAAATCAATTAACTACGTTTCTTGCTCACGTTTACAATACAATTTGCAAAAACATCTGAGTACTAATTATTCTCAAGGACATAGAGTACATCATACTTATAAAGGTATTTAATTTATATTACATACTATTGTACTTAACTAACCTAATGATATGCACCTACCTAATGCTTATTGTACGTCGATGCCTCCTCATTTTGAGCGATAAATCGGTAAATTTTGTATTATCCGCACTTGATGTGCGGGCTGGTTTTTCCGCAAGTAGGCCGCTGGCGGCGGGCCCTTTTTGCGTGACCCTTGATACGTGTTGCTCGAACTTTTTTAGGTTCTACGACACGCCGGTTTCCTCACGATGTTTTCCTTCACCGTTTTTGAGAGTACTGGCATAGTGCCCATAAATTTTTCGACAGAAAAACTCATTGGTACACGACTGGATTTGAACCCACGACCTTCGGATCGGAAAGTGGGGCCGCTACCACTAGACCACCAGTGCTCTCGGTGAATCAATAAGAATATTATTTTTCGACAGAAATTGACCCCTATAACCCTGTATCCATTCAAAATGCTTCAGCGTCACTTACCTTTTTCCGTCGGTTACCTTTTTACTATAGGCAGCGTCCACAAAATGATGTTCGAATTCAACTCTAAGAATATCTTTGGGATTATGTACCTAGTCCTCTTAGAATTTTCATGTATAAGGTAAACACTGGGTTCCTATCTTTAATCTAAAGTAAGCAAACATGACTTTGTATCATAGGTAGATTATCTATGTTACGTCATATTTATGGGACGCAGTAAGTATAAGCCGACAAAATGAACAAAGAATTGAGAGGTACGAGGGGCCTAATTCTCGGGCCGACCGAGATTTTCTAAGTGATTATATTTTATTTTTGGCATTGCACAACCCCGCACTTTTTCTACGTTTTCCGTATATCGTAGCTGTTGAGGCTTCTACGATGAGGTCGTCGATGAATTACTCAAAGAAATCTACCATTCTCTCTTCGAAAAGAAGCAATTAGATAAAATTGCAAAATGATCGAGATCGGCCCGAGAATAAGGTCCCAGGGCTTGTTTAATAAAGCTGACTATTCGACATAGACACAAAGCGACAAAGTTGTGGAATTGTCGCGCTTAGGCCATTAATCAAAGTGACAAATATGTCACAAAAGCACGACAATTCCACATAGTATAGGATCCCGCTGTAGAAGGACCTTCACCGAGCTGGTTATTTAATGAAACGTATTTTATATTTAATTAAACATGCCAATAAATATATTCTATATGGGTTGCCTATCAAATTTCAGTCCAGGATATGATTAATTATTAATTAAAAAAAATATTGTTTTTTAACTTTCCACCGGTTTGTTTATTAGACAAATTCTATACCAATCGAAAGTATAGACCCCATAGAATATGCAAACGTTAGGTTGCCTATTTTTTTCCGGTCACAACTCTCGGGTAGCCAGGTATAAACAGGTAAATCGATACTAGCATTTTGCACCGGTATCTTTATTGAATAAAAATACTGGGGTCTATACATTCGATTGGTATAGAATTTGTATAATAAACAAACCAGTAGCAAGTTTTTTTTTTTTTTTAAATTATAAATAATAATAATTATCCTGGACTGAAATTTGATAGGCAACTCATACAGAATATATTTATTGGCATGTTTAATTATATATAAAATACGTTTCATTAAATAACCAGCTCGGTGAAGGTCCTTCTATAGCGGGATCTTAGACTAACAATGTTGTCGCTTTTTGACATACTTGTCGAATTGTCAGCTTTATTAAATAGGGGCCAGGAATACACAAACAGGAGGTATAAAACACCCTTGACCTATTAGATCCTTTGCTAGAACACAAGAATGCTGACGATGCATGCCTGTCCCTCAGGACGCAGGAATTTGGTTGAAATTCCTTGTCTCAGCAATTTGCGGGAATTTCTGTCATGTAGACTATATAGACCCGCCACAGGGTAGCAAGTGGTTTTTCTCTGGTCAGTATAGTCAGGTCAAATATTATGATGCTGTTAGTAATACAAGCTCAAAATACTTCAGTATATATCATTATTATGTTGGTATAGATACTATAGAAGTATGAAAATAAGACGATCATGTAATATTTATTTGCCAAAAAACAGGTATACGCGACTCCATAGGCCCAGTTATAATAATATACCATGTATAGTCGCGGAATGAAAATGTTCGTCGATTTTCAACTTGAGTTGTTCAACGTATCACGATCACATACTACCTTTTGAAACTGAATAGACAGAACACACCGATAAGTTAACGTCACAAATTATGTCAAAATGTGTTCATGATCAAGGCACTGGTGCAAGCGAAAACCGGCTCTAAGGTGACGAACATTTTCATACCGCGACTGTACAAACCTCAAAGATAAGTGCTAAGCTATTCCAATTCACTGGTCATAAAACTCTAAAATCTTCTTAATGATTAAACTTTTAAAAATCCTAGACTCTCACTCAAACAAACATAAATTCTGGTAAGGCCAGTTGTAAGTTTTACTGTTTTATTTTCCAGCATTGTCACAAAAAACTTTGACTAACAATTCTAAATAAAAAGTGAACAAACAGTGATATGGACAAAATGTCAGTGAAAGAACAAGTGTGAAAATGCCAGATACGCTATCCTTGACAGCAGGCGTTAGCCTCGGTCTTCTGGCCGGGATCGTCTCCGGAGTATGCTACCTCGTCGCTAATGGAGTCACGTGGCCCAAGTAAGTAACACTTTTTGTATGGAAGTACATTACATCCAAAATTAAGAGATCCGTAGACAAGCTTATCTTATCGACATAGGTGAGAGGATTCGAAAGTTGAACTGGCATAGCAACCGATAGTTTGGGGCAAAAAGGCTCTCAAGTTTTGGTAAACCCTCACTCCATGAGGTGACCTATTCAATGATGCTGGGATGGGTCTTTCTTTCTCTGGAAATATGTCTCAAGGTCATAGGATCTTGGAGGTCATGATGATACGTAATATATATATATAATACGCGTTAAATTGAAAATATTTCTTAGCTACATGCTACTTTCCACTCCACCTACTACGAGTAAGTACCTAATTCTCTAGTTTAAGCTTTGACGAGATTGTTTTTAGGCGACATCTGCCGTAGATAACAGTAACTAAATGAAAGTAGCGTCAGGTAGGGTAGCGCATCTATGAAAAGAAGACTTTGTAGAGCAAACGCAGACTCCGCCCGGTCATAATTCCAAAATTTTGGCTCTAGATGGCACCACTAGACTTAGAAAATATGAAAAATATTTTTGGGACAAAGATTCCACTGCACTCAATAATCTGATTTTACTTTTATTTATTTACTCTCAAAAACATACTCAGTCAAAAATTGTTTATCCTTTTTTGTATCTCAAGGATCACTTTAAAACGTCTTATGTCCGTATTCAGAAACTGTGTTTTGCAGTGCAAGCATAGGTTTTTGTAATTTTTCAACGGCAATAAGTTAGGGACTGTCAAAAAATCTATGCTTTTTTTTGGCTGCAAGCATTAATTCTGCATACCTACGGCTCTTAGAGTGAGTACGTAAAAAATACTAAATAAAAAATTCGACAATTGTATTTAGGGCTAGATCCCTCTATACTTAGTCCTAGATTACCTTTAGATAAGTCCCTCCTCGCGTCGTGCTCCTCACTGCTGAGGGTCGTGACACCCTTCCATAGATCAATTTGTCTCTGACAATGTTTCGCCACCTGGATCTGTCGCCTGCAACCTGAATGGCTTCATGGACCTTCACGCCGAGAGTGGAGTGGTGGTGGGAGTGGTTTAGATACGTAGCACAAATTAACTAATCATAGGTGTATGAATAGCGTGTGTATATAAAGTACCCTGACGCAGATATTCATCGTCCTACTATGAAAGCTTGATTTCGTCACATCCTATTTTGCGAGTTTTGAACAAAAGGCAGTTGGACCGGAACGAAACAACGAGATGGTAGATCACATAGTTCTACACACGTTTGTCATGTTACTGGTTCTTTTTTAGTCATTATGCGTCAGGTCAACAGCATTGTACGTAAACCTGAAGGTTACCTACAATGCTGTTAGGGCGGGAACCTTTTAAAAGAGACCTCTTTGTAAAAGAGTTTGTCCGGGGGTGAACTACCACCAGACCTATTTATGTCGCCAAACACTGCTCATATCATGTTGTGCTCGATTTGAAAAATAAAGGTGCCAGTGCAAAAACTGGCACATGATCCTAACCAACCTTTGCCGAAGTAAAGGTAATGCGTCTTGCGTCCATTACTCTGAGACGTAGTAAATTTGCTTCAAATTGAAAACGATTAGAAAAAACTGGAACTTTTTGCCGTATTAATTTCCAACTTATTCGACTCGTTTCACAAATCAAGTCGTGTCATAGTCCTTTCAGCGTGGTTAAAGGATTATTTTATGTTTGAGACACGTTTACGCCCCGACAACATGACCGATTTTTATTAAACTGAATAAATAGTATATTTCATTACAAGTGCGGGAAGGCTGTCATTGCAAAGAGTTCCGACAAATGTCTACCCGAGCCGAAGGCGAGGGTTGACAGTCGGAACAAGTTGCAATGACGGTTCCGCACGTGTACTGAACGACTATTTTTAATACAGTTGCGAAAAAATTAAGCAATTTAATAAAATAATAAAAATACCATTGCTTTTTCCTCTTCTCTCCACGCAATAAGTTCGTCGTATGTATGCATGTAGCGACTTTTTGACTTTTCCGGTAAAATGTTCTCCGAAGCATTTTGTGCAATTATACTGAGTTCCGGTGGTGTTAACTCAAAAAAACTAGGGTCGAAATTACTCATTTTGTGCAACAAACAAATAAACTCGCAAAGAAAATTTCTGAAAAATGGCGCCAACGCCAACCGTAAAATATAAGCAGAGATTTTTTTTTTCTTCACCCATTCTGGAAGGCAAAGAGAACTATACCCATACAGCCAAGTCTTCAGTAGATTTTTTTTATTGATATGAATTGAAAATGAAATTTAATGAGATGAAATGAAATGAAACCTAACATAACTCATTCAATCAAATCATTAAATCTGTTAATGAAACAAATTAGTAGCTTCTTTTTAGAAATAATACGTATTTGGATGAATCATAAAAACTTCGATGAATTTTTTTAGTAAAAACTTCATGGTTGGGGTTTCTTTTTAGACATTATTTTGACAGTTGGGAAAGAAAAAGCACTAGTGCGGGAATGGTAAAAAAAAGCACGCGTGTGTAATAGCCCACATCCCGAACGCTATACGTCCCTGCAATACGCCACTTTTTGAGCAACTGTATTAAAAAAAATATTCCGAGTGCCTGCTACGCGAGCAAAGCCACAGGTGGAGCCTAAGCAATAATTAAACAACTTGGTCAATAATTTCCAATTATAAAATTACCTTGAACCGTTATTTTGAAGCCGATTAGTTAAAGTAGGGCGATGCACCATGGCGCATGGCGGTTGCACTCGCTTCATGGGGGCCACATGACTATTGACCATGTGTTACACGCTGGAATGGATGCTAATTAGGTACCTTGTAGGCTGGCAAACAGATGGATTCCGTATAGTTTTGTTTGAAAATATTCCACAAACTGTATATTACTAAGTTTCTGGACCATGGGTTTAAAATGTAAACCCTCTGCTATTGTAAAATTATTATATTATGTCACGGGCTACTACTTGCGGGACGCTATAGTACCTGGGACAAGATTTTTTTGATAGAATAAGCTTGCCCAGAACCTTCACGATCCTGACAGCTAAGTCAGCCATATCCACAGGAAAGACATGGTAAAACAAATACGTGTAGAGCTGTCTATGCCGCGGGTTTCCTCACGATGATCGCCGTTTTAGAGCACTAGCATTGCATTTTCGATTAATCTTAAGGTACGCGACTGGGTCCCACGATCGGAAGGCGGCGTTACTACCACCATCTACCACTAAAACCACCAGTGCTCTTTCAGGTTTTTTAGTTGCTAAGTTATTAATGTAGAACTCTTTGTTGGAAGAGTTGGTCTGAAAAATTACTTCTCCCTTAACTTACTTACTGTTGCCAAGCAGTGATGCTGGCATTGCTGTGATTTGATACTTTTTCTCACCAATTATATAAAATGATTTCTAAATAAAACACTTCCTCGTAGTTATACCCTGCTGTGAATTAGCTTTTGTTATCCCTTATTTTATAATTGTTCATCTCCTTTATGCTCATCCGCTCAACATTTAAACCCGCGAACCCTAAAAGTAGCAGCAGGACTGCAACGGATGCACGAGCCATGTCGCCGGCAAGCGACAGTCAGTACGCGACCGCCAAACGAACTGTACTTCCGAAATACCGAAACATCGATATTACAGTTCGTCGTTATATTCTAACCATTCACATCGTGATATCTTGCGAATTGAAAAGATTTATAAGACAGTACGTCACCTCCATAGACGGTGATAACATGGTCTGAGTGAAATTGTCCTAAATTTCTGTGTTACAGTGCTCTAGTAAAAAATACAGTTGAGAAGTAAAAGTGTATAAGTGTTCGGATTTTTTGAAAAACATGCATAGAGGTAAGTCAGTGATTATTGTTGTAAAATCTAATTTCGAAAACGCGCTTTCTCCCGGAATAAAATTCTCTTTGTGAAAGTAATTTTAGAATACGTGTACCAAGCAAGAAATTACTGAATTGTTTGTCTGGTTTACATGAAAAACATAGTTAAATTATAATTATTTGTTCTTTGGCCTTGAAGCCATTGATTCGCGACCCACCTTCACACTTAGCCTTTTCCCGTCATTCACACTGAGTTCCCCTCCTTAACACTAGTATGAAGGCCGGGATTTCTTTCAACACCAGTGTTAAGGCGGGGAATTTAATTTCCCTACCTTAACACTGGTGTGAAGGCTCAGTGTGAAGGTGGGTAGCGAACCATTGAAATCCTTTGAAAATTTTAGATCATAGAAACTATTATGGCAAACTATGTCAATTAACATTGTATTACCATGTAATTGGCTATTTTTATGCTGTAATAGGATTTCGCAATTCATTCAACAGAAACTAATTTCATTCAACTATTGTACCGCCTTCGCATTTTATCATGAAAGGTCACTATAGCACACCGATGGACGGTCAATTTGTATTTTATCTAATCTAATCTAAATTATAAATTCTGTTAGAATCAATTTCGAATTGCATGACACACTACTTGAATATTACTTCGAACCCCTTTATTTCGATAAGATATAAGAGAAAATAAATTGTCAATCATTGATCAATAATAATAAAGGTATTTTTTTGGTACAATTTGCTGGTGGAACAATCATAAAACAGGGAGGGAGGCTTTATGCTGATATGAAGTGCAAATTATTTTTATTAAAACATTGCCTCGTTGGTCATGCATGTCATGAAACGTGCCCAACGATGCGCCGCTCTGCGTCCAACTTGAGGCAACAGATGTTAAGCCACACGTGCCAGTAAATTCACCGGCACCCACACCCGAAACAGCAACGCTGCTAGGCGGCAGAAATAGGCATGGTTGTAGTACCTCCCTGGACGAGCCCTTCACGAGGAGCTCTACTACTACTATACTATGGCTACTTCAAATTTCGGATCCAAAATAATTCAGTTACTGTCCCTGCGTGGATGAGCGCACATCGCCCCAGCGAGCGCACCGGACCGTAACGCGCATTTGGCGCAAAACATCCATCGGTCAGTGCCTTCTACACTAGTTTATAACGCTATCGAGTCACTTACGAGTCTGTCAGTCGTCTAGTTCTATTACAAGAGGCTAAAGACCGCAATGAACCATAAAAACAACAAAACTGGCTAGTGTCTGTCACTAAACAACACTGTATCGTATAAGACTGGCAGACAATGCTATTAGCATTAAGTCCTCATTGCACTAAATTGTGTGAAAGTTTTAAAATAAAATAATAAAATAAAAATAAAAAATAAGCGAGTACGCTAGACAAAGAGCCTAATCGCCGATAAGGCCCTTCGTTGCAGTTATCGCTATGCGCTGGAGTCCGTAAGCATACGTCGGCATGCGGCGACAGTGATTCCAGTGGACGCCGCAATACTTGCCAGACGCTCCTTCAATCCCAAGAGCTTTTCCTCACCAGTGTGCCCGCCTGGTAAAATCTATGTTCCGTCCATTGTCCACCAGCGTGCGTGGACTCTTATCACGACTCCATCACTTACATTTCTAAGATCTGAAAATGCTGGTCTTCTTTAAAGATGATCAAGTCAATATTATTTTGACAGAACAGCATAACTTATTATCGATGTCTCGTTCTATTGCTTAACATTTTAAACTAGTGCTAAGGTGTAAAATTACCAACATTCAGGTAGATATCAGACAAGTAGGTAATTGACCCACCACGCCATGGAGACAGTTTTTTTTGGAAAATAACGTTATCTGTTCGTATTGGACTTATTTTATCTGTGGTATTGAGTAGAAAAGAAACCTAAGACTAACCTTTCAAATACATAGGTGTAAACTATGAAGTATATAAAATCCTTGATATCTTTTTGGTCTGGTGGTATTTCGACTAGGCCTAAGAATTGCATCCATTAATAATATTATTTTTAATAGTTGCGTTTCTTCATTAATTCGTTTTCTCGACACGGCCATGTACTAATCGATCAAAATCCGTAAACCTCAGCTACCACTAAAAACGATAAAACAAAAATTCGTATTGCCATTTTAGGCTACACTGCGGGGTAAGTTGGTGATCGTTCCATAGTGGAGCTGTCGCTGCCATACCACGCAGTGTAACTGAAAATGTTTATTGTTTTTCATGGTAGATCTGCTGGTATCATAGATTACATAACATGACGTCATCGAGAGATAGTTATTATTCTACCACAGTGTCCGCTCCCTTGTGCCTTGTATCCTTCCGGTAACAAGCTATGAATGAGTAACTAAAACCTTCCGTAGCATTAATATTAAGTAATCTATTTTTGTTAATAGTAAAAAGAGTGTTTTCTCGACATTGATATCTGGGGCCTAATTCTCGGGCGGGATCATTTTGAATTTTATTTTATTGCTTCTTTTCACAACCCCGTATTTTTTCTACGTTTTCCGTTATCGTAGCTGTCGAGGCTTCTACGATGAGGTTGTTGATGAACTACTCAAAGAAATCTGCCATTCTCTCTTCGAAAAGAAGAAATAAAATAAAATTGCAAAATGATCGAGATCGGCCCGAGAATTAGGCCCCTGATGATTTTCTTGCCCTTATCTCACTTCACGATGGCACCAGTCTTTTGCTGTCCACTCACCTCTATCAGCTGTCATTATCAGCGATCACTCTTTTCTTACCCATGCCATCTTTCACAGAATCTATAATAGTATAGGATCCCTAGAAGAAGGACCTTCACCGAGCTGGTTATTTAATGAAACGTATTTTATATTTAATTAAACATGCCAATAAATATATTCTATATGGGTTGCCTATCAAATTTCAGTCCAGAATATGATTAATTAATAATTAAAAAAAAAAAATGTTTTTTTATCTTTCCACCGGTTTGTTTATTAGACAAATTCTATACCAATCGAAAGTATAGACCCCATAGAATATGCAAACGTTAGGTTGCCTATTTTTTTCCGGTCACAACTCTCGGGTAGCCAGGTATAAACAGGAAAATCGATACTAGCATTTTGCACCGGTATGTTTATTGAATAAAAATACTGGGGTCTATACTTTCGATTGGTATAGAATTTGTTTAATAAACAAACCAGTGGAAAGTTTAATTTTTTTTTTTAATTATTAATTAATCAATTTCCTGAAATTATCCTGGACTGAAATTTGATAGGCAACCCATATAGAATATATTTATTGGCATGTTTAATTAAATATAAAATACGTTTCATTAAATAACCAGCTCGGTGAAGGTCCTTCTTCTAGGGATCTTAGACTATAATTATTTTCTTTCATTTTAAAAATGTTTTATTGAAAAAAAAAATCTCGTTTCGACAATTAATTGGTTTAGTGTTATTCAATGGGACTCTAAAAAGGAAGGAATATTGATAATCCCCGTCCGGAGCTCCAAAAGGATTGGTTATTGATAGTCAAGTCAGGTGCTTCCCAAATATGGTGTATGTATCACTGCCACAGGAAGGGATTTATATGCAAGCTGACTTCCTTGGAATAAACTACAAAAGACATACAAAATAATTAAACAAATATCCACTCACTGTCTCACTGCAGTGTTTTCCTAGTTTGGGGCTAAATAGTGCTGTGAGGATTGTCTATAATATTTATTTATTCAGAATCAACGTTATTTAGTTTGAAATTAGGTTAATCAATCGTAGACCCCCTACGAAACTCGTAGCAAGCTGAAAAACCCCAGTTATTGTACCCCAAAAAATACTTATACCTAAGTGTGTATTGATAACACAAACAAATAATCACCTGTGAGCAAGACCAAGAGCCTGTGATTAAAGAAAGAGCAACCATTTTATGATACTTTACAAAATGTTTAAGGCGGAGGGATGAGGAATGGGGTCGGAAAATATACATTTTGAATATATCTATACATACATATACGGCATCTTCCGTACGTTCCGTACTACTACGAGCAAAAAGGAAAATTACAACAAAGTAGCTTCTTCAAAATCAAAAATCAAAATCAAAATCAAAAGTTATTTATTTAACGCCACATTGCAATAATACTAACCTATAACAATAATAACAGTTTACAATGTTACAGTTGAACTGCTACGTGCAGGTGGGCCACCTGTTATAAAAGTGCTTTTACAATTATACAATGAGGTGCTCCTAGGTGTCAAGTCTCCACTAGTCTGGAAGAACGCAGTTGTAACTATTTTACATAAAAAAGGAGATTGTTCCAACCTAAACAATTATCGCCCTATATCCCTACTCTCCCAAGTTTACAAGTTATTTGCCAAAATCCTTTGTAACCGTCTAACCCGCACACTCGACGAATGCCAGCCCGTTGAGCAGGCTGGCTTCCGGAGCGGTTTCTCCACAATCGACCACATGCATACCGTGAAACAGCTGATGGAGAAGAGTTCTGAATACAATCGGCCTTTGTGTTTAGCTTTCATCGATTATGAGAAAGCATTCGACAGTGTCGAACACTGGGCCGTGTTCAACTCTCTTCATCGCTGCCAGATCGACGCTCAATATGTGGACGTGCTCCGAGAGCTATATGCTGCAGCAACAATGCAGGTCAAAATGCATGATCTTACTAGTCCTATTTCTATCAAAAGGGGCGTGCGACAGGGTGACACCATTTCCCCCAAACTCTTTACAGCCGTTCTCGAAGATGTTGTAAAAACTCTTAATTGGGATCAAAGTGGAATTAACATCAATGGTGTCTATCTGTCGCATCTCAGGTTTGCAGATGATCTTGTTTTGTTTGCTAACACCCTGGAAGACTTGCAACAAATGTTAAAAGAACTTAACGATGCCTCCTTGGAAGTTGGCTTAAAGATGAACATGTCAAAGACTAAAGTACTGACAAGTGTCTCTGGAACCACGACTCCAACAATTAAAGTTGGACACGTGGAGCTAGAGACAGTTGATCATTACGTGTACTTGGGACATGTTTTATCTTTCAGCAAGGAGCATACGCAAAAAGAAATCTCCAGGAGAGTCCAGCTTGGATGGGCAGCATTTGGCAAGCTAGAGGATATATTTCGGTCGAGAAAAATTCCACAGTGCCTGAAAACCCGTCTCTTTAATCAATGTGTCCTGCCAACTATGACTTACGGTGCCGAGACATGGACGCTCACTAAGGAAACTGTGCACCGCGTACGAGTTGCACAACGGGCCATGGAGCGAGCCATGCTCGGCATAACACTTCTAGATCGAGTACGCAACACTGAAATCCGACGTCGTACAAAAGTTTACGACGTCGGAGACAGGGCGGTAAATCTCAAGTGGAGTTGGGCAGGACACCTTGCTAGACGTGGTGATGGTAGGTGGAGTAAGGCCTTGACCGAATGGTGGCTGAAGTCGGGCCGAAGAAATCTAGGAAGTCCGAAAGCGCGATGGGTCGACGACATCGTGAAGGTCGCAGGAAACACCTGGACAAGAGACGCGCAGGACAGGGGAGGCTGGCAAAATATGAAGGAGGCCTATACCCAGCAGTGGGTGATACCGGGCTGAAATGATGATGATGATGATAACAATAATAACACTTAAAACAAATGTTGACAATAAAAAGGAACAATGACATTAAAATTTGCGAGTTTTATGCGTATATCGTCAAAACTGCTTTTCGACATTTAGTCCATTGAAATGTTACAATTTTAGGACCGAATATTGCATTTGTTAGAGGACGCAGTTTTATTTTTGGGACATGATGTAGCAAATTTGCTACAAATTATGTCATTTAGATTTTTTTGTCGAACGCAAAGTTTCCGAGATATCGCGAAAAAAGTGTTTGCACCCCTTTTTCGAAGATGGCGGCCGGGGGACAAGGGCGGTAGACCCACAAACTTGGAGTTAAGCTTCTATTGACCCCCCAAAAATAAAATTGCGTCCTCTAAAATATGTAAAGCTTATGTAACATTTCAATGGACTAATTATTGGCTGCCACACAGCATAAATACTATATAGTAGCGTGTGCCTATCTAATCTCTTCCGCCTATCTAATTCTAGCTCTAATTCAAGTAACAGACGGGAGCGTCCCCAAGACGCTGTATTAATCTGTGCATTATGGTTTCACCTTTAACCTACCAAGATTTAGCAGCTGCCTGTATCGCCTGCCTACTTTTGAAAAACTTATAAGCAATGCTTGGACTATTGTCATTTCTTAACCAATGGTTAATGTAAACAGTGATTAAAAATTTAAATTGTAAGTAGGTCGGTTATTAAATTTAAACTGTGAGTAGGTAGGTTAATTTATAAGTATGTCGGCCAGTTTTAAATAGTTGTAAAATAGTACACCTCTGTAAATTTGTTATTGCTGCAAATATATTTTTTTTTCATTTTTTTTTTTTCAATTTGAAAAACCTTTAGTTGATCATAATTTATTTCACAAGTTGTGTAAGTTCATTTCTTCTTCATAGCTGCCTTACTTGTGGCTGGTGGGGTCAGCTTCCCAGGGGGCGTGGCCTGCACTGGCGTGGTCTGAGGGCTGAGCTCCCCAGTGAGCAGGAACCGCCGGCAGCGATCCTTCAGATAGAGGTAGTTACGGTTCTCGTGGTTCAGCTGGGGAAGAACTGAGATCCGCTTGTCATTCTCCTGGGACAGAAAAAGAAGTAGACAAAAGCCATTTTATAATTGTCATAAAATAATAATACATAAAATATAAGTAATTAAGCGAAAAAAGTGTGTCAGGATCGTAGCAAGTGGAAATCCGTGAATCTTTGCCTACCCCCATGGGAATAAGGCGTGATTTTATGGATGTATGTATGTATAAGTAATGTACTTTTGATTTAATTTTTCAGACGTTTAAAACCTTATCATTTATCATAGAATGTAGGTATAAACACAATTATTAAATAAATAGTTACTGTGAAGATTCCACACTATCTAACTCCAAACTAAGCAGAGCGTGTACTATGTGAACTAAATAGTTTTTGTATAAACAGAAGTAATTTATAACACCTAGATAGAGAACACACATCTATGCTCACCACACAAATATTTGTTTGGTGGTAATCTACCCACAACCTCCTGTACTGAAGGCTACAGAGCTACTACCGACTGAACTACGAGGGCTGTCAAATAAACTCATTGATAGATCATTTTGTCATGACCCCCAAATAAAGAATGTGATGGGATTGAAGGAAGATTAGTAACTCTTGACCAGCAGGTGAATTTAAGGATACTTTCCTAATTTTCTAAAACAATCTGTGTCAGTATCCTTAAATATAGTAGGTACCTGTTTCATCACAATCACATAGTAAGTTTTCTTATGTTCAAACAAATCCGTCGCATACGCATACGTTGGCATGCCGAAGAGACCTTTCAAGTACCCATTAGAGTCACTGAGATCAAAGGTCGTGAACGTGCCCAGGCGGCACTTCTTCCTAATGTACTCCAGCATGATGCGGACAGGGCATTTGGGGTTTACGAGAAGCGTCTTCTCAACAGCCAGGTCCACGTCCGAAGAACTGCGGCGAAGAGTTGTGGAGAGTTCAGGCGCATCTTTGTACGCGATGAAAATAAACATTTTTGGCGGTGTCAGTGATGACATCTACTTGACAATGTTGGAGAAAACAGTTTTTTTTTTCTTTTTATTTAAGGTTGAGGTTGTAATCGATGTTCAAAAGAGGTTTTATTCATTAATTATCTATAGAGAGCAACAGCAACCGGCATCGAAGAATAGAATATTTAAGCACATGAAAAAAGATCCAAAAGGATCAACTTATTTCTGGACATAGACCTCTCCCATATTTGGTTTGGCTGACTTGACTAGGGCACTGTAGTCTCGGTGCTAACGGCGACCAACCAGTAATAAATGAAATGGTTGATTAACTACAAAATTGTGTTCGCTAAACAATAGTCTAACGTCACTTGATTTGAATTGCTCTAAATAGATAGCTCAACACAATGGGTAGATAGATACCAACATAATTAACCTAAAGTTCCTGAAGTTAGGTCAACTATATGCCAATGAACTCTTCTCACCAGTCGAAATCAAAAACGGGTATATTTTTATCCCCAATTCACTTCTAGTATCATCATCAGCCTGAAGAAGTCCACTGCTGGACATAGGCCTCCCCTACACATTTCCAGGAAGAACGATTCTGAGCCCTTTCCATCCACCGACTTCCTGCGATCTTAACAATGTCGTCAGTCCATCTGGTGGGTGGGCGCCCTACTTTTCGTCTTCCGGTTCGTGGTCGCCATTCGAGAACCTTTTATTCCCCAACGGTTGTCAGTTCTTCGAGCTATAAGACCAGCCCATTGCCATTTCAACTTACTAATTCTAAGAGCTATGTCGGTTCTTCTACGGATATCCTCATTTCTGACTTCGAGTATTACGGAAGGATACTTTGAACTCTATGCGATAAGTACAACAGAAAGTTGTTTCTATTAGTTCCTAAAACACGCAAGCATTGCAAATAAATCTACTTATACACTCTTATCAAAAACAAACAAAACAATCGTGGAATCGCTGTCGCTAAGGTCATCGCTCAGCCTTGACCGCGTTGCGCTCACTCGCATTTTCATTGGGAAATGGCCCAACAAGATTCTAAGCGACTTATATTTCATAAGAGCAGTTGCAACAGAAACCCGGTCTCGGGTCCATGCAGCCTTACCGCCAGTCCTGTGCCGGTTCCACGCCGCATTCCTAGTAGCAATCTGATACGCGAGACACACACACGCAATTATCCACCTAAATCTTATCTACTTAATACTCTTTGTACATAAAATATAGAAATCAATTGACAGTGAAATACACTATGTTGTTCAGCGTGAGAAATACGTGTTTTAACAATGCAAAGAACCAAACAAACCATTAGGTGACATACCTTCAATAGTAGACGACGCGGACCGGGAATTTAATTACATTTGCAATTCAAACTTGAAGGGACATACGAATAAAGGAAAAACAAGAAGTTCTAAGCAAGTAAAGAATGTATTTTTGAATAAAAGAAACATCAAGGAAAATTTTAACACAAATTTTGCCTATACGGGAATTTAAAGATGAAAACTTAAAACACAGCAGATCATGTCTCTCTCAGAAGTCGCAAGCCTGATGACCTTCGGGGTCTCAGCATGGCCGCCTCCAGGACCTTCACCCAACAGCTTCCAATTCCACCACCAGGGATCAAACTTCGCAATGTTCATCATACTCTTCGCGCTGTGCATGATGGAGGTGGTGGTCATCAGGATCGTGACGGAGGAGCAGGCCCGAGAGCAAGGGCCCAGGAGTGTGACTTCCATGTGGTTTGAAGAAGACGAGTGAAGTGATGTGGACTTAAAGACCAGATAACTCTAAGTGTGGGGAATAGTGACGAATATAATGTGGGGTTAGTAAATAGTGCAGGGCTGGTTGAACCCGTTGGTTCTAGTCAGCTAAGATTGTCTTTACCTAAAAAGAAAAGTTTTATAAACATCAGCCTCATTATTTACCGAATCTATTGGGTATTTACCCTACTTGATATAATTTCCCGAAGTTTCGTGTTTCAGGCAATAAAACGCGATAAATACCCGCGTAATAGATTAAGTAAAAAAAAAAATTATAATTTCACCCTTGTCAATTTAAATTAATAAGGGCAAGGCAGAACTTAATCGAAGCATCACATTGAAATGTCAAATTATATTTTTTGACGATATCAGATGTGAGTTGTTAAAGGCTTCTCCGAACATTATTTTAAAACATGCTCATACTTCTGTAGCATACGGTATGGATTAAGTGGTTTTTGAATGAGACTTGCTATTTGTTGCAGGCTTTGGTATAAGTATACTTAATTTATGTACTATTCAGTACTACAAGATAGACTTCAACCGGGAAGCTCGAGCTAGGTAGGTCCTGCATTAAGGTCTAACTTGAAACTAGTCTTAAAGCGAAAGTACTTAAGAATAAGCCGGTTGCAAACCACGGAAGCGAGGAAGCATTACTTAGGTTGTAATAAGAACCTGAATAACAGGAACACAGAACAGGATACACATGTTTACCCATGTTTAGCATAAAACTATTGAACGTAATAAAATCTTCATCATATAAAAACAAAGAACATCGTGGGATAATAAATAATTAGCATCAAAAGATGATACATGACTTTTTATAGTGTTTATAAATTAAATCGACTTTATTTACACCAAGAAACTTACAATTTATACAAGTATTTACAAAATGTACAAAACACACACTAGAGAAGAGATAGTTCAACTGATCCAAATCATTACTGATTAAAATTTGATAATTTACTTCATACTCAAACTATATTACATGTTATATAGGCTTTGTATTAATACTATAATAATGACACATACTCGTTTATTATTATTATTTAATTAATCAACGAAATTGAAATCCTCCGGTTGTTGTACATTGAAATCATCATTGTTACCACCAAAATAAAATAGCAAAACATGTTTCAAATTGTTTTTCAAACAACTTTATCATAGATAAGCTATGATAAAGTCATTTGTGATTGCTAAAGGTACGGCCACATTAAGGCGATATGCTGCCGATACGATACCTGTATCACTGCATCAATAACTTCACGATACCACAGATAAGATAATACTAATAGACGATACCATGTCGTGTCTAAATATTGCAGCTTAACGCCTAGATGTGGCCGTACTTTCAGTAATCAGTAATTATTTTGTTTATATTGCCCGACCTCTGGACGACTGCAATAAATTTTATTCAATAACTTTGTACAGTGTTTTGATTTGCAAATAGCTTTACCGAGATTAGATATATAATAGGCATAATATATATAATAGGTTATAATTAAATCGATAGATATTATTTTTAAGAAAATTGTTTCTGTGACCTCCATGGTGGGGTTTCACTGTATAAAAACAGGCATAAAATATAGATAATTTATATAACGTGGTTAAAACTCCTGCCCTTTTACGGGACGCTATAGTGGCTCCTTGATTCTATCGCGTAGTGAAACTCCCAGCATAGCTCTTTCCATAGCTCGTCTGGCTAGGTACAATAATACGATAGAATGAGCCTGGCTTTTAAAAGAGCAGCCTTCACATATCAACCATAATTAGAAGCCCCGACTGATAATGCAACATGAAAGAGTTTGCAATAGCACCCTAGGCTTGCAATGCGCACGTGAACTACCTTTCACATTGTAGAGGCTAATGAAGACACAATCTTAAGAGAAGTAGATTGTTTATGTATACTAAACCAGTGAAGTATTGTAATGAAATGAAACACAAGCTGCAACAAAACCAAGTGTCATCATAATCTAACGACTATGACGGAAGACCAACGCTGGTAACAAACAAACCAACATACCCTATGTAAGCATAGTAAACCCTGTAGTTAAAGTAACATGGTATTAGATTTGGTGTCACAAATAACCACCTAATTTATTTTTTCCTATTTTGAAAATTTAAGAGAATTTCATAATTTCAGAACAGTTTTTTGAAATTCTCCATTGTTCACATGGTTTCGTTCTGCTCCAGTGATAAGCTCAAGGAATGGCAGAAGTGAAGGGAAGCCTTTCTCCTGCATTGGGACAAACACGACTGAAAAAAATATCTCGAATACACGCCATGTCAGAGAGTGCTATACGTCCGAGTATGTTACGTATGCATTGTTATATTTTCATAATTTGGCTGGTACTTAGGTAATTTTGCAATTATCACCATTTATCTAGGTGTGTCCTCATGTTCACCTTGAATTCCACAACGCATTATCATCATCAGCCTGATTAAGTCCTACATTTCCAGGAAGAACGATTCTGAGCCCTTTCTTTCCACCGACTTCCCGTAATCTTAACAATGTCGTTGGTCCATCGAGTGTGTGGGTGTGCCCTACGTTTCGTCTTGCGTTTCGTGGTCGCCATTCGAGAACATTTATTACCCAACGGCTGTCGGTTCTTCGAGCTATATGACCTGCCTATAACCACTTCAACTTACTAATTCTATGAGGGTGACCTTGGTTCTTCTACACCCACAACGCATACGCAACGTTACACAACGCAGAAAGTAAACAAATATGAAGAAAAAATCTTAGTTTGTTGGACTAATACTGTTACCAGCAGCTACTAATTCATAATTTATCCAACTGTTTCTGGTTCCAGGGATGAGCAGACCAGCAGAGCATGCCTGAGAGCCGCGAAGGACGACGGCGTATGCACTAGGTGCGGTGGTGACAAGCACGGCGGGTACATCCCCTGCATCTGTCAGGATTATAAGTACGTTGCACACTTTACACTTCCCCTTGTCCCTGAAGCTATAAAATACTAGGGTCATTTACGTAGAACAATATGATATAGGTTTAATAAGCCGTAAGTTTCTGCTGATTTTGTGGAACTGGCGCTTTTATAAAGATCATTAGAATTTTCTTGATCAAGAACATTATCTCCTTCGGCAGTCCAGTAAATAATTTACTGAGTTTGAATCAGCAAACAGAGCATTTTGGAAGGACACGCCATAAAACACTGTTTTATAATATAGACCTTATCAAAACAAAGATTCTGAGATGAAGCTAAATTACGTCTTATGAATGTTTCAGGCCAGTGAAGTTCGAATCTGGCGCGTGGTTCCTGCGCCAGGTTCAACGCGCTGCCACCCTGATGCCCTGGTCCATATCCACCGACAAGCTGGAGCAAATCGGTGAGTAGCTCTTTAATATGGGAATATAGTGTCCAGGAAAAACCTCAGCAGGATCATTCCACAACCCTCTCAAATCAAAAGTTGAGCGACCACAAAGTGGGTGGCTAAACTCTCTGCCTATGGCAAATAGTACGAGGGTAAAATAAAGCTGAAAGCATCACGCCAAAACCTTTTTTAGCACAAGATTAGATCGTACGTATAATAATCTCATGTCTCATTCTCCACGTTTCAGACGAGGAGTATGACGGGCGTGAGAGCCCTGGACCGAGCAGACGTGATGCACAGAACGACGCAACAGTGCGAGAATTTCTGGAGACGCTGGCAGCCAAGCTCACTGGTGGTACCCTGGAGGGGACCAGGGTCTCGCCTCTGTATGACCATCCTGCATGTAAGTACCTCTTATTCAAGCTGCTGGGTATGTGCAGGTCTACTAAAGCTTGAGACTTTTAGGTACGTCGCCTCATTGGTGGCATTCTCCGAAAAGTCTAGAGTTTTGTCTATACGGACTGTGGGCATATTTAAGGTACTCAGGGTTCAAACATGTTATGTGCTATAATACTCAATTCTTTCATCTCATTAATACATTCAATTTCGGACCACTTCGTCTAATATTAAACGCTAAAAAAATGCTTCTACTGAGTGGCGTGCAAGTCAGCTTTTAGAGTCAACACTAGACGAATCCTAAATCGATAGCATGTAATAAAATGAAGGAACATGACCGGCCCTGATCTTGGGCGGTTTGGATTCAGCACAAATTTACATCAGCACTAAAGTAATGTCTGCGGTGACTCAATATGAAAGCGAATGTTAAAAGGAATAGGTGCACGTTTCTCATGAAATCAGCAGACCTAATACTGATGAAACTGTGTAGATGAGCGAATGCTGGAGCAATACCACGCCCCGCTGCAACTAGCGCTGTCAACACTCGCCACCGCGCTACGCGACGCGCTCACATGTAAGCTGCACCGCATGCACTGAGTGACTGGCTTTATTTTTCCTTCTCTCAATTCATGAAACTTGAGCACGTTTATTACCTTGAATCAGAAATTACCAAGCTTACACTTCTGATACTTATCTACGCGCAATTAGTTTCAAAAAGCGTTTTATGAAGCATTTTCGATAAATAAAACTGACAAGTGTAAACTTCACTATTTCATTCATACCATACGAGCTTGGCATACGAGCGTATAGGCACTCTGGGTACAATTTCTCCTTCACCACAATACAATTTCTCCTTTTTTTAGTAAATATGTTGGCGAATGTAAAGTGGCTTGCAAAAATATTTTTTCTACGCGGCACACGCTTTACATTGCACAGAGGTAAAAGCGAACTTTTTGCTAAGGTACTTCTTTTTGTGCAATTTTCTAATCTGATCTATGGCTTTACACACGGTATGAAAATGAACTGCGTAAACGAATATAACACTACACATAAGCACGCTTTGAATGTTTGTGCACTTTGGTCTGGACCCACTTCAGCTAACTGTAAAAAATAATATCTCCCAACCAACTATTGAGTAATCTGTGGTGGCAAATTTATAAGGAAATAAGCAGGTAATAAAAACTAAAATCACCCAAATAATTGAGCAACCTGTGGTGGTAAATTAAAAAAGAAATAAGCAGAGGAATAAATACCCTTTAGAATAAACTAAAGCTACGCTTACTGGTTGCTCCGAAAATTATTCAGGCATCAAGAACTCTACAAAGAATAATTTTAGCCGCAAATGGTTATTTCGTAGAACATAATAAGAGAGACCTAAAACATGTTGTTTCAAGCAGGAAAGAAGCCTCTTTGAGGTGCACTTAAAGTACTTTCACCACACTGGATTAAAAGCACAGGTGACGTGACAAGAAGTAAAAGAAGAACCTAGCTAAACATAGAACCTATAAAACTTTTGAAAGTACATATAAAAATTCGGCAAATTTTTATCATCCGCACTTGATGTGCGGATTTTCCGCAAGTAGGCCGCGGTTGGGCCCTTTTTGCGTGACTCTTGACACGTGTTGCTCGAACTTTTTTTAGGTTCTACGACACGCCGGTTTCCTCACGATGTTTTCCTTCAACGTTTTGAGAGTACTGTCACATACATTTTTCGACAGAAAAACTCATTGGTACACGACTGGATTTTAACCCACGACCTTCGGATCGGAAGGTGGGGCCGCTACCACTAGACCACCAGTGCTCTCGAAAGTACATACATACAATAAAGGTTTTGAATATTATTTTTATAGACAACGGGATTTATACCATGATTTTGTTTCCCGATATAGCTATCAAAACTCACAAAATATAGGTAAACTAGTGAATCCCGCGCGACTTCGTTCGCGTTTAGGTTTTTCCATACAAACTTCAACCCCCGCTGCAGACCTTTAGGGGTTGGGTTTCGGGAATTCCTTTCTTAGTGCACCCCTACCCTATACCAGGAATCTACCCTCCAAATTTCATACTCCTAAGACCATTAGTTTAGGCTGCGCGTTGATTGTCAGTCAGTCATTAACGTAAAAGTTTTATATATTTAGATATCCCGTTGTATCAAAAAATTGCCAATTGAAAGCAAATAAAATTCTGGTATCAAAGAGAATCATTAACCTATCGGGAGGTTGTTCACACTTACAAAACAAAAAGAAGACGTTTGGCAACAAAGTTGCTAATTTATCAAAAAAATAACGACAGCTCTACCTGCGCCCGCGCCTGCTCTTGGGAGTCATTCACCCACAACTGCATTGTACGGTGCGGTCCAGGATTTTTTCCCCAAATTATTTTATTGAATGTGAGAGAAACCTCGTTTGTATCTTAGCACTCGGCTGACTTTGTTTTTCCCAATTTACGAAAAATAAGAAACAACTCAATCAGTAAGATTTTATAATGGCCCAAAAGTTATGCGTTGTAACTCAGCCAGTGTCCATTTGAAGTCTTCCTTGGCGAACACCAATTTTTAGACCATCGATTTTTGAGAATATTGTGATGCGTGCACTACGATTTTTTTTAAATGTCTTTATTTTATAGCAGTGATAAATACAAACAATTACGAACCGAGTGGAATTTGAACCCCACAACGTACTTGATACGGTGATGCCTGATTTTGTCCGTAGGTCGAGGTTCAATTCTCAATTCAATTCAATTCTCACTGGATTTTTTTCCAAGCCTGTGTCATCCCGCTGCTGTTATAGACACTCAGGATTAACTTAAAAAAAAATGAAAGAAATAGTGGAACGAATATTTAAACTTTGGAAACTATCATGGTTTTGAACATATTTTTTTATAAACAACAGGTTTTATGAGTTACGCTGTTTTTTTACTTCTGCAGTCAGTATCATTTACACTTGTTTTTGTGTAAACTTGGTACCATGTTTCCAAATAAATAATTTGTGTTTCGAATTCCGATATATGAAAACTTACAATATATTATAGGTAAAGTATTGTATACCTACGGTCCTGACCTAGTGTGAACCCGCATTAATTATGTATTCAAACGGTGTAATCACTATTAATAGTGTATGCATGTTTCCGTATGGCTGGAGGCGATTGAGGCTACTCTGAAACTTATGACTTACGACTTATGACTTGCTGTTTGCGTAGAAGTTGGTGAAAATATATAGATAGATAGAAAATTCTTTATTGCACGTGTAGTGTATGCACACAGGCAAGCTTAATGCTACATACATTATCTTCCAGCTAACCTTTAGGTAAAAGGGGTTGGGTTTTTTTTTAATTTTCTGTTAATATCTCTATCTTGTAAGAAGAGCTCTTCCTACAACACGCCTCGTTCGGGTGATTGCATAATAAACATTCGATTTTCAAACAAAAAAAATTTGGAACTCACAGAGGATTCAGCGATCACGGTAGCAGGAATAGACCCCCAGAATGCTTAGATGAGCGCAAGGCCTGAAGGGGTACTGAACAATTTGTCTATTGAAATTACGATCGCGATACCGATCTCGGCGGTTTCACAATAGACCCGCCGATCGCCATTGCCATACCGTACTGTTATTTCTTCTGTGATGCCGTCACGGTCCATCCGCAGCCTGCGTATGAATAAAACCACGTAATCACTGCCAGTGCATGAATAATCTAAGATCTTCCTTGTAAATTATCCTAATATCCTACTTATACCTATTATAAACGCGAAAGTTTGTAAGTAGGTATGGATGGACGGATGGACGTTTGTTACTCGTTCACTTAAAAACTTTTAAGTAAATGGATACTGTTGTGTGGATTGTCTGAAATATTTATAGTATTATTTAGTTATAGATTTTTTTTATTATTTTAATTAAACTTTACAATAATATAATTATACATCAGAATAACAATTATGCTACAATTTATGAAGATATTATAACGGAGAACGGATGTAAGTAACGGGAACGGGGTGTACCGGGAACAGAGCGAGCGAAGCCGCGGGCGTCCGCTAGTGGCAGGAAATGTGAAAAGGTCAGGTTCAGGGGCTCCAAGCTCAACCATAAAAAAGTATTCAATTTTGATTAAAAAAATAAGCGAAATAAAATAAGATTGCCAAAGACCGGGCTCAGTGGCACGCCTTGGAAGAGACCTACGTCCAGCAGTGGACTGATATAGGTTGATGATGATGATGATTAAAATAGGATTTCGTAAATAAACAAATAAAGTTAAAGTAACTTACTATTTTGTGACTACATATTCGTTCAAACTTTATTTCCAAGGTAATTTTTTTTTTGTAAACATGTCGGTACCTATTTAGGAAAAAATAATCTAAGCGTATTATATCAGCTATCCTGGTTCCTATAGTTCAAGCTCTGCTTTGAGGATAAATATTGTTGCATGATTTGTCCACAATAACAATAAAATTTGATAACATAATTTGAGTTGCAGCTGTAAAAGCTGAAAAATCCATATAGGTAAGTTTGAAATTACACACATCCTAGACATTATTTTTATAGCCAGCGATGATCGTCATGACGGCTGTATATTTGTGTTTATACCAGCATTGAGCCACTTTCATTTAAAGAATACAATAAAAACACCCAGCAGAGAACACACGTTGAACGTTGGGCGCCACCCACCAGATGGACTGACATGGGAAGTTGGTGGATGAAAAGGGCTCAGAATCGTTCTTCCTGAAAATGTGTATGGGAGGTCTTTGTTCTGCAGAGTACTTCTTCAGGCTGATGATAATCTATCACCATGCAAATATTTATTCTCAAACCCACGCTCTCCATCGTAAATGGCAGAGCCAGCTGAGCTGGGAGGCATATTGCTCAGTATTATTGGTTCCTGTAGATTTTCTCGAAAATATTCAAATGCGTGTTATGGTTCATTACCTCATTACCACGTCCGAATCATCAGAAATCGTGGATTCATCAAGCATTAGGCAATCGTTTTGTTCTTGGCCTACAAACTTGGCAAAATCACGAATCGCATGCAACCTGTTGGTTTTGCATAAGGACGGACAACTCGTGGTAAACCGTGAACAAAAAAAAATATCCCAGTAGTAGTTGTAGTTTTGCACAACGGAGTTTTTTAAGTAACAGAACTAGTGGAAAAAGAAACATCCAAGCAGTTCTTACTCACTAAACACACATCACTTAGCATCAGGTGGGCTATATGCTTGTTCCATCAGCTATAGTTGTATAAAAATACTGTTGAACGGACCCCTAATCTATATCTGCATCTATACTAATCTATTACAACACTTTCATCTTGAAAATATTAATTTTAAAGAGGAAAGATTTGTAATTTTATGATTTCAAAAATTCTTTCACCATTGGAAAACTACATTCACCTTGAGTAACATAGGCTATTATTTATAAGCTTCAAAAATAAACGACCATTCGTGCAAAACCGGGACAGGCCGCTAGTGCTTCATAAAAACAAAATAAAACTAAAAGTGCAAAAGTATCTTACCGAGAGAGCATCGGGAATAGCTTTAATTTTACAACCATCATCTTAAACTAGGGATCCTTCATAAAAGCTGAACTTGCCCTTTAAGCTATAAAAGACCCACCTTTACTACTTACCCAGGGTAATGTATCGTCAAAATAATAGCTTTTCTATGGTAAATAAATAAAAAAAGAATCAGGCATCTTCAAAAATCTGTCAAAAACAAATTGGTTTTTTGAAGATGGCCAGTAACTCCGAATTTTAAACACACATTTATTAAACCTCTTTTCAAAAACTATGGTATTCATTCTCGTTGCATTCTCCAAAACTGTCCAAGTGTCCACCTCAAAATACCCACATAGAACATTCAGTAAGGCTTTTCTGTCGCATATTTTAATTGCTTCTAAGATTGCATGCGTGTATGACCAACATCTTTGTCCTGCAGTGTACACTTACGGCCATAAAAGCGCAGCAAGCAACCCAAACCAGTGCTAGGCGCAATACTCGCTTTTTACGGCGCGCCGCGACCGTGGGACCGCAAATTCAAAAATAAGCGGTTCGACCAGTCGCTTTGTGAGAAAATGTAGGCTCAATTTAGGAGCAAAAATATTGCTTTTTAATAAGGCTTTGGCATTAAGCCCTTATTTGTTTCTCCTGATTATGGATGCACTGACATCAGACATAGGAAAGAAGAAAAAGGCAACCTCGTGCATGCTGTTCGCAGACGATATTGTTGTTATTGGTGAAAATGTGCTAAATGCGATGGATGTATTAGATACAAAGAAGAATAAAGAATAAGAAAAGAGTATATAAGAGGAAGTTTGAAAGTACCACTTGTGACGGACAATATGAGGAGTAAAGGTTAGCATGGTATAAGCATGTTATGCGGAGGAATGAAAGTCATATTACGAAAAAAGTTCTATATGTGTATGGTAGTGATAGAAGACGAGGTGGACCAAAAAAAACATGGATGGACTGTGTCAAAGATAACGATGAGCGAGAAATGAATGAGATGACGAATGATAGAGGATGAGTGGAAGAAGAAAACCTGTTGTGCCAACCCCACTTAGTCTAGAATAAAGGCAGGAATATGATAATAGACTTTGGTAGAGCCTAGGGAGTCTTACCTGTAGGTACAACCTGGGTATTTATGTATAGGTCACCTAATTCAGAGGAGCTAACATAATAGGTGTGATGGCAGCCAAATGCTTAGCTATCTATAAAAAAATATATACAAGATGGAATAATACAATGATGAACATAATGAGTTATTGCCAATGTTGAACATAATCTTGTAATAATCCACCGATCGATATCACGTTATCGAAGCTTTCAAATCGATGAGAAGTGAGGTCGGCAGTGGGAAACTAACACAATGGATGATATTGTTACGTCCAATTTCTAAGAGCGTTTCCTTTTTTGCAATCAGCTAGTATATTACTACATATTTACGACAAAGTGTGAAAAAAAAGCAGCTGGGCCTCCTGATGTTGAGCACCTATCTTATAAAGAAGAAAGATTTGTATTTTGTATTTTTATAATGAAACTCAAAAACTACTGTGCCGATTTCAAAAATTCTTTCACCATTGGAAATTTACATTCACCCTTAGTAACATAGGCCATATTGTGTTTAAAAAATAAATGTCCACCCGTGCGAAGCTGGGACAGGCCGCTTGTCTGTATAAAAAAAAGTCGTGTTAGATACACAATTTTAACTCAAGAATGACTGAACCGATTTGGCTGAAAGTTGGTGGGAAGGCAGCTTAAAAACAGGAGACGGACATAGGATACTTTTTATCCCGACAAAGTAACGGTAGTGGGGCGAGCAAAGCCGCGGGCGGCTGCTTGTTTGTGCACAATTCGCCCGAAGCATGATTGCGTATTGATTGGTTACCTACTCTACTTAGGGTCATCCTACACCTGCTGTTGAATAATCAAAATCACATAAACTATGGCGAAACTCGGATAATAGAAAGGTGCCAACTTATTGCGACTTTTGAAGGTTTCTTCTCAGGAACATTGCGGCACGGAATTATGTGGAATGTTTATCTAAAAATATATAAAAATAAATCCCTTCTCTTGCTCACGCTATATCACGGCAGAACCGAAACCAACCAATTTTTGTTGAAAATTGGAATTTTCGTTGAAAATTGACATAGAATATTTTTTACGTGGGCGGGCGTAACTGCAACGGGGCGAGGGAAGCTGCGGTTGTTGACAGCTAGCCACTTAGTTTTTTTTTAATTTTGCCGATTGAGTTGAACTATCCGATACTGGCACTGACCTCTGCATGCCTCAAAATGATGAACACTGGGCAGTGCATCGTAGGGCACGTTCCTGAAGTGCGCTACCTACAAGACAATGCCTTGTTATAGGTGATGGCCACCATGATGGCGTCCATCAACTGGAGGCATACAGATATTCAGCCTCACGTGCCAGTAATTACACTGGCACCCTACCCTTCAAACCGAAACACAGCAATGCTGCTTCACGACAGAAATAGGTGGTAACGACATGGTGGTAGTATTTCCTTGGACGAGCCCTTCACAAAGAGCTCTACTACTACTAAAACTATACTACATATACTAAACATATACTAAACATATACTAAACATATA
Source organism: Thera britannica (assembly GCA_939531255.2). Classification (NCBI taxonomy): domain Eukaryota; kingdom Metazoa; phylum Arthropoda; class Insecta; order Lepidoptera; family Geometridae; genus Thera; species Thera britannica. Next base: position 14,689,640 of record OW618046.2, on the reverse strand, counting down.
CTAAACATATACTAAACATATACTAAACATATACTAAACATATACTAAACATATACTAAACATATACTAAACATATACTAAACATATACTAAACATATACTAAACATATACTATGGCCTATGCCAATGCGGTCATTGAACTTCGTCAATAGGGCTGGCTACAGTATAAACCTACTTGCATGAACTAAATTACTAAAATTGAATAAAACATCGATTCAGACAATTAGCAGCTATAGTATTCGTTCCGCTATGCGTTGTTGTAATAACATCTTAGTAAGGTACAGTCTTCTAAAAAGCGGCATCGTTATTTGACGTCAAAATGAATCCTCATTTCGACGTCAAGTAATGATGCCGCTTCAAATGCCTGCCGATTTCAAATATTGAAAGCGTCAAGGTGCAGGCAATAAAACAGGCCTTTGCATCTATTTTAGATGATTTACATAGCGTCAGGGGCAACTGGTGATTACTCAAGCTCTACTTGCAGGACACTAGTAGCCAAGACAACCATAAAACAAGAAATAAAAACAATAAGGATAAAAGTATTTAAGTTTTAGATATTGCCATAATAATATAATGGGTCCTGTAGGCCTGTGTCATTGCTGTCTAAATAAATCCTACGTTGAAACGTCACACACTCAGTATAATACACTGGTGAGCACTCACACAGACTCAAAACCAGAGCCAGACAGAGCTTGTGGTAGGCCTGCTGTTTTTATTTTAATTACTATTGCTGCCTGAAATTTGTGAAAAATATTTTTATGTGTTATAGGCAAATTCAAGCTCTATATTTCAGAACATGCTGTTTCTACTCGCCATACTAATAACTTTCTACGTCAAAATTTCTCTATAGGTCTTGTTAACGGGGAAAATAATTTTATAGAAAAAAACCTTAGTGCTATACTTCACTTTGTAGCGAGAGTTGAAACTGAAACTAACACGCATGTAATCGCTTACCGCTAATTTATAACCTCAGTTTTACGGTCTCAACTTTTTGGAAAACTTCAATTAAAAAAAATCTTTGTGAAGTAAATCTTTATTCATATGAATGTCTTAACTGTTATACATTTCACCAACATTTAAAACTCCATGTAGGTCCAGTAACGGGCTCCATCAAATTACCCTTGAGTTTTCAATTTCTATTTATATTTTGGAACGTGCAAAATCACAAATGTAGGAGTGGGGTCTTATAATATAATTATGTGGTAGATTGCATACAAAAACTTCGGAACTAAATGCCTCCTAGCAATCCAACCAAATGATATCCGCGCTCAACGTTGCTAATTTATGAGCAATCTACGCCACAAGGTTCTAGTAACTAACATTACGAGAAACAATATTTTATAAACAGCTCAGCCTCACGTGCCAGTAATTTCACCGGCACCGAGACCCTTCAAACCGAATCACAGCATTACTGCTGCACGGCAAAAATATGCATGGAGGTAGTACTTCCCCGGACGAGCCACACACAGAGCTCTACTACACACACAACCGTATAATTTACACAACCGTATTCGAGAAACCGCGCAGATTCGATTAAACACGATAATTCAATCGATTAGACGCGCGCGCGCAGGCAAACACGTGCTCTATACAATCGCTTTCCAATGAAGTGCCGTATCTATCGTAGATTGCTTCATCATCATCAAAAGTCTACGGCGACGTAGATCTCACGTATGATGCGCCACTGAGCCAGGGGCTTAATTCTAGACCAGTGACTTTTTTGTCACGGTAGATAAATATCACAAGAACTGTCAGTTTCTTTGGTGAATTTGACAGTTCTTGTGATATATATCTACCGTGACAAAAAGTCCCTGGTCTAGAATTGAGCCCCAGGTCTTCGGCTCTTCTCACCCAGTGATGTCGTACTGTACTTCACTCGTTCCTAACCACTTAGCCTGAAGAAGTTCAGTCAAGGATTAGTGTTGCGTATTTATAATTACCATTGCTTTGGGGACGATTGCAACGGCACCGATTTGAATTATTGATTGAGTTATATGAATCATTTAATTTGAATACTGCAAACTTATAAAAAGTGGGGTTAGGAATGGATATTAATTATGTAAACGGATATAGGATATCAAATAGGTACACGATCTGCAGATAGGTCAGCGGATTCGTGTATTATGTGGCTATATTTTGACGTGACAACGTCATAAATTACGATGGAGCCGGCTGCACGCACGAAAAAACATGACTCATGCGGCGTTACCTCGCTCTGAGGCGTTCCATTCAACTTTGTCACGTTCAACTATCGTCAGTAAACCGACTTTACAGACAACCGATTTTTTTTGTGAATTTAGATTTTGATGTGGAATGATCCTGAGGTTTTCCGTAGGGATTAATAGCTTTACTAAGTTGTAAAAAAACTTTTTAAATACATTTATTATTATTTATTTATTTATATCCCATTATGGTCAAATGTGCAAATTTGTTGCTAACTAATATAACAATTTGAGCGATAACCTGCTGGTGATGCCAATTTCACGTCGTAAACAATGGAACAATACCAACTGCTTTGCAATTTGCCTGATTGGTGACCTTCCTCGGTGACACTCGAGACGCACGCGATGATCTGATGACGTCAAGTAAAGTCAAGACTTAGGTCGATGTAATAATAAGCAAGAAATTCAAAATAAATGTTCTTCTTCTTTTTAATGAATGGCACATTTGTTCATTTTGGATCAATTTTGCCAGTGTCGAGTAGTGAGGATATGTTACATAGATAAAATACTTTTTAGTCAAGTCGAGTCAGTCATAGACAAGTCGGCCCTAATTAGCTTTGAAAAAACATGGAGGCCGGTTTTTTCATAACCATCAGAAACGTTTTCGATGAAATCAGGATATTACATTATACACTTTCATTCCCACTGCTCACACTTCAACCAAAGACCTCAAGTAGCGTTGATTAAAATACCACCGAAATACACAGCAGAACTCAAAAAAACACCAGAAAAACAATTAAAATGAAAAATCTATGTGACTTCACAAAATGACAGAAAATGAAATCCCAAAATAAGAGCTAGTAGTAGAGTTTGTCTGGAGAATTGCGAACTTCATGCTCATTTTTTTGCCAAGAAGTGATGCATTTCTGCGTGTTTCAATTTGTAGGGTATTGGTACTGATGGTTACTTTTTTACGTCTCGAGAGTGATGGTCGCAGACTCGCAGAGCTATGCCACACAGGGCAGCTCCAGCCTCCAGCTCACTAAAAGGTGAACTAAAATAAAATAAATAAATAAATAAATATTGTGGACAATTCACACAACACTACCCAGCCCCAAACTAAGTAGAGCTTGTAATATGGGAACCGGATAGCTGATATAATACTTAAATACATTTTTTTTTTTTTTTGTAAATACATACTTAGAATACATTATAACACCCAGACAGAGAACAAACATTTATGTTCACCACACAAATATTTGTTCTCGGTGGGGATCGAACCCACGACCTACGGCGCAGAAGGCAGAGCTACTACCAACTGAGCTAGAGGCCAGTCACAGTAACTGGCAGCCTAGTTCTTTTAAAAATCCCGAGACTTTTGCTCATACTGGCGTCTTCAAGATCAAAGATCCCGCCAATAAAATCTTTAACAAAAACAAATAGCCCCAGACATTAAAATCTCTGACATGGTAGAGTTCCTGAAATTACGCGTGGGGCTGAACATCTGTAAACCTCAAGTTGTTGGACGTAGGGCAGTGCATCGCAGGGCACGTTCCTGACGTGCGTGACCTGCGAGGCAGTGCTTTATAGGCAATGGTTACCACTTAACATCAGATGGGCCATATCATTTATCCATCATCTAGTTAACAAAAAACTATTAGTCGAATTTTTGGTATCAAATACTTTAAGGATGGTTCCATTTGTGTGAAAACAAAAATCTGAAAAACTAACGCCTCTAAAAGACTATTCTCTACATAGGTCTATTCTATAGTTGCTACTAGCTTGAAACTAACTTCAATAATGGAAAATAACTATAAGTAGATCTTTGATAGTAAATGGATATAAAATAACGGCTATTATCTTTAGTTTACGCTTGAATCACACGTGAAAACTCGGGCCGGTTGCACCGATAAATGAGATTAACCACGATTAATCCCTGATTAAGGTTAGTTATTTGGGTTAAATAGATAGAGAGATAGAAACTACTAAATTGCTCACGAAAACTTAGGTACAGACAATACGTAAACACTATTCGTTGTAACAATAGGCGTTCTTATCGCTAAGCAGCAATTTCCACCAAACAACCGTTGGATGGATAGGGCTGATGACGTAACGATTGTGTTACCGGATGAATAGGTACTGCTGATTTTCTGTTTTATTTCAGCAAAAAACTTTAGCTTTTCTTTTTATTTTACGAACTGAGCCGTACTGAGTGACTGAGTATTTTTGTGAAATTTTGAGTTATTGTGTTTATATACCTAGTGATAAGAATACGTAAAGTTGTTTCTATTTTTGAGGTTTGACGTCTGCAGAATCTAGGGACGAAAGACGTCATGTTTTGTACTTTGAACGGAAGTTAGTAGTTAGTAGGTATCTTTCGCCCTCTCAAAGATCCCGACGAGGCATACTTACTTAATATTAAACAAGTTCATTTTCTAATAAGTGTGATTGTTTTTTTAAAGTGTTACCTACTTACTTGAATTAAATTACTTTTTGCATAATAATAATACTGCAATAGGTATACATACTGAATACAAAGACGACATCGGTTAATGGAATAAAGAGTCTTTATGTAGGTAAATACTTAAACCTTTTACGGTTATTCTAGGCTCAATTCTTTTTTTCAACGAGCATTAGTAAAGTGATTAATATGTACGCAAACATCAAAACATTCCATTACATGTTATCGCAACAACACCATGATATTATTTCCATTGATCCAATTATCATTAGTCGGATCACATAAGTCGGATCAAAAATCATGTAAGACGTAATGATTATGTGACAGTTTCGGTTAACAAGTGGCTGTTCGGTGGCACCGACCGGTTTCCACTCAGTTAACTCACACACTAACTTGGCTAGCACACGCGACGCGCGTCTGCCGCGCTCACAATTTTTCACGCGCGAATTCATTCCCGAACGAACTTTTTTAGCAACCTCCTTCGATTACCACTCCTGGTAAAAAATAAAAAAAGAACTGCGATTTTGGCGGGACATAGTGCTGTGAAAAATTAAGTGTGTTTTCGTTGTGGTGTTATTGTCAATTGGTATGAGTTTTATATTATTTGAACATCTGGATTGTGACGTAGGTAGGTAACTACATAGATCTTTTATTTTGCGTTTTATGCAAATTTGTAATTATTGAACTCTTTAGTCCGTGGTGCTTCTATATAAAATTAAATTAAATAGGCAGGTATACCATTCTTACCGGTGTTTTAATTGAATCATTCATTTTGATAGTGAAAACAATCTAAGCATTCTTGAGTATTCTTCAATTTGATTGCTAGGTTCATAATGAGCATGTCTGAGGATTATATCTCAGCGACATGACTTTATCATTAAATTTAAACGCAACAACACAATTACTTACGTAATTTGATAAAACTAATTAAGAATACACATTTAATTGAATAGGTACGTAACTTTTTTAAATATTAAATAAACTTAGTAGATCTTAGTTTTAAAGACGCTTCAAAGTAACATGCAAGAATAATTCAAAGAATATTCAGGTTTTGAAAAAAATATTTTATACTTAAGTAATAATTTTGTATTTCAAAAAAATATGTAAGTACATATTATAATTTTTAAAGTTTTAATAAACATCACTTCACTTCTGTTTCAAATATTAACTGACTAAAAAACAAACGAAAAAAGTATTGCACGCATGCAATCTCTTTCTCCAAATCGTAAAACCATCTTCAATGTAGAGCAAACCTCATAAGGCTTTTAAATTCACGTAACTGATTATTTTAGTGCATTTTGAGTACTACTATTTAAGATGTAAATACACACTCGTGTTTCCGATGTGGCAATTTGCAATTCGAGCATCGAAAGTAGGTTTAGTAAGTGATCACGTTCCTCGCAATATTATCTTTACTCTATTTAAATATATGAAAATAGCCAGTAGCATGTCGTGTCTCGAGTGGTGAAGGAAAACATCGTAAGGGTCAGCAGACTAGTCTGTCATCGTATTGACCATAAAGAAAGACATAGGCAGACAGCCTAGGTAAGCCATTTAGGCCATGCCCCAGACACTTGAACGGTCCGTGAAAAAAAAAGAGTTAAGTAATTTACCCCAGAAACTAGAAATAATATAAGATTTTTATGAAACTTCTGACCAACCTGGAAAACCTTTCAGACAATTTTTTTTTTATCATATTGGCTCATAAATTACTAAGATATGCGATAGCTAACATAAAAAAAATTGAATGGAAACCTCCTCCCTTATTTGAAGTCGGTTAATAATCACATCAGCCAACCATATTGAACATTGTTTGTACTTCGTGCAAAAACAATAGTGTGTACTAATACCAAACCTTCGTCCATCTAACCATCTATGCCGTATTCCAAAACACCTGATAACGTTGCTGATAACCTATTCGTTATTACTAAGGCGTTTTAGCTAAGTGGAATACTACCATAGTCTCAAAATTTTGAATACGGTGGTTTAGTTTTGCCGGTAACCTCAGGGCGACTTATCTGTCAGACACTATCTAAGGCTATGTTTACAATGATGTCACGCGGCTAACGACCTTGGGACTGTGCTCATGAGGGATTTCTTTTTATCTTTCTATTGGTAAGCTAATGGGCCTTAGGCCTATTTGTTTTCGTAAAAATGTTACAAGATGAATGTAAAAATGTTCAATAAAGTTCGCAACTTTTTTATGATTTCGATTTTTTATAAACTAAAGCAAAGTACCTTACATACCAACTAAGAAAAAAAGCAAAACTCATGACGTCAATCTTCCTGACATAGACAACACACGACCTAAACTTCTGGCATGATGGACGTAGATATTTCAGTTCTTATAGGCTTCGGTCAGTTGTGTGGAGATGGCACCTAGCATCACCTTAGCGTTTCAAAGTGAGGCAAAAAATCGATTGTTTAGACTTATTGAGTAGAGACTCTAAGGACTGGAACTCATTGCCGTCAGCTGTTTTTCCTGACCACTACAATCTGGCCTCTTCAAGGCAAGAGTGAATAGGTTTCTTCATCTAGACCATCCTGCTCCTTCGTCTGCTATATTGTCGCTTACCATCAGGTGAGATAAGCCAAAAGATGGTCTCTATCATGTAAAAAATATCGAAACTTTGAGGGTAGATTTGTAATGGCATGCATACTTCAGTCCTGAAGCTCAACCCCTAAAGAGATGCAGTAGAGGTTAAAGTTTGCATGATAGTTTGAGGCCGAACATCTGTATGCTCCAAGTTGACAGACGCAAGGGAGTGCATCGTAGGGCACGTTCTTGACGTGCGTGACCTATGAAGCAATGCTTTGGTGATGGTTACCACTTAACATCAGAAATATGCTTGATCCAATATAGTTGTAAAAAAATACGAACAAATTCACATTAAATTCCAGTAGAAGAACTATAATATGAATACCAAAGTACTTAGGTTTTTGTTTTGTTCATTATTTACGATGAGAATCAAACCTGTCTGCGTCTGCGCACAAAAACTCAAGCTACGAGATGAATAGTTTTTTCTTACAGTTTATAATAATTAACTGCTTATAATTTAACTGACAAAACTGGTTTCGCGAGCGCAAAGTACAAGGTGGATGTTAATTTTAAGTACCTGTTCCTTACCTCATAATATCATATTATTTTCGAGTTTCTTATGAATAATGATTTTGTTTGTCTTTTAAGTTCGAATATTTAATATGTTTTGGACATTGAAACATCTTTTTAATGACTAAACTGAGTGAATTATAAACCTATTCCATATTTATAAAATAAAGTCGTGTTTGTTACACTATTTATAACTCAAGAACGTCGGAACCGATTCGGCTGAAAATCGGTAGGGAGGTAATCTAGAACCAGTAGAACAACTAAGGTTACTTTTTACCCCGAAAAAGTAACCGGAACGGGGCGAGCAAAGCCGTGGGCGCCCGCTAGTTTTTTTTATAAAAAACAACCATCACATTAATAAATAAATGTTCGTATTTGAAATGAGGAAAACCTTAACAAAATGACGTAGAAATAAAGGTTTTTTACCTATACGGGTATTCCAATAGCAGTTTCCTCTGTGAACACTTATGGAAAACTTGAGGTTAAACTCGATAATCTCTTTTCATCTAATGTAGATTCATCAATGCTTAACTACACTTAGATATTGCTAAAATACTGTTTTTATCGTGAAAATAAACCTCATCCCACCTGATGTTGAGCGGTTACCTAGACAATGCTTGCCTACACTTAGATTTTGCTAAGAGACTATTTTTATCGTGAAAATAAACCTCATCCCACCTGATGTTGAGTGTTGAGACTTGCATCATCTTAAAGAGTTAACAACTTGAGCTACTTGCGTTTTATATTTTGCGTCCTTCACTCTGGCTAATATTATATGGCATTTTTTGTATGGTACACAAGGATACGCATCAGACTATAGACTGCTAGCTCTTATGTCCTTGCTGTAAGTGTCATTTTTCATTGTTTTTAGGTAACTTGACCTGTATCGTACTGTACCTCTTTCTTCTGTGTTTATTTACTTTTGTAGTCTTCTTCTTAGTTACATAGAACAGGTAGGATTACATTCCTAGCTTTGTCACTTTTTATCTTTACCCAGTGGTAAGAGATGGCAATAGTGTAAGCACTGTTTATCTATAGATATATTTTTATAAGTAAGGCCATATATTTATACCTATATCCTTCACATAATCGGTTCGGTAGTTTTTGCGTGATTTGGCACAAACGTTTCGGCTTTTTTTTATTGAATGTGGAGATTACAACTATGTAATAAATGGGTATCGTAAAAAATGCGTGCGAAAACTAGCTAAGAGAACATTTTGAATAATTACAGAGTTTGCTAAAAAATATTATTTTAATCGATTTCATTATAGACGTATCGATCAATGATGATATCGATCCTTTGCCTGCGGATACACTGTATTAAGCCTGGCCTAGTTACTTACTTGAATTCCAATGTAATTCCATGAAAAGGCTGTTTGGGTTATAGGAAAAAATACTTTTAAAACATCCTTTTTAAAGAACTCCTTAGGGAAAACCTCAGCAAGGAGATCATTCCACAGCCTGAGTGTTCGCGGGAGGAAGTTCCTTTGAAACCGAACGGTGCGTGACTACCCCGGCTCCAAAGTGTGAACCTCTGCCTATGGCGAGCAGTACGATGGTAGAATGAGACTGAGGATTTATAGAAAAGCAATAGACAGACTTACCATCTTCATAATACCATTCGAAATTCGTGTTCAATAGCTTTTACAGTGAAGCTGATTGGCATGGCGTGTTATCAGCCATTACCCACCACGCTATTTAGTTATAAATCTCTGGGTTACGCAAACCAAAGGAAAGCCAAGGTCGCATGCCATAAGCTGGTTCATTAATGAGCGCTTTGTTATCGCGGTCGAAGAAAACTGATCGTGAGAAAGCCGGTCCTAGACACTCAAGACTCGTTAGCCTTTCTATAAAAAAAGTCTTGGACTCCAAGGCACGGTTATATCTCTCAGTTACCAAAGTACCTAAGGATATTCGATTTGGCACAGGACTGACGCTGTCCAGTTTGTTGTATTTTACACGTGACATTATTATATTGTTATTTATTTTTACCATAGTTTTTTACTATTTCAACTGTTATTATTATTATGTGTTTAAACATGGTTCAAATGTTTGTCAGGCAAACCTATGCCATATCCTTTACTTGTAATAATGCTTACCAGATAAATGATTATTGGTTATTATTGATAGGTTGCAAATCCATGACCGCTGCTCGTATTTTAGAACCCTATTTAGAACAGGTCGAGCAAAGCTGCTTTTTACAGCATGCTTTGTCAACCTGTATTTTGTTCCTTAAACTAATTGACACCATAGCATAACTTCCTCGCAGTAGCTAGGCATTATGCTGAGTCAAGGCTCTTTTGCTGCTGTAGCACACAGAAACACGACGCACTTCTCCAGTATCGATGTATTGTTTGTATCTTTCTTCTTTTAGTGTCCTTGTTTTTTACTGGTTTATGTTTCTAAGTCAATTGCTTTTAGGAACAAAATACAGGTAACTAATAAATACTAAATAGTAGACGGGCTTGCTTAGGATATTACTGAAGGCCGCATACCACGTAATGACGTGATGATAGAGCGCATTTTTTTAAACTTTCTCGTACGCAGTTCCGTTGTAGCAGAATCGAGAGTAGTGACGTACTGTTACTAGCGTTATCCGTAACTTCGTTTGCGTTTCAAAACCGATTTTGACAAAACTTGCAAAAACAATTGATAGCAAAGCCATCACACCTGATGGAAAGCGAGGATATGCAGCATATAATGTAATTTTTTTTAAATTAAACAGTAAGTACCAAACATATGAAATCTAAATTAAAGCAATATCTCATTTACTTTAACTTCCAATATCCACATAGACTACAATGTAGAGTCTTCTTCTTCGGGCCTTATCCCATCTTTATTTGGGGTCGACTCTCCTAATCGTTCTTTTCCAAAGATGTCTATCCTGGGTCGTCATTGGGTCAATCTTGTTATTTTCTATGTCTTTTTTAACTACAGACATCCACGTAAGTCGGGGTCTTCCGCGCTTTCTTGGTCCTGATTTATAGTCAAGCACCAGGTCATGTGATCTACCGGCCTCTTCATGACATGGCCGTACCATCGCAGTCTTGTTTCTGCTAGTTTGTCCCGTACCGGCCGTACTTTTAAACTCTACAATGTAGAGTATACATGATATAACATGTGACCGCTCACCGCGTCACACACTTCCTATAACCCAAACAGCCTTATCAGGTTTATCTGCTTAGCTAATGAGTTACCTGAATTAAATGTTCTCGTATGTAAAACTTTATATTTAAAAAAATGATGAAAAACCTTCAGAAGATGCCATTTGAAATTACAACACTAACGTTCATATTCATAATGGTCTTATAACAGTCATTAAGCTTAGCAGACCGATAAGTCTGTTGCTATCTCTATTTGTTGACATGAAAGTGACAGTGACAAGAGACATTTAGCGAGGCATTTACAGTTGTCGGGCATTATGAATAAAGCCATAAAACTCTACAAAAGCCTGAAAATTTGTATATTTTTTTATAACTCGTTCATCGACTTTAAGCAGCAATTTCATAACAAAATTGTACGTAAAAACAATGCCAATAAATCAACTGTCAATCAAACCAAACGAACTACAAAAAAACTTATGATTGCGTAAAGCCCAAACCCAAACATTACACGCACGTTCTGACAAGTTATCTAGCGAGTACTTACAACATAAACTACGATATAGATAGTGCAATTCACGAAGACGCGCCCCTCGCGGGGTGCGGGGAGTTTGCTCCGAGCGGCAGTCGCGAACCGTAGTCTATTCATTGTAGTGTGCGTGTGCACTCATAGGTAATTAGTGTGTACCGATAACACTCAAACATTGACGGAAGCTGCACACATATACTATAAACAGTTAGGAGGAATAGTGGGGCGCGCCTTCGTGGATTGCACTATCTTTTTTTATAGCTTGGATTAAATACATATTTACGCACGTTGCTAAACGGTTGCCTTCCAACTTCTCATGTTGCGAAACTACTCATCAGTCATACTTCATAGATTAAATAGCGTTTGCCAGATAAGTGAACCTACTGGCATTATTTCAAGATATTTTAACATCAAATTTTCCCCAGTTTTATCGAAATGCTAACGACAATTTGCACGGCTTAAGTTTTGCACGGTTTATATTTTATACTAGTGGCCGCCCGCGGCTTCGCTCGCCCGTTCCCGTAACACCCCGTTCCCGTTGCTTTTTCGGGATAAAAAGTATCCTATGTCCTTCTCCCGGTTCTAAGCTACCTCCCCACTAATTTTCTGCCAAATCGGTTCCGCCGTTCCGCCGTTGAGTTATAAATAGTGTAACTAACACGACTTTCTTTTATAAATATAGATTTTTAGTACTTGACTTGTGGTCATATTATCTGCAAACAATTTTTAATTGAGAACCTTAGTTATTTCCAGATATGTAATTAATGAGAAGCAGCATTGCCATATTAAATTCATAAATATTAGTTAATTAATTATTCTAAATTTTATGTTAGGATAGACCTCGGCTGAGTGACAAATTCATTTCACTTTTACAAATATTTTTTCCTGCTCTAAGTTTCACCTTAAGTCAAAGACTCGAAGAACTAGAATAAACTCGTGTACTTTTAAGGAATCAATAAGATTTGCCATAAAAGTAGGCGGTTTAACCTCATTAATGATTCAATGAAAGAGAAAATCTAGAAGTTGAATATCCATAAATGATACTTAAGCTATCCATGCAGGAAATGGTAAGTTTTTCTCCATTTGAGGCTCTTATATAAAAATCAAGATTAGTGCAGTACTTGCAGTAAAACATGGCTCTTTTAGAAACCCCATTGGACAAAGACAAATTCAAGATAAAAGTTTTAGATCAACTAATTCATCAAAGTCAAAAGCATTGATTCACCTAAATCACAAGGATCACATTTAATCGTTTTAAAATTAAATTAAATTAAATGAAAAATGTTTATTGAATGAACACAAACACAAAAAAACAAACTAGAACCTTAAATACAAACAGGGTATAGGTACAGGGTGAAAGGTTTGAGACAAAAGGGAATATTATGAAAATTGGCTAACTACTAGGTATAAGAGTCCCGCGCACCCACCCATAATATAAGAATATATACAGAATAGAATAGAACAACGCTGATTTTCAGCTGAATGAATGAAAATGAATTGGATATAGAAGGCATATTTATATGTAATTAAGCCTTGAAGAATTGTCAGAAAATTCATCGAAGACCTAGAAACTACGTTTAACTTAACCTGTACACCGAACCAAGGAATAAACAGTGAAACTACGGAGAAACCTCATCAATTTCAAAGAATAGTCATAGGCAGTACAAAATCAAAGAAAACACAGTGATCGATTGTTTCATAGATAACAGGAAACCTTACCGACACCGTAGACATAGGTAATGCAAACATCCCCAGATGAAAGTGGTCAAACGACGCACTTGACAGCACCACTAGGAAACTCACAGGCACATCAGAAAGTGAGTTGAGACCTACGTAATGCAATGACCTTAAGGTCTCTATGGAAAATACATTGAGCTATGAGAGCGAAAGCTATCAGATATGAAAATTATTAAGCTAAGGTGAATAGAGATGGCCCGGGTTATTCCTTGCGGTATTCCAAGTTTTAAATAGATGCTGATATACAATACCTATAAGATAAAATATATTTGTTGTCTATGAACCTAGGTACAGTAACCTAGTGTTAGTAAATAAATCTAGGTTAGTCGCACTAGGTCAGCTTAAAGGCATTAAACATTCGTACACCAAAATAAAACATAAGAAAATAAAAATAAACTATGCGATCCAAATAAAAATAAAACTCATCATAAAAATATTAAAATCTCAAAACGTACACAAATTACATAAGATAAAAAATTCAATATTCATTGCATGCAAACTTGTCATTTAAAAAGTCACCGATCTTATAAAAAAAACAACTAAATACCAAGTACCCTAGTATATAAAATTTGGTTATATTGAAGACTGGTAAATGAAACAGTGACCTAAAGACCACACCACAACCACAACGGTACATGAGTGGTATTCACACCAATAGCTTCGTTTATCTCAAACATCGTCCTAGCTTCTGCTATAGATATATTTCTTAGAAACAAAACGTACAGAGCATAAGGTAACGTACCTACAACTCGTTCTAGTAAAGACATTTTGTATGCGGTAAAAGTTTGACCTGCATCAAATGGTAGGCCTAAATTTATTTGCGGTGGGCGAATTCTTTCTGCTAAATACTAGAGTAAGTACTTATTTAATTCCATAATTTAAACCTTTTAAACCCAGCTTCAAAATAAGGAATCTTGTTGCATATGACGTTGATTTTCCAGGGTAAAAATCTTGGAAAATCGACGTAAAATCGTATGGTATAACCAACAACTATAGTACAGGGTGTACTTAAGAAAACTGTATGCCCGTTACATAAATTAGCGTCTTCTTGCAGGTAGCCTTAACCTGAAACATTTTGTTAGGTATGTTACCAAAATACGAAATTAGATTTGTATAATTTACTCCTTAATTTTTTTGCAAATCAGCTGTTTAAACATAATATTAAACAATTTTCATGGCGAAAACGATGAGTAATATTATAGCAATTTTATTTATATAATACCTGAACAATTAATTGGAAATAATATGACTGAATAATTTGAAACCAAATATAAACAGCAACTTGACAGTGCTTCTAGTAGGTAATACCTACATCCAATACCAACTAACATGGTAGAGGTAGTATAGTATAGGTACAAAGAAAATAACCTTCAATAATGGTGAACGTGTTTCGGTTTTTAATAAATCTTAACAACCAAGGCCTTCTTCTTCGGACATGAATATGAATTGCCCAATTTTAATCAGTAATATTCGCTACGAAATGTTAATTTTGCATGTATGTAAAGGTCGGTCAAAAGAGCATCGGTCAGGTACGTGCTAGGACAAATGCAAGATTTATCTACTAAATTCATCTATACAGATTCAAAACTGCACCAATTCATAGAGCTTTCTTCCAATGAATATAACAATAAAAAGTCTAAAAGGGTTATTCCCGATTCGTATACACTCTATTGTTATGCAAATTTTAAATGCCTCAATCTTGGGCCTTCTTTTTCCATCAAGAAACCAGCAAAAGTTTATCTAACTCTACGTTTAATTTTCGAGATTATTAAAGCTTTACTTTCTGGGTTCTATACTTTTTTCTGTTAAAATTCATTTTTGTAATTCAATACGTTTTAGTTGTGCATTGTTTTTACATACTGACATAACCTTAAATTTCCTGTAAGTTCACAAACATAAATGAACCACAAAAATGACAGAGTTAATAAATAAATAATAGAGTTTAATAATAAAATCTCGCATGAAGGAGAGCTAGTAATTTGCATGGTAGGTATACGTATTAACCTTTGGAAAAACAGCAATCTCAAACGAATGAGTGATAATGAAACGAGCGCAAAAACTAAAATGATTAAAATTCCTGTTGGACTTCCTGTTTATAAGTTACGCAAATCAAAACGAGCTTCTTGAGGAATCAAGATAATTGGAATTATTTTGCCAAAAATGTAAATGTGCTGTTATAATTCCAGTCAATTATTTTCCGCGTTTGTCTTGAGTTGTGTTTTAAAATTTGGTAGTGGGTATTTTGAATAACAAAACTTGTGATTGCAAAATAACTTTACAAGCCTTGTGTTCTGACAGCATAGTCCCCTGAATTAAACGACGTAAGCCTTTTCTTATTGTTCATATTAGATCAGTGGACCATGAGCTGAGCAGTCAACTAAGTTGATAGGTTTGTACCGCAACACCGCGATTTTTGAGCACACACAGTTATTCTACACTACAGAAAACGTATAATCCAAGGTCACAAAACATGTTTTTTAGATAAATCAGCAATAAATAAGAATATCTAGTAGTAGTGATTATATTAAGTAGTGCTTATGCTAGATTATAGCAAGAAGTTAATGATGTCACCTCTAGAAGTTATCTGCGTTGGTATGAATATGAATGATTATTTCCTCACATTATATTATTATTATATCCTTTGTGTATAATAAGAAAAAATATTTTAGCTCTTACGCATTTTTATTATTATTTCATCGCTCTACAAAGTAGGGTCTACGCAAACCAGTATTTATTCAAATAACCTGAAGAACAAGTAACCTGAACTTCCGCTATGCCCCATCTATGCTATGGTCAACTAAACAGATGAGATGGTGGTACTATAAATAACTATTACCAACTCAAATCTACATAGGTATATAGGTGGGGTATATACCTATACCTGTTTACAATTTTTCAGGTAGTCTATAAACGAAACCGTGAAATGTTTGTGCTGTTTTACTAACACGTGAACAACGGTTATACAACTCATTCAGGTTTTTGTTTTGAAACTCCATAATCCTCAATGCCGGATTTCGTAACTGCAACAAGAGGAAATAAGCAACAAGCGTGGTTTTTATGAAAAATTTGTAATATTCAAGCATCACCTCAACTAATGATGGTACTACTGAAAACCAGGGCTACCGTGCCCTTGTAGCAAATGCTGAGTGGTTTACCTTTTTGTCATCATTTCAATTATTTATATTTCTATTTTAATTATGCACACCAAAAAAATCTTTAGCGAAATGTAGTCAACCAGATCGTTGCGTTGACCGTGGTGGTCCCAGCATAGAACAGGACCCATCCATTCCTCCCGTATTGGCGTGATTTAAGGGAACGTACCAGGAGATCTCAAACCAGAGGAGGAACTCAAATCAAATCAAAGTGTATTTATTCAGTAGAATGGCAAGGATCACTTTGAAACGTCTTAAAGCTAGGTGAGTCTAGGTGCCAGTTCCACGCGACCAAGCCTAGAAGAACAGGCAACAAACTACGGCTCGGTTCCTACCGTTTTTTTAGGCAAACTTACATTAGTCGATATATTTTCATTCTTTAGTTGTTTGTTGTTTGAGAGATTTAACTCATCAAATTATTTATAACATCTTCGTCAGTAATCTAACGTGTTCATCTCGGTTCGTTTATCACCGCATTATGGTACAATTAAATTGCTAGTCTGAGAACTAAACTTTCATCGACTTTGTTTTCGGTAGCTATGCAACTTCATGCATCATTCGAGATTCGCGTTTCCTCTTAGCTTTCTTACTGAACATTTGAATAATGTTAGTCTTCCTCATTAGTGTTTCTAAATCAGATGATATAACTGTATTGTTATAATTCACATTGTTAGACTGAGATGATAAAATCTGTGACCTATTTAATTTTGCATTTCTGTACTCCTGACTTCCCGGAATCGTGGCCTATTTTATCAAAAGAAATTGTTGCGAACTTGCAGAGTAGTAACGAAGGCAGGTTGTAAGCCTAGCAATCAACCACGACAACAGCTTATAATTAGGAGGAAGAGATAAAGTGGACCTTAGACTGCTATAAAGTGACACTGCTATTATTTTAGATTATTTTTGATTTGTAAAAGGATCATATAAAAAAACAGTACAAACCGAGCCGTAGTTTATTGCCTGTTCTTCTAGACTTGGGTCGCGTGGAACTGGCACCTAGACTCACCTAGCTTTAAGACGTTTTAAAGTGATTCTTTGAATGGAACTGAATAAAGAAAATTTGGATTTGATTTGATTTATCACGCTGTTAAATCTCAAAATTATTCCCACTTAAAATTGAATTAGGTAAACACGACCATCAAATGTAGGATGATTTGAAATTTAAACTCATGCCAATTGACACCACAGATTTTCCTATCTCCGTAAAGATCTCGATTAGATAAGAAGTGTAGTGTAGTGAGTTGAAATGGTATGCGCCACAGCGCCACATCTACTCGTCCGAATGTGATGCTGCTGTGCTGATCACCATGTGGGAGTACCTCGCGATCCTCCTCATCGGCTTCTGGCTGGGCGTGGCTATATTCCTCTACATCTCGTGCTACTGGCTAGACGAGATTTTGGGTAAGTTGTTGTATTTTGGACAGAATTTGAAGTTTTGATCATGTACTTCTCCTTCTCTAACTTAGGCTTACTGTTTGTCACCAATCACTAATTCCCTACCTTGGTCCTGTCGCTGTTCGTCTCATATCCTAAGTTCCCTACCATAGTCCTGTTGCCTTTTGTCTCATATCCTTACTTCCCTACCTTAGTCCTGCTGCTGTTTGTCTCATATCCCGACTTCCCTACTTTAGACTCATCACAAAAAGTCAAAAGTGTATTTATTCAGTAGAATCGCAAGGATCACTTTGAAACGTGTTAAAGCTAGGTGAGTCTAGGTGTCAGTTCCACGCGACCAAGCCTAGAAGAACAGGCAACAAACTACGGCTTGGTTCCTAACGTTTTTTTATATGATCCTTTTACAAGTCAAAAATAATAATAAAAGCAGTTTAAGCATTGTCACTGTTTGTCATTGTCACATTTCTTATTGGTAAGAAACGAGTATCATTACAGCACTCTTAATATTTCGACAGATGAGTAAAACCCACATCACCCAATTTTTTCCTACAAAGTGAGTTCACTTTTTATATCGCCTTAGGCCCCGTATGACTATGAAAACTTGAAGTCGAGTTCTCAAAACCTAGATTTGCAATAAACATATTGCCAAAGATCAAGAAAGTTCAGTGGTACAACTAACCAAACGTAATTATTTAATTACTTTAAAAGTATGATACAATCACTCTCCTTAAACAAGTCGAGGGCATGGATGTCAAAAACCTCGACGCTACTTATATGGAAACTATAAAAGGACAGCCAGATGACAACATTATGTACCGCAAAACATTAACACAGTTATATGACTAGCCAGTAGCATGTGGGCAGTTAAAAACAAATCAATACCAGCTGATTGGTTTTCAATTATTTGTGGGTCATACTAATCTGGGTCGGAAAAACAAATTATTCATGTCACTTTTAATGTTTTTGACGTGTAGTTTGTATCGTAATTTACGGTTACCAGTGAAAGTGTTACGTTAAAATTACCAAAAAGGTAACAATACCTACTCTTATAGCAAAAAATGAGAAAAAACTTACGTTAATTTTTACAATAATTGCAAAATCTAGAAAGTGTTTGATTACGCATACATAATTAAATCTTAGATTTGGATAAGTTGTACTCCTATAGGATTGTCAAATGGTTTCGCGGTCCCGTTGGAGTTTACGAGAGTAGTATTTTTACACCCTGTATATATTAGATTATCTTAAGCGACTGGTGTCTAGACATAGTACGCTGTAAAATAGGTAATTACAGAAGGCAGGTGGTGGTGATGACATTTGCGTTCACTCTGGAGCCGCATATTATCTTGTTTTAGTTTCCAAGGGCATGCAGAGGCACACTCATTACATTAGAGATAATCTTACCTTTAAGTAATAGCACTATTTATATTCGTTGATTCCTTTTGTGATATGTAGATTACCGCAACAGTTTGTAAGCAAAAGTGTTGGCAACAAATATTTTAAAGCATCTTTTTGAACGTTGGCTACGTTTCAGTTCAGTTTTTGTAGTAGTAGAGCTCTTTGTGCAGGGCTCGTTCGGGGAAGTACTACTACCATGCCTATTTCTAACGTAGTTTTGAAGGGTGCTGGTGAAATTACTGGCACGTGAGGCGGAACATCTGTATGCCTCAAGGTGACAGTGCATCGTAAGGCACGTTCCTGACGTGCGTGACCTACAAGGCAATGCTTAGACAAAAAGGCATGTCGTAGAACCTAAATAGATCGAAAACATGTACGTGCACGAAAGGAATCTATTTGAGGCGCACACAAAATCCTTTCACCACACTATTTTGAAAGAACTAGTATAACACGGTATATTATACATATATATTTATATAATATGTATATATGGGTAGGTTAATTATTGTATGTATTTAATGTACTTAGTAGTATGTATATGTATGTGTAAGTAGTTTGTTTATTAGTAGATGAGTTTTTCATATTTCTGTCAAATATAATCTTTAAATATGTACACATTGTTACCTCTTTACTATTAACTTTCTCTTAGCACCAAAGGTTTGCTGGAAGAAAACTCTTTTAGGGTTAAGCTCGCCTATGTACATGGCCTTTGTTATTACTCTTTTTTTGTAAATATTTCTGTGTGCATTAAAGAATTAAAGAACACGATGAGAAGAAGACTGTAAGATTACTTGAGACAAGATAGTGAAGATGAACCCAAAGGTCAAGTTATCGTAGACTCGGTAAATTATAGTAATTTATAAGTAATTACCTGGGTTTTAATTGGTCACTTATTTTAAGGACGCGAAGACAAATGATGCCGTGCGTAATCAGAAACTTCCTAGAACAATCATCATAAAAACTTCATGACGTGACACTGGCGCTATAGGGCGCCTTTTTATCTAATCAATTCAATTCATTTTTTTTTAGACCGTAGAAAAACAAAGTCCATAGATTAACCTAGTTCAATATAGAACTATTATCCTATCTTATAGTTCCTATAAGAATTCAATAAAATCATAAAATTACTACTTTTATTAATTAATTACTCGTACTTATTTAAGAATAGTTTTTTTTGTTCTTATCGTGTCTAGCTCTTTCAAACCACTAATTAACTGTTAAGTATTAATTAACTGTGATGAGATGATTTTAAGTGCGTTACAAAGAGGCTCCTTTCGTGCACTTGACACATATTTTCGAACTCTATGTTCTACGACATGCCGGTTTCCTCACAATGTTTTCCTTCACCTTTTAAGAGCACTGTCATAGAGCAAAATATTTTTGGGCATACGCTACCAAAAGCCCATCAGCGATCTACATTATTGATAACATAGATCACTCTTTTCCCTAATAAACATAGATGACTCTTTTCCCTACCTATTAGGTAAAATTAAAATATTGCAAACAATGCAAGCCCCTTCTGGTCACAAATTGATGCTAGTCATTTATTGAAGAAAAGCAATTTGCTGTTGATTTTAACCAATATATTTTTATGATCATCGATAAGATGGTAAAAGTATGTGTGCCAAGAATTTACTTTTTAAATATCGTAATACATACTTAATCAATAATATCTTTGTCATCCCAAACCAGCAACTCATGAGCTAATGCTGCAAACACGTTACGTGCTACGCAAACAATCGTGTTTATTTTGGTGTGACAATACCGACAATCCAACGACATAGCTTATTGCATCATAACACTTGAGGCATTATGAATTTTCTAATTACCTAATTTACCTAAAAGTATTAATTAGATTTACACTAGCAGAACCTAGTAGATAAGGTTTTGGAAGGGCTGCCTGAAAATGAAACGTTTAGTGTAACTTGGCTAGTGTCTATTAAAATGAAAAATAAGGAGAAAAACAACGTAAGGAAACCCGCGGGTTAGCCAATATTGACCATGTCTTTCCTGTATATAACATAAGGTCTACTAAGCTTAGAGGATAATGAGTTTCTGTGCATAAATTTAGGTGCACTATACCAGTACTCTCAAACGGTGAAGGAAAACATCGTGAGGATGGTTTCCTCACGATGTTTTCCTGCATATCGTAGAACCTAAAAAGTTCTTAAAACATGCGTCAAGTGCACGAAAACAGTCTCTTAGAGGCGCACTTGACGCATGTTTTAAGAACTTTCACACTGGCACTGGTTCAAAAGAATTAGTGACGCAATGAAATGAAAAATAGGATAGTATACTCTGGGCAAGCTTACTCCAACGCCCGAGCACAGGAATAGCAAATTAAGTAGATATAAGATGAAAAATGTGCTAGAATTAGTAAATAGCCTGTAAGATCTGCAAATACGCTGTTATAAAATAAACAAGACTTCAAACCAAACCCTACAAAAACCCAAGAGAGGAAACCCATGAAGAAAATAAACTAAATTAGACAGAGTAAAATAGATTACAGAAAAATCCCTATTCCATAAAGAAGGAAAATGTAAACAAGAAGTAGATATAGAATAGGCATAAAAAATGACTCTGACACTAACTCGTCAGAGGGAGTACCGTTTCAAAAAGGAAAAAAAAAATCGGTTGTCTGTAAAGTCGGTTTACTGACGATAGTTGAACGTGATAACGTCATAAGAAAATACTCGCGGACTCGGACTCGGACTCGAACTCTCGGACCCGGACCCGGAACCCAACCGAACCCTTACCCTTACCCTCATTTACCCTTACCCATTACCCGACCCGGGCTCGGGCTCAGGTAAATGGAACGACGAAACGACGTAACGACGCATGAGTCATGTTTTTTCGTGCGTGCAGCCGGCTCCATCGATTTATAAGACGTTATCACGTCATAAAACGCTCGAGCACTGATAAAAATGATTTTCCTGAATGAATCGTTTCTTTCTTAAGCTGGCTTGAAAGTGGTGTTGTTTAATTCGTCAAACTTAGGTACCTACCTATCTAAAAGTCATGCTTTCTATGGCAACGTAATTTTCTAGTAAAAAAAACAAGGGTCACATTTTATAGGTGAAAAATCTAGACACCAGTACCCAAAGTCCCAGTGCATTTACAACATTTCCTTACCAAATGTTGTTCTCGTTTCGCCTACGTGTCTCTCTCTTTTGCATGGAAAAATTAAGAGACAACAACTCTAGCTACGTAACATATTTATGCTGTCTCATCTTTTCTCCCTACAAAAGACAGAGACACGTGGGCGAAACGAAAACAACATTTGGTAACGAAATGTGGTAGCAAAACTCGGACTTGGGGTACAGTTCCGCACGGCCGAAAAAAGTAAATATAAAGCCAAGCTTCGATTACCTAACCTTCTGTCTTTCCTCAGATTTGCCGCCGCTCCGCAACGGGTCACAATCCAGCGCTTCAAGCAGGCCGTCCAGCGGTGCCAGCAATGCCCACGTGCACCTGAAGCGGCTGGTCGCGAGGGTGGTGGAGGAGGCTGCATCGCTGCCAGCGCTCGCGCGGTACGCTGCCGAACCAGTCACTCCTACCATAGAGTCTTCCACCTATGAGGATCTGTTAGCCAGTGCTATACTGAACAAGGTAAGCATACTGCCAATATAATCAGAATAATTTTAATGATTACCAAACGAATTTTTAAGCGTAATTTTCATAGGCGCATAACAAACAACATAAAATTATGTTCTAGAGGTAGAGAGATTTCTCATTCATAATATGCCTAGGACTGGTTCGAAAATTAAAATATTTGACAGTTGTATAACCCATATTTCTGTTTGCAAACAATATACTGCCATATTTTAATTTCGAATTGTTATCCGTGAAACCAGCCCCTAGTAGGTAAAGTACGTAGCTGCAATGTAAGTTTGCAGGCATAACATAACCGTATTGAAAGAATCCTTACAAGCTTCATTAGTAATAAGCACCCACCCATACATAATTTAGGGTTGTCTCTAAATACAAATACATATTAAAAAAAAATAGACAAAGAAATGCCAAGAAATCATAAACTTGCAATAACATGAAACCTTGCAAATTACCGCTTGGTAGGTATAATTTGCATCGTACCTGTCTAAAATGTACTGGTAGGTAATAAATTTTGATAGTAATTTCAACATAATAGCCTAAAATTAAAAGACGAGAAATACACATTGCCTTTAAGAAAAAAATCGGTTGTCTGTAAAGTCGGTTTACTGACGATAGTTGAACGTGACAACGTCCAACAGCTGTTCACGCGGACGCATCGCTCACTCAAGTAGGAAAGAGACATGTCGAACACTGCCGAACGCGGAGGCCGATTGTGCCTCATTGTCACTCGTTCCGCGCGCTCGCTTGCACTTCAAGCCTTAAATGGAACGCCTCAGAGCGAGGTAACGCCGCATGAGTCATGTTTTATCGTGCGTGCAGCCGGCTCCATCGAATTATAAGACGGTGTCATTTCAAAAAAAACTGTTAGTCTACAAAAAAATACAAAGGGACGACCTAAGATTTGTCATCAATCATCCACTCTTGAATACGTAAGCCTAGGTACGTAGGTTAGGTATACGAACAAGATTTACCGATATCATATCGAACAGTATCAGTAGATAGCGACTCGTTATCGCGATATCACAAAGCACATCCAACTAAAGATAGTTTAAACTCAATCCAGCGATTTAAAGAAATGGTGAGCCATAAATAAATATGATAATTAAGTATTCATTATCCAAAATAGCTCAGTCGGGCTGAGGCGTTCGAAATGCGTTTCTTGTTTTAGTACCTAGTGCAGTGGGTAAAAAATATATGATGTTGGCATACATTTTTGTGTTTCTCGTGTTAAATTTGTATTTTATTGCGTGGGTTTTGGTTGTAAGTAAGATTGTTTTATAGTAAAAGTGTACAAAAGAGGAAAATATTTTGTGACTTCTGTAAAAGTGAAAAAGAAATGAAATTATCAAGAGTGAGAGATTATAAATTTTTATAGATTAGATTAACAATGAGAAAAACTATTTTCTTAACTTTTTGAAGAAAAACTTTCTTGATTCAGGGGGATAACCTTTAATCATTTGATTTATCATGTTTAAAAATATTCTAATCACTCGTTTGTTATCTTCAAAACAAATAAGCATTTGATACAAATAATTAAAACGACTTTAATCGTTCTCCTAATCTTCCATAACAACTAGCTTTTTATAGTTTTTTTTTTTTAGAATTTTATGTAGATGTTGCTTTCCTAAGTCACTTCTTAATTATAAACGATGGCACATAAGCGTCCTGTTCATTAGAGCATAAGCGTTAAATATTCATAAAAATAAATTATCTCTTAAACTAGATTAAAATTCTAGCCCCCTGATTCATAGACCATATTTTGAGCGGCTCGCTAAAAGTCTCCTGTCACTGTCACTTTCATGTCAACAAATAGAGATGGCCAACAGGCTGAGCGGTCTGCAAAGCTCAATGACTGCTGTTCGGGTGCTTTTCCACCAGAGATGTGCTAGGTGGATGTGTCTAACACACCAACAGGATCGCGTTTTTAACTACTTAGCTCTAGGCAATAAAAATAAGCAGTCTCATTGGTAGCCTAGACACGCATCTACGTAGCACACCTCTGAAAAAGCACCCTCTTGAATGAGAGGTAGAGAGAGAGAGAGAGATAAGCTACATAATTCTAATTGTTATTGTAGCACGCCATCTATTTTCTAAGCCGGTCACCGGATATATAGGTGGACTGCGCGACTGCAGCGACATGCTTGCCTCAGCGGTGCGTTCCTAAAAACTAAACGACCCCAGCGCCACCTATCGGGACGCTGGGTGAAACGGGACGGCCGGCGCGATACCGCGAAGGATCATTGTCCGCGCATAACATTTACGTTTTCTATTGCATTTCCTTGTATTTCTTGTTATTTCGTGTCCATTTCTTATTTCATTATACATCTGAACATCCAGTGAGTGTTTGCAGTCTTCCTGAACCCCCAAGAACCCAAGTAGCCAGCCGGGCATCGTTAAACTGGCTGCCCAAGCGAGGGCCTGTAAACGCGAACTGTGAACGATTAGTGTTGTAGTGAATTCCCCGGACAATACAAAATACCTACAATGCCACGTACGCGCCGACAATCACGTCGTCTATCTGACTTTGAAGACGCGATCGAAGCAGATTCCGCGCCCGCGTCCCCGACGCCGGCGCCGACGACGACGCCACCAAGCTTCGACATGAACGCCATGGCGTCCATCATGGCGACTCTTCAGCAGACTCAAGCCACAGCATTTGAACGCCTTCTCGACCGAGTTCTCACTCGTCACGAGTCGTCACCACCGACGCCAGCGGCGGCGTTTTCGCCCACCATGGCGTACGCGCCCGCTCACCACGGAACCTTCGCGCTATGCACCGCACGGTTCAGCGGAGCGCCCGGCGGCGACTCGCTCGATGGATTCATAGATGCTGTGGAGGCCTACAAGGAATGCGCCTGCGTAGGAGACGACAACGCCCTACGAGGATTATCCATGCTGGTAACAGGAGCTGCATCTGTGTGGTGGCAGGGCGTCAAGCACACCATCACCTCCTGGAGCGAAGCCCTGACGTCACTACGAAGCGCCTTCGGTGACAGTCGACCGCCTCATCGCATCTACATGGAGCTATTCAGCATGTCTCAGGGTCCCTCAGAGAAAACCGAGCTGTTCGTCGCCAAGGCTCGAGCCCTACTGGCCCGCCTTCCACATGGAGACGTCACCGAGAAGGTACAGCTAGATATGCTTTACGGCCTTTTACACCGTCGAGTTCGTGAGCGCCTGCGCCGAGACGAAGTAACTTCGTTTGACACTCTACTACGCAAGGCGAGACACGTCGAGGATGCTACCGACGAGAGTGTCAACGAGTTCCAGAACCGACGAGGTACTTCAATCCATCCGTCATCATCATCTACCGCGGGCGAAGCCCCCGCCAGTAGATCAACGCTGGCGCAACCGCAACGGTACGCGCCGACTACGCCGCGTGCGATACGCGGATCTCCTACGTCGCGCGCCGACGACGGCAGCCCGCATAGCAACAGAGACGTCGCTGCGCCGCGTAGCTACGCCAGCGCTCCCGCGCGTCTCTCTCCGCGCGATGTTACCGCGCCGCGATCTGTGATCGACGACGGCGATACTTCGTCTTCTTCAAATAAATATCGGTTTTGTATATATTGTAAACAACACGGACATCTACGTGACGAGTGCCTCAAACTGAAACGAAAACTGGACAAAGACGGTAGTGATACGCAAGCTATAGTTACTTGCTACGGATGTAACGCTATTGGTGTAACGCGGTCTCAGTGTACAAAGTGCAACGCCGACTACTACGCCGTAGACGTCGCACGGTCCACCCCTGTATCCGAACGTCCGACCGGTAGGGTCAATGAACCGGTAAGTACGCTAAAACGTACTGAGCGCAAAAGCTCCATACCTACAGCTTCCCTTCCAAGTATAGTTTCCAACTCATTTCATGTCCGTAGTAAACACAAACGAGTTCATTACACTCCGACCAATTTTACAGCGATTCTCCCTTTGCACTTTTTCGGTACCGAAAATAGCAACGCGTCTAGGTCAAAGGTTAGGTCTAGTACTTGCGATCTACCTACTCGCCATTTAGATCTGCCTTCCAAACGTAAACACACCAAAATGCCTACACCTACGGACAAAAATAGTGTGACCATGTCCACAAAAAGTAGGGTGTCCATGAAAAATTTAGGACATTTTTCGACAGTGAATACTAATGTTGAAAATGGTCCCCTGAGTGATTCTATTGAGCACCAGGCTAGGTTAAGGCCTATTTTAAGTGTCCAGATTTTAGGTATTAGGGGCAAGGGGGTGTTAGATTCAGGCGCTAAAAAAAGTATTGCTGGTGCGTTGCTTTATGAACAACTGCTAAAGCACAACCACCCGTGTAGGGAGGCCACTCAACGAGTGAGGCTTGCAGATGGTTCCGCGCGCACTCGAGATATCCTTCTCACTACCTTGGAGGTAAGAATAACCCCACAAAGGTCAATAAGTTTAGAATTCACAATTTTCCCTGATGCTCAAAATAATGAGACTTTGTTCGGGATGGATTTCCTGGTAGCCGCAGGTATTGTGCTTGATTTTCATGCTGCCACCTGGTACTTTTCGGGTGACCATGTCACATACCCAATGGAGTATGAAAATCCAACCAGGTCAATTTCATCCGTTGCTGCCGCTAATTTCTTAGGCGATGATGATGGTAGACAGCAGTCAAATTCTTTGCAAGACAATGGCAACAGTTTTAAAATGCAGGGGGAGCCTTCACCTTCGTGTAGGCCCTTGCAAACTTCAATTTTGTCTCTCTCAAACGTTAGGGACCCGTTGAAAATGTCTCAGGACATTCGCAAGGAGGTATCAGACGCTCCTCGTCATTCAGACAATGTCATAGGGAAGCGCCATAGGGATTTAACCCTATTTAGCCCTCCGTTCAACTCCAATGTCCCAGTAAGGTCCAAAAGACGCAGAGGGAGACCACGCTGTACTGTTTTAAGTCCCAAGCTGGACCCGGGACGTGTTCCCAACTTGGAGGGGGAGTATGTAGCACGCCATCTATTTTCTAAGCCGGTCACCGGATATATAGGTGGACTGCGCGACTGCAGCGACATGCTTGCCTCAGCGGTGCGTTCCTAAAAACTAAACGACCCCAGCGCCACCTATCGGGACGCTGGGTGAAACGGGACGGCCGGCGCGATACCGCGAAGGATCATTGTCCGCGCATAACATTTACGTTTTCTATTGCATTTCCTTGTATTTCTTGTTATTTCGTGTCCATTTCTTATTTCATTATACATCTGAACATCCAGTGAGTGTTTGCAGTCTTCCTGAACCCCCAAGAACCCAAGTAGCCAGCCGGGCATCGTTAAATTATGATATATTCTCGTTAATCACGCAACGGGGCAAATAATCCAGCTGCTCACAAAGAATGTGACAGATCTAGTGCAAATTGTACATACACAGATGTTACGGCGAATAAATCTTTTGTGGAGAAAATTACTGGAAACACCAAATCACGCACTTCCAAAGCATTCTTGCGTTTGAGAGAAAACTGAAACTAGTCGATCCCAAATGTTAGTCACAATGAGTGATGTGATGACAGTTAATTTATTTACATCGTAAAACGTACCTACATAAATATACGTAGAGATAAATAATGGAAGCCGGTTTACACAGTAATAGAGAAAATAAAATGACATTACACTTTTTTTGCAAATAGATAGATAGATAGATAACACTTTATTGTACACAAGGATACATTACAAAAACTAGGCGTAACAAAAATAAAGTACAATGGGCGGCCTTATCGCTGAAAGCGATTTCTTCCAGGCAACCTTAGCATGGAAAGTAATTGAATAGAGCAGTGACGGACGGCAAATAATTGTTACGTGTTTATTTTTCAAGCTGTTTTTTTTTCTTCTTGCCGTTTTCGTACACTAGTAGGGATGTTAACTAAAATCCTTTCAGCACACTGGTTCGAAAGAACTAGTGACTTACTCGATAAGAAAAAGAAGAAAGGATGTCAAAAAACAGTCAAATAGCAAAAAAGACATTAAAAAATCATTCTTCTTAGCTTTACGGTTGCCAAAGTAAGTAAAGTAGTAGGCAACAAATAAGTATTGCACATCGGCTAATTTCAGCTTCAAGCTTAGTGTTCGTCAGAAAGAGATAGCGCTCTACGAAAGCCAATGCAATATTTATTGCCTACAACCGTACCTAATGCAAAAAAGTATTACATAAAAGGCGCTTTTTATTTCCTTTATTTTTGACACTTTGGGCAGCCCTAAATCATACGTGTCATGTCAACTGCGCTCCTCACTTCGTTTCGCAGTGCGAAAGTGCGTTCGTGTGAAACAGACCTTTTTTCGAAAATCTCATTGTTTACCGAAACGATCGTATTGTGTATACCAATAGAGGCGAATGTTGCACGGCAGTCTGAAAATGTACAATTTCTTTAGCGGCTTTGTGAGCTACTTTCCCGCAGATGGAAATCCACAGGTTTTTGTTTCATGGTTTAGAACTGTGTGATGGATGGTCTGTGTCTTGCTAATGTGTTATATCGTTTTTTAAGCTAGTAATTTTTTACTTCCTCTACTGCCAGTGGCGCAGCTTAGCAACTTATTAATTTGAGACGCAAAATCTATCATTTATACTCGTAGTTTTTATACCCAGATAAATCTAGTGAGGTATATACAGGGTTATTCATTATTAGCTGCAAATACTCAGGAATTAGGTTCAACAAATAAAATAAAAAATATTTATGAAATGATTTTTTTTAAGTTTTGTTATGAAAATCCCGAGAAAATCGATAAAGAAATCATTGGCGCCTGACCTATTTTGACCTTTGATCCGCGCCCGCGCGCCGTGAGCGACACTCTGCGTTCAGTCACCGCCTGGGTGGGTCATCGTCCTGTTCTCCGTGGCAATCATTATGCAATAGCCGTAAAGAAATTAATAAAAATAAAATTTTGATACAAAAACTTGAAAAATTTTTTGATCAAATTTAAAAAAAACAATTTCATTCATATTTTTTATTCTATTTGTTGATCCTTATTCCTGAGTATTTGCAGTTAATAATGAATAACCCTGTATACTCGCTCGCACACACTTCAAGTTTTTTCACGGCGTTCAGCACCTTGAAATTTTTAATTCTGACTACGATCATGAACCCTTTGTCTCATTTCCAGGTGATCGAAAGGTTCCAGAATGAGAACGGCTCTGGCGGCAGAAGCAGTGGCATCCACTCGGCCAGCGCCAGCCCAACGCCTTCCGAGCGCTCGTCTCCACGGTCCCTCGCTTCCAGGAACCGAACACACCACTCGAGGGACATCACACCTCCGGTGAGGACATTTACCTTTTAAAACGTAGGACAGACTACTCACACTATAAGCTGGAATTTCAGATCATGAGCCGGGAACCAAAGACACTAAAAAATCATTGCTTGATTTTTTCAGTGTCTTTGGTTCCCGGCAAAAAATCATAGTCGAAGTTCGAAGAAAAAAAAAAATATTCGTCGAATGTGAGTAGGATCTAATGGCGCAGCGGTCAGCGCAGCCCTGTACCAAGGGGAAGGTCGAGGGTTTAAATCCCGCTCGGCTCTTAACTTTGGGGACTTATAAAAAAATGTAAACACTTAAATCAATAAAAATAGAAAAAACATTGTCTATTTTAACTTTTTTATTAGGTAGGCACAATATAAATCCGTCAGTAAAATAATATTAGAACATTTTTAGTTAATTACTATGCAAAAAAAAACATGAAAACAAGCCTGGAGCGGAGAAAGTAATTATATAAACATAGCAACACACGCAGATACGGGCTCATAACTACCTAATTATTTATCATAATATTTTTATCAAAAAAGCCAAATCCAAAGGTTAAAAGATACACATAATTACGCTGTTTAATGCTAAGATCCGGTTGATTGAACCATAGTTTTTCTGTATTACTGACCAAATAATGATAACCTACTCACACATAGATC
The DNA here is from genome assembly GCA_939531255.2 of Thera britannica. NCBI lineage: Eukaryota > Metazoa > Arthropoda > Insecta > Lepidoptera > Geometridae > Thera > Thera britannica. The sequence continues at coordinate 14,659,088 of OW618046.2, read as the reverse complement.
CATCAAATGCAAATATATCGTAATTGCCGGTGTAAAAGCTAATGATTTAAATACAAGATAATTCTATGTTCTTTATAGGTGTGTTAATTGTTTATTTCTTATTATATTTCAGCTCCATGAAGATGACGTGTCTGATTGGGAAGAGGGGGAGGCAACGGACGAAGCCCTGGAACTACCGCGGCGCGTACCCTTTCCGGAGTTCGGAGGGGACATAGTGCATCACAATGGTACAACTCATTTTACCTACAAATCTTTATAAAGCCCTGAGAGGTCTTGGTCTACTCTAGAACAAGATGCAAACAATCAGTGCTACAAAAAAGTACTACGTACCGGATATTTTTTGCCACTTTTTATATATTCAAGTCATGTCGTGCGAGCCTAGACATCATACGTCAGACTCATATCGTAAAATAAGACACAAATAATGCATGATATTGTCAGGTGAAACACCCGACATTTAACCAATTTCTTGTTACAGATGATAACGAAGAGCGAGAATTCGACGAGGTATCCAGCAGCGATATACAAGGAGTAGACGGTACGTGGGAAGAGAACTGGCTCTTCCAAAAGAAGAAGATAAAGACAATACAGTCTGTACCAGTTCCCATGCTAGTCCCGAACTCCAACGCAGATTACAGAGCCCTGATCGGCGATAGAGACGCAGATGACACTACAGATCTATCAGACAATGCTAGCGACGCTGAAGAACAAGGAGAATATAAAAGTGACATCAAGAAGGTGCTAGATTCTAAACACGTTATCGGTGGAAAGATCAAAGTAGACGATGAGTCTGACTATGAGCCAGACAGTCTAACAATGGATGAGGCAGGTAATTTAGAAGAACCTGTCGAAAATGGATACAAAAATGACGTAGCAGTGAACGCTATCACTAACGAAATTAACGAAAATGTACCTGTTGTTCAAACTAAAGACACAATAGATGTGGTTGACGGTATTGTTAATGGAAACGACTCGGTGCTAGTAATGGGAATTGATGACGGTCCATTACCGAAAGCAGAATTCAATTTGAAGGAGGAAATCCACCGATCTTTGATGAATGGTAATGGAATTTACTCTAACGACCATTACGAAGAAGTTTACGATGACAGTATAGAAAGCATCACTCAGAACAAAGGTAAGGATGACAAATTATTAAAGAATGCCTTTAACTAATCCGCTAAATGCATTATTGATCATAATTGATATTTTTTATGAATTAGTATAACTGTTATTATATTTAATGAGCCACTAAGAAATAAGTGAATTCTTCATCAGTTTCAAAGATTATTATGTATAATAATTAATTTTGTGATGTGGTTTTAGAATCCACTAACAGCACCATGAACCACCATGAACGCGAAGGTGAATACGAAGAAACAGTGACACGGCCAGTGCAGCGATACGCAGACAGTTTGAGGAGGAAGCACTTTGAAGATACGCATCTTGAGTAAGACTTTCACAACTATTTGGAAAAGACAAGCAACACTAAAGACAACGGTGTTTAATATATTTATTATTTTTATTCAGGCTGCATACAGAACCCGAAAACACGAAAGAAGAAGATGAATTAGTACCAGGTACTAACGATGTTTTTTTAAATTGAATAGGTTTAATCTCCAATTATTTATATGTTTGTTCTTCAATCATGTTTTATATTTTAAGCATAATGATATTTCTTGTGTAGCGTCTTACAGAGTTATTTTAAAACCTGTGCTTGTTTTCAGGCTCCGTAGCTTATAGAGAGCGCAAAAAGTGGCTCAACTGTGTCGATATGCCAAATAACCCATATTCACCAGAAGCCATACAAAAGCGACTATTAGCTAAAAGCACTTCATCACTTTTTGACATGATAACCTGTAAGCCTGATTTTGATAAAGCAAATGAATCACGAATACAAGAAAAAATTGATGATAACAGCGTTCAGAATAATTTAGAAGAAAAACCTAATAAGCTATCAGCTTCAGGAAGCATTGAAAATATTGGCACAAACCGAAGAACTAAAAGTCCATCGCCAAAGACCCTAAAGGAAGTACTGGCTGAGGAGGTACCTCAATACAAAAGGTACGTTCAAATGTGCTTGAGTAGATACAGATAAACAGTATGATAGTGATTTACAACATTTAATTTATGATTTTGCAGATACGGCCGCGATTATTACATAAGAGAAGCGAAAGCATCCGCGGGCGGTCGCAAAAAAAACAGCTTCAGTGACACAAGCTCACTATCTTCAATGAACAAGTCCACGAGCTTAGACAATTTCGATACAGAGTTCGCATCGCCTGTAAGTGCCAGCAGCTCGTTGAGCGACCTTGAAGCGTGTGCCCTCCATCAGAACATCGTCCGCGCCGTGCTCAGTCCCAGAAACGCGAGCCCAAACTTTGCCATCAACCCCATCTTTGAACACCCCGATAGACAAAACGATACCGCTGACGAGTATCATGCGAAAGAGCGTTATGCCGATCGCAAGCCCAACGTAAGACAACCAAGTAGAGACGCGTGCAAGGGTGACGGTTATGTGGAAAACGAGGATATAGTTAGACTTAAAATACCAAACAAACCTGAGATTACAGAGGAACTATTCGAGACGTACACGAACGTTAGGCGCAACAACACGCTGCGAAGCGAGGATCTGTACGCGCGCGCCAAGCGAAGGCCCGGCCTCAATTTCACGTTCGGGGGCAGCCTAAGGTTAAGCAGAGGCTTTCGTACCGATCTATGGTGATAGAGCCACTTCTCTAGTTCCAAATTATCTAATACACCACCTACCTACAATCTCAATAGCACTTCTGATAACTCTCAAAATTGAATCTCTACTGTGTACGATACATACATAGATTCTTAAATTGGAACAAATCAAATTAGGGTACCTATAGTTTAGGCTAATATTTGACATCACAACCATCTCTCATACAAGATCAGATGGTGGACGGACTTACATCACATTCAAATCTAAAATATCTTCGTTTTGACACGCAGAGTATTGCCTGATGTGTGCTGGCATGTTGTGGAATTAAAGAAAAGCTGACTAACAGCACTATGCACTAATACAAGATATTATCTAGAACTGCACTCATAGATTTGTGTTCTTCCTTTATACAATTTTCAGTACTATTTACATCAGTAATACTACAAGACGTTAGTGGTGAGTGTTGTATGATTTTGGCAAATGATTTATGACTAACTGTTGGCTTGCCACTGAACTAACGAGGGTCTAATGACGAAATTACTTCATTTATAGCATCTTCTGCATTTGCTTCAATCATATTCATTTCATCTTTTCTTGAAGCATTTACCTCGCAATACATTACGATTACGTTGTCAACACACACTTTATTTTTTGCGATTGCACTATTTCTGTTTCGATAGCACTGAGCTGAGCACGTTGTATCTAACACCTTCTACTATAATATTCATTTCTAACAACTACTTAATTACTAACACTGTTATTAGCCCTAAGATTTAGATGTTGAATGCTTATTTGAACTTTCTAGAATTTCCAAAATATATAAGATTACTAAGAGAGAGTTAATCAGCAACGTTATGATATCTTGAATTTAATAATTTGCATTGATATAGAATGTTTATTTAATTATCAAATGCGCAATCAAACTTATTATAACATTTACAGGGATTACTTATAAAGCAATTCCACGAGATAGCAACAAATCAACAATACACTCATTTCGCTAGAAAAGATCAGAAAGATTCTATAACGACAACATCAAATAGCAAAACTGATATTTTAATTGAGTACGAAGACCACGATGATCAAAATTTGTACGCGGCAAGGCCAGTTATAATCGATGACGAAACCGACGAAAAATTCGAAGAAATCTTACAATCAGCTTACAAATCAGAAATCGCAGCAAATGATACGGAACAAGACCAAAACGAGGAACCTATAAAGTCACCGATCAGTGTTGCCAATTCGTACCTAAGCTCGAGTAGTCAGGAAGATTCTATTAAAATCTACAATGTGCAGACAGGTGAAGTAATAAAATGTAGGCCCGAAGATAACATATCAGCAAGATACGAGACTACGGCTGACAGCAGGGAAAACATCGATATAAGTGATAAGAATATCCCGGGAGACACCTTTGATAACATCAGTCAAAACGGAGAATTCGAAGAGGAAGCAGTGGTTATCGAAGAGAGCAATGAGGATAACTTAGAGATCTGTGAATTAGAGGATATACTACCCCAGCTGCCGAAAGTGAAAGAACTGGCGAAGAAATTCACCAGCATGGAAAACTTAAGTGAACCTGTGAATGTGAGTAGATTTGCACTTATCTTTGCTTATCTTTTGCAATGTGTGTTTAACCATAACGTCAATTGGCTTGTTTAAACCACTTTAGAGCCCTAACGTAAATACAGATAACAATAACTGCGATATCTTTGCATGTTTTTCTACGTCAATAGTATATTTGAATCACGGGTTCAAACCGGCATTCAGTGCGTTTAAATTTTGATTGGCCACTGCAGCCAACTCGATGATGTTATGGACCGAACCCACGACCTTCCCCTTGGTATACTTATATGCGTTAACCCACTACATGCTAATAACCGAAATAACCCATTATCATAATAATCGACACCACCATTAATACTATAGGTTAGGTCATTGATACCATTTTATACGCTGGCTAATGTCATTTATAACTTATCTTACAGGCCCAGCCCTACTCCAAGCGTCGAAGAAGCAAAGAAAACATTCTCAACGACCTCAACGCAGACAGACAAGCAAACAAGCAAGTCTTCATGCACAGTCTCACCGCCAGGAGTATTACCAAGGAGTTCAGGGAAGGACTCAAACTATCCATGTCTACTCCAATCAAAGTCCCTGGCGGTTCGAAGGAAATACCTGATGGAGCGGTGACTAAGGAATCTAGCAGGCCAGGCAGTCCATTGCCAGAGCCTGGCACAATAAAAACTAAGCTAGCGTTCTTCGAAGGTCTTAGAACTAAGTTTAGCAGTAAATAGCTTAAGAAAATGGAAGAAATATCCAGGTTTAATAAGAAGCAAGTGTAGTTGTGAGTCATATTAGAAATTGTAAATCCATCCAGTGAATCACAATCGAAAGATGGAGTCATAGATACATTGCGATTATAAAACGGTTTTTTACAGTATTTCGACTACCACTTGTTTGTTCCAAACAAGTGATGTAGTCAAAGTACTATAAGCAGGTTTTTTAAAAGAACTCCTTCCTCCTAGTTTTACTCTAGCGGACAATAGGGATGGTCATATACCTAGTTATTGCAAAAAAAAGCAGTTGTTATAGGTGTTTTAGTTTCTGATTTGTATAAATATGTAGTTATTTAGGTTACGGTGTAAATACTAAGTGCCATTACTCATCAAACATTCATTTAAGTTATTTAGCTAATGCCAAAGTTGTAAATAAATATTGGTTTAAAATAATGTAATCGGTTTGACTAACAAAAGGTAGTGGTTTGTGCAAAATTGTTTAAAACCTCAGGGACCACTTTTGAAATGTGATATGAACATTAAATGTTTTACACAAATGATATTTGGATAAAGGTGTATTAAGTAATAAAATATGTAAGAAATGGTATGCGTCATTTATTTAAAAAAATATACAGGGTTATTCATTATTAGCTGCAAATACTCAGGAATTAGGTTCATAATGAATAACCCTGTATATCAAAATTTACATCAAAATAGTTGCACTATGTAGGTACATCACACAACAACTCACGTAATCTTTTCAAGTTTTACAGCTTTGAGTCACTGGATAAAACGAGTTGATAATACCAGTATAATCACCACGGTTTCACCTACTGGTAAAATACTTTTCAATAATACTAGATCTGACTTTGGGCGATTTTATAAACACTCCACCTTATTTTTACCAACAATAATAGCTATAATTATTATGTGCTATGCCAACGGTGAATAAATAGGTAGGTACATCGCAAAGGAACCCCACTTCAGTCACAAATATAAATCAGTCACAATTTTTTTTAGTTTTTTTGTTCCACTGCTGCTAGACAATAATCCAAATTCCAATTTTCTCTTCACCGAGTATTCTTACCTTTACAATAAATTCTTAGTTTTTCGGTAAGTAGGTACGGTCTACATACAAACAAAGCACCTACCTACCTGCGTATACATTACTTACACCTATAGAATTGTTATTTTTTTACTTGAAGACATAACTTTCCATAACGACTTCTAGTCGGCTTTAGTAGGTAGGTACTGTTGGGTGAACTGTTGGCTGGACTGCTGGACACTAGTTTCTTGTCATTCATCAATAAAAACATGACATAGCAACACAACACGCAACGTAACTTACAAAATGCATTTCCTGTTTGAATCCCAACACTACTACCGCCATCTAGTTGGCCTCAGGGAAACAAATATTTTTTTAAAACATCTTAATCATAACTTTTCACCAAGTATATTAAAACTAACTTACCATTTAGTAGAATATCCCTAGAGTCTTATGAAACGGTATAGTCTCCATGTCCTCAGCAAACTTCCTTCGATAACACCAGAGATAGTAGTCAATCAAACTGGAATTTGGTGGTTCTATGCTGGGGTCTTTAAGCTGGTCTTCGATCATCTTCTTGAGCATTTCCACTGCATGGATGGAGCATCCTCGGATCTCTATTTCCTTAGCCGACCCACTTGGTAAGAGCACATCTGTAACCGTGTTGGTATTATGACAAACAGACTATAAAAACAATTTCACTCAGTGCTGCTTAGGCAATAAAATCGGTTGTCTGTAAAGTCGGTTTACTGACGATAGTTGAACGTGACAACGTCAAAATACACAGATGTCGAACGCTGCCGAACGCGGAGGCCGATTGTGCCTCTTTGTTGCTCGTTCCGCGCTCTCGCTTGCACTTCAAGCCTTAAATGGAACGCCTCAGAGCGAGGTAACGCCGCATGAGTCATGTTTTTTCGTGCGTGCAGCCGACTCCATCGAATTATAAGACGTTGTCACGTCAAAAACAAGCTTGCAAGTAGAAACTAGATAACTGATAGGTACCTTAGCAGGTAGGTAGATACCTAACACTATATTATAACCTTTTTTGTGAAAGGCCTTTTTCAAATAGGTAGGTAACTAACAAATAGACAGAAAATGTGTTGAAACCAAGTCTTACCATTCTTTAACAGTGTCATCAACTCATCGCTATAACTGATCGCTCCAAAGTACACAAGCACTTGTGGCACTCTATAGTCAGCAAACATAGTAATTCTATCGATATCTCTAAACTCTCCCAGACCTGATCCACTGAAGAAGTTCCATACATCGGCCACCAGTATCTGTGCTCGTTTGTACAGTGACACTTTATTGTTCTTGAATACTGCTTCATCTTGGAAGCAAGGGAAATTATTTACAATGATTTCTAGAAGTTTCACAGCAGATTTGTCTGCTTCTTTGATACAGGTTAGGAATGTTCCATTGTACTTATTTAGCAAGATGTCCCCGACTTCATGTAGGATGGAGAGTCTCTCTTCAAAAAGAGGGATTGTCGCTTCGTTGTCGCCTCTCATGATGGTTTGCAGTTGTGCTTTGGTGATCTTTGAATAGTACTCAGGACTTGTGATATCATATCCTTCCTGAAAATTTTAAAACACACTATCTCACTTTCTGATAATAAACACACTATCTGATTTTTCTGGTAACCCAAATAAGTCTAGCACATTCTTTTCTTCAAACATAAAGGTGGAATGAAACACTTAATCTATGTTGCATCCAAATCTTTGTAGAAATGTTTCAATTGGTACATACATACCTTTGAACTTACTTAATATTTAGGCTATTTGCTAAATAAAAAACCTACCTTAAGAGCCCGAGCCAATGCAGCTTCCAATGCATAGTACCCAGAATGGCCATCTACAGTCCACTTCTCCGCTCCTGTGTAAGACCAGAAGCAAAAGTTCAGGGCATCAGCCACAAATATCCAGTCAGCGGCCTTCGGATTGTCTTTGGATAGACAGTTAATGTTGGCCCCTGTGTCTGGGATCTGCAGCTTGCTGTCAGACATGGATTTTAGCATCTAGAAATGATTCAAACACAAAATAAACATTATTTCGGGTTACTCCCACCAATGCCATGCTTTTTTCCGAAGCATTCTATATAGATACTTCTTGCTTGACTTGTAGGTTGTATGCCTTAAGGTACACTTCTACTATACAGGATATTATCATCCCTAAGCCTAACAAGTGTTGGCTCACAATATGTGTTAGGTAAGCAGGTACCTATTTAGCTTATTGATTCAATTGATTCTAAATGCCCTTTGTGCAAGGTAGGTATGGGAAGTAGGCTATAGCTAGTACATACTAACCTCTTTGCACAGCTTAGCCAGTCCATCATCATGCAGCTTTACATGATCAGCGTTTTTAGCTATGAACTCTCCAGATTCTGCTGGCGGTAGAACTCCTAGCCGCACCATTTACTTTTTTTTCGTTGGTCTTATCTTAAAACCAAGTGTACTGAGGAGTGACAGGTGGTGTGAGTGCTCTAAGTATCCTAACATACAACTTGTAGGTATGTGAAGTGGAAATTGAAATTGAGGTGAGGAACGCAATGTTAAGAAAAATTCTAAAAAAAGTAGAAAAGTAAACAAACAAAGTCAGCTGATCGTCAATGACATTGACACATCATTGACATTGACATCTCCTAGGAGTTTGACTCTTCCCAGTTCCAACCAATCAGCTTCAAATCTTTTTGCAGATTGGTTAAAATCTGGAGTTCGTTTGCTCGGTGAAATGAACCGGTAAAAAATTAGAAATGTCATTTTTGACAGCGACAGACTACAGTCAGTGCTGCCAGAATGTTCCTTTTTTTTTTTAAATTTATTCAAAGGGCTTTGTCGCTTAGCGACCACACTGCCCTATTATAAAACAACAATAAAATATTCAATCAAACTATAAAAAAAACCATTGTATGCTATACATATGCGTTCAAAATAATGGTAGGTAGGTACTGCTATCCACTATTAATGAATAGGTTCAAAAGTGAGCCAGCGGAAAAAAAACTGGCTACCTTAGAACCTATCCATTCGGTTACTAGTGTCAAACCCTCTCGAATCTTGTCTTCTAAAGACTGTCTACTCATTAAAATATCTTTCAAACGCATCAACAAACGCATAAAACCGAAGTCCATGCCCTCTGATGTTGTAGGAATGTCACTTTTGCTTGCGTTTGCCTTAGACCGTGGCACATCATTACAGCATTCGCCTTCCATCTGCTGCGGAACTTCAGCCGAGAAGCGACCCGAAGCAGATGACAGCGGCCTCCGTCTTCTTTTCTTGCGACCCTGCACTAACTCAAAGGGACTCTCTGAGGAAGGCGCAGGTGGCGCAGGTTGTGGCAATGAAAACAACTCAGAAAATAATTTTACACTACGAGAAGGCTGGTTACTGGAAGTCTTCACAGGAACAGCTGGTTCAGACACGACCCGACCCGGCGGCGCGACGCCAGGACTAGGAGATAACGACCGCACAGGAGGGACATACAAGCCAGAAGCTCTCTTATACGTGCAATTGGATTCTGACATCAACTCTCTGATTCTCCTCTCTTTTTTAAAAACTGGGCATACTTTTTGTAGAGCCATATGGTTGCCCTTACAGTTGATGCAGCGATACGATGTACTTTCGCAATTCTCATGCCCTTGGGCACATTTCGGGCACACAACCTTTTTCGATGGACACATCATTCTAGTGTGGCCAAACTTCCAGCAGCGCGAGCATTGAGTTACAGGAAAAATAAACGAGTCGACTTTTATTCTCATGTCATGGATATATATGCGAAGGAGGGGAAGAACCTTTGAATGCCAGACGCACTGACTCACATTTTACCCAGCCAGAAACTACGTCTCCATCGTGTTTTCTCATATTGAGCCTTTTAACGCCCAGAATTTCTGCATCACACCGTAGGTTCAACATAATCTCCTCTTCGGAGACATCTAGGTCAATGTTCTTTATCACGCCATAACAGATTCCAACCTCCGAAGCCTTATGGCACCTCCATCCCAAATTATTCCACGCCTCACACTTAATAAAATTGTCAGCGTCAGATTCCTCCTCAAAAGTCATCAGCATCTTAAGTTGATGAATATATTTAATGCGAGTTATGCCACTAATCTTATTTTCTTTAAAAAGACGGGCCAAGGCGAACTGTTTCGGCAATGGGGATGAGCTTGTTACGCAAACCTTCTCATCAACCTCATCAACGAGAGACTTTCGCACCGACTTTCGCCCTCTTGATACTGTGTTCCACCCTTCCTCATCAGAATTTACACCATGCAATCTTTTACGTTTCCCTTCGTCTTTCAAACCTCGATCTCCATCAACTGTATCCTTGTATTTATCTGCGACATCAGAAAGCCCATCATAGTCATGATCGCTTAGTATGTTGAACTCCATCCCCTCATCACATAAAGGCGGATTTTGGTCCATTATTGGACTCGATCCTCCTGACCCAGGAGGTCAGGATCACAGAAAACACCTATTTAATTAATAAAAATTCACAAATTTTCAAAAAAAAACGTGCGTCTCGTTTGGCCGTTACTATAGCAACATCCAATGTTCCTTTTGTAACATTTTACGTTACTTTTGACCCTCTTATGTTACCTCCATGTTACACGCTTCAATACACCACTATTTTGTAACTTCAAAAATATTTTACTGGAATCAAAAAAAATCGCACATCGTTATTCTCATTCGTTTCATTATCGCAACATTGTTGGAACGCATTCAACAATGTTTTGGTTTTTATGTAATAAAGCGCCCTAATAAAATACTGTATCGTTTTCCACATAATTTATATAATGTTACTTTTCTCGTGAAAATGTTACTTTTTAAGCTGTCTCATGTTGTATTGTATTTGACTTGACTTGACTATCTGCCACTGGCATGGCAACACTGCTAGAGTACAATACAAACATTGGCGGAAGGACTTTGAATCCAAGCCAGCACAAAATTAAAAAAAAAAAAAAAAAAAATACAAACAATGTTTTTCGGCGCTCTTAAATTTACGCAATATTCACCACGGCATGTTTATCAAAACTTTTTTTTAATTTTAATTTGAGCTTTCTGGGTTAAAGTTTTCTGTAATATTCCACTATCTTTCTTCATCTTCTTTCTTTATTCTTTCTCTGTAAGCTTATTTATGTGAACGGAGCACATTTGAAGAGAGTTGAATCGGTGAGAGATCTTGGGGTTCATCTAGACGTAGAGCTACATTTCCGAGATCATGTGATGAACATCTGTAAAAAAGCCTACAGAACTCTAGGTTTTGTACTTCGTCGCGCCAAAGATTTTACAAATTTTAAAGCCGTGAGAGCTCTTTATGACGCGTTGGTTAGAAGTCAATTAGAGTGTAATGCCGTGATATGGGCTCCGCACGAGGCGAAATATAGCCTCATGATAGAGCGCATACAGAACAAGTTTGCCAGGTACTTGTACTGGAAACTGTACAAGGTCTATCCTTTCTACCCGTTAATGTATCCTACCTTGTTCATTCTGGGCATGGTTGGATACAATAAGTTGGAAGTTAGGAGGGACATGGCGCTTGTTCTGTATGTGTTCAAGGTGTTCCGGGGTAAGGTGGCTAATATTGACATTCTGGAAGCAGTTAAATTGCGAGTGCCGGATGAGTTCGTTCACCGGCGTAGGAGACCCCCACTTCTGGAAGTTCCGCGCGCTAGAACCAACTTGTTGGGCAAAACACCTCTCACTCGAACCATTAGGACCCTAAATCTGGTGGCAGAAAATATAGATATATTTCATTGTTCTTTGAGCGATTTCATAAAAGCTTCTCTGTCTATCCTGGAGCTATAATCTGTCGTGTTTAATTTTGAATGTGTATTGTTTTTATTTTTGTTAGGTAATTGTTTTGATTCAGGGTATATTAGCAGCGTTTTACCTACCAATAAAACGCATATTAATTTACTTACCTTATTCGAAGATTAATTTATTTATTTGAGATAGACACTACGTTTTCCGCCTTATATCTTTGACTTTTGACGGTTTAAATGACAGCTGTCATGTTTCCCTTCCGTCATATTTCTGCTTTGGTCATTTCCCCTACCACCACCAGCAGAGTGGCGCGTGTGAGGCAGCCATCTTTATTCCTCATTGCGTCGAAAATCACCAGGCAGAATTGAAAGTATAATCTTCGAATAAGGTAAGTAAATTAATATGCGTTTTATTGGTAGGTAAAACGCTGCTATTAATTTGACTTGACCTTATTCGAAGATTAATTTATTTATTTGAGACCTGTTTGTTATCGCCTGGTGGTGGTAGCAACTCTGACGCCAATGTGAACATGTGACATCAAAATATTTTACAACCTCAAGTAGGTAAGTATACCCACAACAGTAAAACGTTATTATCTACCAAACAACCTAAGAAATATACTTATAGCAAACACTATAAAGTGTGGCTAACTTTAACATAGTTATAGTACTATGAGAAACCTGTCAGGTTTTGCATCAAAAGTGATCGTGGTCATAATAATTAAGAAAGTCTGACATATATGGGGTAAATAGACAAACCACCTCATGACTAACCAACTTATGAAGAAGGCCTAAGTCCAGCTATGAATTTCTTTGGGTTGGTTATGATGACGACCCGGTCCATAATGCAATGGCATTGGAAACATAAATATACTTGCTTATCATTGGAAACATAGCTAAGCAAGATTTATTAAAAATGTCACTTTATAACTCACTCCCTTCTCTTTCAGTCCAAAATAATTTTCCAGAATAACCTTTTGTATCCAGCTTGTAAGAACTTCTGAAGGTGCTGTAATAGCAGCCTGCCAATCCAACCCCCTGACCTATGCGGACTTATGCGGGTGATGCGGACTTGCTAAATTAACACTGTTATAGTAATAAAAACATATTAAACGATTTGACTGGTGATAAATAAAATATTCCATTTTATCATAGTTTCCTTCCAGTTCATGATGATGATGAATGATCAGTAAAATACTGATGATAGTTTTCAACCATCAATTATCACTGCAATCAATTGTTAAACACAGGATAAACACCATACTAGTAGGAATACGATCAAATATGTAACCATCTGATGATGATGATAAGGTATGCGATCTAAGTATGTGTAACCATAATGTGAGACCTCTTGAGCCAAGAGCATAGTATTACTGCGGGGCAGTTTTACTATTAGTATGTAAAACATGAACATTATTTATACTTACATAGTATTTATAAAAAATATTTTTGCCAACCAACGTCGCAAACCGGATAGTTTGATTGACATGGAGTAACAACATCTGGAAGAACATGCCTGCTTCAAAACGTAGGAACTACGGTTTTACGGTTTTTGCTTTCAGCAAGAATTGTGCTAAAGTACTAGGATGTTTTTGTTTACTGATGTATCAAGGAATTAAACAATTGGAAACCATTATGTTTATCAGTGATACTACAACCACTATTTTTAAAACAGCATAACAATAGCAGTGGACTTCTTCGGGCTGATGATGATGATGATGAATAGTAACAATATTGGTTAGAACTATATGCCATTACATACTTCGACGCTCCGTGGACTAGATGATTTACTTTTATCAGAAATATATCTCATGTACCTAGTCTTCTTCATATAGTGTCACCGGATCTTTCGAAAAGAAGTGTGGTGAAAGGATTTTAAGTGCGCCTCACGGAGGCTCCTTTTGTGCACTTGACACATATTTTCGAATCTTTTAGATTCTACGACAAAATTACACTTAGGAGTTAAAAACACAGTGCAGCACATCCATGTGGGTAGGCAGTTCCATGCAGAACGTTAAGAAACAGCTTGACGAGATTTCAGTTTTTAGTTTAGTTGGTAGGTCACACACACGTCCACAGTTTTCAAAAACAAAAACAAATATGTATATAAATGTGGGTAGGCTGCATTTTAGAGGCAACTAGGATTCTTTATTTTCGATATTCAAAGAGGCTGGTCTTACATGGTACTTAATTTTTTAAAAAAAAGGGTTGATCCACAAAGCGTAGATCTTTAAGCCACACCATATATACCACTCTACGATATAGGTAGATACCTGTATTATACGCTGAACCACACACTAACTCAGCTAAAGTTTTCCCTGCTTAAGTGACTTTAATACTTAAGAGTTTGTGATCGTAGAGATGCACGACGTTTCTGACCCAACTAAGTATTTTTATTTTGCGTAACCATCTAAAAATATTTGTAATACAGTAGGTGTAACAAGCACCTGTGTCACTAACTACTTTTAAGTGAAAATGCACTCTGGAATGAGATCAGTGGTAGAACCCAAAAATTAGGTTTTACTTTCAATACTGCTTACAAACAGATGGGGGTACTTATTTACTGCACCTTGTTTCACTACATATAACGCATAGTTTACTACATACAGCGTAGACTGTAAGTACTAGAGCCAACACACAACTGTGCAAGTTGTTCATCAGTACAAGCTTGTAGGTACATTAGAGTACGCAAGAGCAGCAGATGTTCTGTCCCATTGTTACATTACAACTCATTATTGTTAATAAACATTTACTGGTATCTATTATTGTATTATTATTCTCAGGACATTATAACCTTACAAAAACATCTCCCACCACCCAGTGAGGGTGTGCTGTTTTTTTTTTTTTTTTTTTTTTTTTTTACAAACACCTATTCGCGAAGGGTGTATATTTAAATGATCGGATTGCTCTTGTGAGGAAACACCACTTTCTGGGGCCAGGCCAGGCCAGGCAAGACCAAAATTCACAAATTCCACGTGATGGAACACAATAACCACACAAAAACCCGAAACCCCTGCGAGGGGCCGCTGTTAGCTTGATTGGATTTTTCTTGCGAAAAAAACATCATATTCAGGAGCCAATGTCCACTAAAACTTTATACAGACACATGCGATGGGATACAGTTACCAAACACCCCTGCGAGGGGTGGTTGTTAGCTTAATTGGATTTCTCTTGCGCGATCCCATCAGATTCAAGAGTGATGATCCACTCATCGTTTATACAGCTCCATGCGATGGAAAACCGTTAGCCAAACACCTAACCTCTGAGAGGGGTGTCTCTTAGCTTGATTGGTATTCTGTTGCATTAACTCATCAGATTCAGAAGCCATGGTCCCTCAACGCTCATACCGCTCCATGCGAAGGATTACCCTTACGTAAACACCTAACCCATGCGAGGGGTGGTTTGTTAACTTGAGTGGATTTCTCTTGCGAGAACCCATCAGATTCAGGAGCCATGGTCCACTTACCTTTTATATAGCTCCATGCGATGGAGTACCGTTAGCAAAACACCTAACCACTGCGAAAAAGAGAGAAGATTACAATATATACTTCGTGCAATTATATATTAAAATTAATATTAATTTTTCACAATGCAGTAGGCACATTTAGTAATATAAGCATTATAATTGATTTATCGTATCATACATTTCTCCCCACTTTGTTTGATCCCAAGTCTATGAAGCTTGGAGTATGATACGATTTACGAGTTTAAAGGGTAAGACCGTAGTCTCATAAGACGTCTAACCTAAGCACCAGTTTTCAACAACTCCAGGACAGCTACCCATTTTAGCTTCCTCTCGATGTTAAAGGATTTGATTTCGATTCATTCCCTTATTGCAAGGCCATTGATGTTTATGACGTCATCATCATATTATCACTTACCTCAAAACTAAGATTTCGATATCACCGATAGCCATCTTATGTTACTGCACGTGGGGCTACCGCTTGTGTAAATTACTTGAACATTAAATATGCACATTAAAACTTACATGCACAACAAACATACAGGATAACTGGTTATTTACATAACTGTAATAACGTGATCCAAACGAACTTTTCGTTAAAATTGAACACGTTTCATATAAAGAGGGTACTCACGGTTTTCCCTCTTTGCACAGTACAACACACTTATTCACTAAGTAAAAGAATTAGTTCTTCACTTTTGTATGAACAAGGATTAAAATATTTTAAGCAACTGTAGTCGCAGAGATATCTGCTGAACACATGTTGCTTCGACGGAAAACAAAACGCCAATGAGGAATAAAGATGGCTGCCTCACACGCGCCACTCTGCTGGTGGTGGTAGGGGAAATGACCAAAGCAGAAATATGACGGAAGGGAAACATGACAGCTGTCATTTAAACCGTCAAAAGTCAAAGATATAAGGCGGAAAACGTAGTGTCTATCTCAAATAAATAAATTAATCTTCGAATAAGGTCAAGTCAAATTAATATTGTGATTATTTTTATTAAGTTTTTTTGTTTGTAATGTATTGTGGTGTAAATACTTATTGGAACCAACCTATATTTTATATCTGACTGTTGTCAAAACTGACTTGTCATTCATACTCAAATTTTATTCAGATAAAAACCATATATTGGTTTTCTTGCATTTTATTTATAACAATTTATCTGAATAATAAATATCTACGTGATGAATAATGGCTTCTCTAGCACGACTGCTAAGGCCAGATAAATTTGACACTGATCCGGGAACTCCCACCGCCGAACTCAGGTACCGGTATTGGAAAGAAACGTTCCAGAATTTTCTTGCTGTAGAAACGGAATCAAATAAAGTGTCAGATGACATCAAATTAAAAATACTGCTTAACTATGTATCTCCGAATATATACTTGTTTATTCGAGAGGCAAAAGAATACTCAACTGCCGTAAGTACACTGGATAGAATTTATATAAAATCCAAAAATGAAATCCATGCTAGATTTCTACTCACCTCAACTAAACAGAAATCAGAAGAAACAGTAGCGGACTTCTTGCGCACACTACAGCAACTAGCTTTTGAATGTAACTTCAAATCTGTAAGTGCCGAAGAATACAGGAATGAATATGTGCGGGATGCTTTTATCGCGGGTATTCAATCGAACAGGATTCGTCAACGACTTCTAGAAAATTTAAATATAACTCTGGAAGAGGCGAAAAATCAAGCGATGTCCCTTGAAATGGCTGAAAATAATTCAAAGGACTTTGGCAGCAATAAACATACAAACTTGCTTAGCCAAATAGAAAACATTGTCGAGGGAAACAAGAGTATTCAAAACCTGTCTGCAGCACCGACGACACGTAGACACTGTTTTTTCTGTGGCGGAAACATTCACCAAAGAATAAAGTGCCCAGCATTCCACTCAACTTGCACAAAATGTGAAAAGAAAGGTCACTTCGCCAAGGTTTGTAGAAGTCAAAATGCAAATAAGCCTGCAGCAAGCGCAGTTGTTGAAAAGGAGTTGTATACTGGAGAAATATCAGCAGCGTCACCAGCGAGTCTACGCAGAACAATAGTCCCTATCACTATTAATAACTACAAAGCCGATGCTTTAATCGATAGTGGAAGTTCAATGAGCTTTATCGACCAAAATTTTGCAAAGCTGCTAAATTTAAAACGCCATCCATGGAAAGAAGTTATAGCATTAGCTTCAAAAAAACGGACTACATCCGTCGATGGATTATGCTATGCAACCATCATGTTAAATGAGCATACATACACTCGAAGGCCTTTGTACATAATAGAAGATTTATGTGCTGACGTTATTATTGGTCATAATATTTTAAACGACCATTCATCGGTAGAGATAAAATTTGGAGGTGCAAAGAAAACACTCAGAATATGTAGTGTTAGGGAAGCTACGGTGCCTCCAGTTTCACTTTTCACTAATCTATCTACTCACGTGAAACCAATCGCCATTAAGTCACGAAAGCGGACTGAAAATATCGAGCAAATGACGCCTGCTTTCAGAAAAAATGCAGAAGTAAAACCAAGGTTTGCCAAGAAACAAGGCAATCTTATTAAATCAACTGCACCCTTTGAAAGACTAAATCTTGATTTTAAGGGACCTCTTCCAACCAATACGCAGAATCGCTACATCTTAACAATCATAGATGAATACTCTAGATTCCCATTTGCCTACCCATGTAAGGATCTCTCTGCTAGCACTGTTATCAGATGTGTTAACGATTTCTTCACTAAGTATGGTGTCCCACATTACATCCATTCTGATCGTGGTACCGCCTTCATGTCAAACAAATTACGAAATTTTCTAGCATCGCATGGAGTTGCTTGTAGCCGGATGACACCTTATGATCCACAAGGAAACGGGCAGGTGAAACGACTCAATGGCACCCTGTGGAAATCTATAAAGTTGTGCCTGAAGTCTAGAGAGCTTGACACAACAAACTGGGAGCGTGTGCTATTCCCAGCCCTTGATTCAATCCGCTCTTTGTGTACGACGAATAATGCTGCACCCCATGAGATATTGTTTAATCATTCACACCGAACAGCAACTAGAACGGAAAGTGAGTCCGAGGAACAGTTTGAGGATGCTGTTGAAGAAATACTGGTTCCATCTTCTGTTCGACGTTCTACTAGAGACAGGAGAGCTCCTGTTCGCCTGCAAGACTATGATCTTGTCAACAATAAGTTTTAAAAAAATATGGCGGTGAATGTGGTGTAAATACTTATTGGAACCAACCTATATTTTATATCTGACTGTTGTCAAAACTGACTTGTCATTCATACTCAAATTTTATTCAGATAAAAACCATATATTGGTTTTCTTGCATTTTATTTATAACATGTATAATTTATAGAAACTAAAATTCAGATTATGAAAGGCTGCTCTATTGTATTAGGATACTCCTGTAAGGATAGGGCAATGGTTATATATAAATAAATAAATAAATAAATAAATAAATTATGTTAAATCTTACTGCATTCATTTAACATCGATTTTTAATTAAAGCTTTCATCGTTTTTTAATAATAAGTTGATGATACACACTAGCAAACATTTAGCAAACATTTTTTTTAAGGAAGTCAGATCTTCTCCTGCCTTGGCTTTTACCGAATGCAACTAGAATGTAAAAAAAAAAAGCGGTGTTTCTCACGACATGGAATAAAGGATAGTTAGTATGGGATAAGGTTCGGGATAGGGTGAAGGGTGATGATGATGTTAGATTTCGTGAATCTAAGATATTTCCGAATTACAGATACGCTAGTTGTTACTATGACACGGGGTGCTTGCTACTAACTATTATCTATTCTGTGACGGTTCACAGAATAGATAATAGTTAGTAGCAAGCATCCCAAGGCGTTTTTCGTGACTGTAGATTTTATGAACTAGCGGTCGCCCGCTGCAGGCTTTGCCCGCGTAGTAGGTCATTGCTAACATCCATCCTGTGGAATGTTTGTTTTATTTACCTACATGATTTTGTAGATCTACTGCATTTAGTTAGGTATTATGAGTAAGGTGGGCACTGATGCAAACGAGCTTACCTGATGGTGGATTCAGAAGCTGAATACCTATGTTTAAAATGATTACCAGCTCTTAGGTAGGTAGGAGTTCTGTGTGTAAAATGGGACTCTCAGCAAATAGGTAGATAGACTTGTCTACCTACATAGAGGTACCTACCTTTTCATCATCATCATCATCATTAGGCCTACCTTATTTAGGTACCTACCTATTATGAATAAGGTAGACAAGGCACTGATGCCAACGAGCTCCGGCAAATTCATCATCCACACTTGATGTGCGGGCTGGTTTCCGCAAGGCCTCTAGTGGGCCCTTATTGCGTGGCGCTTGACACGAACGAGTTGCTTGAACTTTTGTAGGTTCTACAACACGCCGGTTTCCTCACGATGTTTTACTGGCATAGTGCACATACATTTTTCTACAGAAAAACTCATTGGTACACGACTGGATTTGAACCCACGACTAAGGATCGGAAGGCGGGTCCGCTACCACTAGACCACCAGTGCTCTCTGCCAACGAGCTTACCTGATGGTGGATAGAGGAGCGTGTAATCATAATACTTAATCATATGTATGTATAGGTAGGCGTTCTGTGTGATAATGGGACTTCTCAGCAAATAGGTAGGTATGTACTTATAGGTACTTAGGTAGGTAACATTGTCATCATCATTATTATACAGATTTGTATTTTGTAACGAATAAACTCAAAAACTACTGGACTGATAAATTTCTTTCACCTCTTTAATGCTGAATTATCCCCGAGTAGCATAGTTACATTATATCTAGTTCGAGCAAATGAAACCTACAGGAAATGAGTCTCTTTCACCAATAACTCTGCATCTGTAGTTTAGTAACTACTGAGTAGTTCGACAGTTGGTACAAATAAAATGAAATGAAATATATTTATTTGCAAGAAGTATGGTACAATTATAAGATCATAGGGTATGTAAAAAAGTGGCTCACATACTTCATCGGCGACCAATATACAAAATTCAAACAAAATGTAGAAAATATAAGTTAAATTAAAATAAATCAGTGTGAGAATAATAACAATAATCAATTCAGAATAATAATTCTTAAAGAAAATATAAAATAATTTAAATGAAATCTTTAACGCTATAAAAACATTTATAAAACATTGTAGATTCTCTTTAGTAGGTAGTTACTCCATCACACACATATAGCAAGTTTCTTCATTCACAATCTGACCTATCACACTTTTGGCAGGGTTATAAACACACATCACACACCCACTAAAGTCGGGTCTACCACCTAAGCTAAGTTTGACACACATCTTCAGCCCACTGAAGATGAAAGCCCACGAGGTGGTCTGGCATGCGGCAGAGGTGTCCAGCCCTGAAGAATTAAATGTTCTTCTCATTATTGATGACTGCCCAGTTGTAACTATGCGTAGGAGTTGACTATGAGCGGTTGGTTCCCAACGCTGCTGGAGGTATTGGAGTCGTCTGTGCTGTAGGAAATGGTAAATACTCTTCAGATGATAATAATAAGACAGATGATTAATTACCGATGCTGTTGCAGCCATCGCATTTCTGTCTTATTTAATATTCCGGTGGATTTTATTTCGTAAATATTAGCTCGTATCTCGAAATAGCATAGCAAGAAATATAGAACAGTAGCAAGCAGAAGCAAGCATGACATTGACCTCTTGATATTTGACAGTTTGAGATGTCAGTTTTGACAGTTTAAATATAAGATTTACGCACACAAATGTAGATATACATACGTATACACACACATACACCATAGAAATCTGCTTCTTCTTTTTTCGTGAAAATAAGATCGGCCAATGTTTTTGAATCCGGTAATCCGGTTAGTTTGTTTCTTAGCGTAGGTCTCTTGCAAGTCTTTTCTTGAAGCAAAGACGGAATCAATTTCACTAAAATGCCTTTAGAAGTCCAAGGCACGTTCGTATCCCAAAAAATCAACAAAATCCGATGGATCCCTGAGGAATACGTAGATACTAAATGCTTCTTTACTGGTAGCTGGGATGATGTTACAAACTCCATCAAAGTGTGGACCCTGGAGAGTCCTCACGAAGAAGAGGAAATCGAGTACCCCAGGACACTTTCAGAGTTCCTAGTTGAAGGTGATGTGACACAAATCAAGTTCACGGAGAAGAACAAAATCGCCGTTTCGTTGTCAACCGGTGAAGTAAAACTGCTAGAGATCAGTGTTTATGACAAGCAGTCCCCTCTTCGAGAAGTATTCTCATGGAAAAAACTTCATAGTCATGGGTATGTAATCGCCTCCCACCTTGACCAAATTCTAAATCAGTGTCCTTCGTAACTAAACATCCAAAGATGATCCTAACATCGCTTTTGTTTCTTTTTAGTGAAGACCCATGCTCGTGTAGTTCGCTAGACACAATAGAAGGAGACATAGCATCAATAGGTGAAGATGGAAATATCAAGGTCCTGAGTAGTCGGAGAGGAGAGGTCACTCGTACAATAGCTGAAGCTGACAGCTGTTCATTGCATTCTGTGTGCTTCATCAAACATAGTGAGGTTGGTATTCTTAAGTTAATTAGTTCTTAAGTCTTAGTTATTTGTCTCTTCTTATCGTGTCACTGATTCTTTCGAACCAAGTGTGAAAGGATTTTAAGTGCCCCTAAAAGAGGCTCCTCTCATGCACTTGACACACATTTTCGAACTTTTTATGTTCTACGATATGCTGGTTTCCTCGCTATGTTTTCCTTCTAGGTTTGAGAGCACTGGCATAGTGTATATACATTTTTGGCCTGAAAAACTCTGGTTTTGAACCCACAACCTAAAAATCAGAAGCCGCTACCACTAGGTCACCAGTGCTCTCAGTTAATTCTGTTATCATCATGCAGATGTTTTGTGGTGTTATTATAATTCTAATTGACTGGCCTCTAGCTCAGTTGGTAGTAGCTCTGCCTTCTGCGCCGTAGGTCGTGGGTTCGATCCCCACCGAGAACAAATATTTGTGTGGTGAACATAAATGTTTGTTCTCTGTCTGGGTGTTATATTGTATTCTAAGTATGTATTTACAAAAAAAAATGTATTCAAGTATTATATCAGCTATCCGGTTCCCATATTACAAGCTCTGCTTAGTTTGAGGCTGGGTAGTGTTGTGTGAATTGTCCACAATATTTATTTATTTATTTAATTGTGTTGGGGGAATAAGATCTGCACTGACGTCCCGCGATGGGGTGTATTGTGCATTGTCCCCCTGCTAACCCTTACCCCAGCCAGCCCAACTCCTTAAAATAGCGGAGAAGGACTTTGGGTTGGTGGCAGCAATGACTTTGGGTTGGTGGCAGCAATGACTTTGGGTTGGTGGCAGCAATGACTTTGGTGTTATTATACTTATCTTAATTTTCATACCTCTTACAGATCATAACGGGAAACATAAGAGGTCACATGAAGATATGGGACATAAGATCAAAGGTGGATAAACCGTCTGCCTCATTCCTACTAGCCGGGGACGAGCTAGCAGCAACATGCATCACAAACCACCCAACACTTCCCCACATTGTGCTGGCTGGTAGTGAATCTGGGGCAGTTGCGGTCTGGGATCTACGTATGAACTCCTTCCCCACATCGTTACTCAACGCCCATTCTGCAGGAGTAACTGAGATGCAATTCCATCCAAAAAACCCTCACAAACTTATCACAAGCTCGGTTTCTGGTGAGATATGGGATTGGAACATGGAGTCTATGATCAAGAGTGCTCGAGGACCTGACAACCAACTGGCTTGGATGCCACTAGAAGATAAAAATGCTATGATAGTCAACTCGCTGATGCCAACACTACATAAAGCGATAAATACTGTTCATTGTGATAAAGGAAGGATTTTGTGTGGAGCAGATAATGAAGCCTTGTACCTCATTAAGAACTTTAAGTATTAGCCTAGTTTTGTGCTGGAATTCCGACAAAATCATCATCATTCTCTTGTCCTTGTCCCACTTTATGTAGGGTCGGCACAACAGGTTTTCGTTCTCCACTCTCCTCTTTTAGCTGTCATTTCAACAATCACTCCTTTCTTACCCATGTCATCCTTCACACAATCCATCCTTCTCGAATCCCGACAAAATGTGAGAAGTTAATCGGAAAAATAAAAAACGCAACTGGAATATTACATTTTATTTAAATACTTAAATAACATACATAATGAAATATAGTTAAACATAATACACAAGTCAGTCTTCGCTTGTCTAAGTATTGGTAAAATTTCATAAAAATATGTACTAATCCCAACTAAAAGAATTTACAATGATAAATTTACACTTTGCCATTTCATCCATCTATGGTGACATTTTAATAAAGTGATTCTAATTTTTTTGGATATGCCTCTGACTACTACCTTAGACCTTTGTGAATGTACAGCCTTACTTAAAAACGCATTTTCAATTTAATCATTGCTTAAAGTTAGACCGGTCACTATTTGTCATTACCCAGTGTTAAAAGATGGCAATAATTTAAGCACTGTTTATCTTTTGACACATTTATAAGTAAGGTCATTAGTCTTTGACGATAACAAAATGTGTAGTTTTATTGGGATGACAGTGGTGGAGTTGCTGAAAAATGTACACACTACAATGTATATTAAAATTAGCTGCTCAAAAATTTAGGTAACATTGTTGTTTTCTCGAACCAATGGCACTGCCAATCCTATAAAGCCTCAACTAGACGTCTTATTAAATAGATAAAACAAAATTATTTTGAATATTTGGCATCTTATTCACAATAGTTTACAAGATTATGATTTCCCCTACCATAGTATTTACAAATAACATATCTTGTTCAGAATAACAATTACACAGCACAATTGACTGAACTACACGTAATTAACTTAAATGGTAAATACTTATGTGAGCACCATTATTCTAGTATGTAATTCAATTTATATTCATTGAAAAAAAATATGTTGGTAGTCTTTCCATAGCTTAAATATTCCAGTAAGCAGTGATTTTTAAAATCTCAGTTATAATACCTAAGTTATACAAAATATTAACATATGAAAAAAAAAAACACAACACTATCTAGCCCCAAATTAGGCAGAGCTTGTATCTTTGAGCGTTGATCTTGTCCTCTATCTTTACTATGGGAATAAAATAGCTGATATATCTAATACATAAAAAGTATCTTTTTGTAAATTTATACTTAGAATATAATAAAATACCCAGACAGAGAGAACAAACATTTGCGTTCACTACACAAATATATCTTCTCGGCGAGAATCGAACCCACGACCTACGGCGCAAAAGGCAGAGCTACTACCAACTGAGCTGAGAGGCCAGTCAATCATATAAAATTATACACTTCCTTAGCTTATTGTGATGTAGATAGAATACATTTCTAATATTATAAATGATACGACTTATTTACAAT
The DNA here is from genome assembly GCA_939531255.2 of Thera britannica. NCBI lineage: Eukaryota > Metazoa > Arthropoda > Insecta > Lepidoptera > Geometridae > Thera > Thera britannica. The sequence continues at coordinate 14,634,463 of OW618046.2, read as the reverse complement.
GTTTTAAATCTACAAACATAATATACTGGAACAATCTTGAATACTATCAAGAGTTCGTTTTGGAATAAGTTATTCGGATTCATTTGTGCCCTTACTTCATCTCGACCCAAATACTTTCGAGTTTCATGTCCAGCAAAACTTGACCTTCCAAATCAAGACACCCTATTACTATTTACAAGCCAGTCCAAGCTAGCATTTAACTCTTATTGATCTGCCCTTCTGGCCTTCTAAGTGAGCCCTTTCATCTATCATTCATGGTGTAAGAATGCTTTCAACTAGAGAACCCTACAGCACCACTCTGGTCCCAAGCGCCGGCTTTTACCTAAACCAGGGCTCAAACCGGCATGCAACCCTTAAGAATCTATCCTATCCAGCGTCTGAAGATCTCAGGTGTGGTGGTTCCGTCGTTGTGGTGGAGGTTTCCGCTGGCTGGCTGCCAGGAGCGAGGCAGGCACTGTCCACAGCTGGTCGCACCACCGCATGAGAGCCTCGGTCACGTGGCAGCTGTTAGCGGCGGTGGCCAGCTGCGTCTCCAGACTGTCAGATGATTTGATCAGGAGGCTGGAAGGAAATACAAGCAGTTAGAATATGTAGAGCTAAAGATGGCCTGAACTCGTTCGGTTTTAGAGGAACTTCCTCCTGCAAACACTCAGGCTGTGGAATGATCTTCCTGCTGAGGTTTTCCCTAAGAACTATAGCATGGGGTTCTTCAAAAAGGGTGTTTTAAAAGTTTTAAAGAATAGGCAACGTGCTTGTGATGCCTCTGATATTGCAGGCTACGGTAACCGCTGCCCATCTGGTGGGCCGTTTGCTTGTTTGTCAACTTAGTTATAAAAAAAACCCTTGTTTCTGTGGTAATTTAGAACGAACGACTTCAGTCATTCAAATGATTACCTACCTACTAAATTCTAGTAGGTATAGTCTAGTATAAGTAACTTCAGATCATCTCTTTTGACTCTGGACTGTGCAAATCTTGGTATATCTATGCAATCCTTGTTAGCTGCTTCGAGGAGTGGCCTGGGGCTTCCTACCTCGCATTCAAGGACTACGCTGGCACCTGATTCTTCTTCGGACAGGCAGCCTCGGCAGAGCGGACGAAAAGAATGAAGCGATCATTTCAGTAGTGTGGCATACCTTGGTGGGAAGAGCGTAGGCGCGATGATCATGGCCACGTTATGTTCGCTCATCTTGTTGGCGTCGCTGCAGGACACGATCTCGCGGCCGAGGCGCAGCAGGTCGCGCAGCGTGGCGCGCTGCTCGGGCGGCAGCAGCAGGATCAGCAGGTTCAGGGCTCGCCCGCGCGTCGGACCCGTTAGAGCTGGAAACATAACAATCACAACTCTGATAAATACAGACGAGTGAGGTGGAACTGGATTCAGATCCAGCTTAAAAAGAAGACATTCTGTTGATTTGCCTCAAAAATCTTATTTATTTTGCAGTTTTTGTCCCACTCCAGGGCAAAGGCCTCCCTTCTCCCTTTCCACTCTTCGCGATTCAACGTGACAAGTCACTATCTAAGGTGGGAATCAAGTTCATCCCGCCATCTCATTCTGGGACTTCCACGTCACCGCCTTGCATTTTGTGGGATCCACTCTGTGGTCCTCTTATCCCACGAGGTTGCCCAGCCCAGTCCCATTTAAGGCTGCCGGCTTAAAATAAGGATGCATAGTAAATCTACCTAATTTTATCGAATAAAAACTTGCTCTTTCTCTAAGTACTTTACTTTTCCCTTTGTTCAGCACAAGGTAGGTAGGTACTGCATTGTGCCGTTTGATTTGAGCCATTGTTTCACATCACTTTTTACCATAGAACTCTACTTAAAATAATAAGATGCCTATGCACATGCCATATTTATCATCATCTCTCATCCATCATCATGACGTCATCGTTCATGACTCTGGATTATGGCTGATCCAGAAATTCCTAACTAATGTTTGGCACATGTTGAAACTCACAGTAAGTGTGATAGAACAGCCTCATCAGCTCTTGCGACAGCAATGGCGACGGCAGAGCTCGCAGCAGCCGCTTGTACACGGCGGCGAGGTCGTGGCTGCTGGCCGCCGCGAAGGTATCTTCCACGGAAGCGCGCTGTTCGTACCACTGACGCTCGATCTGCTGGCAGAGAGCTGCGATCTGGGGAGGAAAGAGGTTGGTAAAATATTGTGGAAATATAGAATAGTAAGTATTGTCACTCCTTCGGTGCCTAAAGACAGGAGGAGACGACGGTGACGGCTCAGAAGACAATGAAGAGACAATCTCGAGGGTCAGAGGAAAGATTGGTGGGATGCCGTCAAAGACCGGGATGCGTGGATGTTTTTGGGGGAGACCTTTGCCTAGTTGTGGGTCACAATGGGTTGATTAAAAAAACCAAGAAGTAGTAGGGCTCTTCCAGATTGAAGGTAGGTGCCAGAAAAATAACAGGCACATGAGACTTAGTGACTGTTTGCCTTAAGTTGATGGCACTAACATGCGTGCACTTACCTACGAGGCAATGCTTTGTTATATAGGTCATGTGATGGTTGCCACCAAGATAAATCTGGCCCATGTCCAGGCAATTTCACTTTGGAGTGGAAGTCAAAGGGCCAAGCTTGGTAGGTATATCAACATGCATGTTGTAAAGGTAAACACACCCTATGCTTATTCCCGGAGACCCGGAACAGCCCCTCGTCCTGGGTCCTGGCTCGCAGCGCGGCCGCCAGCGAGCGGAAGATGCTCGGTACACAACTCCATGTCTCTTCCCACAGGATCATGTCTTTACGCACCAGAGTCTCCAGGGATACGCCGAATACTGAACCCTCTGGAACACAAGATAATAATTATGTGACTTTAGTAACTGGTTCCGATAAAAAGCTAGGTCAAGAGAGATCCTACACCGGCTATAATGATAACATAAACTTTTCCCGTGAAAAATAAGGGACATTTGCGCCAGAAATTTTAAGCTTTTTGGCACATTGGCATAATCAGAAATTGTCTATGCCCGATGTAGCTACTTCATCAAACCTGACGGTACGGCTGACTATAACGGTCTTCAACTCATGATGGATTCATTTCACGAGCTCCATCTCCTGGCCTTCAACAGTTTCTTCAAAAGGTTCTTACCCTCTTTCCTCTTCTTCTTAGGTGGCTTCCTCTTCTGGAAGGGCAGCGAGTACTTATCGAAGAGCGCTGTCAGCTCGAGCCAGAGGAGCGGCGGCAAGCGCTTAAGTTGCGGCTCGCCGATGCTCTCGATGTCCACGTTGCTGTCTTCTTCTGGCCAGTCCTAGAAATTGTCATAACCTGAACATCTGATTGGGATAATGATTTATTGGAATTCTTAGTTCTCATCCATCCCTCCATCTATCGAAAAGCTGTTTGGCCGTCGGTCACCTCAATTTAGAGTTTTTTTCGAGATGGAAAAAGCTAAATTAACATTTTATGCAAACTCGATACGTTTCTTTCCTTGAATACCTACCTATTTGAAAAAAAACCTTTTTTTGGATAGTTTACGACAGCATCTATTTTCTTATACAACTAGCTGATAGAACAAGCATATGGCCCACCTGATGTTAAGTGGTAACCATCGCCTATAACAAAGCATTGTGTCAGGAACGTGCCCTACGATGCACTACCCTGCGTCAGTTAGGTAGGTATAGGATCGCAAATCACAACAAACATGATGAGAAGAATGATCGATGTGCAGAAGCGTTTTAAACTTCTCAAATTCCTCACTCAAGAGAAAAGGCTCTTTCAATCCTCACACTGTACGTTAAACAGGAGAGTTCTTATATTAGGTACCTCTTCTCGGTTGAGCATCTGCCTGTCGAGGTTGAATTTGTGCTCAAAGCTGAGTGGTTGCTGCGCTGATGCAGCACTCTTCGCCCGCGACACCGTCGCATGTTTGTTTCTGCAATAAACATCACTCGCCGTTAAAATAGTCATCAACTTGTTTTTCTTAACCAATTTTTTCCCCACTGCAAAGCAAAAGCCTTTTCTACCCCTTTTTCCAGCTTTTTGCTCTATTGCTAGATTGAACTAGTCTGGTAGATGTTTTTTTTTATACAACTAAGTTGACAAACAAGCATACGGCCCACCTGATGGGAAGCGGTTACCGTAGCCTATGGACGACTGCAATACCAGAGGCATCACAAGCGCGATGCCGACCCTTTAAAACTTTGAAAACGCTCTTTTTGAACTTTTTGAGATGTATAACTGTTTCAGTCAAAAACTGCACACTCCTTTGTACTACCTGATTTAGAACACTTAACTGTGTGTTTATTTTTGTTTAGTATTTAACTAAGCCCTCATCTTATATGTGCACTACCCAACCTATCTCCTTAGTACCCAAAGGTTAGCTGGTAGATTTTTTTAATTTGTGCAATAATGAATTTTCTGCCTACCTATCTATCTAGAACAAATAACTTCAGATGTTGATTCTTGTATTGGGATAGATGAAGAAAGATCTACTTTGACTGACTGAAGTAGGTATATGATTGTGATGTCATCATCAGCGTAAAATTATCCGGTATTTTTTCATTTGGTATTTGGGATTTTGGTCTACTGTTTTGGCACTTACATGAACGGGTCGTTGTCCTTCAGTATGGATCCATTTATTCGCTCTTTTCCTATTCTTGGTCCTTGAACTGTGCCGTATCTTTGGTAGCCTAGTAGTTCAATACCCTCTGAAAATAAAACAAATCGTAAATACATGCTGTTTGGTTTATTGAACTTCTGCAGGCTCTGTCTCTGGTTTTAAGTCTGTGTGAGTGTTGACTAAATACATCCTATGTCGAAATGTCACACACATTATCTTATCTTATCTTATACCTTTAAACGAGAAAATCTTGTACCTATATATATTTTGGATCTCGGTAACTGCGCCAACGATTTTCACGAAATTTAGTATACAGGGGTTTCCGGGGGCGATAAATTGATCTAGCTAGGATTCATTTTAAGATAATAATTATTTCACACCGAGTTCAATAATTTAACATAAACTGAATATGTTACTGCTCCTGCCATCTATTGACGATTGAGAGCAACTAACTGCAAGCATATCCAGCAGATGGCGTTGTTCAGTAAGAATAAGCTAATAAAGATAAAATTAAGACTCTTATGATTTCTTTAAAATACAAATTAACAATAAAAAATACCACCGACAAATACGGTCACCAACTGCTAGTATTGCACTGGTAAGCACTCACACAGACTCAAAACCAGAGCAACAGACAGAGCTTGTGGTAACTGTTGATTTCCGAAATGACGAAGTTGGTACTAATGCAATGACGTTTTTAATGAAAACATTTCTGAGAATGATAATGGTTTCTAATCACAGAGCTCATAACGTTGAGGTCGCTTATTGTAATGATACATGCGCTGATGATGGAAGGAAATGAATCAACATGTCATTAACAAAGACAAAACCTAAGCTGTTTATTTCTGATGACGGAGCAATCGGATGTCGATGATGACAAATGCAGCAAAAAATTTGAGACTCCCAAAACAATTTGTAGTTTTTAGTCGGACTTTCATGCCCAAGAACCATGCTTCAGTAGTGAGTCTGTGTGAGCGTTGACTAAATAAATCCTACGTCAAAACGTCACACACACAGTATAATGCACTGGTGAGCACTCACACAGACTCAAAACCAGAACCAGAGACAGAGCACATGGTGGGCCTACAGTACCATAGTTTGGCAAAAATCATAAAAGAACATGATCCAAATATTTATCAGTTCAGACAGCCCCTGTGGCAACCGCTGTCCTGTTCCTTACAAAACCTAGGTTCTTCTAGCAAATAATTTTTCTTACCAGTATTGGTGGCGATATCAGCCCAGTGCAGATCGTTCGGCTTGAAGAGCTCATGCATGGGCAGCGGCGGGGAGAGGTCCGCAGGGGGGGAGAGACGCGAGCGGCGCGGCGTGGCCGGTGCTGACGGCGTCCGTGCCAGCGGGGCGTGCGTGCCGGCTGGGGGGAAACTGTCGCTGGAAAAATAATATCGCATAATTTTGAATCTTTGTCGCAATGGTTTTTTTATGACCTAACTGAGAAACGGGCCTGGTCGTCTGATAGAAAGTGTTCACTGTCGACCAGAGGCACCTGCAACACTAGAGGCGTTGCTGATGCGCAGGCGGCCTTCCAGGAAGTTTTAGATCCGTCTTTTGAAGGCATCCATGTCCAAGCTCCGAAGCACCTAATTTTTTCTTGTGTCAGTTAAATTGGTCTCATTAGCCAAGCTTGTCTTCTACAGTTTATGATAGACAGGGTGTGGTAAGCATCGCACATCCACATTCCGGCGACCCGTTCGAATGTTACAAGGACGTTCTCATTACTATATAATGTGCGTTTTAAAGAACCGCCTTTTCTTATTTTATAATTTTGTTTTGTAAAAGGATCATACAAAAAACGGAAGGCACCAAGCCGTAGTTTGTTGCCTGTTCATCTAGGCTTGGTAGCGTGGAACTGGCACCTAGACTCATCTAGCTGTAAGACGTTTCAAAGTGATCCTTGTGATATAATTGAATAAATAAATTTATGATTTGATATCAGCAATATGAAAATAATTCGGATCTCATATAACAAGACCATGAATTAGTAAGACTGTTCACAAATTTACTTTCGTGAGAAACATGAAAGTACACGTGCCACCGGCGTAATTACCTACTCAGGTAAAATATTTCAAAGTAATGACGACTAGAGAGCGAACTGGCTACTCTGAGAAAAACCACAAAACAACAATTCGTTAATTGCCCAAGAATCTCAATTCACTTCACAAATCTGGGAAAAGTTAAATGAGTCAAAGGAATGCACGTTTCACGAAAGTCTTGCAATGCGACTGAAAATAAAATTCACTTGCACACGCACGCGGGCTCTTGTGATCTACATTACGTACATAGCTCTGGTACATTCATCTGATGTCTGATGCAGAAATGCTCACTCATCAATGCGCACTCAAAGTTACCTACTGTTGATAGCTTAATTATAACACTCTCCAATGCTTGCCTACTTATCAACTCTTGTTAATTGGATTTGGGCGGCTAAAGTATACTTATGACGCATTTTAATGCTGTTTTCAAGAATTCCATCAATTTCATACATGATTTTGTGTTAAATGGACGTCGACTGCCATTTATCAGCTGCTACATCTGACCCAATTTGTACACTAGTGAAGTTTTTGAGAGATTATGTGAGAAGAGGTAGATTTTTTTCGACGATTCTGAAGGGTTATACCTAGAATTCAGTTAGATATCGTCTTGTCAGTGATCAGATTTCGACAGGCACTCACACAAAGTCTGGGGGTGTGGCGGGGTCTGCCCATTCTGCAGGCGGGCTGCCAGAGCCTCCGCTCGGCAGAGAATCCAAGGAATCCGGAGTCGCACTACGCGACCGCGGTTCACTACCGCTTGAGTTCTGAAACAACGATAATGCTTATTACAATCAATGACAACAGAAGATACAGCCAGTGGGAATGAAAGTTTATGAAAATGTAGTGCACGAAAGGAGCCTCTTTCTCACCCTCGTCACAGGACACGACGACATGACACGACAAGATGAAGATGAAGTAGAAACGAGATCTTCAGAAATAAAATATTTGGATGCCTGGCAACTCTAATCTGCAGTTCTATTTTCAAACCTCGACCATTTGAATCGTTTTTGTTTTGTTTTTCCAAAACAAAACCTGAAGATTCCGAGCCGCAACAATTCAGAGTGTTTGAAAATAGCCCTATTTGTCTACACGACTAAAAAGATGAGATCATAGTCTTGGAATATTATCTGTAGCATTATTGTTCACAACCCTTTCATCGCCCTACCTACCTACCATCCTCTTAGGCAAGTTGGTCATAATCCACCAAATAATGTATCTACCTAAGTAATGTCGCCGGCGTTGCTTAGATCGTTTTGACGATGCAAAGGCTTGTTAAGTTTTACTATAGCTGGGACTTTTACTTGGTTCTTACCAAATTTTTACCTGACCAATTACACACTTTTATAATTAGTAAGTTGCGGAAACCAATTTTCTGTCGCGTCGCAATCATCGTATCTACTATAGGTTTTTGCTCAATTAGAAAGCATCGTGGGAATAGATGGTGCACTAATAGAAATGCACTTCTTTCATAAATGAAGACTTTAGTAACTTGTCATGCTGATAAACTGTGGGACAGACAATTAATCTGTCTGGGTTCATTATCGAGGCACTTTTTGCATGCATTAACGGTAGTAGTTAGATTATAGTTACAGTCCACGACAAAGTAAATTTTGGTTTGGAAAACTCGACCAGTCTTGGCAATACGTGATATATGGCCCACCTGGTTTTGAGTGATATGATAACCATGGCGTACAACAAAGCATTGCCTCGTAGGTCACGCACGTCAGGAACGTGCCCTACGATGCACTGCATCTATGAACTTGAGGTATACAGATGTTCAGCCTCACCCATGACCCTTCAAACTGAAACACAGCAATGCTGCTTCACGGCAGAAATAAGATTGGTGGTAGTACTTCCCCGGACAAGCTCTTCACAAGGAGATCTACTCCTCCAAGTACAATAGAGTTATTTGCCAAATGATTCGTATCTTAGGTAAATGTATCTCATTAGATTTCATGGTCATTGTCTCCAAAAACGGCAATAAGAACATTATTATGAGTTCCTTAGAATTAGTCAGTTGAAAGAGAAACTGAGATTACGTATACGATTGTGTATTTGTCCCCACAGTTAGGCACATACTTATGTAATTTCATTCACATTTAGAAAGCTAATAGATTAATGACCACTATACAAGGTGTATCTAAATATGTGTACTATGCGAAGGTGGGGGGTTTCAGACCACAATGGTGATCAGTTGTGGGGGGGAGATAATTAAAAATTCCTATTTTCAGTTTCCCATACAAAATTATTTAATTTCATAATGCCTAAATAAATTGACAACCCTATCCTTGTAACCCCTTGACCCCTTGACCTACTACCTCTGTAGGTCTACTACTACTACCTACTACCTCTGTAGCTGAGTTTAGGGTTGTCACTTTGTATAAAGTCAGCTGTTAATGTTGAAACTTCGTTGCAGTTTTTTTCAAAGATACCAATCGAAGTTCGAAAAGTCGTTGAACAAAAGTTGTTCCCCGGGAGGTGGAAATTCACCCCCCTTCAGGATAGTACACATATTTTGGTACACGTTGTATATAAGAAGATTTTTGGCGAAATTTTTAGCTGTTGACCCGATGGTGTCTGATGTAATAATGACTTGGATATTACTATACTAAAGCCTCAAGTAGGCTGCCTCAGTACCTGCGTACTTTATTCTTTCTATTTGTGGTTCAGTTTTTGTGTGTTATAGACTTTACAAGATGATAGGCGGTAACCTCCTGTATATTAGGTACCTACGTCATATTGATGATATTTTAAATTAACTAGGTACCTTATTCATTTTATTTATTTACAAAAACATAGCGTAGGTGCCTACAATATTATAACCCAATATTATAATTTTAATAAGACTATTGTGTCAATTTCTGTCACACCCACTTCCTAAGTTCGTACCACGATACGGCCAACGATTAGAAACGGTGCAAGCTATCAATATGCCAAGTTCACCTTGTAAGGGCATCTAGCCAGTTGCCGCGCTACCAGACCTGTTAGTCAGGAAGTGGAGGCTCTGACGGGCATGTGTGTCAGTGGTGGCGACACCTGCTGGATTAATGACTTGTCTATTAGCGCAGTGGGGAAACTGACGGGACGTTGTCACGGTAGCTTCTCATTGATGAGCTGCAGCAATCCGGTTTTGGACGTTTGAGAAAACTAGGGTCGAGAGTTCAATAGATACCTACAAGAGATCAAGAACTTGTTTTGGATGATGCGGAGTAGGAAAATCTGAGTTGCGACAAAATATCTAAGAATAAACTTTTATCAATTTAGTGGTTTTGATTTGCTGTTTTTTCTGTGTCTGAAAAAAAAGCTGGTGGAAGACAAAGCTTTGAAATTATTTACAGTTGCCTTAAAAGTAGGTACCATTATCTTATAAAAGTGAATAAAACCTTTGTTTTTTTGTTGCACCTTAGAATTGTGGTGCAAAGGACGTGTTTAAAATTAAAATCATATTTAATTGACAAGTGCTATTATGAATTAAATGTTTTTTTTTTTGACATAAATAATAATTTTATACCCACTCGTAAGTTTACATAACTTACCAAATTAATTAAATCAAATGTATCCTGTATTTATAATTAAAAAAATCCTGTATTTGTAATTAAAACTGACACGTAACTAAAACTAATATAAATATTAAACAAAAATTGGAACTTTACTATCTATCTACTAACTATCTACTGATATATTATTATAGGAAAAAATATTTTTTTATAATTAATTGTATTAAAAAAACCTCGGTCTGCCAACCTCTTACTATTGTAGTGTCCTAAAGGGGCTCACATGTGCTACTTACCACTGTTTGTAAAATTAACACCTCACTTACCATGTGTTTACAATAAATCTATTGAGTATTGAGTATTTGCGCCACAATTCTAAGGTCATTTTAAAAGACTATTTCATATATTTTTTGGTGCTTCTTGTCGAGGTTCAGAGATCAAAAAGTCCACCTACAGCATAAGGATTAGCAGTCAAGGTGAATGACTCCAAACAAAGGCAGTGTGGATGGCATCATGCCTTATTAGAATCACTTACTCGGAAATTGTAGGCAGACGGTCCGATGGAATAATAATATGATATTAGAGACAAGAATGGGTATTAGCTGCCGTCTCAGACTAACAATAACACATGCGGTTTATTCAGATAGAAGCTAGATTTTATTTCGTCAGCCGTAAGCAAATTTTACTCCATTCCAGTCATTTTTTTTTTTTAATAATGCGCTGTGGATTGTCCGCATTATTAAAAAAAAAAATATTACTATCTAGCCCTAGCCCAATACTATCTAGCCCCAAACTAAGCAGAGCTTGTACTATGGGAATCAGGTAGCTGATATAATACATGAATACTTTTTTTTGTATATACATAGAATACAATATAACACACCAGACAGAGAACAAACATCTGTGTTCACCACACAAATATTTGTTCTCGGTGGGGATCGAACCCACGGCCTACGGCGCAGAAGGCAGAGCTACTACCAACTGAGCTGAGAGGCCAGTCAAATAATAGATAGAGGGATTGGCTAATCCCTCAGGTAAAGTATTATGACCTGACAAATTAACAATCACCAAATCAAACAATACAAAACTGTTAAAAGTTAAACAATGCTCCGATTCCGCCTTATTCCCATCTTTAGACAGTGGTTTATTACAAATAACGCTAATTTAAAAATTTACAAGTTATTATTATTTAAAAACTTCAACACAAACAATTTAGTGCTATGAAGACTTAATACTATTACTAATAGCATTGTCTACAGCAGGGATTCCCAAAGTGGTCGATATCGACCCCTTGGGGTCGATATTGGTTTCCTAGGGGTCGATATAAACGAAAACTGATTTTGGGGGTCGACGAGGCCTAAAAATCGACCCCCTATTAAATTACCACACGTTCTTATTTAGAACTTTAGGTAGGTAGGTACTGTATTGTTTATGTTGTGTTACGTGTACTAAGAATAGTTAATATTTTTGTAGGAAATAGCATTGTTGTAGTACCTAATGTAAAGTATCAAGTTCGTACAAGATGAAAAACTAGGCAAGTCAGTGTGGACAAGTTTGTGCAAGATGAAAGAGTTCAAGCGTATATCTTTCAGGCGCGTTTTGACTTGCTCTCTATTTGACGCATACGTGATTTAACACGAACGAATTCATGATCAAGTTGCAAATCCAAACATGTTCCTGATATTTTACTATTTAACGAGCTTGCACTTAGGTTGAAAGTTCATTTGCGTTTTGAAATTCGTTGGAGCTTGAACGATAATAACTCATATAAGTACTCGGGCCTTATTCGCTATTACATTGGAGATTCCGTGCCCAAAACGTGTGACTTCACAACGTGATCTAAACGCAAACGCGCCTTGGTGCGGAATCGAAAAATGGTATTCTGTATGCCACAAGACTAGTTGTCTATGCCCCACGTTTGATGTTTTGGTTATTTCACATGATTCGTTCAAAATCCGACGATTGCTAAACCGATGTCTTAACGTGTTCACGTAACGCGCGTGGTTTGGCAATAGCGAATAACGGCCCTCATTTATTTCAAGAGATCACAAAGTTATAAAATACCTAAATTAAGTGAAGTAAAGTGGCTGAAACAGAATTTACGAATCACTTAACCAAGTGCAAAGTTTTCCAATTTGTACCTTAGCACCTAGGTATTTTGTATCAATAGAAAGAAAACTAAAGATAGGCCCCTTATTTATAATAGTCTGCTAACTTAAAGCACTGCTAATTCTCACTCTGTCTTCTTCTATTGACCTAATTCAGAAAGAAAAATAATTTTAAAAAACTAGTGAAACCGACTTCATTGCCAAACGGCTAAACCGATTTTAATGAAATTCGTTTGGGACAATCTGGACGTAAGAATAACCTTCCAAATAAAAAAATAATTTTCTAAATCGGTTCATAAATGACGGAGGCATGCAGTTACAAACATTAAAAAAATTATTAAAAAAAAATGGCAACACCGATTTTAATAAAATTAAAATGGGACCAATATGGAAGCAGTACCTTTCAGATAAAAAAATAATTTTTCAAATCGGATTACAAATGACGAAGTTACATACAAACATTAAAAGAAAAAAAAAATACAACCAAATTGAGAACCTCCTCCTTTTTGATTAGAAGTCGGTTAATAACACTGTAGCAGCTGTTTTAAGTTAGCGGACCATTATGAATAAGGGGGTTGATCTTAAAAGTAGGTAATTTGGCCATGGGGGTCTGAGGTAACGTTTCATTTTGGAAAAGGGGTCACTTGTCCAAAATAGTTTGGGAACCCCTGGTCTACAGTCTTCCTGGGCGTGCAAAAAGATGGTGTGGCGTGTTATTTGTAAAAAAATTGGTTTGGTACTTATAGGTTAGTGTTCAGGGATAGGCACTTCATGTGAAGTAGAATATAACGTTTGCATCCATCCATCTTTGGGTGTGAAGTTACACACCGGTCATATAATAACTCTCAATAAAACAAGTTGCCTAAATTTATGTTCTATCTTATTTTTATATGCTGTATGTGTAGATACTTTATTATAACTTTGAAGCGTAGCGTGTGCTGTGTTTGAAACTTTTGCTTTTATATTATTGCATTGCATACGTCTGACTAAGTGAAGTGGCACCACACGGGAACTTCACTGCTTTTATTTTAGATTAGTTATGATTTGTAAAAGGATCATATAAGAAACGGTAGGAATCGAGCCGTAGTTTGTTGCCTGTTCTTCTAGGCTTGGTCGCGTGCTGACACCTGGACTCACCAAGCTTTAAGACGTTTCAAAGTGATTCTTGCAATTGTATTGAATACAATTTTATTGAGTTTGAGTTTTTGAGTTCTATAGCCAGATAAATGTAACTCTCGTTCTTACTAAACATGGTATAATCTACGGCATTAGTTTAAATTCCAGTGAGCCGTTTCGTATGCAATGAGCCAGTAAATCTATCGTAGATTATGACGGATAAGCCGTGAATGCCTGGAGCTATGAATGCTTCATGCGATTCGTTCTGTTACTGGAATTGGCATTGAACTATTGTTGAGTTCGACTGCCTTCTGCCTTTTTGAATTGTCACCTTGTAAATAAAAACTTTTGATTAATAAGTAATGTAAACAGGCTTTTGCATCTATTGTAGATGATTTATATAGCAACTGGTGAGGGTGGTGAGGTCAAAAGGATTTTTAGATGGAATAGGCTTGCCCAGCACTTATTTTTTTGTTGTTGTATATCATCCCTATAGCTTAGTCGGCTTAATCCACAGGAAAGACATTGTCAATACGTGCGGAGTAAAAGGTACGTTTTGAATATAGCTGTATCGTAATAAGAATCAATTAAAAGTAAAACAAAAGAATATAAAAATAATGTATGTTAGTCGGAGCTAAATAAGAGTGATATTTTTTTCAATTTCAAGATAATTTCAGTACAGTTGCGTCTTTACGTAGAGTTTCAAGCAGCAATTGGATAGGAAGAACCGAAAACCGGGCTCAGGGGCTCAATTCTAGACCAGTGACTTTTTTGTCACGGTAGATATATATCACAAGAACTGTCAGTTTCTTTAGTGAATTTGACAGTTCTTGTGATATACTGGTCTAGAATTGAGCCCCAGGCTGGGCCATGGGAGATATACTTATGTACCTACATAATAATGTCCAACAGGTATACTACTAAGGTACACTTATCTATAAGTTTAAGTGACGTGCTACTTTGTATTTGTTTACTAGTATCTGCATTGCTCGCGTGTTTTTCTTACATTTAACGATATTACCAAGATCGATATGTAGTACCTACTTGCAGTCGGTACCTTAAATACCTTTGTAAATACTTCAGTTTTACCTTGGAGTTAGAAATCAAGGAGTGGGTAAAGTGGATTTTCCTGCGCGTTTGTTATTTCGATGTTAGTTTCATTGTGTTGTGTAGACGCAGGTGCTCAATTCCAAATGTCAGCTTTTAGTAACGAAGAAAATATTGGATTGCAAAGAAGGATGTAAATAAACCTTTTTTTACCTGTTTCTAACAAACAGACAAAACATACAACAACAACATACATTCAGACCTTTCTTATAATTATGTCTCCAAAAATGACTGTTCCATGCATTTCGCTTTTGTTATGATCAGTATTTCCAGTAGGATACCCCCGTAATTACTATTAGCGTAAAACGTGAACCTATTCACTGACTTTTAAATAACCTGTTAAAATATAATAGAAAGTTAACCTGAATCTAATTTAAATTAACAAATTACTACTGCTGAGCGTAATTTGAAAATTACTTCATTTGAGGGGCCCCAAAGAGCCTTTAGTAGGTACTTGGCAGAGTACTTCTTTGGTGAATTTGCATTTGACGTTGAAGCTTCCAATTGATCCTTTTGATTTCATTAATTAAATGCATTTGACTTTGATGAAAATTAACCCTAGGAAACCTCAAGTCACTCTTTCAAGCCTGCGACTTCGCGGATGCTCCTCCAAACACTTCCCAAAGCTTTTGGCCCAAAACCTTTGGAAGATTGGCCACGAAATCCAGATCAACCCTTATGCCTAATGGCCGATGGTTCATCGTGGTACCTGGCCCAAAGTCTAAATATGGATAGGTACAGCAAGTCCAACACAAGTGGAAGAGTGGGGTAAGTCTGTTGGAGTTGCTATATTCTACTTTACCAATGCATCCAAGTATGTTTTGACGAGCGCCAGTCCTTTGCAGTTCTCTATCTTCTCGCACACTTTAGTACGCATCGTCTCGCACAACATTGTCGACAACACCATCCACTGCATCCACACAGCACTAACTAAACGCACTATGCCAACACTTTGGAAACCAGCGGATGTATGCAATTATGCTACGATACGAGTAGAACCAACGTCCGTTCTATACCTACTGCTGGATTCTTCACTTTAATCACTTGTTTTACACAATTCGTATACAGTACGTGTTGCGAGAAATTTTCATAATTTTTTCTTCGTTATTTACTTTTTAATTATCTAAATTTCGAAATCGTTTTCGAAACGCGCGACTCGTGTCTTTCGAGAATAAGAGTGGACTATTCCTTATACCTTAATGGCATATTTATCTAACGACGCCCATTGGTTATCAGCTGGCCCTAATTTGTCTCAAAGTTGGCGAGGCAATAGAAAACCAGCTTACTAACTTGCTTACCTGAATGATATTTTAATTGTTTCTAACTAAAATCTGCTTAGTTGACGGCGCTACGCAGCCGGTTCTGTGTAACGAATCCACAATTCGACAATTTCATTGATTTCGTTGAAATTGATTACCAATCCGACACACTTACCTTATTGCTTTGTTTACAAAGTTATACAAAAATTGCATGCTATGTGAATCATGTATTTGCCTTGTTCAAAGTGCTGAGACACCTAATCGATATTTATGAGAAACGAATCTGAAACAATCAAATCGTTCTCCATGGGTGTTTAGAGTCATCAACTGCTATGGTCTCGATTACCGCAATCTGTTCTCTGTCACGATCGCCACAGGAACTTCCGATACAAAGGTGCTAGAAAGTGCTCTGCTTCTGATCGATTAACCTACAAACACGTTACTAATGCACCTGTATTCGTATCTGTTTGTAATCTTACAATAGTTTCTTAGTCTATGTGGCTGACCACAATGTGGGTTAGTCAGTCTGCTTAAAGATATTAACGCAGATACCTAATAGGTGCTGTTGGTGGTGTTCTTTTTGGTAATGCATCGACCATTGCCGTGCTACGTTGATATAACAAACCGAAGTATGATCTATGACCATTAATATTCCGAAGTTCAATAAGGGAACAATTTTCAGTGTTGCAGCGTCACCGTCAAATAATGCTGTCATTTTTGTCAGCTTTTCACTGATCACCACCGGAGAACGCTTAAATGTGAGTAAGGCTTAAGCTAAACTAGCTAATGGAACAAGCATATGGCCCACCTGATGTTAAGTGGTAACCATTTCCTATAACAAAGCCATGCCTCGTAGGTCACGCACGTCAGAAACGTGCCCTACGATGCACTGCTCTGCGTCCATCAACTGGAGTCACACAGATACAGTAATTACACCGGCACCATACCCTTCAAACCGAAACACAGCAATGCTGCCTTTCGGCAGAAATAGGCGTGTTAAAAAGTTTCAACAGCTGAGTGAACAAAACGCACTATTTCCTCATTGCACCAATGTACACTGTTCTTTAGAAATCAGTAGTAATGCGTTAGTTGCTGTGAAAGTGCGATGTAAGATATATCTCAGATTGACCGGTTAGTTAGGAAAAAACTGACAATTGACTGGTTACAGAGTTTCCAACCGAGTGAAACTTGAAACTACGATTTAGAGCAGCCGACCAGAGAGCTACCACACGTCAATCATCGTAACAGCTGGAGTAGCTGACACACTTCTTATTTCATAGAGCCACCAACATCGACAATATATCGATTATATTTGTATTTATTTTAGGTCTATATTTTTAGTGCATGCTGCATCTTTTTACTAGAGGGACACAGTTTGTTAGTAATTGTTATTTTCAAAATATTTACGTCTGTAAGTCTGACTAGCCACGCCGTGAAGTATCTATGGATCGGCGCGCGCGCAAACCAAACTGCTATAAAAGAACCGCTATAAGCCAATGAAAAAGCTCTAAAACTTGACACTGTTTCTTACGCATATAGATTTTATCAAGCAGTTGGTACTGGTAAGTAATAAGTGTTACAGTCCATAATTACCTACCGTAGGTTAACGGTGAAAAGGATTTACACTTGCCCTTATGGACTTGACTCCTTGGCCTATGCAAATAATTATAACATAAACCTTACTATATGTACATTCCGTCAAACGATAATAATATTAATATTTATGATAAACTAGTGGCCGCCCGCGGCTTCGCTCGCCCGTTCCCGTAACACCCCGTTCCCGTTGCTTTTTCGGGATAAAAAGTATCCATGTCCTTCTCCCGGTTCTAAACTACCTCCCCACTAATTTTCTGCCAAATCGGTTCCGCCGTTCTTGAGTTATAAATAGTGTAACTAACATGACTTTCTTTTTTAAATATCTTTTATAAATATAGATAAACTTAGCCCGTTCCGTTCCATTTCACACGTTAAACAAAATTAAACAAATATAATTATGACAACCAAGAAAATATGGTGTTGTTATATCGACCATGGGCGGTAGTCTCATTTCGCTGCCTAGTTCAAAGTAGTTTTTAGGATTTTTTTTAGACAACTAGCTGATGGAACAAGGATATTATGGCCTATCTGAAGTGGGCCATATTACCATGGTAACCATCGCCTACAACAAAGCATTGTCTCGTAGAACATGCCCTACGATGCACTGCCCTGCGTCCATCAACTTGAGGCATACAAATGTTCAACCTCACGTGCCAGTAATTTCACCGGCACCCTTCAAACTGTAACACAACAATGCTGCTCAAGGCAGAAATAGGATTCTTTGAATAAATGCCTTATAATCTTGAATTTATCACCTATTTCAACTATGAGATGGTAGCTAAGGCTGTATGGATCTTATTTCTTTCTTTCTTTATCGATTCGATCATCGTTCAATAGAAACGTTGAATCATTCTCTTACGTGCAGTTTTTCTCTGCATTATCTGTTGAGTCACGCACTACCTGTGTGCCCGTTCATAACGTGGGCGGGTTTGTTGTTACTCTCTTCTTTTCTTCTTCTTTTACGTAATACTTTTTTGGCTAGAACTTTGTGCTAAGATTGCATTGCATTACTATTGGTAGAGATCCTGTTAGGAGAATATTTTGGAGTTCAAATTAGAGTACGTATTCAAATAACGACACTTTCAGTTCGATCCTTGGGGTTAAGGCTTTTGCATCTCAGTGTTTGTCAAGCATTGTTGAATAACTCTAATGATTTGCACAAATAAAGGAGGATCAAAGGTGTTGCTACGCCAATATTGGCTTAAGCATTAGCAAGTTTCTTGTTACCAGTTTTTGTTGCTGCCTTTGTGTCGGACAAAACGACTTGTTTGTTACTTAGCTGTATTAGATATCTTAAGAATAAATACTTATGTATTATTATTATCGCCTTGAAGAAGTCCCTGCAGGGCTTTGAGCCCTCTCTATCCACTAGCTTCCCATGACCAATCACAATGTCCGTCAATCACGGGGGTTCGTCTTAAACTGCTCTTCAAGCTCGTGGTCTTCATTCAGGAACTTTTATATCTGAGTGGTTGCCGGTTTTACGTGGCAGTATAATATATCCTAGCAGGTCCATCGACACTTCAAAAGATAAGCTAGTGACGCTTCGGAAATCAGGGTCGTTGTTCCAACAAAACATGCGTTTGCGTTCTTTTAGCTAAAGCGCTAAACTCACCTCCAAATCCCTAAAAACATCTCGAATATCGGGTTTCCTGGCTCTGGAAGCTGCTCGTTTTCGTCTGACTGTCCTGTTGAGTCTGCGGACCCGTCGCCTGACGGCCGCCGCCTGCTCCCGCGGCAGAGGGCTGACGGCCTCACCCAGCTGGGCCTCGGTGACTTCCAACCCGGCCTGGAACGGTGCTGCGAGGGATCCTAAGCCCGCGGCTTGCAGCCATTCTGTCTCCAACTCTCCTTCTGTGGACAAAGAAATAAAACATTTAGTTCACAATTGTTTTTCAAGAAGAATCGTGTGTTTGAACGGTGTGCCTGTTCCAAGCTTGGTAGCGTGGATATGATGTTTCAAAGGAAAAAGAAAGTCAATGGAGGAGGCTACAGGGTCTATCAATGGGATTAATGAGGGTGAAGGTAATGACGATGATGTTATTGTATGACTCATGAAAAGAGTAAAATTGGCAAATATGGAACTCCATTTTATCGCCATCATCAGCTAACGCTGCTGGCTACGCCTCAACTATTTCCTCCACAAAGTCATCGTTCAAAAAACTCAAACTCAAACTCAATAATTTTTTATTCATTACGATGCAAGAATCACTTTGAAACGTCTTATAGCTAGGTGAGTCTAGGTGCCAGTTCCACGCGACCAAGCGTGGAAGCATTGCGTTGTTGTACAACTTATTGTAGGTATACAGCATCAGGGTGAATGAAATTTAAGCTTTCAACGAGTTCAGCACTCAAGTCAGTGACGCATAAAGATGCGCAAATGGGGCTACATCGCGATGCAACTCTTACAACTCAAAGGGAAACGAACTCGGTGATTCATAAGATCCGGCTACAAAGGAAACTTCGGACAACTGTGGTCGAACCAAACTGCTGACACCTGTGCTATAGTAAGTACTATGCTGTCACGTTTTGACGTAGGTTCCTAAAAGCCAGTAATATTTATTTTATAGAAGAGATTACATGCTTGGTATATTTTACTGAAACGATAATAAATACATGAATTATTTATATAAGTGTATTTTCTAGCTTCTATAATAGTTATTTGTTATACAAGAGTGCAAAGCTGCTTTTTAACCGCGTGCTCAAGTTTGATGACTGAGCAAGCGCAGGATTCTAAAGTTTAACCACGAGCGTAGCGAGTGGTTTAAAAGCTAGAATCCTAAGCGTTGGCGAAGGAATCAAAAGAGCACAAGGTGAAAAATCTTTGCACTCGAGTGCAACACGTAACTTTTCACCCCACCTCAGCGAGGAAATGACTAATGCAAAAAAGAACAGGGCGCGACTAAAATTAACACACCAAGAAGGTTCCGAGTATGAGTTATTAACAAATTTAAAAAGGTTGTATGATAAATTCGGCACCATGCAGGTAAAAGTTAATAGGTTTAATGGTGTTTTGAAGTCACAAATACACCAAGAAGGTTACGAGTGCGAGTTTTTAACAAAATAAAAAAGGTTGTATAAGTAAGTTCGGCACTATGGAGGTAGAAGTAAATAGGTTGTGTATTCACAAACTTATAGAACACGATATTCTAAATTCAAATTTACTTTATCCTCTAGCGGATAAAAACGGCTTTTCCAGTCAGAAATTAAACAGCAAAAACACACTTTCAGAGCTGGTGGGATGAAAAATATATTTTTTCTATTTTATTTTAATTATTTCATGTGTTATAATAATAGTTTTTGTAAATAATGTATATTCTGTAGTTTCTTAGTAGGTATACATACTTATATAAAAATTGCCAACTTATTTTTGTGCAAAAAATAAGTTGACATTAAGTTGCATTTTCTGTTTTAGAAGCGTCATTAAAATAAATAGACGCAGAAATCAATTTTTCTCAAAACTTTTTGTAAATACTAATTTAAAAACCATTTTGTATTCTTGAATCCACCGCACTATCATTTCAAAGCTTCAAAAAAACAGTAACTTGAGTAGTTAGTCCTATTCAACCTGAGCTCATAAATCTGCTTATAACCGATTTGCGCGTTTTTGCTCAACAATGTATCCGTGTTTTTTGCAGTTTCTACGTCCGTATAGAGGAACATAAGTGCACCTACTCAGGTGTTACTTTACTGACTGTAATCGATTCTCTGAGAACATGCTTCGTGGACTGAAGGTCGAAGAACAATGTTTGAAAACAATGAGGATTATGCAGATCAGCTACTATAGTAGTTTAGATCTATGTTGGTAGTTAGGTCTACTTTGTTGATTGGTTCTATTTTATCATACAGTTAAGATGGTTCTTTTAAAATTGGAGATCCGTTTTTCAGTGCTCGGCGGTCTAGTTTCAGATAAGGTATAGCCTCGATTTTGTTCCTAAATACGCTATCAAAACGATTAGGTCAATACGACACCTTATGTACTCGAATAGGTAGAATCTGCCGGTGAAATTACTGGCACGGGAGGTTAAGCACCTGCATGACTCAAGTTGATGGACGCAAGGCAGTGCATTGTAGGGCACGTTCCTGACGTGCATAGCCTACGAGACAATGCTTTATTTTAAGCGATGGTTACCACTTAAAATTAGGTGGGCCATAGGCTTTTTCCGCCAGCAAGTTGTTTAAAAAAAAATGTTAGAAGGATGCCAATCCTGCACGATGCTGACAGTTCACAGACTGCTTGCTAAGAATAGCTAGTCCGTCTGTCCGTATGACTCAGTTGTTAGCATGAGAAAGCTAGCAGATAATCCTTAGCCCGCTGTTCATCCACGCTAAGTGAAAATATTTAGTGGTGCTCATGCCATTGACTGGCTGGACCTACCGTATTTAGGTAGATAGGTAGAGGTACTACTACGTACTGTATTTGTAAACAAGGTCTGAATTTTGATTATTATTATTAAGTATTCGATCTAATTACGTGATAAAATAAAAAAATAAATCTGCAGTATGCACTTCCATCCAAAATTCACTTTTCTTAGTAGGTAATATTTTAAATAAAAAAACTCATTTTGTTTAGTTGTACACGGGGCTAACAATTTTATAGTGGAAAAGAGGATTCGTTTTAACTGATGGGTGTACATTAACTGGCCGTACACTAACTGGACCCCATCGAACCATACATTTTCGACCGTTCTATTTTTGAATTCGTATACACCATGCAGGATGTATATTTTGTTTAAAACTTGCACATTCTATTTTTGAATAGTTGCAATGTACTGGATAGCGGACGCAACAACCGGATAACTAAAATAATGCATCAATTGAGAAGCGTCTGCCCTTAATTAGTTTGATTGTTCAAAGCCAGTTTTATAGGCGTTTTAATTGAAATGAATGCATCCCGCTTACAATAAAGTGTTGAAATATAATTAGACAAAGAATGCATGTTGTAAACACCGAACCTTTACCATTCGGTATGATTATTTTTGTCTGATAAGTATATAATTGTACGTATATAGGTTAGGTATCCCACTTTACAGTTCTAGAAGTTTTTATAAAGTACTTAGTTAGGAAAAATGATATATTTGATCATGGAGATTCTTAAACTTACCAATTACATATCTTGCCTGAAAGTAGCACAGAGCTCCCATTACACACATTTTTAGTAAATACACAAAGTAAGTCACGATTGGAAAGCCTCAAAAACTTTATATTATTTATTTGCCCTCTTTTCTTCCACATATTTTTTTGCACGACAGCAACAATTTTAATCCGCTAATTACTGAATTTTTAATGTATCTTTTCATAAAGTCGTGAGATGTTAAAAAACTTTTCTTGTTCACACAAATATTTCACAATTAAAATACGTCAGACTGCAGTGGGTTAACTCATTGAAATTGTATCATACAATTGCATGTTTGCCAAACATTTTGTATATAATGTGAAACTTGACGAAAACTACGTATACCTTAGCGTCACGGGATGACTCGGTGGCTGATTTTCAAATACCTAGGTTTACTCGATAATGCTACGTTAGTCATCATCGTCAGGTCAAGAAGCTTTTCCGGTTTTAGTGCCGTATTGATAAAAATAATAAGGTGATTGATAAAAATATTACGATAAGGCATCTAACTCTTCAAAATAGTGTAATCGTACCTAATAGTCGTGAAAGTAATCGATAGCCCCGTTAGATAATTATTTTAGGATTCGAAATAATTAATAAAAACTGTTGAATCTACGGTTTCTCGGAAATTCAATTGAATTTACGCAAAGTAAATAATAAAAGAAAGGGGCACGAAGAATCTAGATGTAGACGGAAGACATGTTATGTATTTGTTGATATATTTGTGTCTATTGATTATGAGGGTAGTATTTTTTGCGCATTGTTTACACTAGCACACGTGTCAAACGTTTGACGTTTATGATCACAACACTGACGTCACGGGAAGCGTCGCGTCGCGCGCCATGGCGCTCTATAACTGCGCGGAGGCGGCAGCTTCCAACTCGCAAGTCCAGAGTTTATTTTGTTCACGTATTTATAGAAACACTTGCTCTTTCGTCGTATGGTGCAGTTTTTGGCTAACCCAGTTAAAAGAAAAAAGCAATAATATGCAGTTTAAATTGTTTTTTTTAATTCAAATAATGTCTTCTTTCAGTAAAATACTCCATCTACGATATTCAAGGTACTTTCCCTCCAGGTGGTATGTCCTGTATAATCAGTTAATCACAGATTACATGACAAACTGTCGCTAAACCATTTTCAAATCATGATGATCAGCATAAAAATCCATCTCAGCTCCGCTTAGTCCAAAGTGAGGCTTTTATCATAGTCAAACTTAAGACTGTGATAAAATTAATGCCGTGTGACAATAAATGATGTGATGACATACAATAAGCTAAGAGAATAATCTCAAACGGGAGGAATATAGTTTATTTTATTATGATCCCATCACGAAGTCTAGCTTTTTACAATGTAAATCAGCAAAAATGCATAAAATATTTGGTAAATGCACATATTTGTTTGCTGAGACGTCTAGACAGTTTATTCATAGAGTGAATTTATTTCATAACGTCAGAATACTAAAAATAAACGATTTAATATTACATGTTTAAAAGAGTTCATTCATAAAAGCTGAGTTGAGCTGAGTTGTTGAGCTGAGTTGCTTCTGTGTGCTTCTGTAACCGACTCTGGAAGTGTCACAGTTTTATAACCTTTTAGTGAAAACTCGCGCCACTTTGCTGATCTGAAGCTAATTTTCATACAAACTAAACCCCATTTGGAGTTAAGTTTTGAGAATGTATTTCTAAGTCTAATAAGTAAAGCAAGAAGCTACCCTTATTTAAAAAAGCAGCCAAGTGCGAGTCGGACTCGCCCGTGAAGGGTTCCGTAGCATCAAGTAACATAATATACAGAAAATAAACAGGAAACAGGTTCTTGCAGTTCGTCGAAAGGTAAATTGCGGTTTACGATTTATGACGTATAAAAAAAAAACTACTGGCTAGATCTCGTTCAAACCAAATATCGTTGAAAGTTTGCATAGTAATGTACAACATATATTTTTTTTAGTTTTATCATTCTCTTATTTTAGAAGTTAGAGGGGGGGGGACCAACTTTTTTCAACTTTGGAAGTGTCTCTCGCGCAAACTATTCAGTTTAGAAAAAAACGATATTAGAAACCTCAACATCATTTTTGAAGACCTATTCATAGATACCCCACACGTATGGGTTCGACGAAAAAAATTTTTTTGAGTTGCAGTTTGAAGTATGGGGACCCCCAAAATTTATAGTTTTTTTTCTATTTTTGTGTAAAAATCTTAATGCGGTTTACAGAATACATCTACTCACCAAGTTTCATCAGTGTAGCTCTTATGGTTTCGGAGAAAAATGGCTGTGATACGGTCGGACAGACAGACAGACAGACAGACAGACATGACGAATCTATAAGGGTTCCGTTTTTGCCATTTGGCTACGGAACCCTAAAAATGCTTACCGTAGTACCTAAATTTGGGCAGACCGTTGACGGTCAGACAATCAGTTAAAACCTTAAAATTTTATTAGTTGCTGATAAGTAGAAAGATATACATTTGAAAGGTCTCACCTGATTGTTGTCTACAAAAATATTCAGTTAAATTAAATCCTAATAATTTAACCATTTTACGCAAACAACTTTTTAAAGTAAACTACCGAACTCCTTGTCGGATGCCCACGCACAAAGCGCACTAACCATGAAACTGGGATTTCTGAACCAGAAAGCGCCTATCTCCGGAAACAACAAACAGAAGAACGTTACTAACGAGGACTCGTTAGATAAGTCGACGAAACAATTTAGCAGATAAACATCGTTGTCAAGGAACTTATTTAGGTAGGTAAGGTACCTACAGCCTACATATTTCGATTAAACAGGATATTAAAAAACCTTGAAAAGGCTTGAGAGAAATAGGTTAAATCAATGAAAAAATAAAAAATAAAAAAATCGGTTATCTGTAAAGGCGGTTTACAGACGATAGTTGAACGTGATAACGTCATAAAAAAATACACAGATGTCGAACGCTGCCGAACGCGGAGGCCGATTGTGCCTCTTTGTCGCTCGTTCCGCGCTCTCGCTTGCACTTGAGCGCCTCAGAGCGAGGTAACGCCGCATGAGTCATGTTTTTTCGTGCGTGCAGCCGGCTCCATCGAATTATAAGACGTTGTCACGTCAAAAATAAGAACTGGTTATTTAAAAAAAAACACGAGTGCAAGTGTTTTCGTAGTCCTTTAGTTCCAAAACTCGACAATAGATGGCGTTCTCTGTGAAACCCTTGAGTTCTCAGGTTCTCACAGAGCTTAGTTTTTGCTTCATCTAAATATCTTGGGTACACTTATGGACATGTTGAGCGTCACTTATGGCATTTATGGACGTATTGAGTAAATGCCGAGTAAACGTCCATTTACGCCCAGTAAACGTCCCAAAACAGGGCGGATATATTTTTATTGTAAAATATCGCAAAATTCAAAAATTATGACACAATGCTAAGTTCAAATGACTAAAAAGGTTTTTTTAAGTTAATCTATAATCATCATCAGGCTGAAGAAGTCCACTGCTGGACATAGGCCTCCCCTTCACATTTCCAGGAAGAACGATTCTGAGCCCTTTCCATTCACCGACTTCCTGCGATCTTAACAATGTCGTCAGGCCATGTGGTGGGTGGGCGCCCTACTTTTCGTCTTCCGGTTCGTGGTCGCCATTCGAGAACCTTTATTCCCCAACGGTTGTCGGTTCTTCGAGCTAAATGACCTGCCCATTGCCACTTCAATTTACTAATTCTAAGAGCTATGTAGGTGACCTTGGTTCTTCTACGGATATCCTCATTTCTGATTCTATCACGTAGTGAAACTCCCAGCATAGCTCTCTCTATATATAGCTCGTTGCGCGACTTTGAGCTTGTGTACGAGCCCAATAGTTAGCGACCACGTCTCAGTTCCGTAAGTCATCACTGGCAAGAAGCACTGATTAAAGACTTTTGTCTTGAGGCGTTGCGGTACCTGCGACAAGATGTGGCGCAATTTCCCGACGCTGCCCATCTGAGTTGGATTCGTCGGCTGACCTCTTTGTCGAAGTTGGCTCTACCTAATTGGATCGTTTGACCCAAATTAACATGAGCATTAGACATGATTTTTGTCTTGGTCATGTTCATTTTTTTAGACCCACCTGTTGGGAGACAATTTTGAGGTCTCTGAGCATTGTGCCTTCCAGCGACTCCGCCATTATGACTATTTAGTCATAATGGCGGAGTTGCTGGAAGACTGGAAGACGTCGGTAAATCGAAGGTGAGTGATGAATTCGCCGTTGATGTTAATGCCATACCTTGTCCAGGACACGAGCTTGAAAATATCCTCCAGTGCCGAGGTGAACAGTTTCGGAGATATGACATCCCCCTGTCTCACCCTTTTTTGCATGTGGATTGGATTTGTACTCTGGTCCTGAAGTTGGATAAACATTGCGGCATTCCTGTAGATACATTTCAACACTTCGATATACCGATAGTCAATTTGACACCGCTGGAGCGACTGTAGCACTGCTCAGGTTTCGACTGAATCGAAGGCTTTCTCATAGTCCACAAACGCTAAGCAAAGTGGCCGATTATACTCCTCAGTCATCTGTAAAATCTGCTGTAGCGTATGGATGTGGTCTATGGTGCCTTTCCGGAACCCGGCTTGTTCGGGAGGCTGAAAGTCATTGAATCATCGAGCCAGACGATTGGTAACTACTTTCGAAACAGCTTATAGACGTGGCTAAGATAGTCAGATAGTCTCATCAGAGAGATGGGCCTATAGTTCTTTAAGAGGGTGTTATTACCCTTCTTGGAGAAGAGCACCACTACGCTCCTGCCCCACGCTTCAGGCGTCGTACCCTCGAGGATGACAGAATTAAAAAGCTTCTGAAGAACCTCAAGTATCGGCGTTCCGCCTGCTTTCAGAAGATCTGTCGTTATTCCGTCTTCCCCCGGTGCCTTGTTACTCTTTAGCTGCTTGAGAGCCGTTCGGATCTCATATAGGCTGACGAAAGTAGCGACTTCCTAATTCAACTGAATAGCGGCTGGGCAAAAGCTTTTTGAAGATGGGTAGAGATATCACTTTTCTGATATCAATAGGAAGAGAGTTCCAAATACGGACTCAAAAACTCAAACTCAAACTCAATAATTTTTTATTCATTACGATGCAAGAATCACTTTGAAACGTCTTAAAGCTAGGTGAGTCTAGGTGCCAGTTCCACGCGACCAAGCGTAGAAGAACAGGCAACAAACTACGTCTCGGTTCCTACTGTTTTTTTATATGATCCTTTTACAAATCAAAAATAGTCTAAAATAATAGCAGTGAAGTTCCAGTGTGGTGCCACTTCACTTAGTCAGACGTATGCAATGCAATAATACAAAAGCAAAAGTTTCAAAGACAGCACACGCTACGCTTCAAAGTTATACTATAGTATCTACACAGCTTATATAAAAATAAGATACGAAATAGCCTACTATTTCGTCTGTCCTATACAGACATTGCAAATCGACATGTTAGCTTCCTATGGGTAGAGTGACCGGGACATTGGGCCACGCAGTTTTATCATTCATATAGCTATCTAGAGTATAGTACGCTCGGATAGCTTGTACAGTGAATAAGTGCTTATAGAAAGAATAAGAGTGGACAGGAAGTTGTAGAGTTTCAGAAGACCGTAAGGTACGAGAGTTAGAAAGATTTAGGTATTCAAAGCGTTGAGATTAGTTTAACTTTTAGATAAGGGGGGTGGAGGGGTTAAACATGAAACTGTACAAGAGGGAAAGGAGACGAGTATTCCTGCAAAAACGAATAGGCAACCACTTAAGCTTATTACAAAAATCGGAAACATGGTCATATTTGCGTAAACCAAATATGAACCTAATGGAGAAGCAATGGTCAAGCATCAACTTCTACATCCAGAATATTTGAATTAAACCTGACTTTATTATGATAGTACAGTATGGAGCAGTAAGTAAGAGAATTCAGCTAGGTTGGGCGGTATTTGGGAAACTTCGTCAGTTCTTCTAGTAACCCATCCCACAGTGCTCAAAAACGAAAGCCAGTGCGTCCTACCAGTTATAATAACACGTGGACACTGACGGGTTCATAAATTAAAAGTCGCTCAACAAGCTATGGTTAAGGCTATGCTCAGAGTCTCTCTCAGAGATAGGATCTGGAACGAGGTCATTCGATAGAGGACCAAAGTTGTCAACATAGCCCAAAGAACTAGCAAGCTCAAGTGGCAGTGGGCCGGTCATGATTCGAAGAACCGATAATGTGAAGACCACGTTTAGGCAAACGTAGTGTAGGTGCCTCAGATTAGATGGAGCGATGACTTATGCAGAGTGGCGGGCAGCAACTTGATAGGAAGAGTCAAACCGAACTCTGGGCTCAGTGGCGCGCCATGGGAGTGACCATGTCCAGCAGTGGACTTCAAAAGGTTGATGATGATTACGATAGTGACAGCGATTAGCAGGCACGAGTCACGAATACCATGTGCGGTAAAATTTTGATTTAAATAATACCGACCGACTGTGATTCTGCTGATAATTCTGTAATTTGGCAACAAATACATTTTTTATTTTCAGTGAGATCTTCCTTTTTTGTCAATTACTATTTGTTCTAATATTAAAATGGTTTAAACAGGTACATCTTACGAATACTCAATGAAAAAGTCTGATTTTGACTAATTAGAGTTTCCGCCCTGATTTTGGACATTTAAAAGGACGTTAATTCGTTTTTGTCCTATTTGTCCAGTTTATGGCCTTTTCGCCCAACTGGGTTTAAACCCTCTGCCCATCTCTAGGTACACTCGATCCATTAGCGCCCTATGCGGGCGGCGCAAAAGCTCACTTATTGCCCTTGTATTCTAGCAACACATTTGAAATGAAATGGAATGAAACTGAATGAATGTGAATGAAACTGAATGACACTGAATGAAACTGAATAAAACTGAATGAAACTGAATGAATCTGAATGAACCTGAATGAAACTGAATGAAAATCCGGTCCGGACCCGGACCTGGACCCGGACCCGGACCCGACTCGGACTCGCGGACTCGCGGACTTGCGGACTCGGACTCGGACTCGACTCGGACTCGGACTCGGACTCGGACTCGGACTCGGACTCGGACTCGGACTCGGACTCGGACTCGGACTCGGACTCGGACTCGGACTCGGACTCGGACTCGGACTCGGACTCGGACTCGGACTCGGACTCGGACTCGGACTCGGACTCGGACTCGGACTCGGACTCGGACTCGGACTCGGACTCGGACTCGGACTCGGACTCGGACTCGGACTCGGACTCGGACTCGGACTCGGACTCGGACTCGGACTCGGACTCGGACCCGGAACCCGACCGAACCCTTACCCTTACCCTCATTTACCCTTACCCATTACCCGACCCGGGCTCGGGCTCAGGTAAATGGAACGACGAAACGACGTAACGACGCATGAGTCATGTTTTTTCGTGCGTGCAGCCGGCTCCATCGATTTATAAGACGTTATCACGTCAAAAACTTTTTTTGAGTTTCAGTTTTAAGTATACCCCCAAAATGTATAGTTTTTTTTCTATTTTTGTGTAAAAATCTTAATGCGGTTCACAGAAAATATCTACTCGCCAAGTTAAATTAGTCTAGCTCTTACGGTTTCGGAGAAAAATGGCCATGACATACGGACGGACAGACAGACATGACGAATCTATAAAGGTTCCGTTTTTGCCATTTGGCTACGGAACCCTAAAAAGGGCGCTATCATGAATACTGTACTTAGTAAGTTATGCAACACAAAGTTCGATAATAGTAAAAATCGATTGAAAATGCATTATATTTTTATTTATTTCTTTACGGCTATTGCATAATGATTGCCATGGAGAACAGGACGATGACCCACCCAGGCGGTGATTGAACGCAGAGTGTCACTCACGGCACGCGGGCGCGGATCAAAGGTCAAAATAGGTCAGGCGTCTATGATTCCTTTATCGGTTTTCTCGGGATTTTCATAACAAAACTTAAAAAAAATCATTTTATAAATATTTTTTATTTTATTTGTTGAACCTAATTCCAGAGTATTTGCAGCTAATAATGAATAACCCTGTATATATCTTACACCTTTAAACGAGAAAATCTTGTATATTATATTTAGGATCTCGGAAATGGCACCAACGATTTTCATGAAATTTAGTATACAGGGGTTTTCGGGGACGATAAATCGATCTAGCTAGGATTTATTTCTAGAAAATATCGGCGTTCGGAGTTTAGAACAAACAACTTTTTCGTAATATCATTACTCCTAGCGCCATCTGTTGCTCAGAAGCAAAAACTAAGCTCTGTGAGAACCTGAGAACTCAAGGGTTTCACAGAGAACGCCATCTATTGTCGAGTTTTGGAACTGAAGGACTACGAAAACACTTGCACTTGTCGTATCTAGTAGATAATGGGGGCTAAAATTTATTCAAAATAATAGATTTATTTTATTCTCTATGTATATTTTTAGAAATGAGTAATAATCTTTATAAGTTTTGAAATGATTGATAAGAAATTGGTTTTTATAAATAGTTTAATTTGATATTTAAATGCTTTTAGAAATCTGTATTAAAATAATAATGATTATTGAAGTAAGAAAGAAGGACAGTCTTTAATGTTTAAAATAAAAAGCTATTTTACTTTATTTAATTTAGGAACATTGTAGTTGCTTTAAAACCATTTGATAAATAATATTATATTTTATTATTATTTGTTCGAAATTAATAACAATTTATTATATCAATAAATTGTTATTGGTAGTCAGAAGCTACGCAGAACGGATGACGATATGGTCGATAGGGGGCGCTGTCTATCAACTGTCATGTGGGTCGCCTGACGAGGCTAGGCGAGACGGTGGATTATTCTGGGCTTGAGACTCGAAGGAGAAGGTTATCGTTTCGTTCTGTGTACTGTCGATGTGATTCGGCTCTGAGTACACCCCTTGATTGTTAAGATAAGTACCTAGTTCTCTTTGTAGTTGATATATTCTTACTGTAAGGTAGTTTTGTGTTGAATAACGTGTCTAAAGCTATAATTTAGTTAAATAAAGTGTAAATTGTAAAGACATTGATGTAATTAAACCTTTTACTTACTATTCTATATTTTCTTTATAATATAAAGTTACCCTGATCTAATATCAGAAGTGGGATAGAACTTTTGCCCACAGAAAACTAACATTTATTCTTATTTCAGAATGTGAAGTGCCATATCGTAAACTGGAGATATTATCGTCTGACAAATGAAGTTGCAGTTCCTACGTTATTCGAAGTACAATACAAAGCTGTTTATGTATCTGGAATAAAACGGAGTGGACTTCAAGTCATGTAAAAGTAAGGTAAGGCCTTATTAGGCTCTGCTTTGATTTGGTTTGAATCTTGATAGCCAGAACTCCATATCTTTTTTCAAGTTAAATTTAAATGACATTGTGTGATTGACCCAAATAGTATCTAACGGTATCCTATCCAAAAAAGTTTTATTTTTGCCAAGAAACACTTTACTTTTTTTTTGTGGGAGTACCCGCATTTTTATTGCTCGTGCCATATTTTTTTCAATACAATTTTGTAAGTAGTACTGAGGCAGAATGGCCAAGCTATTTGTTCTTTACTTACACTACTTTAACAAACAACCTACAGTGTAGGTACTTGTGACTGGTTTTTCACAATGGGTTTTTGTTCAAATTTGTTACCAAGTGCTATGTCTGGACGTACCACTGACTACCCCGTATATCAGTGAGGCTCTAAAGTTGCCTTATGGGCATTTCAAGATTTTTACTGAATCACGGCATTACTTTTATTATAACCTAGTAATATAATAATCATCTAGCTGCTATTTGCCTGGTGTACAGTTTATACAACATTACAAAGCAGCTGTGATGGAACTGAACCCGACAGCCAAATTTTGGGGGGGTTGTTTAATTTTACGGTTGGGCTGGTGTAAAGTTTGGACATCGCGATAGTTGCGATTACGTGATGGAACTGAACACGACAGACAAACGTTAAAATATTGGGGGATTCTTCTTAATGTACGGTTGGACTGGTGTGACGTTTAGACATTGTAGTAGTTGCGATTATGCGATGGAACTGAGCACGACAGTCGACAGCCAGAGCTTGATGATATTTGTATAAATGTTGGTAGACCTAGTTGGCCTGATCCTTTGTTTGGACATCGCGATGCCAACTCGCAATGGAACTTAGCATGACAGCCCAACCTATGGTACTTTATTATTTTCCTTACATAGGTATGGTGAGTAAATTGGCTAAGGATTGTTTAATAGTTTTTATGTTAACATTATCCTTGTGCTTTCAGATTTCATGTCAGGTTATTTAGTACTTTATTGGCCTATGTGATACCAGGATCTCTGACACACTAGTACCCTGACTCGCAGCTGAGCCAGTGAGTTTGGAAAATACTTGGAGATACTTCGGGGACGAAGTATTTTGCAGAATGGCCGTGTCGTATCTAGTAGATAATGGGGGCTAAAATTTATTCAAAATAATAGATTTATTTTATTCTCTATGTATATTTTTAGAAATGAGTAATAATCTTTATAAGTTTTGAAATGATTGATAAGAAATTGGATTTTATAAATAGTTTAATTTGATATTTAAATGCTTTTAGAAATCTGTATTAAAATAATAATGATTATTGAAGTAAGAAAGAAGGATAGTCTTTAATGTTTAAAATAAAAAGCTATTTTACTTTATTTAATTTAGGAACATTGTAGTTGCTTTAAAACCATTTGATAAATAATATTATATTTTACTAGCTGTCACCCGCGACTTCGTCCGCGTGGTTAGTATAAAGATATAGTTTGAGTTCGTTTAAAAGAAACTATTTTATGGTGGAAAGCGGACAGCTATTGATATGTTTTCACTGTTTTTTGCGTATTTTTTGAGAGTTATTTTTCGTGAATTTGCCTTAGTGGCTAAGTTGGGTTATGTATGCGTTGGTTTTACATGACCAAGTGCTGGTAACCTTAGTTTTGAGTTTGCATTCAAAACTATATAAAGTGTGTTCGAAAGATGGTAAATGCTGTTGTAGCCGATTTTTTTCAGCTGTGTTTAATTTTGGTATGATAGGTGCTTCTCGCGATTTTGTCTTAGTGGTTATCATGGGTTTTTTTGTAAACCTTTGTGTGTATTCAAACCTGGTGACAGATGCTGCGGTAGCAGATTTTTTTTAAACGTTTTTTTGCGTATTTTGTAAAGCTCTTTTTCGCGATTTTGTTTTAGTGGCTAATTTGGGCTATCGTATTCGTTGGTGTATAATTGAATCTTGTTTTTTTAGTTTGACATGATCAAATGCAAGTTACCATCGTTTTGAGCTTGTACTTTAGAGTGTATTTGAATTTGAAGGTGAGTGCTGTTGTAGCCGTTTTTTTTCAGCGGTGTTTAGTTTAAGTATGATAGATGATTCCCGCGATTTTGTCTTGGTGGTTATCATCGTTTTTTTTGTAAACATTTGTGTGTATTAAAACCTGGTGACAAATGCTGCGGTAGCAGAAAATTCTTTAACGTTTTTTTTTGCGTATTTTGTAAAGCTATTTTTTGTGATTTTATGTTATATTAGTGGCTAATTTTGGGTTTCGTATGCGTGTTGGTGTATAATCGAATCAATTTTTTTAATTTGACGTGACCAACTGCTGGTTACCATAGTTTTGAGCATGTACTTTAGCCATTTTTTGAAGCGGTGCGGTGTTTAGTTTCGGTATGATAGGTGTTTTCCGCGATTTTGTCTTAGTGGTTACGGTGGGGTTTATGTAAACTTTTGTGTGTATTCAAATTTGGTGACAGAAGCTGCGGTAGCAGATTTTTTTTACTGTTTTTTTGCGTATTTTGTAAAGCAATTTTTTGTGATTTTTCTTTAAACTATTTTTCCCTTTTTTCTTCTTTTAGGGAAATAATTTTCCTATATTCTTTCTTAGTGCACCTTTGCTCTATAAGAGGAACACCTCTTCCAAGTTTCATGCTTCTAGGACTAATGGTTTAGGCTGTGTGTTGATTTTTCTTTAAACCTTTTTTCCCCTTTTTCTCCTCTTCGGGAAAGAATTTTCCAATTTCCTTTCTTAGTACACCTCTACGCTATAAGAGGAACATATCCTCCAAGTTTCATGCTTCTAGGACTAACGGTTTAGGCTGTGCGTTGATTGTCAGTCAGTCAGTGAGTCAGTCAGTCAGTAACGAAAGAGTTTTATATATTTAGATTATTATTTGTTCGAAATTAATAACAATTTATTATATCAATAAATTGTTATTGGTAGTCAGAAGCTACGCAGAACGGATGACGATATGGTCGATAGGGGGCGCTGTCTATCAACTGTCATGTGGGTCGCCTGACGAGGCTAGGCGAGACGGTGGATTATTCTGGGCTTGAGACTCGAAGGAGAAGGTTATCGTTTCGTTCTGTGTACTGTCGATGTGATTCGGCTCTGAGTACACCCCTTGATTGTTAAGATAAGTACCTAGTTCTCTTTGTAGTTGATATATTCTTACTGTAAGGTAGTTTTGTGTTGAATAACGTGTCTAAAGCTATAATTTAGTTAAATAAAGTGTAAATTGTAAAGACATTGATGTAATTAAACCTTTTACTTACTATTCTATATTTTCTTTATAATATAAAGTTACCCTGATCTAATACACTCGTGTTTTTTTTTAAATAACCAGTTCTTATTTTTTCATCATTCATAAGTACCTAAGTTATCAAAAAAATACCGAGCGAAGCTCGGTCACTAACTGCTAGTAAATATATATATACACATTCAGAAAAATAACATCGGATTCGTCATGACCCATATTTTCACAACACAACATATTACTACATATTACTCTTATTTATAATTTAGGCATTGTTATTAATATGTACTGGATTATATTGTGTGCTTTGCTTATGTAGTAAATAAATAAATGTTTATGTCTATGTCTATATGTTTTCCCGGAAGATACCTATTAGTATGATTACCTACTTGCAATTGAAATAAAATAATTGTAGGTACTCAAAAACATGCATGAGGTTTTATTTCATATTTTCAGTAGGATCGGCAACATGTCATGGTACACTTGTATACACTGAATGAAACTGAATGAAACTGAATGAAACTGAATGAAACTGAATGAAACTGAATGAAACTGAATGAAACTGAATGAAACTGAATGAAACTGAATGAAACTGAATGAAACTGAATGAAACTGAATGAAACTGAATGAAACTGAATGAAACTGAATGAAACTGAATGAAACTGAATGAAACTGAATGAAACTGAATGAAACTGAATGAAACTGAATGAAACTGAATGAAACTGAATGAAACTGAATGAAACTGAATGAAACTGAATGAAACTGAATGAAACTGAATGAAACTGAATGAAACTGAATGAAACTGAATGAAACTGAATGAAACTGAATGAAACTGAATGAAACTGAATGAAACTGAATGAAACTGAATGAAACTGAATGAAACTGAATGAAATTGAATGAAAATCCGGTCCGGACCCGGACCCGGACCCGGACCCGACTCGGACTCGCGGACTCGCGGACACGCGGACACGCGGACTCGCGGACTCGCCGACTCGCGGACTCGCGGACTCGCGGACTCACGGACTCGCGGACTCTCGGACCCAGACCCGGAACCCGACCGAACCTTTACCCTTACCCTCATTTACCCTTACCCTCATTTAGCCGACCCGGGCTCGGGCTCAGGTAAATGGAACGACGAAACGGCGTAACGACGACTGAGTCATGTTTTTTCGTGCGTGCAGCCGGCTCCATCGATTTATAAGACGTTATCACGTCAAAAATCTGATATAAAAAGCACCCATACCAAAACATACCGGAAGAATTTGGTAAAAATCGTAAAATACTTACTGATAAATAAGTAATAGGGATGGCTCTTCATTATCGTATTCCATTGATTCAGATCGCAAAACACGCGTGATTTTGATCGAATCGTTCGATCTACTGTAGTAACAAACTAACAACCCTATTTGCAAAACAAAATGATATTAGATAAATTGAACGAGATAACTTATGAATGATGTCGATAACTTCAGACAAATACAGTACATAATATGCAAGAACTCGTGATTTTTATCTTATTGCGCCTCATATTTGAGTGTTTACCGTATTTTTAGGCTGGTCTAGATAGTTATTTTTAGGCTACGTTAAAATAATATTGTATTTCCGTACTAGAAATCAAACATTTATCTTGCCGCTTCCCTGACAATATCTTTGGCGTGTAGATATTTTTAGAGTTATAAAATTTCCTTGACTAAAAAGCCTTGAACAACGCCGTAATCAGTAATGACTGGGTACTAGGTACTTCTCATGAAAACAGTTTTATTTTAGATAATAAAATGAAAATTACCTAACGACTACTACTATTATTCACGATTTTAGTACCATGCAAGATATTTTTTACACAGCACACAGCTCTGAACAATACATTAATATTTTACTCGGCTAT
The DNA here is from genome assembly GCA_939531255.2 of Thera britannica. Classification (NCBI taxonomy): domain Eukaryota; kingdom Metazoa; phylum Arthropoda; class Insecta; order Lepidoptera; family Geometridae; genus Thera; species Thera britannica. Next base: position 14,597,654 of record OW618046.2, on the reverse strand, counting down.
TAAATGAATAACATTTATTAAAATATCGTCCCAACCAAATACGGAACAACACAAAAGGATGCACCGTTACAATGCGTCCAAAATATTCGCCCACATGATCGGGGATAGTATGTTAAGCGCAGGCAATACCTGACGTGAATCGATTACAGAAACAGAATCGATTACAGATCGAGCACTCGATTTCGCCGATTTGAATGGTCCACTTGTGTGATGATGAATGCGTGATCGATCTTATACCTGGACTGCTTGACAGAAGCTTTTACTGAAGATACGCGTCTTTGGACTTTGGAATCAGCAAATCATCCATGTACAAATAACAGGAAGGAGAATGCTTGTCAATATTATATTGTGTGTAATTTTAATCGGAAAAGATATGTGTAGTTCTAAATAATATAATTATGCTACTGTTTAACCCGAAACAGATACAGAAAAGATAGATCGAATAAGCCCTGCAATGAAAACGCCTCAAATATTTATGTTAGCAATTACCATACACTGTGCTATCTTAGTTCCAAGTTTGTATTATCCCAAAAGTTATGAACCAATAGTCTGGATTTTAGAATTTACCTATAAATCATTTTTTTAGAGAGCAGATACTTTCAAAGAAACTATTCAAATAACAACTCGGGTTAATTTCATCCATTTTCAATGCAATATAAACAAGAACAATGAGATGAAACTCATCTTTACATGCGCCATTACCTTTACGACAAGAGACAATGTAATCTCGGTTTTGCTCGTGCTATCTAGACAGCTTCCTATCAATATTGTGGTTGCAAACATATGATTTTCCCATTATATTTCCATAACTTCCGTGAACAGTTTCCGTATGTACTATAACATAGCAACTTTTGTACAAAAATACCTTGTATAACAGCATGTTTACTATGGATTTCCTTCGTCCGGGATCTTCCCACGGTCGTGAGAACTGCGCAAAGGTCCGTGACGATCATTACCCTATTCCTTAGGGAACATACTAAATATGACTTGCTACCTGCGGGCTGCCTTTAACCGTGCTGTATAAAGCTGGTTATTATTAGATGTTTGTGTACATAGGTATTTGTCGATTCCTACGAAACAGCGAGTTGAAGTAATTGTAATACTTACAATATTTTTTTCTATGCAAATTTCTAAAAAAAAAAACTACATAATGAGTGTGCAAAATTTTTAATTTGTATATTTTTAAATTTATGGAAAATTAAAAATAGATTACCAAAATAGACTGAAATTATTACTATGTTCTCATTTACAATAAGGAAAACAAATGGAGCACGTGGGAACTGTTTTTAGATATTCTTTAAATAGATGCCCGTTTCCTTCGCCCTACGCGCTACGCAAACGGAATAGCTTTTACTGATTCCGTGAAGATTAAAGTCTCTTGACTTTATTTTAAAACATTGTATATATTATGCATTTCGTTTTCTCGAAACCAGCGGTATTGAAGTAGACGCGAGCAAAAATCTACAATTCAATGACTACATTTATAATTAATTCTTATGTTAAGTGAAGTTTCAAAAACTTGAGAAACCGATCGCAAGACTAAACTGCTGATTTTGATAAAATAACTATGGAAAATATATGGACCTTTCAGAGAAAAAAAGAATTATTCAATTCGGTTCATAAATGACGAAGATAAGCGGTAAACATTGAAAAATACAACCGAATTGAGAACCTCCTCTTTTTTTTACTGAAGTCGGTTAAAAACATAGTTATTTCAATACAAATTAAATAACCTCGCTAACCTACTCTTGATAAACATTTTTATTTGGTAGTGGGATTTTGAAAGGAAAAAAATAAAACCCACTTACCACTTTTCTCATGAACGCTGTCGATATCGTAAGTGAAAACGAATAAAAAGCAAAATGTTTGTCACAGCAAATCACAAAATCACAACACAAAATAGAAAAACCTGAGATAGACTTTTCTCATCGTGATGTCGATAAAATTTCAGTTTTCATTTTAGTATTGTCACACGATTTTCTTACTCTAAGCACTGAGGAAAGTAATGTTTTCATGATCGTGGCTAGAACAATGGCCGACCGAGACAATGGGTTCGGTTCTCATGAGAAAGTGCCATGTTTGTGTGTCAGCCTCTCGCAGATGTCACGTATCAATAAATATTATTGTTCGGCAAATAGCTTTGGTAAATATGCAATTTCAATGAACGGCGAATGTAGAGGTCCTGTTAGCTAACCTCGATTTTTATCTACGGAAACATACGCCAGGTGGCTTTCTTTCTAAATCACTGGAGAGCTCTTAAAAATATATAAATTAGTGAAAATCTATCTTTTGTTTATTTTCTAATGTTTCAATACAAGAATCATTTGGGTAACCGGTAGACAGGCCGTGCCAAACGTATTTGAAATTGTATCAAAAAAGATCGGTTGTCTGTAAAGTTGGTTTACTGACGATCTTAGACCATTTAATGACGATAGTTGAACGTGACAACGTCATACAGCTGTAAACGCGGACGCTTTGCTCACTCAAGTAGGAGAGAGACAGATGTCGAACGCTGCCGAACGCGAAGGCCGATTGTGCCTCTTTGTCGCTCGTTCCGCGCTCTCGCTTGCACTTCAAGCTTTAAATGGAACGCCTCAGAGCGAGGTAACGCCGCATGAGTTATGTTTTTTCATGCGTGCAGCCGGCTCCATCAAATTGTAAGACGTTGTCTCGTCAAAAATTATCGTGGTTGCGTTTCTTAGTTAGGAGAATACACATAATTTATTATTACTTTGTATGGGGAGCTGTGAGGAATAAACCTCATGTTAATAATTCTAATGACAAATCGAAGAGTACCAATTACCGTCAGGATGCGAGGAAGTACAATAAATGCAGCCTGCGACAGGATACCGCAAATTGTCGCTGATTATATGATGACTTGAACTTGCCTGACAGGCAGTCAACCTTCGCTACCAAGGGCAAGGCGATTGAAGAAACCTTGTGAATTAATGCAGCTTATCTGCAAGTTTAAATATTAAAACCAGATAATATTTTAAAATAGAGAAAATTAAATAAACTTGAATATAGCGTGGGAGGCCTTCGTAAGCATCTTCGTCTCCGGAAATGAAAATGCTAAGAACGCAGTGACGTAATTTTGACACGTCTCAAGGCATTGAGATCCTTGTACGTTTTTAAAAAGTTAAATTTTCGTTCCTGCTCTTGGGCCCAATCTTTACGGAGTTATTCCAAATAAACACAGTATGTTATGCAAGTGCCTTACGATTGGGTATGACGGCAGCGTCGAACAGCGTCCAACCCCCCTCGTCATTCATGGTGCCGGATACTTTTTAGCAGCTCGCTAAAACTCTCTTGTCATTGTCACTTTCATGTCAACAAATAGAGATGGCAACAGTCTTATCGGTCTGCTAAGCTAGTCTCTAGGCTCGGTCAAATGCTATACGAGACTGCGGAATATTTTTTATAGAGCGATGTGACAAATTGTTTCCGATAGTACGCTGTATGCGTAGTAGTTACCACATTGGCATGGTCTAGTAAATATTCAGCATGTGAATAGGTATTTGGAATATGGCATCTGTGTAGGTTGGTAATACATTGGTGCAAATCACTAAGTGGCATTTTAAATTGAGCACAAGTTACAAAAAGCATCTACTTAATTCAATTCAGGCCATGACTTCACTGCACAAAAAACACCAGCAGACCTCAATATAATTGAACAAATGAGGCCATAAAAAGGAAGATTTAGTGAAATATAGCCTCTAATACATTGTAATAGCCGTTACAGTTGACAGAATAATATGATGAATAATCCTGCCTACACAAAGCCACGCGTAGGTGGTGGACTGTTAGACGAATTTGGACAATTACCTACTTATTATTATTTTAGACAAAGTAGGTCGGCAAGCACCCAGTACGTGATTAGATTAAATTATAAAAAAATGCGACAGTGAGAAGTCTAAAAAGCAAGTGAAAGCGAAGACAAACGTTGATATACTTCTCGCTCGCACATTTTAACCCTTTGAATGATATAAAATCACTGAAATTATTTATTGAAAATTTATTATAATTATATGCATATTTTTTTTCTTTTTTTATACCGAAAATTGCGAAAAACTAACATTAAAATTATTTTTTGCTAAACCGTGTGTAGTACCTACAGCGACGGTCGGTGGTTGTAGGCCCAGGTTCAGTTTGGAACTGTCTGCGCTTAACAGTTAAATTTTAGTTCATTTGTACGAAATCTAGGTCTCATCTCTATTTTCTTGAAGAGATCTAGAGGTGGTTAGTCAGAGGTAAGTAAGTCCAAATGATTCCTTCGCTCTGTATAGAACAAGTGAATACGATTGAACACACAATCAAGGATACAGCTAAACGTGGAATAATACCTTGATATCACAAATCAGACGTGCACCAACTCCAATGTACCGTAATGTTGATGAGCTGGATGATAAGCCCATCATCTAACAATGCTTACATCATACCATCATCAACATCATTGGTATGGTATTATGCAGATACGTATCAACACAGACTGCAAACAATCAAACTATCAGGAACCTGGTTATGTATTTTGAAATTGAACCCTTACAAGTTGTTTTAATGAATAAATAAACTGAAACTGAAAAAGAATGCACTGATAAAAAGCTGAAATACTTATTTTCCTTTGTTCCTTTTTGCAAAAAGTTTTTGAAAAATATTTTTAATGAAAACATGTGATTGGGACAAGCTGACCCGGCTAATAATGAGGTAACCTCTGCCTCATCAACATCATCAGCCTGAAGAAGTCCACTGCTGCTGCTCCACTGCATTATCTACCTCTACCTAATAAGGTAGTATTGTATTACAATTTTATATTAATACTAGTGGAATCACGCGCGACTTCGTTCGCGTTTTTCCCTACAAACTTCAACCCCCACTGCACCGTTTTAGGGATTGAATTTGTTTGTGTTTTTGTTCTTTTTCTCACTTAGTACACTCACTTACTTTGCCCGCATTGGAACGGTAATTTATATTTAAAAAGAAAGCTTTACAGAACAGAACTAAGAATTCTCCTGAGGCCCCTATCTTTGACTATTTATCAGTACGCCTACAAAGTAATAAAAACATAATATGAATAATAATATTTATCTTCAAGTCGAAATTCACGGCTTCGGTTCCAAAAAAGAAAATTCTGAGAGTGCTTCCGCATTCTTCTGAGCACCATCGGCAAAACAGGTTCTCACCATATCGATGAGAACTGGGATTATGTATTCATCACGAGAAAACTAATAATTAATTACTTAACCAATTTTTATAAACGGGCTCGTAAAAACTTCGCATCAAGAAAAAAAGAAATTGAATCATGACTTTATTTTCTAGGCCCGGGAGATATCAAAGTCTAGGGAGTAGGGAGTCTAAGGAGTATGTTTATTCAGTTAAATTATAACCACACGAGGATCACATTGAAATATCTGAGTCTAGGTGCCAGTTCCACGCGGCCAAGCCTAGAAGAACAGGCAACAAACTAAACGGATTGGTTCCCTTCAGATTAGAAAAACAACCCACTCAAGATTCTTATATAAAAAAACCACTTTTAAAATTATGTTGATTGTACCTCCGTTCATCAGGAATCGATAATGATCAAAGAAGCATTGGTTGTAAAGATTATTACGACATTCAATGTGTTTATTCTATTACATGAACTTATCCAATCATAATTTCTATTGCCTCATAACAAAGTACAATATAATACATGCCTCAAGATATTTTCGACTTTATACCAAAGTAATAAGACCTTGTATTGAATGTTTTAAGCAATTATAATGATATAAATGTATATTTATAACATCAATGAAATCATATGAGATCAGAACCTCTAATTTTCCTTTCACTGTTCGCAAATGATTTTACTATTTTTATTAGACTTTCTATTTAATACTCTACGTGTAGTTATATTCCGTGTTTTGATAGAAACCGGTTGCATGGGTAGTTTTCTTGTTCTTATCTAATGCTAATTGACCAAAATTGTAGCTTTTGGATCCTTAAATCTGTACTTTATTTCGGACTTTTTAATATAATTTATAAAGTTTTTTTAGTAGACCTGTTTGTTTGTTTGTTCTTGATTATTTCTATTATACAAACGAGAAAATTTAGGTGTTTGGATGCCCGTGGCTCAATCACTCCCACTGGACCAATAAGGATAAAAATATACTTAGTACTTAGTCCATATCCAGGATATGGACTAAGTACCTATATTAGCATACCTAAAAGACTAATTAACAAACCCGAAATATTACGTAAATTTACAGGATAGAAAACCAAATGAGCTCAAGAATGGGATATCAAGAGAACAAAGCTACGGGTGACTGACAGGTAGCTTATTCTATAGCAATAAACACAAATTACTTTGATAGCAATCACGACTGTACAGGATTGGTATTACCATACGTAATGCCGTCATGTTAGTGAGGTGGTAAGTGCAGAATGACCGTCAAATGGAGTGGCCGTAACGTTGCGCAACCACAGGTGGACGTGGCCTGAGGCTGTTGGACTTGTTCGGTCTTCACACCTGGCCGAAGCAATACCAGTACTACAACTCTATGCCTTGAGGTTTGTGAACCATCAGACACAGCCTTTTGCGTTTTTGTAGATGCTTTTGCATTTTCGTAGATGATACGATGATAATTGTCTGTTCTTCTATGATAGGTCGCGTAGCACCTAGACTCACAGCTTTAAAACGTTAAATGTGATCCTAGAGATCCAAGTGATTTAAGCCCGTATTCCGAAACAGCGCTTGAGTCTGAGTCGAACCTCAAGCGTAGATTTTATGACAGTTCTCCATTAAAAAGTGTCAAAAATCTGTGCTTGAGGCTCGACTCAGACCTAAGCACTGTTTCAGAATACGGGCCAGACTATGATTTATGCTGCGTCTCAGGGCCAGAAAGTCTCAAGCCTCTATTTACGTACGTACGGACGTACTTGGGACAGGATTTTGGATGAACTAGGCTTGCCTTGCACCATATCCATATCCATGACTTAGGCAGCCTAATCCACAGGGTAGACATGGTTAATACTTGCGAATCTAACAAAGTTTCGTACGTACGTATACGGGTTTCCTTAAGACATAATAGTCTTCCGGTAAACCCATTCATTTAGCCTGTTTTCGAAAACCCTGAAGCGAATTTCAGCGCGAGTTATATTCGAGAAACCAATATTATAGACAAAGAAGATTTAGTTTTAATGTATCGTACTATGTACATTACGTAGTACATTTATGTACATAGTGAAGTATCACTATAGGCTGCCGTCTAGCAAGGCCACAAATCAACGGTATCCGTTATTAGTGAGGTGTCAATGTCGAAATGTAAATCAAACTATCCATGGACGTTAAAGATTTGTTTCGTAAACTCGAAGACTATTAAATATAAGTAGGTTCGTATTTTGTGTAAGGTTAATAAAATTAGATTGTAAGGGCGTGGCCAGCCCTGGCTATAAAGGTCTAATGTTTTTATGGCTTCATCATCGTCAGCCTGAATGCTAAACCTAAATAGAACCATAATATTTCGAAAGCATATTATGTCAAAGCAAGCAAGGAGTCTCCTTGAGGCGCACTTAAAATCCTTTCACCGCACTAGTCCTAAACAATTAGTGACAAACAAGAAGTAGAAGAAGGGGAAGATGTTTGCCGTAGAGCAGACAATCGTTGGAGCAAACGAATACTAGAGTGGAGACCGCGCTTAGGTAAGCGTAGTGTAGGTCGCCCTCCGGCAAGGTGGGGCGACGATCTGCGAAATGTAGCTGGCAAGCACTGGAGGAGACGAGCCGAAGACCGGGCTCAGTGGCACGTCTTGGGAGAGACCTACGTCCAGCAGTGGACTAATATAGGTTGATGATGATGATGATGATGATGAAGAAGTAGAAGTATGTTTTATTCCCTTTATATGATTGTAGGTATTTGGGAGGACCGCAGTTTTTAAGTAGAAAGTGAAATGTGGCATGCTGGACAGACGGATTGCAAAATGAAGTAAATTCTATAGAGCGGGCTCAGCTAATATAACTCACATTCACAGGCACTAGTAAATCTTCAGCTAGTTCTCTTTACATTGAATCAGAGAATTAACATAGGTGTGTCTTGTCGAATCACTGGCCGTGTTTAAGTGCTGATTAATATCCATCCATTGAGCAATGCATCGGTCAGTTAGGCAATAGAGGATTATTACAAGGTCAAGTGAACTGGATATCTACAATTTATTTAATACACTCAAAAGCAGTGAGCATCTTATTAAGTATGCTACTATTATTATTATTATTCTTGTTTTATCTTATGATATAAAATAAATAACACCGATTTGATTTTGATTTGAAATTGGTTTGTCTATCGGCACAGATGTCCCATGCCGGCTAATACATGCCTATAAGTTAGTGCAGGACCACCTGGGCGTACTTCTATTGCAATGAAAAGTTTGATACTATCAAATAAATAATACTAACAAGGAACAGCGATCACGCTTTAAGACGTTTCAAAGTGATCCTTGTGACTAAACTTTGGTCACTAACGTTGTCGATATAGCACTGTCGAGACCCCCTAGTAGGTCGATATGCTTTGTCGCCTTTGATAACGATAATTAATTTTACCGTTCGATACCTAAGCAAAACTGATGTTGAAAATCTGGGACCGACCTACGGGTTATGCCTCAGTCGCCTCTTACAACATCACAGTAACACAATATATTCAGCTCCAATTGAGGATAGACCTCGATAAAAAAATCTAGGGCACCAGATAAAAGGTTACCCAGCAGTTATTAAAACTGATTAGCTATCATTATTAGAAGGGTAATGTAGGTGAATGCGTACGTTAAATAGATCATATCTGATACATGCCTACATTTGATTAGACGATGCGTTTTAGCGATGGATAACTCTTTAGTTATAAATAAAATCGAGTTTGAAAAAAAACCTACTCCATTTTACACCTTTACTTTAGGTACGTTAGTCTATCAGGTGAAGGTCAAACTATGCTTTTTTTCCCCAGTTAGTTCACCATTCGAGTACCTGAGAGAGAGAGACAGAGAAGCAGGTCCAACTCCACAGACTTACATATATAAACTCCTTGCTTGCGCAGTATTTTCAACCTCCTTGTCTTACTAAGTAGTTTGTAGTTGTTTTTTTTTTATTTCTGACTGCGTTACCGGCCAATGAACAGCATCATGTCGTGTTTATGTATCACGCTTGGCATGTGCCTGTTTTTATAGCTGAACTGTTAATAAGTACTCTCTTGTGATAATTATGGTGGGGTTTTTATATCTCCATAATTATAAGTTTAGTAAGCTATGATTAGTTTGTGTTCACACTCTCACTTCGCGGCTCAAACGATTGCGATTAATCGATTTAGAAGATTATTCATTTACAGATGGTCTGTGACATTTAAAAGGTTTTGGATACCTACGTACCAAAACACAAGCAAATATACAGTACGTAGGTAGCAAATATTGCAGAAAGAGATACGTAGCGCTCTACAAATCCAAAAAGCCGATGTGCAATATTTATTGCCGTGCATTATTTTTATCAGATATGAAGCATGTTAAAATCTAGTATATTTCTTAATTAAACTAGCTTGGTCAAATTACATTAATTTGGGACTGTACTCTCGCCCTGGCTACGCATTCCAATTAATTAGGTACATAATTTTTTTGGAAAATACTAATAATATCTTTGGCTTATGAAAAAAGTATTATCAGGTGAAGATAAAAGTTAAGTAACCTAGTGTCCATGAATGTATGCTATCTCTTCCAAATTTCATATCAATCGATTCGTGAAAAATAACAAACACGCTTTAGTTATATCGGTCTTTCAAAATACTTGTGCTACATATGAAACCCTTCATTCTTAATACCGGACACTTTAGCGGCTCGCTAAATCTCTTGTCACTGTCACTTTGGTGTTAACAAATAGAGATGGCAACAGACTCATCTGTTGTTCGTTCTCCTAGCTTAAAGACTGTTGACCATTATGATTTAGAACCCAAGGCTCATTTTGCACAAATACGAATATGAGCCGGGAGCTCATATACTCATAATGGTCTTAAAGCAGTCTTTTAGCTTATCAGACCGATAAGTCTATTGCCATCTCTATTTGTAAACACCAAAGTGACAGTGACAGGATACTTTTAGCGAGCCGTTAAAAAGTGTCCGGTATGTTCCGGTCTGTTGCATAGCAGCAAACCAGAATCAATAACATGAATCGTGCTCGAATCAGCATTAGGTCACAAAACCATCGATACGATTAAAACGGGCATCCCTAGCGTGTCCCGTTACCGAGAATCTCATTCGACGTAACGGGTCCCCGGCGATTGGCCGCCGGTGCCGGTAGCAATGGATATAAAGTAAACAAAACTTTCAGGGTCACATTTCAAATGGTAATTCTATGCATTTGGCAGCGCAGATCGTATGAACCTAATTTAGAACAACATGTAAGGAAGTAGTTAAAAATCCACTGTTGTAGGATAATCGTGATAACACTTTTCGGACAAAATAAAATTTTGCGACTTCATAATAATAAAAGTACTTACATTTCCTACAAATTTATATGTACAGTTACGTGCAATTAATCTCTTGGTTTTGATTTGATTTATTTTTCTTTATTACTATTTAGAATGCTAAAGTCCTCAAAATATTACTTCTTACTTTGGGAGGAACTGCCTATTCGCAAATGCTTATTTTATCCAATCTGATTTGATTACTATTAATTATCCTCCATCTTCATCTTGCATAAAAGTCGAGGATATCATCTCTATTTCGTTTACCTACCAAGAAAATGGTTTCTCATGACTTTCCTAAGAACAAATTGCAAAGCAGGAAAGTCTATTAAGGCCTAGTTTTTTTAACAAAACGGAGAAATAACAGTCTAAACGATATTACAATCTGCTTTGTCTTTAACTTATAATTATTTACAAAACAATAATCACAGCCAACAATGTTAATTGAAGTATTTACAACCTCCGTGCCTCTACCCAGAACTGCCCTAAGTGATGTGACATTTCCTCAAACAGTCATATGTTTTGAGGATACCGTGGCGTTCGAAACAACGGTACCGTAATAATAATCAAAACCTCATTATGATGGAGAAATAATAAAAATTTAAGAGTCCTCTATCGAAGAGGGATAAACCACAAATTATATACTTATTAGTTCGTACTTGTCTTCAGAGAAAACCTCAGCAGGCCAGGAACCATTCCACAACCCAAACTTTCGTACGAGGTAGTTTTTCTAAAACTGAACGGAGAGCGACAGCCCTACAAGGTGTGAGGAGGAGCCTTTACTTGTCATGTCGAGGAGTTATGGTATTTAGAAAACTTACATGTCCATAGCAAAAAAACTCATTTCTGCTAAAAATGAATTCTGCGCATTCTAGGTCAACTCTACATATATGTATACATTTTATGTACCTCGTTGATGTCATCTCGATGTTGTACCCAAGGATTTTAGTATGTAGATTCAATGGTTGTCCCTAACATTACTTATGTGAAGTATAGAATAATGCAGTACTTACCTAAGTTAAAAAATGTATAAGTAGTTATGTAAGAAATGTGTAAATAATTAGCGCCACCAAAGTGAGAGAAATTAGTTGTGATGCCCTAACAGGGTGTATGTTTGAAACTAGTCTACTGTATCACCTGTTTAAGTATATAACAAAATTATAAAAGCAATAAATTATCTGAATTAGAATTTTATTAAACTAAGATCCGATTTAAAGCTACTGCTAATGTTTAATAACATGAAATGACGTTGGCAGCTTTTTAAGAAGTTAGGGCTTTATGACCTCGTGAAGAATTTGCAAGAGCTTCGTTGAAACGGCCGGTTTACTCAAAACCTGTCGAGGAATGTGCGGCCGACAATGACGCGTAGGTAACGTGAACAGTGGACTGTTGACATCAACTAAGTAAGCCATCGAATAATTTCCGTTGCATGTTATTATTGCTAAGCTTTGACAGCAGGTGAGATGGCGGTCAAACGCAAGCCAGCCTATCATGGAAAAAAAACTTTTGACTTAAAGTAATTCGGTTTGGTCCCAAATGGGACTTGTGGCTCAAAAAAGCTCGAAAACATGATTGTGTCAAGTGCACAAAAAAAACCTCTTAAACGCTCAAAGATTTAATAATAGACCTGCGTAGGATTTGAATCCGCGCGAGAGATAGAAAGGGTTGATTTTTCTTTGAGGCTTTGCCACCACTTTCGTTTGAAAGAACTGGCGACACGACAAGAAGAAGACCGATTGAAAATATGCATAAGTACCTACTTTATAAAAATCTGGCAAAACAAATCTAATCGAAAATTTAATGGAAGACTCACCTAGTTTTTAGACGTTTAAAAGCGATCCTCGTGATATAACTGAAATAAACGGGCACTTTAAGGCCATTTTATTTGTAATAAATAGTTGGTTACGTTGATACGAGTGAGTGCATCAAATCGTTCCCAATTTAGGTTAAAGGAACACACAGTTATTTATTTTCAAACATTAATTTACAGTTAGTTTAACCATTTTGCAAGCAATTAGTTTGAATAGCCAGTTTATAGTAGCCTTAATTGTTGCGAGTGAAAATAATTGTAAAATTGAAGATTCTAAATTGGCATTTAGGTACTTTCTGAAGGATCGCGCAGGCGTTTGGCATGATTTATGGTCCATTACCATTTAAATAATGCTTTTATTTGCTGTCAGTTATCATGTTTTTTTGTGGAGACCTTAAAAGCCTGCACACACCTACGTCGGTGATCAGTGAAAGTCTTTCAAATTTGACAGCGATATTTGACAGCGTTTCACTGATTGCAATCGTCAGCGACCTAGGTGTGCGCAGCGCAGGCCTTTAGTATTTAGGGTGAAATAACAAGGGTTATGTCTGATTGATAAGCCATTTCGTTCATTAAAAAAAATCTCTAAACGTCATAACAACAAATAAAGCTTTGACTAACTAGGTAAAAAAATCAGTACCTAAGTGGTTGTTTTCGTCAAAATGAACTACGCGACTAAACTGATTCGCAGTATTGACTTTAATCTATTTTGAAAGACGCAATTTTATCTAAACTATAAATTATGATAATGGACACATATTGTGGTCGTATATAGCTATAAAAAAAGCAACAACATTAACGGTTATTTTATCTGGAACCCTCAACGTCCAATACACGAACACCAAAGCTTTTCCATTTTTTAAATCAGTTTGTTCCAATGTCAAAAGGCCTAGTACCTTTTTCGCAACTGAAGGAAAGAAAACCAGTTTAGGAAAAACTGCCGAAATGACATGGATGGTGTAACATGAGTAACATGACCACAACTATGCCGGCCTTTTGAACCTGATTATGCGTACATACGATAAACATGATTATGCACGATGTAAACATAATACAAGCTAGTGGACTGGACACTAAACAACCAGACCTCTGATTATGTTACAAGCTTGTAACCAACATTCGCTGAGATCTTGAAATATAGTCACCTTTTATGCGCATACTTCCTAGCTAGCTTTACATAGTTCAATTTATTTGCTGTAGCTAAGATGGTAGAGTCAATAGGAAAAAACAAAAAGGTAGGTAAAGTGAATGAAGATACAGGTTCCAATATTCTTATTTACTTTATTAATATTTCTGCTTCTCATTTTGATTATTTAACGTGTTGGAATTTACAAAACAGAAAAACCAAGGAGTGTTTGATTAGCAAATAAGAGAACAAGAGGTATCGTTCTTACAATCATACATCTAACTATCTACAGTCAGCAATAGAAGCGGTGGCCCATTTTTTGAACGCTGTTCTTTTTATTATTAAAGCCAATGTGCTCAAGGCAGTCCATTCGTGGGTAATCTAGTCCAAGTAGCCAGATTAGATTAGTCAAACTAGTAACTACACTAATCTAATCTGGTTTTTTTCCGACTAGACTCTAGTTGGAAAAAAACAGTTAACGAAGTCTTCTGAAGTCCTTAAGCAAGTTACTGAACTGAAACTAAAGTGATTTTGCAGCAAGTATTCAAATCTTTTAGCATCGATAGTACTTGATAGAGCTAAAGATTGGCATGGGTATTAATATTCCACACATAGCCCATGCAGTGAAGGTCGAATACGTGATCTAGCACAAGTTAAGGCCCAACACGGTAGTGGACCTCTTTACACAAAAACACATTTTATTGAAAAGAAATCGAGTGACGACTTTGAATATTGAGTGTGTTTATTTATAGATGAATGAGGATCATTGTTTTGATTCATGGAGCTAGGATGTTTGATGATTCTTATTTCATTAATTTATTTGCGGATTTGGCACAGATAACGTAATCAAATGCATTACCTGTTTGAATCCCATGAAAGCCTATCGCTACTAAGACTAATAAGAGAAATCTTTTTTTTAAAGAATGTAACTCATTGGCTTTGTATTTGTATTGAGATTTTTTGGAACACCTAATATTGTCTATGATCAATATTTTTTTAATCTGTGAAAGTGAATCCATGAATACAAATACAAAGTAAAATAACGTAGATACGTAAGTATAGATTTGGTGCCAAGCCTAGAACTGATAAAGATTGAAAAACAACATAATAATGCAATAAATACCGACACGGATGTAATTTTTAAAATTGTATTTAAATAATTTAGCAGTTCCAAAGATAAGCTGACGCTAACTTATTTAAAGACCTTACGAAGAACCAACATGATCTCACTGGCAATTAGTAAGTGACAACTTCTTGTTCCTTCTTTTTTCAATCGACGGAACTAAAAACAAAGGTTCAAGCAGACGCGTAAGTATGTTTAAACAAATAACATGTTTCTCTCCGATTTATGTTTACAAAAGTTGGTACCTTACAATTGATACGCAGCGTCCGTGGTCTTGTATTGGTCCTTAATTAATGATTCTTTTGCTAATTAACAACGAACAACTTGTAAAGACCTCTAATGCTACTGACCTGGCTAAAAATAGAACAATCTACGCAAAGAAAAAAATATAATGGTGAAATCCAGGAACTAGTTTAAAATATAAGGATAAAATAATCGAAGGTGGTGAAACATGATGGCATTTGTCAACTCGTTTTGCAATTCCTGGAGCATTTCCAAAGCCAAAAGGCATTCAAAAAATTCGTAATGACTTACCTTCGTAATTATTATCGTCGTCGTCGTGGTTGTTCGAGGGGCTGATCTGCCGACACAAGTCCTCGTACTCCGCCCAGTAGGCAGCCAGCGCCAGGGGATCTGGCGCACGGGGCTGCGACAGTGCCATTCGGACTTCGGGGGACTCCTGTAGACAAAAAACACCACCGTTAGAAAAACTAAGGTACAAAAATATAAAATCTTCCTGTACAATAAAGAATTTCAAAAAGTCTTGAGTACAAAGAGAAAGGATCAACGGGAATTTTTGCATAAGAAATGATTTTGTTCATACCTAATGATATTGTTTTGTTCACGATATCGTGAGAAACGTGACTTACAAAACCCATGCAAACTAAACAAACAAACAAGTGTTCTGAGCAAATTTATATCAGTTGCTGATTCTTACAATAATTAATTGCAATATAATGGGTATTTATTCACAGCTAGGACGGCCTGAACAATGAAATTCGAGCAATGAGACTGCGTTTGCGAAATAATTCTATACGTATTGCATTACTGTGGTCCTTTTGGAGAGGGACAATGCTGTTCACATTGCGAAACGTGTTGTGTTTGAATTGAAATACAAATATTTGTGGGTCGCTAAGAGCATTGCTTAATTATTTTTAAGACACAAGTATTTACATGGTTTGCTTAAATGCATTTAGAGCCGATTTCACGAATCAACCCATCAAATATTTGACAGTTGTTTTTGTGAAATTTTTGCTTGCAAAATCGCATGTGATTGTGGTTGAATGTTTCCAAACTTTAGACGTCGTAATGGAAGATCAAAGTAAAATAAAACAATTGTTTTTTTTAATGATTGTCAATCCCATCACGATTTGATCCACAACAATTACACCATGTTATCTTCAATGACTACGTAAGCCCTGATTAGAGATAAGCGTTCAGTAATACCGCATGCCAGCACCGGTATCTAGGTAATACCGGTGTTACCCGGATAGAAATACCATTCCTGAATCCCTGAGCAATGCTCGAGATGACAGAGATTTAAATAGCAGTGTGTCGATTAAAACGGTACATTATATCCAGCGTGCAAACAAACTAATCGTTCTAGCACTCGACACTTTTTTTAGTAATCACTATATGATGTACTACACTACACAAATGCGCATAAGTATGTGTATTATCGTCAAGTTGAAACTAAAACCATATAAAAATTACAAGAAATCTCGTTGCAAACAAATAATAAATTATAGTTTAAAAAACTAAAAAAAAACGCTTTTATAACTAATTGAACTAAAAAGTTGAAAATAAAACTGTAATAATCAATTGAAAATTTATGTTATTGTACAAAAAGCGTGGGGTGCTTTTTATAATAACTTCAGATGTAATAAACTATTGATAAAGTATTTACAACAATCAAAATCAAGCCCCCCACGCTTTTTGTACAATAATATAAATTTTCAATTGATTATTACAGTTTTATTTTCAACTTTTTAGTTCAATTAGTTATAAAAGCGTTTTTTTTTAGTTTTTTAAACTATAATTTATTTTTTACTTTTTAGTTTTTTTTTTTTTTTTCATATTATATATATTTTTTCATATTATTGCATTGTCATCGACCTTTGACAGGTGTACAAAGTTTGAATCAAATCTGATCGTTCAAAGAAGTTTTTTTTTTTTTTTTTTATCTTTTCATTTTTTTTTTTTTTTTTTCATATTATTGCATTGTCATCGACCATTGACAGGTGTGCAAAGTTTGAATCAAATCTGATCGTTCAAAGTAGGTTTTTATTTTATTTTTTTTATTTCTGTTCATTTTTTTTTATTTTTTTTTTCATATTATTGCATTGTCATCGACCTTTGACAGGTGTGCAAAGTTTGAATCAAATCTGATCGTTCAAAGTAGGACAAAATCGAGCTCAAAGGGGACGGTTACATACATACATACATACATACATACATACATACATACATACATACATACATACATACAGGTGAAACTAATAAAAGCGTTATAAAAATGTACTCATCGTGTGAATTCTGGAGGCTGTATTAGTGTAGTAATAAGGCCACACCCCACCACGGGCATCAGAACACTATCTATGACGTCGGTCCGCCAAGCCATTAGCAAATACTCACGATAAGCCAAGGTCGACGATTCTACAAGCAACTTGAATGAATTTATTTAGAACTCGTAGAATCGAGCGCGATTTTATTCGCGTCAAGCTATTTCCAAACGAGTTTTGACAGTAATAATTTTTTTATTCACTTGGATCGCAAGAATCTGAAACTTCGTGCACAAAAGGAGCCTCCGAGGCGCACTTAAAACCCTTTCATCACACTGGTTTGAAAGGACCAGAGACACTATAAGAAGAAGAAGACTTTGAAATGTCTAAGCTAGATAAGTCTAAGTGCCAGTATCACCACATCTTTATTCAACCCCTTGAAGTGAGAATTTTTCAAAATTATTTTTAATAGATTGCCGACATATTTAAAGAAGTCTCGTGCCAAATTGCAGACCTCTAGGAACTAAAGTTTCAGAGAAAATGTGATGATGAGTGTTAGAAAGTCAGTAAAGACCTGCGCACACCTAGTTCGCGGGCGGTAGCGATCAGTGAAACGCTGTCAAATATCGCTGTCACATTTGAGATTTGACAGCGATATTTGATAGCGTTTCACTGATCGCGTTCGCCAGTGGCCTAGGTGTGCGCAGGCCTTATGAGAGTGCAATTCTCGTTGACAAATAGATATAGAAGTTAGAAGTTATGTTGCTTGAGTTGTATTTTATTATAAGTTCTATAGGTTTGACATAACATGTTGATGATAAAAAACCTTTAAATACATTTGTTCAATAACGTAGTTTGGTATCGTAAATACCACAGATTAAAAAGTACCACAGATTATAAGTTAATGAAGAATCTCATTATAGACTTCTGTCATGTCAACGCATCAAGCTTGCAGGTTTTAACATTTCAGTTTATTTGAAAATACATGGCGGGGTTTTAAGATATTCGATGACGTAACAACTACTCAACTCCTCATTCATGCACAAGCAAGTAAAAGTGACCAACATGGGTGCAACCAAGTTTTGACCATAAACAAGTAAACAACACTTTTTCCCAGCGGCAAAGAACCATGGAGGCTGAACACATGGTCGATCCAAAGAGGTTTGCCGCCACCGATACAAACTACCGTTACGCAATCCACTCCGCACTTAATTTCAAGCCATTCATTAATTTAATAAACCAGTCACTGTCCCGCCTATCGAGATTCGAACCTGCTAGCGGTTTCGAAATATAACGACTTGAATACTGTGATCAATTTGATCGTAAAGATTTTGGTAAGATATGATTATTTTAATAAGGAAAGCGAATTTCCAAAAAAATCAATGTGTTGTCACTATTATGAAAACCCTAGGTTTTAGTGAACGTTTGTGAGGTTAGTGATGTGTCGCATATTTTTAAGAAAACTGGGGGAAATAAATATTTTCAAACTATATTAATAAGAAGTTAAAGTTTAGTATGTATGTAAGTAGCTCGATAGAACTAGTGACACATGACACGACATAAGAAGAGACTGCAAAGAATCTTTAAAACTTTCTACCACTTCATCAAGTTTAAAATAAACAGTCAAAGCGAGGCGACGCGTGCGCCGTGGTAGGAGGCAGTGGTTATTTATGGAGCTTTGTCCACAGCCCACGAACACGAAAGCTATCTGAAGCATCCTGCCTCGTTTCCGGAGCAGCGATAATAATTAAAAAGGGATAACACTTACACTGTAATTGTGGAAGATAAATGTTAAAGTTTATTCTAAAATAAACAACTTAATCGTTATAAAAGTCACTAAAGAAAAGTGACCACTATAGAAACCCCATTTTTAACTGATTTTAAATTATAAAGGAGGAAGTTCTCGATTCAGTTGTTGTTTTATTTTATGTTTGTTACCGTATAAGTTTTTTAATACGATTTTTTAATCTGAAAGGTAAATAGAATATAATATACAATAAAAATTAAACCAAAATCGTTTTATCAATTTGGTCATGAATTCAGGTTGTCAAGTTTTTTAAATTTATATAATTTTGTATTTAAGTTACATATTGAAGATTTTGGCAAAATACAAAAAAAATTGAATACGCAGGCACCTTAAATAACCTAACCTATGTACCTACCTACTTGATTGTAATACAAAGACAAGCGTCTTTTTGAATACGCTTGAATGACAGCTGAAGTAAATTTTCTTGAGATAAAGCTGATACAAGTGCTGACTTAAAATCATGAGCACGCAGCGGTTAATTTATGACGTATTACATGATCAAACTAGGAAATTAATCTACGATACATTCCAAACCCATAGTCATAGATTCTTAGAAGCGTAAGTAAATACCGTTCAGTCACGTCTATCACACGAGGCTATTATCATAATTTGTGATAGAATTCCCCAGATTTTAATAATTTATACGCATTTTGCATACTGGTTACACCTACTTATTCTATTTGGTTGAATAAAGTATTTCGTCAATCGTATCGATGACCGATGTTTAGTTAAAAATAACTATAAATTCCATGAAAGCGCGAAACTGAAATGCCGAGTTACATGAAAAAGAATTTAAAGATTTTTTATCACAATAATCATTTGATTTCTTTCAAGCTAGTGAACCTAGGTCCCAACTTCACTCTTCAGAGTCTAGAAATTATAATTACGATTTAATTCCTACCACCACCTACCATTTATTTAGTGCACAGTATAATGTTTAAATTGACATTTATTTGCTTCATAGCACACGACATAAAACATGAATGAATAAAAAAAAATTAGATACCTATGTTAATACAATGATAAAAACAGAAGGACAGAAATTAATAAATTATAGTTTAAAAAACTAAAAAAAAAACGCTTTTATAACTAATTGAACTAAAAAGTTAAAAATAAAACTGTAATAATCAATTGAAAAATTTATATTATTGTACAAAAAAGCGTGGGTTTAATAATAACTTCAGATAATAATAGACAATTGATAAAATATTTACAACAATCAAAATCAAGCCCCCCACGCTTTTTGTACAATAACAATAAATTTTTCAATTGATTATTACAGTTTTATTTTTAACTTTTTAGTTCAATTAGTTATAAAAGCGTTTTTTTTTTAGTTTTTTAAACTATAATTTACTTTTCACTTTTTAGTTTTTTTTTCATTTTTTTTTTCATATTATTGCATTGTCATCGACCTTTGACAGGTGTGCAAAGTTTGAATCAAATCTGATCGTTCAAAGTAGGTTTTTTTTTATATTTTTTTATTTCCTTTCATTTTTTTTTTTTTTTTTTTCATATTATTGCATTGTCATCGACCTTTGACAGGTGTGCAAAGTTTGAATCAAATCTGATCGTTCAAAGTAGGACAAAATCGAGCGCAAAGGGGTCGGTTACATACATACATACAGGTGAAGCTAATAAAAGCGTTATAAAAACAAACAGAATATAAGGATTTATAAGTTATGAAAATTATGCCAATATGCCGTATGCTATAGAGGCAAATGGGTCTTTTGGATAGATGGATTGAACTTGAATTAATTATTCTTGCTCATGGATATATTTATTTATTAATTTATTCTACATGGCACCGTTGCGTGTTGTTTTCCGATATCTTTATAAGGCAAGGATATTTGAATGTTAACAAAGACAATGGAATCTTACAGCCACGAGGATAATCATCATTCAAGAAGCATTTGTTCACAACAGTAGGTATTAGTTCCTAGTTCCAATTTCATTGTTGATAATTCAATGAAGATTACTTTGTCTCAATTCAATTCCTGATAACAAAAGGTAAGGAATTGCATTGAGACAAAGTCATCTTGAAATCCATAAGTTTTACTTGCAGTATCTTCTTCTTATCGTGTCACTGATTCTTTCGAACCAAGTGTGGTGAAAGGATTTCAAAGAGGCTCCTTTCGTGCACTTGACACATATTTTCGAGCTTTTAAGGTTCTACGACATACTGGTTTCCTCACATTGTTTTTCTTCACCGTTTGAGAGCACTGGCATAGTGTACATATTTTTTTGGGCAGAAAAACTCATTGTTACACGACTGGATTGAACCCACGACCTTAGGATCGGAAGGCGGGGCCGCTACCACTAGGCCACCGCACTCTATTAGTATCACAATGAAAATGAAACGCATGTAAGTAATTATTAAAATAACACATCAGACAAGATGATATAAAAATGAAATGACTATAATATTTTATGCAATAACATTTAGAAAATTAACTAGAAAACAAATCTACATTAAAATTAGAAATGGAGAAGTGAATGCCTGTAATGGAAGTACTAAACTGCTTCAATTTCCAAGTGCTATAAAACTTTTAGTACTAACTTTCATGAATATCAGAACCTTACCATGAAGTCATAAAGATCATGTTCCTCAAACAAATTAGACGACCCATTAATAAAACAAGTTCAGAGAACCTAAACATTTTAAATGTTTTAAGTGGACATTATTTCTTCATTCCGGATGACGTGATGGGATGCGTAAGCTAATTCTTATTTTTTGACGGAATTAACTACAAAATTTAACACTTTAACGATGTTTTAACATTCACTGGCATTTCCATGAATTAACAACCCATTCAGGAAAAAGTTCAAGCACCTAATGTGTTTCAAAAGACACATGTTTTCCGTTTTCTCTAAGTGGTTCGCTGAGAAACGTAGACCACCACGGTAACGGCAGTACTGTACCTAAAATAATTTTACCAATAAATGCTTATGACTTAAGCTCAAGTGTTGTAAGATCTTTACTCTGTTCGATTTATGTCTCATGTTTTTATAGAAAAAAAGCTATGCTTGTTTACTGGAATTATGGTACATATTGAAAATCTTCTTTTTAATACTAATGTTAATACCACATACTTCGGAGACCGACATGTATAAATTTTGGTACTATTATGTATCCAAATATGAAAATATAGGACGATCTGCAGATAGCTCAACTGTTTCTTGTGTATTTTGTACATTTTGTAAATATTTGTTTAATTGTAAGTTTCTTCGTGTAAATAAATACCTGAAGTAAGAAAAAAAAAAACTATAAAATATTAAATAACCCACATTATGACAAAGATGTTAAGTATTTTAGAACACCGAAGAGATGAAACAATTTTTCGAATACTTTATGAATAAAACACCATGTACAAGAACGGCCGTCATTTAAAGTTACTGGTATTTTTAACCGACTTCCAATCAAAAAGGAGGAGGTTCTCAATTCGGTTGTATGTTTTTTTTTTTTTTTTTTATTTTTTTTTTTAATGTTTGTTACCGCATAACTTCGTCATTTGTGAGCCGATTTGAAAAATTATTTTTTTATCTGAAAGGTACTACTTCCAGATTGGTCCCATTTTAATTTTATTAAAATCAGTGTTGCCATTTTTTTTTAAATAATTTTTTTAATGTTTGTAACTGCATGGCTCCGTCATTTATGAACCGATTTAGAAAATTATTTTTTTATTTGGAAGGTTATTTTTACGTCCAGACTGTCCCAAACAAATTTTATTAAAATCGGTTTAGCCGTTTGGCAATGAAGTCGGTTTCTCAAGTTTTTTAAACTTATAATTATCAATACACCTTACCGGATGGCGTGGAATTTAAATAAATGGATATATTGAAGAGGAATTTCTGATGTCACCAATGTACGTGAATCACTGGTGCATCTTATTTTAAATTCCATTAGTGTACACTACGTTTGGTATAAAGGCCTGCGCACACCTAGTTCGCTGGCGAACGCGATCAATGAAACGCTGTCAAATATCGCTGTCAGATTTGAGATTTGACAGCGATATTTGACAGCGTTTCACTGATCGCTACCGCCAACGAACTAGGTGTGCGCAGGCCTTAAATGGGACGATAAAGACGAAGTAGATGCTATACTAATGACTGTTAATTAACAGACACACGGAAAAAGTTGAAGGTGAAGAACACCTATACAAGAAAGAACGTATAGGCAAGGTAAAATAAAATAGCAACCTAAATTAACTCAGTGTACGTTTCTATGATATGACTGGCCTCTCAGCTCAGCTGGTAGTAGCTCTGCCTGCTGCGCCGTAGGTCGTGGGTTCGATCTCCACTGAGAACAAATATTTGTGTGGTGAACACAGATGCTTGTTCTCTGTCTGGGTGCCATATTGTATTCTGTAAGTATTTACAAAAAAGTAAGTAATTTATTAGCCATCTGGTTCCCATAGAACCAGCTCTGCTTTGCTTAATTTGGGGCTAGGTAGAGTTGCGTGGACTATCCACAATATTTATTTATATTATTGGTGCCAATCTATGACGTTTTTTGACATATGAAAAACTGAGTTTTCGAGGACAGGGCAATAAACCTCAAAAAGAGAGCAGGAGGTGGTGACAGGTGGAGTAGCCTTGGCCGAATTCGCGCCGAAGAAATCTTTAGGGCGTCCGAAAGCGCAATGATTCGACGACATCGTAAAGGTCGCAGGAAACGACAGGATTAGACATGCACAGGACAGAGAAGGCTGGCAGAAAATGAAGAGGTCTCCTTCTTCTTATCGTGTCACTAGTTCTTAGAACTTGTGACACGATTTGGAATTTTGGGTGAAAGGATTTTAAGTGCAACTCAAAGAGGTTCCTTTAGAACATTTGATACTGTTTCCAAACTTTTTAGGTTCTACGAAATGCCGGTTTCCTCACGATATTTTCCTTTACCGATTGATGGTACTGGCATTGTGCACATACATTTTTGAATAGGTCTAATAACCATTCTAACTTACAGTTGGTTAAGTGAGTATGTGTACCTATAACTTGCATGGATGTTTTTAAGAGAAGGGTGAACAGGTATCTTCTAGGTAAGCGTGCTACACCGTCGACCGCATCATCACTTAACAGCAGGTGAGATTACGGTCAAACGCAAGCCATAAATATGTTTAAAAAAAAATACGGGTTGCACTCCGGGAGTGCCGGCAGAAGTGAAAACTTGATTATTAACGTTGAGCATGTTTGATATTTTGGAATGGTTAGGGGGGGCTTGTTTGTTATTTGGCACGCTGTAACATACACGAACATTCGCGCAAGCGCCCTGCGCTGCCTAAACGAAACAGTAGGCCCAGGCATACATTTTCGCCGCGCCGTAGAGAGGGGATAGCTGTCTACTCTCCATCCGTCTTACGCTTTTTCGATCAGGTCACGTGTCCTGACGCGCTGACGCGAGTTTAAGATTTTATACCCATTACAGAAAAAGTGCTCAACGCCGCTAAAGAAGTTTTCACTTCAAAAAAATTGCAGATGTGACAGCCCTAATCCCATGGGTGCGCTTGCGCAGTTTGCGCAGCTTGCGACACCAGCCACTGATATGGTGATGCATCGAGTGCTGCATATCTACGTGCTTTGAACTGGAGCTGTTGAGTAACTGGGGTCAATTACCTTCTTACTGATAGGGAATTCAGACTACCTTCATTGAAAAAAATCACAACAATTTTCGTATAAATGACAGACGGATTTATGAGGATATTCTAGATATTTAAACCTTGACAAAAAAAATTGAGCTATTTGACACTGGCAAGATTACCAAAATGACAGGAAAGAAAGAAAGAAATGTATTTATGACGAAACATGACATTTAACAAAGAGACGCATAATTATATCTATACTAATATTATAAAGAGGAAAGATTTGTACCTATTTTTGTATGTTTGTAATGAATAGGCTCAAAAAGTACTGGGCCGATTAAAAAATTATTTCACCAATAGAATGCTACATTCTTCTAATTTGACATTTTGAAAAAAATTAGGGATCCTTGGTAAAATTTGAACAATAATGTCTTTCGTCGAATACGCTGCCGAAACTATTAGCGATAGAACAAAATAATGTACAACAATATTGTCTACCCCGTGCGAAGCCGGGACGGGCTGCTAGTTAAAGATAAACAAAGAACAGAGACTAAAAGTAATAAAAACAAAATAACATGAGTAGGTATAAGTACACTAAAAAATAAAAATAACGTAGCCAAAACTAAACATAAAACACAACGTTACATACTAACTAAAAATAACGTGGAAGAGTGTCTCTCAAGCCAATTGAGCGTCACAAAAGGGTTACCGACTCAGCTTTATGTTGCGTTTTGTAAACGCAACGCTGATCTTCCGTCGGAACCGAACGTCAGGACTCAGGACTATTTGTACAGAAACTATTTGGACAGGATGTACAGAAGCCATAATTAAAAGAAAAAAAATGCATCCAGACAGATTCCAGACCGCTTGTTTAATTTTCGCAGGTGTACGTAACATTTCAATTTCTAAATAAATAATTAAAAAATGCTAATTTAATTGTGAAATGTATTGTGGATCTAACATAATTTGTGTTGCACAACCATTTACATAATTTGGTCATAATTGTAGGGGTATTTTAATAACGTAACAAACTAATGTTATGCCTATTGTAAGTAGCGGTAGCTAATTAGGTTTAGATAACTTAAAATGATTCAGGTTACAGAAACGTGCTGTCAAATTATTATTTTATCAAGATTCCACAGTATTATAGACTGATATAACTTTTTCAACCGTGATCACGGTGCATGCAACTGTGCCGAAATATCGGAAGTCAAAACTCACAAAAACTTATCATGGTAAATATCTCGTTGTTTCATAAAAATAGTATTATAGACAGGCCTCTCAGCTCAGTTGGTAGAAGCTCTAGCTTCTGCGCCGTTGGTCGTGGGTTCGATCACCACCGAGAACAAA
Organism: Thera britannica; assembly: GCA_939531255.2. Lineage (NCBI taxonomy): Eukaryota > Metazoa > Arthropoda > Insecta > Lepidoptera > Geometridae > Thera > Thera britannica. The sequence goes on along the minus strand of OW618046.2, from coordinate 14,571,890 downwards.
TATTTGTGTGGTGAACTCAGATGTTAAGTTCTTTGTCTGGGTGTTTTATTGTAGGTATTCTAAGCATGTATACAAAAAAAATACGTGAAAACGAAATGTGGCTTTACTATGTTAGGTCATGTTCTAATCTGTGATGTGCAGTAAAACTAGAAACAAAAAATAAAAAGATGATTAAGGTTGTTCGATTCCGATACAAACTGAATTTACACAACTATGGGCAAACAAAGTATAAATGTACACTGAAATAGCTGTAATAGAATTTTACAGTGGTCTATATTGCCGGCCAGTTATACCTATAAAGTTGGAGAAAACTGTAGGATAACAGAAATATTAATAAAAAACCAAAAAAATAATTTTTTCGTCATTCTTTCTAACGGGTACTCGGCATTGAATACGTGAATGAGCTTAAAACATATGTCTCAAAATAGTCGTAAAAGTCTGTTAGTTCTTTTTTCTGAAGCCCCGACTGCCACGACCAACGGCTGACACTCCAACTTTATATAACTGGCCGGTAATAAGGACCACTGTTAAAGCCTATTACAGCTATTTCAGTGTACATTAATACTTTATTCGCCCATAGTTGTGTAAATTAAGTTTGTGTGGAAATCGTACCCCCTTAACAAAATTTACATCGACGCGAAGAAGAAAACGAAGTTCGGGGCTATCCACATGTAATAAAACATCAAAGAGCCACTCACCGACCGACTGGACCACCTTTTGCAAGACCTTTTTGTCCAATAAATCTTTCCAAAACCTGTCATGCTCAAGCCAAATGAAAGCACTTGCAACGACCGTCTCCGCCCTATAACCGACTATGAACTTTGCGATATCGCAATTGTTATGACATGATTGCAAACTGAAGCCTTGCGTACATTAAAGCGTTCTGCGGTTGCGATCAGTAAAACGCTGTCAAATATCGCTGTCATATTATTTGACAGCGGTTCACTGATTGCCATTGCCATCGCCTAGATGTGCGCAGGCCTTGACTTGATGCACTACACTACAGAGAAGCTAACGACATACGATGCGGTGCGACTTTTTTCTCTCTCTGACAACACTATCAAGGATTACTTTTGTGCTATAGTCATTTAAATATTTAAAAAAATCGTTTATTTTAGGTATGGTCTACATTGTTACTATGCTAGGTGTACGTTGGATCTACGCTAAGTTACGCTGCATCTACGCTGTAAGTTGTAACTGAATCCAATGCCACGGTTTTGTACTGAATTTAAGCTGCGTCTACGCTACGTCTACGCTAGGTCTACGCTACCTCTACGCTAGGTCTACGCTATGTCTACGCTTGGTCTACACTGGGTCTGTCTCCCCTTCATCAACGGTACGTAACATTTACTCTACGACTACACTACGCTGGGTCTACGCTACCTCTACGCGAGGTTTACGCTGTGTCTACGCTTCATCAATAGTAGATAACGTTTACTCTTCGTCTACAGCAGCGTCTGAATTTAACTGTTCTTGCGATTGCATTTAACTTTGCCGCACTGGTAATCATGAATATCTAAGCCCCGGCCCGGGTAAAGCGCAGTGCCACCGCACCGTACTGTGTGTAGCGCACTCATGGTATACTAGATAAAGGTGACCATTGCCACATAGCGTCACGTCTGCCGATTACCTGCCAAGTGCCAGCCCGTTACGTTTCTCGGAAAGGATTGAATTGCAAAAGGCTGAATGACAGCTGTCAATGTCATTTTATCTAAGCTTCTACTTCGAGAATATGCAGGGGTATTCCTCCCTGCGTTAACAAATAAATAGACAGGTTTGCATCTAGAATTATTGTAAGTAATTATTTTTAAGCTAGGTAGGTACAGTGTGAATAAGGACAGTCAACGTTACAAAACAAATATACTGTTAGTTTTGCCGATAATCACATTTGCCCCTATTACGAATTTCATCAACTAATTCTGTTACTCACTTTCATAAAACGCGTATTCTATAACCATTACCCATTACTGCCAATTCGGTTTACAAATCGATTGAGAACGGTACACTGCTTGCGGTTCACCACAGATCAAATCAAAGGAAATTACGTCCAATCAGCAGAGGCTACACTTCTAATGCACATGTATACGATGCGATAATTTTGCCAACCGATTGGGCACGCTCGTTTCTTCACAACTTACGCTACCATTGTGCCGTGATAAGTACATATCGCCATTATCTTTTCCTCTTTGGCAAACTACGTAAACATGTAAATTGTTGGCACTAATGCACTATTTATCCTTTTTTTAGATTATTTTTTAAACTGCGATCTGTATTTATCCTTTTGAATTGACCTTGAAAACTCGGACAATGGAAGGCATTCGGGTTCAGTTAATTTTTTTTTTAACTTTGGTATTCTAGCAGCGATGAGTTTGTACTCGGTCACGTATGGGATTCTGACTAACTTATTTCGTTAGCTTATTTCTATAATTTTTTTATGAAACGCTTTCAAATATGACAGCCTATGTTTGACAGCGTTTCGCGGTTATATTTCTAATGAATTCATTTATACACAGGTCTTTTAGCTTTTTACAGGCGTATTGCGAGCTAAAGTTCGCGCCGCGACTGAAGTCTTACGACAAAAGCGGAAACTAAATAGTTCTACGAGTATACTACTATAAGAATAGTAGTAACTAGAATTTAAGAATTGCACTGTGACAGCAGTGCGGCGTCTATTGGACTTCATTCTTCAGACTTCACATTGGTGGCGCGGTCTCTAGTGGTCAAATGCAATCGCGTCGCATGGTTAAATGGTGCAATCATTAGTTACACTGAGTATGTGCAGGCACCACACCACCGACGCGAATGGATCTAAAGTATTGCGATAGATTCCCATCGGCAAACAGTCGATCACACAAACGTTTATGCATTGCAAAACCATGAAGAAACTTTAATTTCTTTGTTGGTACTTGTTCATTACTTAGTTTGGTAAATATTGACACTGAACTTTAGTTTAGCAAGTACCTACTTACTATTAACCGGTTTTGGGAATAGGACATCCCTAATCGGATCAAGCAAGGGATGAAATCTCTAGTGGTGGAAAAAAAAGAAGAAGAGGAAGGAAGATGAAGTCGATATACGAAGTTGTATTGTTTGCGGTGTAATATGTAAAACAGAATTGTAGCTGTAGAGTTTTCGCCGTAACCCAACCAACCAACTTACTGCAAAAGTTCAGTCATCCGAATATCTGGTTCTCATCGTACAAGCTCTGCTTAATTTGTGGCTAAGTAGTGTTGTGCTTATTGTCCGTCCACGATGTCTACATTTTGTATTTATATTCGCACTTTTTTATTATGTGCAAAAATAAATTGGTTGCGGTTGTGATTACAATTTGAAGTTTATTCTCTCAGATAACATATACACTCCTTTCTTTAAATACGTACTACCAAACCTCAAGGGATATCTTTAAAATGTTTGATATAGGTAATTTATATAAAAGTCCTTTTGTCTTATGTGCCAAGCCGTCTATAGTTTGTTTCCTGGCTTGGTTGCGTGGAACTTGCACCTAGACTCACCTAGCTTTAAGAATTTCAAATTGATCTTTGTCCAAATCAAAGTGATCAAGTTGTATCAACAACTGAATAGATACATTTTTGAATTTGAATTTAGTTTAGTGTCCATTATAAGTTGCACAGTCCACCTGTTGCCAGCAAGCTGCCCACTCCACTTCATCGACTGCTATGACAAATCTGTTTATCATACAGATATTATTGTAATGCGTCTGCGTCTGCCAACTCCTCGTGATCTCACGATGATTGATGGTGATGACGTAGGGCACTCTCATTCAAATCTTATTTCGAACAATCAGTTGGGAGTGGTTTTTACAAATACGTCGTCTGTGGTGCACCAGCGTGACAACTCATGCACGTCATCCACACCAAATGTAATGTCAAAATCAAAAGAGTATTTATTCAGTATCGTAAGGATCACTTTGAAACGTCTTAACTAGGTGAGTCCCGGTTGTTTAACAAAAGTTTTCCGTTATAACTTTTGAACTGAGCTTATGATGAAGAAAATTTCAAGGGTATCTATTAAATTAAGACAACAATCGCGTCAAAAATATATGTAAAGCATACAGGTATGTTGCCTTGCGCACATGATTGTAATCTTTTAAGGTGGCGATCAGTGAAACGCTGTCAAATATGACAGCGATATTTGACAGCGTTTCACTGATCATCGTTTCATTTTTTTATTTCTATTTTATTTTTGCTTTCTGTTTTTGTTACTGATAAGAGTTCCTTATTTTTAGTACTTAAAATGTTCTCTATTGGAGGTGTGACAAATAAACGTTTTTTCTTTCTTTCTTCTTTCTGATCACCACCTCAGAACGTTTAGATGTGTGCAAGACTTAAGATAAAGAAGAAAGTGTTATCGGTGAAAACGGTATCAGAAAAAAATAATCATTCATTGTAATGGGTGCGCATACCGGAGAAGTATAACTTTTAGAAAACGCATTTACAACCTGATAATTAATGTACCGATACAGACTAGCGACAGCACACGCAATGCTAAAAATACAAAAATAGGTGACTGAAACACATCTTGGAGCGAAAAAATGGGACACATGAACGCGTTCGTCCATTGCAAATGTAAATTTTAAAGCCTAGTGCACATCTTAGCGCATGAAACGCTGTCAGTGATTGCAAGGCTTAAATTTTACACGAATACAAATTAAATAAATACGAAGTATAAACGGTTCAATACAAGAAACGAATGGGTTTCAATAATGAAATTGACAACCATGCAACCACGAATAGGCTGGCAGGTTGCAAGAAAAGAGTGACTGCTGAGATGACGGCTAAAAGTAGAACGAATAATTATAAGTTTAAAAAACTAGAGAAACCGACTTCATTGCCAAACGGCTAAACAGATTTTAATGAAAATTGTTTGGGACAATCAGGACGTAAGAATAACCTTCTTAATAAAATAAAAAAATAATTTTCTAAATCGGTTCATAAATGACGGAGGGATGCAGTTACATACATTAAGAAAAATATTTAAAAAAAATGGCAACACCGATTTTAATAAAATTAAAATGGGACCAATCTGGAAGCAGTACCTTTCAGATAAAAAAATAATTTATCAAATCGGCTTACAAATGACGAAGTTATGCGGTAACAAACATAAAAAAAAACAACCGAATTGAGAACCTCCTCCTTTTTGATTGGAAGTCGGTTAAAAAAATATATTATAGCGATCTCTAGTGAAATCGGAGATGTTTAATAGGCGTTCACAGAGGTTAATGTTGTGTTAGTGGTAATTAATAAGATACACATTGATTAGTCGATTAAAAACGCATCAAGCCTTGCACATTTTATATAGGCGGTCTGCGATGGTGATCAGTTTCAGCATAGGATTTTACGTACCGCAGACATTGCCGCAAACTTTGACAGTGCGATATTTGACAACGTTGTACTAGTCGCCATCGCAGGTGATTTACATGTGCGCATGGCTTAAGATCAGGGAGATGATGAACTGGCAACTAGTTTTAAGACGTTTCAAAATGATCCTGGAGATACAAACAAATAAAGAGTTTTTAACTTTGACTATCTCGATGGGAAAAGATGACAAACTACACAATAATATATTTCTGAAGACATGACAAAAAAACTACTTAAAATGTAATTACCTACCTGCAAACACATAATAAAATACGCACAAATATAAATTTACACAACATAGCTGATGTAATTGGATAAAACTGCATCAAAACCCCGACAAGAGCTAAGCTCTTAAATTTAAGAAGAAGAAGAAGAGCTGATGTTAATGTGTCTCGATTATCAAAATTATCTTATAGGCAATATAAAAACATAGGAAAATTTATGTATTTTTAGATTTATGTATTTTTGTTAATCTCCAGATGAAAATATTAGTTAGTAAGTAAGTATCTATAAATAGTTATGCAGTACTAAAAGGTTAGTTGTTCAAGTAAACATAACCATTAAATTCTTGGATAGGTCAACTTTTGCCCTTTGGAGAAATTAAATTTGACACCTGTTTATGTTTTCTTACCAACCTTGATACAACAAAACCGAAAATATATCACTTTTACCACAAAATGTTTAAAATATACCTAAGATATCAACAGCCAAGGCGGCGAATTAGATATAAGATAATCTCTAAACTTCTATAGATTAGTGTTTATGTACGAATAACTCCTAGTTGTTATTATTAATGTAAAAGATAAATATCTCATATCAAAAACAAAAATATCTATTAGTTGTTTCATATCAAAAACTGATAAAACTGGGCACTGTTCTCGTTGTAGTGCCGGTTGGTCGGTACCGACCGACTGATCACACAGTATGGCCTGTATTAATTTGAAAAATATTTATTAGCCAGTGCGTGTTTATTAAAGATACTACACTAAAGTCGTTAAGCGTTGAAGCACTAAAGCCGTGAAACTTAACGATAAGACTCGAGAAACATCAAATGATGCGGATAATTACTGCGATGTAATAACTTTTAACACTCCACGATCTTATGAAAGAAATCAATGCTATACCGTAACTCTTACAACACTTTATATCGACTTCAGAATGTTCATCAAAATACTTAGAAGTAGGCTTGTTAGAAGGAGTGTAGTGTAGTGTAGTTAGACCGTACTATTACCCAATCACTGATACCAGCTAGTAATTATTGGAAGATAAACAAAGTTGAGCCTTATCAAAGTAAACATAAAACAAAGAATGTAAATCATAATACCGATGCTGAATCGATGTCAGGCGGAAAACAATGAAAACACATTTATAACACGTAATTAGCAAATGAATCATGCAAAGCCGATACTAACCAACTTCAGCATCTGTGCACGCCGCGAGACCCTCAAAGTCGGTACATAAAAGCTCTAAAACAGTTCAAATTGAACCATCAAGCGTCCACACAGCACACACTCACTTTTACCAAACTAATTATTGCCGGGGACCATTCGAAAAGCGAGACGAGAGTTTGTTTTTATGTTACGCCACGCGTGCACAGCACAGATAGCCAGCACTGCTGTCTAATCTTCTGCCGCACACTTGTTCACATTCAACTCGGTAATCGAGTAAATCTCTTCTATACTGTTATCAATTCAAATCACTATTTCGAAAATATAAATTGCGATCACGATAAAACTGTAACAATAAGACTTATCGCGACGGGCGACAACGTTCGCGGCTAGCGCGGGACTGGTGGTGTCGAGAAATCGAGAATGGGCCGAGTAGGCTCGGTCGTGCCTCTCGCTCACCGTCGCATGCGCAGCCTTTCCAATCCAAAAGATTGCCCTCCAGATGATATCCGTTGTAAAGACCTCACGCGCTCCCTGTTTTTATCTTCGTTCCCGGTGGAAGCCATAAAACAAATCACTCGTTTCGGAGAAGCATTTCACAATCCGGGATGATAATCTCTATTGCGTCGCAATAGCACGTTTTATCTTTAACTTTTTTTTATTTTACATTCTTACCTCCTTACAGATAATTTTAGCAATAAAACTCGGCGGTTGAGTTATAAACTGGGGCAAAATAATTTAAAGTGATAATAATTTATTGTAGAATATAGAACGAGCGCGAGTGATAAACGCACACCACATGAATGAGATAGAACACTTGAACTGACAATGAATCATGTACTATGACAAGAACAACTGGTAGAAGTACTTAGAATCAAATTAAACGGTCCAGTTGATATAATTGACGTTATTGATACAAAACTAATGGAAATAGAAATCGTGGCGTAAATTAAAGCAGCAATTGCCAATTTGGACTAAGAATTTGGTCTTGAGGTTCAAAGTCATTGACACAAAAACATTAACCTTAGCGGTAAGGACAAAAACTAAAACGTGATCTAAGATTGTTTCCACAATATAATCTTAGTAAGATTCTAGAATATGTTTTGCAAATGAAACGAACAGTGATTGAGTGCGAGTCTACGAAGTTTTCCACTTTAGCTGTTAGAGATGTCGAGATAAGGCTGACGAGCTGAGAATAACTTACACGGAGAAAAAAATATACTACTAGAGTACATGAACGACTTGTAAATCATAATCTTGTTACGGAAACAATATATGGGTAGGTTTAACAGAAATACTTATAATGATAAGTAATCATATACATTATATCTGTTTTCTTTACCGTAACAATAATATGCCTTCACCAACTTCAATATTATAAGTTTAAAAAACTTGAGAAATCCACTTCATGGCCGATTTTGATGGAATTCTATGGGACTAATCTGGAAGTTAAAATTTCCTCTCAGATAAAAAAGAATGTTTCAAATCGGCTCATAAATGACGAAATTATCAAATAGCAAACATCAAAAAAGTACAATTAAATTGAGAAACTCCTCCTTCTTTATTTGAAGTCGGTTAAAATCGTTTTAGAGTGATCCTTGCTCTACTGAATGACTTTAAAACTTTGAGTAGCAATCAGATCATGAGCCCGAATTCCCGTTTCATAAATTCTACTAGCGTTCATTCGGATTCTAAGCTGATAATTTCAGTTTCTTAAATTCCACTTGCGTTCATTAGGTTAGTACCTACCCACATGCTTTTGAGCAGATAAAATACATATGTATTTGCCACTTTACGACGTATTGAAGAACATGATTTCAAAATATTTTGGAATAGCGTGCTTGTAAAATCCAGTGTTTGCATAATACCGCTTCGCATGCGGATTATTTACGAAGATTGGGGAATCTGATCTTTCGAGAAGGTCGAAGAATCTAATGAGGGCCTCTGTCTAGCTGTGGACTCCTTCAAGCTGGCAATTTATAAGAAATCTTTAAAGTTGGCAATAGAAACACAAGATGAAAGTAATCCTAATGCTTAGGAACATAATATTGAGATTGAACACAGATATCACAAATATATTTCTTTATTTTACTTTATAGTAACGAACTGCAGATGCTCAACTGTTTCTTGTGTATTTTGTACATTTTGTAAATATTTTGTTTAATTGTAATTTTCTTTGTGTAATTAAATATTATAATTCAGAAAAATTATGCTTTAAAGTAATCCTTGGACTAATTATGATATTTTCTTCGTATTTGTACTTTATCTTGTAGAAATGCATAGAAGTTAAACATCCACGTTTCCTAGTAGTAATAGGGAGAAAAACCCCGTTCTTCTTTACCAGTAGGGATAAATTAGTAGGGATATGTGGAACAGGCGATTTAAATGGCGCTCCATGGATATATGCCACATGGAGGGAAAGTATAAATAAAATTGATTTTAAAATCGAATAAAGTCTTCTTTCAGTAAAATTTTCAATATTCACAAAATTCAAGGTACTTCTCCTCCATGTGGTATATCCGAGGGACGCCCTGTAGATTATAAAGGACGAAACAAGTCAAACTGCAATAGTCTGAGGAAAAGAATTGAACTGTTTTTACTGACAGGTCGGCGACCGGGCTGTTCGTTGTCAGTTTTTGTTCAATCACGGCCATAATGACTGGCAATGTAGTAATTATTGTTATTTTGTGGACCGGTAATTCATTCTGAGAACAAGAGGGTAAAAGCCATTAAAAAAGCGATATCAAAAGAAATAAATCCTTGCGCACATCTAAGCGATCTGCGATAACGATCACTGAAACGTTGTCAAATATGACAGCGATATTTGACAGCGTTTTATCGCCGAGATGTACGCAGGCTATAAGACACTTTATGACCCAAGTTTACACATATTATGTCAAAACTGTGGAATTGTTGCGCTTTTGTGACATATTTGTCACTTTTATTAATAGCCTAAAGCGCGACAATTCCACAATTTTGTCGCTATGTGACATAGGTATGTCGAATTGTCACAAGGCCCAGAAGGCAAGGGTGACAGAATAGTATAGGTTTTGGGCAAGTCTGCTTTATCTACGATTAACTTAACCAAAGCACTTACAGCAGCGAGCAGTAAATATATTTTTCATCCCACCAGCTCGGAAAGTGTGTTTTTGCTGTTCAATATCTGACTGGAAAAGCCGTTTTTATCCGCTAGAGGATAAAGTAAATTTGAATATAGAATATCGTGTTCACTAAGTTTGTGAATACACAACCTATTTACTTCTACCTCCATGGTGCTGAATTTATCATACAACCTTTTTTAATTTGTTGAAAACTCGCACTTGTAACCTTCTTGGTGTATTTGTGAATTCAAAACATCATTTAACCTATTTACTTCTACCTGCATGGTGCCGAATTTATCATGCAACCTTTTCAAATTTGTTAAAAACTCATACTCGGAACCTTCTTGGTGTGTTTTAGTCGCGCCATGTTCTTTTTTGCATTTGGTCATTTCCTCGCTGAGGTGGGATGAAAAGTTACGTGTTGCACTCGAGTGCAAAAATTTTTCACCTTGTGCTCTTTTGATTCCATCGCCAACGCTTAGGATTCTAACTTTTAAACCACTCGCTACGCTCGTGGTTAAATATTAGAACCCTGCGCTTGCTCAGTAATCAAAATTGAGCACGCGGTTAAAAAGCAGCTTTGCACTCTTGTATAACAAATAACTAATGTTAATGGTTACAAAGTGGTTTGAGTTTTGAAAGCTATAGATAGGTATGTGGACTTTCCACAATTAGTTACGAAAGAGATGTAAACACATTAAAATTGCCTACGAATGAGAAATGGAAACTTTATTAATATTCATAAGGAGGTTATAGATGTGATTGCTCATCAATAAATTAGATACGAAAATTTCCCAGAAATTACTTCTAGAAAAGTCGCTGTTATTATTATAACGTTCATTTCTACTGAATTATATTTTGTAAAATGAGAATTCAACGCATTTTTCCATTTATCGGAGTTTTTTTACATTCTGGCAGTCCCTTCCCTTTTGCCATCGATGGTGAACTAATTTCAAAGGTTTGCTGTAGCTTAAAATTGCTTTTATTATAGCAAACCATTTCCACCTAGCATTGCAAAGAAGCTTTCTTTAATAAATTTAATTTGCTTTGTTTTCACAATTTTGTGGACTCAAGGAAGAGAATTAACGTGCGAGTTTTCCTGAAAATGATAGACGAGAGCTTTCCGCTAACTTCATTGACGCAACTGAATAAGCCTGAAAATCAACCTCGTTTGAACCCAGCACTTAATTCCTGTAAGCAGTAAGCCATCCAGGAAACTACTTCGCAACATCCGGCTATTCAAAGTCGTGTTGCATAGAATGTTTAGACATTTCCAATACCAGAAAGACAATCGCATTATTTGAATTTCGAACTGATGACTTTCTTGCCCGCCAGAGTTTACAATTTTTTTTATATTACAAAGGAGTCGCATTTCACGATTTGAAGTAGTTTGGACATTAAAAAAATGCATAGGTTGTTTGTTCTACATAATTTACAAACAACATACATAAACGCAAATCCGCTGACCGTAGTTTATAACAACTGTGGTTTTGATAAGTTATAATTTAGGGTGAAAACTGTCTATGGTTTTTACTTTTTTGTAAAGTTCAAACAATTTTAATGAACCAGAATAATTATCATTAGATTTTTGTGATGGCTTTTTAATAGGCTTTCGGTGATTTCATGATGAATGACAGTGACAGCTCGCTTATAAATATAAATTTTAGACTTATGACAAGGCGGCAAGTATGTAATAAATTTTAGCAATGTACCTAACTGCAACGCTTTCTGATCTGATGTCCGGCGTAAATCAAATCACGTTATAATTTCTAGCAAATTTCTAATCTAGGAATTCTAGTGGTATCAGCCACATCTCCGTGTAAGTATTTAGCTCTAATTAGCAATTAGTGGATTTGGTACCATTCGGGCTTGCTAGCGAAAGTAAAGGCGTGGACACTCTTGTGTAGGTATGTCAAAATGCACAGACTAATGGCTGGTTTACACAGTGCGAGCTAGCGTACGAGTAAGCCTTCCGAGTAGCTGCACTGCAGTTACTCGCACTGTTTGGACGTCACTTACGAGTAACTCGTACGTGCGAGTTGGTCAGTAGCTCGCATCCGAGTTACTTCAACATTTTTTGTTTTCACTCGCCTGCTCGCCTGGCAGCAACTCGCACATGACAGCGCCTCGTGCGTCACTCGCATCGTTTGGACGCGTTCGGCAGTAGCTCGCCAGTGCCAGCCGGAAAATTGCCCACCGTTTTTTTTGTTAAAACAAGTTCACTCGACATCGCGACTCGACTCGGACTGAGCAGTAGCTAGGTGTGGTGTAGACAACAAAGGCGAGCCGAGCTACTGGCGTACGAGTAGACAAACCGAGTAGCTGTCTACTGGCCAGGCAGCAGCACGCACTGTGTAAACGAGCCATTAGACTGAAGTTTAACTGTAAAGGGCTGGTTTCATGGTATATTAATCGACAATTAAGAGTTTTATTTTTTTTATTCGTATAATTCATATTTTGCTTGAAATTTTTAGTTAAACAAAAAATAGGTAATAGACAGCTATTACCTATTTGAATTGACGATTAGCAATCCGTGAAACCAGCACTAAATATAACTTTTTGTGAAAAATGGCTAGTTCAAAAAAATATTGCTTGGTATAACATAAGTGTATTTTTATACTTCCATCATGTCATTTGCGTTTCATTATGATTATTTTTAATTTAAAAGGTGGTTCAGTATAATAGTGGAGCTTACATTTCAACGCATTAACAAGTTATCTAACATTTATTGTAATACAATGCATAATGAGGAAAGCGTTACTAATTAGCTGATTATGAACACAGAAATTGTTAATAAATACGTGTAAGTATGGTATAAACATGTCCAAACCGTATCCTTAAAAGGCTTTGGCACTCTGATTGAAAGCCTCTACAATAGTTTCAGACATATTCGACTGGGGAAAACTGAAAAACTAATCATATGCCATCTCAGCTCCAGGTGGTAGTATCTCTGCCTTTTGCACCGTAGGTCGTGGGTTCGATCCCCACCGAGAAGAAATTATTTGTGTGGTGAATACAGATGTTTGTTCTCTGGTGTGTTGATATTGTATTCTAAGTATGTTTTTGCGGAAAAATGTGTATAAGTATTATTTATATCAGCTATCTGGTTCCCAATGTTCCCATAGTACAAGCTCTGCCTAATTTGGGGCTAGATAGTGTTGTGTGGATTTCCCGCAACATTTATTTATTTATTTAAATCCTTTTGTCGATAATTTTTCATAGTCATTTTAAAAATACAATTTAAGTACCTAAATATTTACACAATGCTGAATACGTCGTTGATTGTACTTAAGCAAAAACAATAGGCTTCTTGTTAGAGCTCACCTTGACCCCCCTTAGCGCAGAGTTCACGACCGTAAACAATACAAATTGCGATTCGCTACCGACGCTAGCGCCGCTGTTGTGGAAATCGGAACTAATTCGCTACAGACGGGGGTGTGAATGGCAGGAAAGAATATTTTAACCCATTTAAGCGCACATCTGACCTAAACGGTGCGCGACAAATACTGAGCCAGGGACCATTCTTAGGCAGGCCGCACACCAGGCATACACTTGTATCTCGATAATTGTGGCGCCACATTTGAAACGCGACACATTTAACGCCCCCATATATCTGTACGTGAGCACGCACACTGAGGAAACATTTGTAGCGGGCGCACTTTGTGGCGAGACGTTGTCCGCGCTACACGAATTCAAGATCGAACACGTTCGTTATTTGTGGCGCCACATCAAGAAATCGTCGTCGTCAGACGATGATGTCGACATTCTTAAAGCGGTGCCACGATACAACTGTGCTTTCGATGTGCGCATTATACAATATATTTGTAGCAAGCTGAATTGTAGCGCATTGATTGTGGCGACGTAAATGTTCGATGCATGTAGCATGTGGCGCTGGTGTGCGGCCTGCCTTTGTATTTATAAACATTTTTGTGGTCAATAAATATATTTTTTTCTTTCTTTCACATCTGGGCGATCAGTTTCAGCCTAGTTTCATAGGGTTTTGCATACATCCGCACATACTGCTGTGAACTTTATCAGTGTGATTTTTCACACAACCTTCATTTTCCTGCCCTCATTCCACTTTATGTGGGGTCACAACATGTCCTCCTCTTCTATTCTTCTTTTTCACACAATATACCTATACCTTATAACAACTATTGTAACACATTAGAATAGTGGGTCGACTGAATATATAAATTTCATTTCATTTCATACACCCATAATAAAGCAGTATTACTCACGCATTCTGTACTGAGGCTTCTCCAGGAGGTGAGGGTACTATGGTTCCTCAACACACCTGCACTAACCGCCTTGATGCCCTGGAAACAAAAAAGTACCTATTAGCTTAATAAAGTAAACAGGCCTTTGCATCTATTGTAGATGATTTATATAGCGTCAGGAGTCACTCATGCCTTTAATTACGGGACGCTATAGTGCCTGGGACAGGATTTTTAGATAGAATAGGCTTGCCCAGAACCTATACCTGACACCTTAGTCAGCCTAGTCCACAGAAAATACAAGGTATATTAGTTTGGTACATGGTACATTGTAAGTAATTGTGTGCGTTTTATTTAGATCTGTTAGTGTGTTATTTAGGCTGATTCTTCATACACAATTTCCATATCATTAGCGTCACTCCACATGCCGTTACCGTGACGCTATTTCAGAAAAATCTGCCTTTAAGGTCAGGGGAAACTTTTCACTCATGCTCTTATTTACGGGATGCAGTAGTGTCTGATGGGCTTTGATATTATATAGTGATCTTGCTTATACCTATACCATCCCCTAAGTCGTCACCCTTCCACAGGAAACATATGGCCAACGTGTTTGCCCTCGTAGTGACGACAAAGCAGAGTGGGGTCACGACTGTGGCTAGAGCGTGACCTGCATAGCAATGATATAGGTGATGGTTACCACTTAACATCAGGTGGGTCATAAGATTGTTTCATCAGCAATTTGTAAAAAATCAGTTGCGCTCCCAAGAGTACTTCCTAGTCCTTGATTCAATTCAATTAAAAATATCAGTGAGTCATTTGAGTGATATTTAGTGAAACAAAGTGCATAGGAAGTGCGTTACCGGAAGCGGTAGCGCACTTGACACAATTCGACGCATCACGACCAAAACATTACAAATTGTATATTTATTACTCCAAGGCAAGATAACGCTTCATTAGTAACAGTTTGAATTGTTATTTTTGTAATTATCACTCGTATTTCAATCGTTACTCAAGATTAACTCAAGCTGATTGGCCTTGTAGGTCGTGTATTCGATCCCCATGGGAACAAAATAAATATTTGTGTGGTGAACGCAGCTGTTTTTTATCTAATAGGTGTCATATTGTATTCTAAGCTAAATAAAAAAATACTAAAAAAAGTAAGTAATCTATCAGATATATGGTTGCCATAGTGGTCGTCGTCGGTCGTGCGTCCCCGTGTGTACGAGCCCTAAGAATTTGTATTTGTCGCAAAGACTATAGTCGTTGGGTATCGAAGATTTGCGTAGCGTTCTGAACGAGAGGCATAAGGTTTCTTCACTGGTATTTTTTATTTTATTTATTTATTTAACAAAACAGATTGTAATAAAATATGCACATAATAATTATAAAGTTCATTTCATTCTTAGGCCTGTATTTAGAAACAATGCTTAGTCTGAACCGAGGCAGAGCATTGAAACATACAGACAGTTCTCCATTGAAACTTTTCAATGGAGAACTGTCAAAAAATCTATGCTTGAGGCTCGACTCAGACTCAAGCATTGTTGCTGAATACGGGCCTTAGATCTAGATTCGTAATACAATATCACATAACTTTGGTTAAAAATCTAGAATCGAATTAATTATGTCAATTATAATGTGTTGCCTGCGTAAAATTTTATTTTTTCCCTTAAACTAGAAACAGCAACAAATAGGTAAAGATGTAAAGCCACGTTCACGCGGGCCGGGCCTCCTCACCGAATGCTAAACTCGAGAAAGTGTCGAGAAAGCGCATTGTCTAATCGCTGTCAGCGCTTCTACAAATGCACTGCGCTGATTTTTGAGCTGCGAATTGTCTAGGAATCTAACGAATGTGCTGCCAATTACTAAAATCTGCCTTTTAATGAACAGCCTAGCCGTTTCATTAAACGCCGCCGTTTCACTGTTAAAAACCACCTAGTTATTATATCAACGAAGAAACATTATTTTATTTCTTGAATCGAATTCCATGCAGTCCCAGACCTACTGACACAACCTTAACCAACAATAAGTACAGTAATGGACATGGCCAAACTACATTTTATAGCATTATGTTTTTCAATCACACATTCTACACATTCTAGGTTAAAATGTTGATAAATAAATGCAATGTAATAAAGATATATAGGCTACTAGCTACACCCCGCGGTGTTACCTGCGATTAGGATGCATTTATGAAAGTTTGGATAACAAAAATAATAAACAATTTGAATTTGAATTTGTAGGATAAAAATTAGCCTGTCATTTTCTGACCCCTAAACTTCCACTGTAGCAAAAAAATACTAATCGATCCATTGCTCTATGAAAAATTTTAACAAATATATCCCACGGGAACCATGCATTTGACCGGGATAAAATTAAGCCTTTGTTCTATTCCAGACTATAATATCGGTGCCAAATTTCATCCACACACAGACTCAAAACCAGAGCCAGAGACGGTGCCAGACAGAGCTGTGGTAGCCCTAATACCACAAGCTCTGTCCGGCTCTGTCGTTCATTCGTTATGGCGTGATTGAGTAACAAACATCCAAACTTTCACAAATACTTATGAGAAGATGGGATAATAGAAATAAATATAAAACCTACGGCTAAAAATTGTATTTTTAATGTCTCATGTACTTGTGTTTAATAATGAGTGCGTGAACAAATTCATAATTCGCTAACTGCATATTGACTGGTGACCGACATTTATGGCACAATGGAACGGAAATATGGACCTACTACTTTCAAGTTCATTCATACTATCTGGGGTTAAAACCTTACTTTATGAGCCGATTTCATTGATTACTAATCGGCCGATCAAATATTGACAGCTGTTGATCAGCTGTTTATTATAAATAAATAAATAATGTGGACAATTCACACAACACTACTGGCATCTCAGCTCAGTTGTTAGTAGCTCTGCCTTCTGTGCCGTAGGTCGTGGGTTCGATTCCCACCGAGAACAAATATTTGTGTAGTGAACGCAGATGTTTGTTCTCCGTCTGGGTGTTATATTCTATCATAAGCATGTATTTACAAAATAAAATGTATTCAAGTATCAGCTATCTGGTTCACACATAGTACAAGCTCTGCTTAGTTTGGGGCTAGATAGTGTTGTGTGAATAGTCCACATTATTTATTTATTTAAAGCTGTTTATTATACAGCTAATATAATACTTCGAATACAACAAACAAATACTTACTTTTGGCAATCATCACATTTAAACAACGTTTATATTTATGGTATTAGTATATTATAATAGTAGCAGGGCTACCACGAGCTCCATATGGTTATGGCTATGGCTGTCAAATTGTGAATAGATAGGCTGACCCACACATTCATTTTCTTCTTGGGTTTGAATGTGTTGACACTGTTGACACAATTTTGACAGCCATAACCATAACCATATGAAGCTTATGGTAGGCCAGCAGGCACAGCTAGTTATGTAAGCAGAGACGAAATAATATAGCATTCGACATGCGAGCTAATTAGATGTTCAATTGTCACACAGTTTTAAGGATTCAATGCATGAACAGGGAAGTTTCGTAATGGCGACCACTCGATTGTGTCATCGAATAAAATGAATATAAACAGAAAATTATCTGTTTGGATGTGAAGGGTGGGTGCCGGTTCAATTATAGGCACATTAAACTTCTGTAAGTCTCAGTATGAGATCTGAGATGTACCTAATTCAAGAAAGAAAAGAAACTCTAACATGCTCTGTGTACCTCCAATAAGTCTTTGCAAAGGTAACAGTTCAACGTCAAGCGGGCCATTTGAATATACAATTTAAAATAAGTATAATAATCAAATTTTCATACAAAAAACATCTACACTATTATAGGTCGTTAATATTTTCGTTTGAAATTGTAAAATTGAAATTGTAAAATTGGAAATGTAATTGTTGAAATTGTAAAATTGAATGTTTGGGTCCCTTAGACCCATTCAATTTTACAATTTCAAATCCATAACTTCTTTATTCAGTTGTATCACAAGGATGACTTTGAAACGTCTTACAGCTAGATGAGTCTAGGTGCCAGTTCCACGCGACCAAGCCTAGAAGAACAGGCAACAAACTACGGCTTGGTTCCTACCGTTTAACTAAGTCTATGGCGCCGTTTTTTTGTATGATCTTTTTAACAACCAGAGAAGTAACGAGTTGTCTCACATCCAAGAACGAGCGAGTCTCACATCCTGAGGGTCCTTAAATGAAGGTTTACTACAAAATTCCTCCAATAATTAATTTTTTACGAAGTCTTTTGGGAATTATGGCAAACAAGATGACGTAGCACAGCAAGTGGCCCAAAAAGTGATTTTTTTATTGTGGAAGCCTAAAAATTATTGTGAAAACGTTCGTTTTTTCTCACATAATTCATCTCACGTGGAGACGATACACGTAACGATACGATAACAATCTTGTGAAGTTGTGATGTAACATAAACCACAGATAATGCAGCTGTTTAAGATACAGTCAGCCGCGCTAGAATGTAGTCCTATACAATTCTTACTTAAATTTCAAGTTAGTGTCATTGCAATGAACTTTTTTTTTAATCAGAATGAAAGCGGAGTGATTCCTGCAACACGGTTCGTTCGGGTGATCGATGAATCCACGTTAGATTTTGAATTCTTTAGACTAAAATTTAAAATTCACATTGGATGCAGCGATCGCTTGTACGATTGTGCTGCTGAAGTTTAAATTCTGTTTTTGAGAATTTGCCATTATGTTGTGAAGCTAGTGAGAGTGAGACGCCATTTAAATGTCCTACTAAGCATATTACCATGTATTCTTCTTCCAACGCTTCATTTATCATCCATAAATATTAGTTCAATATAGTGTACCAACTCTATTTTTGTTCGTTAGGTATATACCTTAAATGCTAGTGTTTCTTTTATCTTCTATGTGCCATCCTAAATATAAAAGTTTTCTTTCTTAATTTGAATTATATTAAAAAGGTGTACATTTCCGCTGCTGAGTGTACGCAATGTGTCAGATTCGGCGCACGCACTTCCGGACCTAGTTTCCTTGGTGAGTGATAACTCTGCTGAATAGGAATGACTGTGATCATGGAGAAAGTTCTGAGGTTTTAGCTATATTTGGTAGAAATCCATGCCGTTTTCATATCTGTCATTGCGTCTGTGTATTGTGTGTGTATTAAGTGGCTGATCCAATGGCGAGCTAAAACCGCCAAGTTTGCGAGCTAAAGGTATAAACGCCTATAAAACCGCGGTTTTTAGGTGCTCCGGTTTTAGCTCGCCAATGAACCGCCAACTTAACTGATGATAATCTTCAGTCTGGGGGTTCTCCAAAGTCACCAAAATCTTTTTTACTATGAAATGCCAGTATTATAAGCTGGCCTACCATGAGCTCCATATGGTTATGGTTATGGCTGTCAAAATTGTGTCAACAGTGTCAACACATTCAAACCCAAGAAGAAAATGAATGTGTGGGTTAGCCTATCTATACACAATTTGACAGCCATAGCCATAACCATATGGAGCTCGTGGTAGCCCTGCAGAATGAATAACACAGACCATTGCTTGCATAATATTACCCCAAAAGTAGGTAATCTTGATAAAGTTTTGGGTTAATAATTAAGTTTTTGACGAAATTCACTTCCTTTTAAGACTTTAAGACGTAATAATGGTCCGGCTTTGTACGGGTTAAATTATATTAAAAAAAAGTAGCCAAGTGCGAGTCGGACTCGCTCATGAAGGGTTCCGTAGCACCAAGTAACATAATATAAAGGTGCTTGTAGTTCGTCGAAAGGTAAATTGCGGTATGACGTATAAAAAAAAAACTACTGACTAGATCTCGTTCAAACCAAATATCGTTGAAAGTTTGCATAGTAATGTACAACATATATTTTTTTTAGTTTTATCATTCTCTTATTTTAGAAGTTAGAGGGGGGGGGGGGGACCAACTTTTTTCCACTTTGGAAGTGTCTCTCGCGCAAACTATTCAGTTTAAAAAAAAACGATATTAGAAACCTCAACATTATTTGCATATTTCAAAACTGGAGCCTAATTCTCGGCTCATCTCGGATCATTTCGCAATTTTATTTTATTGCTTCTTTTCGAAGAGAGAATGGCAGATTTCCTTAAGTAATTCATCAACGACCTCATCGTAGAAGCATCGGCATCTACGACATACGGAAAAGTAGAAAAAGTGCGGGGTCGTGCAATGCCAATGTGTATATTTAAGGGACATTGAAAATCTCGGTCGGCCCGAGAATTAGGCTCCTGTTTCTTCGCGTTTTAGCATTTTATTAAAAAAAAAAAATTCATTCAGACAAACACGACGATAACTTTTTATTATACTTACTTATAGTCATAAAATCATCTTTTAACCTATCTGTTATCTATGGCATTAGCTGGACCATAACACTAATTCAATTCAATAAGGAATTCAATTCAAATTATTTATTGAGTCTGTTATATCATATTCGATTCGTTTACAAAATTATATTAAATAATATTTGTTATGTAACGGCTTGATAATGATCTCTTTAAGGCTCATAAATATAAATTTATAGATTTCTAACATCAATTAGTTTGTCTGGCACTGATTTGGATCAGTTAAGCTATCTCTAGTTCGTTTGTAACGGTCTGTAGATAGCTCAACAGCTGTTGTTATCAAAAGTTATCATTGCTGCTGCAAATTTTAAATAAAACTGACTAATTTCGCTAATTCATTGTTTATTGAATTTAAACATTATAATACAAAATAATATTTCGTCGTGCTTTTCATTGTCTCTTTATGCCTATATTATTTCGTTTGCATGATTAGCAATAGCTTTAACATTATTTTTACGCCTAGAGCAGATCACAGTGGCACTCTAACAATTTTATGTAACGTCTATCAATATTTTGTGTTTCGCTAATAAAAAGTTGAATTAAATTCAGTAGGTGGGCTTAAGTTTTTACTTAAAATTAAGGAAAGATTGAAAACAAAAATATACATATAAAATCCAAATATGTAGGTCGTTCGCAAACGCAACAAACTTATCTTTACAATTTAGAGCATCAACAAATGCGCAACAGTTTTATTGCGTAAAACCTACCATAAACTTCTAAAACTCTGAAGAAAGAACCGTAATTGTATTAGCAGTAGGGTTTCAAGTCTTACGGCTGCTAAGATGGAGGAAATAACAAATAATTAAATAAATACGTGGAATAATCACAGCTTAAATCTTGTTATTGTTCTATAAAATTATATAAAAGCCATAAAAGTTTTAAGTCTAGCAAAAATATTACTACCCAAACCATATTTCTGCTGGATTATCAAAAATTTTGAAAATTTGTTTCAAGTGCACAAAAGGAGCATCTTTGAGGCGCACTTAAAATTCTTTCACCACACTCGGTTCGAAAGAATCAATGACATGTTAAGAAGAAGAAGCTGGTCTTCGGAGTTCATCCTCACACCTTGGAGCCCGCTCCAAATAATTGTCTGTAATAATTTGTATAATTGTGAGGGCTGAAGCAGTAAATAAATGTCTGTTTATCTACGTCAATAAAAAATAGCTATTATTAAAAAAAAATGGTTTAAAACATGAATATAAAAAGCTACATAGGTTCCGTTTTTGCCATTTGGCTACGGAACCCTAAAAACATACACTAAAACTTATATACATTTTGAGGTTTTTCGATTTTTTATGAGAAGTTTGTTTGATTTTTTTATATAAAATATGAGAATAAAAAACACTTTTTATTCAAACAGAGTAAGGTAGTTATTTGAAATGCTGAATACCTATCGCAAATTGAGAGGAAGGTGCCTATAAATGAATATGAACATATATGTAATGCATATTGCCTAAAAGCCTTTATTTTAAGATCTGCTAAATCCTACTCCTTTGTCTAAATAAATATGTGTCTTGAGTTGTTATGTATGTAAATATGTTAAGCACGTACGCAATGAATAAACATCTCACAAGAGATATGCAAGGTCGTTTGTACCGTCAACAGTTGTAGGTACAACATTAACAAATCTTCAAGACTCCCCAAACGTGGTTAAGCATCCGAAGTACAACTAAATTTGAAGTTTTGGCGTCACAAATTGAAAGAGCTTTTTTAAACCAATTTTAATCGAGTTTGTTGCGCTTTAAATAACATAACAAAACGAAACTATACAGTTTAGCGTGACGTACGTGGGACTAACCCACCCAACGCAACTTGGAAGCCAAACGCGCAAATGAACATCAGTGTCAAAAAACATAGCGTTAGGCCCTGAGTCTGTTATCAAATTCAAAGTCCAATATGTATTTATTCACTTTTATCACAAGGATCACTTTGAATGAGTCTATTAGGTTCCAGTTCCACGCGATCAAGCATAAGAAGAACAGGCAACAAACTACAGCTTGGTTGCCACCGTTTTTTTGTATGATCCTACTACAAAATCTTTTTTCATTACTCATACTCTGAAAGTAGGTCTGAAGTTGCCTGAGGGGCCTAATTGAAAGTAAAACTTTCAGCCCTAGGGAGAATCGCTTTCTACTGACAGCTGTCAAATTATAAAAAAAAACATATTCTATTTTATTCAACCATGTTCCAACTTTCTAAAGTCTTTCTAACTGCAAGGAGGTCGTTGAACCAAATTCCAACTTTTTATTCAGCAAGTAGGTTGGAAACCCATTACAACAGTAAGAAGTTTAAAAAGTCTAATAAGATGCGCAATGTAAAATTTAAATTTAAATAACATAAAGATAGTATTAAATAGATAATATATCTTCTAAATAACTTGATTAATAATATAGCTTCAACTATTTATTTAAAATAACATAGATTTGACATTAACCATTTTTTAAATTATGAGAATGAAAATAATGGCTGAATAATGCTGGCGAGCCGAAGCCGAAGGCCCGCCAGAGAAAAAGGAAAAAAAAACCGGGAAGGCGGCAATTCAATCTTCATTTTCACAAATTTTTCTTTCATGTTTTTATTTTTACTTTCCTTGTATTCGTAATGAAAAGCACAGTGTTTACCGCGGGTGAAAGTCTTTTAAGTCCCTCAAGCTCCATTGGCGCCCTCGCTAACGCTCTGGCGCCAAACCCGTCTCGGGACTCAAAAAACGTGACTTTCAACACTCAGGTAACAATGTACTATTAAAGCTGGCAGGATTGGCTCTAGCATTGTTTTGCTGTCTGTGATGGAGTAGCTACTTAGCTCCTTCCATCTGAATGCTGAATGCAGCTAGCCACTCGCATACTCACGTGCACAGCTTAGCGTTGCAAAGTACGTCATTCTTAGGATCTACCTAGCCCGTGCCGTGCTTTAGCCCAGTCGCAGTATCAATAATAATCAGTAGCTACACTTCAGTAATAATCTTTCTGTCAAAAGATAAGCGTTTGCTATCCTGCCGTGTCAAAAAGTGACAGGGCAAAGTCTGATTTGATTGAAGTCAAATTTATAATTGTAGCATGTAGGTGATGTTTTTTGCGTTTAAAACTATGAATATAATGTTAAGATATTTGTTTATGGACGATTTGTCTGAGACCATCACGCCCAACTTGACTGATTTGGATGCAACTTTAGCTCGACGAGAAATATTACATGCAAAGCCTGTTTTTATTACTTATAAAAATCAAACAAATCCATGACATTCAATAGAACCCATCATTCTCAGAAGTACCCTGAACCAAATAAACTATAGTAGGTGTTTATTTCTTATCTTCTGCACCATCCAAAGATTATTCTTTTCAAATTGTATTATAGTCAAACTATTTTCTGACATTGTTAGGATCGCGGGAAGTCAATGAATGGTGCATGAGGTTTCTAAAACTCGTTATTCCTGGAAATGTATACGGGAGCCAGCAGTGGACTTCCAGGCTGATGATGATGATGATAACTATATTTATTTTAAGGAGCAGTGTTACTGATTACAAGACTATTTTACTGTGATTCAAATATTCTGTGGCACCTCGACATAGACGTAAAGGATATGGTGCTGTGATTGCTCCCACAGATAACTAAATAGTGACTTGCCTATAGTACCTCTTCATTATTCTGTGCTACTGGCTCTACTGGTTTGGTTTACCACTTGTTTTGTCTTTTAGCCGTCTTTTGTTATTGCGAATACATTACCAACTCAGATATTCACAGATCGTGTGGCGACGTGGGCAGGATTTTCAAGTCGTGGAACGTTAAGTAGGTACAATGAATGCTTTATAAAGCTAGTTTGTAGTATAAATAGGACATAGAAATAGCTCTTTGCATTGATAAGTCCTTGATTTTGCCTAGTTCAGTATTTATATTTTGTTGCTACTTGTTTGTTGAGCCTTAGTTTGATAATATTCTTACTATATAAAAATAAGTCGGGTTTTCCTTCCTGACGCTATAACTCCAGAACACACGAACCGATTTCCACGGTTTTGCATTCGTTGGAAAGGTCTCGGGCTCCGTGAGGTTTATAGCAAAGAAAATTCAGGAAAAATTTAGGAAAAACCAACATTTTGAAGCCATCTGGTGGCGAAACGGAGTTCGCCGGGTTTGCTAGTGTATTATACAAGGTTATTCATTATTAGCTGCAAATACTCAGGAATTAGGTTCAACAAATAAAATAAAAAATATGTATGAAATGATTTTTTTAAGTTTTGTTATGAAAATCCCGAGAAAATCGATAAAGAATATCCTTTGGAATCATTGGCACCTGACCTATTTTGACCTTTGATCCGCGCCCGCGTGCCGTGAGCGACACGCTGCGTTCAGTCACCGCCTGGGTGGGTCATCGTCCTGTTCTCCATGGCAATCATTATGCAACAGCCGTAAAGAAATCAATAAAAATAAAATTTTGATACAAAAACTTAAATCAGTTTAGGAATTAAATTGATTCGGCCAAACCAATATTCATGACGCAAAAATTAGGCTCTGTCAGTTTGTGTAGCTAATAATGAATAACCCTGTATATTTTTTACAATTCATTACGCTTGCGTTTTCTGTCAATCTCGCCTGCTGGTCCGAAATGATGCGGTCGACGATGTAGCACGCTAACCTAGAAGATTATTCACTATTCTCTTAAAAACATTCAAGTAATAGGTGTTCGGAAAAACAGACCCTGGCAAAGAGTTTGTAAGAGGATCATACAAAAAATAGTAAGAACTAGAAACCAAGCCGTAATTCGCTACCTGATCTTCTTTCTAGGCTTGGTCACCTATAAACTAGCCTAACTTTAAGAAGTTTCAAAGTGGCTCTTGTGATGCAACTGAATAAATAAATTTTAAATTTGAATTTGAAACCTTGGGCTCTACAAAATTAGGGATTTTACTCGCAGTTCGAACTTTCGTAGATGCTTCGTAGAGACTCTACGAGCTCTACGATAAAAAGACTCGCACTGTGACGAGGTCAAATCCAATTATTTTGGAAATATGTAATTACAAGTCATCTATATTACAGGTATTTACTATGTATTATTAATTTATAATGCGAAAAACCAAAACAACTAGGAAGACGTAAAAACCTACTTTTATAGCTCTATAAAACAAATCTGATAAGATTTTGAACAATATTGTGTCTTAAGGGGCCGGCGGAGGGCGAGTTTTCATACAAACGTAATACCAAAATGATTACTAATTTAAACAGATTTTCGCTATATTATTGTAAAAATTGTATTTGTATAGTATTTATCTAGGTTCCTGAACAGTTTTTATTTTAAATTACTTACCTCAAATGAAATTAACGCCAATCACATTTTGCAATGAAAAAAATGTGTAAAATGCGATTTGTGTTTATTTCATTTGAGGTAAGTAATTTAAAATCAAAATTATTCAGGAACCTTGATAAATACCATACGAATACAGTTATTACAATAATATAGTGAAAATCTCCCTAAACTAGTAATAATTTTGGTATTACGTTTGTATGAAAATTCACCCTCCGTTGGCCCCTTAATATTTACACTGAAAGCCGGAGTGTGTACATATAGCTTGTGCTTTAAAAACTCTACCTACATACAAGTTTTTAACCGACTTCAAATAAAACAAGAGGAGGTTCTCAATTGGTCTGTTTTTTTTTGTTTGTTATAGCATAACTCTGCCATTTTTTTATCTGAAAAGTACATAAGTAATAGTGAGTAAGTTTATATGACAAGCGACTATTCTGACGTTGTTAGGACGGAAACCTGCATTAGATTTCCGTCATGGCGAACGACTACTAAAGCTAATCAATCAGTAGGGAAAACGAATCAAAGTATATAAGCTTATAAATATACCTATTCTCATTAAATAAATTGTACCTAATAAGCAAAGAGGTACCAACAATCTGCTATTACCGACGCGGCGTTAAAACAAAAAAATGTTACGCAATTCAACCGGTATCATTATTAGCGAAAATATAATTTTGTTATTGCGCTTTCTAAAATATATTATGACGTCATTTTGAACTATGTTCGGCATACTACCTTCATTGTGCTCTTACAGTCCTTTAATGGAAATGAGAAATTTGAAAGTTAATTTAATTTTTATTTCATGATACATTGAATACGGATTTGAACGCCATAACTCAAACAGACGGTGAAACTTCAATGTGTCGTTAAGCAGTCCATGTAAGTGAAACGAAAATGAAATAGAATCACGCCTCTAGTCTAGATCCTATAAAGGCACGGTGTTTCTCCCCATATGTCTTACTTTCCTAGAAACTATTTAATATTCTTTGAGAGTGACATAATACCGTAGATCACAAAGATGAATCAATAAATAAAATAAATAAATCAATCAAAAAAATTGACTATAGCGCTGCAAAATGACATCAGAAGATCATCCTGAGACACGTATATTTGGATCGCTAAGGGTAAAAAACCAATTACCGACCAGAACCCTTAAGGGCTGCGCACATCTAGGCGATGGCGATCAGCTGTAACGCTGTAACGCTAATTTGTATAAGGGAGAGAATCAGATTACTTGTACGAAAAAGTCGCATCATGTTTAACCACGTATATCAAAAATAAATCTAAATCAAATCTTACCTTCAAAGAATCAGTTTCACACTGCAACATTTTAACTTTCCACTAAAAGTAATACACTTTATGATTTCCTTTGTAGTTATTTAACAAATATCGCGATGACACTAAGGTAAACCCAAGTGCAGATGTAGGCACTTGTGATAGGGGAGATAAACTATCAGATGAATGTTTTCAATGCTTAAGCCATTTGCAAGGTCACCTTGTCCAAGATAACGCACACATCCTGCTTCATCATCATCTTCCTACTCTTATACCACTTTATGTAAGGTCCAAGACAGGGCTCAGGGAACTGATTGAGTCTTGTCCCTCCACATCCACATCTGTACCACCATCCGGTCAACTGGAACATTGCTGTCACCAACCAAAAGTCCTACTCCGCTATTTTAAGGAGTTGGGCTGACTGGGGCTTACCCCAGCCAGCCCAACTCCTTAAAACAACTCGTCCAGTTTGGCAGGGAGACAATGCACAATACACCACATCGCGGGGTGTCAGTGCAGATCTTATTCCCCCAACTCAATTAGAATTAGAACTAGAGTGTATGAGGTTGAGCTAGCACGCCACGGAAGTGGAAGCTGTAAAGTTAAACCATAGAGTCAGTTCCATAAGATTGCTAGTCTTGTCTCTGCAATTAAACGATTAGCTGGCGCGTCAAATGGAACAGAAGTGAAACTGCTTCCTGTCCGTGCATTCCACGCAGGGTCTGTAAGTATTGGCAACTAACCTGGCCGGTCTCACATTTACCAAAAGCAGGTTACCGGCGCCTGTTCACAACTTTGAAAACTTTGGTGACGAGATAAAGGGTTTTGTAATAGTATATTGTTACGCGAGGATTGAAAGTCACGAATTTAAGTCCCGAGACGGGTTTGGAGCTCGAGGGACCATTCCCTTCTCGGGACTTAAATTCGTGTCTTTCAATCCTCGGGTAACAATGTACTATTTTTTGTGCTATGGGTATCGCTGTGTGCGATCTCTTCCAGGCAACCTTCCGATGGTCTGAGTTTTAATACACATCACATGGCGGTGACATATAGACTGATATCAACTGACCAATTTCTATCTTTCAAGCGAAAGATAGAAATTGGTCAGAAAGAGAAGACCACTGGCGGCGGTCACCCATCTAATATACCTACCCTTGTGGAACGTTACTTACCTTATATTAAACTGGTGGGATACAAATAAACCCGCAATTTTGTCGAACTTTAGGTATTAATCAAGCTTATGACCTTGTGAAACGAATAAACACAAGTGGTCGATAAATATTAAGTGTCAGAATGCCAACACAACGAGTAGAACCAGTCGTAAAGTCGTGCAATCAAAATAATACAGTTAACTAAAAGCTTGTAGAAACATAGCTACATGAATTTCCAGTTTGAAAAACAGTACCAAAGCCTAGTAAACTAGTAACTAGCCAGACTTTCCACGGTAGTGGTCAAGATCCCATTTTACAATTTATTCAAATGTGTTACGAGCACTTTTAGGTCTATAATCGATGGTAGCTTATCTCTCTACCAAGCTTACTTTGTTAGTTCGATGCTGCCTGCTGCAATATAAATTGCTTGCTACTGCTAATCTGCATGGGTATAGGTATAAAAACCATTATGTAAAAATCATAATTTTTATACAATGTAGAGCCAATAATACCGAATTGTAATACCTACATAATTCAATATAGAAGCGTAGTACCTACTATTGTTTATTCTGTGCCCAAAGGCATGGCTACAATCGTTCTGAAAATACAACTAGATGTCGCTAGTAAAAGTGTAACAAAGCTGAATCGCGCTGACGAAAACGCACGGCTCTGAATGACCTTCTCGCGGTAACGTTATGAAATCATACTTACCTGGCACAGGGGACACCGTGATCACAAAGGCGGTTCCCCCAGAGCGAGGCCTATTCATTGCACTGCGAATTGGGTTGACCTCTGCGATTATCCCTAATGTGGATAACTCGGGTGCGTTATTTTTGGTAGTGGGGACTGCGTACGCGCTGTCCCCCTTTTAAATTAATTTTATCTTTCTACATATCTATGTGCATCCCCAGTACACATCTTTGAAAAAAGGATGTACTCTTCAAAATTATATGTTAAAAAATAAACAGTGACAGGGTTCACTTTAGGGATGTCGGAAATGCAATAAAGTATCGATATATATCGTATCGATGTTTTTTGAAAATATCGATATCGATATTGATATTTTTATTAAAAAATATCGATATATCGATATATCGGTATGATTTGACTTGACAGAGAATATTCGTGCTGTTGAAATTGAAATTGACTAACAGAGTTGCCAACTTAAAAACCAAACTATAAAACAGCAAATCAAGTCGACCAAAAACAAAAAATACTTATAATATAATTTGTTAAAAGATGTTAGTATAAAAAAAAGTATTTTCTTTTTGGGATTTTTTAATCTTAAAACTTATAAATGTTTATTGGTCTGAAAAAAATATCGGTTTTTATACTTTTTCGATACTTAGAATTTTATATCGATACATCGATATATCGAACTATTAAATATCGCTAAAAAATATCGATATATTGAAAAAATTATATCGATATATCGATGTATCGATATTTTTTCAACAAGCCTAGTTCACTTTAAATAATTAATTTAAAAAATACAATGATTAAAAGCAAGTTTTTTTTAAATGGCAGTTAGAGGTCGTTAAAATAAACTATCTTAGAGAAAGATGAAGTTTGCCTCCCGTTGATGTTATATTTTCATGCATTGCTGGGCTGAGTGAGTTATTACTATATCTAAGGGCTAAATCAGAAAGAAACAATAATACAGCAAAGAAACTAAAACGCATTGATTATTTTTATCATTATAGGAAATCCTGAACCTAACCTACTCATCTCGGTAGGTTATGGTGAATGAAATAGATGCAATTAAACCTGGACCATCAATAACAACACATAGTGTCTCGTCCGAGTGGCCACCTGCTGGCCTGCCCCAGATGCTCCGTATGCAAATGCCAACTAGTCTAACTGCACTGCCATGCACCTGATGGACTAACGGAACTAAAAGATATTTACATTGTAGATGGACGAGGATTCTATAAAAAATGTATTACGAATTATCCTACTTCCTATCCATAAAGGATATCCCCGTATATAAATAAATAAATAATGTGGATAATTCACACAACACAATCAAGCCCCAAACTAAGCAGAGCTTGTAATATGGGAACCAGATAGCTCATAATATACTTGAATACGTTATTTTTTTGTAAATACATAATTAGAATACAATATAACACCCAGACAGAGAACAAACATTTGTGTTCACCTCACAAATATTTGTTCTCGGAGGGGATCGAACCCATGACCTACGGCGCAGAAGGCAGGGCTACTACCAACTGAGCTGAGAGGCTAGTCATATAGGGGTATGAGAAAACAGTTGCCCCTGACACTGTCATAATCATTTAGTATGCTTTTAATATAATAACGCTCTTACTTGACGAATTTTTAATGAAACTTGTTTTAAATATAGAACGGAATTTGGATTGGCTGAAAATACAGAATCTATAGAAACGGACTCTGGACCTGTGGGTGGAAAGCGCCTTTAGTCTTTATATTAGCAATCTCTACTACTCATGCGCGTTCTTATTTTAGTAGTGTCGTGTCAGAGTATTAAAGTTATAAAGTAGAGCGCTGGTGGCCTAGTGGTAGCGGCCCCGCCTTCCGATCCTAAGGTCGTGGGTTCGAATCCAGTCGTGTACCAATGAGTTTTTCTGCCCAAAAATTTATGTACACTATGCCAGTGCTCTCAAACGGTGAAGGAAAACATCGTGAGGAAACCGGCATATCGTAGAACCTAAAAAGTTCGAAAATATGTGTCAAGTGCACGAAAGGAAAGTGTACGAAAGGAGCCTCTTCGAGGCGCACTTAAAATCCTTTCACCACACTTGGTTCGAAAGAATCAGTGACACGATAAGAAGAAGAAGAGTATTAAAAATGATCAAGAGCCGTAATAAATCCGTCATTACACGTACAGTGGGATACAGCTCAAGTTACCTAAAAACAAAGAAAAATGACTCTTACTGCAAGGACACAAGAGCTAGCAGTGTATAGTCTGATGCGTATCCTTGTGTACTTTATGGCTTGTACTGAAGAGCGGTTACCGCTGATAGTAGCTTGAAGTAGTTTTTAGAGATTTTTCCAATTCCCAAGTTGATTATGGTGGGATTTGAACCCACAACGGTACGATACTAAAATGCGCTAACACAGTTGGATTTACGAAAGTAACTCAAATTTCTTCAAGATTTTAAAATCTAGAATTCTTATTTTTACTTAAAATCCTTTTTTAAGTGCGACTCAAAGAGTCTCCTTTCGTGTACGTGACACATGTTTCCGATCGAACTTTTTAGATTCTATGACATGCCGGTTTCCTCATGATGTTTTCCTTCATTGTTTGAGAGTACCGGCTTAGTGCACATACATTTTTGGACAAAAAAACTCATTAGTACACAAGTGGATTGCAACCCACGACCTTAGGATCAAGGCTGCTACCACTTTACCACTAGGCCACTAATGTAGTCTGAACTTTCCACTAAAGGCCTGCGCACACCTAGTTCGCTGGCGTCGGCGATCAGTGAAACGCTGTCAAATTTGACAGCGATATTTGACAGCGTTTCACTGATCGCGATTGCTAGCGACCTAGGTGTGCGCAGGCTTTAAGTCCACTAAGTCAGTGAAGAAATACAATGCAAATGAAAACATCAGCATAACGTACTCACGGCCACACTTTCGATTTCGCCAGAGAAAGTGCCAGTGTGTTGACCCTTGGATCCATCTATCAGCCCTCCGGCACGAATAGCTAGCGGACCGGTTTCCGATCAATGACAGGTGGAGCCATCGATATACATACGTAATATCCATCGATGGAAAGCACAGGTGCTATGAACACTAGGCCTAGTCAAGCTCTCTTGTTTTTGAAGCTGGAAGTGTATCAACCTTGTGTACGCGAATGTACCAAAATAAATAAAACGTAGGCCAACCAAAAAATCTTATGTATCCGAAAAGCTATTTATGCTATAGTACTTATAAAACTTTCGCGATCATAACACATACTGAATCACACGGGTTACACTGATTACACGGGTATTTACAAAAAGGGTATTTCAATAAGGTAATTAGCGCGATAAATACCCGTGTCATAGATTCAGTATTAATGCTATGTTCCATGAAAATTAGGTTTCATGATTGCGCCAAGTACAACAAAAATAAAGATTTAGAAACTTGATCCCCATTCCTACTCATAATAGCCTAATACATAATTAAAACATCTTTTTATTTGACGGATTCTTGACAAAGTCTTGGAAAAATTAACACAGTTTGGAATATTAATAATTTCGTTTATTGTATTAACAATGTTAAAGCTTCACAATTGTAAAATACATAGGACAATTCTACACTAACGTAACTCCAAGGTATTTCGTAAAAAATAAATAAAGTTATACATTAAACGCTGTATACAACCTCACCATTGTCCATTCATGCAGTTATTTTTTTTCTTTTTTTAATAATCTCACGACTTCGTCCCTTTTTTGAACAAATAAAAATGTTTGTGGAACAATCATGCTGTACGGCTCGGCCTTTTTGATCGAAACTCGGAATATTTTCAGTACGTATGCTGGAAAATGATTTATATTATTTGATCTATTTATACAAGCTTGGGTGGCAAATTTATGTATGGAAATTCGGAAAACACCAGATTTAACTTTGTTCTCGCGTTCTCTAAAGTTTAGCAGCCTTACTTATAAACGCAATTTAAATTTAATCATTGCTTAAAGTTAGCCCTGTCACTGTTTGTCATTACCCAGTGGTAAGAGATGGCAATAATTTAAGCACTGTTTATCTTTAGTCGTATTTTTATAAGTGAGGCCATAGATGTTAAAAATTTGAGCTCAACAGCTGTTTTATTAGTAATCCCTAAAGTTAAGAGCCCTGAGAGTTTTAGTATTGTGTCGTTCGATATTTAAATAAACGGACATGTGGACGCTAGGCTTAAGGGCGGGGCTCAAGGGTGTAGTGATAATGTATAGCAGGGATGCTCAAACGGTCGATCGCGAAAGTTTTTCGAGTAGATCGCCAACAATTTACATAATATAGGTACCTAGTAGACTTTTTGGCCTTTGATATCTGAAGTCAAATACCCAATTTACATCAGATCCAAATATCGTAATCGAATTTCTGGTAGATCGCCGGCACTGTAAGTTTGAGCACCCCTGATGTATAGCATAATGCAGGATCGGCCCCCCCGGCACTATAAGTTTGAGCCCCCCTGATGTATAGCATAATGCAGGATCGGCACCATAAGTTTGAGCACCCCTGATGTATAGCATAATGCAGAATCGGCACCCCCGGCACTATAAGTTTGAGCACCCCTGATGTATAGCATAATGCAGGATCGGCACCCCCGGCACTATAAGTTTGAGCCCCCCTGATGTATAGTATAGCTTATAATATAGTATAGCGTATTAGCTCCTGTTGTGCCGGTTGCCCCACCCGCGGCGATGCTCGTCCTTATACTCGTCCATATTCCGTTGCCGCTCCAACTCTTCGGGGTCATCTTCTTCTACCAACTGCTCCTGAAACGTACATCACGAATTAAAACGTACATCCTCGACGGTTATATTAATACGTTATACCTAGCTTGAGTCTTTCTTTCTTTCTCTCAGCTCAGTTGGTAGCAGCTCTGCCTTCTGTGCCGCAGGCTGTGGGTTCGATCCCCACCGAGTATGTATGTGGTGATTGGTGAACATAAATGTTTGTTCACCAATCACCACATCTTCGACTGGCCTCTAGCTCAGTTGGTAGTAGCTCTGCCTTCTACGCCGTAGGTCGTGGGTTCGATCCCCACCGAGAACAAATATTTGTGTGGTTAACATAAATGTTTGTTCTCTGTCTGGGTGTTATATTGTATTCTAAGTATGTATTTACAAAAAAAAAAGTATTCAAGTATTATATCAGCTATCCGGTTCCCATATTACAAGCTCTGCTTAGTTTGGGGCTGGGTAGTGTTGTGTGAATTGTCCACAATATTTATTTATTTATTTATTTATTATCTGTCTGGGTGTTACATTGTGTTCCAAGTATGTACTTACAAAAAATGCATATAAGTATTATTCAGCTATCTGGTTCCCATAATACAAGCTCTGCTTAATTTGAGGCTATATAAGAGTGAGTCTACAATATTTATTTTATTATTATCCATGTTCAACAGTTCATCCATCTTCCCTTTGACCTAGAATCTAATATAATCTTAATCACGTGCCGGCAGGAGTTAGTAGTCAATAATAAATAGATTACCTTCCTGATCCTCTCGGTTTCGTCAGCATCAGCCTCCGAGCTCTGAATCGTCTGGTGAGGGATGTTAGAAGCTGCTGGGAATCTACGGAAACAATATTAAATTAATATTTTTTTTATGGCATATCTGGCAGACGAGCAGACGGGCCACCTGATGGAGAGCAGTCACCGTCACCCATAGACACCTGCATCACCAGAGGTGGTGATGATGCGCTGCCGGCCTTTCAAATACAGATAGACCCGCCTTTTGAAGCTTAGCTTTTTTTTACTAGCTTATATCATCCCACTGCTGGGCAATGGCCTCCCCCAAAGACTCCAGCTCCCTATATTCAGAGCTTCCTCCCAACATCTTTCGAAGGCGTCCAGATCATCCCGACAACGCTTCCTAGGCCGACCACGAGGCCACCGTCCGCCAGGAATCCGGCTAACGTAACGAGCTTAGCTTATCTATGAGAAAAGAATAAAATATTCATCAATTCAGTGATCAGTCCGTAGCATGACAAAGTAAAAGCATCTTCTTCATCAAATCTTCTGATTTCCGCATGACGCAACAAGACTTTAATAACTTTTTATTGATTGTGTTTACTACACATTCACAAATCACAAAGATTGGTACGGGGCTGCGCTGACCGCTGCGCCATCGGATCCTAATCACACTCGACGAATAACTCATAAGGACTGTTCGGCACTAACGCGACCGTGGCTCCATCTACAGGTTTGACGTTACAGTCAACTACTTACCTGCTCGATAACCGAAGTTGTATTCAGTTGAATCGACGAGAGATGTCACCTTGCTTTTTCATAACTTAAAAAATCTTTGTGATTTCCTTAAGACATTCATAATTGTTTATAACATTAGTTCCGTTGGTACTCACGTTCCCTCCCGCACCCGCTGGTCGTAGAACTCCTCGATGGTGAGCGCCGGGATGGCCGGGTAGCCGAGCCCGTACACCGCCTTCTGCACAGCGTCGCGCGTT
The DNA here is from genome assembly GCA_939531255.2 of Thera britannica. NCBI lineage: Eukaryota > Metazoa > Arthropoda > Insecta > Lepidoptera > Geometridae > Thera > Thera britannica. Next base: position 14,536,569 of record OW618046.2, on the reverse strand, counting down.
ATGATGACGGGCCGCAGTGGAGGCGCTCGGGGCTTCTGCTTGGGCTTCGGCTCTGAAATCAACCATTCATGTAATATTAGGCAAGGTGCAAGTAATATACCGCCGGGGCGAGAAAGTGAATATTCACATGACCCTTTCTCGTCCCACTCTTGGCAGCGGACGGTTCACAGGGGGGTTTTTAGTGGGTTCATGCCCCACATACCCTCTTTCGTCTCTCCCCCGCGGCGGAAGAGAAATGCTATTTGATATTTGATATTTATTTATTGAACCATTACGTTACAGTAATATAACATTGGTAAGTCAATTTTCACAAATAAGTCTTAATATTAATATTATAATTTCAATACACACTAACTTAATATGTATTAAGTACGTTACGTTTGCAAATCAGAGAATGAGCAGCTCAAATATTCATTTAAATGGTAAAACGGTAATGGTAATGCGAAGGCATTTTCCCCTCTTTAAAAAAAAATAAAGGTGCAAGTAATATAAAAGGCAACAATATTTATGTACTATGCACTAGATTTCACGGCCCGAAAACTCACACTTGCCTTTTAAATTAATGAAATATCAGAACTTTAGCATACAAGGTCTCCTAAGTTCTTTTTTAGGGTTCCGTAGCCAAGCGAGAGACCCTTCCAAAGTGGTAAAATGTAAAGAAGCAGAGCTTGTACTTTGGGAATCAGATAGCTGATATAATACTTATATACTTCTTTTTTTTAAAATAGAATACAATATAACACCCAGACAGAGAACAAATATCACCACATCAAAAATTTGTTCTCGGTGGGGATCGTACCCACTACCTACGGCTCAAAAGGCAGAACTACTACCAACTGAGCTGAGAGGCAGTTGTTTTATTGTTTAATCAAAACCTACCATTAGCATGTTTGGCCATATACTCCAAAATAGGCTTTTCCTGCTCAATGCTGGCCAGTTCATCAAAGGCCTGGTTCACATATGTCTGCAGCATGGTAGTGAAGTACTCTCTCTTAGTGGAGTCGTCTATAGCAGGGTTGGCCATGGCTTTGGACAGAGTGGCGAGTTTGTCTTTGAGCTCTTTCATCTCCTTGTATCTCTTTATTTTCGCTTCTCGGGATCCCACCTTGATATACATTAATTACAAATCATTCTCACAGCAAAATCTCTAATACAGAATATAAATAAGTACTGTCACTACTGACGCATTCAATCTATTCAGTTTTCATGATTTTTGTTTGTTTTGCTGCTTTAAAATGGTTATAAGTGTCTATTCTGTTAGACTCAAACATTTAGACTAGGTTTTTTAGCAGTAGCCATTGTGTTTTGGACAGAACTGTATCAAAGCAGACAAAAAGTAATCTAAAAGTTAAAATCAATGTTTTTTACAGGTAGGAACATACCATACTGGCAATCTTGGCTTGTTCGCTATTTGGCCTGCTGACAGTTGTGTCACTGGAAGGTTGTGGGACCTCAATATCTGTCACTCCATAGTCTTTGCATCTTTGTATGAAATCTCTGGAAAAAATCAAAAGCAAACACCAAACGTCACTACAAAGCTTTGCCAATCAGAATACACATATTTTAAATGGTTCTAAATAGCATGCTGCACTAATAAAAATATCATAGTTATTTCAAATCACCTAAAATAAATTTCAGCTACATGTACAACATCTTTCCGAGCCTGGTTGCATAGCTTCAGATTGAGTGTTCCCAGAAGAGCGGGTAACAGCAGGTACTGCAGTGTCTCTGTAGGTAACTCCTCGATGCTCTCATTTGTACTGAACATGCCAGACATGGAGACCATGTTTGTGGCTTTTTCAAATTTCGAAATTGCTGTTTTGATGCTCATCTGTAATCAAATAGAGTAAGCATAATATATATAACTATAATAGCAATAGGTTTTATTTTATAAGAATCAAAAACAAAAATTACCTGAACCGGGTCACTATTCATCGCTTCATTACTATTTTCGATATTTTCAAACAGTTTCATAGCCTGATCGAATACATCTCGCAAAGACTCTTCGCCTGCATGAGGACCTGCTTCACTTTGTGCCATTGTACAACTTGGTACAACTTCTTTACCGTAGAAGTAGATTGCTGGGCCTTCGAAATCTGGTACCTATTCTCGCGAATATAATGCAACCAGAATCACAATTCAAGAAAAGAATTATTACCTACTGAAAGAAGTAAACTGCAATTTTTCTAGGTTTTTCTAAATTTCTTGTTTGTTTGTAGCTTTTTCTTCTTCTTAATTATGGCATCTGTCCATTCGGATCAATATGTTTGTGTTATCTGCCATGACAACTGTCAATGTCAAGCAAAGTCAGTCAACCTGTCTCATACCTACTCATACCTACTTCAACCGCGTCAACCAAACAAAAAAACAAAAAAAGTAACCTTTTTCTATGTTGTAGACTTGTAGAAGGCTAGGAGGCACACTACTCTCTCGTAGAGAGTATTATATTCCTTGCACACTACTTTTCTACTGTAGGCATACATACACATAGAACTCGACGAATCATGCGACGAATTCTCTACAGTTCTACACTTTACTGTTTGCCGAGTATCAACAGAGTATTGACATACCATTATTGAGACATAGCTAGAATACCAACTGGATTTCTCGTCATAATTGTGTACCTACTAGGTAGATGCCCACTACCTTTCAAATAAAGGCAATATAAACTTTCATTGATAATGTTTTCGGGACTACTGTTTTACACCCTGTAGGTAAAGCCCTTTATTTGTTGAGATGCGCATCGCGAGATCGCAGTTTGGGCGAACCATTAGTTATATTAAACGACAGAATCAGAATAGAGGCTGCAATTTATTAAGGCTATTACTTATACTTACCTCTGTACCTACCTACTTAGTGGAAGACTAGACTAGACTAGCGAGCAGGCAGACCTAGCGCTTATTTACCGCAACTCTACAGCCTGCCAGTTATTGATTAGCACAGCATCCTAGCCAAGTAAATGTGTGGTTCATTCAGTCAGTGGCCTCACAGTGTTGGAGTCAGGAGCACGTATTTTGAATAACACTCATGTGAGTCTCAATGCTTAGAGTTATCGACCTGTACCAATGACTAGTGGAAAGGTGTGTGATGCAGAGATTATCATTACGTCACTCACACTGATCGGTTTAGTTAGAGCACTTGGCGTTGAATGAAGAACTTTTATGCCGCGTAACGCTCCCACTTACTCGTAAGTTTTATTCAAATCAATGCACTCATGCAGTATTATGCGACTCCGGTAAACAGGTAAGTAAGTCAATTGACATCCTAAATTAATAGTTAACATATGAACGCCCGGGGATCGGCTTTGCGGTCTATGAAAACTGAAAAACGTTTTTTGCATTGTTAGAATGTTGAGAGTTAACAAAGAACATAAGGCCATACAATTAAGGTAATTTTATGTGATCTGATATCCTATGTAGCAATGTCGCCGTCGTAGGCAGCCCTAATTAGTTCCTTCTTCCTGTCGTGCGTGTTACGAGTTCTTCCGAACTAGTGTGTTGAAAGGATTCTAGGCCAAAGACCACCGGCGATGTAGGTACTCCTCGCTCGCACATTATGACCCCTTGACCCAGCCTTGACCGCATTGAACTTATTTATCGAAAATTGCTAGCAACTATTTTCAGTTTAGCAAAAAATTAATTTTGATCGTTCCAAGTTTTCCAACTTAAAAGTACCTACTTAGGTATTCCTAAATTGAAAGTGGCTATTGGGGTCACACATATTCTGCGGCATTATGCGTCAGTTTAGCCGGCTTCTTTCCTACTTGACAGCCCTCATAGCTCAGTTTGGAGTAACTCTGCCTTCTGCGTTGGAGAGCGTGGGTTCGATTGCCACCGAGAATAAAATATTTTGTATGGTGAGAACCGATGTTTGCTCATTGACTGGGTGTGATTTGTATTATAAGTACTTACAAAAAATATCAGTATTATATAGTTACCTGATCCCATAGTACAAGCTCTGCTTAATTTGGGGCTAGATAATGTTGTCTGGATCTCGTCGACGACATACGCTACGTGATCGTCGCGTGTACGGCTGATGAAGCGCCACGCGGGGAAAATACGGGAGTAATAATAGCGGATGCGCTGCACTTATTTGTGTGTACTTGTAGAATAACTCTTCTACCCCCGAATACTGAAACGCAACTCAGATATAAGCACGTCTCAAGCGACGAATATTTGACAGATTTTCATTGAAAACTGTCAAATATTCGTCGCTTGAGACGTGCTTAAATCTGAGTTGCGTTTCAGTATTCGGGGGCTAGTGTGGTAAATACAAGGGCATGACTTACTCGCCATTGATGCCATTTCTGGAAAATTCTGGCGGGAAACCGGTTGAGTGGCTCGCGCAGGATATGAACCATTACCATTGTTGTGCCGAGCGCTCCTTGAGTCCTTGCACAATCGTTTTGAATTCCAGGACCGTCTCGAACTCTTCCAAAACCTAATTTTGGAGTCAAGGACGTATTTAGTTGCTGTTTCTTTCTTACTTAGCTGCCATCTGCATTTTCGCTTGCGTGGTGTTAGCAGTTTTCCTTTTTTAATTTCATTTTTCTATGCGTGATTGAGTTAGGCATTCAAACATCGTAACTTTTGCTTTTATTTTACTAGTGGTTCGCACTGAACTGAGTTCTCGTGATGTGCGGTCCAGAGTAACATGTTAGGACTTTCCCTCTGGGCTCTGACTACTCCCTACTAGCTTGGTAGGTATGGTAATTTTCTATGTAGATACGTAGTTTATCTGTGCACAACGATCATAGATTATTTACGCCTCATCGATCATAATCATGTTTAACCACGCGAGTGTGTATACTAATTCACACGCCCTCGCGACTATTTATCGTTCAATTTTACGCTCTAGGTACCTACTATTATTTAATTACTAAGAACAACAAACAAAACATTAGATATTAGGTATCTTACAAAGATACTGCCTAGGAATGGAATTCACAACGTTACCACATTATACGTACCTAATTAATTATTTGACGATTACCTATGTCGTAAGATGCAACAAAGGAAAGATGAAAATGATTGTTGATGAACTAATTTGCCTCAACAAGAATGAGGACCCGAAACAAAGTCCCCACATAAGTATGCTTAGTAGTGTCTTATTTTTGTTGTTTTTCATTTCTTTTCAGGTGTAACATGAAAACCTAAGCCTTGCATCATGGATCGCTTCACGGCTCTTGCTTTCTACCTCATTGCTACTGGATTTGCATACGGGTTCAATGGAGACAGCTTCGAGCTGGAGTGCCCTGACGAATGCGACTGTCACTACTTCAGGATAAACTGGGTGACGGACTGTTCGGAGAGCAACCTCACGGAGGTTCCATACGATGAACTCAGCCTGAGCGTCTACATCTTGGATCTGAACGGGAACAACATAACAAGCTTGAAGCCGTTCCCGAGTGATATAAAGATGAGAAGGCTCCAAATAGCCGATAATCGGCTCACGAAGGTGGAAAAGGAATCGTTCAGAGGGTTGGAGTATCTGATTGATGTGGACTTGTCGGGGAACAATATCAGCTACGTCGATCCAGAAGCTTTCTCGTAAGTACTTAGTATTAGAGGTTGGTCAGTGGAATTCGACACTATAGGTACTTAAAACCTTCGGGAACTTGATTCTAGCCGGAAAGTCAATGAAAATACGCAGGGTCCATTAAAGCTGTTTTTATTCACAAAAACAAGACACTTAATGTTCGTCAATTTGTTTATAAGATTAGTTAAATAAAATAAGATTTAATTATACAGTGAAATACGTGTCGTCAAGCGAGAGCAGGGTACAGAAGAGAGAGCGAGACAGCAATACAGTTATCTGTCATAGACACCCTGACAGTGACATAACCATATACTATGAGTGCGTTCAAAGATCCTAAATATTAACACTTCCCCTTAGGACTTTGAGCGACTCAAACAGAATACATTTCACAAGAAATCTTAATTTGAGACTCTACCATAACAATACAATTCATGCTCTACGACTCTACGTGCAACATGCAATTTTTAGACTCTACATACATTTTTCAGCAATTATTTTGTAGAGCTATATTAATATAGTATATAGGTAGTAGGTGGATACAGAACAATCCACAATTACATGAATATAATATAAAGGTAACACCTACGTCTACTTAGGGATCACATTCATTTCATGTGTAAACAATTTATGTTTACATCCACCTAACGCTTTTGTTAGTACATCAGCTATCATTTGATCAGAAGGTAGATATTTAACAATTAAGAAATTCTTCCTAACCAGATCTTTGACATAGTGATAACGAAGATCTATGTGCTTCGTTCTCTTGTGACAATATTCTTTACATTCAAGAAGCTTGTGTGCACTTTGATTGTCATTAAACAATGTTATTGGAATATCTTTAGTTACAATTTCTGACAAAAAATTCCTAATAAAACAGAGATCTTTACATACATCAGAAATAGATAGATACTCAGCTTCTGTACTTGATAAAGCTACACAACGCTGTTTACGAGATTCCCAACTGACATTATTGCAACCAAGCTTGACTACAAACCCCGTATAAGACTTACGATCCACTAGGTCGTTAGCCCAATCAGCATCAGAGAAGGCCGTTATACTTAAATTATTAGACCTATTAAAACATAGACAATAATTTATTGTGCCTCCTAAATATCTCAGGATGCGCTTCAAAGCTAACCAATGAGTCCTATTAAAATTGTTGCTAAACTGGCTTAGTTGACTACATGAAAAAACAATATCAGGTCTAGTGCACACAGATAGATACATTAAGCTACCAAGAAGTTCTCTATAGCTATACATATAGTCATCAGGGTGTTCACTCTCACTTACTTCTAATTTACAATTAGGTACCATGGGAGTAGACACTGGTTTACATTTATCCATGCCAAATTTAATTAACAATTTATTAATATATTCGGACTGGTCAAGTTTTATGACATGCTTAATCCTGTCTCTATATACATTCATACCTAAACAGTTTGTAACTGAACCTAGGTTTTTAATACTAAAACTATTTTCTAGTATAGGCAATAATTCGTTTTTATCACAGCTATAAAATATGTAGAAATCGTCGACATACAAAGCTATAATTATGAGATTATTACCTTCTTTCTTAATATAAACACATGGCTCACATTTACTCTGTTTATAACCATTTTCAGATAATAATGTATGAACTTTTTCATTCCATATTCTGCTTGCTTGTTTAAGGCCATAAATGCCTTTTGATAAAAGACAAACTTTACTAATATCATTATTGGAAAAACCTGGAGGTTGTTCCATATAGATGGTTTCATCCAATTTTCCATTAAGAAATGCAGTAGTTACATCCACATGATCTATGCTTAAATCTAGCTCATTAGCCAAACTAAATAAGATTCTCATAGTGCTATGTCTAACTACAGGAGAGAAGGTTTCATTGTAATCTATGCCTCTAACTTGTGTGAAACCTCTGGCGACCAATCGAGCCTTAAATCTATCGAACTTGCCTGAGGCATCATGTTTACGTTTATAGACCCATTTACATTTGATGACTTTTCTATTTGGTGGCCTGTCGACTATTTCCCACACATTGTTTGCAATGAGCGAATTATATTCGCATTGCATGGCAGATTGCCAATGTTGACCCTCAGCACAAGACACGGCTTCCTCATACGTGTGAGGATCGCCTGGAAGTGCATGATGTGCCATGAGAGAGAAATCAGTTTCATATTCTTCATACCTCAATGGACGCTTAGAACGAGTATACCGAGCAGGTCGAGCAGAAGAGCGCGAAGGCGAAGGCTCTGGGGCTACAGCTGCTTCCCCTTGAGGTGCCACTAGATGCGGCGACGTCACCCGCTCACAGGGTACGTCTACGATCGGCGAACACGGAGAGCCAGCCTCGTTCTCGCTGCCAGTGCAGTAGTACTCATCCTGATCTGAAATCACAGATTTATTTGTTTCAGTATCTAATACAATAATATTTGGATTTATTTCTCTATCGTTACTAGAATGTGGTTGACCATCATTCAGTTCAACATTGGTACTAGAATCTAAAATACTTATATTAGAACTAAGTTCATTCTGATGACTAGACTTATTATTATTATTCAATTCATAAAACATAAAATTATTAGAATTAATATCTTTGTCAGTCTCATAGAATTTATTTTCTATAAATGCTACATTCCTAGATATAATAACCTTAGTAGGGTTAGCGGGGTCTGCAAGTCTATAGCCCTTAGAGGTCTCGCTATAGCCCACAAATAAATACATTTTGCTTTTAGCACCCAGCTTGTTCCTTCTTTGCTCAGGGATAAGTGAATAAGCAATACAGCCGAATATACGGAGATGACTAAGATCTGGCCTTGATCCAGTCCATTTCTCCTGTGGAGTAAGGCCAGATAAAGATGTAGTTGGGGACCTATTTTTTAAATAAATAGCAGTCATTACTGCTTCACCCCAAAAACGCTCCTCCAGGCCTGCCCCTCGTAGCATGCATCTCGCTTTTTCTAAGAGAGTCCTATTAAGGCGCTCTGAAACACCATTTCCCTGAGGACAATATGGAATAGTGGTCTGATGGACAATCCCTTCCTTTTTGAAGTAATCAGAAAAATTGCTATTACAATATTCTCCCCCATTATCGGAACGTAGTATTTTTATTGGAATACCCAATTGTTTTTCTACTTGTGACTTAAAATCAATAAAAGTAGAGAATACCTCATTTTTCCTCTGAAGCAGGTAGCCAAAGCTTTTCCTAGTAAAGTCGTCCGTGAAGGTTACCAGATATCTAGCGCCACCCCAACTTGCAACAGGCATGGGGCCGCAGACATCCGAGTGTATGAGTTCCAAAGGCTGGCTTGCTCGGTGATCACTTTTGGTTGGAAACGGCTTAGCTGCCATTTTCCCTTCCATGCATGGTATGCAGTCTTGCAACTCTTGCTTGTGATTGAACTGAAACAACACACCATTAGCCACACCATTCTTCAATGCTAGCATACCTTCAACTCCAAGATGGCCTAGCCTCCTGTGCCAGACATAAATCGGCACCTCAGCCACGTTAGCACTCTTTGCCTCCTGCTTAGGCAGGAGCGCCGAAGAATGCGCCACCAAACCGCACGTAGACGATGAACTTGGAACACGGGCTTTACCAGATAATTTGTAGATGCCATTTTTGCTATAGGCTTTACAAATTGAATTGCCAGAGATAACACAATTTTCATAGATATGACCACCCTTGTTGTTAAATGTTACAGTAAAACCCTTCTCACATAACCTACTAACACTCAGCAAGTTAATTGATAACTCAGGTACAAAAGAAACATTTTCAATATTCCTAACCATATCATCTGTTTCCAATAATACTTCACCCGATCCCAAACATGATATTTGTTCATTGTTTGCTATTTGTATCTCACTTTTACAGTCTTTAAAATTTGATAACCAACTTTTATTATTGCACATGTGCTTTGAACAGCCTGAATCGATCACCCAGTCCTGGTCCTTAGCAAGAAAAGCAGTTGCGACAAAAGATTTCTCTCCATCATCTTCTTTGTTCTTCTTGTCACGCCGAAGTTTGAAGCACTTTGCCTTCAAATGGCCTTTCTTCTTACAATAAGTACAGGTTTTAATTTGTTGTCTTGAAACAAAGGCTGTTGCAGATGTACCTGAATCAGACTTTCTGAATTCTTCTTGCAATAATCTGGATCGTACTAATTCACTTGATAGACTTCCTGTTAAACACACCGTCTCAAGACTGGAAACAAGATGATCATAATTCTCTGGTAGTCCGCTGAGGAGTAGTTCTGCGATCTCACCATCTTCGGTTTCTTTTCCAATATCTGCCAGCTGCTGAACGAGAGTCATAACTGCATCCACATACTCAGTGACCGATGTAAACTTAGATAACTCGACTCGATGCAGTTGTCGTAGAAGTAGAACTCGACGATACAGGCCCTTGTCTTCAAAAACTTTGGCTAAGTTCGTCCATGCTTCTCGACTCGTTTTAGCGTTATGAACATACTGATAACAGTGTGGTTTCACTGCTAGGCAGATTCTGGCAAGGGCTCGCTGATCTTTCCATTCTTCAACATCTATGCCTTGAGTGCAAGACCATACATTTTCTAGGGTTAATGTCATTTTCATGCAAAATTTCCATGTGTTATAGTTGCTCATACCCTCGAGCTTATCAACATTGTAGCTAGTATTCACTGAATTGTTGTTGTTGGAGCCGCCAGTGGACATAGTAGCAGCAGCAATACTCACGCCTGCGGTCGGCGGTGTAGACGTCGCCATGACGAGCAGCACGAGGCACGCGCACGCAATACAAAATGCACACGGTCTCCGACCCTGCGATGCTTTCGGCTTTTGAAAGAATCTCTTGAATATCCCGGTTGTCGTTAATAAGATTTCTTGTGCCGTCTGGGCTTCCAAAACCTATTAGAGGTTGGTCAGTGGAATTCGACACTATAGGTACTTAAAACCTTCGGGAACTTGATTCTAGCCGGAAAGTCAATGAAAATACGCAGGGTCCATTAAAGCTGTTTTTATTCACAAAAACAAGACACTTAATGTTCGTCAATTTGTTTATAAGATTAGTTAAATAAAATAAGATTTAATTATACAGTGAAATACGTGTCGTCAAGCGAGAGCAGGGTACAGAAGAGAGAGCGAGACAGCAATACAGTTATCTGTCATAGACACCCTGACAGTGACATAACCATATACTATGAGTGCGTTCAAAGATCCTAAATATTAACACTTAGCTCATTCAAATTTCAAAAACTACAAAAGTAATAAATAAACATCTCTTGTAAACCAGAACCAGTGGTCTTCTTCTTACCGTGTCACTGGCTCTTTCAAATCAGGGCCTCAATTCTAGACCAGTGACTTTTTTGTCACGGTAGATAATATGTAACACAAGAACTGTCAGTTTCTATAGTGAATGTGACAGTTCTTGTGATATATATCTACCGTGACAAAAAATTCACTGGTCTAGAATTGAGCCCCTGTGTGGCTCCTTTCGCGCACTCGACACATGTTTTCAAATTTTTACATTCTACGACATGCTGGTTTCCTCACGATGTTTTCCTTCGCCGTTTGACCAGTAGTTATAGTTGGTATGTAATGTACCCAGGTAGCCCTATTATATGTACCTGCAAGAAGGATAATCATTGTTTAATCTGTGCCAACCAACTCAATTGTCCAACGCGCTATGAGTCATGCATGAACCATTAATTGGACCTACCTGGGCTACCTACTTAAACCTACGTTATTGTTTACCTCGCATCAAGTACATTTCACATGGAAGTCTATTATTCGCTTCGTAAACATGACATTCATCCACCACACAATGCGTGCTGTGCTGATGATAAAATTGTTCAAATTGCTCGTGATCTTGTTAGGGCACGGCCAGAGGACCAATTGCCGTCAACTACTGCCAATATTAGATAATGGTCACACAACGAATGCAAATTGAGTTTTGCCCGTTCCAACTGAACGTTTTGTTTACGCTCAAGTCTTACGAGACAGCTTTTGAAAGTATTATTTCGATTAAAATTAAATTGAAAATAAAAGAAATTGAAATTACTCGCACGTGAGGCCTAAAGTTGATAGACGCAGGGTTCGTGACGTGCGTGACCTATGATGCAATGCTCTGATAAAGGCGATGGTTATCATGTAAAATCTGGTTGGCCATATTATGCGTGCTCCATCTGCTCATTGTATAAAAAAAAATACGTATGTATCTACCGTAGGTTTCAATCAAGGTGTTTTAGATTGCGCAAGATTTTTAAAATACATTTTCTAAATTTTCAGGGACTCTCGTGGGCTACTAAACGTGGAGCTACAAGACAACCCAATAAGTGTGGTGGAAGGTCCTTTCCTGGTTTCCGCCACGTTGCAGTACCTCGACATCAGCTCCTGTAACCTGAGCGCCATCAACCCGCAGTTTTTCGACAATATCACGACGCTCAACACCGTCGACATGTCAAATAACCCTCTAGTAACTATAGAGGCAGGAGTTTTCGATGTTCTCACCAGTCTGGAAAATCTTAAACTCAACGACTGTAAACTGAAGACGATATCTGAAAATGCGTTTCTTATCTCAGTGAACCTTAAAAATTTAGAGCTGGCTGGCAACAGCTTGACCGAAACAGACTGGCCTGAAATCCTCGGGAAATTAGTCAGACTGGAATACTTGAACTTGAGGAAATCCGGCTTAACTTCCTTATCTGAAGATACTTTTTCGAACTGTACGAATCTAGTATCGCTCATTTTGGCTGATAACGAATTGAGAGATTTGGATGTTGCTGCAACGTTGGGTAACAGTGTTAATCATTTGGAATTACTAGATCTTTCAAATTGCAAAATCCAGGGCCCGATTTCAGGTGATGCTTTCGCTAATGCGACTAGACTGAAAAGCTTGTATCTTTCTGGAAACCCTCTCTTTGCTCCTGATTTAAAAGAAGCATTGGCTCCATTACCGAAATTAGAAAAATTGTTTATGAGCAACTGCGGGCTGCGGAATCTTCCAGACAACTTCAATGTTTTTGATAATCTTCAAGAACTTGATATTTCTCACAACCCTCTCGTCAATGTATTTACGAAACTTTTGGCGCCACTTGAAAACCTAGAATATCTCAACATGGGATATAGTAATTTGTCCATTATTGGTCCAGATTCATTTTCAAAGATGACTTCAATGAAAAGGCTCGTACTTTCCGGTAACGACTTGCTTTCTCTTGAAGCAGGATTGTTTGGAAATCTGACACAATTGACTACTTTAGAGCTGGAATTTTGTGGCTTGAAGAGACCCTTGAACGCGAATGCTTTCTTCAAGAACCTCACTTACATGGACTTAAGAGAAATTAGACTAGGCGGGAATCCTCTGGTAATACCGGAGAAAGGACCTTTGTTCCCGAAGCAGCTTTCGCAAGTAACAATCCTCGATCTGAGCAATTGCAATATAACGTCGCTAAACATTGACGCTTTCAAACATACAGTCAACTTAACAGATTTGAATCTTTCTGGAAATCGCATTAAATCCGTAGAAGGAAGTTTGTCTTTCCTAGAAATATTACATCACCTGGAAAAAATAAATCTGAGCAACAACAACTTGACCACAATCGATCCACTAATATTTATCAACAACCCTAGATTGCATTCTTTAAATCTGCTAGGTAATCAGTTCGTGTGCGATTGCAAGATCGCTGAGATGTGGGACTGGGCTAACATGATAAAGGGTGATCTGGATGTTCTAGTAGGAGCTAAGAGCGCCGAAAAAGATATAGTCGTAAAAGGAAACAAGAAAAAGAAGCACTTACACTGTCACTACAATGAGAGTCAGCTCCGCAACATGAGCACGACGTTAAACAAGTCAGTACCGGGCAGAAGGCCTTTCATAAAGCCCAGGGAACTGACATATGCGAACCGAACGTGGGCCAAGTACGTGCGGGAGTCAGGCTGCGAGCCTCTTGTGCAGATCCTGCGACCCGTCGCTCTTATGGCGGATTTAACCGAAGTCAGCAATATGGCATTTCCAGTATTTAGCTTCTTAGGTGTAATGCTTCTTATTACGGTTATTGGATGTGTTGCAGGATCTATATCAGGAACAATTTTGAGAAAAGATGAGGAACGGAGAGCACAAGAACAGGCATATATGAATGAGCAATTATCTGTTCACGAAGTTAATTGTCTAAATTAAGCATCGTTCAAATATTTCATATGCTTTTCATTAAAAGACAAAATGGGTAGCCTATCTCTAATATTACCTGACCTGACTTACCTTGGACAAAAGTATGAAAGGAACATTTACATTAATCTAATACCTATACTAGTCACGTTGCCCCAATATTATAGTGAGGAGACATACTGTATAATAAATAGATAAATCATGAGGTTTTCATTCTCATTCGTAGACTGTAGTCATGTAAGTTTTGTAGTTGTATGTGTACATCAGTATTAAATTTCTAATAAAGATACAAAACTGCTGTTTTAATTATACAAAGTTATTTTTTTCTTTTAACCTTCAGTCTCCAACGTTTCACTAAACGAATTTGCTTATTTCTAAATAGATTTCTTCACAAGTGCTCTGCAACTTGTCTCAGTGTTTATAATCGATTGCCTTGCTTTGCTCAAGACTTTACACCAAATGCAATAGAGCTCAACCAACTGTTTGCACTGTAGGTACTACTTGTAGTTTTGTTCTGCTAACTTGTAAAGCAAACCTCTCTTTTACATTACATGATAACGCTACCCGGCGCGTTCCGTCTGGTGCAACGTTTTCACGAATTTTTATTTCATTTCCTGTGTATACGTAAGAGAGGTTCTTCAATTCCGGTATTCCGGCATGCACTTGTAACCAATGCCAGATAGATAGCTAACTAGTCTGATCTGAAGAAATAACTGTAAAATACATGATTATGAATGCAGAAATGTACCTCAATATTGCATTCTACCTAGAGGAAATCTATTTAGGTATACCCATAGTAGGCGTGAGAATAAAAATATTTAGTTTTCAATACTTTTTATAATTTAATTTCTTTTCACTAAATTATTTTTGGCGGATATAATATAACTAAAACTATTATCAACAATAAATTAGTACGTAATATTATCAACTATTGTGTCCAGCGCCTGACATGCTTGTTTTCTTAATGTAAAAATTTTCCTTGTAAACTTTTTTCCTCAAGCCGGGCTTTTCACTTTCAGGACTGTCGTTGCTCGCCATGGTGGCCAACTCGCTGTCGAGAAGCCGGGGTATCGATATCGGTTCAAATCCGTATTGGAATTGAGGTTCTACGAAGAATGTATTACTTTTGTACCTATTGTAAGGCTGCGTTGAGTGGGCCGCGTTATCTCGGGGCACTCCTTTAGAGTAATCAAACTCTTGCTCGAAGGGAGTCGCCGTTTTGTACTGTGCGAAAAATGGTTTCATATCCTGCGTCGGATAAAAACTGTAAGGGATAGCGGTGTACTTTCCGCTCTTCTGTTTTTTCTGGTTATCATTGTCGTTGAATACGTATTTCTCTGGTTTCTGCTGTTTGTACAGTTTGTAATAGTCTACTTTTTTCTTATGATGATCAGTCAGACTCTCTGGTTTGCTAATTGAATAATCCAAGAAATAGTTTTCTTTAGTATCGTCTTTGGCATCCTTGTAACTCAAACGCGAGCTCTTTGGATATTTGTCAGATGGGTCGTGGTACTGTTGGAAGGGAGAGTCTTTGAAGTCGTTATCACTTTGGTCACGCGAATTCCCGTAGTTATCTGGGTTGTATATGTCTTTATCGTGGTCGTTAGATGTCCCGTACCCCGGGAAACCGAAGGCTGCGTTTTTGTATGCCTTTTCAAAGTCTTTCTCTTCATCCTCATCCATGCCGAACACTTCTTTTAGGTGTTCAATGTCAGAGTGTTCTGGAGTTTCTTCTTTAATTAAGATTGATTTTGTGTTTTCGTGCACACGAGTTATCGGAGCGTGATTTTTTTGATGCGGTTTCGAGTCATGATGCGTTGGCGTAGAGTGCGTTTTATGTGACTGCGGTGCTGGAGACGGCTTCAGGGGACGAGGTTCAGGTTGTGGTTGTACGTGTTGATTCGGATCCACCTTTATGGGCGCAGAAATCCTGATCTCCTCTTCATAATCAGATAAGGGTTGAAACGCTCCTGAACTTGTTTTGGTGTAATATTGTATGGGTTTAAACGAAATATGATGGTCGTCATGTTGGTTGTGATGGAAACCAGCATTTGGTTTTTGGTTGTATTCTTGCTCTCTGTGCTCGGGTTTGAGGTGAGGTGTTGGTTTTGGTTTTGGAGATTCATGGTGCTCATTCCGATTTTCTTGATTTTGATTGTGATTTTCATGATGTTGACTGTGATTTTCATGGTGTATGTTGTGATTTTCACGATGTTGATTGGGATTTTCATGATGTTGATTCTGATTTTCCTGATGTTGATGGTGATTTTTATGTGGTTGATTATGATTTTCACGATGTTGATTGGTATTTTCACGATATTGATTGGGATTTTCATGATGTTGATTCTGATTTTCCTGATGTTGATGGTGATTTTTATGTGGTTGATTATGATTTTCACGATGTTGATTGGGATTTTCACGATATTGATTGGGATTTTCATGATGTTGATTCTGATTTTCCTGATGTTGATGGTGATTCGTATGTGGTTGGTTATGATTTTCACGATGTTGATTACGATTTTCATGATGCTGTTTTTGATGGTCAGGGTGGTGATTACGGTTTGCATGATGTTTATTGTTGTTTCTATATTCGTTGTGGTGGTCTCGGTTGTCGTTGTGAAGATTATGTGATCCATCATCCTCGGATGACTCTTCAGAGCCTTCCGACTCATGTTGCTTCTCGCCCTTGTGATCATCAGACTTGAATTTATGTACAAGATGCTTAGGAGCTTCTCCTTTACCTTCGTAATGCACTTCCTTAATATGAACTGGTTCCTTGGAACTGTGGACATACGAGTAGTGGACAGGTGCCTCTTGCTTTTGCGACCCGTAGGAAATATGCACAGGTTCTGAATTGGTTTCTTTTTTGTAATTGATCGCTTGTTCTTTATACGTTTCCTTATAATTGGGTGAATTTATTTCGTAAGAGAATTCGGGGCTTTCGTTAGGAGTTTCGTTTATGGTTATCACTACTGGTCTCACAGTAGATGCTGACGGGATTTCGTCAAAATATGAGTTTTGTACCTCAACGAGAGGATATTTTTGTTTTTTCTTGGGCGTGTACTTCTTGGGTTTTACTTTGTCACTTTCACTGTCGTAGCTTTTAGTTTTATGCGCAGGTTTTTTAAGTTTTTTAACGCCATCTTGAGTCAGTTCAGGCAGTTTATGGTAAGTAGCTTCACTTATTTTTGGCAGGAAGTGCTGCACTTGAGGCACCAGTGGGTTATCGAACGTTAACGGTTCTAGTAGACTGATGTCCAGGAGAGGCAAGGGCTGCTTCGTTTTGAGGTTGACACGAGTCTTTATTCCATTCATGAAAGAGGTGATGGTGGTCTCTCTGACCGGGACTTTTTGATCCCCTTTATCACTGTGATGTATAACATGACGAGTGAGTTCTTCTGAAGGTTCTTCTTCTTCTTCTTCGGAGCTTTCGTCCCTCGGGGCTTCCTGCAATCGCTGGAACTTCGGCTCTTCTTTGTGATATTGCTCTGCAGACTGCGCGTTCGCGTAGATAACCTCATTGCTCGTTGACTGAGGCAGAGCCGTGAGACTAGGTGATACCGGTTGCGGTTGATTATGCGTCACTTTACTTCCATAGTGAAAGTGTCCTCCTGGCACAGAATAGGACTGCTGCTGCTTCTGCGGAAGTGGTAGTTGGATGACGGGTCCGTGGAACTGCGAATGTGGTATTGATTGAGGCGCGATGCTCTTGATGTTACCTGCGTAGATACTTTGTGGGAAAGCGAACTGCTGCTTGACCGGTGAAGCAGTCTGCAGAGGCTGAAAGGGTAGTCTGTAGTGTGAGCCGACGATTATCTGTGGCGTAGCTTGCTTGAATCCGTTGAATGAAGGCGCGGGGAGTGCTTGAGCGAAATGCGCGGGCAACTCCTGGAGTTGGATATACTTTTGAGGGAACGGCTTGAAAGGAACTGATTGTGGCAATTGCTTCGAGTCTACGAATCTATTTCCGTACGAATCCTTCAAGTAAGCGTTCATGTTTTGAAAGCTAAAGTTATGATTTTCCGTGACCGGGATGACCCTGGACGTCGTAGGTTTGGGCGCGGCGATGAGTGGAACTTGGAAGGAGTATGCGCCGTAGGGCGCGGCGCTGGCATACACGCCTGCGCCTGCGCCGCCGGACAAGTGGCGGTACAACCGCGACGCACTCTCATCTTTCAAACTGTTCACTGCTAACGCTCCACCTACCGTGAGCCAGCACAGAGCTGCGGTTATTGCCTGGAGACAAAGAGAGTCCTGATTAGATACAAACATCACGATTCACTGCATAAATCGATCAATAGCACTTTCACTTATTAGTATGTTTTTTTTCACAATTTATTAAAATCACTGTCACTTATAAAATTATTTATTTAAAAAAAATGTTTTGAATTACCTCTGTTCCCATAGTCGGGACGTCGTGTGAAGACAGAGGCGGCACTGCGCGGCGCGACGCCCCACGCGCGCTTATATCCTTTCTAGCGCGAGCACCGCGCCGCGCCCGCCGACTGCCCTGTGCCAAGCAACACGAACCATCTTTTTGCAACCCTCATTCATATCGCTATTTGCTGTAACACTATTCCATCGAGATTTAATATCCCAGGCAAAGAAATTATAATTATAAGTACTTACCTACAACGCGACTGAAAAGTGAAGTTACTTTTGCGTTAGTGTTGACCCTAGGTCATGGACAAGTTGCAGGTAAATAAAAAAACACTTGAGTTATCATTGAATGTCACCTACATCCAATATCCAATCTCGGACATATTAATTCTACACGACAAGGCCAAGGACACTGGATACAAGGGATTCTTGTGCCAAAGACACTGGTAAGGCTGTGAAAAGGCGTTTTAAATTCTAATTTGTGAAATTAATGGGAGTATTGAAGTGACCTAGAGGTTTATTTAATTTTGACGTTTCCATATTAATTGCTAAACTTTTTTAGGTAGGTAAAGTACCTAATGCATTCATTGAGGTGGTTACGAGACTTATTTTTCTAGAATGATTCAATGGATTTAATTTCACTGTCCAAATACCTTTACAAATAATTACTTCCGATATGATTTTCAAATGTCGGCACCTACTTATTAGGTTATAACTTTACAATACAATACAAGCAAGTCGCGGGTTATGCAACGTAGACTGGCGAATGTCACAAATAAAACCCATCGATAGCTTCACGGTGCATTTGCAGCACGTAACTAAGATAAGTACCTTTTTTTACAAAAAATATAATTTCTGCAACTGGTCTATTTATTAGTGGCACACAATGACTGCAACGACCAATTTAAGTCTGTTAGGTAGGTACCTACAATATTTTAACGTAACCATCAAAATCTAGGTTAGATAGATGTTCCTATACCTACTTAGTAAAATAAACAAATACCTAGATATGATTTTAATAATAGGACAAGACTTGAGGTACGTGGTTATAGGAAAGAGCAATTTTTGAGTGGAAATGGTAAACTGTACTAATGGAATTATAATTCGTGGAAGACCCATTAACATCCTGGGCACCATTGCACTGTGTGCGAGTGATGACGGCTTATGTGATGCACATTATGACGTCATTACTTGGACATCAGAGCGTTTATTTATTTATTGTTGTTATTTGTTTTGTAAGCCAACCTAACATAATTTTGAAGTGTGTACCTGCTAACAACTAATGGATCAAGTTATCTGAAATAAAATAATATTTCATTTTAATTTAATTTAATTAATGGATCATTTTAATTTTATAGCCGCTCCGTAAAGCGAGAAGTAAGTAGGTACCTAAGTAATAAAGGCCTATCAGGCAAGTGTTGTTTGTTGTCGGAGTTCCCACAGAGCTCCCTCCGATTTTAACAGGCACCCAGATGAGCCAGACAATTGGGATGCAAGCTCAATTGAATAATCGTATGCACCGAAACTGCAAACTTTCCACTTGGATGAACAGCGCCACTAAGCTATGACAATACCGAGCAACATTGAGCTGATTCAAACTATTTCAAACTCTTGCAATGCAAATGGTGTGTCAATTTTCTACAAAAAATGATTGACGGTTTAGAAACACGTTATGGTTTTTTTTGACGATTGCTTTCTTGATGAGGGCTTTGATCTCTCATTGCAAGGGCGCACGAACTTAGTGCAATTACTAATTAATTATCAATCAGTCAATGCTATGGATTCGATAGATCAATGACCGGATGTTATCATGTAGCAACGTTTCCCTTCAAACCTGACCATCTTGGCAAAATTGGCAAATTTTTATCATCCGCACTTGCTGTGCGGGCTGGTTTTTCCGCAAGTAGGCCGCTAGCGGGCCCTTTTTGCGTGACACGCGTGTTGCTCAAACTTTTTTAGGTTCTACGACACGCCGCCCGGTTTCCTCACGATGTTTTCCTTCATCGTTTTGAGAGTATTACTGGCATAGTGCACATAAATTTATCGACAGAAAAACTCATTGGTACACGACTGAATTTGAACCCGCGACCTTCGGATCGGAAGGCGGGGCCGCTACCACTAGACAACCAGTGCTCTCTTTAAATACCTGGCCATCTTATTTTAGATTTTCTGATAGACAGATACCTACTTGGACAGACAATAATACGGGCGGAAAAAACATCTAAGTACTTTTTTGATACCCCAAAACTCTGATTTTTCTCAAACCCCCACATCGATCTGTGACATTGAACTTAAAGATTAGAATCGCGACTTTATTTAGCCGCTTGCAGATCAAAGTGTTGGTAACGTAACACTGATTTAGAGTGTGAAAATATAGAATACTTTCTTAGCCCAGTAACTTTCTTTACACAGCAGCACTGAACGGTCACGGTCACTGGCCACCAGCCTAGGGTGTCTGGGCTGGAAACCCAGTGAAAGTACCTACCTATCTTGCTACTGCTTTGTTGACATCTGATACCCCACATCTATAACAACGCACTAATCCGTAATAATACTGTTAGACTTCGTATCTGATCAAAGACGCAGAAAAAAGTATTACGGTTACGACTGTAATTATACTTTTACCAACCAACCGTGTATGTTTTAACAAAGATTATTCTAAAGATGTAGTTTGTAAAACTTATTTTTATGAAACGACGGGATATTTACCATGATTAAATTTTTCTGAGTTGACTTCCGATATTTCGGCACAGTTGCATCCACCATGATCACGGATGAACTGAAGTCCACGAGTAAAAGAAATGTTATTGGCAGATAAATCGATCTACCCTCTTTCGCACTCTTTTATTGGTTTCGATACTACTATTGGTTCCATTCTCACTTTTTTGTCGATTACGACACACAACACTGACGGTATCAGGACGCGTAGTGGGTGCCCCACTATTTGGTGGTTTGCACATTCGTACCACCGGGTTCCAGACTCCAGATAATTGGAAACCATCTTCACGGTTGAAGTTCTTGTGTTTGGTGATTTCAATTGCCTCTTGAACCAATCTAGGTATGTAGTGGCGCTCGGTTGAAATCACCTGTGGGTTGTGTAGCTCGATCCAATGGTTTGATCCGGAGTCCAAAAGATGTTCCGCAATGGCAGACTTATGTGTCTCAATGTTTTTAACCGCTCTGATGTGTTCCTTTATCCGACAGGCAATGGTGCGTTTTGTTTGGCCAATATATGAGCTCCCACAACTACAATCAATTTTGTACACTCCTTCTTTCCAACGGAAAACTATCTTTTGGTGAACGCAGGTAGTGTGAGATCTTTTTTAATGGAGTAAAGATGGTTTTAACTGAAAACTTTGTTAAAGCCTTTGCAATTCTTTATATGTTTTTTTTGTTGTAAAACTTTGTAAAAAAATAAACATTCTGTTCTTCAATTAGGGTTTTGGTCACGAGGAACTGGCACCTGGCAGGCTGCGCGATTCACCTTGTTTCCTAAACAATGTTTTCAGTAAACTTTGTAATTTTACTGAATATCATAGACAGTTTTAAATAGAAACCGCCCATGCCACTTCTGATATATTCTATAGGCTTCAATAAAATCATAAGCATTTGATGAAATAAAATCTTTGACTCTTGTTTTGATCTGATGATAGGTAGTCTCATGATCAAAATGTTGACCAATATTTGGCTTTGGTTCATTCTATCCATTTTAAGGAACATATTAATTTGACTTGACCTTATTCGAAGATTAATTTATTTATTTGAGATAGACACTACGTTTTCCGCCTTATATCTTTGACTTTTGACGGTTTAAATGACAGCTGTCATGTTTCCCTTCCGTCATATTTCTGCTTTGGTCATTTCCCCTACCACCACCAGCAGAGTGGCGCGTGTGAGGCAGCCATCTTTATTCCTCATTGGCGTTTTGTTTTCCGTCGAAGCAACATGTGTTCAGCAGATATCTCTGCGACTACAGTTGCTTAAAATATTTTAATCCTTGTTCATACAAAAGTGAAGAACTAATTCTTTTACTTAGTGAATAAGTGTGTTATACTGTGCAAAGAGGGAAAACCGTGAGTACCCTCTTTATATGAAACGTGTTCAATTTTAACGAAAAGTTCGTTTGGATCACGTTATTACAGTTATGTAAATAACCAGTTATCCTGTATGTTTGTTGTGCATGTAAGTTTTAATGTGCATATTTAATGTTCAAGTAATTTACACAAGCGGTAGCCCCACGTGCAGTAACATAAGATGGCTATCGGTGATATCGAAATCTTAGTTTTGAGGTAAGTGATAATATGATAATGACGTCATAAACATCAATGGCCTTGCAATAAGGGAATGAATCGAAATCAAATCCTTTAACATCGAGAGGAAGCTAAAATGGGTAGCTGTCCTGGAGTTGTTGAAAACTGGTGCTTAGGTTAGACGTCTTATGAGACTACGGTCTTACCCTTTAAACTCGTAAATCGTATCATACTCCAAGCTTCATAGACTTGGGATCAAACAAAGTGGGGAGAAATGTATGATACGATAAATCAATTATAATGCTTATATTACTAAATGTGCCTACTGCATTGTGAAAAATAAATATTAATTTTAATATATAATTGCACGAAGTATATATTGTAATCTTCTCTCTTTTTCAATTAATTATACGAGTGCTGAAGTTAATTTTTGAGAATCTGAGTGGCAAAGCAGAAGAAACTCGGTTTTTCATTTTTGCTATACTCTTTATTATTTCACTTTACAAGTCGTATTATTACATGCGAAGTTTTGTATGTTTTATTTAAGTATTTTTGGCGGCTAAGGTGTTCTGTTCCCCAGAATCTATCAGCTGCGCAAAGGTGACGCTAAGAATTTGGAAACGCTGTGTTCCAGCTGAGGGAACTCGTCAACCATAAGAAGAGGAATCGCTACCCAATCAAAGTAACAGCTGCCCCTCGCAGGGGTAGGCCGTTATTAAAACTATTCCAGCGCATGGAACGATATAAACTTTTAATGGACCTGAGTTCCTGATTCTGATGGGTTCTTGCAAAAGAAATTCAATTAAGCCGATAACCACCCCTCGCAGGGGTCTGGTGTTAGGTTAACTTTATTCCATCTTATGGAACTGTATACACTTCAGTGGACCAGGGCTCCTGAATCGGATGGGTTCTCGCAAAAGAAATCCAATCAAGCTAACAACCACCCCTCGCAGGGGTTAGGTGTTTGCCTAACGGTACTCCATCGCATGGAACTGTATACACTTCAGTGGACCAAGGCTCCTGAATCGGATGGGTTCTCGCAAAAGAAATCCAATCTAGCTAACAACCACCCCTCGCAGGGGTTAGGTGTTTGGCTAACGGTACTCCATCGCATGGAGCTATATAAACGGTGGCTGGACCACGGCTCTTGAATCTGATGCCTTCTCGCAAGGGAAATCCAATCAAGCTGACAACCACCCCTCGCAGGGGTTAGGTGTTTTGCTAACGGTACTCCATCGCATGGAGCTATATAAAAGGTAAGTGGACCATGGCTCCTGAATCTGATGGGTTCTCGCAAGAGAAATCCACTCAAGTTAACAAACCACCCCTCGCATGGGTTAGGTGTTTACGTAAGGGTAATCCTTCGCATGGAGCGGTATGAGCGTTGAGGGACCATGGCTTCTGAATCTGATGAGTTAATGCAACAGAATACCAATCAAGCTAAGAGACACCCCTCTCAGAGGTTAGGTGTTTGGCTAACGGTTTTCCATCGCATGGAGCTGTATAAACGATGAGTGGATCATCACTCTTGAATCTGATGGGATCGCGCAAGAGAAATCCAATTAAGCTAACAACCACCCCTCGCAGGGGTGTTTGGTAACTGTATCCCATCGCATGTGTCTGTATAAAGTTTTAGTGGACATTGGCTCCTGAATATGATGTTTTTTTCGCAAGAAAAATCCAATCAAGCTAACAGCGGCCCCTCGCAGGGGTTTCGGGTTTTTGTGTGGTTATTGTGTTCCATCACGTGGAATTTGTGAATTTTGGTCTTGCCTGGCCTGGCCTGGCCCCAGAAAGTGGTGTTTCCTCACAAGAGCAATCCGATCATTTAAATATACACCCTTCGCGAATAGGTGTTTGTAAAAAAAAAAAAAAAAAAAAAAAAAAAAAACAGCACACCCTCACTGGGTGGTGGGAGATGTTTTTATAAGGTTATAATGTCCTGAGAATAATAATATAATAATAGATACCAGTAAATGTTTATTAACAATAATGAGTTGTAATGTAACAATGGGACAGAACATCTGCTGCTCTTGCGTACTCTAATGTACCTACAAGCTTGTACTGATGAACAACTTGCACAGTTGTGTGTTGGCTCTAGTACTTACAGTCTACGCTGTATGTAGTAAACTATGCGTTATATGTAGTGAAACAAGGTGCAGTAAATAAGTACCCCCATCTGTTTGTAAGCAGTATTGAAAGTAAAACCTAATTTTTGGGTTCTACCACTGATCTCATTCCAGAGTGCATTTTCACTTAAAAGTAGTTAGTGACACAGGTGCTTGTTACACCTACTGTATTACAAATATTTTTAGATGGTTACGCAAAATAAAAATACTTAGTTGGGTCAGAAACGTCGTGCATCTCTACGATCACAAACTCTTAAGTATTAAAGTCACTTAAGCAGGGAAAACTTTAGCTGAGTTAGTGTGTGGTTCAGCGTATAATACAGGTATCTACCTATATCGTAGAGTGGTATATATGGTGTGGCTTAAAGATCTACGCTTTGTGGATCAACCCTTTTTTAAAAAAATTAAGTACCATGTAAGACCAGCCTCTTTGAATATCGAAAATAAAGAATCCTAGTTGCCTCTAAAATGCAGCCTACCCACATTTATATACATATTTGTTTTTGTTTTTGAAAACTGTGGACGTGTGACCTACCAACTAAACTAAAAACTGAAATCTCGTCAAGCTGTTTCTTAACGTTCTGCATGGAACTGCCTGCCCACATGGATGTGCTGCACTGTGTTTTAGTTCTTATGTGTAATTTTGTCGTAGAATCTAAAAGATTCGAAAATATGTGTCAAGTGCACAAAAAGAGCCTTCGTGAGGCGCACTTAAAATCCTTTCACCACACTTCTTTTCGAAAGATCCAGTGACACTATATGAAGAAGACTAGGTTCATGAGATATATTTCTGATTAAAGTAAATCATCTCACTGATAAGCATAATGGTTTCCAATTGTTTAATTCCTTGATACATCAGTAAACAAAAACATCCTAGTACTTTAGCACAATTCTTGCTGAAAGCAAAAACCGTAAAACCGTAGTTCCTACGTTTTGAAGCAGGCATGTTCTTCCAGATGTTGTTACTCCATGTCAATCAAACTATCCGGTTTGCGACGTTGGTTGGCAAAAATATTTTTTATAAATACTATGTAAGTATAAATAATGTTCATGTTTTACATACTAATAGTAAAACTGCCCTGCAGTAATACTATGCTCTTGGCTCAAGAGGTCTCACATTATGGTTACACATACTTAGATCGCATACCTTATCATCATCATCAGATGGTTACATATTTGATCGTATTCCTACTAGTATGGTGTTTATCCTGTGTTTAACAATTGATTGCAGTGATAATTGATGGTTGAAAACTATCATCAGTATTTTACTGATCATTCATCATCATCATGAACTGGAAGGAAACTATGATAAAATGGAATATTTTATTTATCACCAGTCAAATCGTTTAATATGTTTTTATTACTATAACAGTGTTAATTTAGCAAGTCCGCATCACCCGCATAAGTCCGCATAGGTCAGGGGGTTGGATTGGCAGGCTGCTATTACAGCACCTTCAGAAGTTCTTACAAGCTGGATACAAAAGGTTATTCTGGAAAATTATTTTGGACTGAAAGAGAAGGGAGTGAGTTATAAAGTGACATTTTTAATAAATCTTGCTTAGCTATGTTTCCAATGATAAGCAAGTATATTTATGTTTCCAATGCCATTGCATTATGGACCGGGTCGTCATCATAACCAACCCAAAGAAATTCATAGCTGGACTTAGGCCTTCTTCATAAGTTGGTTAGTCATGAGGTGGTTTGTCTATTAACCCCATATATGTCAGACTTTCTTAATTATTATGACCACGATCACTTTTGATGCAAAACCTGACAGGTTTCTCATAGTACTATAGCTATGTTAAAGTTAGCCACACTTTATAGTGTTTGCTATAAGTATATTTCTTAGGTTGTTTGGTAGATAATAACGTTTTACTGTTGTGGGTATACTTAACTACTTGAGGTTGTAAAATATTTTGATGTCACATGTTCACATTGGCGTCAGAGTTGCTACCACCACCAGGCGATAACAAACAGGTCTCAAATAAATAAATTAATCTTCGAATAAGGTCAAGTCAAATTAATAGCAGCGTTTTACCTACCAATAAAACGCATATTAATTTACTTACCTTATTCGAAGATTATACTTTCAATTCTGCCTGGTGATTTTCGACGCAATGAGGAATAAAGATGGCTGCCTCACACGCGCCACTCTGCTGGTGGTGGTAGGGGAAATGACCAAAGCAGAAATATGACGGAAGGGAAACATGACAGCTGTCATTTAAACCGTCAAAAGTCAAAGATATAAGGCGGAAAACGTAGTGTCTATCTCAAATAAATAAATTAATCTTCGAATAAGGTAAGTAAATTAATATGCGTTTTATTGGTAGGTAAAACGCTGCTATTATATCGTTTATCAATTAACGGGGCCTAATTCTCGGGCCGATCTCGATCATTTTGCAATTTTAAATACACATTGGCATTGCACAACCCCGCACTTTTTCTACGTTTTCCGTATAATTATCGTAGCTGTCGAGGCTCCTACGATGAGGTCGTCTATTGTAAATTGAGGAATAGTCCATAATCAAGTTAGTTATAACGTTTATTAGACTCTAGAAAGTTTTACATTTTCATATTTACTACTCCAGACAAAAGGTATCCGCCATCGCGGTTTTACACACGGAAGAACGAGTGAAGCAAGATTCAACTCATTCTACGTTCAGGGTTTACCACAGACTAAATAACAATCATATTCCAATACCCCGGCTCAAGTTCAAGTTCTATTTTTTTTTTAAATAATTCAAATTACAAAAATAATCTTGAACTTGTTCCTTACAATATTTTTTTTTATCTATAACCTGGCAACCCTAATAATGACAACCATGTGACATTACAACTATTCAACATGACTTTGACAGTTCTATCTTATGACATTGACAACTTTAGTCCTAACAAAATGTAAACAAAACAATTTCCTATTTACTGTAAATAACAACATCGTATAAGTTTACATTCTCTCGATATTTAGACAAATTAGCAACAAAACTAAATATTATAATACTAACTAATTACTTCGCTGTACCCTGTGAGATAAATCAACCGCAATTATCTCAAAATACCACGAAATTAAACATTATCTTTACATGTTTCACAAAAATGTATAAGTAAGCTAACTATTCATTCAATAAAAACCTAGAAGTTTACATAAATAGTCATGTCTGATCCTTGGTAAAGATTTGGTAAGTATATCAGCTCTGTTTTCATTTGAAGTTACATATTTTACTGTTACCAAGCCTTTGTTTACAATATCTTTAATAAAATGTACTTTTATATCTATGTGTTTGGTTCTCTTACTATTTTCGTAACTTTCTATCATTTTTATAGCACTTTGGTTATCTATTAGCAAAGAACAACATAAGTCTTTATCACAATTTAAGTCTTTTAACACTCCTCTTATAAACACTATTTCACTTACAGTTTGTGCTGCTGCTACATACTCTGATTCAGCTGTTGAAAGTGCAACAGTCGACTGCTTCTTCGAGCTCCAACTTACAAGATTGCCACAGTGGAATATGGCAACTCCGCTGATACTTTTGCGATCATCTCTTATTCCTCCCCAATCAGCATCTGAAAAACTGTTAAGGTGATTATGTGGTTGTCTTTTGTATACTAATCCTTTTTCTTTTGTTTGTTTCAGATATCTTAGGATTCTCTTTGCAGCTTTCCATAGTGTTGATGTCGGACAATGCATATATCTGCTCAGAAATCCGGTTGCATATGCAATATCTGGCCTGCTTATTGTGGCTAAGTACATAAGTGATCCGACAAGTTCTCTGTAAGGAATGTTGGTTAATATTTCTTCTTTTTCATTTATATTCATTCCAACTTCCATTGGTGTATTTATGCCTTTACATTCTTTCATGTTGAATTTTATTAAAATTTTGTCTATTATTTGTGTTTGTTTTATTTCCAATCCTTGATCTGTATATGTTATCTCCAATCCTAGAAACTTCATAATATTTCCAAGATCTTTTGCTAAAAACTCATCTTGTAATTTCTTTATGATTGTACAGTTATTTCCAACGATTAGGATATCGTCCACATATATAAGTATGTATACATTGCTTGATGTGTACAGACAAAAATCACTCTGAGACTGAGTAAATCCATTTTTGGTTAGAAAATCATTCAATCTCTCATTCCAACATCGTGGAGATTCCTTCAAACCATACAATGCCTTTTTTAACTTTAGTACTTTTCCTTCTTTTCTATCTATTCCCTCTGGGTGCTTGATGTATACATCCGTCTTTAACTCTCCATTCAGAAATGCAGTTGGTATGTCTAGTTGTTTAATAGGTAAGTTTTCTTGGACTGCTTTATTTATCAACAATCTTACAGTGGTCATTCTGGCTACCGGTGCATAGACATTTTGGACTGTTTCTTCTTGAAATCCTTTGGCAACCAGTCTAGCTTTC
Organism: Thera britannica; assembly: GCA_939531255.2. NCBI lineage: Eukaryota > Metazoa > Arthropoda > Insecta > Lepidoptera > Geometridae > Thera > Thera britannica. Next base: position 14,507,723 of record OW618046.2, on the reverse strand, counting down.
TTTGTATTATCTGATTTTGTTCGAAATACCCATCTTGTGTCAATTGCCTTGTGACCTTTTGGTAAGACACATTCTTCCCATGTTCCTAGCTTTCTGTGTGCTTCTAGTTCTTTCTCTATAGCATCTGACCATTCTCCTTGCTCGATTGCTTCTTTATAGCTAGTAGGATCTTCTGCATGTAAAGCATAGGCTATATTTGTCATATCATAATCATCAAACCTTTTTGGTAATTTTATTTGTCTCTTTGTATTTGTATATTGCTCTTCCTCTTCTGGGCTTTCATATTCATCACTTGTCATTTCATTCTTGTCTTCTGTCTCTGATCTTTCTTTTTTATGTAGTTCTTCCTTTGGTATTGACTGTACTGAGGTTTCTTCTCCGTTTAATTGTATAAAAACATTTCTTTCGTCTTCATATTTGTAGTTTGATTCATCGAAACGGACGTCCCTGGACTCTATAATGTCATTTGTTTTAGGATCCCATAGTTTGTATCCTGATCCACCGTATCCGACCATAATCATAGGTTTTGCTCTTGGTTCTAATTTGTTTGGCTTCGGGAATATCATGCACCATGCCTTTGATCCAAAAACTCTTATACGTTCTAATTGGTTCTTTCCATACCTTACATTTGCTGGTGTATCCCCTTGGAGTGCTCTCGTGGGTGATCTGTTAATAATGTATGCAGCCGCTCTTATCGCTTCTCCCCACAAATATTTTGGTAAATTTGTTTCTAACAACATAGCTCTTACTTTATCAGCTAGTGTACGATTCATCCTTTCACATACAGAATTTTGTTGTGGTGTGTAGCTACAAGTGGTTTCTTGCTTTATACCATTTTCTTCATAGAACCTTTTTAATTCTTCATTCACGAATTCGCCACCTCTATCTGTTCTTAACTTTATAACATTTATTCCTTCGTTTTTCATTCTGTTTACATATTTCATTATATGATACTTCGCTTCATCCTTGGTTTTGAGTAAGTACACTTCAGTAAAATGTGAATAATCATCTATTATTGTCAGATAGTACCTTTCATCATCCATTGTTATTGGTGTTATTGGTCCACCGATGTCACAGTATATCAGTTCTCCTATCTTCCTTGATCTTGGTTGTTGAGTTGGTGTAAATGGACAGCGAGTTCCTTTGGCTTCCATGCATATTGTACAACGCTCATTTGATAGTGGTAAGCCGAGTATTCTCATACCTCCATAGTTTAAATGACCCAGTCTTCTATGCCATAAATTCTTATCGTTGTTACTTGTGAGTAGGCCCTCTTCTAAATTAATTGTATTTAATTTAAGTACAAACAGTTTTCCATTATTAACCCCTTTAACTTGTGTGTATCTATAGGTTATTATTGCCTCTTTATTTTGGAATTTAACCGTTATACCTTTCTCATTAAGTTTAGTTACTGAAATCAGGTTGTGTGAAAGTTTTTCCAGTATTAAACATTCTTTTATATTAATTTTAGTTCCTTCAATAGTTCTCCCATAAATTGTACCTTTTGTGTTGGCTGTGATCACACTGCCATTTGCCATTTGTATTTTCATCTCAGGTATTTCTTGTATGTCTGTCATAAATTCTTCATATTGTTTGCTAATCATATGGTGTGACGCTCCTGAATCAATCACAAACTCAATTTCATTCTCTGTGTTACACGCTGCTGATTGTGCTTGTGCAGCAATAAACATTACCTCTTCTCCGACATTTGCATTATTTCCATCAACATTTGTACCTCTGTTATTTCCTCTGTAATAACCTCTTTGAATTCCTCTACCTCTTTGATTTCCTCTACCTCTCTGATTTCCTCTGTAATTTCCTCTACCTCTCTGATTTTGGTTGTAGCTTGTTTGAGTGTTACGAGGACAATTTCTTGCAAAATGATTAGGCTCTCCGCAGCTGTAGCATTTTATTGAATTGCTATTAAATACATACTCTTTGTGGGTAGATGATGTGGGCCTCTGTTTTTCATTCTTTTCTTTTAACTCTGCATCCAACAATTTACATTTCACAAATTCTACAGTGAGCTCTGAGTTCGTTGCTTCCAGTGCTGTTACAGTTGTTTTAAATGCTTCTTCTACACTCATGAGAAGATGACAAACCTTATCTTTTTCTTCCATTTTGCCATCAACGTCTATTTCTCTTATTATTTTATCGAAGCTATTAAAATGGGTTTCCAAGCTGTCACTTTTCCTGCATTTTAAATTGGATAATTGTCTTTTCAAGTAAAGACTACATAAAGTGCTTTTTCTTTCAAAAATACTTCTCAAATTTTCTATCATCTCAAAAGCTGTGCTCGCTTTTCTCACGTATTCTAGATGTTTGTCTGGTAGTGCCTGTATGATTACATTTCTGGCCTTCGCGTCTTTTTTCTTCTCACTTTCGGATAGCTCTTTCTTTTGTTGCATCACTTCTTTACAATCTTTTTCATCGAGTGCCATCTCAATGCGGAACAACCAGTTCGCAAAATTTCCCATCTCCAATTGTGGAATCTTTAATAATTGTTCTGCCATCTCTTTTATTTTATTTCTTCACGGACTTTTAATTTAATTTTTCTTTCCAAGCCTGCCTTGCTGATGGCGGCGCGTGTCGTGTCCCTACAACTTCCTAACGCTAATCTTTGTTCATCTAACTGACTAAATGGACGCCTGGGCCCATAACCTATTGTAAATTGAGGAATAGTCCATAATCAAGTTAGTTATAACGTTTATTAGACTCTAGAAAGTTTTACATTTTCATATTTACTACTCCAGACAAAAGGTATCCGCCATCGCGGTTTTACACACGGAAGAACGAGTGAAGCAAGATTCAACTCATTCTACGTTCAGGGTTTACCACAGACTAAATAACAATCATATTCCAATATCGTCGATGAATTACTCAAGGAAATCATCCATTCTCTCTTCGAAAAGAAGCAATGAGATAAAATTGCAAAATGATCGAGATTGGCCCGAGAATTAGGCCCCAGAACGAATGAAATCTGTTCGGAAAAAAGCTTTAACTTTTGCTGCTGATCACACCTCGCAAAACAAGGAGAGCTCTATGCTTACATTCCTACAATGTTTTTTATTATCTGTCTACGCTACAATGATACACCACAAACATTACGAGACTGCAATCTATGGTTTTCTACTATTACGTGATTTCATAAGTATGGTTGGCAGTACTACATTTCATAACTGGAAACATTGGAATTAATAAATTGTTGTGGTGGTTAAAATATTGGGCGTTTTTGAGATTAACTTACATACATTACTATGTAGTATGTATATTATACAGGGTGTTACAAAAAAATAAAAATAGACAAACTATTAGACAATTATTAGGTAAAATAGGTACGTAAGCCTTTCTGTTAAATAATTTGGTTCCCTGACATGATAGCTTACTAGGGTTGACAAAATTTTTGGCTTAGATATTTTTTACGGGGTATTTTGTAACACGTTGTATAATTCGTACATGTACTATTAGATGTGCATGTTCTATATTAGATGTAGAGTCTGTTCAGAAAGAGAGCCGTCGTGGCCAAATTGAGAACTAACGTTTCGATTTTTATATGGCAGCTCATACCTCTCTTTCTGTCAGCATTTTGCATCATAAAAAATAAATAAATAATATACACTAGTTGTGATAGGATCAAAATGCAACAGACGTGGTATTGTATTGCCCACTAAACAAAAAAGGTAATTAAGCACAGCAGCGCCCTCCAATCCCACGACGGCTTTTTCTGAACAGACTCTACTAAGTATAAGGTTTCATCGACAGGTTTCACAAAAACACTGAAATATTTTAACATTTTATTTTGAAAAACGGTTTGTATTCTTACAAAATCTTATGCTACCCTAAATAATGTGTGATGTACTCATTTATACATACATGTAGTTATCATCAAATAAAAACAAAATAGCCTAAACACACTTAATACCTATTTACCTATTTACTTTTATCTAAGTAGGTTATTTACAAACAAAAATTACAGAATATAAATAAGTACTAGTCATACTTAGGGCGAAAACTATTTACTCTAGAGTAAATTTGAGTGAATTTGACATTGTTGTCTGATTTGCTAAAAACCTTTGTTAATCTTAGTTAATTCAAGCTCCATTACCTAGTTTATAGTTTTAAGCCGTTATTTCCTTTCTTTACCTACTACTATCCTGTTATTTTAGTGGATAGATTGTTCGTGGCAGCACCGTGGCTCTGACGGAAGACCCAGCGTTGGTTGTAAGCCAACCAGCATTATGCTGAGTCAGAATCTGTTTTGCGACACACAAGCTTCACACAGAAATTAGGAATTTAGTTATTATACAGGGCGTCCCACGAATATGCCACATTTAGGAAAAGTTCCTTGAAAATTGACGATGGAACATTTTACTGAAAGAAGACATTACTTAATTTTAAAACAGTAAAATATTCCCTCTACAATATTTAAGGAACTTTCCCCCATGTGGCATATTCGTGGGCCAGCCTGTAAATTAAAGCAAGTGTTATGTTTCGCAAATAATTAGTTATTCTATTTTAATTAAATTATTCTAGGATATATCTAGGATTTATTAACGGTGAATATCAAAAATACAACTAAAGTTATCTTTTAGTTGAACATTTTAGCAAAATAGCTTAGGTAAGCAATTCTAAATTAACACATTTAATTTTTCAGAATATCATAGAGTAAGTAGGTATTATTTTAATGTACCATTCTTATTGAATTATATCCTAAAAGTCAACGATAAAACAATCAATAAATGTCCTGTATGCAAAATGAAAATAAAAAAATGAAAACATTCACACTAAAATTAAATCATAGATAAACGATTTTTAGAAAGAGATTCCGATTTTCTAGAATAACAAAAACATTGTGAATTACATGCTAAACTCAACATTTGTCAGGTTCATCTTCTGAGCAAGAATATTAGAAGCGTTACATACTAGTACCTTACCTTATGTACCTAGTAAAGTACCTGTACATTTTTGGCGGGTGCGCATGACAGAGATAGCGCAATTTGACACCTTGCCGCGGGATGAGGATAGCAATAGACCTGTGATGCTCAGAAGAAATTGGCGTAAGCGACTAATGATAAAACATTGTTATTCTTAAAAAGTAGTACTTACCTATGTGTTAAATTCTCTTTTATTTTAGTTTGTAAGGTGTACAATAAAGAATTTTCTATCTCTATCTATCTACTTAACTATCCGTTTCTATTCTTTAAGTACCTACTGTAATTATGCACATAATAACATTAAAATTATCGTAAATGTTATCTAAGTTCGTAGTATTGTATGTATTTGATTTATTTAGGTTACACCCTCAAGTAATCACTGTAATAACATCAGGTTTGTAACCTGTGCCGTTACTCCAATTTTTTTACATATCACCAACATTCCACTGAAATTTAATTTTAATGTAAAGACGGCACCTCTCTAACTGGCATAGTGGAACACAGCGGGTAGGTCAACTGGCGTACTCTCACTCACACGAAGCTAGGCACTCGATGTGACAACACGTGCCTAACAGTCAAAAAAACTAAAAACTTGAACGTTTTTACTACTCAGTAAAAACTTGAGTAAAACGAATGCACATTAGAAGCAATCTAATGCTGCAATATTTGGCTTGGTTAGACGATCTAACCACTAGACCGTTCGAGTCGACGTATATTTTGCACATTTTGCCAAGAACGCACAAAACGTTTACATCCACTATGATTGCCGTTCGTTTTGGCACGAAACGAAAATTTCAAAACTTTTGCCCACAGTGTCTCGAACGGGATGCACGTAAAGCGCTCTAACAAACCTAAGTTATAACTTGTTAAAAATTGACAAGACTTGTTCCGAATAGCTTCTCTAGTACGCAGTACATTATTATCTCGATGTTAAATACTAGGTGTATTTTGTACAAAGTGATTAATTTTTAAGTTAACATTTTGATCGAAAGCCATTATATTCCTATTGAATTTTGAACAAGGTACCTACGCAATTATGGTTTTTTGGACCACAAGAAAAATATATACAATCAAAAGAGACGTTCCATAAATGTATAAAGCCTGCTTTTTGTACACCAATTGTAAATAAGTATACCATAGTATTCGGTTTGTTGGTTTTCTATAATCGTGCTTAGAGATTTTCTTGGCCAAAGAGAGCAACACAACGCACTCGGCGGACCAACATAATGTCATAATGTGGGGGTGGTTAGTGTACGGCCAGCACAATACTATACATTTTTGTAAGATCGTTTTTACTATTGGTGAACCTTTATTTTTCTGGCAATTATTATTTTTCGCATTTTTGTACCAACTGTACAAAGACTTGGCGCAAAATGAACCATCTCCGTTTTCTTTTTCTAAAAAATGCACAACTAAAACACCATATTTTTTAATATTCACATGATAAGTTCGTGCTAGTTATCACACGTTTTAGCGACATCTTTCCTTTCTCAAATGTCAATTCGGTTAGTTCCTACATTTCTCGCTAAATGGCCGGTTTAGTAGGACACTTCTACAGTGCTCTGCTGACTGTAGTGTAGAGTGTTGTTTTTTTTAAGATATATTACACTGCGGGGTTACGAGAAAAAGTACACTGTACACTGTAAGCACCATCGAGCATGATTGATGAGATGGAAGTAATGTTCGCTAAATTGAGTTTGTCTGTGACACCACTATAAAGCATAAAACAACTTTATTCTTCTGAGCAGGTCAAAAAACAATCATCGTGGACTAGCACGTTTCGCTTGTATCACACTTCTCCGATTCTTTTAAACACGCTCTTCGTGATAGTCAGATTGTTGACAGTTTTCAAGCCAAGCCGAGACTTGACTCCGTCTGTTGGCTCAGGCATAGTCAGCCTCCGTTCAGGCTTGTTGAAGATCTGCGTCGGCTTCTTGGTTACTTTCGAACCAATCTTTTCGATCTCCTTGTATTGAATGTGATTAGAAAACTTGACTGACTTAGCTTTGGGTAGGTCGAGTTTGGCCTTCACGCTGACTGGCGCCTCGTCGGCTCGCATCGAGAATATCTTTCTGGCGTCTTTGCTAGTTGTGATTGTCACGTTCTTAGGGACGGGCGCAGGTGGGCTTTTCAGAATACCTTCGTATTTAAGTGCGTCCCTGGAGATGGGTATTTGGGTCTCCTTCTCTTCGGCGGACTTTGAGCCGAGTCGAGAGAATATGGCCTTGGCGGGCTGATTGGCGGCTACTACCGGGGTGGCTACTTCGTTGTTTCCCAGTCTAGCGAATACCGTTTTGTTGCCTAGAAGATAAAGCTTATTAATATTATGTATTTCTTGACAAGTCTTTAGGAGGTGGTTAATAAAACTAATATTTCAATTTTTTTTGCGTTGTAGATTAATCTTCTTTAGAAAATGAACTATTAAACAAAAAAGCAGCCAAGTGTGAGTCGGACTCGCCCATGAAGGGTTCCGTAGCATCAAGTAACATAATATAAAGGTTCTTGTAGTTCGTCGAAAGGTAAATTACGGTTTACGATTAATGACGTATAAAAAAAAACTACTGGCTAGATCTCGTTAAAACCAAATATCGTTGAAAGTTTGCATAGTAATGTACAACATATATTTTTTTTAGTTTATCATTCTCTTATTTTAGAAGTTAGAGGGGGGGGGACCAACTTTTTTCCACTTTGGAAGTGTCTCTCGCGCAAACTATACAGTTTAGAAAAAAACAATTTAAGAAACCTAAACATCATTTTCACACGTATGGGTTCGATGAAAAAAACTTTTTTGAGTTTCAGTTTCAAGTATGGGGACCCCCAAAATTTCTAGTTTTTTTTCTATTTTTGTGTAAAAATCTTAATGCGGTTCACAGAGAGACAGAGAGACAGGGTTCCGTTTTTGCCATTTGGCTACGGAACCCTAAAAATGGGAAGTTGAAATAAATTAATCGGAAAAAAAATAAAAGCGGTAGGATCCGTGGATCCCACTTGACTCACAGCTAATGGCATATTTTTTTGTAACTATGTTGTAAAACAAAACACTTACTTTCCTGGACCTCTGCTTTGGTTTCGAATCTGATCAACCGTTTCTTCATTTGCGCGTCTGGGGGACTGCTGTAAAAAAACTAGGATTTAACAATCTATGAAAGCAAAAATATCGGGTCAAGCCTGAATCCAAGCAATACCATTTTTCAATCATCATCATCATCGTCCGCAACCCGACTTCACCCACTGCTGGGCATAGACTTTGCTCGTGCCCTTCAATGGGCACGAGCAAAGTCTATGCCCAGTTCGTTTCTCAAATATCTATAAATCACATTTGGTTTTGAAAACAGCTGTATGCATGGAATTCCACAAAACACACTTTACTGATCATTTTTTCATTTTCAAGTATTCAGAACCTGTTAAACTCCTCTTAAATCTTATCGGAACTTTTTTAAAAATAACAAGAGAAACTCTGTCTTTTTTCGATAGTTCTCTAGTGTTTGTAAATATCCCATGTGGTAACCCTTACGTAGTTTCATTGGATCTCCTCTTGACGGTCTGCGTGGCGGGCGCTTCCTGGACGGCTGGATTACGGATGTAGTGCTCCAATATACGACTCGCCGCTGTAAGTAAACCAGTTGTTGGTGGTGGGCGCCGGGCGTAAGTATGGTGACCTATCACCATACTTACTGCCTACAGTAGGTTTTAAGAAAGTCAAAACACAAAGTAAACTTGAAAATGCATAAATTCGTGGGAAGTTAGGGCAAAAAAAACCAAGGTGCGTGTGACGTACGCGGGCCCGTATTCGCGACGACTGACCATCTTGTAACTTGTAATTTTTAAAATCTATGCTAACGAGCTTTCCCCGCGCCCCTTACGTACCCCGCACGCGCCCTGGGTTGCACTCATAGAATGCATTCGTACATTTATGTAATAGAAAAAAACATTTTATTTTTAAGTAAGTATGCACTGATTTGATTGCGCCGCTTACACCAGTTTTCATTAAAAATCCATGAATCAACTCCTAACACATTTCCCTGCTAAAAGTTGTAGTAGTTAAGTTTACCTGAGTACGAACACTAGTTAATTTATGTAGTAGGAACAAAGATTCAAGTAGTCAAAAGTGTTGGGATCAACATTATTTCTTTGCGGATCGCACTCAAAATAGAAAATCTTTCAAAGGGACAATATGTTATAGCGAGATGTACAGTCGCGGTATGAAAATGTTCGTCACCTTAGAGTCGGTTTTCGCTTGCACCAGTGCCTTGATCATTAACACATTTTGACATAATTTGTGACGTTAACTTATCGGTGTATTCTGTCTATTCAGTTTCAAAAGGTAGTATGTGATCTTATCTTAATTTATTTTTAATAATTATGTAACCTTTGCAAGTCGGTCTCTGCTCCGGCGAAGTATGTGAGCCAGATTTATTCCTGTAACACCTTAATTTACCATACCTCGTGCAAATAAAGATATTTGATTTCATTTCATCGTGTTATGTACGTTGAACAAATCGAGTTGAAATCGACGAACATTTTAATTCCGCCACTATACATCGACGGTGGTGTTCAACTGTTCACCCTAATGCCCGGGATACACGAGGCTAGTTTTTCAAGCCAGAATAGTACCATAATACCATATGAATATGGAAGGAAGTATTTACTTTATGCAATATGAAAGTATAGATCATTTCCTATCATTTTCTCTGCATGCGTGCGCGCGCCAATGCTTGCATCAAGCGCATTAACATACTAATTGTAATTAGCGATCGGTGTGTCAGTGGGACGAACGAGTTATGTAAGTTTATGAATGACTGAAGAATGTTTTACATGAAACACAAACATGATTTCAATCTGTTTTAATTTCTGAATTTTAACAAAAGTTGTTATATGTTTTAGGCAATAGTTTTCTTCTTTCTAGTTCTTTCTAACGTGCGGTGTGGTAAGTGTGGTGAAAGGGTTTTAAGCGCGTCTCTAATAGCCCCTTCCCACCGGTGTGTGATATCGCGCACGGAGGCGGATCAGCTCGCACGACACACCATGGGAACGGTCTCGTGTGCCGAGGTGCGCGGTAGCACAGGAGCCCTTTCTGTGTGCGTTGCCGTGCGTCGTCGTCGACTGTGCGTGATGATCTGCAGACTGCAGAACCACGCACCGTAGGAAGGCAGCATAAGATACACCTTTTGTGCACTTGACATTTTTTTCCGTACTGTTTAGGTTCTGCGACATGCCGGTTTCTTCATGATGTTTTTCTTCACCGTTTGAGAGTACTGGCATAGTGCACATGATTTTTCGACCGAAAAGTTCATTGGTACACAATTAGCTTTGAACCCACGACCTTAGGATCGGAAGGCGGGGCCGCTACCACTAGACCACCAGTGCTCTGTATTATGCATGGGATATAATAGGGTAACATCCTGAATCAGAGTTTTACTGACTTTACATGACTTAAACAAATAAGAGTGCATTTTTTTTTATTCAATCTGTCTTACCTACAGCAACAGCTGCTAGTCTATTATCAATAGTGGAACTCTCTACCGGCGTCAGTATTTCCGGAACGCTATAATTTGGGAATTTTCAAGACAAGAGTGAACAGGTGGATTATGGCTAAGCATGTTCCATCTTAGGCTGCATCCTCACTTTCCATCAGGTGTGATATCAGCCACAGCATAGCTATCTATTACAAAAAAAAAAGCGGTTTTTTTGTTCAATTTCAGTGTTAAGCGTAATCGCAGCGTGTCGTAGAACCTAAGTCCGAGCATCACGTGTCAAGGGTCACGCAAAGAGGGCCCGCCAGCCTACTTGCGGAAACCAGTCCACACAAGAAGTGCGGATGATGAATTTGACCATTTGCCCATGCATAGTGAACCAACAACATGTGAAGATTACAGGATAGAGGAGGCTTAAAACCATGCTTCCAGGAAACCATTGGGGGTAAACTCAATAAGGCTTTCTTTGACACCCTTTACCTACCGCCAATGCGCCAACGCCCGTTCCACACATTAGGCCAGTGGCTGGGCCAAGGTGTTGGCCACTGGCCCAACGCGTTGGCCTATGTGTAGAGGCGGCATATCACGTAGTGAGACTCCCAGCACAGCGAGCTCTCCATAGCACGTTGCGTGACTTTGAGCTTGTCTAATGCCGCCTCTACACATAGGCCAACGCGCCGGCTTAAGGCCTCGGTCTCGAATTTAGCGGGCAGCGGGCGCGGCGGCGGCGGCGGCTCTGCAGCGGGGCGGGGCGGAGGGGTCTTTTTGATTTTACACATAAGAATCCTGCAGCTCCCGCGCCGCCCGCTAAATGCGAGGCCGAGGCCTTACAGCTAATCCAACCCTAAATTTATTCAAAAAAGATATCCTGACTCACGAGAGGAGGGTTGAGACACAGTGGTGCGGCCGGTGACTGCTGCGACTGGCACCTTGATGGCTGAGCTGAGCACCTTGTCTCTAGCTGTGTTCTCGTGCACTTGCTTTGCATGCCTGCAACAATTCATGGAACCATTCAATACCAACCAATTATTATACCTAGCAGTTTATATACTCATAAGAGTTAGATTAAACACACAACAGGTTTTTATATTATTTTATTGGCTGGGTGTTATATTGTATCTAATTCAACAATAATATTGTATTACATCAGATCTAATTCCCATAGTAAACCATCAGCTTAGTTTGGGGCTAGATAATGTTGTGTGAATTGTCCACAATATTGTGTATTATTTTAAATAATGTATGTACAGTTTAGTTATACAAACAGAGCTTATACTTTGGGAACCAGATAGCTGATATACTTATTACTTATTTGCATTTTTTTTTGTAAATACATACTTACAATATAACATCTAGAAAGAGAACAAATGTCTATGTTCACCACACAAGTATTTGTTCTTGGTGGGGATTGAACCCACACCCTCCAGTACAGAAGCCAGACCTACTGCCAACTGAGCTATGAAGCTCTTTTTAAATTAACGCGATCATTATGCATAATTATATGAAAAAAACGGGTATTTATCGCGATTACCTTTATTACTTGCCGACATTCCAACCATGTTACAGCCGTGGTTGCGGGCAGGCTCCCCGCCCGCGCCTGTCTGCCCGCGACCACGGCTGTTGTAACACGGTTGTAACGTCGGGAAATAGTAAAAGCAATCGCGATAAATACCCGTTTTTTTCCGTATAACTATTGAGCTATGAAGGCTGTCATCTAAATTAATGTTATGTCAAGATTCCCGTGGGTTACAGACTACTATTTGTGATAATCACCTCAATATAGCTATGACATCTCCCATACGGACTATACCCATGTCTTTCAAGTACTCCTTGTTCAGGTCTAGAAGCATGTCATTCTGTATCCGGTTTTCTGCAAATGTGAGGGCATATGTTGCGGACACATCTGATGGTATGCCAGCTGCAGTGAAGAAGGACACCCACATACCTGGAAATAAATAAATAATTGAAAATCACAAGATAATTATCCTCTATAATTTATACCCAATTAAAAATTGAACTGTTTATAACTATGGAATAGCATAAACTGTGAACATCAAAATTATTAAGTCAGAAAGGTAATACGTAGTAATTACTTATGGATTTTACAGCTGATTAAATATTACATTTAGCATAATAACAATCGTTTTAGAAATACCATGAGGAATATGTTGGTACCGTTCATCATCCTACGCTTTTCTTAAAAACCTTGACAACGACAAAAAATCAAAACAATACTGTTAATGAAGAAGGTAATCCTTAAACATTTTTACATTGTAACATACCAGTGAATTTAGAATCCATTTTGCTTAATTTCAAAAACCAATATCAAATTACAAATATTCAGCAGCCATCCATAGCACAATTCCTAGACTACAAATACAGAGTCTTTAAATACAGACTACAAATAATAAAAAAACGCTTTGCTTTAAAATGTCACGTCAACGCAACGTCACGTTACGTTAATGTCGCACCGGCAATTTCGTTTCCTTTCATTGACATTCACAAAAACAAAGTCCTGTCCTGCTGTTAGTACGGGAGTCGACGATAGTCAGATTGCTTACGAATTGATACAAAGATGAAACTGCATAAACCATACTTATTTCTGCCGTGAGCAGCAGCATTGCTGTGTTTCGGTGTAGGTGCTGGTGAAATTACTGGCACGTAAGGCTGAATATCTTTATGCCTCAAGACTTGGAAGAAGGTCCATGCCTCAAGATGATGGACACCAGCCTTAGACAATTTAGATCAATTGTCTAAGACACCAGCACAAGAAAGTGCACGTGCTTGGCGAGGCAATGCTTTAGTATAGACGAGGGCTCATCAATCGAAACCGCGGGCGGCCACTACAGCTATAAAAAAATTGAATACTTCGTCCAAGAATGGCCGTCAGTAATGTCAAATGTCAATAGAATTGTCAATTGTCATTGTCAATTCAATTTGTAATTTTGTAAACAAACATTGTTCATTTTCACACGCACGATCGAATTAAATACGTTTTTAGCTCTATTTCAATATTTATTTTCATTTCAGTAAGTAATTTCATATAACGAATGATTAGTAAAGTATTCACTGTACCCAAAACATTATTTGGTCCAAAAAGCAAGCTCAATCTCATCTTAGGTCGATGTAAGTGTAAAGTGTAACCCCATGCTTCTATCGAACCCGTGCCGGTATCGAATTCTAGCAAAGCTCATGATAAGAAAGAGCTATTGGCATGGATTGTATGTATGAATTTCGAATTTAATATTTTTTTCTATTACAGCTTGTTCGGTTTCACGAAAGATGTCTTCAGCATCCCTGGAAACTATACCCAAAGTAGATATAGATCCGTCAGGTGTATTTAAATACATATTGGTCAAAGTACATGGTGAGGTAAAAAATGATGAAGAACCCTCAGTTACCATAGTTAGGGGGTATAAGAGGTGTGAATACCACGCGGATATATTTGATGAGGTAGGTACCTATCTATTTATTATTTCTAAAAATAGAAGTTTGGTTGTTGCTAAACCATGTAAATATATCTCGCATTTACCTTTTATTATTTCTTCACTGATTTATTTTATCCGAGTAACTATAATTTATTAAACATGTACTAGGTATGTTGCTAAAATTAAAAAAATCTATTTATATCCTTTTCAAGGTGCAACCAAAATTAGATCCCTTGGACTGTGAGCCCCTTGGAGGTGGCAGAATCTCCCATGAGCCTGACAACAAGAAGATCCATATTTATGGTTACTCGCAGGGCTATGGCAAAGCTGACCATGAAATCACAGCACAACTTGTCAAGACTGCATACCCTGGCTACACAATTTCTATCAGTGATGAAGGATATTAGTGTATCAGACCTAGTTACTGTAAAATTATGGTGAAGTAAACCTCTATATTTACAAACAAAACTTTTTTATTTGATTTTGTGCTTGGATGTAGTACAGCTCAGACAATTTATTCTTCTTAATGAATGGTATCTGTCCTTTTCGGATCAATTTAATTTATTTTTCTAACTGGGTTTGTGTACGGTTTGTGGTTCTTAGTGGACTGGAATACAGAGGAAAAATGCTTCAATGATTTTTTTGAGACTAGTATGATTGCTCGTCGAAATGACGGCCAGGTGCTGTCAACGTCATTTTGACATCAGGCATGGCAGAATCGGAAGAAGTAATTTACTGTTGTGAATTTGGGAGGCGAAGGGGTTCATGTTTTTGTGCTAATAAATAACAAGAGTTTTGCAGAATGGCTAGTTTTACAACGGATGGTCAAATATGCATCGATCGCCAGATAAAAGTGGGCCATACCGAAGACAATTTTGATGATTTAGTTCAACGCTTCGACTTAGTCGAAACGTGCAAATGGATAGCAGACAATAGCTATTCGAAGGTAAATAATAAATTGGTAACTCAATTTTTGAAGCTATTCTTTAGGAAATCTACAAACTAGCTCTCTTATCCAGGTCTGCCTTCAATTTTCTGATGATTTGCTGGGCGTAAGTGCGAAAATTTACGAGGAAATCAAAAACAGGGTTGATGTCGATTTGTACATCCTCGGAGACACATCGTACGCAAGGTAAGCCCTTAGTTAAAGCTTATTTATGTAGGTACCTAGCTGGTTTTTTTACTATTTAGGTTTAAATTCCCTGATGCAAATGTCTTTCTAAAATTATTTACAGTTGCTGCATTGATTCCGTCGCGGCTATGCACGTACAAAGCGATGCGCTAGTCCACTACGGCCACTCCTGCTTCTCCAAAACGAACATACCAGTCTTCACGGTGCTGCATAAAACCGACTTGAATGTAGAAGCGGCTATAGAGCTGCTTAATGAGAAGTTTACGTCTGATAATAATCAGCTTTGCTTGTTCTATAATCCTGCATTTGAATATTGCAAGGGTAAGAAACTTTGTGTCTAGCTAGATAAAGTATTGTTCTGCATGTGTCTCTGTTATTCATCACTTGCCTGTAAAGTCTACTGTTCGCTGGATACAACATGCTCTCTCCCTTTACTATAGGATTCTAGTCTATCCTGTGTAAATGAAGAAATGGATAAACTATGCTTAAAACTAAAATAACATCTTGTATTATTGTGTTGAAAATGATTATGTATTAAATAGTGTTTATTTGCAGATATTCTTGCGAAACATTGGTACCAGAGATACCCTCACAGCCACATTGCTTTTATAGAGATGAAAGAGCATCCACAAAGGTTTTTAGGAAGGGTCATCAAAACGGCAAGTGGGGATGTCATGACAGTAGACACCCTTAAAGATAGTGTCTGTGTTTATATTGGTTCTAGGGGACAGACTTTGTTCAATTACACCATATCTGTTGAAGGTAATACATTTTTTTATGGTAATCATTTCTCATACGCTTGTCTAGCAAACTAAACAAAGCAGGTGTCTCGTTTGCATAATTTTATATCATATCCACTTTTCCAGCTTTAGAATGGTACTTACTGGATCCAGACAACAGGACCATTGAGCGTATGGAAGAAACAGTATGGTTCAAGAGAAGAAGGTTCTTGGTGGAAAAATGCAAAGATGCTAATGTTGTTGGTATCCTCGTCTGCAAGCTGGCTGGAGACCAAACTAAGGATATTATCAATCGAATGAAGCAGATATGTCGAGTCAACGGAAAAAAGAGCTATATTGTTTCAGTAGGCAAACCTAATGTAGCCAAGCTTGCTAACTTTCCTGAGGTAAGACAATTGCACATTGATTTGTCCAATGGTAGATATCCTCACATTCATTCACTACCTCACTCCACTCCAAGAAGTACTAAATTCAATCACAGATTTCATTCTGTAGATAACAAGTTTTAAGATAATAATCGGCCTGTCTATATCTTATTATGTGTCCTTTTTTCAGATTGACATCTATGTAATGATTGCATGCCCAGAAAATGACCTGTACAGTAACAGAGACTTCTACAAGCCTCTAGTCTACCCTTACGAGTTGGAGGTAGCTCTCAATTCGAACCGGGCGCCCTACTTCACCACACATGTCACAGATTTCGATGAGTTGTTACCAGGAAAACGGCATTACTGCAATATAGACCAAATAAAGGAGGAAACTGATGTGAGTTTGATCACAGGAAAGATCAGAGAAACTAGAATTGATGCATATCAAGGTGAAAGTACAGATTTAGTGGCAAAACAAAACTGGGCCTTAGAAAACATTGGACACAACCTACAAGACAGGTCATGGAAAGGTCTAGAACAGAAACTGGGAGAGACTGAAGTGAAAGTAGCAGAAGAAGGTCGTAAAGGAATACCTTTACAGTACTGTAATGAGCCAGAATGAAGTGTTCTAATGATAAGCTTAAATTTATTTATATTTACAATGACTGGTAATGTTATGACTATGTGGTACAGACAGACCTATCAATTAAAAATGCACACAATACATTGGGTATTTAAAAAGTACAATAGTTTTTTTTGCATGCATTATAAAACCAAATGGAATAAAAATTAATGATATTTTAATATAATGATTATTTAGACTCTTTGATTAACTGGATTCTGTGGAGACTTCAGCCACTCTTTCCAAACTAATTGCTTGAGCTGAGAGAGTCGAAGACCAGGGTTTTCGGCCTTGAGCCTGGGCAGATTAATTTCTTCAAATGCATTGTAAGCTGCCTTCATTCTCTTCTCAGGGTGTTTGTCAACTTCATTACTGTCACTGAAACACAACAAAAAAAATACATTGAGAATCTTTGTAAACATATTTGGCAACAGGCCTTTGAGAGTCTAGCTGTAAGTTTCTTATCAATTGATATCATTGCTTACCCTAGTATGGTAAGAGCTTCATCAATAGTTTGTGCCACTTCTCCATCAAGCTGTATTCTGTTGAGATTCTCTTCCAAGGGAGTCTCATCGACCACCACCACTTTCGCTGCCTGCAATAGGTTACTGTTTTAGTAAAACAAGATTTATAAAATTATACCTGTACCCAAAGTCCCAGTGCATTTACAACATCTTGTTACCAAATGTTGTTTTCGTTTCGCCTATGTGTCTCTCTCTTTTGCATGGAAAAATGATGAGACAACAACTCTAGCTACATAACATAATTTTTGCTGTCTCATCTTTTCTCCCTACAAAAGACAGAGACACATAGGCGAAACAAAAACAACATTTGGTAACGAAATGTGGTAGCAAAACTGGGACTTTGGGTACTGATTACCAAACTTCTAGTTTCACACTGTAAATGGCTATAGATAGACTATTTTCTTAAGTTGATTTGCCAATGTCATATGGGTAGTAGTAGTTTTATCAAATGACTTACAGCAGGCACAGCTGGCTCAGCTTTGTGAGATCTCTCCTTCATCTGGTTGATGTGTGCGCGAGTGATCTTCGGCGGAGGAGGTGCGGCCTTAGTAATTTTGATGGAATCCATTTCTTTCTCTAATAAAGCCTTTGCTTCTGCTTTTTTCTGTAACTGCTCTAGACGTTTCTTCTCCTGATCATCCTATGGATAGAAGAATTAATTTTAGCAGAAATAAAATAATATCGGCATGAAGACTGTAGTAATTCGGCAGAAGCCCACCTTTTTCTGCTGTTTCTTTTTCAGTTTGTCGTCGTTATCCTCCCATTCGGCATCTTCTGCCATCTTCTTGACTTTTATATCTTTCTCTTGCTTCACATTTTCTTTCCGTGCTCGCGCTGCAACAGCTTTGCTGTTTTCTCCAACGAATTTCTTCGGCATTTTTGTTTTCTACAAGGGTAAAAATATTTTTGAATTTAATGACTGACTGAGAAACCATTACTTTACAGCAAATCTAGCTTCATCACATGAAGTAACTCACCTCGCAAATTTGCAATCCAATAATTCTTTGACCGTGAGTTGTGAAAAACGCAAGGAAATGAATGCGTGCGCGTGCGAGATTCCTATTTCCTATCCCAAAATCTTTAATTTTGTTTTCATCCCATCCCAGTGATGCCAGATTACAGTTTCGCATACTCCCCAAATATTACCAAAAATCCCCACAAACTTGGGTTTATAGAAAAAACCCCCCACAAAATGTACAATAATAATTAATTAATTACAATACATTTTAGTGTATTTAGCTAAAATTGAAGTCAAAATGAAAGAGTTATTTTATAAAGTATTTTATTTTAGACTATTTCAGCAATCAACAAGCAATTTCAACATCTTCCAATAATTTAATAATTTAATTTCGTCATCAGTAGTCCCGTACATTTTTTCAGACCTAAACTTGCTTATCATTCACAAGGTAGGTTTAAAATGAATGCATCCGTCCAGTCACGGCGGCGCGGCGCCGCCCGGCGTACCTTACTTAGTTTTAAAAATGGATTTGCTAGCGAGTGAAAATTTAGCATACAAAGTTATTGTAACAAATAAAAATCCCCAAATTTCCTCCAAACCCAAAAATATTGTCCCCCCCTCAACTATCCCCCCTTGGCAATAAAAAACTCCCATGTTTGGGGGGATTACCCTCAATCTAGCATCACTGTTTCATCCATCCATCCATCCATTACATTCTCTTTTGACGTGACAGTCAGTGACTGACATGACAAAGACATCTGTGTGCATACACCGCATCTAATGTCATGTCAGACAGCACTCAAAATCTAAAAGTCAGAATCTTGAAAAAAATAAAAAGTGAAAACAAAAAATAAGATTCCGATCTTACAATACTCTCGTTTATATAGTATTAAATTCCTTGATTCCGATCCCGCAGGGGCAGGGGATGCCTAGCCGTAGTAGCCATCCTTTCGTTAGGGAGTAATAGTTTTCTTGTAGCTATCCATCCACTCCATTTCGATTTGGTGTTTCGTAGGCTATCTGACCAAAAACTAATATGGCATTGGTTGCGTACGATAACAGCGATTCCAGTGAATACGAAGATGAGGACAGCCAAGACACACCAGCTGTGGAATTGATCTCCAAGCCTGAAAGTAACAGGCGCTTGCTTTCTATACCGTTATACCTACAGTGTTGAGCACGATCGTTCTTTTTGTCTTACTATTATGTATTTCCAGAGATAGCAGTTGCAGACGAAGTGCCAAAGCCCGAGAATGAACAAACTGCTATTGAAAATGGCCCCACTTTATTTAATCAGCTACCTCAACCATCCACTAAAACGCAGGCAGTAATTGAAGAAGACGACGAGTTTTTACACAAGAAAGAAACTGTAGATGTTGTAAAGCCCAAAGCTAAGATTACTGTTCCTTCACTCAGTGATGTAAGTATTTAGAAAAAATATTATTGTAGCCATGACATCATTTTCATACGATAAATTAGATTACTTAATAAAGACTTTAATATTCTTGGGTTTCAGTTTAAGGATGTGGAAAGCACCATAGTAGCACTAAAGCCAAAGCCAGCTGCTGCAGTAAGTGAGAATTTATTACTATTACAAGTTTGTAGGCAGTGTATAAAATATAATATGTAATTTTAACATATTTGTACCATTTCAGAAAACGTCAGGCCTCCTTAGCATTTTGCCCCAACCCAGAAATGGAATTCTCATAGGTTCGTCTAAAACCTTGATACCCCATGTCCTCACTCAAAAACCTAGTGTGAAGAAGAAAGTCCCATTACCTTCTTCCATGAAGAAACTAAAACCAGATACTAAGGCAGTTACAGAGAACTCTGATGAAAGTGATGATGATATGCAAAATGATTTCTTTTCATTCAACAAGCCAGTAGAAATACCAGAACCTATGGAGTTACCACTGGAGTTGCCCACCAAAGCACAGTCTACAGAACCAAAGAGGTCTAAACTGGAGTCTTACTTCAAGAAGGATGTAGTTGAGGATCCCGTGGAGTTGCAGCCTGATGATGAGAGTCATGCAGAGTATGCTGATTCAGAAGCTGGCTCCAGTTACAGCAATGGCACAGAAACAGAGACTGCTAATACTGAAATGGTTCTAGATGATGAAGCTGTAAGTACTTTAGACATAATTTGTAACTTTAGCAATATGTATATTAAAACAGTCATACTTAGAAATGCATTTAAAATTGCTGAAAGCTAGCCCTGTTGTGTCACTGTTTGTTTTCACCTAGTTTTAAGAGATAGCAGTTGCTAATACTGATTATCTTTTAAGAAACACTTTTAAGTCAGGGGGCATACCTACATTCTTTACTTAACTTTTTCAGATCCAACAGCTATGTGGATCTCGTGGCAAACGTAGAAGGGAAGAAATTCAAATAGTGGATGTCAATCAGAAGGAGGTCCTGGCGGAAGCTCAGCAGTGGTTGCTGAAAGGACTGATGGAGGACACAAGTAAACGAGTCTCCGCCAGCAAGAAGAGAGGCAATGAACCAACTAACATGCAGAGGCGCAAGCACCAGATCACATATCTAGCCCATCAAGTGAGGATCAAGTTTTTATATAACTTCTTCTAGAGACTGGGAAACCAAGTTTGTGTCTAGGTCAAAAAAATTTTTTTACCAAGTTTCATCTGGGATCAGTTGCTGGAACTATGAGCAAATCTTTTGTGTGTTCTATGACGGGCAGAGTAAGTCAAATATGTGACCAAAAAAGGGGCAAAGTAAGGAAAAAACTAGTTCCAGTTTTAGTGAAAATGTGTAGGATACAATTTACCAATCACACCAATTTGTTAAATAATGTTCATTTTTCTTTCCAGGCAAAAGCAAATGAAGTGGAATTACAAAATCAATGGGCTAACAACAGAATGACGAAAAGAAAGACACAGTCCAAATATGGATTTTAACCAAGAACAATTATTATTACATACATACATACATACATACAATCACGCCTTATTCCCATGGGGGTAGGCAGAGATCACGGATTTCCACTTGCTACGATCCTGACACACCTCTTTCGCTTCGTTCACTCTCATAACATTCTTCATACATGCTCGTCGGTTTAGGGTACTCCTAACCTGGCCTTTCTCTAAAACGTCTGCGATCTGATCGAGATACATGCGCCTAGGTCTTCCCCTTCCAGCAGTTCCATTCACGCTCGCCTGATGCAATTGTTTTGTTAGTCTCCTTTCATCCATTCTCTCTACATGTCCAAACCATCTTAGCATTCCTTTCTCTACTCTCATCACTACGTCTTCTTTCACACCGCATTTCTCTCTTATCACACTGTTTTTCACTCTATCACTCAACTTTACACCACACATACTACGTAACGCTCTCATTTCTACTGCATTCACTCTGCTCTGATGTTTTTTCTGCCATACCCAACTTTCACTACCATACATCAATGTCGGCACTAACACTCCTTTATGTACAGCAAGTCGTGCCTTGTTAGACAGTTTCCTGCTGCTCATAAATGTGTGTAATGCCCCATTCACTCGATTTCCAGCAGTCACCCTCCTTTCAATATCATCTTCATGCTTTCCATCTCTTGTAAACAAAGTCCCCAAATATATAAACTCATTCACTTGTTCCACTTTTTCTCCACCAATCAAAATATTACATGCTGTTATACATTCATCTCTTTCGAAAATCATAATCTTTGTCTTACTTACATTTACTTTCATTCCTTTCCTCTCAAAAGCTCCATACATAATTGTTACCATCTCCTGTAACTCGTCCGCCGATGACGCAAGTATAACCTGGTCATCAGCATAGAGAAGACATTTGACGAGTAACTCGTTCATTCTTAGTCCGCATTCACTATCTTTCAAATCTTGCAAACAACTATCCATGAATAAATTAAACAACCATGGAGACGCTACACATCCCTGTCTAACACCCTTTTGGATGCTAAACCATTCAGTGTATGACCCATTTACCCTAACGCAAGCACTAGAATCCTCATAGAGAGATTTTAGAGCCTGAACCAAGTTGTTGTCTACTCCATACATGGACAGCACCGACCATAGCTCATTCCTCATCACTTTATCATAGGCCTTTTCCAAATCTACGAATGCGCAATAGACCTTTTGACCCTTGGCCAGAAATTTCTCGGCTATGCATCGCAAGGAAAAGACCTGATCCGTACATCCCATTCCCCTTCGAAATCCCGCTTGTGCATCCCATATTTTCCCATCGGTTTCTTTCACAACTCTTTCAATCAACACCTTTGCATACAGTTTGCCGACAACGCTGAGAAGGCTAATGCCTCTGTAGTTCTTGCAGTCTTGATGTGAGCCTTTTCCCTTGTAAAGTGGAGCTATGACGGCTTTGCACCAATCACTTGGCACTCGGCCAGCCTTCCAGCACAAATTAAAAAGGTGACACAGCTGACTTGCTACCACGCCATGTCCAGCTTTCAGCATCTCAACTGTAATCCTATCATACCCTGCAGCCTTTCCTGATCTCATTCCTTTCAATGCATTCACTACTTCATTCATACTAATTCCACTTTCATCATTGTTTTCACTCACCATTAAGGTTGTCTCACGTGCCTCCTCTCTTTCAAACAAGTTTTCAAAATACTCTTTCCATCTTTTTAATAAGCATTCATCACCTTTCACTAAGTTACCATTCTGGTCCCTGACTGAGCTCAGCTCCGAGCTCAGAGTTTTTCCCCTGGCTGAACGAATAGATTTCCAGAAAAACTTAATGTTCGTCTGGAAATCCTTAGATAACCTTTGGTCAAATACATCCTTCTGCTCTTCTTTTTTTCTGGCAATCACTTCTTTCACTAACCTTTTTAATCTCTTATATTCGTTTTTAGTTTCATTCACATTTTCATTCGTAGCTCTTTGCATTCTTTGGTTAGCTCTGACAGATAGCCAGTCTAACCACGCCTTCTTTTTTTCAGATACAACCTTTTGTACATCTTTATCCCACCAAACATGCTTCATCTTTTGTACTTTTTTCCTTTTACTCACTCCGCATACTTCAGACGCCACACTCACTATCTTTTCCTTAAATAACGTCCACAACTTTTCGATATCACAAATATCATCGGAATCATCAAAACTTTCAATCAATTTACTTTTATAATCATCTTTCAATTCATCATCTTGCAAATTTTCTACTTTTATTCTTTCTAAAACACTAGTGGTCGCTTTTGTTCGATGCCGCCATCCTTTAAAGAGACCACTTATTCGGCTCACTACCAAAAAATGGTCTGTGTGAATTCCAACTCCACGGTAAACTCTAGTGTCTAGAACATTTTTTCTCATTCTTTCATCCACTATTACAAAATCAATCATACTTTTTCTGACATTCTTCGCTTCTCTTGTATACATGTGGATCCGCTTGTGGTCAAACATGGTGTTTGTCACACACAGGTCCCATTCTAAGCAAATGTCAAGCAAACTTCTACCATTACCATTTACTCTCTCGTCACCATACATTCCTAGAACCCTTTCATACCCATCACGCTTTACTCCTACCCACCCATTAAAATCTCCTAGCATTATCAACCTTTCATTATCCTTGCATAATTTTAAGACATCTCTTAAACCATCCCAGAACGCATCTCTTTCTTCTTGTGCTATTTGGGACGTACTCGTACCAGTGTCTGTAGGAGCATAGACCCCTACTATAAAAATGCGTAAAAGTCCGACTTTCATTCTTACCCAAAGCAGTCTTGCATTCACGCATTCAAATTCGTTCACACAGTCAGCCATTCGTGCGGAAAGTATGATACCAACTCCTTGGCAGGCCCTGGTGGCATTGGGTACCCCTGACCAGTAGGCTGTGTAGGATTCATGCTTGGTAGTGTCACATCCTTTTCGTTTTGTCTCATTTACACAAAGAACATCTATTCGTTTTTCATCCATCATCTGATACACCTCATCCAACTTATCTTCCATTCCCCCTCCAACATTCAACGTAGCAAAGCGACTCTCCGTGAGCCACTTTTCGCCCCCACGAGAAACGAGACGTGACGAGTGGCGAACCACGTCGCCGCCATTTGGACGATTAAAATTATTCCGAATCATCATTGCGTTCCCACGAGTATTAGGGATTTAAAGGTCCACCCCCACAGAGCCCTTTGTGAGGGTAAGATGGATTTTCATCTGTGCCCAGTGACCACCAACACAGGCACCCTCCGTTAGCGACCAGCTTGCCCCCTGGCCACGAATCCAAGACAGGCACGGATCGGATAACACCTTGGAATCGGGGTTTATTTTCGGGTGTGCTCCCTGAGAGTTGGTTTGGCTTCGGAGTTTTCCTTCTCCTAGACGGGTTGCAGCACAATGCTAACGAGGCCCATCTCCCCGGATTTCATTTCGGAGTTTTCCTTCTCCTAGACGGGTTGCAGCACAATGCTAACGAGGCCCATCTCCCCGTTTATTATTACTGTACATATTAATATAGGTAAATAATAAATAAAACTCTTGAATATCTATGAAATATTTATTACTGACTAAATAATTATAATTTACTATAGTAATTGTTTGGTTTTACAATCTTCTGGCTTTCCTAGGTCGAGGAGGGTTCCATGACACATGTGTGTTGTCTGTGATTGAAACTATGTCTAGACCTCCCATTTGCAGTCCTTTTACTGATGACTGAAATACAAAACAAGAACATTAGTCAAACCATTAGCAAACCTCACTGAAGCTTACGGGAAGAATCAAAAGAGGACTTTATAATGTGTAATCCCAGAAATATTTAGCTGTTTATTATTTTTTATTTTACACATATTAAAGCCACACAAATAACAATAGGAAAAACAATAGCACTTCACAATGTAATCAACATCTTCAGTACTTAAAGTCCCAGTGCATTTACAACATTTCGTTACCAAATGTTGTTTTCGTTTCGCCTATGTGTCTCTCTCTTTTGCATGGAAAAATGATGAGACAGCAGCCTTAACTACGTAACGTATTTTTGCTGTCTCATCTTTTCTCCGTACAAAAGACAGAGACACTTAGGCGAAACGAAAACAACATTTGGTAACGAAATGTGGTAGCAAGACTCGGACTTCGGGTACAGATTAATCTAGTTGTGGTAGCTTATAATAAGATCTACATGATATTGTTTGAAATAATCTTACCAGTCTGCCTGGTCCTAAGCCTTGCATTCTGACTCGTACAGTTTGAATGCCTCTATTGATGGCTTTCTGTAAAATAATAATAAGTTTTTTAGAAATTCATAGTATTAAGGCAAAAACTCTTCATTGAATATGGCTACAACTCTGTTTTACTTTAATAACACGGCAAACAATACAACTACGCAGAGATACCCTCTTCCCTCTTCTCTGCTTCTTTTTCTCTACTAAAGAGTCCCTCCCTGCTTACTCTGACCAGGGATGTCCTATTCCCAAAACCGGATAACAATAGTTATATTGAGCCAGTATTTTAAATCAAATCTATAATTGTATAAATCAGTTACAAAAATCTACTTTTCGATCGCAACGGAATTTAAACCACCATGATGTTTCCATTTGCCCTTTCGGGCATCATGAAACATCAACTTGGATAACTTACTGTGGCTAAACTTTCCTTTAAGCCACTGCTAGTTGGAAGTTCATATTTTTTTTGTAGATAGTACTCCTAAATAGAAAGCTTTTTGCAAATTTTCAACTTGCGGAAACTCACGGTTTACGAGATATAATTTTCTAAAATTTCAAAAATATCACGCCATTTGCCTAATTTTAGGTTGGTCATTCATCATTTCATTATTTTAATTGTCATAATAGACGTCAAAGTTGACAGTTTTGTTGACGGCAAAGGTGGATTTTATTCACCTTTACCGTTTCTTTTTTTTTTTTAAGTAAAAAAAGACGTGTGACAGAACCGACACAGAGCACCCCGACTCCACGTAGTCTTGAGGTCCCTACCCCTAGAGTGTATATAAAAATCGTGAAGCCAGACGCTCGCGAGGAGGTCCTGAGTTGAGCTAGCCCGCGATGCCGAGTGGAGCGAAGGTTGAGCGGGTGAAGCGACGCTCAGGGCTCCTCGCGAGTGTTCTGGCTGAGCCATTGCAGATTCAAACTCGGGGCACCCCGACTTAAGTCACAAAAGTAACAGTAGGTTGTTAGGTTTTTTTTTTTTTTTATACCTACTTAATAAGTGCAGAGAGGACCCCTCCCCCGTCCCTCCTCCTCCCTAACAATACTAAAGCCAACCCAAATTTTAACTTTACTACGCCTTTTATGCGACTGTAAAGTGTTTTGAGGTTAGGTTACATTAATCGGTTTTTCTCATTTTCTTGTAATGCTGGTGGTACCAGGGGGCAGGGGGAGCCCCCCCCCTCCCCACCCCTCCCGTTTTCGCCTGCTATACTCTGCTAAATGTTTACCTATAGTGCTATTTCATCATCATCAACCTAAAAGTTTAACTGTGGATATCTCCATAACCATAGGGTTCCGCAGGGTGGGGATGGTACCGGGGGGTAGCCCCTCCCCCCCCCTTCCCTCCCCCCCCCTTTCACCCCTTAATTCGTAGTGGCTTAAAGGAAAGTTTAACCCTTACTGTAGCGAGAGCAATTGCAGTAGTTTGTGCTGCTATATTAGTTCCCTTCTTAGTGTTCTTGAAACCTTCCATTCCACAGGATCTAATTGCCTTCACCTTTCCCCCATAGTCTGTCATAGTGATAATGGTATTGTTCTTAGAAACCCTAATATTGATAATTGGCAGTTCTTTGTATAGAGTTCCATTGAAGAGTTGGTTGTCTGAGTCCACAGTGGGGAAAAGATTTTGTTTTCTGAAATTGAAAAAGTAGTTTATGTTGTTTATTTAACCAGATCAGATAGATCCATAAGTTTCTAGTCTAGGCGCAATGTGATAACAATGTTCTTACGCTTTCAACGCAGTGTCGAGATCAACAAGCTTCTCTCCCTGAACCCCCTCATCTGATTGAGGGATCCTTTTGTGGTCAAACTTCTCTGTTGTAAGAGAAGCAGATGTTTGGAATAATCGCGTAACATTGGAGACGGGAGCTCGTAATGTACTTCGGATTATATTCAGCATATTTCTAGGTCATTAGATTTTATTTTTGAGAAACAAAATAAACAGCTGAGCAGAGGAAAGGAAACTAAAATTCTAACCAGCGTTGCCAACTCAACAACAGTAAATGTCGCTCTCACGCTGGTGAAAAGTCGCTAGATATCGCTAAATGAGAAAAATTGAAAAAGTCGCTAGAACTTGCTAGATTTTTTATCAATTAATTACTTTCTTGGGTTAAAAAGGCGAATCTACCAACATTCGGTAGATTCACCTTTTTAACCTTCATTCACCACCATCAATTAATGAAGGGCAAAATAAAAATCCATAGGTACCTACTAAGTACCTACCTAGATCTTTAATTTTAATCTCTCTTTAATCGTTAATATTAATTATAACTTAAACAATTCAACATACACAGCGATATAATATACATTAACTATAATTAGCTTGGAGGAATTAGAAATGGAGGCGTCAACGTTTAAATCCACGAACATAATTTTCTGCCAAAATTGACGGGGGACGAGGTAAACACGCATGGCACACGCGCATAGCAAAATCCTATTCATGTAAACACACACATTGACAATCCCGCACACGATCTTAAAATTTGCACACAGATAAAAAATATAACGTAGTTACGCAGTGTCAAGACTCACATTAGGATAATCTCTAGTGATGGGCATTCAGTAAGACCGGTAAATTGAACGATGAATAAAATAATGAATGAAATGGGTTTTTAGGTACAGGTAATAGTGAGTGTTATGAATAAGTTATGCACAACAGGTTTCACATTTTGTAACAGTCAGAAAATAAAAGAACTGAATTTAGTTGTTATGTTTTATTAATGGTTATAAGTTTGAATCAATAGTTCTTAACATGTTATAGCATAGTACACATAAGTTTAGTCTTTTACTGAATAATTGAAAAATATATTATATAAGTAAAGTGAAATCACATTACATCGTCAGCCTTCACACCACAGCGAAGTTTGTAGTTCTGCCTTCTGCGCCGGAGGCGTTGGTTCGATTCCCACCGAGAACAAATATTTGTGTGGTGAACGCAGATGTTTGTTTGCCCGAGTTTGAGAACTTTCTGTAAAATGTTCCGAGCAAATCACACTCGTTCTTGTTGCATGCCAAGTTGTTTTTTGGCCAAAAAGTTTTGTCCACTCTTCAAGCAACAGGGTTTTTTGGAAACCTGCACAGGACGTAAAAGAAATATAAAATAGGCAAAAAAAATGTTTTCACTACGCCCACGACTTTATTTTTGAGTATGATGTCATGTCCTATTTTATACATTGATGAGTAGAGGGTTTGATGACTGGTACCTAGGATAATCATATTGTGGGATTTGGGAATAAATGTAATCCGATATTTCGTGGCGGCAGCCATCTCGGACCGATTTTCATCAAAAATAGCTATTTTTTATACAACTAAGTTGACAAAGAAGCATACGGCCCACCTGATGGGAAGCGGTTACCGTAGCCTAAGAACACTCCCGACTATTCACCTTTCAAACAAACAAAAAACTAAATTAAAATCGGTTGATTCGTTCGGGAACTACGATGGGACAGACAGACACACACACAGACACCGCAAACTCATAACATCCCGTCGTTTTTACGTCGGGGTTTAAAAAGCACCAAATACATAATTAGACAACACATTATGTGATAATAATTTAACGTTTATTTTATCATTCATTCATTCATCAATTTCATTCAACTTTTCCCAACACTATGCCTTCTACCAAGGTATAATCTGTCGTAATACTGTCGCTAATCTGTCGCAACCGGTATTTCTTTTGAACTAAAATTCTACAAAATTACAAACACAATTGACAAAATAATACTCCCTTGTGGTAGGAAATACCATGTTCCCGGAAGTTTGATGTCTCTGATCGTCTTTTACAAGAAACTACCATGCAATTCACCATTTTCGCGGAGCTCCACTTCGCGACATGAAACGACACACAATGGCTGCAGTTGCGAGTAAAACAGTTTTATTAAAAGGATATGATCGAGGTCGGTATATGACCAGCAGAGGGGAAAGCCCTGTATTGACATCTCCATTTCTAATTCCTCCAAGATAATTAGTATCTTATTCTAACACGATGATTGACGGTAGGTACTATACCTATGCCTTTTAGTCATTCTTGAGTTGGCAACAAATTAAGCTAAATAAACAAAACCGGATCTTATTTCAATGGAATAGAGTACATATTAGTATGTACTCTAACTCTGAAAACGATGGATATTCGTTTATTAGGTCAGTAATTATTTGCTAAATACCACTATAAAAAAGTCGCTAAGAAAGTCGTTAAATTATTTTTGTCGCTAAAAGCCATCAAAATGTCGCTTTCCATGCGAAAATGTCGCTGAATCTAGTGACAAAGTCG
The DNA here is from genome assembly GCA_939531255.2 of Thera britannica. Classification (NCBI taxonomy): domain Eukaryota; kingdom Metazoa; phylum Arthropoda; class Insecta; order Lepidoptera; family Geometridae; genus Thera; species Thera britannica. Next base: position 14,478,132 of record OW618046.2, on the reverse strand, counting down.
CTAAATTGGCAACGCTGATTCTAACCTAAAATTATTGGTGACATTAATGACATTTGCATATTGATGAAGTTGACAACTGACAGACAAATACTTGTACAGTTACTTTTTATAACGCTTTTATTAGCTTCACCTGTATGTATGTATGTATGTATGTAACCGACCCCTTTGAGCTCGATTTTGTCCTACTTTGAACGATCAGATTTGATTCAAACTTTGCACACCTGTCAAAGGTCGATGACAATGCAATAATATGAAAAAAAAAAAAAAAAAATGAAAAGAAATAAAAAAAATAAAAAAAAAAACCTACTTTGAACAATCAGATTTGATTCATGACATGTCCTGATATGGTTTTTTAATATTTTTTATAGTAGAAGGAATGTAGTCTTCTACATAGGGGCTGCAGGACAGGATTGATGAACACTCTTTATTTTATTAATATTTATTCTTCTGTATAACTACTGTAGCCATCTTTCTTTATTACACATTTTGCACACACTACAAACAAACATAGATGGCGCTACGCAAGCTGCGTTCACGAAAAGTCGCGTTCATTAGCGTACTAATTTTATATTCTAACACTCCCCCTCAATTACAAGATTTTTGAGAAAACAGATTGTAATTGCTACAAAAACAATTTACAAAATAAAATTTAAATATTCATACAATTAAAAGTTACTCCCCCTTAAGTTACAATTATTATGAATTTACTTACTGTGTCCCAATGAATTTATTGACCTAAAAGCGTGAACACCAAATATTACTTATTTACTAACTTATGTAATGAATTTACTTATTACTAACTTATCTCCCCCTCAATGTTGTTCCTAAATGAACTTAATAACTTCTCTTACATTTATAGTTTTAAGATACTTACATGAATAAAGTTTTATTGTTTTACAAAAATAGTTTTACTTATTTACTACCTTTACCTTGCATTAGCTATAATACTAGATACATATTACTTTTAGTTATGACACATACTATCTACTAGAGAAATAGTTCTTATTTGCTGAAACTTATTCTATGTTTAGAAATAATTTTACAGAGTTTTTGATATGAATCCAGACTTACATAACATTCAATTTTTTACAAAAGTACACATGTTTGATACTACATAATGCCTTTGTTAATGCATCTGCCACATTATAGTTTGTTGGTACATAACAGAGTTTAATAATATTGTTCCTGATTGCATCTTTTATGTAATGATATTTTATGTCAATGTGTTTGGTGCGTTTGCTATTTTCATTGCATTGAATCATATTAATTGCGCTCTGATTATCTATATTTAGGTATGCCTCGATGTTACATTTGTTAAAATCTGCTGATATGCCTTTTATATAAATTATGTCACTCACGGCTTGTGCCCCTGCTACATATTCAGCCTCAGCTGTTGAAAGTGCTACTGTTGTCTGTTTCTTCGTGTACCATGAGACTAGGTTGTTACAATAGAATATGACACAACCACTTGTGCTTTTTCGGTCTCTTCTATCACCAGCCCAATCTGCATCAGAGTATGCTGTTATTTGACACACCTGTGACTTTGTGTACACTAGTCCCTTGTTAATAGTGCCTTTTAAATAGCGCAGAATCCTCTTACTAGCTTTCCATAGTTCCATAGTGGGCTTGTCTACAAATCGACTCAAAAATGTCACAGCAAATGTTATGTCCGGTCTACTAGTCAGTGAAATGTATAAAAGTGAACCAATTAATTCTCTAAATGGAACCTGAATTACTTCTTGGGTACTATTTACTTCTGTGTTAAAATTGTTCTCCATTGGTGTATCTATTGGTCTACAATCTTGCATATTGAATTTGATTAAAATTTTCTTGATGAGGTCTGTTTGCTTTATCTCCAATCTGTCATTTTTGTGTGTTATTTGCATTCCTAGATATTCTTTGACTTCACCTAACAATTTTGTCTTAAATTCTTTCTTTAACATATTTATTATTGATTTATCATTTCCAACTGTTAAAATATCATCCACAAATAGTAGTAGCCATGTTTTGTCTTTCATATATAAACAAACATCATGTTTTGATTGTTCAAATCCTTGTTCAATCATGATATCATGGAATTTTTTATTCCAACACTTTGGTGATTCTTTCAGACCATAAAGTGCTTTCTTCAGTTTTAGAACTTTTCCTTGTGGAATCTCGATACCTTGTGGGCATTTTATGTAAACATCAACATCTAAATCTCCATTTAAGAATGCTGTCGGTACATCCATTTGATTTACTTTCAACTCTTCTTGAACTGCATGACTTAGTAGTAATCTTACCGTAGACATTCTAGCTACTGGCGAATAGCAATTATAAGTACTTTCCTCTTGAAAACCTTTTGCTACAAGTCTTGCTTTCTTTATATTGTTCTGTTTTGTTGTAAAAATCCATCTAGTGTCAATCGCTTTCTTATTTTCTGGTAAGTCACTTATTTCCCATGTTCCCAATGTTTCATGTGCATGTATTTCTTTCATTATCGGTTCTTTCCATTCATTTTCTCTCTCTATGGCTTGATTATAGTTTTGTGGATCTCCTGTGTACAAGCAATATGCTGAATAAATCTCATAGTCATCAAATCTCCTAGGCATATTTATCTGACGTCCAGTTCTTGTTGTTATAGCCGGTTCTTGAACATCCATAGTATCTTGTTCTTCTCTCAATATATTTTCACTCACTCTCTGTCTTTGTTCATTGTCATCTTCATATTCTTCATAATAGGTACCACCCGTTTCATGCTCTGGTTTCTGTAATATTTCTCTGTATACAACATCATTTTCATCAAATCTTACATCTCTTGAGTTTATTATCTCATTTTTTACTGGATCCCATAGTTTATATCCTGTTGCTGTGTATCCAACCATTCTTGTTTCAATTGCTCTTTTCTCAAATTTATCTCCATGTGGTAATGTAACTGCCCATGCCTTTGATCCAAATATTCTCATTTTATTTAATTTGATGTCACCATACATGATTTCAGCAGGTATTTGATAGTTGATTGCTGAAGAAGGACATCTGTTCAATTGGTATGCTGCACACATAACAGCTTCTCCCCATAGGTTTTTTGGTAAGTTCGATTCTATCAACAATGTACGTGCTCTGTCCTTTAAAGTTCTGTTCATTCGTTCTGCGACACCGTTAGACTGAGGAGAGTACGGCTGAGTATATTGCATATTTATACCTTTGTTTTCACAGAATGCTGTTATCTTTTGGTTCTTAAATTCTCCTCCATTGTCAGCTCTAATATTTTTGATTTTTACTTCATAGGTTGTCTCCATTAGTTGAATGTATTTTATCAAATTATCGGTTGCTTCACTTTTGTTTCTTAGCAAATATACAACACATAAGTGTGAGAAATCATCTACTATCACCTGAAAATATCTTTCTCCTCTGATAGATTCATTTTGTGTTGGTCCCGATACGTCAGTGTGTAAAAGCTCTCCTATTTGTCTTGATCTTGGTCTGTCTACTGAAGGAAATGGTAATCTGGTAGCTTTACCTTGCATACATGCTCCGCATTTTGTTTCATTTGGTGTGGGAAGGTTCATTTGTCTGATTCCTCTGTGATTAAGATGTCCCAATCGTCTATGCCATAGATTTTCAGTAGATATGTTACACTGTTCATATAAAGGGCTAATCTGAAATTTTAGAGTAAAAAGTTTAGCATTTCCGCTGCCTATCAATTTTGTCTTTGTCTTTTTATTTATTATCTCTACATGCTCCTCACCAAATTTTACTTCGCAGTTCGTTTCTATAATTTTCTTAACTGAAAGCAGATTACATTGCAGGTTTTCTACAATCACAGCATTCACATTGACATTATATCCCTCATTACTTTTCATACTTAAAATACCTCTCTTTGTAGCTGTTATAAATTGACCATTAGCTAAATAAATTTTCATTTCTTTGGGTAACAACTGTATATCGGTCATTTTTGACATAAATTCAGACCTAACCAAATGTTCAGTGCAGCCAGAATCTACAATCCACTCTATATCATCAATAGTTTCAGGAGTAGTACAACTAAAGTTAAACAAATTAGTACCTGAATAGAAATTAAAGTTCGTTTCATCATCCACTGTCACTGCTGCTCCTTCTGAATAGTTATTGCTGTTTACTTGCTGCCTTGCACCTGGACGTTGGTTATTGTAGTTCCCTCTGTTGCTGTAGTTTCCTCTGTTGCTGTAGTTTCCTCTGTTATTGTAGTTCCCTCTGTTGTAGCTGTTTCCACCGTCACTGTAGTTACCTCTGTTTGTGTTGTTCCCTCTATTACTGTAGTTGTTTTCTTTACCCTTCCTCTTAAAACAATTTTCATATATATGACCAGGCTGTCCACAATAATTGCACTTTCTTGCTCTGCAATCTTTTCTGATATGACCAACTTTACCGCACTCAAAACATTTAGCATCTTTTTGCTGATAGTTATTCTTCTTTGCTACAAATGCTGATGTCATATCCGGTTGGTCGTCTTTGATTCTTTCTTCTTCCACCATTAAACGTGCTGTTACCTCTTGCAATGTCTGTTTTTCTTTTGGTACTGACTCCCAGGCAGAAATAAAGTGTCTGTATTTGTTTGGCAAACTCATCAATATCTTTGTAATTACCATATTGTCCGAAATGTCTTCTTTTTTTATTTTTAACTGACACACAACCTCTTCTATTTTGGATAAAAACTGCGCCATGCTTTCTTTTTCTTCAAATTTTATGTTATAAAACTGTTGTTGTACCAGATGCGCGCCTACACTGCTGTGGCTTTCATATATTGAGGTTAGTTTTTTCCACATGTCCTGAGCGGTTTTGCACATCATAATATGCGACAGGATTGTTTCCTCGACTCTTGTTACGATTATTTCTTGAGCCTTTGCATCTTTATCTTCGTCCGCATCCTTTTCCGTTCCACTTTTTTGGTCCGCCGAAACATTTTTTTCAATTACTCCATAGAGTCCCTTTGATTTCAAAATTATCGAAATTTGAAATTTCCATGTCAACCAGTTTTCGCCATTTAGTATGACAAGGCGATCTACTCTCACTTTTTCCATTTTATAATCCGACGTGGATACTCTCTGTGCAAATTACAACCCCTCACAATGTTGGCCGCGTCTTTATCGTCTGACTTCCTCCCAAGCCCAGACTTTGTCGTATTTCGTGGAGCCCATAACCTTTTATAGTAGAAGGAATGTAGTCTTCTACATAGGGGCTGCAGGACAGGATTGATGAACACTCTTTATTTTATTTTTTATAGTAGAAGGAATGTAGTCTTCTACATAGGGGCTGCAGGACAGGATTGATGAACACTCTTTATTTTATTAATATTTATTCTTCTGTCTATCTACTGTAGCCATCTTTCTTTATTACACATTTTGCACACACTACAAACAAACATAGATGGCGCTACGCAAGCTGCGTTCACGAAAAGTCGCGTTCATTAGCGTACTAATTTTATATTCTAACAAACAATTCAACATACACAGCGATATAATATACATTAACTATAATTAGTATCTTATTCTAACACGATGATTGACGGTAGGTACTATACCTATGCCTTTTAGTCATTCTTGAGTTGGCAACAAATTAAGCTAAATAAACAAAACCGGATCTTATTTCAATGGAATAGAGTACATATTAGTATGTACTCTAACTCTGAAAACGATGGATATTCGTTTATTAGGTCAGTAATTATTTGCTAAATACCACTATAAAAAAGTCGCTAAGAAAGTCGTTAAATTATTTTTGTCGCTAAAAGCCATCAAAATGTCGCTTTCCATGCGAAAATGTCGCTGAATCTAGTGACAAAGTCGCTAAATTGGCAACGCTGATTCTAACCTAAAATTATTGGTGACATTAATGACATTTGCATATTGATGAAGTTGACAACTGACAGACAAATACTTGTACAGTTACTTTTTATAACGCTTTTATTAGCTTCACCTGTATGTATGTATGTATGTATGTAACCGACCCCTTTGAGCTCGATTTTGTCCTACTTTGAACGATCAGATTTGATTCAAACTTTGCACACCTGTCAAAGGTCGATGACAATGCAATAATATGAAAAAAAAAAAAAAAAAATGAAAAGAAATAAAAAAAATAAAAAAAAAAACCTACTTTGAACAATCAGATTTGATTCATGACATGTCCTGATATGGTTTTTTAATATTTTTAATTCTTAACCTCTATCCAAATATTATATATGGATAGAGGTTGACAAATCTAGCTTAACTGTTAAAACAAAAAAATTCTAAAGCTCGCCATTTTTGAAAAAAAAGACTTTTTGTATTAGCGATGAAACTATTGAAAACTCATAATCAGCGCTATCAACACGTTGATTCTGATAGGGGAATACGATTTTTTTGTCATTAGTACGATGTATGATAGGACATTAGCGAAATTATTGCAATGATTTGATAATTTCTGTGTGGATCTTGGGTGTGGATGGGTGTGTGTGGTATTTTTAATTTAAGAGTTGGCAGCACTTAACTACGACTTGGCAAAATGACAAATATCCAGCGCTAGAACAAAAAATACCTCTATGACAGACGGTGCAAGTGCAAGGTAATTCTTGCTCATCAAAAGATCGAAACAGCAACTAACATTATTCTTCTAGATCTAGAGGATACTTGATAAAAAGTCCAGATTAAAGTACCTACTGGAATTTACAGAATGTAGTGGAGTGGGCCTTGAGCAAACCCGCACAATGCCCTTACGTTTCAACCATTATTCATTTGTAAGAAGCACAACCGTTCCCTATCAAACTTAGCAGGACAACCAATAGAGCCCTATTTTCAAGGCATGGTGACTCCTCATCGCTATGAGTGGCTATAAGCTACCTTACCTTCCCTTAGGTTCACACTAGGTAGACATAAACTTGTATTGTATGCAACAGACAGAACAGAGTGCCGTGTATGGTAGAAAACCTAGTTTCAGCACTAATGCTATTAAATGAAACAAGAATTGATAAATTGATTATTTTTTTATTCAATTTCTTCATTTGCAACATCTTCTCTTATTAGGATATGGTCCAAAAATTGTGCAGGTGGTGTAATATTATTTTGATGCCATGCCCACCCTAAATACCAAACAATTGTCATTACATGAGCACAGCTCCCAACAGTTCTTTTTCCTACGAAACAGTTACAATAGTAGCCACAAATTCGGTCATTCCAATCGGCATTTTTATTAGTGACATATATTTTGTTATCATTGAGTATCTTCTTTTTCAGAAATAAAGGTACTCTGAGGCATTCAATATTTGCACACTCTGGTACAAAACAATGGTTTGAAGTATCTGGAGTTCGACTGTAACCATCTAAATGCATATTTTCATTTTCCAATTGATGAATGCTGTCCCTTTCAAAGTCACAGCTAGGGACACTTACAGGTTCAGCTACAGAACTTGATCCGCTTTCTACTATGTCATCTGGAATGATTATTCTTTCATCTTCTACCACTTCTGGAGCGTATAAGTGTGCTCTTAGCCAGCAGGCATTGCATGTTCGAGCATCAGCATTAATCTGAAAAGGAATTTTGACCACTTATGTTTCACTACATAATGGTGCATTATAAATAACAACCCTTATTTACTTTTTTATTACCTGTTTTCACAATGCGTTTTCCAATGTAGATTCTTAAGTTTAGCTTACACAATTTAGTTTGTAACCTAGCTACATATTATTATGCTGTGTATGTAACATAGCCTACCCGTGAGAACCTCTAGTTGACTCTACGATAAAATATACATTGTGTGAGGTTATATTTGGAAATGGATAAATGTTAGCCTGATGTGAAAACAATGAATGTTTTTAAAACTAAAATTATAATTAAAACTATTTTACCTGACGGGGACTGATGATGTTAGCTATATGGTCTCGCTCAGGACGACCAACAGGTAGAGGACGAGATCGTCTCCCTGTTCTTTGGGAGATTGAAATCCCACAGCAAATGCAAACTGATAGATGACCAAGTTGTCTCACCATGAATGCCATGAAATCTACCATAATATTCGCGCATTAATAGGTCCATGCACTCTTGGCAAATAGTATCTCCATCTACAACCTGAAAACAATGTAAAAATTACTTTGCTAGAAAAAATATAACGCACTATCGACCAGGTTTAGGTTAGTTTAGGTTTGATTAGTAAAAAGAAATAGTATTACTTGCCTCCCGAGCTATCCATTCTTCTATAATTGAAATGATCTGGAGATCCATATCCAGAGCATTGTAAAGATGCTGTTGTTGTAAAGGATGACTTGCTATGTTGCAATTAATACAGCGAGCCATAATCTACGAATAGGAACGTAGTCGAAAACCGTTGTGAATAGCCAAGTCGTCAGGGTTTTATCTCCAAGCTACCGTTATCCAAATCGCGTACAATAAAACAATCAATCCGTTGAAACAAAGCCACGACGCAACAAAACAAACTCACTCCACTCGACGCGACGCTCAACGAATTGACATTTGCAATCTTACAGTTAAAATGTCAATGTCATTCATCATCTGCCTAATCTGACAGATTTTTAGGGATGCCTGATCGTTCTAGAATACCAACCATCAACTTATTTATTTGAGTTAAAATAATTTATTTAAAAACAATGGAGGGCTTTAAAAAATATTCAAGTAGGGTTTCAAGTTCTATGTTTTAGGCATTCAAAGTTCAGCATAAAGTGGTTCCAGTTAAAGGCATCTAGGAATAAAAAACCAGCCTCCATACAAAATCGGGACAACTCATTTGCACACCTGTCAAAGGTCGATGACAATGCAATAATATGAAAAAAAAAAAGACGGGTTGCACTCCGGGAGTGCCGGCAGAAGTGAAAACTTGCCGCTCGTATTAAAACTTATTAAATTTTCATCTAGTATATTTATAAAGTACTCACTCATTTTCTTTCGCTATTTCTTCATCACTTTTATCATTAATAGATGCACGAACCGCACGCGCCGCCCCGCCCCCATCGTAGCAACAGTGCCGGCCGGCGAGCGAAGCGGCAACGTCGCACACCGGGTACGGCGCGGTCAGTCGAGCGGAACGGCAACGTCCTCTCCATCCGTCTTACGCTTTTTCGATCAGGTCACGTGATCCTGACGCGCTGACGCGCTGACGCGATTTTAAACCCATTACAGAAAGTGCTCAACGCCGCTAAAGAAGTTTTCACTTCAAAAAAAAAATGAAAAGAAATTAAAAAAAAAAAAAAAAAACCTACTTTGAACGATCAGATTTGATTCAAACTTTGCACGCACCTGTCAAAGGTCGATGACAATGCAATAATATAAAAAAAAAAAGAAAAAAAAAAAAAACTAAAAAGTGAAAAATAAATTATAGTTTAAAAAACTAAAAAAAAAACGCTTTTATAACTAATTGAACTAAAAAGTTAAAAATAAAACTGTAATAATCAATTGAAAAATTTATATTATTGTACAAAAAGCGTGGGGGGCTTGATTTTGATTGTTGTAAATATTTTATCAATTGTCTATTATATCTGAAGTTATTATAAAAAGCACCCCACGCTTTTTTGTACAATAAGATAAATTTTTCAATTGATTATTACAATTTTATTTTTAACTTTTTAGTTCAATTAGTTATAAAAGCGTTTTTTTTTTAGTTTTTTAAACTATAATTTATTTCTTCCGTCTCCGCTAAAGTCTTGAAATTTTGAGCATTCCATTTTTGTTTTAAAAATAAATATGTATTTTTTATAAGTTGTACTTATATCACAAGGATCACTTTGAAAAAACTCTTAACCAACCTATGAGCAAAAAGCAACTGCTTAGGGGGCAAGATACGCGTATCGTGCGTGTAAGGCTAAAAACAAGAAGCAACCGCGGTTGCTTCTGTTCTTGAAAATCTGTCAAATATTCGTCGCTTGAGACGTGCTTAAATCTGAGTTGCGTTTCAGTATTCGGGGGTTAGTCTCATAACCATAGGTGTGGCCCCAGACGCGTATTGCCGCAGAGCAATATCTATCCCAACCTATCTACCTACCTCCCATTACAAACAAAGCAGATTTTATTCGTGTTTTTACGCCACTTCCCTTCCCGTTTCTATTCAAATTAAGGTCGGACCGCATGCGCAGTTTTTTTTTGCCACTATTTATTCAGAAGTTCAAAGAAATCAAGGATATTTGTTTCTATTTGTTAATTGAACTAACCTCATCAAGCTATTTTTCTTGTAATTAATGAGCCACGTTTTCGTTTTCACATAATTTTTTAATGAATTGGATAACCTGATGGAATATTTTGCACTTACTCTAAGTTACATATAAATCACATTTCAAATATTTTCGAACAAAAACGAATTAGAACAATATTTCAAAGTCTCAGAGAAGCCGCGTAGCTGGGTGGGGACGCCCGCTGCATAGAGGTAGAGGTGTCCGGCCTCCGCCTTGTATCCGGCCGCTAGCAGTTGGTCCACGGCCCAGCTCGCCGTGTGGAGGCCCTCACCCGCGCGCGCCACGTGCGACACGAGGTGCGGGTACAGCGCTGTTGGCACGAGGGGTATCAACATTTCCAGCTCTAGCAGGTGTTTCGCTAGATGCTCGTCCATTTCTTGTTTCTTGATGCTTTCCTGCAAATTAATGCAAGTTTGTATGATACAGTTGTGATATTCCCTGACAAGAATGTTAGTATGATGAGTTAGAGAATTACTCTTAAATATTGCACGCCTAGATTTAAATAGAATACATTGGACATCTATAAATTTAACATTTTTTCAACATGTATTTTATGCAATAAATACTTATGACTTTGACTACTCCATGATATTCTTTCGGCGGCTGAAGTAAAGACACTACTGAATTTTCCTGATTTCAATTACTCAAAAAACGTGCATTGTATCGTTATCATAATTTTTATGGTATGGTTACATACATTATGCTCCTCCGCTAGTTTCAAGATGTAGTCCTTAGCATTTGCGCATTCATTGAGCACTACGATCCATATCATGCTCATGACAGACTCGCCCGGCAGATCTGCAGATAGGTACTGAATCTCCTGAAAAAAACATATTTTTGTACATACGATCACGAATTTAACAGCATATGAGTCAGCGCATCGCGCTCATTTGAAAGGTATCACGGAAAGAAAGCATCTTGCGGTATCTAGATGAATGAATGTCTGAGACACATTAATTACAAAAATAAACTAAAGATAGACTAGGGCTGTAGCCAACTGCACTAATTCATATGTAAATAACATTTCTACATTTTAAGAAAAACTTAATTTATTTTATTTCAATAATTTAGAACGGCCTTGGAGCCAACTGTACTAATTCATGTGTAAATTACATTTCTACATTTTAAATACGATAATAATTTTTATAGATAACAAAAAAGTTTAGCATGTTAAATTAGATACTTAGGCGCGTATTCAGAAAGAGTGCTTGAGCCTGAGTCGAGCCTCAAGCACTGATTTTTGACACTTCAATGGAGAACTGTCATAAAATCTATGCTTGAGGCTCGACGCAGACTCAAACACAGTTTCTGAATACGGGCCTTAAAGTGCAATGAGTTACCTCATCGCTGAGCAATGGTCGTTTCATCAACAGCTTGATGTATATCAACTCCTCGCTAGTCTCCGCCGTGTTCCGCAGCAGGCGATGTAGGTACTCGCAATGCAGGCTTTTAGACCCACTGGAAATATAAAGTTTTATCATTGATTATTGTAATACAGCTGCAAATTCATTTTTTTCTTATCCTAATAACGCTGCCTGTAATGCCTGCCTGAACGAATTTAAAGTTTGAATGTTTTACATAACTCGTGACTGGGGATTTTTTTCCGGGTAGCGTGCGAGCGATATAATATGCCTAAGGATTTCCAATAAAAAATGTATTTAAGTATTATATTAGGGGCTAGATAGTGTTGTGTGGTTTGTGTACAATATATATTATATCATATCATATATTCATTAACGCTCATGCAAAATAAAAATATAATTAAGAACAAACAGGTTATACTTTTGAAACTATCATGGTTTTTAAACACAATTTTTATGAAACAACGGGGTATTTACCATGATTAAATTGTGAGTTTTGACTTCGGATATTTCGGCACAGTTATTTGTTGTTTCATAAAAATAGTACAACCAGGCTATTTGTCCGCAATAAAACATTATCTATTGATGTATTTACTTGTGTGGTAGTGGTGGCCAGCACGCTAGCACGTCGACGAGTGCCTTGCGCTGCTGCAGCGAGGAGCTCGCCGACACGAAGCACGCGAACCACTGCCGGCGACCACTCTCCGATAACAGGTCCTCCTCTGCACAATAACAATCACATTTTGAACAACCAGTGCCACCCTGGGCCAGATTTAGGGGAGGGCAAACGGGGTGAAAGCCTCCACAAACGAAGGGCCCCCACAATAGACTTTAGAAAAAAATCTTTCAGATTCCGACAAGTTAACACTAGTAAACATCTTTTTCCTTTGATATTCTTGTTTTAGCAGTTTTACCTTTACCTACAGTACTTTGTACAGTCGCGGTATGAAAATGTTCGTCACGTTAGAGTCGGTTTTCGCTTGCACCAGAGTGCCTTGATCATGAACACATTTTGACATAATTTGTGACGTTAACTTATCGGTGTATGTCTATTCAGTTTCAAAAGGTAGTATGTGATCGTGATACGTTGTACAAATCAAGTTGAAAATCGACGAACATTTTCATACCGCCACTATACCTACATACATGATAGTATTATTGTTAAATATTAACAGAAATAATTTATCTATATTTGTTCACTCCAATCAGGCAATCAGTAAAAGTCTAAAGTCTTGAGGGAGTTATTCCAATAAGTCAATGGCTGAGTGGGGAAATTAATTTTATTTGGAAAATAATTTGGGCCTTCGCTCCTCTGTTGCCCCGAAGCCTCCAGATCTCTAAATGTAGCCCCGAGTGAACCCTTGGTTTTGGTCTTTTAGGACACTGAGCAAGAATATATTATGCTTTGTTATAGGCGATGGACCACGGGGTTTATCACCTCCCGTGGATGTCGTAAAAGGCGACTAAGGGAACACAACTGGGCAATGAGAAGCACACTGCAGTCACCAATCCACCTGCCAAGCGTGGTAACTATGGCAAACCCCCCGACACTTCATTTACCAAAATCCATGGAGCCGTAAGTCTGCAAGTTGGCAAGTTTACCATGCGCACTTGATGTGCGGGCAGGTTTTTTCCGCAAGTAGGCCGCTGATGTGCCCTTTTTGCGTGACCCTTGACACGTGTTGCTCGAACTTTTTAAGGTTCTACAACACGCCGCGCGCCGGTCTCCTCACGATGTTTTCCTTCACCGTTTTGAGAGTACTGGCATAGTGCACACAAATTTTTCGACAGAAAAACTCATTGGTACACGAGTGGATTTGAATCCACGACCTTCGGATCGGAAGGCGGGGCCACTACCCGCCCACTACCCACTACGTAAGTCTGTACTGACACACAAGGAACCATGAATAACACCCACCAGTAAGTTCAGCAGTGCACGGCAGATCCGGGAACTCAGCAGATAGTATCTCCAGGCTGAACTTAGCGATGGCGGGCAGGTCTTGCGCATCCGTGTTGGGCGCGGCCCGCAGCGCCAGCAGTCGGAGCTGGCGCGGCGCCGGCAGCCCCAGGGTCACGCCGCGCTGGAGGACCAGCTCGATGGTCTCCGAGGGGACCTTGATGCCCTCGCTGGTGTAGCGGACGAGGCGGTCCACTAGCGTCTCGCATTGTCTGGAAATCAATTTAAAATTGTACAAGACACAAGGACGTGGGGGAGACCTTTGCCCAGCAATGGGATGATATAGGTAAGAAAAAATAAACAAGACACAAAGACAAGACAACAAAAACAGCAAAAAAGTTACGAGGTGCAGTTGACGTTCTTGTCGCTGCAAAAAACTGCGAAAGAACCGATATATATCGAATTAGTCAGTAAGTACTATAATAATTATTGGTTAATTAAAATTTGGTGACAATAAGACAACTTCGTGAGTATCTACCTAGAAACTTTCAAAACCAAAAGAACTCATACAAATCATACAAAAGCCTTTCTGAGGCACACTTAAAATCCTTTCAACACACTGGTACGAAAATATTAGTGACTGTATAAGAAGAAGAAGAAGAAGACTATGACCACAAACTTACAACAATCCATTTTTTAGTTCAGAGTTTAAAACCGATTGAAATCATGTTACCTTCTCTATCATTCGTCATCTCAGTGCTCACTCCTTTCCTGCTCATGTCATCCCTGACGCATTCCATCCATCTTTTCTTTGGTCTACCTCTTCATCTTTTCTTAATAAATGCATTTTCATTTCATTTAAATAATCTCACTTGACAGTATCGAGCCGCTGCGCCAGATGCTGGAACAGCTGGTGCAGAGGCAGGTCCACGTTGAGGCACTGCAGGAGCGAGGCGAGCCAGCCCGGCTGCAAGTCGTAGCACTCTACCAGCGCACCGGCTGGCTCGGTCATGGCGGTCACATCGCCGTGGGACGCTTCTATCTCACTGGAAGTAACATAAAAGGTTTTTTTTCTAACCTATTTCGTCCCACTGCTGGGCAAAGGTGTCCTCCGAATCCTTTGAACTGTCTCTATCCATCGCTTTATCCCACCATCCTCGCTCGAAAGCGTCGAGATCGTCCCTCCAACGCTTTCTTGCATAAAAAGAAACGTTAAGAAACTAAACATAAAAGTTAATTTTACAAAAAATAAACTAAACCCGAGGTGATGCATATCCACAGAACATGGAAATGTCTGTCTGGATTTTTACTAAACATGATTAAGAACCATCTCGGAAGTATTTAAACACAACAAATTCAAGGTGGCACTAGAAAAATCGACAAATTACACAAACTTGGCGCAGCCGGTAGGTTTTTAAGTTCTCTATAAATTATAAAATAAACTCTGTGTTATTCGAAGTGCTCTTTCTTTCTTGCGGAAAACCAGTCCGCACACCAAGTGCGGATTAAATAATTTGCCGATTTGAAGGCTTGAAGCTTTTACTTACGGCCAAAGCTTGTCCCTCGGAACATGCGTGTTGTCGATGATGTTCTGTACGGAAGGCGAGTGGTAGTTCTCTAAGAAGCGCGCCCATCGCGTCAGCTCCTGTCCCACTTGTGACCACGTCTGCTCACTGGGAACGCAAGTGTCATTACAACTATAATTGCAGTAGCGTAGTAAGCTCTGAATTATACAATAATCTATAATTATGTACACAATGCTAGTGCTCTCAAACGGTGAAGGAAAACATCGTGAGGAAACCCGCGGCTTAGTCAGCTCCGCACGTATTGACCATGTCTTTCCTGTGGATTAGGCCGACTAAGCTGTCAGGATAATATAGGTGCTGGGCAAGCCTATTCCATCTAAAAAATCCTGTCCCAGGCACTATAGCGTCCCGTAAGTAGGGGCATGAGTAATCACCAGTTGCCCCTGACGCTATATAAATCATCTACAATAGATGCAAAGGCCTGTTTACTGTTTTATAATTCTTATTGAGTTGCAAAATGAAAGCAAGTCGAATAAGGATGGCTAGGGCCATTTTATTGAGAGGACGAGACGAGAAGTTTACTTACGTTTTGTTGGATTTGATTTCATTCTCCTGTTCTTGCGTGCAGTAGTCCACAGCTTGCATTATCATCAAGTTTCGAGTGCCGTGTGGAACCCTACAGAAGATTAAAACAAAATATAATATAATGTTCGTGTTAAGGTGCGATTCCACCAGTGTGCTGAACTGTGCGGCACTGCAATGCACATTGCGCGACACAAATGTTTATTCTGGTCGACTTACTAAAGCAAACAATAATAAATTGTGCGCGAACATTCTAGGAATGTTCGCGCACATCTGTATACATTTGTGCGCGCACACATGCAGGCAGTGGACTCGCGACGACGCGTACAAATCTGTTGTTCGCGAACTCAGTCTTGCTTCCGCCACCGGAGAGAAAACATTTATTTGTGCGCGTACATTGCGTACGTTTTCCTGCCCGTCTATATTAACTACTGAACTGTCTTCGGCGGAAACTCTGGTCAGTGAACATGTTCACGCACAAATGTGCTGAACTGTGCGCTTACAAAAGTTACGCACAGCCTTACCAGTGGAGATGGAAGCCAAACGCGATACCAGCTTAGAACCTGCACTGCTGGAGTTTAGCACAAAATGTTTGTAAGCAAATGTGCTGCACACTATTTTGGTGGAATCGTACCTTTAGTTTTTTGTTTATAATATGTTTATAATATAATGTTCAAACCTCGCCCAGATAATACTAGTTTTCTTAGATTTATGTAATAGATTTATTTTGTATTTTGTAACGACATCTGCAGAGCAGATGAGTTTCGAAATGGAATGAAATGAAAGATTCGGAAGAGAGCGGAGTGCGATTGGAGAGCCAATCGGTGCTACGCACGCCCGCCTTAAATACCTTATTTTTGACTTCTGTGCATAACGGTCAGCACTAAAGTTATGTGCCGCTACTTATACCTATTAGATACATTGTACACATCCCCACATTACCGTTGAATAGCCTCGATGGAGAAGCAGGTGCTTTCGACGAATTTCATCAGCTCCTCCTTCGACAGCTTGTTGAAGTAGCTCGCGCATTGCCGGTACTGCTGCATCCACTTCTTGCTGCTCTCCTGGGATTTCGGCACCTGGACAGGATAACATATCTTGTTGGCATCATTTATCTATCTGTTGCCATACTAGTTTTACAAAGTGAAGTTCCTATTCGGTATCTCATGTTTATTTAGTCAACATTCAGTCTGATTGCAATCGTTCCTTGTCAAAGATAAGTTTTTTATTGCAATCAAAGCTCAAAATCATGTCACAGATTTTAATAAATGGTTTGAATAGTAACAGTTGAATAACTTAATCTGGTATTCCTGGACTCTTATAGAGTCAAAGCTAAGATATAGTATTATAGATTTTTGCATTCTCTATCCGATTATAAAGTATCATTTAAATAATATTCGTTTAAAAAACTTGAGAAACCGACCACATGGTCAAACTGCTGAACCGATTTTGATAACAAAAAATACAGCCAAAATTTAGATCTTCTTTTATTTGAAGTCGATTTAAAATAGGACAGTTCAGTTGACTCACACTGAAGAAATACTTCGTCAGCCATTTAGTATAGAGCGCGTTGACAGATATCGGCAGTTTGACGCTCGGCGGCAACGTGCGCAGGAACTTAGCCACCATACCCACGCACTCCGGCTTCATGATCGACAGCAAGTGAGCTGTTAGCTCTTCGGCGGGAGCTTGCTCTATTATCAGCTTGTAGTCTAGCTCTGAAACACAATAATTATAACTATGTAAAAGGATCATATAAAAAAAAATTGTGTGTGT
Source organism: Thera britannica (assembly GCA_939531255.2). NCBI lineage: Eukaryota > Metazoa > Arthropoda > Insecta > Lepidoptera > Geometridae > Thera > Thera britannica. The sequence goes on along the minus strand of OW618046.2, from coordinate 14,460,824 downwards.
CAACTCCGACGCATGACTGGAGTTTACTCCATATAGGCAAAGTAAGGGTACACACTACCCACGATCTAGCTGCACTGCTCACACCAAATTAGAAAGTTGCGCAAGATAGGTTGCGCACCAAAAACGTAACGAGGTCATACGTTCAGATTTCACTCCCCACATTTTTCTCATACCGGGCGCCTTATATCAAAAAACCGATTCTTTAGGAGTAAACTCCAAAACGGTACGAACCAAGCCGTAGTTTATTGTCTGTTCTTTTGGGCTTGGTCGCGTGGAACTAGCACCTAGACTCACCTAGCTTTAAGACGTTTCAAAGTGATCCTATTGTAAATTGATTCTTGGTAAAGTTTCTCAAACTGTCTACCTACAAAACTGTACATAGTCTTAACCATTTTATGTTTGTTTACGAGTTTACTTTCAATTAACGAGTGATAATACCTGCTTAAATACCTAAATAGTTTTAAAAAAGTGTACCAGCAGTTAATAATGAGTTGTAAGTTTTGATTTTAATATAGTTATTCTTATTCTGCTTAGTTTGGGGCTAGATAGTGTTGCGTAGATTGTCTATAATATTTATTAATTAATATTTAACCGTACCTGCGGAAGCCGCCTTGCATTTCTTCAGCAGCTTGATATGGTCGGCCGCAGTAAGTCCTGCCACTACCTGCTTCTCGTCCAATCCTTTCAGCACCGTGAAGGTTTGGATGAGCGCCGCGTGGTTACCGCCGCTGATCTCCGGGTACAAGACTTCTAGGATGCTGTTGGATAGCATTTAATATTATATGATAGATAGATAGATAACTTTTTTATTTGGCTCAAAAAACACAGCGTAGAAAGAAAAAAATAAACAATTGAATAAACGGCTACACAAGAAATCAAAAGAGAAAAAGAAAACATATAACTCATACAGAAACACAAAGAAAGAAATAAGTACACACATAATCCTAGTTCTATTGCTGAAAAGGGTGCCGACATTATCCAATAAATCCAATTAGGTAAGTATATGTTTATGAGCCAAAATGGTCCTCACTCAGCTTAACTGCTGCTACGCCACCAAAAAGGGGACGAGGCAGCGCTGGTTTTCAGTGAGGACCAAAATATGATACACTTTACGCGTAACACACAGTCTATTTACTGGAGAAATCTAGAACAGTCCAGAGGACTGGCCTCTCAACTCAGTTGGTAGTAGCTTTGTAAATATTTCTACTCGGTGGGGATCGAACCCACGACCTACGGCGCAGAAGGCAGAGCTACCAACTGAGTTGATAGGCAAGTCAATATTATTTTTATTTATTTCCCCCCCTTGCCTAAGAGTGATAGTCACCGTTGATATGTGTTCGCTTTATCCCCCTTGGGCAGCGAGTCCGGCGTGAGATGCGGCTGTGCCGGCGCGGCGCTGGCGTGCTGCAGCCACGCCTCAAGCGCGTCCTCGCCGTACTTGCCGCTGAGAGCGCAAGACAACTGCAACTTATCTTCTCCCGGCAGCCTGTGAGACAAGAGAATATGTAAGTAAAGGGGGTATATTTATGTAAGTAAAGGGGGTATATTCATGTAAGTAAAGGGGGTATATTCATGTAAGTAAAGTGGGTATATTCATGTAAGTCAAGGGGGTATATTCATGTAAGTAAAGTGGGTATATTCATGTAAGTAAAGGGGGTATGTTCATGTAAGTAAAGGGGGTATATTCATGTAAGTAAAGGGGGTATATTCATGTAAGTAAAGCGGGTATATTCATGCATATTCAAAGCAGGCAATCTCCTTACTAGTAATAATCAGCTATCTGGTTCCCACAGTACAAGCTCTGCTTAATTTCGGGCTGAATAGTGTTATGTGGATTGTCCACAATTCAATAAATAAATAATGTGGACAATTCACACAACACAAACTAGCCCCAAACTAAGCAGAGCTTGTATGATGGGAACCAGATAGCTGATACAATACTTAAATATATTTTTTTTGTAAATACATACTTACAACACAACATAACACCCAGACAGAGAACAAACATCTGCGTTCACCACACAAATATTTGTTCTCGGTTGGGATCGAACCCACGACCTACGGCGCAGAAGGCAGAGCTACTACCAACTGAGCTGACAGGCTAGTCCAATTCATCATCATCATCATCATCATCATCATCATCATCATCATCATCATCATCATCATCATTATCAGCCTGAAGAAGTCCACTGCTGGACATAGGCCTCCCCTACACATATCCAGGAAGAACGATTCTGAGCCCTTTCCATCCATCGACTTCCCGCGCCCTACGCTTCGTCTTCCGGTTCGTGGTCCAATTAATATATATTTATTATTATCATGATATTAACCTAGCAACCCGCAGTATCATCTCCCGCCTGTAGTCCGGGTCGGCGTTGAACAGGATTCCGTTGACGTTGAGTCCGAGAGCTCGCAGCGCGTCCACCTCCGACATACCGGACAGACGGTCGATGCAATCACGTATAAGCTGTAGTTGCTCCTCGCGCACGTCTTCGTTTTTCAACGCCTGTTCTGTTAGCTATATAGAAATAATTATTAGAAGTAAGCTAGGAATACTGAAAGCTAAAACAAAGTGAGAGAGAAAATGCAAAATGTTGCAATAACGGGGAAAAATAACGTAAGTTACGCAAAAATGACGTATGACGGAATTGTTCTAATTTAAAAGTTCAAAAAAAAAGTCAGCGGCAGAGTATGTCCATATTGTCCATCTTTACAGGTTGACTCACTATGCCCTTAAAATGTTAAACCCGTGCGAAACCGGGGCGGGCGCTAGTAAATAAATAAAACTACTTACTTCTCTCGGCGCAGCAAGGTACACGTTATCCTTCATGTCGTCACGGTTGCAATGCACGCTCGCCGCGTAGAGTGCGCAAGAGACAGCTAGCTCAGTCGCCGCTCCTCCCACAAAGCGCTTCGTCGCCTCGTTAGGCCCCGCCCCTCGGAGTAGACAAGCCACGCCCACGCTTGTGTCCGCGTAGATTAGCTCTTCGGCACATTTTTGAATAACTAGAGGAAAACACAGTTATAGGCTGAACTAGTATTCAGTACATTTATCGCCTTATTATGCATGTAAATTTAACATTTTCAGATCTATAGTCCGGCCGTTCAGAGAATGCGTTTGACAGTTTGATCAGTTAGTCACATTTAGTCACATAGTTAGTACAGCACTACAAATATAAAGCGCTGACATAACCCTGTCTGTGTGCACGTCCCTGGTGCGCAGAGTGCGGGCCAGCTCCAACACCATCCTGAGCGTGTTTGCCAGTAGGTTTGATTGTCATTACATGAACCATTGCGATATGGTTCATTTAATGACAAGCAAAACTACAATTAGATAGGTTACACACTGCGGGGTTCTCTCCATATAAATGTATGTGTATAGGTTAATTAAGTACTACTAACAATAGATTTAAGTTTTACTAACAAAATGATCCATGTTGACCGAAATAAATAATTATGAATGAATGATGAATAACCTTGTAATAGCGCAGTATAGATTTAGAAAAATATTGTATAACAAGTTATTTGACACTCAGTTTGGCACAAAATTATAAAATTCATGTATTATTGATATAATAATGTTGTTTTAATGCTCATCAATTGTTAAAACGGTAAACAACCAGCAAACATATTTTTATCGTAACTGCAACGCCATTACAAAGTTACGTCGTCAGTTCAATCGCGACGTGTCAGGAACGCATTCTCTGAACGGCCGAATTATAACTACTAGTTTTTTGAATCAATACATAATTTACCCTGGAAGAGTGTTGCAATACAGTAGAAGCGGACCGATATTAATAAATTATACAGATTGTAAGCAGGTTAATATTAAATGATCACAAAGAATCTTTATATTTAACATTGTTTTTTTCTTTCGTCGTTAAAGAACTAGTCTTGTATGTATTAGCACCGCTTCCTTCGATATAGATTGTGGGTTCAGTTCCTAACTAAGACAAACATTTGTGTGATGAAAATAGGATATTAGTATGAATTGCTTTCACGTACATAAGATCTTAAAAATAGGGGTGTTGCAGTTTGGAGTTCGATTCTATAACGAGTGAGCTTTTAGGGTTTTTTTCCGACTCAAAGGGTACTTATAATAATAATAAAATTTTGGAGCCATGCACAAACTTTGCAAAGGCATCCACATCGAACCACCAACATTAAGTCAGCTTTTAAAAATGTTGCTCAACTACCTTCGCTCTCCATGTCAATTTCATTGAGCCCGTCTGTATCGCTTCCTGTCTGCACATACAGCCAGTTCTGTATATAGAACCACTGTAATACTGCGTGACCGACTGGCGTGCCGCCTTCCAACACTTTCGGTACCGCGAACCGATCGTACCTGCGAAAGGACAAACTATAAGTTTGAAAACTTGATACTAACAGACTTTAAAGTTCCAAACCAGGTGACCAGGGCATAACATATTTATGAAGTCATTGTCTTATTGAAAAATGAGAAATATCAGAAAGTTCAAAAACTAATAATTTACTAAATCGATCGGGAGGCAATAATGTACGACCCGATAATGCACAGTAGGATAATGTACAGCATGTTAATATACACACCGTTATTACGATGCCAGGGTTTGGATTAACGGGGCGTACAATAAAAGGTCGCGAAATAACATGCTGTACAATGTCGTCACGTGTTGTTATTGTACGCCCCGTTATTACGATGCCAGTTAAGCCTCGTGCACACTGTAGCAATTCAATATTGATTTTTGCTGTTTTGTTTTGGCAGCGGATACTTGTATTTGTCCTTGAGACTTTATAGGGCGGATCCGACTTGGATAGGTTAGGTTATGTTAGAACATATAAATAACGCACAAGGCGAGCGAGCAAAGTGAGCGTGCCGCGGCAGCGGCCGCCGCAGTGCCAGCTATTCTCTTAAGGAGCAGTATCCATTGCCTACAAAAAATAAGAAATAATTGAATTGCCTTAGTGTGCACGGGCCCTAATGACATCCAATTAACATGCTGTACAATAACATCACGTGACAATTTTGTGCACCCAGTTAATTCACAGCCAGTTATTGTACGGCAGGTTAAAACGAATCCTAGTTTAGTTGGGGTCCTAGTTTGTTTATTGCCCCAGGGCCTTTGGTCACCTGGCTATGACACTGGAGAAGTCTCTTCATCCATGTTAGGTAGTGTTATGACTAAAACTATACATTTGATACAGCTAGAGCTCTGTTTAATTTTATTACACGGCAAACAATAATCTACGCGTTACGACGTCATCTTCCCTCCCTACTAGTAGTACATACAAATAAACAATAACTACCACCTATCTAAACACCACACATAACCCCCTCACACAAACACACCCTCCCACATACCCTCACACACACACACCCATCCACACACACGCACCCTCAAACAAGCAACCTTTCATTTCTTTGTATTGTATTAAATAGCAGAACTAATAATACTCATAGGGTGTTATTAATAATCCCGGCGCAACGCTGGAGTAGTTAAACCGTGTTTTGTCTCTTGCATTGACATGCAATTGTCAACTAGAACAAATGTGACAAAACACGATTTAACTACTCCAACGCTACGCCAGGATTATTCATAAGACCCATAGGTTATAAGGAGGTGGGCGTTGAGATTGCAACAGTTATATGACTTTCGAAGTTTCATCGTTCAGCTTTTTCACACTATGTAACATTGTTCTGAATAAAAACATTTATATTGTATTTGTACTAATGATGTCATTCGTCGCCCGGTCTCTAGGGATGTCCTATCCCAAAACCGGCCAACAGTAGGGTATGCTTTGCTTACCGATAATAGCTGTCCGATACAGCGTGTTCCGGATATATGGAGTTGTAGAACTCTGGCACATGCACGGTTCGCTTCGCTAGCTCCGTCGGCGTCTTGGATTGGCTGCCAAATAGAACTTACTATTATAAATAAATAAAAACTTTATTACGGACAACTTAAAGTAACTTATTATTATGGTAGCCTAGGTTTTATCGGATGACTGCCCTCTCAGCTCAGTTGGTAGTAGCTCTGCCTTCTGCGCCGTAGGTCGTGGATTCGATCTCCACGGAGAACAAATATTTGTGTGGTGAACACAGATGTTCGGCCTCTGTCTGGGTGTTGTTTTGTATTCTAAGTACGTATTTACAAAATAAAAAAAATGTACGCAAGTATTATATCAGCTATCTGGTTCCCAAGATATACTTAACTTGGGGCTAGATAGTGTGGTGTGGATTGTCCACAAAATATTTATTAACTTTTTATTTTTTTAATATTATTTGATTTTTCCTATTCTTAGCTTTATTAAAGCAAATAAAACTATAATTGAGAAAGCAGCTATTCTAGATAAAAAAGATTTTTAATTGTGTCTTGAGCTTATCAGATCTGTATGGAAACTTACTTCACTGAGAACTTGTTTTGAAAGGAATCCAGTAAATAGTTAAAAAGTGGTATTTTCTTTTCAGAGCGCGAGGGCACCAAATCTTTCTTCTCAACTACAGGCTGAAACCAAACAAGAATAATGATAGGTTTTTATGCCAATCGCAATTTACCGTGCTCTCTCTCTGCTCTCTAATAAATAAATAAATAAATAAATATTTATTTATATCGTAAAGTACACAGGTATGCATTCCCTCGTGTTTTAAATCCTTGGTTTATTTTAGTTTAGGACTTTTTTAACATTCGCCATCATAACACATATTGAAAATATTACACGGGTATTTATAGCGTATTATTTGATTTATTTTATATACCCGTAATAGTGTAATATGTAGTTTAAATATAGATTTATTTACTTTTTTCATCAACAATTTTTCAATCGTGTCTGAAAACCTTAAAATTAAGTATCAAGTAAAGAGTTTTATTGCAAATATTATGTATGATAAATACCGTAAAAAATATATATTAATAAATACCGTAGTAATAGCGTCCGCGTACTCATCGTCAGTGGAAGGACAGCGCTCGGTCAAACTGTGTGTTTCCTTCAGCGTCACTCCCATTTCCTTGAGCCCCTCCAATTCCAACTGCAATCTTTGAAAATACAATTTTTATTACAAAATGATTTTGGTTCCGACAACGCGCATTGTCTGCCTTCTGCGCCGTAGGCCGTAGGTCAATCCCCACCGAGAACAAATATTTGTGTGGGGAACACAGATTTTTGTTCTCTGTCTGGGTGTTATATTGTATTCTACGTATGTATTTACAAAAAAAAGTACGTTAGTAAGTGAACGTAAGGCAGTGCATCGTAGGGCACGTTCCTGACGAGCGTGACCTACCAGGGGCCTTTTTCGCTATTACATTGGAGATTCCGTGCCCAAAACGTGTGACTTCACAACGTGATCTAAACGCAAACGCGCCTTGGTGTGGAATCGAAAAATGGTATTCTGTATGCCACAAGACTAGTTGTCTATGCCCCACGTTTGATGTTTTGGTTATTTCACATGATTCGTTCAAAATCCGACGATTGCTAAGCCGATGTCTTAACGTGTTCACGTAAAGCGTGTGGTTTGGCAATAGCGAATATAGGGCCTCAGGGAATTCCTTGTTATAAGCAATGGCCATAAGCCTGTTCCACCAGCTAGTTGTTTATAAAAAAATTACTAACCTGGCCTGTAGCATGCTCTCTATATCGTCCGGGTCGCAATGCGTGGCGGCGGCTGCGAAAAGATCCATGCGAGTTTCTCTATCCGTATGCGCGTACTCCGCAACCTATACAAGGTGTCCAGTAAATAATGGATAACCCCGCAGGTACTTGTAGGGGGGCAAGGGAGCAACTCTATCTATCTGCAACGGTTTGAAGTCCGATATTTGATACCTTTCAAATTTTTGAACACTACAGCTACAAATTCAATAATGACGAACTGGTTTTCTCTGGAAATAACCGTGGATGATTGGCCTTGCTATAGTACATCGCAAAATATTCCTAACCATAACTGTTTGTTTTTTCAAATACTTTAAAACAATAATTAGTGTATTCGATGTTTTTAACATAAATTTCGAGCACCTGTGGTAAAACGTATGGAGACCGGTGGCAATATTTTCTAGAATAGAATGCTCCTAAACGTTCCAGAATGTTCTTTAACGGTATGTTCACCACGATGCTCACAGACACATTCGACGCCATCTGGCGCAAAAAGACAGCGTCACTGCTATCATTCAGAGGACTAAATCGTTACTAGTAATAGTTACTAACCCTTTTCCCTTCTGTCCCTTGTTCTACCCTTTCTGTTTTTCTTTTTCTTTTTTTGTTACTAACACCATGGACTCCATAATTGTCTGAATAAAGAATTTAAATTATCTTAATATATAAAAATGAATTGCTGTTCGTTAGTCTCGTTAAAACTCGAGAACGGCTGGACCGATTTGGCTGATTTTGGTCTTGAATGATTTGTGGAGGTCCAGAGAAGGTTTAAAAGGTGAAATATGTTTTTTTCAACGGGGTGAGCGAGCGGGCGGCCGCTAGTTATTATTTAAAATGTCCGGAATGGCTGTGCAACGCACGTCGCTGCTAGTTATTAATACTTGTGCTAGGACGAGTGCGGCGGGCTGGTAGCGCAGCGCGGCGAGTCGACGCGCCGCCTCCACGCCGCCGCCGGCCGCGCGTTCTCCGGCGTGACTGTCCGCGTGACTACACACTCGCATCAACACTTCCCCCTCTCTATAACACACATTATGATTTTCATTCAATACTAGCGGCCTCCGTAGCGGGATCCGTAACACCTGGCTACGCTCAGAAACCGGGATCGCTGACGTGGACGCTAAGGCGGCCAAGTTAAAGTGGGACTGGGCAGGTCACATCTGTCGTATGAAACCCGAAAGATGGGCCAAAGCCAGTACAGAGTAGGTCCCTGCAGACGGAATTCGCCGCCGAGGCAGACCCAGGAAGCGTTGGCGGGATGACCTGGACGCGTTCTGCAAGGAGTGGCCGAGTTTGGGTCAAAAGCGAGATGAGTGGGAAGAACGGGGGGAGGCCTTTGCCCAGCAGTGGGACAGACCGGGCTAAAATGGGCTTTCCAATGGTGAAAGAATTTTTGAAATCGGCACAGGAGTTTTTGAGCAACTGCTGAGATGACGGTTAATAAAGGAGAGTGTAGAACGAAAACCTGTTGTGCCGACCCCACATGAAGTGCTAAGCTTAGCTACCAACTATCTTGCTAAGCTTAACTTTAAGCGTAGCTTCAAAAGGCGCCAAGCTGAAGTGGAACTGGGCTATTCAAGTCTGCCTCATGTCAGATTAGTTGTGGGCAAAGATAGCCATCGATTGGCATCCTGACCCAGCGAGAAGGCGACATACCAGAACGGCGATGGCGAGACAAGCTTGGTGGTTTCCTGACCGACTGGACAAGCATAGCCAAGGATCGCGATGTCTGGAAGGAATGGGGGGAGGCATTTGCCCAGCAGTGGGACTCGGACGGCACGTAACAATAATAAGATCTACTACTATAAATAAAACAGAAATATATAACTTGAATTCGACAGACAAGATAGAGAATATTGTCATCTGCGTGTCAATGTACATACCTGGCCACTTCGTCGTCTCCTTCTACCCTGAGCAGAGTCGCCAGTTTGATCAGTTTGTAGGTCGCGTTGAACGCGTTCGGATCCGACTTCAAGCAGTCTTCTATCAGCTGTAGCTTACTTTCAGTCAAACGCACTGTAAGTCAGTAAATAAATTGGGGGTTTTGCCACACTTTTATATGCAAAAACCCCCCCAATTCCTATAATCGGGTTCAATCGCCAATCCAATTGCCCCAATGGTTTTCCATTGAGCGAAACGAGACCCCAACACCCACACTTTTGTAACTGGAGTTGGTTAATGGATCAAGCGAGGATAATGCTTTTTAGTAGATCCACATTATAAAAAATTTGATCTATAGAGAAAAAAAACTCACTAGATCCACTATGGATCTGGACAATGGATCCTCTAAGATTGATAGTTTTCAGTAGATCCACATAAAAAATTGGATCTATAGAGAAAAAAAATCTGGACAATGGATAAATAAATAAATAAATAATATTCTAGACAATTCACACAACACTATCTGGCCCCAAACTAAGCAGAGCTTATACTATGGGCACCATATAACTGATATAATACTTACATACATTTGTAAATAATACTTAGATTACACTATAAAACCCAGACAGAGAACGAACATTTGTGTTCACCACACAAAGATTTGTTCTCGGTGGGGATCGAACCCACGATCTACGGCGCAGAAGGCAGAGCTACCACCAACTGAGCTGAGAGGCCAGTCAATCCTCTGAGGTTGAACGCAATTCTCACATAGTTCAGTTGCTAGTGACTCTCTAATTTCAGAAATCTGTATCATTACCTTGAATCGGCAGAATATTCAAATGGAAAGAGTTGATGATGTGCAGCGCTGCAATGAGATCTAACTCTTCTTCTATCACCGTGTTCGAATCCTTTATAAGAGATAAACAACATCTGAAAAAAAACAATAGTGTTATAGGTAGAATCTTTAAGGCGCAGCTCGTTGTCTCAAAAAGACAGACTTTATTTACTACATAAGTACACATACACCAATATAAAACAAGGAAACTAAAAGAAGAAAGATACAAAGATATATATCGATACTGGAGAAGTGCGTCGTGTTTCTGTGAGCTATAGCAGCAAAAGGTTCTGAACTCAGCATAATGCCTAGCTACTGTGATGAAGCTATGCGCTGGTATTTTGTCAAGACCGTAAGCCAATAAACCTTGTGAGACATATTTAATTAAATACTGTTGTAGGTGTTATACGGCCATTTAAATTTAATTTAAGTAAGCGATTTACTTATCTAGACTGCAACATTATATCGAACCGCGCAAGATCTTTGTTGTTCAAGAAAATAGAAGACCTATTTAAGCTTGCTCTAGATAAAATAAAGTTTAAAAGGATGACTGTCAACCTTCAGTTGTGGAGACGCACCCTAAGGAGAATATCATTGTGGGGATAACCATATCTTTATAGTACAATTATCAGTTTTATAACAATAAGTACCTACAGGGTAGTGTAAGACTTACTTAGCCAGCTCCAAAGCCGGGTCGTTCAAAGCCGATGCCGAGTTGAAGTATTCCTTCGCTGCTTTCAACACTAAAGCGACACTCTGGGAGTAGGGAACTGCGTTAGGCCGCGCTGGAAGGGGCCCGGTCGCTTCTAGAGTTAGCACGCTACCCGCTAGTTTGATGCTGTTGGCATCACCTGATGTAAGGAGAGCTGATGCATAGATCTGTGGAATTAATGATCATGAAATTTCGAATAAATTCTAAGGAGTCTAATCCGTAAGAACCGAAAGGATTTTCTAAGAAATGCTGTTTCTGAACATCAGTTATAGGTAGCATCAACGCCAGATAGAAAAATAAATTCTAGAAAGCTCTTTGTAACTCACCTCATAGCACTCGTTGATGGAGACCGATTGAAAGCACTTCTCTTGCAATTCCAAAATATCTTTCAACAGTTTTTCCCACTCCACCTGAGTTGGCTTCGTTTCACTAAAACAAACACATCATGGTCAAAAACTGGGTTTCAAAAGAAAAAGCACTGCTTATGCAGTAACTACTCTAGTTGAGAAAGTTATTTGGCTCTTACACAGCCTATGGCTTGTTTTGTGACCTCTCATAAGCCTTTGACTGTGTCAGCCATCAAATCTTATTAGCAAAGTTAAATCATTATGCCGTACGCAATACAGAACTTTCTATTATTAAGTCCTACCTTCAAAATATCAAACGGATTACAGAGTGCAATGGTCATCATAGGACACAAACTAACTCAGTAGATCTGGGAGTCCCTCAAGGCTTCATCCTAGGGCCCTTATCATTCATTATTTACATAAATGAAAACCTTGTAACATGTATTGTGTTGCAAAGGAATGAGATATAGGTAGAGATCGTCCAATCTTAAACTGCACGTTCCACTTCTTCAGTCAGTCAAATTAAATTGTTCTATAATACCTACATCACAAAGATCATTTTGAAGTACTTCGCTGTGAGCCTTCAAGAAAACGTGGTGGAGAGGTGTGCATTTTTAGACTGGTTTATCTATATAGATAGTGCAATTCACGAAGACGCGTCCCACCAATTTTCGGTTGAGGGGATCGCGAAGGTGCGGGGAGTTTGCTCCGAGCGGCAGTCGCGAACCGTAGTCTATTCATTGTAGTGTGCGTGTGCACTCATAGGTAATTAGTGTGTACCGATAACACTCAAACATTGACGGAAGCTTGCACACATATACTATAACCGGTTAGGAGGAATAATGGGGCGCGCCTTCGTGGATTGCACTATCTATACCTGCAGATAGATATAGTACCTCTTGGCGGCGTGGCGCGCCAGCATGGCGAGCAGCACGTGCTTGTGCTTGTGCTGGTGCGCGCGCGGGCTGAAGGCGCGCAGCGGCGCCGCCAGCCCGCGCGCCGACACCATGCGCGCGCCGCACACCATGTGCGCCATCTCAAGGAGCTGCGACCGCGCTAATGACGAGCCGGTATGTTCTCTGAAAACAACAAGATACAATACTGGACAATCAATCATTATATCTTATACCTTTAAATGAGAAAATCTTGTATATTTATATATTTTCAGGAACTCGGAAACGGCGCCAACGATTTTAATGAAATTAAGTATACAGAGGGTTTCGGAGGCGATAAATCGATCTTGCTAGGATTCATTTTCAGAAAAGACTCAGGTAAGAAGTTATTTTAATAATTAAACATTTTAGCGCCATCTGTTGCTAAAAGCAGCAAGATTATTAATTATTCTTTTCCAAGCCTACTGTACTAGTTTCTACACGAGCAGCCTGTGGGCGAACTATACTCAAAAGCAGTACAGTGCCCTTCGCGTACAATATAATAACGCGTTCAGGGTGATGGTGGGGCTGCCTCGCTTCTGCAGCGCATCCGGGATGTTTGCAGAAGCGCGAGTAGATTGTTTGTACGCTCCCATGCGCAAGCGCTGCACGTCCCTGGTGCGCAGAGTGCGGGCCAGCTCCAACACCATCCTGAGCGTGTTTGCCAGTAGGTTTGATTGTCATTACATGAACCATTGCGATATGGTTCATTTAATGACAAGCAAAACTACAATTAGATAGGTTACACGCTGCGGGGTTCTCTCCATATAAATGTATGTGTATAGGTAATTAAGCACTACTAACAATAGATTTAAGTTTTACTAACAAAATGATCCATGTTGACCGAAATAAATAATTATGATGGCGCTGTTAGTAAGATCGAAAAATATTATTCACATTTCATCAGTATGTAGGTAATTCGAATTTAAATATAATTTCTAAAAACACAATTTACAAAAAAAAATACCGAGCTAAGCTTGGTCATCATACCAGCTCGTGTATTATAAAAAAACTATATAGTGTGTGTACATAGATACCCCACGGTCTCCTGCTGTGAGTAGGGGGGTTTGGACAGAATTGGTCTGTTGAATCTAACAAAAGTCTTCAATTTCTTATTTATTTTAAAACTTTATTATAAATTATAATGATATTCGATGCAAAAAAACTATTAAAATTAATATTTGAATTGGTTATAAGCAATTGAAAATTCATAAAATTTGAAAAACAATCACGTGAACACAAACGCACCACCATTGGTTGGATTGGATTGGCTCTGTATCAGTACTACGATGAGGAGAAATATAACATTGTGACGTCACACTCGGTCGGTTTCGTTCGGAAACTATCGGCGTGTTTTTGGTTCAAGGTTCAATAAAAGATTTTCAAGCTAAAATAATTTATCTAACTTCTTAATTATAGCAAATAAAAACAAACTAAAAATAGTTTTGTATGAAAACATGAGCATAATTTTTTCAATGAACCCAAAAAAAATACCGATTCAACAGACCAATTGGTAGTTGTGGGGAGCAAAAGTTTCGAAATCTATGCCTATCCTTTTCTAACATGCATGGGCTTTTCTATGTATATCCTTTTCTATTACATAAGGACTTTGTCAAGAGGTCAACGCTCTGATCGCGCACTACGCGTTGCTGTCTATCATCCAATCGCTTTAAAAAAATATCGAATGAACGAACTAATTACCTATTTTCATTTTACGATGTGAATACCGATATAGGAAAATAAAGGCCAAAATAAAATTTGTTTATTATGCGTATTTTTCGTTTTCCATATCAGGGTCTGAATGTGCTGTTTCAGTTAAATAATAAATAAATAAATATTCTGGACAATTCACACAACACTACCCAGCCCCAAACTAAGCAGAGCTTGTAATATGGGAACCAGATAGCTGATATAATACTTGAATACATTTTTTTTGTAAATACATACTTAGAATACAATATAACACCCAGACAGAGAACAAACATTTATGTTCACCACACAAATATTTGTTCTCGGTGGGGATCGAACCCACGACCTACGGCGCAGAAGGCAGAGCTACTACCAACTGAGCTAGAGGCCAGTCAAGTTTTCGGAAGTAGTCTTACTACACGCTGCATACTCACAACTGGACAGTTTCGACCAGTGCGCTGGCTACGTCGATTTGATCATCCCCATTGTACGCCATCATACAGCGGTACGCTAACTTCACTCGAGTACACTTGTCCAAGTCGCATTTTTCTGGAGTTTGCAGCACCTGAGAAAAAAAACTAGTTCTAGCTTATGAAAATCTAGAAGTGTATAGTTTAAATTTAAATCGTGTGTGTGTTTTTTTATATTACTAGCTGATGGAACAAGCTTATGGCCCACCTGATAACCATCGCCTATAACAAAGCATTGCCTCTTAGGTCACGCACGTCTGGAACATGCCCTACGATGCACTGCCCTGCGTCCATCAACTTGAGGCATGCAGAAGTTCAGCGTGCCAGTAATTTCACCGGCACCCACACCCTTCTAACCGAAACACAGCGATGCTTCTTCACGGCAGTAATATGCATAGTTTGAAGTAGCCAATCAATGCCTGTCTATGGCTAAGTAAATGTTACCGCAAAATCCTAAAAATCCAATCCTACTAGTGGCGAGAAGAAAGCAAGAAAATACCTACATTTATTAAACATAAAGGCGTATACGTAAGATAAATACAGAACGGACAGCTGAAGACAGGCAGAGCTTTGAAAAAGGGTATAAAAAAATAAAGGGTAAGGGTATAGTGGTGGCAACAATCGTACTCTTACCAAAAGAATAGGGCACAGGTCTTGTTCGCTGATGATCTCCATGTACTCGTAGAATCTGTCGGCGGCTACCAGGGTGCCGAGTAAGGTCTGGTAGCGTCGCAGGTACGGCATCAGAATCTCATTCAAATCGTCCATAAACGTCTCGTAGGTTGACTATACAAACAAACAATAATTTTATTATTTGTAACCCCGGTTATGAACTAAGAAAAAAACCATATACATAGCTGGTTCCTAAACCCGGTTACGTACAAGCACTAAAGGGAAATACCATATTTATTTACAACTTAACTAAAGTACCCACCACTTCTGGTGGAATTAATTTTTATTTAAAATCTTTAATAACACTGAAGTTGGTAACCTCATGATCAAAGTTTTATTAAATACAAATTCAAAATATATTCATTCAGTAGTATCACAAGGATCACTTTGAAACGTCTTAAAGCTAGGTGAGTCTAGATATCAGTTCCACGCGACCAAGCCTGAAGAACAGGCAATAAACGGCTTGGTTTCTACCGTTCTTTTGTATGATGTATTTTAATTGTATTTTCCTGAGTCCAGTGGGCGCCTTCATCGATTAAAATTATTTAAAAAGAAACTTGAATAGTTTTTTGAGATATCGTAGTATTTTATAATTTTCAATTATCTTACCACACTCATGAGGGCACAACAAGTCTCCGGGATCGTCATTGATTCAACTTCCTGAAGCGTCATGCCCTCTTTGTTAATATCATACACTAACGTGTCCAGGGTTATCAGGTCGAAGAATAACTTTTCCAATCCTAAAAATATAAAAATCCTATACTCCATGAGCCATTACGAGCTGATTTGGAAAATTATTTATTTATTAGTTAAGTTAAACTTATATTATCTTCTATTATTTCTGCTTAGTTTGGGGCTTGATAGTGTTGTGTGAATTGTCCACATTATTTATTTATTTATTATTTAAACAAAATGCAGCTCCACAGTAAAATTACTAACTCTCTCTAATTGCAGCAATAAAATAATAATTTTCCAAATCGGCTCATAAATGTCGAAATAATGTGATAACATGACCACAAACATTTAAAACAATGCAACCGAATTGAGAACTTCCTTCTTTTTGTTTGAAGTCAGTTAAAAATTTATAGACACAAATAGAATAACCTATCTCCGTCACACTTTTGATATTCAGAAGTTATGTTTATTGACCCTATTATGATATTAAAGTTTAACATTGCCTGGTCATTGACTAGGAAAGTGATGAGTATGGATGTGGATGGAT
Organism: Thera britannica; assembly: GCA_939531255.2. Lineage (NCBI taxonomy): Eukaryota > Metazoa > Arthropoda > Insecta > Lepidoptera > Geometridae > Thera > Thera britannica. The sequence goes on along the minus strand of OW618046.2, from coordinate 14,444,444 downwards.
ATGTGAGCAGAGGTAGACCAAAGAAAACATGGATGAACTGCGTGAAAGATGAGATGGATAAGCGAGGAGTGAATGCAGAGATGACGGCTGACAGAGGGGAAAGGAGGATGAATACTTAATGTGCCGACCCCACATAAAGTGGGATAACGGCAGGAAGAAGAAGATTGCCAGGTCATAGTACTTAGTTCATTCATTCATTTCATTTATTCAATAACAATCCTTTTATAAATCGTGTTTGAATGTTTACTATAATAAAATAATAATAAAACATTTAAATACACAGTCATCAAATAACATAAACAAACAAAAACAAATGTCAGAATAAATTACAATATATAATCAAAATGTCACGTCTGGGAGTCAATGAATTCTTCAATTGAATAAAAACACTCATCCAACAAGAGCTTTTTTAGGTGTGTGTTAAATTTGACAGGGCTTTCCAAACATTTCAACTCAATTGGTAATGCGTTAAACAGTTTGACGGCTTGATACCGACAACAGTGTTTTGTAATTTGTAATTTCGCAGTTAAAGATATATCAATATTCTTCCTCCTAGTTAGCAATCTGGTCTGCCTTTGAGTCAGTTTCACGTTACCTCAGTTTAAAGTTACCTGGCACTCCCCCCGCATGATGAGCCAACGTGATCAAAGTGAGCGCGTTAGTGACAACGGAACAGCGTTGTTCTATCTCCCTCGCACGCTTGGAGTACCAGGTGGCTAGGTCTCCTGTTTCCGAGAGCTCGCTCGCCGTTTCTGTGTCCGGAGTTGTCTCTTCAGACCAGTTCGAGCTCCAGATTGACCTGGAAAAGGATGGACGATGAACCTGGAACTTCCGCAAGTAGGCCGCTCGTAAGGCCTTTTTTGGAAGATTATGTAAAATAATTGATCTATTAATGACCCGATGCCCGATAGACTAATCTGTAACTCTTTAGATGATAAATTAACCAGTAAACCAGCCAGTAGTAATTAACCAGTTTAGTACTTAGTTACAGCATAATACTCAATTATTGTTGAATGCATTGTTTTAATGCTTATGTCATGTACAAAAATGTGTGCGCGTAGTGCACATAAATTTTTCGAGCAAAAGTTACACAAAAGCAAAAGCTAGGTCTCTCAAACGGTGAAGGAAAACATCGTCATGAAACTGGCATGCCGTAGAACCTAAAAAAAAGTTCCAAAACATGTGTCAAGTGCACGAAAGAAGTCTCTATGAGGCGCACATTAAATCAAACTGGTTTGAAAGAACCAGTGGTATAAGAAGACCCACCTGAATATTGGTTTCCTGCACCAATCATGCTCATAAGGCGTCAGCGGCGGCACCTCAATGCTAAACGCATTAATCTCCACTCCAACAGTGTCTATATCCAAAGGCCGCACTGTAGGCAGCAAGTGTTGGTAGAAAAACGGCGGGATTGTCTCTGGTAGCTTCTCGAGAATCGCCAGTTTGACAGTCGTGGTGTTGACGTGCGGCCATAGACAATGTAGAGCGAAGATGCGGCCTTCTTTAGCCATCTCCATCGCGCTGTGGAGAATACTGTTGCAGCGGAGACGGTGGTACTCTTCTTTGTCGTACGTAGACTTTTCTTGTTTGAGAATCAGCTGTGAATGAGTTTTGACTTTTTGTCTAAAGAATACCATAACATTTTTTATTCGACGAATAACGCTACTCCGGATAGAAATCCCGCCAAAAAGCAACCAGCAAAAAGCCTATTATTTCAGGGATTTTGTCATACTATCGAGGAGTTCATTTGAAACTCAAAACAAAATACGTTATGGTACGGATACGAAGAGTTCGACCAAAGTATGAGGATAAACCATTATTAGGAATTATTTGAAGTCGAGCTTTGACTTGTTTGAAACTACTTATAGCCTGATTGCTTGTGTAACCCATACCTCGTAGAGATGAAGTCTTTCTTTATAGAACAGCATAACATGCCGGCATCGCAGTAACTCGCTGGTATACGCGTTCAAATGCTCCACGGTAATATCCTCGTGTGATTGGATCTGGTCCTCAGTGCGATCCTTGTTGATTTCCTCCAGAATGTGCTGATTGGTCAGGCCAAGGCCAAACTGCAGAAGTTCTTTAGCGGCCGGTAGAGTTTCCGGGAGTCTGTCCACGCATTGGTGGACTGCCCAGATCTTCTTGGACACTTTGCTCTGAAAGCACCTAGCATCTCATTTGTATGTTCACAAGGAATAAATAAATGTTTTTTCAAGAGCGCTGGTGGCCTAGTGGTAGCGCCTTCCGATCCTAAGATCGTGGGTTCAAATCCAGTCGTGTGCTATTAAGTTTTCTGGGCAAAAAATTTTTTTTAGCTTTCCAGGGAAACCTTAGCTGCTAAAATATATTAAAAAATATTCTGGGGGCATAGTAATTCATCATAAATAATTTCTAGGAAACTACCGAACCGGGAAAGCTCCCAGGAAGCTTTCAGTCCATTTTGGAAGAGTTATGCTGGCTCCAAATTTTACTAGATCCAGCCTTCAAGCTTCGAGCGGCGAGACTGCCGAGAGTATTTTTTTTTTAATAATACTAGCTGATGGAAGAAACATATGGCCAGCCACCCTGCTGTTAAGAAAAAAATGCAAATGCAAGAGCCATAATTCAACACTCACCAAATACTTCTGTATAGCATCAGTTGAGACCGGATTCTTCCGCCATTGCTGTTGGTACACAAGGTCGCTGTCCAATTTAAAGGTGTCTGCTAACTTCAGAGCCTCTTTATACTTCCCGCTTTCAATCTTTAATTAAAATTAACAATATTTTTGAATTTTGGAATTCTGGGTTGATGCCAACAGTGTTCCAGTAGCCCGGATGGTGACACATACCTTCCTAGAGAAGAGTTCAGTAGGCGTGGTGCTCTTCACAGCCAGTAGCCTGTACACTCGGGACACACATGTGATGCGCCGCGGCTTCGGCTGGAATGTCTCGATGTCAGTGATGGCGTACACCACTGTCTTCAGCATCTCTTTCACCATCTCAAACAGGCTGTCTTCTTCTTCTTCCGCTTTTGCTACTTCCATCTGCAAACATTGTTTTTTTACATGGTTTAAAATGAAGTTTCTTTCCGCGTTTGTATTTCGGCTAACTCCTCATAAACCGCACATTGGATTTCGAAGCGGTTTGACCATCAGTTAAAACATTGTTCCATTGAAACACTAACAGCAGCTAACAAGCAGTAGTGGCCCGAAAATTCTTTCATTACACGTTTTATTAGTTTGTACATAGGTACCTGCCATTAGTTCAACTGTCCCTACTACTTATTAGTGTAACTTTTGTGAATTTAAAGAAGAAATCCATCTTCAAAGATCATGTTTTGAACTTTGCATGAATTACGGTTAATTCTTTATACTATAAAGTTTTAGTTTCAATACATGTTTCTATAACTTACATTCATTGCTAGGACTAGCATTTAGTTTCCATTTACACGTTCATCGTTAGGACTTGCAGTTTCCTCGAGTTCTTAGTTTCCGCCCTAGGACTCAGTTTCCTGACTAGAACTTACAGTTTCACCGCCAGGACTTAGTTTCCTCCCTAGGACTTACAGTTTCTTCACTTAGACTTACAGTTTCCTCACTAAGACTTACAGTTTCCTCACTAAGACTTCAGTTTCCTCGCCAAGACTTACAGTTTCCTCACTGGCGCGGCGCTTTGTCGGCAGCACGGCTTCCTCGCACTCGAGCGCGAGGAAGGCGTGTCCATACGCGCGCGTGACGCGGGGCGCGCCGCGGAGGAACTCAACGCGGTTCGACAACAAGTTCACAAGGTCCTCGATGCCACACACTGACACCGCTCCGCTGAACCGCGATATTATTATTTCCTGTCAACAACATGCAATTTTAATGCTCTGTCATTGAGACCGTAATCTTGTAACCGGTCTTCTCAGCAAAGCGATAAAATATGATTTGTATTGACCTAATATACACTCATAAACATTGTCTAGGGATCATTTTGTTGATTTTTACAAGAACTGAAAATTATTTCTATAGAAACTAGATATGGCAAGAATCTTTATTTTGGGCTGTTTATTAATAATAATAAAATAGAACTGTTTGATATTATTTATTAATAAAACTTAAAGCACTTAAAGTATCAACGCTTAGGTGAGATTGTAGCCAAAAGCTAGTCTACTAAAATTAAATGTGAATTTATATAAAACTCTTACGTTACTGACTGACTAACAATCAACGCGCAGCCTAAACTAATGGTATTAGGAGTATAAAATTTGGAGGGTAGATTCCTGGTGTAGGGTAGGGGTCCACTAAGAAAGGAATTCCCGAAACCCAACCCCTAAAGGTCTGCAGCCGGGGTTGAAGTTTGTATGGAAAAACCTTAACGCGAACGAAGTCGCGCGGGGTTCCACAAGTTTCAAAATAAAAAGCTCACCTCGTTGCTCCACCAATTAACATCCGCCGGGTGGAAGACCCCAACATTCTTCTTCAACTCCTTCTCGTCCACAAGAGGGTTCCTCAGGTCGTATCCCGGTTGGGAAGCTAGCGGGAACTTGTGGAGTAGCTTCAATAGAGGCAGCCGCCATACTGTAATGTCACCGTTGGAATGCACGCACACTAGTTTGGTGACGTCAGGCGCCAGCTGCATCTCTATTATAACCGCCTGGAAAATAAAAACCAGTTACTCCACCCAGAAATGGCTTAAATAACCCGTGAGGGTCCGTTCACACAGACCGGCTCTGAGAGGAGAGCAGATTTTTATCACGTTGAAAACAGAGTTTTTAGTATTTGTAGTAAGGTTTTATATTTGCACCTGCACTGCTTTTTTTAACCAACTTCCAATAAAAAAGGAGGAGGTTCTCAATTCGGTTGTATTCTTTGTTACCTCATAACTTCGTCATTTGTGAGCCGATTTGATAAAATATTTTTTTATCTGAAAGGTACTGCGCGCCGATGCTCTCCGAGCCGGTCTGTGTGAACGGACCCTTACAATAAAGAAACGGATCTAAAATGACTCACTCCACTCAATCTATGGCTACCTTTTTCCCCACTCGTGTTTTAGGCGTGGCTCAGTAAAGAGTACTCACCAGCTTCTTGGTAGACGTAAACGGAATATAGAACTTGAACTTGTCGTTGGCTTGCGCCACGATATTGTCGGACACGACCGACAGCTTGACATGGGGTTCCTCGTTCAGAAGGCGCCATGCCGTTAGACCGACGCTGTAAGCTGCATCTGGCTCCTGGAAGAAGATAACAGAACATAATGAACATCAGCTCAACCAGTAAAACGCTGTGTACGGGCCAAACCGCACATCAACCTTTAGCATAGTTAGCAGTTCAATTTTAATAAATAAACAGTTACAAAGATTCATTGGCGGCAAACATTTGTAGAGTCTGTTTTGTTTGGTTGAACGCGCTAATCTCGGGAACTGCTGGTCCGAATCGAAAAAACATTTTTGTGTTGGATAGTCCATTTATCAAGGAAGGCTATAGGCTATATAACGTCACGCTACGACTGATAGGAAAAGCATCAATGCAAAATGATGCAAAAATCTATTTCTATCTTTTTCTAACATGTATGGTCTTTTCTATGTCCTTCCTTTTCTATCACATAAGGATTTATCTAAAAAATCTATATTTTGATAAAAATAGAATGCTCATAAACGCTCTTAAATGTTCCCTAACACTCTGGAATTCCCGGGCAATGCCGGACTTGCTGCTATTATTGAATACAATGTGCACCTTACCCTAGCAATTTCTTGCAAACTAAATATTAATAATTATAAGTTTAAAAAACTTGAGAAACCGACTTCATTGCCAAACGGCTAAACCGATTTTAATGAAATTTGTTTGGGAAATCTGGACGTAAGAATAACCTTCCAAATAAAAAAATAATTTTCTAAATCGGTTCATAAATGATGGAGGCATGCAGTTACAAACATCAAAAAAATATTTTTTAAAATAGGCAACACCGATTTTAATAAAATTAAAATGGACCGATCTGGAAGCAGTATACCTTTCAGATAAAAAAATATTTTTTCAAATCGGCTCACAAATGACAAAGTTATGCGGTAACAAACATAAAAAAAAAAAAACCGAATTGAGAACCTCCTCCTTTTTGATTGTAAGTCGGTTAAAAAAGACTTACAGTTCCCGAGGTATAAGGCATCTTCGCCACATACATAGTGTTGTGCAGGTGGCAATAGGCCACCGCACTGAGCCCTCCTTTGAACTGGAACTTGTGATGGAGCGCACGGCCTTCAGTCAGAGAGATCATGTAGACACGGACGCTGCCGTCGTAACCCACTAGAAGCACCTCCCAGTTCCTAAGAATACAACAAGACGTTACTACTGCACTACGAGTCACTACCACTATTCAATTCAGACCATATACAGCGTGTCCCAGAAAGTAATAAAGCATAAATATGCATAAATATGCTTTTATGCATAAAAGAACAACTCATCAAAACTCAGTAGCAAAAAAGAAATCTCAAGAAAGTTTTCAACTTTTTTTTAAAGAATTTTTTGAGTTGTTCAAGTCGAAAAATTTCTTCTCCATTTTAGATCAAAGTCAATTTTCTTCTATTTATCTTGTGGATGACTGAGGAAGAGCTTACTTTAGACATGTTCCTGTGAAGTTAGGTCTTGAAGAGTCTTTGAATGGCATTAACTTACCACTTAATCTCAGTGCTTTTTGCAGTTGTAGGCAGGAATATGATTTCTGCAATTGCATGTGCCTTGTCTGTGCATTCAAGACCACCGGGCTTTGAGCACTCCTGCAATCAAAACGTTCAAAGTAGTAGTTGTTCTTTCATTAGCTGCGAAGAAGTCAAATTGAAATGATGGTATAAGATGAGTGTTGTCTTTTAAATTAAATTAAAATTAAATTAAATTAAAAATTTGTTTATTCAGATGTCAAAAATAACAAAAAATGTCAAAGATATCAAATCTTTTTTTTTTTTTTTTTATGTAAAAGTTAGACAAACGAGCTTACGGCCCACCTGATGGTAAGCGGTCACCGTCGCCCATAGACACCAACAACACCAAGGGTGCTGTCGTTGCGTTGCCTACCCTGAAGGAATTTTTTAACGTTTTTCTTGAAGCTATTCATGTTGTAATTAAGAGGGAACACCTCTGGTGGTAGCTCTTTCCACAGTTTATGGGTATGAGGAAGAAACAATCTCGAGAAGCGAGCTGTACGAGAAACCCATGGATCCAAAATGTGTGGATGAGATCTATCTTTAGAAACAAAATAATAGTTCTTCTATTAACTGGTGGCTGCCGGTGGACTGACTAATTTGCCTGTTGGTATTTATTTTTCTATTAATTAACAGTTTGTAATTCATCACTCACATATTCAATTGTAAACAGTTTTGAAGCTGACAGGTCATAGAACTCAACATGACCAATGCCATAAGCCAGGACCAAAAACGCACAGTCAGGACTCCACTCCATCTTTCTCCATTGAGGATATGGATCTCTTGTCACTAAAAGTAGTAAACAGTAGTATTATTGTATTTGCCTTGTCATACTAATATTATATTGAGGAAAAATTTAGAGTTTTGTATGTTTTTAATGTCCGTGTTTGTTATTGCTTATTTCTTAAGCGGAACAAACTCAAAAACTACTGGACTGATTTCATAAATTCACCGGCTACACGAGAGTGTCATTATTTTTGCTCTCATTCTCAAGCTGGGGCAGAACACTACTAGTAAATAATGAGGTAAACATGTTACTGACATCTTTTTTAATGTGTATTGTAAATTACCTGTAGTCCTCGCAGCAATAGTAGAATAGTCCGACCTTTTAGTTCTAAACTCTAGGATTGTGTCAGTCAAGACGGCTATTACTTTTCCTTGATCACCAAGAGCTATCTGCCATTTCTGTTGGTGTTCCTTGTGCCTGAATTTTTTTATAGAAAAAAAAAATTGAACATGGAATTTTGAACCATAAATATTGAATATGGAAGCTCTAACTTGTCTTGTCAAATGATTATGGAATGTAGGTATGCTCACATATTAGAAGTAATACAATACTTACGCGGTAATACTGTCAAACAAGGTCTTTTTAGGCCCCTGATGCTTAAACCAGTTTTTTACAGAGGATATTTTTTCTGGTAATAGGCCATCCGACTTTTGCTGAAAATAAATTTGTTTAACCATTATGTAGGAAATCTAACTAATTAATTTTTGTAAGTATAATACAATTTACATTAATGAGTGTAAATTTGCACATTTCATGGCAAAATTTAAAGATATGACAAGATTCTTACGATGTACTCCGGTTCTGGATTCCACTCACAGTACACATACAGTTCATGTAAAATTGCTTTAGATGGATCCATGGTGGTATATTCTGTTGATTTAGTATAATTTCCTATTGTATTTTCTTTCACAACTTTCTATAATGTAACATACGTTTATCGATTTTTGTATTTCGTTCATGAACAAGAACCTACCTACATAATTCTATTTGACAGGAACAAACAACAAACACAGCTGTTCTGGGATGATTTGATTTATCACTGACATTGACAGTAATACGAGAGCGACAGACATGACAATTTTGACTTGACGTTTTTCACTGTTTTCTTCTGGCGTTGGATACTTTGCTTTTTTGCCAAGTCATATCTATTCAAAATTCGAATTCAGTTTAGTAAAAAATCATAAAAATCTGCGGATTGGATTGAGAACAATCAGACAACCAGTTATTATTAGTAATAATAACTGGTTGTCTGATTGTTCTTTATTACCAGTTGCTAGTTGTCTTGCTTGCTGCGTCTGCGACTGCGTCATTCATTGTCATTTCATTTGTCAATTTGTATTGTAGCACCAACTGGCAAGAAGGCAAGGCAAGACACCACGGGAGACAGGAATGTACAACCACGGATTGTACGGCTTGGAAAGCACAGCCCGGAATTGATGTACATTTTGGCAGCCAATTCCATGGTTGTGCATTCCGTGGTTGGATATTCCAGGCTGTACAATCTCAGCTCGGGCCGGGAATGTACGACCATGGAAAAGGCTGCCAAATGGTTTCAAATTCTCAGGTTGTGTTTTCCTGGCTGCGTATTCCTGGCTGTACATTCTCGGCACGTAACGGGATTGTACGACCCTGGAAAACACGACCTGAGAATTTGTGACCATTTCTGATTGGTCGCCTGACAATGAATCAGAGTTCATCAAAATTTTGTGCTTCGTTTACAGGGTTACATTTACTAAACCATTTTCAATAAGACGAGTACCACAGATTAAGCGAACTATAAAACCCAGAAACACACTTGTTCAGGCCTTAGATTTTGAGTGTGTGGACTCTATTCTTGCGAATATATTATCTGTCCAAGCTTGCGAATGTCTTGCTTGACTTGCGTTTCCACACCACAGTGAGTGAACATCGATTTACGTAGAGTTTTGGTCAGGGAAGACCAAAACTCTACGTAAATTACGTGAAATAAAGTAATAGAATTTATATTCTAAGAAACAGAACACAGCGCCATCTATTGGTGTATTTGCAACCTAGATGTCAATCAATATTGAAGAATTTTATCGATGAATCAGGAGGCAATAATGTACGACCCGTTAATGCACAGCATGATAATAATGTATAGCAGGTTAATGTACACACCGTTATTACGATGCCAGGGTTTGGATTAACGACGGGAGTATCCATTGCCTACAAAAAATAAGAAATAATTGAATTGCCTCAGTGTGCATCCAATTAACATGCTGTACAATACATCACGTGACAATTTTGTGCACCCAGTTAATTCGCAACCAATTATTTTACGGCATGTTAAAACGAATCTGAAAAAACAAAAAAGCAGCCAAGTGTGAGTCGGACTCGCCCATGTAGGGTTCTGTAGCAACAAGTAACATAATAAAAAGGTTTTTGTAGTTCATCGAAAGGTAAATTGCGGATTACGGTTTATGACGCATAAAAAAAAACTATTCACTAGATCTCGTTCAAACCAAATATCGTTGAAAGTTTGCATCGAAATGTACAACATATATTTTTTTTAATTTTATCATTCTCTTATTTTAGAAGTTAGAGGGGGGGGGGACCAACTTTTTACCATTTTGGAAGTGTCTCTCGCGCAAACTATTCGGTTTAGAAAAAAACTATATTAGAAACCTCAACATCATTTTTAAAGACCTATTCATAGATACCCCACACGTATTTCGTAGAATTTTTTTTTTGTGTTTCAGTTTCAAGTATGGGGACCCCCCAAATACATAGTTTCTTTTTCTATTTTTGAGTAAAAACCTTAATGCGGTTCACAGAATACATATACTCGCCAAGTTTCATCAGTCTAGCTCTTACGGTTTTTGAGAAAAATGACTGTAACATACGGACGGACAGACAGACAGACAGACAGACATGATTAATCTGTAAGGGTTCCGTTTTTGCCATTTGGCTACGGAACCCTAAAAAGGTTTCGTTTTAACTGGGTGTACAATAGCATGCTGTACTGGACGTACATTATCCGGACCCGATGATTCAACGTCGAATCGAAAGATTATTTATCTGTAATGTTATTTTTTATGTGAATAAATTGAATTGAATTGAATTGAAACGTACACTGCCATCTATGAGAACTTCCTAAAACTAAACAGTAAATCAACACGAAACAATTAATTGACATTTTATTCGTTTACATTCATGACCTAAGCCAAACCTAAGCGAATAATTGAAAAGTGGTATATTTGAGTATTCTAATTAGTCTTCAGAATTAAATTTGATTCCAGAACCTGTAGCCAGGGAATTATTCAATTTAGTCCTTAGAAATTAAGGTTCTTATTTAGAAATTTGCGATCCGGATATATTAATATGCTATGTAAATTTTAACTTTACCTTTTATAAAATAGGGTCTATTCTGTATTTTTTCTATTCAATTTCTCTCAAAACGCATCCCATAGGTACCTATTTGTGTATTATTACTTCACTCACTTGATGGATTAACGCATTGTGAATATTTGAGAGTTTATTGCGCACGGACGTACATGAACCGGTATACCCTTTTGAAGTACATACACAACATAATACCTACTGCGTTTACGTAGCGAGCATGGAAAGCGAGTGACGTTCTTCAAGCTTCGAATGGCGGTGTATAGCTAATTAGCTACCTAGGTACCTATACCTACGTTTAGTTTTTAGATTCGTTCATCTACCTACTACATGTCTCTTTGAAATGGACAGTACACAAGGATACACATCAGACTATACACAGCTAGCTCTTATGTCCTTGTAGTAAGTGTTATTTTTCTTTGTTTTTAGGTAACTTGAGCTGTATCCTACTGTACCACTGACCAATAGCTTACTGCACTGCTTACTAGACACCTATGTACCTTTTTATAACAAAAGTTTGCTTTTATGTAAGAACCTCTTTAAGTTTATCTGGATTTATAAGCATTTCAATTATTTGTGATATTTATTATTATTCTCCGTGCATAATATCTACATACACTACCTAGGTACCATGATTTTGATTGTTTGATTTTGTGCCTGCCTACACGGCTTATAATAATGTTTATTTCCTACCTTTGTTGAAATTTTTAACATCACTGCACTTACGTTTAGAAACCGAAGGAATGATCAAAATCTATAACACAGGTTTTTCAACATAAGCGTGGTTTTTATTTGATTTCATCAAATCAAGTGCATGTTACCTAACACATACACCTACCTACTTGGGTTGGCTGTCACCTATTCTAGCTATATACCTCTCTAGCATAGTGCCTACCAATTAAGGACATACTACCTAGGTACCTACTACTAGTTCAACTTTTCACTCATCATACCTATTCTTTATCATTTGCGTGGTAGCGGTGCTTGCTAGTATTAATCTTTAAGGCATTTGCCATATTTCAGCTTAGAAAAATACACATTAGCGGGATAGTGACTACGTAAGGCCTGCGCACATCTAGGCGACGACGGCGATGGTGATCACGTGAAACGCTGTCAAAAATGACAGCGTTTTAGCTGATCGTCATCACCATTACCTAGATGTGCGCAGGCCTTTAGATACCTACGTAACTATAACTAGTACGGATTCCAAATTTAATTAAGCAAAAGCGTGTTTGGTGCTCTGTGATCGCATGTATTGTACCTACAGGAATCAGAGGCGTCTCTAGCCCATGTAGCGCCCGTGTGCAAGCATTACCCACGCGCCCCCTAGTAAGCGCGCGTTCAAAATGGAATGGATACAAAGTACAAGCAATAGCACATCAAGTTACCCTAAACTGCAAATTTCCTCAATGGCGAAATTTGTCAGTTTACTCAGTGTCAGTTTACACGGGCCGTGGCCTTCGGCTACTCAAAATCTATGCAAAGCGGAGCGCTTTATACGATGGTCATTGAAAGTGTGGCGCCCGGCCAACGCACCCGCCGAATGGCCGAGTGGGGCTAGGGGGCGCCGAGCGCCGCTGCGCTCGACGCTCCCTATGCTGTAATTTATCAAATATTAGAAGAGCTCAAGATGCTATTCAAATCTATGCATAGCGGAGCGCTTTTTACGATGGTCATTGAAAGTGCGGCGCCCGGCCAACGCGCCCGCCGAATGGCCGAGTGGGGCTAAGAGGCGCCAAGCGCCGCTGCACTCGACGCTCCCTATGCTGTAATTTATCCAATATTAGAAGAGCTCAAGATGCTATTCAAATCTATGCATAGCGGAGCGCTTTTTACGATGGTCATTGAAAGTGCGGCGCCCGGCCAACGCGCCCGCCGAATGGCCGAGTGGGGCTAAGAGGCGCCAAGCGCCGCTGCGCTCGACGCTCCCTATGCTGTAATTTATCCAATATTAGAAGAGCTCAAGATGCTATTCAAATCTATGCATAGCGGAGCGCTTTTTACGATGGTCATTGAAAGTGCGGCGCCCGGCCAACGTGCCTGCTGAATGGCCGAGTGGGGCTAAGGGGCGCCAAGCGCCGCTGCGCTCGACGCTCCCTATGCTGTAATTTATCCAATATTAGAAGAGTTCAAGATGCTATTCAAAATCTATGCAGAGCGGAGCGCTTTTACGTTGGTCATTGAAAGTGCGGCGCCTGGCCAACGCGCCCGCCAAGTAGCGGTCATAGGGTGGTCGCAGCGACCTAGAGGGCGCCGAGCGCTGCGGCACTCGGCGCCCCCTTGGATGCTGCGCCCGTGTGCACCGCACACCCTGCACAATAGGTAAAGACGCCGCTGACAGGAATACATAGGATATTGATATGAACTCCTTCATTCGTAAGAGCTACGAAGTTTCTGTTTAGTTTGTTTGACAAGAGACGTTGTCATATTTTAAATCATATCATTTTATTGCAAATGTTTACGTTAATTCTTTTCTTCTTTAACAGAATAAAGCATAATATTTCTCCAGTATTCGTATCTTTGTATCTTTATATCAATCTAGTGGATTCACCTACCTATCTACTTGTTACCGTTCTATGGTTTATTTGCGCCATCTAGCGGGTTGTATGTGCGTCAAGTGCGCAAGACTCGATCAACCGAGATTCATTTGAGATCGTGATTTTAGATAATTTATGTAACAACCTGAAGACTTCACGTAGTTCGCTTTAGTTCCGCGAGATGGAACCTATCATAATCATAGCATGTGATGATATTATTGCTTCTACAATTTTTCTTGCTCGTTCACTGATTATAAATATTGCTAATTTTACAATAGCTTTTTTAAACTACATGGAACAAGCAGATGGCCCACTTGATACTGAGCAAGCCTTTTGAAATATAGGAAGTCTTTGAATAACAAATAACAATGCACTTTGCTAAGCACTCATGATTTACATGGAACGTAATTACAATACTTAGTCAAGAAATAGGTTTACTTACACGTAAAAAATGCGAAATGAAATGTAATGCCTAAAATATAACATACTAGCAGCCCGTCCCGGCTTCGCACGGGGTAGACAATATTGTTGTACATTATTTTGTTCTATCGCTAATAGTTTCGGCAACGCATTCGACGAAAGACATTTTTCTGACTGATTTTTCTACACCTTCGGTTACCTACATTGTTCAAATTTTACCAAGGATCCCTAATTTTTTTCAAAATGAAATGTAGCCTAGGTATGTCAAATTGGAAGAATGTAGCATTAAAGTGGTGAAAGATTTTTTTAAATCGGCCCAGTACCCCCACTACATACTATACTCTTTGTCCAGTACTTTTTGAGCCTATTCATTACAAACATACAAAAATAGGTACAAATCTTTCCTCGTTATAATATTAGTGTAGACAACGAAAATGATATAAAAAATACTGTTTACGCATGAAAATCAATAAATTATATCGATTATCTATTGTTCGTTCGGCCAATTTTACTTGGTGGAGTTAGCAGGTCTGAACTAAGCAGTAAGCCGGCGAAAATATCCAATCAAAATAGCAAATCGAAGTATAGGTCAAACGGCTAACTTCAGTCTCGCCAACCAAGTTACGCCCGGCCGTACGTAGTGTACCTTGGAGGAAAGATTTGATATTTACTCAAAGTAGTTGTTGTCGAAAGGGTGTTTATAATAATGCGTGACGATGAATATCGAATTTGTCACCTGTATTATATTATGTATCTACTTGCATTACAATATAAATACATGTACCTACATAAAATTAGTGCCTGGTCAAGTGTGTGAAATAATTATATTCAGAATTTATTTTTTTCATCTATGCTATTTGTCTAATCGAAATTGGGATAGTACAATTTTTACTCTGTAGTTTTAGATAAATGAGGCATATGATTCCGATCAATCAGACAGTCTCTGTGATTGGTTGACTGTCAATAGCCACTCAACCAATCACAGAGATATGGCAGCCAATTCCATGGTTGTGTAATCCAGGGTGTGCACACGTTTGTACGGCTAGGAAAGCACAGCCAGGATTTTGGAGCCAAAATGTACATCAATTCCGGGCCGTGTATTCCAGGGTTGTGTTTTCCTTGGTTGCACAATCTCGGAACGTTCTGAGAATGTACAGCCATGGAATTGATGTACATTGGTTGCCAAATCCTGGCTGTGTTTTCCTGCCTGTGCTTTCCTGGCCGTGCTTTCTCGGGTTGTGTAATCCATGGTTGTACATTAACCGCACCCGACACCACAACTCACAAGCAAGCAAGACACATTTGAGGTTATAGGGATAAAAAAAAAACACTTGTTTATTTACCTGACCTACTTCATCTTAGCAAGCGTAAATAGAAACCAAGAATAAATAGCAGGAAGCGGCAAATTCTAAAAGAAAACATGAGTTTTATCAATAAATTGTACGAAAAGGTAAAAGTTATTTTCAAGCTGAGCAAGTAAATATTTCTTTCTGTGAATAAACAATTTGGTGTTTTCAGACTGCAGCTGACAATGAGAGGAATCTTCGCTTTTGGGAAGATTATCTTAATAATCTAAAAGCTCTAGATTTCAATACTTACTCTGATAAATTGAAAGTTCCAACATTAGTGCCAATTGGATCAAGGGTATTCTTTAGGGGGGAACTGAAACATACCAACGAAGTGACTGTGTCTCTCGGAGCTGACTACTTCGTGAAATGCTCATTGGCTCAGGCTGATATATTAAGAAAACATAGGATAAAAGGTAATCTTCCTGCTAGTAGGTAATGGGAACCTACATTACATTTATGTAATTAGCAAAGACTTCATTTATAATTTGTGCTTTCAGATGCAGAATCAAAACTGGAATCATTCAGAAAAGAAAAGGAATACTTAGAAAATCAGTTATCATTTACCCATCAAAATTTATTTGAAAAGGAAGGTCATGAAATCTTGGAGGTCTTTACTGAAGAAGAGGATAAAGCATGGAGAGAAAAACATAGAATAAATGTAAAAAAATCTATAAAAATGAAAACCGAAACGGAAAAAAAGCTCACAGAAGAGATAACTGATGAAGAGCTGTGGAATAGATTAGAGGAACTTGAACTAGAAGAAGAATTAGAAAATGAATTACTAGATAACTATAATGAAATTGGAGACAAAAGGAAAGACAATTCATTTTTGGTCAACGAAGAACAAGTCTTATTAAGCACATTCAGGGATGAGCCATCAAAAAAGTGTGATGATTTAAATTTCAGTGAAGTACCTCAAAATAGTGACACTAAAACTGTGATAGATGAAACAAATACTAAATTTTTAAAAGAGAATAATGACACAAAAGAGAGTGAAACTATGAAATCAAAATTAGATTTGCTTCAAGAAGTTCTTGATAAACAGAATCAATTAGAAAACAAGCTGCTAGAACTTAAGAACAGAGATAGACAACCTAGTAAAACTGAAAAAGATTTGATGGCTCGTCTTGATGAAATGGAGCAACTTGATGAGCTTGAAGATGAAATGGAAAGATTAGATGATGTCCTAGAAGCAGAAGATATAGAATCAAATGATGATGACGAAAATGCACAGGAAACAATTCCAACTAAGTTGCAAAAGAGCTTATCCTTTGCAGATGAGGATACTAGTGAAACCATAGAATTGACATTTAAACACAGTGATGTTAAACCAAATATTGATCCATACAATAAGGAAATAGGAATTACAAAGCCAAGTGATATTTATGAAGCTCATTCTGATCTCTTCAATATCAAACCAACTTCAATTCTCAAGAAATCAAAGTATAGCTCTGATAATAAAGACAACTATGATGAAATCATAAGAATAACACCTGATGAAACAGTTAATTCATCTGTAGATAGTACTGATGTTGAAGTATATCCGGTAAAACAGACTATTGTTGTTAGTGATGTAACTGAAAATTTAAGTAACAACCAAAGGAAGATAGATACAAATGTAAGACCTACAAGTCTTTTTAAGAAAAGAAGAATGCAAAACAAATCTTGATGGATTTCAGTGAAAAATATTTTTAACTGTTTACTCACTTCTGTTCATAATAATTGAAAAAACCCAGTTAAAAAAATAGATTCTTAATGGATTTGACCAACCTGTTACTAAAATTCCAGACTCCTAACTAACCTCAATTATTTTAACATTTATGTTTATCATAGGTTCATAATTAATTTGAAAAGGGTTACCTAGGTCTATAAAATTAGCCTCTAAAGGTTGTTCATGTTAAATTTGGACCACACCCCTAAATTTAAAAACCCTTATTAAAATCAGGTCCATGATATCTTTAAAGAAGTAGAAAGATATTCAGAGTTCCTGATGTGTTACTTACTACTGTCTACAGTCAGACTGAACTCACTTTTCACACTTGCTCAGAATTTGCCAATGCACGCAAACCCTGTAAGTTTATAGAACGGCATCTTATACGAGACCTAATAAAGTTTAATCATAATTATTGAGTTACCTACTCAGTTTCATTTGAACCCTTCAAAGAAAAAAATGATTTAAATTAATTTATTTTGCTGAACATAAATATCTACAAAGGTACTCTTAGCTTATTCATATCTTAGACATCATAGCCGACAAGGTGACGCTTGCCGATGCATTCTCCAATGTAGAACCAGAAGAGTACTTCAGCACCGATCAGGGTGTTGACGGTCGCCTGCTTTATGGTCTGGTCCTTCCAGGCACCAGTCTTGGCGCTGTGAATGAGTTTACCGAGTCCAGCCTTGATTTGAGGGATCTCGCTCATCTTAGGAGGGGCCAATTCTACGCGAGCATACTTCATAAAGACGCTGAATTTCGGTCGAGCCTGAGCCAGCATAGCTGGAATTAAAATAAAGGTCACTTAAATTCAAAGTAGATTAACAAGGTCAAAAATATAAGTAAACTGTATGTGCTTATTCATCTTTATTAGGTTAGACATCTAAAATGGTTAATTAAAAGATAACCCACAAACTATAGAGGCTGTGAATTACATAACTAAGGCCTGAACCAAAACATTTAGGAACCTAAGTATGAATAGGATGGTTAGCGGTTACTTACAGCTGAGAAGCGACGGCAATTTAGCGACTGCCATTTGAATTATTTAAATAAAACAATTGAAACTTTAGCAGAACGTACTCGATGGAACCGAATTAAAATTCGATTTTGGAATGGAATTGCTAGAAAAGATGGTGTTGGTGTTAGCTGCTGACTGTTGACTTGACTTGACTGACCAGGACCTGGCCACCGTCAAGTCATTGTCAAACAAATTTAGTTTTCATTGACACTTGACATGTAAGTCAAATTTGGCAAAAAAAATAGATACCCAGCGTGCCAGAACCAAATAAAAAAACAAATAGGCTACGTCGATCTTTCCTGTCAATGCTTAGTGATACCAACGTAGGTAATAATTTTAGCTTAATGTAGCAAAACATGACACACCTCGTAAGCTCGTTTGTCTATGTTTTACATTAAAAAAAACCCTTTTCGGAGATTTATCTTCTTGAATTGATTACTCTGATCTGATACTGATTCAAATATTGGCGGGGCGGCAGATTTTAGGAGCGGCCAATTTTGGATCAAAAAAAATTGTATGGACAGAAATTAAAAAGATTTATAATTTTGTACCTAAAACCAGATTTTTGTCAAAAATATTTAGTGTAAGAACACGGAATTTTGTATATGGCTCGCTTTGCTCACCGATGGATGTGTTTTTCACTTTTGTTGTTTTGTTTCTCTCTTTCACATATCTATCCCAGATTTTCTCTGTAAAACCTAAATAATTGATGTCGCAAAAAACAAAGAAAGTCACCATTTCTTTTAAAAACAATGGCAAATAAAATTTGATTGTCAACTAAAGTAACTTATTGAGGTGGAGGTGGATAGGGGTGGCAGAATTTGAGTGGTGGGAGAATAAAAAGTTGCTTTAGGCAATAAGCATCATGATAAGCCTTAGATAACGCATTGGATTCAATCTGTAATGTTATTATAAGTGAATGATTAAATAAATAATAAATAAATAAATAAATGATTTTTTGTGATTCTAGTGCATTTTTGGCGGCTTTAATATCACATTATGGGGCAACCCAGGCTCAGCACAACTTGTCAAAGATTCGAAAGTAATTTTCATTGAGGATTTTGCCAAGAAATCACCGGCATCTAAGGGATTTTTCTATGGATTTGTTTGTTTCTCATTTGAACCTGATATAATATTTGTTTGCTGCCCACTTTTTATCTCTCAAGATGCATCTTCATGGTATGTTAGCAATAATTACTCTATCTATGTTCGTCAAGGAGTAAAACCCTGTGCCTATCCTCAGATTTCCCAAACTTTTTAATATTGATACGTACCGATTAGCCAAATTATTTTCCCTTTCATAATTAATTGTTTGCCATAAAATATAATTTGTAAAATAAATAATAGATGGGAAATGCTAGAGAGGGACACGTCATTGTTTTCGTTGCGACCGACGACGACGCCGCCGGTTTCATCTCGCATTTGAGGTTACGAGCTGCTTTCCATTATCTCTAAGTTCCTATTAAATTCTAATAAGATTTTAGATTATTACTCAACATTACCTATTAAAATACATAATTCTCTGGTTCCAGCACTGTTCCTCCTCTTATTGAGTACACTCGCACTAGGCAATGGCAACACACTGCAAGACACAATAGATATCAAGAGGCTGCAGAGCATACTACAGGAAAGCGTCAAGAGTAAAGATGTTTCCACATTGTACCACGCTATCAAGGGTTTAAAAATCCTGAATGTAAATCTTCCTAATATATGCGAGGTGAGAATTATCAGTTTTAATAGATATAGATCTCGTAAGAAGTTGGGCTGGCTTGGGTGAGGTTAGCAGGAAGACAATGCACAATACACCCTATGGCACGAGGTCAGTGCAGACCTTATTCCCCCAAATCTTGAAAGCTTGGTGTATTTTGTTGCCTGTTCCATGCAACCAAGCCTAAAAAAACAGGTAACAAACTTACTGCTGAGTTCCTGCCATATAATACCACTAATTGAACTTAATTGACTGGCCTATAGCTCAGTTGGTAGTAGCTCTGCCTTCTGCGCTGTAGGTCGTGGGTTTGATCCCCACCGAGAACAAATATTTGTGTGGGTAACATAAATGTTTGTTCTCTGTCTGGGTGTTATATTGTATTCTAAGTATGTATTTACAAAAAAAAAATGTATTCAAGTATTATATCAGCTATCCGGTTCCCATATTACAAGCTCTGCTTAGTTTGGGGCTGGGTAGTTTAAAAAAAGTTCTTAAAAAAAAAAAAAAAAAAAATTCATATAACCCTTGTTCCAAAATCAAAACAGAACATTTTGTGTGGAGCCTTAGTAACACTTATTCACCTTTCCAGGAGCTTAAAACCATAAAATATGATCTCAAAAATATTGAGCAAGTATATTATCTTACAAATGTGGCTGCCCTCACCAACTGTCAGAACTCCCTGAAGCCCGAGGTCTTGGGCGCAGCTACACAGGTTCTTGACAAAAAAGATGTAACTATCCAGGATCTGTATTATGCTGTGTACTCTCTGAAAGCTCTTGGAAAAGGCTCCGTCTATGATAAAGAAGATGCACTGAAGAACCTTATACAGTTACTAAAGAAAGATGACTCTCCAGTCAAGTAAGTAAAAATAAAAATATAACTAGCTTTTATTACATAGACCTTAAAAACAGTATTACTTAACTCATACCAGGCACTCAACTAGGCAAAAGTTTGTCCTATTATAACACCGGTGTGTTGGTACATAGGTTGGGTTGTATTTGGACAAAGGCCTCCAGGGTTTGCCATTTGGTGCGATCCAGACATGATCTACGCCATTCCTTAGCTCATCTTTCCATTTGCTTTAGCAGCTTAAGCTAAAGTGAAAGTAAATAAACCTTGATGGATTTTTTTAGTTTGAATATGTTACTACCTAGCCTCACAGCTCTGTAGTAGCCCCAGTTGCTCTAAAACATACAAAACTAATCAGTGCAGTTCTAAAACATACAAAACTAATCAAATCTTTGGGAGCTGGATGTTTTTATTGTTGTCATTCCACATAGCCCCAAACTAAGCAAAGCATGTACAAAAAGAACCCATTAGCTGATTACTTACTAAGATTACTTACATCACACTGGTTAATAAATTTTTTTTTATAAATTCTTCATGTATCCATAAATACCTTTCTTGGCCTTACCTTACTTACCTTCTATGTAATTGAACTATTAAATTAATAATAAGTTAATTGAGGAAATTTTGTTGGTTATGGGCATTGATCTACAAATACATGGATTTCGGGTCCGCGCTCAAAAGTGTCCACTGAACTTATGGACTAAAACGAAATATAGATGACAATCCCGCCCCATTACGCATTCAACCTCGCTACCGCTCGCACGTTACAATGCCGTACTGTGTTGTGAAAGATTGCAAGAATTACTCGGCAAAAGTTAAAAAAAAGGATGGAATATCATATTATCGGTGAGTGAGTTATCTTTTATTCCAATTTATGTCTATATTTTGTCTCAAAATACGATATTTTCATAGTATTGAATAAAAGTTTATAAGATAGAAACAACAGCAGACAATATCTGCTATCTCTTTTCTACGCTCACGTACTCAGCAGAAAGAAAGAGACCGGCATTGTTTTAGCATCAACCCAAGCCGACGATAGTTGCGGAACAATAATTCTCAAAGCAATGGAGTCGCTTGTTTATTTTTTTATTTGGTATGGTTTCGTAATTTGTAAAGAATTTTGTAGGTATTTAAATAGTAGATTTCAAACTCAAATTTATCGTCATCATCATCACCGATGCACGACCGCTGATTTTGTAAGAATGATTATTATGCTGGACCACGCAAGAAGTAGGCTACGGGTAAATAGTACCAATAATATCATTTATTTCAGATTTACTCGAGATCCAATACGTTGTTTAGCTTGGACAAAGACAATAGCAGAATACAACAATGACAAGCATTTTAAACCAAAACAGGCCAATCACATTTGTTCTGACCATTTCAAAGAGTCTGATATGAACATCACAAATAAATGCAGAAGAAGAAGGTTGTTAAAAACTTAAAGTTACTAAAAGGGGAAATCTGCCATATTGTTATGAAAACATTCATACAAATCAATGTTTTTCAAGATATACATTTGCATTTATTACAGCAGCCGCCTACTTTCAATCACAGAATAAGTTTATTGAAAGCTGTGATTGAAAAATACATTGATGTAAGATTGCATTATATTGGCAAAAAAGAAACGTTTGACAGCAAAAAAAAATCGAAGAGACAACTATACAATCATTTAAATTTATTTCAAGGCAATTAATATACATCCATGATTATGACTGTGTAAATATTATATCAATAAACATTTAAAAAGGAAGCGTTTTCTTGTTCTTTCCCGATTGTGTCTGTAAATATAAAGTTCTAAAACATATATATTTTATATCATTCTAGTCAAGGCAAAAAAAAATAGGAAATAAAAGCTACTCCATTTATTCTATGTTCTGTTATCTTCGCTAGAAGTGCGTCATGCGATATGCTGGTAGTGTTGCAATCAAAATTGAGTTCTGTGCTAATTGTGATAAGACATATATTTTTTTTTAAGTTAGTTTATATAATATATATAAGTATCCACCTATAGTAGGTTAGCTTGGTACACTTTTTTCGTGACTTTTGTGCGAAAGCCGAGGTCCATGTAATTGTAGGTCGATGGTTATGGGTCTTTATAAGTCATTTTCTAAATATATTTTTACTAAAATGAATGTTCCTAAAATATTTAGTTACACCCAGACAGAACAATCATATTCTATGTTCTGTAAAACAGCAGCTTGATCTTATTGACAAAATACTGGTTGAAACCCTTAGATGTGAACAAGTGCTTTCCCCCAGCTATGGCTATGTGTTCGCTCTGTGCGAGCACATGGGTTGCGGAGCGTGGACCACGCAGCACGCGGAGGGAGTGCTGCTAGCCGCCGACGAGACCGACTCCAAGGCGCTGCACTTCGAGGGAGGCCTGCCTGCCACATCTCTACTGCTCACCACCATTTTGAGGTAAGTCAACATTTCCCACCATTATATTCAACTTGATACTTGAATAAAAAGCAAGCTACCAAGAAAAGCTAAAAAAACACCCAAACCAACTAGCACAGAAACTAACAGAGCCTACATACATGAGGAGGCTCAAACGGAAAGATGTCATGCTTTTGTGTGACCATGAAGCATGGAAGGGTACCTTCTGAGGAGATACGCAGGAGTGTACTCTGCCCGTCATAAAACAAACAAAAAATTTGCTCATAGTTGCAGCAACTGATCGCAGATAAAACTTAGAAAAAAAAAAAAATACGGGTTGCACTCCGGGAGTGCCGGCAGAAGTGAAAACTTGATTATTAACGTAGGAACCCTAAAAGTTGTTTATTTTATCAAGCTCCTAAGTGTAGTTGAAATTCCAATCAAAGTCCTAAGGAACCCTAAAAATGTTAACATTATCAAGCTCCTAAGTGTAGTTGAAACTCCAATCAAAGTCCTAAGGAACCCTAAAAGTTGACCACTTAATCAAATTCCTCAATGTAGTAAAACCCCAATCAAAGTCCTAAGGAACCCTAAAAATTTTAACATTATCAAGCTTCTAAGTGTAGTTGAAACTCCAATCAAAGTCCTAAGGAACCCTAAAAGTCGACCATTTAATCAAATTCCTCAATATAGTATAACCCCAATCAAAACCCTATACGGAACCCTAAATTTTACGTAAAGCCAAATCCTCAACGGGTCGGAACCGCTAGAAGGGACCTTGTCGCGCGACCTACAAGTAGGTCCTAAATGAAGTAAAACGGCAGACATAGGAGGAGGGGGTTCTGGGGGGCTAAGGGGGGTCACAGCACGGCTCGCTTCGCTCGCCGCGCTGTTCCCCGTGGTCGCGTGGCGGCTCGCTTCGCTCGCCGCGACGCTCCCCCCGGGTTCAGGAAGAGGGGGTTCTGGGGGTAACAGCACGGCTCGCTTCACTCGCCACGCTGTTCCCCGTGATCGCGTGGCGGCTCGCTTCGCTCGCCGCGACGCTCCCCCCGGGTTTCGGAGGAGGGGGTTCTGGGGGGCTTAGGGGGGGTCACAGCACGGCTCGCTTCACTCGCCGCAATGCTCCACTCGAAAAAAAAGGCTTAAAAATAGGGCATTTTTAGGTTTTTTAAATAATAAAGGGGTCTAGAGGGAAAGGGGGGAAAAATTTATATTGCTTTCAAAATAATCTCACCTTCCCTACATGACCCAAAAAAAAAAGTGCTCAACGCCGCTAAAGAAGTTTTCACTTCAAAAACTTTGCATTTATAGAAGAATAGAATAGAATAGTATTTATTTCAGATATTGATACATCCATAATTTTGTTAGTAACAATGTAGCTTAAAGAATAGTGTTAGAAATTTTACGAAAACTATTTATTGCAGAGTGTGCAGCTGCATCCAAAAATGGTTCAGGGGACAGTCCCACCTTTCGGAAAGTACATTCACGATGCTGTTCGGGCTGCCACGGATTCGGTTTCTTAATGATGCGCAACGCTTGCGCAGTATGGCGTGAAAACCGTCGACACCATTAAAAGCAAACATGCCTGAAGCACTACAAAAACGTGGCAGCCCCAACAGCACCCTGAACGCATTATTGTATTGTACCCGTAAGGCGTTGAGTGCTTTCTGCGTAAATCT
This sequence comes from Thera britannica, assembly GCA_939531255.2. Lineage (NCBI taxonomy): Eukaryota > Metazoa > Arthropoda > Insecta > Lepidoptera > Geometridae > Thera > Thera britannica. The sequence continues at coordinate 14,419,992 of OW618046.2, read as the reverse complement.
TGTCCAGAGGCTGCAGGTGTAAAAAGATTGGCAGTACGCTCTAAAGAGCGTCACCTTGACTTCATCGGTACAGTTTGCAAACCTCCGGGCCAGCATGTTGACACGCACACACAACGCCCTACGCTCTCTTTCCAAGTCTAAATCATCATTCAGACTGTCAGTGACCCAGTGACCCAGATATTTGAAACGTGTGGTGATGTTGAGAGTATTTCCATTGATCGTCACAGGTGGTATGTGAGAATATGTTTTGCTCCCCGATTTGAACACCATCAACATCATTCATCATCATCATCATTTATAGAATAAGAATTATATTGACTCCGCTTTTTATTGTTTATTATTTGCAATAATTTAATTTGGAGATCCTTGGCTTTTTTTCACTTGTTATAATTATTGCACAATAATTGTGCAGTTCTGTGAAAGTGGGCAATTCTCGTGCAGTTTAATGTTTTTTTATTATGAACTCTACGTTGTAGTCTTAGGGTACATTTCTACAAAAACATCCGTCTTACGCTTTTTCGATTTTTATTATGAACTCTACGTTGTAGTCTTAGGGTACATTTCTACAAAAACATCCGTCTTACGCTTTTTCGATCAGGGTCACGTGATCCTGACGCGAGTTTAAGATTTTATACCCATTACAGAAAGTGCTCAACGCCGCTAAAGAAGTTTTCACTTCAAAAAATCTACTTGAGATCATCAATTGTGTGTTTATTTTTGTTTTGTATCAACATAAGCCCTCATCTTATATGTGCAGTGCACTACCCAAATAATCTCCTTAATACCCAAAGGTTAGCTGGTAGATAATGCTATCTAGCATTAAGTTCGCCTGTGTACAGTACTTTTAATTTGTGCAATAAAGAGTTTTCTATCTATCTATCAAATCAAATAATACTATTCATCGGATCTTTCTCAGCGTAAAAAATAATCAAACAACTCTTCTTATATTAAAATTATATTTATATGAAAGTATTGAAGAAAAATTAATTATTGCCAATTAGCTACATGGTTAGTATAATTAATTGGTTCTGGTGAATCAATAAGTTTTCATGTAGTATCAGCATCTGACTATGCAAGCTAAAAAGCACAAGGTGATGTCTTGCATTTTTTTTCATGACTATCTAGCCACCACTTTCTGGTAAACTTCACTTTGCAATATTGACAAGCGAATTTTTTTATGCCCAAATGTTTACTCTCTACGTGATACTTGAGACCTGATTTACCCAAGTATTTGTTGGGACATAAAGTACATTTAAACCTTCTTTCTTTTTTCTTCTTTTCTTCAGTTTTACCGACATTTCTTGAACATATTTTTTCATGGGCAGTTATTTGATACTTTCTAAAAAATCCTTTTTTACATATTTTACAAAAGACTTTTTTTTCATTCAAATGTTTGTCTTGTATGTGTCGTCTCAAACTATTTTTTTTTGTATATTTATTCAAACACACATCACATTGTAACATCTGGTGCTTCTTTTTGCTTTTTGTTTCTGGTTTCTTACCCATGTGTAATAATATATGAACAATAAAAGTCTGTTTATGGAGGTATTTCTTTTGGCAGAAATCACACGTCATAGTTCTGGACTCTTTTCTACTTAGTCTTTCTTCTATCTTTCCACTACTCTTTACACAAACTTTTTGAGAATTAAAAGTACAGTAAAATTTCTCATGGCGGATGCATTGATATCTATTTACGAATATTTTACTGCAATACCTGCATGCTATTTGTCTTGCTTTTGCTTCTTCAGAATTGCTATCTAAATGAATACTGGTAATATGATACTGAAGGTACTCGTTTGATTTGAAAGTTTTAGGGCATTTATCACATTCATAGATTTTAGCAGTTCCTAAGTGAATCTTTAGATGTCTGTTTAAGTTACCTTTAAAGGTGAAACTTTTATTACAAATGTTGCATATGTGTGGCTCCTGAGTTTCACTTTTCGATTTTTTGGAAGCTCTAGGTTTACCAAAGCATTTTCGGTCATAAGTTTGACGAGTTTGCATGTGTTTAGAGATGTGTTTGCCTTTTGCTTTCTGATTTTTGTTATTCAATTTACTGTTGTCGACCTCTGCATCATCATTGTCAGCATTTCGTTGATCAGCCGTTGGTTGAAGTACCTCTGGCCCGATAACAATTTCTTCTTTGATAATATGTTCTTCATACAATTCATCCAGGTCTTCTTTGAATACAATCGCATTTCTGGATGACAGACTAGCTTCAGTATTTTTTCTGTGTGAGGGTGCTAGTAATTGTAATGTTGGTTTAATATCCACAGCTAAACATTCTTTTTTTATATCTTGAAATGGTAATGCTGTATTGTGATCCATATTTTTTGGAAACTTCTTTTTGAAAATGATGGAATCTCTGAATGAAATATCCACAGCTAAACATTCTTTTTTTATATCTTGAAATGGTAATGCTGTATTGTAATCCATATTTTTTGGAAACTCCTCTTTGAAAATGATGGAATCTCTGAATGAAAATCGATTTTTTACTTCAGGTTCATTCTCAATACTCTTAGAGGTCTCATAAAAAATGTTGCGTTTCAGATCTTCTTCAAACATAATTGAGTCTCTAATAGAGTATGTATTTTCTTCTTCCGGTTTAGAAGTTTTAAGTAAATTGTCATCATACTCTTCGATGGTTTCTCTTTTAACTTCATTATTGAATTTTGTGATTTCGTCTAACACTCTTCTAGTAAGCTTCATGTTATTCATGTTGTAGGACTTAGTTGTGTTTGTGTGTGAATTGCGAATTATAACTGAAACAAAGTTACAACTTTTTGTATATTTTTGTGGTTCATCGAGTGCAAAAACACAATTTGTAACCTTGTTATTCCTTTGTCTAAATTATTTACTCAAGTTTTTTGTGAAATGTGGTTAAATTATTGATTTTTTATAGTGTAATCTAGTACTTTGGAAGTAACCACATTAAAAATACCAAATAAACAAGATAGGTACTCAACTCTAAAGGTAGAAAAATGCAGTGTGTGTGTTAGTTTTTCATTGACACACGATCAAGCTTTATTATAATTTGTAGTTAGGTAAGTAATATCTATTACCGCTTCTGATGTACTTCAGTCATAACTTTTATATTATAAGGCTGAGTTACTTGCGCGGTTAAACATTTCAGTTCTGTACGGATAGATAAACAAAGTTGTACATAACTCGACGTCATCTGCCATTGATGGTTGGAATTTATAACTACTTCTCTAACTAATGAAACATGTGGTAAATAAAACTTTAGAGAACTTACCAAAAGCATTGTCAGATTTCACGTTGCTCAATCTTGTCTTAGCTAAATGAAATCGCAAGTTACGCTAGAAAGTAACGACTTTTTAATCGAAAAATATTCACACACATACACTGAACGACGAAAGGCCGGCTCAGTCTGCCTGCCTGCTTTGCCGGCTGTCAGTCTGCCAGACTGACAGGCACAGACCTTGGCAGCTTGGCACAGACAGACAACTGGACAATAGGGATGTTAAAAAATAATCGAGTTAATCGATTATATAAATTACGTGTTTAAATCGATATTCAGAAACAACTCATTTGACATTTGTGGCATTAGTTATTATTTAATCTTGAAGATAAACGGAAGATTTATTGTTTATTTTATTTTTTGAGACTAAGGAGTAGTCGTTTAGTTTTTTTAATTCTCATTTTAAGTATTTTATTTTAAAACTATCAAATGTAAAATAAAAAAAAAATGCCATGTCCAGCCCGGACATGGCATTTTTTTTATTTGATTTATATTTTAGTATACCCATCATTTAATTTTTATTATAATAAATAAAACGTATAATAGTACTAAAATTTTTATCTACAAATGCTATTTGGTTTCCTAATTAATTACCTTGAAGTTTTAAAGGAACATTGCATTTGGTTATATTAGTTATGAACTGGTAATTTTTTTATTCATTTAATTTTATTTTAATTAAAAACTGAATAAAGAAAAAAAGCAGCCAAGTGCGAGTCGGACTCGCCCATGAAGGGTTCCGTAGCATCAAATAACATAATATAAAGGTTTTTGTAGTTCGTCGAAAGGTAAATTGCGGTTTACGATTTATGACGTATAAAAAAAAAACTACTGACTAGATCTCGTTCAAACCAAATATCGTTGGAAGTTTGCATAGTAATGTACAACATATATTTTTTTTAGTTTTATCATTCTCTTATTTTAGAAGTTAGAGGGGGGGGGGGACCAACTTTTTTCAAAAACGATTTTAGAAACCTCAACATCATTTTTAAAGACCTATCCATAGATACCCCACTCGTATGGGTTCGATGAAAAAAAAAAATTGTGTTTCAGTTTCAAGTAACTGAATAAAGAAAAAAAGCAGCCAAGTGCGAGTCGGACTCGCCCATGAAGGGTTCCGTAGCATCAAATAACATAATATAAAGGTTTTTGTAGTTCGTCGAAAGGTAAATTGCGGTTTACGATTTATGACGTATAAAAAAAAAACTACTGACTAGATCTCGTTCAAACCAAATATCGTTGGAAGTTTGCATAGTAATGTACAACATATATTTTTTTTAGTTTTATCATTCTCTTATTTTAGAAGTTAGAGGGGGGGGGGGACCAACTTTTTTCAAAAACGATGTTAGAAACCTCAACATCATTTTTAAAGACCTATCCATAGATACCCCACTCGTATGGGTTCGATGAAAAAAAAAAACTGTGTTTCAGTTTCAAGTATGGGGACCCCCAAAATTATTAGTTATTTTTTTTCTATTTTTGTATAAAAACCTTAATGCGGTTCACAGAATACATCTTCTCACAAAGTTTCATCAGTCTAGCTCTTATGGTTTCGGAGATAAATGGCTGTGACACGGCCGGACAGACAGACAGACAGACAGACATGACGAATCTATAAGGGTTCCGTTTTTGCCATTTGGCTACGGAACCCTAAAAATCGATTTATATTTAATCGATTATTTTCCATCAATCTACATCCCTGCTGAACAAACTGGCTAACTGAACTGACTGACTGGCATGGCAATGTTGCCAGGTCATTTTCACGTAACTCCTTATTTTATAAATACCAAGCCTCCACTGAATAGCTATGTGTAACATAAATGAAGTAGAACAATAAATATATAGTCCTAATCCGCTAATCTAATCTAAGTAAGTTAATTTAATGTAGACTTGTGTGTGCACCCCACGTAACACCCGCAAATCCTGCAAAGCGAAACAAGGTGTCTAAGACACAACAATAATACCACAAGAAATAAAAATCTTATTGAATCTTATTAAGTTTTTTATTTCTTGTGGTATTATTGTTGTGTCTAGGGCTAAATGCCAGAAAAATATCATCATCATCATCAATAAGTTTGCCCATGGATCTATCCCTGGTTTTGCCACTGCTGGCTGCTAGTGGCAATAAATTAATCCTTCTTTATAAAGGATTTGTAATACACAGAAAGTAACAGTACGATTTATAATTGTCAAGTAACGGTCCAATCGTTCCAACTCAAGGTCGCTGGCATTTTATAATGCGGCTTATTACCGGGTGGTCCAGAACTGGAACAAGCTGCCTGAAAACGTTGTTTGCGCCGACTCGGTTAATGGCTTCAAAAACAAACAAGGCTACGAATTAAAAAAATTAGTGCTTAAATACTGACCAAAAATAACAATGACAATATCAATTAAATCAAATGACTATAATTTAACACTGTTTGACGTAGACGGCACAAACTGAGGGAGGCCTATACCCAGCAGTGATTGAAGTCGGGCTGTGGATGATGATGATGATGACGAACACACATCAGCGAAAGCTGCTCGTCTCAAATCAAATCAAATCAAAATAGTCTATATTCAGTTAAATTACAAGAATCACTTTGAAACGTTTTAAAGCTAGGTGGGTCTAGGTGCCAATTCCACGCGACCTAATAACAATAATTATTATTACCCTATAACTAATCTAAGCGTTCTATATCAAATCTAACCCTATAACGAATCTAAGCGTTCTAAATGCAATATAGAGTGTGATGGTTTGCTTGCAGGTCGTACCGCGCGCAGCAGAAGGCTTGTCCGCTGAGCGCGGCGCAGCGGCAGAAGTTCGCGGCCTACCTGGTGGCGCGCCGCGGCCTTACCTCCGCGCGCGGAGCCACTGCCTTGCTGGAAGCCGCCAAGGAACTCGCGCTAGAACAGGTAACTAGAGTCTGTTCTGAAAGAGAGCCGTCGCGTCGTAGCAAAATTGTGAACTAACGTTTCGATTTTTATATGGCAGCTCATGCCTTTCTTTCTGTCAGCATTTTGCATCATAAAAATTAAATAAAGGAATAGTACACTAGTTGTGATAGGATCAAAACGCAACAGACGCGCTATTGTATTGCCTACTAAACAAAAAAGGTAATTAAGCACAGCTGCGCCCTCATATCCCACGACGGTTCTCTTTCTGAACAGACTCTACCTATTCTATCTCATTAGCTTCTGACAGGTTCTACGGTCTTCTTCTTCTTATCGTGTCACTGGTTCTTTCGAACCAAGTGCGGTGAAAGGATTTTAAGTGTGCCTCGAAGAGGCTCCTTTCGTGCACTTGACACATTATTGTCGAACTAGAGATTTAGGTTCTACAACATGCCGGTTTCCTCACGATGTTTTCCTTCACCGTTTGAGAGCACTGGCATAGAGTACATACATTTTTGGGCAGATAAACTTATGGTACACGACTGGATTTGAACCCACGACCTTAAGGATCGGAAAACGGGGCCGCTACCACTGCGCTCTCAGGTTCTACGGTAAGAACCTAAAAAGCTCGAAACATTTGTCAAGTCCACAGAAGGAGTTGAGTGCGCCTAGAATAAATAAATATTCACAGATGCTTCTACAGCTTTTACATGACAGTGACATAATATACATTATAAAGCGGCTCTCTACAATAATGGGGATTATAACACTGGACTTAGACTATAATTTTTTTCTCTCCCCCATAACCTGTATCTTCCCATTGCTGGCAAAACCCAAGAGCTTTCAGAACTCTCTATTCTGAGCCTCCTCCCACCATCTCTTTTCTTAGGCATCCAGCAGAAACAGCATCATTTATTTTACTACAACTGTTTCAGCCTCCCCCAATGAGCATCTCCATCAAAGGCAAGAAGCACATCACATCCGACTCTGACACCATCGAAATCTCCATCTCCGACCTGATTGGCCAACCGATCCAAGGACTGAAGCCTGAGGAAGTCGTGGCCCAATCAGGGACCAGACTAGCCGACGACGTCGTAGTCCTATCCAAGCAGCCGCTCACCCCTAAACCGAACGAACCTACTACTTTCGTCCTTAACTTGGGCAAGATTAAGACTCAATATGGCTTGTACAAGATCGCGCTGAGCGCAGGCGGCAACACTGCGAGCGTGAACGTGGCTGTGCTGGGAGACATCCAAGTGAGCTCCGTGGAGATCGGCGTCGGCGATGTGGACGGGACAACAAGCCCTAAGATAACAACTGTGGCGTACCCGAACAAAATTGCCGAGAAACTTCAGGCCGATCATTTGCAAAAGTGAGTATATTTTTCGTGCTTATCTAATTTAGCTGTCCTTTTACAAATTGTAAACCAATTACCCAGAGATAAGATTAGTCATCTTGGTGAGCCAATGACCACACTTTCACAACTTGTCGTGTGGGATCGTTGCTATCAGCCCGGTGCCCGTGCTATCATGATTTTGAATCGTAAATGTATAAAATTAAATGGATAGTGTAAAATGAGACGATCTGGAATATTTAGAGAGGTTTATTAATTAGGTATGTAGGTAGGTAAGTGACAAGTGCGTTCGGTGGTGCTGAGTGAAAGAGGCGGTAGTACTCCGGACAAACCATTTTAAGCCGGGTGCGCTGGTGTCGCACGCGTATATTGACGGAACTAATTAACTGTCAGTAATTAGCGAAATAACTAGGTAAGTGAGAAGTGGTTCGGCTGTTCAGTGTAAAATGACAGATGGCGTTTAACAGATAGCATTCAGATAGCGATGTCTCCCATCATGAACATTGTGATGTGTCTGCGTGGCCCGATGTCCCGGTCACTCTACCCATAGAAAGCTAGCATGTCAATTTGCAATGTCTGTACCTACTATTTCGTTTCTTATTTTTATATCTGTGTAGATACTTTATTATAACTTTGAAGCATAGCGTGTGCTGTCTTTGAAACTTTTGCTTTTGTATAATTACATTGCATACGTCTGACTAAGTGAAGTGGCACCACACTGGAACTTCACTGCTATTATTTTAGACTATTTTTGATTTGTAAAAGGATCATATAAAAAAAGCAGCCAAGTGCGAGTCGGACTCGCCCATGAAGGGTTCCGTAGCACGACGAACTACAAGAACCTGTATAATAAGTTACTTGATGTAACATAATAAGGTTCTTGTAGTTCGTCGAAAGGTAAATTGCGGTTTACGGTTTATGACGTATAAAAAAAAAACTACTGACTAGATCTCGTTCAAACCAAAAATCGTTGGAAGTTTACATAGTAATGTACAACATATATTTTTTTTAGTATTATCATTCTCTTACTTTAGAAGTTAGAGGGGGGGGGACCAACTTTTTTCCACTTTGGAAGTGTCTCTCGCGCAAACTATTCAGTTTAGAAAAAAACGATATTAAAAACCTCAACATCATTTTTAAAGACCTATTCATAGATACCCCACACGTATAGGTTCGATGAAAAAAAATATTTTGAGTTTCAGTTTCGAGTATGGGGACCCCCGAAATTTATAGTTTTTTTTTTATGTTTATGTTAAAATCTTAATGCGGTTCACAGAATACATCTACTCGCCAAGTTTCATCAGTCTAGCTCTTACGGTTTTGGATAAAAATGGCTGTGACATACGGACGGACAGACAGACAGACAGACAGACAGACAGACAGACAGACAGACAGACAGACAGACAGACAGACATGACGAATCTATAAGGGTTCCGTTTTTGCCATTTGGCTACGGAACCCTAAAAACGGTAGGAACCGAGCCGTAGTTTGTTGCCTGTTCTTCTAGGCTTGGTCGCGTGGAACTGGCACCTAGACTCACCTAGCTTTAAGACGTTTCAAAGTGATTCTTGCATCGTACTGAATAAAAAATTATTGACTTTGACTTTGTCCAGGGTGTCGTTGAAGCTGGTAGTTCGCGACAAGTACAACAAGCCGGTGCTGGTGCAGCAAGCCTTCGTGCGCGTCGCCAACCAACACGACGAGACCATCTTCGTGGCCGAACCTGATAACACCAAGACCTACAAAGTCGAACTGGTATGTTTCTTAAAAGACTTTGCTTTGATTTTATTTTTTGACGTGACAACGTATGGGTATTTCATGCGGAAGGATGAGGGTAATATTACGAGGAAAGTGTTGGGAATGGATGTGGATGGTAATTATAGAAGAAGAGGTAGACCAATGAAAAGATGGATGGAATGCGTCGGGGATGACATGAGATGACGAATGATAGAGGTGAGTGGAAAATGAAAACTTGTTGTGCCGACCCCACTTAGCGTGGGATAAGGGCAGGAAGATGATGATGATGAAAAAATAAATAAATATTTTAGACAATCCACTCTACACTTTCTAAGCCCAAACTAAGCAGAGGGTTTTTTTTTGTAAATACGTCTTTTGAATACAATATAACACCCAGACAGAGACCAAACATCTGTGCTCACCACACAAATGCTTGTTCTCAGTGGGGATCAAACCCACGGCCTACGGTGCAGATGGCAGAGCTACTACCAATCGTTATGAGAGGCCAATATAATAATACTTATAGTCGGCTAATTTCGGCTACAAAGAGCGTAGTGCGCGTCAGAAAGAGGGCGCTCTAAGAAAGCAGAAAAGCTGATGTGCAATATTTATTGCCTACAACCGTACAATTGGTGTATTTATGTTGAACAGAACGTGGGAGCGATCTCGAAGCATTTGAAAGGCGTATCGGGCGCGTACTCGCTGACTATCTACCTCGGCGACAGCGCCGCCAGCAGCCCGCTCGCCTGGCCGCTCGGAGATGTGCATTTCAGCTTCGGAGCCGACGCTAACGCCAACGCTCTCGGTCTGTATCACAATACTCACTTACTTACTACCCGGCGCATCAACCCCGAAGTGGGTGTTGGCCTCCGACACAATAGAACGGCACCGGTCCCTCTCCTGCGCCACCTCTTGCCAGTTGGAAACTCGAAGAGAGTGGAGATCCTTCCCTTATGTAATTTTTATTTGATTTCTTACGTGTACCTACAATTTGTGTCTTATTAAACATTTGTATTTGTATGTTTAGTAATACCGCGGATGTTTTGTGTTGTCAGGCGAGACGGGCGTGCGTCGGAGCTTGTCTATGGGTCCGCGTGCAGAGATAGCGCACACGTTCCGCGTGGCGGAGGCGCGGCCGCCGCGGCTGGTGTCGGACGTGTGCGCGTGCGCGTGCGCGGCGCCGCTGCTGCTGCTGCTGGCGCTGTGGGCGCGCCTGCGCGTCAACCTGCGTGCGCTGCCCGCCGCGCCCAGCGCGCTGCTCTTCCATCTCGCACTCGGAGGTAAACTGTTATCTCGGTTTGGCATCTCTTAACCCAGGTTTCCACCGCGAGCAGAGCGGACCCATTAAGGACTCCGTGATTACAATATATCTAATCAAAGAACAATATCTTTGTGTCGTGTCACTAGTTCTTTCGATCCAGTATGGTGAAAGGATTTAAAAAGCGCTACAATAGACTACTACTGTAAAAAAGTCGGCTGTTTGTAAAGTCGGTTTACTGACGATATTTGAACGTGACAACGTCATACAGCTGTCCACACGGACGCATCGCTCACTCAAGTAGGAGAGAGATAGATGTCGAACGCTGACGAACGCGGAGGTCGATTGTGCCTCTTTGTAGCTTGTTCCACGCTCTCGCTTGCACTTCAAGCCTTAAATGGAACGCCTCAGACTGAGGTAACGCTGCATAAGTCATGTTTTTTCGTGCATGCAGCTGGCTCCATCTAATTATAAGACGTTGTCACGTGAAAAATCTATACTTGATCTTCTCTGCGTTTAATTTAGGAATACTTAAGCAAGTCCTATTTCGTTAGGTTCCCTCGGTCTTTACGGCGTGCTGTGGCTGCAGCTGTCGATGTTCGACACGATGCGTTACCTGGTGCCGCTCGGCGCGCTCACCTTCCTCTCCGGCCATCGCCTGCTGCGCCGCCTCGCCAGCGACAAGGCCGACGCCAAATAAATACATGCTATATAATGCTGCCTTCCTACGGTGCGTGCTTCTGCAGATCATCACGCACAGCCGACGACGACGCACGGCAACGCACACGAGACCGTTCCTATGGTGTGTCGTGCGAGATGATCCGCTTCCGGGCGCGATATCACACACCGGTGGGAAGGGGCTATTACATGCATGGGTGTTTTGCGCGCTGTCACTCGAAGATCATTCTTTTATGGGGCTTCTAAACGGGCCATGTTTTACTGCAATTAGTGGCCGGCAATTATTGGTGTCCCTCTCTTACTCACATGTTAGACAATGACACCAATAGTTGCAGGCCACACATTGCAGTGAAAATATGGCCCGTCTACGAGCCGCTTTATTGTCAACTATTTTGTAAAACACAGACAGGTGTGAAAAAAGGATAGGTAGACTTATGTAGTTTCCCCGCGATAAAAAGTATCTTATTTCCACATTGAGAAGACGCGATTATGCAACCTGATCATTACAGAAAATGTTATCCCAGCAAATGCAAAATAAAACACTTATGTGAAGTAGGAAACTAAGTAGCACCTTTAATTTAATTATGTATAAATCAGGCTACGTCTGCTATCCATTGCGCGGTTTGAGAGGTGCATACTAGAAAGCAAGCGCGCAATGTTTTAAACTGTAATTCATGTGAATGTTTTTTTATGAAGTGTGTTTATTTGATAGGCAAATGAATGAATAAATGAATGTTCTAAAATATGTGTCGCATTTTGTTATTTTTTAGTGTAAAGATAGCGCACGTCATCCCTGTGCCATCGGCACAAGTTCCGACAAGGAAGTCTTAGAATGTGTAAAATTGATAGCCCACAGAATATTTTGCTGTATTTGCTGTTAATTTCCTTAAGGCCGATTTCACGGATGACTAATCAAATATTTTTAACAGTATTCAATCTCCAAAATTTTAAAGAAAAAATTAGACAGTCAAATATATTGATCGGGGATAATTATTCCTTATAGCCATGAGTTACAGAAGGCTGCTATTATAAAAATATCTGTAGGTATCAACTTCTTAAGGTGCCTAAAACTCTCTTTAGGGCAAGCCTAAATAGGTCTTCTATCTCTAGATCCTAGTCCATTCATGTAGCGAAGCCATGACCTTTTCCTTCTACCTACTAGGTATCAACACCATACGGAATGGCAGATATGAAAACAGTTCGTGTGTAGGGCATAAAAATATAATGTGAAACACGAGCATGAGTCAAATAATAAAGATTGTGTTTATTACATTACATTTTTAATGATTATTAATAAAATAGGTGTATTATTCAATGAAACATATAAGTTTATTACAAAAGAGCGAGGAATGTTATACAAACCGATACATTATTAGTTTATTACCATTACATATTTGAATGTTGTTTTGAAAATATAGATATGAAATATTAGGTCAGATATACAATGAATCTAATTAATTATATTTTTCATATAAAATAAAGTATCTTAAAAATCTATCCCTTAGAATACCTTAAAAATATTACACATGAAATTACACTAAAGTCACAATTTGTTTCAGGCACAATATAGTAAAATATGGTCAATAATAAAACCATCATACCAGATGCTGGTAGTTATTGGCCTAAACCTATATTCTTACAACTAACTTACTTGTACATCAAACTTTCTTTGATTGCTTTATTTATTTTATACCATTAAATTAATCTAGCTTTTCAAAGAAATGTATTTACTATAGCGTGATGCTCTGCACGAGTATTTGTCATCACCTCTTTTATGGTAGTAAAGTACTTGGCGGGTGTATAATAAAATATAGTAGCTTAGCTACTTTCATGATAAATCTACAAGACTTGAACAAATTAATCTGTTTTATCAAAATATTCTGTATGCAAATTATATTCGAGTGCTAGATAGAAAATTGTACATAATACTGTCAGTCTACATTACAAAAATAGGTTTGTTCTTAAAACTCTGCATCTAAAGTAAATACATTGTCGAGTGGGTTGGACATGACGCCCCATTTCTGATACTCGCCGACTTTCTTCTCGAAGAAGTTGGTTTTGCCTTCCAGAGATATGAGGTTCATGAAGTCGAAGGGGTTCTTTGTGTTGTAATGCTGTAACAAAGTCATTGCTTGAGTTTTGGTTCATGCTTGAGCATAAATACGGTTAAAGACCTTGAAATTAAAGTAGGTGTAATGACAGTATCTTTGTTTTAAAAATAACTTTATCTAACAATTCAAATCAATCGCATCGTAAATGACTGTTTTATAACGGTAAAGCAGATGTTAAATTAATTGCTTTTGTAAGTAAATGAGCGGAGGCACGCACTCACGCATAAAGAGTATAATTAAGCATGGTTTTCCTTTCGAATGATAAAAACAAGTCACAATTCTGGGCCAACATAAATAAGAACATGTACTTTCGTCATCAAAAATCGAGTAGCATTAAGCAATTAAGCAACAAACCTTTTCCCCGATCAAATCCACGAGTAGTCGATCCGCCACGAACTCAATGTAATTGGACATGAGCTCGCAGTTCATGCCAAGCAGTCGCACGGGAAGGGCGTCTGTGAGGAACTCCTGTTCTATGACGACGGCGTCTTTGATGATCTGCAGCACGCTCGCTTTGGAAGGCTTTTGCACGAGGTGCTTGAACATCAGGCACGCGAAGTCTGTGTGTAGGCCCTGTGATCCAAAATAATGTTTAAGGAAAAACTCACACCTACTAGGTATAATTATAACTATTTAGCGTGCATTAAACAAGTTGGATGCAATATAAGTAGGTACAGTGGGATACACCTCAAGTTCCCTAAAAACAAAGAAAAATGACGCTTACTGCAAGGACATAAGAGCTAGCAGTATTTATTTTAAATATTACTACATGTCGCAGCCAACGCACTTAATCGGCTCTCATTTATCTGCCTATTAGCCATTTGACTCTTCTTCTTATTTTTTTATATAGAAGGCCTAACTAAAAAGGCTATTAAACTATACCTACTATTATATATCGCGTCGACTGATTTCCATACCTAGACGTCGTGATCATGATTTGATATTTATCATTTTATTTATTCTTTTCTACATACAAATTTTCGCAGAGGATTTAGGGCCAACATACCTCGTCACGAGAAATCAGCTCATTGCTGAAGGTCAGGCCCGGCATCAGACCGCGTTTCTTCATCCAGAATATTGATGCGAAGCTCCCTGAGAAGAAGATGCCTTCGACTGACGCGAACGCTACTATCCGTTCCCCGAAGGTCGCAGTCTTGCTGCCGATCCACTGCAGCGCCCAATCGGCCTTCTTCTTCACGCAGGGGAGGGTCTCTACCGCGTTGAAGAGGAAGTCCCTGAAAAAGATTGCTTGTTTGAACTCTGCTTACAATTACCAGATATGCGTCACTAAGTTACCAACATACTTAAAAACACAATACGGCCGGCGCAAATTAGCGGGTCTGAAGGTCACCGTTTGGCGAATCTTATGTCCGTCATTGACAATTATCGCACAAACTGCTAACTTCAGACCCGGTGCGAGCCGTATTGTATGAACATTATACAATCAAAAACATAACTCTCTTTTTGAACAGTCTGATCAGAAGCCCATTTTCTCACCTTTCTTTAGGATCTCTGATATAAGTGTCAATAAGCAGAGAGTACATCTCCGAGTGCACATTTTCCATAGCAATCTGGAATCCATAGAAACACCGAGCTTCCGTGACCTGTACTTCTTGCGAGAACCTCTCCACCAGGTTCTCATTGACAATGCCATCGGAAGCTGCGAAGAATGCCAGGATGTGCTTGATGAAGTGACGCTCACAGTCTTTCAACGACTCCCAATCTCCCAGGTCCTGTAGATATTTGATTCATGTGACACTGATAGCATTACGGTCAGATCATACAAAAAAGTTAATAGTATAAGCAGCATCAAAAGTAGATTGGCAATTTCAGTTAATAAATTCCCCTTTTTTCTCTTGATTTGTCAAAAGATTGGCAACTTTGGTTATCAAATAGATAAGGCTCAAAGCAGATCTTCAAATTAAAAAATTTAAAATTTCATTCTGAGGTGAACTAGTTTTTTTTTTACAGTTAATAGGATAACCCTTGACCGCAATCTCACCTGATGTTAAGTGATGATGCAATCACTATAGTTTATGAAATATTTGAACTTCACAAACAAGAAATGCCAATTTGCTTCTGATACTTACTGTACAGTACCTACATACTAAATCTATAAAGGATATTAAGGTTTAGACTATTATAATATTTAGCAGAGAGGGATGATAGAAAACAAATCATTGCACCATAACAATAAATCTATGAATATAACTAAACGCACACCATAGTGAACCTAACTCTGGAAATCATACCTAGTATTTAAACAGTGGTCTATTTAAAGAAAATGTACATGCTGATATTTATAATGTAAACATCATAAATTTGGTAATTTTGGTAGCAAAATCTTACCTTAGACAGGTCTACTTCCTCCACGGTCCAGAAGGAGGCTTCAGCTTTTTTGTACATCTTCCAGATATCAGGGTACTGGATGGGGAAAATGACGAATCTGCGAGGGTTCTCCCGAAGAAGCGGCTCTTTTTGTGGGTCAAACTCTGCTACTTGGTTATCTTTTTCAATGTCCATTTTTTCTTCTTTTACGTCGCCGTTTCTCTCGGTCAAAATGTTGTTCTTTACTGGGGACTACAATAACAATGAAAAATTTATAAACTTCCTCGCTTAAGTAGTACTTTATCTACTATGTACTTATATCTAGTTAATTACCAATAACATTAGTAGCAGAGCATAAAAAGGAAAATAACTAACCTTGATATGCACATTGTTGATACCATTGAGAACATTTTCTTTGCCGTTAACGAGAGACATCTTACTTTTCAATCACAAATTAGAGAACTAAAACTTTTATTGGTATGAAATTCTAAATCGGCGCTCCTTCGAAAGATTTATTTACAATTTTACAAGACAAAAAATTCTTAGCGACCTGTCATTCGTTTATAAATGGCGGGAATATGAACGGAAATGAGCACACAAGCGAGAACGAAAACTATGGTCCGAAAAACGATAAGTTGACGATGAAGAAATCCATTCACTATTCTGCCTATCCAGTTCGCCCGTTAAAGTCTGCGAGCTAAACAAGATGCAGCTTACACTGTCACTTAATTACTTATCAAAATAAGTGGATGTGCAGTGCTATATTAGTTAGTTTGGTATAGTTCGTTATTAACTAAATAAAATACACAAAAAAATCTGTAAGACATTTTTTATACCCATTTATGAAGTAAATAAACATTACTTTATTATCATTATTAATTTAATATTAGAACATATTAAAGGAGGATGGGCATTTTGTCCCAAGTGCTGTATCAATTCGTGATGTATGTCATTTGAATAGTAATAATAATAGCTTCATTTTATTGTATTACACCAACGCTGAATACCGTGCAGGGAAAAAACTACAGTATTTTTAAATTAATAAAAATGGTTTGATTCATTACATGTGGAACCTTTTTGAATAACTTTATTAATAAGCAAGAATGTCTTTTCTGTGGTTATTTATCAACACAGTGTAGCAACGGTTTCTATTGTAATAATACTTCATTTACTTGGTTATTATTATTACGGACGCCATGCCAAAAATCCTACTCGTACTTTTAAACGCGTATCTCATACCGTTACCTGCAATTCTAGGGAGGTAGGTACCTGTTTTGTTTATGACAGAACGAGAAAGCAATAACAATGAAGCATGAGCGATAATACAGACGAAAAAATACAGTAGTCTAGTCATGGTCATTCCGTCACTTGATTTTATATTGGCTTACAGTACGCACGTATTAATTCGTTACTTTTCGGATGAGCATTGCATTATTTTGACTACGGCACGTTTAACGGACTCGATGAATTATATGGTATTTGGCCATTAACGCACTGGGCAGATCTGACACAAGATCAGAATCAGTCGCACAATGCCACACTGCGCTTCAAGAACGAGCACAAATGCATACAGTCAAAATAAAATGGACAAAGAGTCACGGCTCGTGTTCAGGAAACAATAAAGCCGACTCCTTAGCAAGAGCGGGTGCGAAACAGACATCTACCACCAACGACCTAGGTCTCTGCAAGCCTCCATCGGCAGAAATAGACTGAAGATGCACTCCCAGAAGGAGAACCAAAAGCAATGGGAACGAAGATCAGACTGCAAACACACAAAAACGATGCTTCCAGCGATGGACAAGCACATCACAACTAACCTACTTAAGATGAAAAGGGAAGATCTAAAATTGATGGTTGGAATCATCACGGGCCATTGTGACCTTAAACTACCACTTACTGAAGACTGGAGCAACAGATAGCGACTTATGTCGCGGCTGCCTTCAGGAAAAAGAAACTGTGGAGCATGTAGTACTGCACTGCTCCGCAACGGAAGAAGCGATGTGCAAGACAGGGCTCAGGGAACTGATTGAGTCTTGTCCTTCCACATCCACATCTGAGTCACCATTGGGTCAACTAGAACATTGCTGCCCCCAACCCAAAGTCCTTCTCCGCTATTTTAAGGGATTGGGCTGGCTGGGGTAAGGTTTAGCAGGGGGACAATGCACAATACACCCCATCGCGGGATGTCAGTGCAGATCTTATTCCCCCAACTCAATTAGAATTAGATGGTATTTGGCCTGGGCAAGGCACCAAAATAATATTTTGTTACCGGCCACTTTCCTGGATGAAGTGACAGTAGACAGAAATGTTTATTGAAAATATAAATATTAAAAAATATTTGTTTTTTTTTGTTGTATTGCATTCATTATACGCTAAAATACCGTAGGTAACACAAATAACAACCATTTATCACCTAACTGTACCATTTAGAACATTTATGAAAGTCATTTTTACGGATGGTTTTTTTTACCCAGTGTTTTACCTGCATTACATTGGTCATTATTTTGCAAGGAACAATATAAATAATGTACAGGACAATGCATTGGCACTAGTCTCGTAGTGATACAAGACTTGGGACGGAGCCCATACAAAACTGCCCATCCTCCTTTCTGTAATGTTGTTTTTAAATGAATTTATGAAATTGAAGGGTAATGTTTAGTATTCGGAACATCGAATTTGGAGGGGGAGAGGAGAGGAGGTGGGGGCGAGCTTCTGGTTCTGGCTTCACAATTTTATAAACACTCTAGGGTTAGGGAGGGTAGGGGAGTAGATATTCCTTGGGTAGGGACCACAAGACCAAGTGGAGTCGGGGCGCAAATTCTAACATAGCCTAAGATAGCCTGTAAGTTTACTAACATAAATGGACCACAAACTTGTCATAACAATAAATAAATAAAAAAATATAAAATATTATCAACGGTTATTGACACGGTCTTTTAGGGAGAAATGATGAACGGTAATAACATTCTCGCAATCCTGACAGGGGCACTTATCGTTTCTTCCTTTATAATTCGGGTCATTTGCGTTATGCTAGCGAAAAATTAATGATGTTAGAAGTCCGAATAAGCTTACAGGTTGATATTAGGCAGAATAGTGAATGGGCTCTTTCAGTCGACAACAGTCAAGCCCAGCCAAAGCACATTTCGAACAACAAAAAAATTGCAGCTGTTTCCGGCTGAGTTGAGTTCATTGAACTTTTCATCCAACCAGTACGAAACAGCTGTTTTTAGCGGGAGTTTAGTTCTCCCACCTACTCAAAATAGTTTCCGAAATAAACGATGACTTATGCATGAAAAATTACAAAGATACCTTTATTTTTTCACAGAAACTGTATAGGACAAACATTAAAACTTTTGCCGAATTAATTAATCTGTATTACACTAGGTAGAGGAGAAATATATTTTGCGCGGGAGTGTATTATTTTATAATTTTCTACTGGTGCTTCAATCAACCAATAGATGAAGGACGGATAAAAATGCGTTCATTAACTAGAACATGTAAATATTTTTTAACCCCATAAAAAAATTTTATTTATTTATTTTATCTTCAAAAAAAAAAAAACTAAAACTAATTAAAACTAAACCTTAAAAATCTAACAATAACAACAAAACAAAAATTCATTCAATATTGAAAGTAGGTATATTGAATTTGTCAATGTCAGTATTTGTATCTGCCAGAGCGTACTGTACTACTGTCATACAAGTCTGTCAGACAGTGCAATATTGTCTTGTCATTGTCATGTCAGTTACAGTCAGGCTTGCTTTGCTTGCTTGTGGTGTATGTGTGTTGCGTGTTTCTAGCTGCTCGTAGTTTTTAGAAAAAGCCTTGTGGACCTAAAAATGTCTGACAACGACGATGATTACATGTGCGAAGAAGAAGAGGATTATGGATTGGTATGAACCACTTTAAATAAACTCCTAATCCACTATCAGTCTGGTCTGGTGATATCCCTGACTTCATGATCCCAACAGATCGCAGTGTTTTAGCCATCTAGGAACCCGGCTTTTCTTTCTTTTGACCGGTTTTGGCTTAATTTAAAGCATATCTACATTATTTATAGCTTTTCAATCGGTTAGCAATGTAGACTCACAAAAATTGCACGATTTCTTCTTAGACCAACTCCAGTGTTTACCTCCTCCTACCGTAATCTCTTCCTCTGGACTCTCAGCTGTTACGAAGTGTCCTAGTTCATAATTATTTATATATCTTTTACCTTCTGCTCTGTTACAATATTACTATTTTCTATCCCTAACAGGAGTATTCAGAAGACAGTAACTCGGAACCAGATGTAGACTTAGAAAACCAGTACTACAACAGCAAGGCTTTGAAGGAGGATTTACCTCAGGATGCTCTGATGAGCTTCCAGAGAGTGCTGGAGCTTGAAGGGGGAGATAAGGGTGAATGGGGTTTCAAGGCGCTCAAGCAGATGATCAAAATTAATTTTAAATTGGTATGTTGGTTTGGTCGAAGACCCAAAGAAAGGCGACCCATCGTTGGTCTAACGACATTGTTGTAAGTGCTGGGACAACCTGTGGATGAGTCTTGCAAGGGACCAAATAGAGTGGCTTAGTAAAGAGGAGACCTTGACCCAGTAGTGGGTGCAAAACAGCTGAAATGATGGTGGTTTGGTTTACCATATTTTCGTTGCATTTTAATATACCTATCACACCCAAGTTCTAGAAATCAGCTTTATTCCAGTTTTAAATAAAAGTGGAGTTTACGGATGTAGAGAGTAACAGTAGTGAAAAAATGGTTTGTAGCTTGATGTAGTATGGTAAAGTCTTTTTACTATTTTCAGAGTAATTTCACAGAAATGATGGCGAGGTATAAGCAGCTCCTCACATACATCAAGAGTGCCGTCACCCGGAACCACTCGGAAAAATCTATTAATTCCATCCTAGACTATATATCTACATCTAGGAATGTGAGTACAAGTGATGTGTGTATTTTTTCTACTATTTTATCTTACACAGTGCCAAAAGCAAATAAATTGTTTAACAATGTATCACCTATTGAAGATTAATGATTACTTTTCTAACATTACATTATAGTTACCTCTTGTCTGCTTAGATCAGTCCAAAACGTGAAAGAACGTCTATTGTTACTGGAATCTTCGCCGTCTAGAGACCAAAGTTTGGACTGGATCTTTTTACTTTTGGTGCGGGGTGTAAGATTTTGTGAAATTTATCAGCTCAATAACAAGGTGACTGAATGTTTTGTATTTGAATTTACAGATGGAGCTACTCCAAGACTTCTATGAAACCACACTAGAGGCTTTGAAGGATGCTAAGAATGATCGGCTGTGGTTCAAAACTAACACTAAACTAGGGAAGCTCTACTATGATAGAGGAGACTTTAACAAATTAGCCAAGATATTGAAGCAACTACATCAAAGTTGTCAGGTATGCATTTCACATTCTTGGTTTTTCTCCATGTAAGTTGTAAACTGATTTAAGTTTGTGTTGTTTGATAGGTTCGTTTCAACTTTAGGGTGTCACTTTAAATAACAAACCAGTACATATTAGTTGGTATTAATAGGGTAAATTAATTAAAGTGACTGGTACTAAATACTAAATAGTAAAACACATTTGAAATCCTCTCTTGTCTACCTTGTCTCTCTTGTATACCCTACTGGTTATTTCTACCAACTGTAGAAAGTACTAGTCATAGGCTCTTTTCAGACGCCCATACGTGAGAGAGTTCTAAAAAGAAAAAGAAGTGAAGTTGAAGAAGATCTCTCCATTGAAAAAACTAAAGATAATAGCGTCATATTCCAGACTGACGAAGGCGAAGACGATCTGAAGAAAGGAACGCAACTACTAGAGATATACGCGCTAGAGATTCAAATGTATACCGCACAGAAGAACAACAAGAAATTAAAAGCTCTGTACGAACAATCGTTGCACATCAAGTCGGCTATACCGCATCCTCTTATTATGGGCGTTATTCGAGGTAACAATACTAATTTTTACCTACTAGGCGAAAATAGTAATGTAAGGCACTCTTCCACTTTTCTTTGCAAGCTTTATTTTTTTCTTATACAACTAGCCGACGGACTGAGCATTTATGGCCTAGTCTAACTGATGTTAAGTGGTAACCATTTGCCTTTGAAAAAGCATTGCCTCGTAGGTCACTCATAGGCACCAACTTGAGGCAAACACTCACCTCACACACACCACATTCAGCCTCACGTGCCAGTGATTTCACCGGCATCCACACCCTTCAAACCGAAACAGCAATGCAGCCGTTAGTGTGTTGCAGTTTGAGTAATTGCCTCACACATTACCAATATCGCCAGAACAGAGTTAACAGAAATAAAGAGGGGGTTTTCTGCTTGTTCACCACGCCTTACGAGCGAGACGAAGGCTGTTTTGTTATATTATTCACTTTGAAAGCTCATAATTTTGGTTTATCGTCTCAGAATGCGGCGGCAAAATGCACTTACGGGAAGGTGAATTTGAAAAAGCTCACACGGACTTTTTTGAAGCTTTCAAAAACTACGACGAATCTGGCAGTCCTAGAAGAACGACGTGCCTTAAATATCTAGTATTAGCTAACATGTAAGTATACCATCGGTATGACACCTCCATCACCTCAGAATTTAGGCCAACTAAAAATACTGTCACCAATACTGTCACCCACTGTTTGCCTTGACACTGTTTACTGTACCGATTTTATTTTATTTATTGAACACCAACATAATATCTACCAGTACATTTCGAAATTATAGTACTCTAACTTTATACAGAGTCAATATATATAAGTTTTATTACAACATTGGTAAGAGATGACAATAGTTGAAGGTATTAAATCTATTACACTGGTATTTATCACGTATTTTACCTTATTTTAATAAATAAAATAGGTGAATTATATGTGATAAATAGCCATGTATTAGTATCAATATGGGTTATGATCGCGAAAGATTAAAAAGTAGTAGTTTAAGGTATTGTTCATATTTGAATAGATTCTTATAACTTTGCTTTTTAATCTAGTGAATGTGTGAACAAAATAACTTTTCCAGTTATGTACAAGTATGACTGTTTCAGGCTTATGAAATCGGGTATCAACCCGTTCGACTCGCAAGAAGCGAAGCCGTACAAGAACGACCCGGAGATCCTTGCGATGACCAACCTCGTGATGGCCTACCAGAACAACGATATCAACGAGTTCGAAGCTATACTCAAGCACAATAGGTAACACTTACGACATTACTTTATCCGTTAAACCGCGAATTTTAAAACGCTCTAGATTTTCGGGCCGATTAGACTGGTTCCGATTCCAAGGGCTAAGCACAGTGGCTCTACCCTGAGTTTCTTCATGGTACTTTGAGTGTTGCCCGCAATTTCATCAGTCACGTTAGTAACAACACATAAACATGGCTGGTGGTGCGAAGTAATAAAAAAGAATTAATAATAGTATTGAATGAATGCCTGAAAGATAACTTTAGTACAAGTTTCAATGCGTTTTATTTTCTTCTGCCAAGAAGAAATTATAGAAGGTCGGGTATATATGTATGTAAATGAGTCTAGGTGCCAGTTCCACGTTACCAAGCTTGGAGAAGAACAGGCAACAAATTACGGCTTTATTCCGACGTTTTTTTTGGATGATTCTTTAACAAAACATAAATACACACGTTGCATTTGCTGTAATTTTGACCAAGCTAATTCTGCATTTTCCGACTAATAGTGGAATTCAAAAATTTATATTTGGAAACACCGCATGTGTTTCCAGCTTCAAAAGAGGGTTTGATACTTTTGTTTCGAAAGTTACCTACAATGATGGTGATGTATTGCAGGAACAACATAATGGACGACCCATTCATCCGCGAGCACATCGAGGACCTGCTGCGCAACATCCGCACGCAGGTGCTCATCAAGCTGATCGGTCCTTACACGCGCATCCACATCCCCTTCATCTCCAAAGAGCTCAACATCGACGAGAAGGAGGTCGAGAATCTACTCGTCACCTGTATCCTCGACAAGTGAGTGCTACTCTTTCATTAGTAATCCCTGTCATTTTTATGCCAACAATAGTGATAATGCCAGACTAAAGGGCCTATTATGGTTCATGGCTAAAATAAATATTTTCTGATAAAAAAAATGTGATAAAATGTAGACTTATTCAAACTTTTAATTTTAAGTTTCATTCCAAATAAGTTACCAGACAGAGAACAAATATTTATGTACACCACACAATTCACACGCAGAAGTTAGGGTTACTACCAACTGAGCCGTGACGCCTGTCGTTACGAGAATGTATAATTTGTAGAGATAACTATGATAAATATTTTTTTTGAACGATTTATAAATCTTAATCTAGCCTCAAACTAAGCAGAACTTGTTAGATGAGAACCTGATGCTACTTATATATTTGTTTGTACCGGTTAATACATTGGCTAACGTTTACTTTGTCAGCACGATCAGCGGGCGCATCGACCAGGTGAACTCCGTCCTCGAGCTGCAGTCGAGCGCGCGCGGCGCCGCGAGGTACTCCGCGCTCGACAAGTGGACCTCGCAGCTGGCAACCCTCCATCTCTCTCTTGCCAACAAGATGGCATAGTCACTGCGCAGGGAACGTCACAGCGCCGTGCTGCGGCAGCGCCAGCTTTGACATTAGATCCGTATGATCAACTCGCAATGTCATTAGAGCTGGCAACCCTGCCATTTTAGCAAACGGCGCAGCTGACAACCCTGCATATCTCAAGCCGATAAGTTAGCGTAAGTGCGGCTGGGCGTAACGATTGAGGAAAAGTCATGGCACCGCTTGAACGATAATTCCCAGCGATAATTAATGAATTCATGGCACATTTTTGTGTGATAAATTTCAATATCTACGACATTCTCAGATCTGTACAATTTAAAAAAAAAACTAATTTTAATAATATTTGGGGATATAGTTTAGTGTTGCAGCTACATACTCGTATCTAATATCCCCATTCAAATTTAAATTACACTGGATAGCCAAAGAATCAAAGAATTAATTACGCTATTACACTATCTATGGACTGTATCACATCGCCCGCTGCGGAGGGGGAAGCCCCGAAGTTACGAGACGTATTCACGTACAGCAAACGGCCGTGTCCAAAACACAGCCACATCTCATTTTTTTTTCACTCAAAATCTATACTTGAGCTTGCATCTATGTTTTGCATGCGGCCCTTAGTATTAATTACATACATTATCTGTAGAGTTGTAGATTCAGTGTTGCCATGCGTATAGTTACGTGTCGCATGATTGTAAAATAACACACCCCCTGTAATTATGCAAATAGCTTATTAACTTTTGTAATACTTTGTAAGTAATATGGACATGTTTTAATATAAACATCGCGTTAAATAAATGTGTTGTGTCAACTTTTACTTGTAAGTTTTTTTTGTTTTATATAGGTACAGTCGGCTGTACTAAAATGTATACAATTCGTTACAGATTTCATTATCTTGGGGTTTTTGTCCTATAGTCTATTCGCGACACTACTATAAAAGTTACGTATTGTGTACGTTCTACTGCAGTCGACTGTGCAAACATTTTATAGACCCAAATTATGAACCTAAAGCTTCTTCTTTAATCTGTTCCCAATGGTATTCAAAAAGTCGGTTGTTTATTGTTTAAATTAATCCATAGGAGTCAAATAAAAAGATTGAGTATAGAAAAATATTATATTGATTAAGTTTCGCAATAGAAGGACGGAATAATATATCACAGGGTTAGTTACAACTACATTTCGATAAGTATAATATCCAATATAAAAACAAGTAAATAGAATACTTAGTACAATCTTATAAAAAAACATTTTAGAAAAAAATCCTTAGTCAATGGCACAGTTTTACAAACATTTGCATAATTCCGATCATTGAGCTTTTGAAAATAATTTAGCTATATTATCTGTGTCTCGCTAGGCATACGTGTCACGATCACAGTTCAGAGATATTCGACAGATTGACAAAATTAAATACCGTGCTGGTAACACCTATGCCCTAAAACGCCTACAACCATTAAACATTGTATAAAGTACCTGCTTTTCTAAAGCAAAAAATAAACATCGCGTAAAAAGCCACAATTAGTTTAGTTACCAAAAAGGGTAAAAAAATAATAATTTTCAAATTGCACCATTATTAAAGTATGTATTGTATTACAAATCATTGGACTCTTAATACCTACTCAAATTCAATTGAGATTCATAATCTTGTAGGTAAATATGTTTAGGCTAGCATTCATCAACTGGCAACCAGTTAAATACAGGGTTATTCATTATTAGCTACAAATACTCATGAATTAGGTTCAACAAATAAAAAAAAAAATATTTATGAAAAGATTTTTTAAAGTTTTGTTACGAAGATTATCTTTTCGGATCATTGGCGCGTTGTTACATCTAAAAGTCGATTTCTAATCAAAGGCGAGCCGTTTGACCTTTTTTGACTTTTGATCCGTGCCCACGCGCCGCGAGCGACACTGCGTTCAGTCACCGCCTGGGTGGCGATAGGTCATCGTCCTGTTCGTCTTGTAAAGAAATTAATAAAAACATTTTTTTTATACAAAAACTTAAATCAGTTTAGGAATTAAATTGATTCGGCCAAATACATATTCACGACCCAAAAATTAGGCCCTGTCAGTTTGTGTAGCTAATAATGAATAACCCTGTATTTGTTTGTCTAGCCCTAGCCTTACGTGACGTCATATAAATGCAGCAGCGATGAGCGCCACTCCAATAGCTACCTTCGTTCGTTTAGTGTAGTGTTGTTGGAAGCCATCAATGGTTCGGTTTCTCGTTGAGCCACGGCCGGAATATAGGCAGTGTGCTGGGGTAGTGCGTAGCCGGTGGTGTCTCAGAGTTCTCGTCCTGGAATGGATACGTGCCCAGCAGGATTGGTAGCTGGAGTTTCACTTCCTTGTCCAAGCTTTTTGGCTCGATTATGAACTGAAATAGGAAAATAATTTGCTGAAATTCCACATTGCATTATCCAGCCTCAAATTAAGCAGTTTTTAAGTCACATTGATAATAGATATAACATACATCAACATGGGCCACAATTTTAATATAGGAACTAGGTAGTTGATATACTGTTTTTGAAAAACTCCTTAGAGTACAATATAACACAGTTAAAGAACAAATACTTATGTTCAGCACATAAATTGTTGTTCTCGACGGGGATCGAACCCACGGCCGACAGCGCAGAAGGCAGGCTAATACTAACCGCCAATCGTGCAATGAATAACAAGCTCCTGTCAGACATGGAGCCAAGCTTGTCATCTCTCCGCTTGCCGAGTGCTAGCCGGCTGTGGCTGCGTCTCCGGGTGCAATACTCACGAAGACGTCGTACTGCACGAAGATGAGATGGCAGCCGCGCAGGTGCAATACTCACGAAAAAGTCGTACTGCACGAAGATAAGATGGCAGCCGCGCAGGTGCAATACTCACGAAGACATCGTACTGCACGGAGATAAGATGGCAGCCGCGCAGGTGCAATACTCACGAAGACGTCGTACTGCACGGAGATAAGATGGCAGCCGCGCAGGTGCAATACTCACGAAGACGTCGTACTGCACGGAGATGAGATGGCAGCCGCGCAGGTGCAATACTCACGAAGACGTCGTACTGCACGGAGATGAGATGGCAGCCGCGCAGGTGCAATACTCACGAAGACGTCGTACTGCACGGAGATGAGATGGCAGCCGCGCAGGTGCAATACTCACGAAGACGTCGTACTGCACGGAGATGAGATGGCAGCCGCGCAGGTGCAATACTCACGAAGACGTCGTACTGCACGGAGATGAGATGGCAGCCGCGCAGGTGCAATACTCACGAAGACGTCGTACTGCACGGAGATGAGATGGCAGCCGCGCAGGTGCAATACTCACGAAGACGTCGTACTGCACGGAGATGAGATGGCAGCCGCGCAGGTGCAATACTCACGAAGACGTCGTACTGCACGGAGATGAGATGGCAGCCGCGCAGGTGCAATACTCACGAAGACATCGTACTGCACGGAGATGAGATGGCAGCCGCGCAGGTGCAATACTCACGAAGACGTCGTACTGCACGGAGATGAGATGGCAGCCGCGCAGGTGCAATACTCACGAAGACGTCGTACTGCACGGAGATGAGATGGCAGCCGCGCAGGTTGGTGGGCGGCAGCGGCGGCACGTACAGCAGCTCGTGCAGCCACTCGTCCGCCGCGCCCGCGCGCAGCTTGCCGTGCGCTAGCGACGCCAGCTCGCGCACTTCCTTGGCAGCCACCTTGCCGTGCGCTGAATATTGAATCGTCTGAAAACCGATACTAATCAATCATTGATGCTCATCAAGCCTAAGCTACAACGCTCTAGAATATAAGCCCTAAACTTCGATTGATTTTGAGAAACTTAGGTCCTTGAACTTCAGAATGACATTTTTCTAGTAGAATTAGTAAGTTGAACATGTTGAAATGGCAATAAGCAGTCATATAACTCGAAGAACCGACATTCGCTTGGGAATAAAGGTTCTCGAATCTGCCTGGAAATGTATAGCGGAGGCCTATGTCCAGCAGTGGCCTTGTTCAGGCTGATGATGATGGCTTTTCTATCAGGTTTGTATCCACAGTACAAAGTATGAACGCAACGTGATGATCACCTCAGTGAGCGCTGCTCTCGTGCTTTTGATGGTAGTCCGGGAGTGGTTGTGCAGCGTGGCGCTGAGCAGGATGGTCTCCCCGGGCACGTAGGCGCCGCGGTCGAGCGCCACGCGGCACGACACGCCGCCGCCGCCCACGCAGCCCACGCCCAGCCGGTGCTCGATGCTGCACTCCAACTGTTGCTGACATATTCAGAACATTGATAAAATGGATGTATGCTGCCGGGCACAAGACCGGCAACAGTGGCACATACAGAGAGAGGCCTATACCCAGAGAGAGCAATGGGTGAAGTCGGGCTGTGGATGATGATGATGACGCTGCCGGGAGATATTGAAACCATTTAAACTTTTTAAAATTTAAAACCATTTAAAATTTACTCCAATCCAGCACCTGAATTTTTAGGGAATGATTTACAAACTATGAAATCACTAGAACCTTTTTTTTATAAAACAAAGTGGCCAAACAAGCAGTCCACCTGGTGGGAAGCAGTTACCATAGCCTATATGGACGCCTAAAATAGAGGCATCACAAGCATGTTGCCGAACCTTTAAAACTTTTAAAACACCCTTTTTATGAACCTTATTCTGTAGTCCTTAGGGAAAACCTCAGCAGGGAGATAATTTCTAGCAAGCCAGACTATGGAAATAGAATATTTACTTTAGAAAATATTATTTTTGTTGTCTCTCGAAAGTTTTTTTTTACCGAAAACCTAATTTTTAGGTGACTGACTGATGCCTAACCTTGGTAAAGAGAGTTCCTAGCTTTACGCATGACTTTATCAGTGAAATAATTTTCATTGAAGGTTTTTTTACATAATACAACACAGATTTGCAACTAAAGGAATTAATTCGCTCTCGCAATAATTATTTAACAACAATGAGGTAGATGAAATGATGTAAAACCACAATACCATATCACCTTACTGTAATAAGAGAACAATGGACTATTGAGTCAGGTGGGTCAGCAAATCTCTCATGACACAGTAATCTAAACAAAGGTACTATTAAATAATTTTGTGTAACATTGAAAATTATTACATCAATGTTACCAAGTGCATTTTTATAACCACAGAATAAGGTATTATGTGAATTCTGAAATGAGCACAGATTATTGTTGGCAAGACAGTAAATACAAATTTTAAGGCCTATGACAAAGGTTTAGTTTTGTAAGACTAGAAACATATTATGTACTTTATACTAGTCAAATTCAAACTTTACCTGAAATGAGCACAGATTATCGTTGGCAAGACAGTAAATACTAATTTTAAGGCCTATGACAAAGGTTTAGTTTTGTAAGACTAGAAACATATGTACTTTATACTAGTCAAATTCAAACTTTATCTGAAATGAGCACAGATTATCGTTGGCAAGACAGTAAATACAAATTTTAAGGCCTATGACAAAGGTTTAGTTTTGTAAGACTAGAAACATAGGTGCTTTATACTAGTCAAGTTCAAAAGAAGAAGCAGTTCTAGAAGAGCAGGCAACAAACTATGGCTTGGTTCCTACTGTTTTTTTTGTATGATCCTGTTACAAGTCTAATAGAGAAGAATATGCATATATAATATATCTAGCTTCTTTTTGTACTGGTTACATGTTCTATAGGCGAAATAGACCATAACTAAAATAAATCAAGTCCATATTTGCTGCATTTACCTACCATCAATAGGTTTAAGATTTTTAGTGTATGCCTGTTAACAGAATATACTCACAGCTAAAACAGGTGGCTCCAGATTCAAATCAATAGGGTTCATTACAATGAAGACTTGTTGGTTTTTATGAGTTAGACCATTTGGCTCTCGTAATGCGGCCTTGCAGTAGTATTGCACCCATCCATGTGTACCGAGGAATGTTGATGGCAGCCCCATGGGTAGACCTAGCTTGAACGGGAAGCTGTGGATTCCAGGGGATAGGATTGATGTGCCATGACCTGTGAATAAGTGTCATAGTTAGTGTGTGTCATAGTGAGTGACCACCAGTGCCATAAGAGCACTGGTGGTCTAATGGTAGTGGCCCCGCCTTCCGATCCGAAGGTCGTGGGTTCAAATCCAATCTTGTACCAATGAGTTTTTCTGTCGAAAAATTTATGTGCACTATGCCAGTACTCTCAAAACGGCGAAGGAAAACATCGTGAGGAAACCGGCGTTTTGTAGAACCTAAAAAAGTTCGAGCAACACGTGTCAAGGGTCACGCAAAAAGGGCCCGCCAGAGGCCTACTTGCGGAAAAACCTGCCCGCACATCAAGTGCGCATGATAAACTTGCCGAAGTGTTAAAGTTAAATGTCTAAGGTAAAAAGTAAAATTACAGACTGGCAAATGGCTTTTACCGAAGAGAAAAATTGCACTCTGCTTACCAGGTTCACCAAGAAGTCTCATCCTGAAGTCAATGTAGTTTTCTTTGTCAAACAGTCTTTCATGTCGGCCTGATCCCACCCTCACCACACCCTCACCTACCACATGGAAATGCAATCCTGGAAGATAAACAAGGGAATTACTTTGTGGACAAAGCACAAACACAAAGCGCTACATCGCACAAAGCGCTTCGCTTCTACTTTTTTAGTGCAAACAGCCAAGGAGTGGAACTCTTTGCCGTCGTCAGTATTTCCGAAACATTACAACCTTGGAATTTTCAAGTCAAGAGTGAACAAGTGGATAATAGCGAGTGGATAGAATGCATAAAAAAAAAGGATTTCTTTACCTTTCAGCATCAAGTATGCTGCGTTTTAGAATATTCTGAACATTCATTTATTATTCTTGTTAAAGATTTATTACTTGTATCAAATGTTTTATTATGCCACCTTTCGTTGCTAGTTTTAATTTTCTTGTTATTTAAGTTTTTGTTTTGTATACTTATATCTCTGTAATTTTTTTATTTTTATTTTTATTTTGTGTGTGTTAAGCTTAGACAAATAAAGTTTTTATCTATCTATCTTGTATGTGTGGGTGTGTAAGTTGTATGTAAGATGTTACAAATGTAGGTATCATGCTTTAGGAAACTCACCCAAAACTGGAGTATCATCTTGTAGCTCCATAAGGACTTTTCCTGATAGGAACTGTCCAGGAAAGTACAGCAGTGAAGTGTTGTCAAACACTATGAGGAACTTTAGAAGTTTGCGCGGCATTTTCACTTCTGATTAACTACACAGTTCCAAAGATTTTTATAATGTCCCAAAAGTTAAGAGAAAAAATCTTTGTGATTTCCTTAAGTGTAGTAAACACTATAAAATCAATAAAACAGTTACACAGTTCCAGTTAATTAGCTGCCAACAAAGAAATCACGAAATGGAATAATTGCATATTATGAAGATCAGCGATTCCATGCACGGTTTAGGTGGAGGTGGTATATAGATTAACCCATTTATATACATGGTAACGTAACTTGTAGGGCATTACGGAACACTGCACACCGGAAAAATACCGTTCAACCTTACGTATTATAAGAAGTCTCATGGGATATCGCCAGAAAGAAACCTTGTAAGTACGAAAGTCACACCCACGGTGGCATTACATACCTTTAATCAATGATACTCAGTAGGCTGTGTACAAAGTTGAGAAATATGCTAATCGAAGGCCATCAACTAGGAACACCTACTTGAATTTCGTAAGTGATTAACTTGAATGAAAAAATAATTATACTTTGTTGGAAAGCTTAGAGAATCTAAGTCATGATAACTATCATCGAATAATACGATGATTGTTACAGATTAGAGCCCATAATTACAGAAATAAATAAAATAAAACAAAATCTTCACCTCACTCTACGAAACGAAAACGAAAACTATTTTTCTTTTTAATTTTTGTTTGACATGAAAAGACAAGTTGACGTGCCAGTGACAGTGACTGTAGTGCACTTTTTTTTTTTTAGTTTCAAAAAGTAAAATACATTTTATGTCTGTGCTACATCAGTTTTGACATTGCTCTGCAGGAATCTATTTTTTGCCTGTGCAAATTGTTCTCTTTGAAAGGACGCAAAGAACACGATCTATTATTTTCAACCAATAACAATGATAGAAAAAAAGAAATAGGTGGAAATAGGTCTACGACTGGTCATTTTAATTTGTAGTGATTAGGTTTTCTTCCAATCCAACGAAAACATACTATATAATGATGGATGTCGTCGGCTGATGTTTTGTTTACATCTTGTAAATTGTTAAAAAAAGAGGCATTCACACTTTTCCCAGTAAAATAGTAACAGGAACATAAGTCAAAATGCCAAGTGAAATGATAACACTTCAATTGGGGCAGTGCGGGAATCAAAGTGAGAAATAAATTGATTTATTTTCAGCCCAGCGGTTATTTTGAAATAGTTCCGGTGTTTTGCAATTTAATATCGTTTCGCAGTTGGTTTCGAGTTCTGGAAGCAGCTATGCGTAGAGCACGGGATATCGCCTGACGGTATTCTCGAGGAGTTCGCGTCTGCGGGCTCGGACCGGAAAGATGTGTTCTTTTATCAAGCTGATGATGATCATTACATTCCAAGGGCTGTGCTACTGGATCTGGAACCCAGGGTCATCAACACCATCATGACTTCACCCTATGCTAAGGTAGAGTGTGCAAATATTGAACACACTGCTCTGAATACCATAACAATGTAGAAGCATTGATGCATGAAATTGGAACTAATTCCTCGCCTAAAAACTTTATGTAGGTATACAATACTAATAATCTGTGTTTCGCTTATTTTTATACCTTTCAGCAATGACGGTTTTGTAAATGAAATATTGTCATTCCAAACCAAACATTATTTCAGCTGTACAATCCAGAAAATGTATACCTATCAAAACATGGAGGGGGTGCGGGCAACAACTGGGCATCTGGATATGCTCAAGGAGAGAAATTAAATGAAGAAGTATTTGATATCATCAACAGAGAAGCAGATGGAAGTGATAATTTGGAGGTAAATATTAATACAATATATAATACAAATAATAAGCAGTTTTGATCCTTTCAATTTAGTGGTACTGAGTAAAACTCCAGTTTGAACAGATGCCTAGAAGTTATTTTTTATGACTGGCCTCTCAGCTCAGTTGGTAGTAGCTATGCCTTCTGAGCCGTGGGTTGTGGGTTCAATACCCACCGAGAACAAATATTTGTGTTGTTGTGTGTACCGATGTTTGTTCTCTGTCTGGGTGTTATATTGTATTATAAGTATGTATATACAAAAAAAATGTATACATATAAGTATTGTATCAGCTATCTGGTTCCCATAATACAAGCTATGCTTAATTTGGGGCTAGATAGTGTTGTGTGGATTGTCCAGAATATATTTTATTTTTTTTATTCCAGGGTTTTGTATTATGTCATTCAATAGCTGGAGGTACCGGATCAGGCATGGGCTCCTATATACTGGAGCACCTCTCCGACAGATTCCCAAAGAAACTGGTGCAGACATACAGTGTGTTCCCCAACTTGGATGAAATAAGGTGAGGATTTTTGCAGACAATAATATAAAGGTTTTAATGCTATCTAATGAACTGCCTGAATTATTAAACACCATCAGAGCTTGTGAAAATCTCTTAGTACCAATCAAGATGAAAGAAAAAAAATCAAATAAACAAATGTACCTTTTAGGGCTAGGTTTGGTTACATTCTTATTTTTTTTCAGTGCGGAAAGCAGTCTGTGGAGTGGCATGGGTTTGATCCCCACTGTGTACAAATATTTGTGTGGTGAACATAGATGTTTGTTCTTTGTTCCGTCTGGGTGTTATATTGTGTTCACAAAAAAAGTGTATAAGCTTCAACAGGATCAGGTGTTAGACAACCTGTGTTTGCCTGTTAACATAGTACTCCACCAAGCCAAACTAAGGGTTAAGTGGAGGGAAACTGTACGAAAATTACTTTTATGACGCCATGGTCCTCAGCAGTGAAGGACTGACAGTGAAGAAGGATAAGCATTATTATCAGGCATCACTATAAGCAGCACATTAATTTAAAAAGTGGTATGTGAGCCAGATATGTTTATAACATATATGTTTATAACATATCTGGCACACATAATAATATGTTATACACATAGTACATCCTCTGCTTAGTTTCAGGCTAGATAGTTTTGTGTGTAATATCCACAATATTTTATTATTATTTCACAGTGATGTAGTAGTCCAGCCATACAACTCGCTCCTCACACTGAAGCGGCTGACAGAGAGTGCGGACTGTGTGATGGTGCTGGACAACACCGCTCTGAACAGGATCGCGAGTGACCGCCTGCATATAAAGAACCCTTCCTTCGCGCAGATCAACACACTAGTTTCTACTATCATGAGTGCTAGTACTGCCACACTAAGGTGTGTTAAACTTTCTTCAATTCAATATCTGTAGTATTAAAGCCTGCGCACACCTAGGTCGCGGCGATAGCGATCAATGAAGCGCTGTCAAATTGATAGTGATATTTGACAGCGTTTCACTGATCGCTATCGCCAGCGACCTATTTGTGTGTAAAGCTTCCACTTTTATTAGTGAAGTGGGCGCTATGCCCGAGCATATATGCTCGAAGTGAGGGTTTATAAATGTATTGAGTGAATGATATTGTACCCATTGACAGGTACCCTTCATACATGAATAACGATCTAATAAGCCTGGTGGCGCCGCTGATCCCCACCCCGCGACTGCACTTCCTAATGACGGGCTACACGCCGCTCACCGCCGACCACGAACTCAATACTGTCAGCCAGGTGAGACTACCTACTTTTTAACGGACTTCCAATCAAAAAGGAGGAGGTTCTCAATTCGGTTGTATGTTTTTTTTTTTTTTAATGTTTGTTACCGCATAACTTCGTCATTTGTGAGCCGATTTGAAAAATTATTTTTTTATCTGAAAGGTACTGCTTCCAGATTGGTCCCATTTTAATTTAATTAAAATCGGTGTTGCCATTTTCTTTTAAATAATTTTTTTAATGTTTGTAACTGCATGCTTCCGTCATTTATGAACCGATTTAGAAAATTATTTTTTTATTTGGAAGGTTATTGTTATGTCCAGATTGTCCCAAAACAAATTTCATTAAAATCGGTTTAGCCGTTTGGCAATGAAGTCGGTTTCTCAAGTTTTTTAAACTTATAATTATTTATACAGCTATCTGATGGAACAAGCATAATTGGCCCACCTGTAGGCCTACCACAAGCTCTGTCTGGCTATGGTTTTGAGTCTGTGTGAGTGCTCAAAAGTGCATTATACTGTGTGTGTGTGTGACATTTTGACGTAGGATTTATTTAGTCAACACTCACACAGACTCAAAACCAGAACCAGAGACAGAGCCAGACAAAGCTCATGGTAGAATAGAATAGGGATTTGAAGATGCGATTATTATTAATTATTGTTGCAGGCTCCGAAAATCCGAAAAACGACCGTACTCGACGTAATGCAAAGACTGCTGCAACCAAAGAACATGATGGTATCTCTCAGTCCAGACCGGACGAACCAGCACTGCTACATAAGCATACTCAACATTATACAGGTGAGGACTGAATTGGCATCCAACTAGCATTATTCGCGTCACTTAGAAAGAACGCCGAAAGGTGGAGGGGTGAGTTAACGCACGCAAAACCCGCACCTCGTACCTACCACCAAATAGAAAATAATTTCAATGGAAAAACAAGTCACAATAATTTGAAAATATGTACAATGCGCGGTCTTATCGCTGAAGAGCGATCTCTTCCAGATAGATGCGGGTTCTACATGCACAGTGCCCCCTCTACCTTCTTCCAGCGTTATTTCTACTTGAAGATATCTATATTTGTTTATATTCAGTTATAATAAAAATTCTAGCAGCAACTCTTGACTTGGAGAGTTTTTTCTCGGTGAATGTGCTGAGGTAGTGTACGTCGCGTGATGAACATTGAATTGGTGAATGACCGTAACAAATACCTTGAAATTATAGTGACCGCATTTTACAACGTAATAACACGCGAGTATAAAATTACATGCCAGGGAACTATTAACATTAGATAGATAGATAGATAACACTTTATTGTACACCACAAGAATAGTACATAGCATTACACATAGCGAAAAACTAAAACTATAGCGATGCACAATGGGCGGTCTTATCGCTATGAGCGATCTCTTCCAGACAACCTTGGATGGATGGAGAGGATTTGATTGAATAACGAGAAGGCGGTGCCATTAGGTACTTGTAGTACTTATGTATGATAAAAGACAAGTTTTACATAAATTTAAAACCCTTGTGTATTCTCAAATCTTGGAAACAGCATGGATTTTAACCCAAACATGGCTAAGAACTATACATACATAAAATCACGCCTCATTCCCATGGGGGTAGGCAGAGTACACGGATTCCCACTTGCTACGATCCTGATATACATGCCTCTTTCGCTTCATTCAATCTCATAACATTATTCATAATATATGTATATGCTCGTCGGTTTAGGGTACTCTTGGCTAACTTCTGCTATCTGATCGAGATACGTGCGCCAAGGTCTTCCCCGATCAGCAATTCCATTCCCACTCGGCTGATGCACCTGTTTTGTTAATTCTCCCTACAAAGCCCTTCTTTTCGGTTGGGGGAAAAAGGCAAATACTTTTTTCCTAGCTTTGCTAAAAAGATAGAACACAAAATGGTTCCTGTCCTGACTCCAGGAAGTACTTCGTCCAATAATGTTAAAAATGTTTTTAGGGCGAAGTAGATCCTTCACAAGTACACAAGTCATTGCAGAGGATTCGCGAACGGAAACTTGCCTCGTTCATACCCTGGGGACCAGCTTCTATACAGGTAAGTTATTTTCATAAAAATCAATTTCTTGGAAAATTTCAATTTCAATTTATTTATTCAAGAACAATAAAATATCGTATTTGAATGTCTTATAATCTACTTAAAAATACACTAACAAATAATAAATCTATATTTATAAAAGAAAGTCGTGTTAGTTACACTATTTATAACTCAAGAACGGCGAAACCGATTTGGCAGAAAATTTGTGGGGAGGTAGCTTAGAACCGGGAGAAGGACATAGGATACTTTTTATCCCGAAAAAGCAACGGGAACGGGGTGTTACGGGAACGGGCGAGCGAAGCCGCGGGCGGCCACTATTAATTAATTAAAAAAAATTTAAAACAGTTCTTATTTTTATAGTTATCCAGCCCATGATTCCCTACAATATTTTTCAACAATACCTAGCCGTTGCGGTTTTGCAATTGAAGACGATTTGAAGAGACTCACCATGTATTATGTTCCAGGTAGCCCTATCCCGCCGGTCACCGTACGTGCAAGCCACGCATAAAGTTTCAGGACTACTGCTCGCAAATCACACAAATATATGCTCAGTAAGTTCGATGTACGAAAATGTCTTAGTCTCATGTGAAAAACGAGTTTATTTGATTCCAGCGGCCTGTCACGGATGGGCATTTTTTTTAAACACATGAATATAGCCTATTTTACTCAGGGTGAATGTAGCTTTTCAATGGTGAAAGCTACATTCACTCTAAAAAGAATTTTTGATATCGGCACAGTAGTTTTTGAGATTATTCATTACAAACATACATACAAAAATACAAATATTTCCTCATTATAATATTAGTGTTGATTTTAACTCTAGTTTCTTTCCAGCTGTTCGACCGATGCGTGCAGCAATTCGACAAGCTGCGTAAGCGCGAGGCGTTCTTGGAGGTGTTCCGGAAAGAGCCCATGTTCAAGGAGTCTCTGGAGGAGTTCGACGAGTCGCGCACGGTCGTGGAGGAGCTGGTCAGCGAGTACCAGGCCGCCGCCACGCCTGACTATGTGCACTGGAATCCAGGTGGGGGGCTATGCTGCTAGTTTCGAGGGAGGAGACGCTAAGGTTATCAACTTTGCTCACGGAATATGGGCTTGCAGAACCAACAACTGTTAAAAGGGAGGTGTAAAATAGGCATCCGTACCATACTCACCCCACCCCCGCCAATCCTACAATTATTAGTACGAGCCAACTGGAGGCAGTAGAGAGTGATGCACCACTATTTAAAAATTGTGTTATTGGTTTCTTTGAAGTTTACCTTCAAAGTTTGGAAGCCCGGTATTGCCCACCAATTTTCCGAATAGTAAATCCATAACTGAATTTAGAAACCACTAGACTACCATTTTCCTCCTACTTTTATCTGTGTAGTTTCTTCTTTTTCTTTATTTATATCCTAAAATCTTTTATTATTGTTTCAGAGAGTAGTCAAATATAACCCAAACTCAGGATCTGAATTGGAACTCGTAATACTCGAACCATCACACGGAGGGCGTCGTTGGAGATCAGAGAAGCATTCCAAAAAGAGGAATAATATCACTGAGCATTGTTCACTGTTGTATTAAGTTTTGTTTAACCTGTGCCATTATTGTATTATAATTATTGTAATCTCATTTGTTAACATTGTTTTCTCGAATAATTAGACTAAGGTCACGTTACACAGTGATACTCAGTCAGAAACGCAGAGTTAAAATAAAAAGAAAATTGCTTTTTTTACCAAGAATTTATTTTAATTTTACATTGCTAACACTCCAACAATCCCTTAATTCATACCATATCACTCTAGTGCGACTTAAACTGTGGTTTGTACGTCCCTGAACTTTCATAAAAATTACAGTATCTATTGAAGTATTAAGTTTCTCCTAACATTTAAATATCTGTAGCTATAATAAACAATCTCCATTGGGACACATCCTCTAATTAAAAAAACTGGGCTTGTAGGTATAGGTATCCCTGATGATTTATAGATATGAAAACATTAGAAAAATTATGCATGTACAGGGACAAAATGATCTACATTCAAGCAAAGTAAACAAAATTAAAATCCCAGTTTTTATATGCTAAAAAGGTACACATTTTAAAATAATCCATGATTGCCATACAAAGCACATAGTACAGTACAGTAGTGCAAGATCAGGATAGACTATCATTAAATACATTAAAAAAAATAGACTTTTCCTAAATGTTAAAATCTTCATGATCTCTATACCAAGGATGCATTAACATAACCAAATAAAATGTTTTTCTGAGTTATTCAACTAAGTTGCTGGCTATTTTTGCAAGAATTAGATGTGTGAAGTTAGTCGCAAACAGTACACATTTCCTCTACACATATTATCCTAATTTTATACATTTAACAGTTGTTCATATAAAAGTTTTGTTAAATTTCAACATAGGCTACAAGAAACATCACAATGTTGATCAAATCAATACAGGTGCAAAGAAATGAGATAGATACTTAAAAATACAAATTGTTGCCAATCAGTGCCAGTTACAAAATCAAAAGTGCTGCAGTGAAATGCTCAGGCAAAGAATGACGTTGATAGATGAGGGTTAATGACTGAAGACATGGCTAAGATGTTTGGCTCGACTGCTGGAACTTAGGCTGGATGATGGATGTCTTACGAAGAGGGACGGTTTCTGGAGTAGGAATAGCATCTCCAGTAGTATGCTTAGCAGGCACTGCGGGTGCTTTGAATGGAGCGGATAGGTTGCTCGGCCTCTGCTTTGCCATTTGATAATCCCCAGAGTCAAAGAACTTTTGCTGAAAGATAAACATTTGTAAACATAATTGTATTACATAGAACAAACATAACTAGTAGAAGACCAGAAGACCACTTACTCCTTTAGCGAGCCTCTTCTGCAGGAATGCCGAATGTCCACCCGGCCCCCTTCCAAGCATTGCATTTGGAAATTTGGCCTTCAGTTTTGCTTCCTCTACCCTTTCCAACTCTTTCGGCTGAAAATACACATTATAGAAATGTAGAGTACTTGATACAGGGTTCTTAGCAAAGTAACTTCACAATTTTTTTTAACTTACATCTTTTGGAGGGTCATTTTCTAATGGTGAGTCACCCATTATGAATATCTGGAACGAAGTAAAATACGATTTTGAATTAAATTGTGGGTACAATATAGACTACAGTAAATACCTATTCGAGACTTTGCTCATCTACAACGAAGCAAGTGAAATGTTTTTGTTTAGTTTTGTTGGAAATAAAGAGCACAATGGAATTCAATGTTCACACTACAGGATAAAATGTTTGGCTTTTCGTTTTTAGAGACGCTAAACTGAGTTAATTGCAAAAACACATGGTTGATTTGCACAAACGAGATAGATTTCACCGAGTACAGAGGTAATTCAATAACGATAGGCCAATGAATTGTTGTTTACCTTGATTTATGAACGTCGTAAATACTTTTTATTGAATCGAAACGATCAGCAACATGGAGTTGTACCCGTCCAGAAGTATTTTATTAGTTATGGTTCAGCACTTCGTTTTTTATCAACGTAAAATTATCAACAACAAAATTTCCGTGATTTTCGAAAGGCAAAAATGGCGTTAAAAAAAATAATTATTGCCATGTATGGTTTGTAATTTTGTGGTAGCTTTTCCATTTCCGGTAGTTTGCCTATGACGTTCTCCACTTCAGTCCTCTTCAGACGGTCAATCACCTCTGATGCTGTATGCATTAGCAAATATTAGTATCCAAGTAGTCTGTGGCTGCTGTCAGCACAGCCACAGCAGTGATAACTTTTTTGGAAGTCACTATTTGTACGGGTGCTGGATGAATAAATTATATTTATTCGTACGGATATTATTCAAACTCGGGGCACCCCGACTTAAGTCACAAAAGTAACAGTAGGTTGTTAGGTTTTTTTTTTATACCTGCTTAATTTCAAGAATGGTGCATGTCAGTGCAGAGAGGACCCTTCCCCCGTCCCTCCTCCTCCCTAACAATACTAAAGGCAACCCAAATTTTAACTTTACTACGCCTTTTAAGCGACTGTAAAGTGTTTTGCACCTAGACTCATCTAGCTTTAAGACGTTTCAAAGTTATTCTTGCATCGTAATGAATAAAAAATTATTGACTTTGACTTTGACTTTTTAAAAATCCAGATTCAAACTCGGGGCACTCCGACTTAAGTCACTAAAGTAACAGTAGGTTGTTAGGTTTTTTTTTTTTATACCTATATAATTTCAAGAATGGTGCCCCCCCCCCCCCCCCTCCCCCCGCAGTACCCGTATTAATAATTATAAATTGTCCGTACGGTAACCGTATTAATAATTATAAATTGTTCATACAGTACCTGTATTAATAGACTCAGCCAACTTTTTTAGTCTGTGGTTTGCTCTATTAATCTGCTGTGGGAAGCTGGGAAGGCTGTGGGCAGCTGTGGGGTGGGAGTCATGTGTTGTTTTGGTTTGGTTTGGCGGAAAAGGTGAAAATTTCTAAGAAAAATGGAAGTAGCAGAGGAAAACTTTGAAGAAGATATTGACGGTTGTATTCATAGCATACACGTTCGGAATTTCTTTTGCCATGAGAACTTGGAAGTGACTTTGAACCGTAATGTTAACTTTATTGTCGGACGTAACGGCAGCGGCAAAAGTGCTGTTTTGACGGCATTAGTGGTCGGTTTAGGAGGCAGAGCTTCTGCAACGAATAGAGGAAGTAGCTTAGCTTGTAAGTACCTTACCTACATACGTCTGCTTAGTGTTTTGTTTGCCAAGTTTGAAGAGAGAAGGTACCTACTTCTTACCAGTTCTCACTAACCTAACCACTCCTACCACCTTCAGCTACCAGGAAATACCAGGGCCTCGTAGGTAGTAACCTACCAGTAGAGTGGTAGCTCTCTATTTGCTGTATAACTTAAACTGTCTAACAATGTCATAATAATTGTACTCAAATTGCTTTCTAACTTATCAAACTCTTGATCTCAATAAAATGTGTTACAGCATTTATCAAGAAAGGTCAGAATTCAGCTACAATCGAGATAAAAATAAAGAACAATAGTTCAAAAGCGTTCAAACCCAATGTTTATGGGGACTATATTACCATCGTGAGGACTCTGCATTCTTCAGGAAGCTCTAGTTACAAAGTAAAGTCAGCCACAGGTAAATATTAGTAAATACATCCTGTTCTTAACTCTAAAGGCCTGCTCGAAAATGCCTCCTTTAAAATGTTATTAGGTCCATCTCTGTAGTGTATCTCTGAAGTGATATTTGACAGCTGATCGCCATCGACTAGATGTGCGCAGGCCTTTAAGGAAAAACCCCAATATTCCCTCCTCCTATTAGTCAGACGTTCATCCAATCATTACATTTGCCACTGATGCCTACATTTTGCAGCAGTTGTCATTCCATATTACGTCATAAACCCATCAATGCTTACTTTGGGAGTTAATGAATTTGTAATACCTATTCATTTTTTCTTATCTTAAATCTTATCTGTCTATGTGTAAATTATTATAGTATACTTAACTCATATCTTTTACTCAATTCGAGCAGATTAGAGCACTGGCAGCCTATCGGGTTGGAAGGCTGGGCTTTCCGATCCTTAGGATGTATGTCCAGTATGCCAGTACTCTCAAACAGTGAAGGAAAACATATTGCATGCATGTTCTAGAACTTAAGAAGTTAGATAAACATGGTGTCAAGTGCATGAAAGGAGCTCTTAAAATCCTTTCACCACAATATGGTTTGTAAAAACCAGTGACTCGATAACAAAAAGACACAATTCCATAAACTTTTGTTTCAGGAGAAGTTATATCAACTAAGTTTGAAGAAGTGAATGGAATCATTCTGGCCCATGACATACAAGTTGACAACCCAATATCGGTCCTTAACCAAGATGATGCAAGGAGTTTCCATGCATCGGACTCCAAGAAGAAGTACTCTCTGTTCAGGAAGGCAACGAACTTGGACCAGACTGAGACCAACTATGTGCGCGCTCTCGAGAATTGTAACAAAGCTATAGCTATATGGAATAAGAAGAAAGATGTATGTTGTAATATTTTAAAGCCGAGTTATATGCTTTCATAATTTAAATCTCCATTGATTTCAATTGATAACTCAATTGTCAATTGAATAAACTTTCATAAATTACTTAGTTAATGATAAATAGATTGAGAAGAAAAAATATAGTACTAGTCGCTAGCCGCTAATCTCACCTGCAAATCCTGCAAAGTATAGGGTCTCACACTCACACACAAGTCTACATAAAATTAACTTAAATGGATTAGTGGATTAGTACTAAATATTTTTTCTAGTATTATGCTTAACAATGAAATCCCGCAAAGTCACGCCTGAATCAATTAAGTAAATAGATTGAGAACACTGGTAGTCTAGTGGTAGCGGCCCCCCGATCTAAGGTCATAGGTGTAAATCCAGTTGTGCACCAATGAGTTTTTCTGTCCGAAACTGTATGTGCCCTATGCCAGTACTCTTAAACAGTGAAGGAAAACATCGTGAGGAAACCGGCATTTTATAGAACCTACCTAGAAACCAGCAGCCTACTTGCCGAAACATTTCACTCACCAAGTGCGGATCAAGAATTATTCAATCTAAAATATCAATCAATAACATATGATGCGATTCACCTTCATTCAAATGTTACGTTATTGTATTTTTTGTTTCAGTCATGTGCAGAATTGGAAAAGGAATACAAAAAATGGAAGACCAGTCATGAGCAGTTGCAATCCCGTGATGAGATCGAAGCTCAGAAGCAGTCTCTGCAGAATGAGTACTACTGGAGTGAAATAGCGGACTACGAGAAAGAGGCTAACACTATACAAGCACAGCATGACAAACAGAAGGCCAAGATGGAGAGACTGGCTGAGAAACTACGGTTGATGGAGCAGAACTACGGCACCAATAATGAAGCTATTCAGTAAGTTCAACTATTAAATTAAACAAAGCATATCAGAATTAATTATTCAACCTCGTAAAAAAGTTTTTTTTATCATCATTGCCATGAGAAGTGTAGAAGGTAATTTCAAGGTCCGTACAACAATTTATTCCTATGTTTATGACTTGAGGCAATAAACAGGCTAAATAGATTGATAGATAGATAGAAGAATAAATTAAAATTACTCTGTTTCTATGAACTCGGTATAGAAATGCCTATCTATATGCCCAAGTTGATGGACGCAGGGCAGGGCAGTGCATCGTAGGGCACGTTCCTGACGTACGTGACCTACGAGGCAATGCTTTGTTACAGGTGATGGTTACCACTTAACATCAGGCGAGCCATATGCTTGTTCCATACGCTAGTTGTAAAAGTTGTAATGTACCATCCCAGGGCACTGAAAGACCAGCTCAAAGAGAAGAGTGAAGTGCGTTCCGCGTTAGAGCAAGAACTGCGGTCTTTGGAAGCGGAAGTACGCGAGACGCAAGGCACGCAGCGAGCCACGAACAGCAGCACCGGCAAGCAACGCGAGCTGATGGCCAGAGAACAACGGAAGGTGGCAGATCTGCAGCGCGAGATACAGAACATAGAGTGAGCTTAGCATGCAATTACTAATAGAATAGATTTTTATTGGGACGTAGACAGCAAATAAAGATATCAACACAGTAAGAAAATTAAATTATGAGAAACAGTCTTCTTCTCATCGTGGCACTGGTACTTTCGAATAAAGTGGTCAATTCAATGAGCTCCTTTCATGCACTTGACACATATACAGACTGGCCTCTCAGTTCAGTTGGTAGTAGATCTGCCTTCTTAGCCGTAGGTCGTGGGTTCGATCGCCATCGAGAACAAATATTTGTGTGGT
Source organism: Thera britannica (assembly GCA_939531255.2). Taxonomy (NCBI): domain Eukaryota; kingdom Metazoa; phylum Arthropoda; class Insecta; order Lepidoptera; family Geometridae; genus Thera; species Thera britannica. The sequence continues at coordinate 14,375,293 of OW618046.2, read as the reverse complement.
GAACACAGATGTTTGTTTTCTGTTCTTCTAGGCTTGGTCGCGTGGAACTGGCACCTAGACTCACCTACCTTTAAGACGTTTCAAAGTGATTCTTGTAATTAAACTGAATAAAGAAAATTTTGATTTGATCTGTCTGGATGTTATATTGTATTCTAAGTATGTATTTACAAAAAAATATATAAGTATTAGATCAGCAATTTTTTTTTATGCCATAGCTGGCAGACGAGCATACGAGCCACCTGATGGAGAGCAGTCACCGTCGCCCATATACACCTGCAACACCAGAGGTGGTGCTGATGGTGGTGGCCCTGCCGGCCTTTTAAATACAGATAGACCCGCCTTTTGAAGGACCCCATGTAGCTATCTGGTTCCCATAGTACAAGCTGTGCTTTGTTTGTGGCTAGACAGTGTTGGAATGGAAGGATGGTCTACAATATTTACTTGATTAATTATAATTATGAATGTTGTGCTGTGTATGCACAGATCAGGCAGCGCTGCGTCCCAACGTGCAGCGCTGGAGGCGAGCGCGGAAGCGGCGGCTAGCGCGGCGGCGGCGGCCGAGGCTCGCTACAGCACGGCGCAGAACGACGCGGCACAAGCGAGGCAGAACCACGCGCACGCACAGACCGTTGCCGACCAGCACGACCAGCGCACGCAGCGCCAACGGGACTCTATCAGTGAGATCACTAACTATTTTATAATGCTATTTTTATGAAACAACGGGATATTTACCATGATTACATTTTGTTAAGCTTACTTCCGATATTTCGGCATTTTTTTGTTGCATGCACCATGATCACGGTTGAACCGTGATCAACCGTGTTGTTCAACGAAAGTAAACTCAACAAAATTTAATCATGGTAAATATCCCGCTGTTTCATAAAAATTGTGTTAAAACCATGATAGTTTCAAAATGATATAATTTAATAATGTCCCAAAAGTTCCGATCCAAAGGTCCAGCCGTGTACCAATGAGTTTTTCTGTAGAAAAATGTGTGTGCACTATGCCAGTGCTCTCAAAACGGTGAAGGAAACCGGCGTGTCATAGAACCTAAAAAAGTTCGAGCAACACGTGTCAAGGGTCACGCAAAAAGGGCCCACCAGCGGCCTACTTGCGGGAAAACCAGCCCGCACATCAAGTGCGGTTTATAAAATTTGTCAATTTGCTAAAGTTAAGAGCCGAGCGGGATTTTGGTACGGGGCTGCGCTGATCGATTCGCCGTTGGATCCTAATCTCACTCGACGAATAACTCGGGAACTGTTCGGCACTAACGCGACCTTCTATCAGTGAGCTTAACTTGCCTTTTTGATGGAATGTTTTTAACATAATTTATAGCGCAAATTGATTTTTCTCTAACATGCCCGGAAATTTTAGCATTATTTTGACAACCATCTTCGAGATAAATCGAAATTCACTAAATGTTGTTTGTTGAAAAAAAAACAAGTGAGCACATCAACACGAGAAAAATTTATGCTGTTCGTGGTTTGTCGAAATTGTATTTGAGAGTGCCGCACTGGGGGGCACCCCCAGCGCGATTAGCCTGAAACGCAACAGACATTTGTAATACTAGTACGTATTTCCAGAGCAATTGAAACAGCAGCTCCGCGAATTAGAGTCCCGCGGCAATGACTCGCTCGCCGTGTACGGCAACAACATGGTGGAGCTATGTCAGCGGCTCAAGCGCGCCGTGGCCAAGGGACAGTTCTCTGCGCCGCCGAGGGGACCTGTCGGTATGTACCACTCGCTCGCCGTGTACGGCAACAACATGGTGGAGCTATGTCAGCGGCTCAAGCGCGCCGTGGCCAAGGGACAGTTCTCTGCGCCGCCGAGGGGACCTGTCGGTATGTACCACTCGCTCGCCGTGTACGGCAACAACATGGTGGAGCTATGTCAGCGGCTCAAGCGCGCCGTGGCCAAGGGACAGTTCTCTGCGCCGCCGAGGGGACCTGTCGGTATGTACCACTCGCTCGCCGTGTACGGCAACAACATGGTGGAGCTATGTCAGCGGCTCAAGCGCGCCGTGGCCAAGGGACAGTTCTCTGCGCCGCCGAGGGGACCTGTCGGTATGTACACTGTACTCCTTTACTATCATTCTAAAATGTTGTCGTGTTATCACCAGGTTCGTACCTGAAAGTATAGATGTGATGGCCAGATTTGTACCTGAACGTACAATGTTGTTGTGTTATCGCCAGGTTCGTACCTGAAAGTGCAATATAGTCGTGTAATCACAGGCGAGCCTGAAAGTACAAGGTTATCGCCTGATTTGTACTTGAAAATGCAATGTTGTCGTGTTATCGCCAAGTTTGTACCTTAAAGTACAATACCTACTACCAGTGCCTGTTCTTCAGGCTTGGTCGCGTGGAACTGGCGTCTAGATTCACCTAGCTTTAAGACGTTTCAAAGTGATCCTTGTGATACTACTGAATAAATACTTAATGAGTTGGAGAATATTGTTCTATCATGAGGTTTGTACCTGAAAGTACAATATAGTTGTGTTATCGCCAGGTTCGTACCTAAAAGTGAAGGAGAAGCGTTGGGGCGGCGCACTTGAGCACATCATCGGAGGCAACATGCAAGCCTTCTGTGTCAACACTCCCGAGGACTCGAGGAAACTGTTCGAGATTATGGGACAGGTTAGGCTTCTATTTTAACCATTTTAATTTACAACACAAGTATGAGCTATGGAGAGAGCTATGCTGGGAGTTTCACTACGTGATAGAATCAGAAATGAGGATATCCGTAGAAGAACCAAGGTCACCGACATAGCTCGTAGAGTTAGTAAGTTGAAGTGGCAATGGGCAGGCCATATAGCTCGAAGAACCGACAACCGTTGGGGAATAAAGGTTCTCGAATGGCGACCACGAACTGGAAGACGAAACGTAGGGTTCCCATCCACCAGATGGACCGACGACATTGTTAAGATCGCGGGAAGTCGATGGATGGAAAGGGCTCAGAATCGTTCTTCCTGGAAATGTGTATTGGTGTTGGAGATATTTCTGGAATAAATACCAGACATGACTCAGAATTACTTGTATCAGTCGATATTTATGCGGGTTTAATTAGAGCAACGAGTCCACAGACAAACAAACACAAGAAATTGACAACAATTTTTTAAAATCATAACAATCGTTATTTGTCATGACTTGTGGAATAATTTGACTGGCCTCGCAGCTCAGTTGGTAGTAACTCTGCCTTCTGTGTTGTAGGGCGCGGGTTCGATTCCCATTGCCAACAAATAATTGTGTGGTCAACATAGATGTTTGTTCTCTGTCTAGTACATTGTATTCTAAGTAAGTTTTTACAATAAATAATTTACATATTATATCAGGTGTCTGGTTCCCATAGTACAAGCTCTGCTTAATTTGGGACTAGATAGTGTTGTGTGAACTGTCGACTTTATATATTTTTTTGCTTAGATTTCTATCAGACATCTCAGACTCAGAACCTTCTCAGATTTATCAGGCGATGTTAATGAGGTTTTGGAGCAACGAGGCTCCAGACAGACAAACTACATCTTTTATTTGGCATTAAACTTTTTTGTATTGCAAAAAAAAACACTAGACACTTTCAACAACAGTTTTAACAATCGTTATTTGCCATAACGGGTGAAACACCCTGTGGCGTATTGGGATATTATGTTCCCACCTGTATTAAAAACATAATTTCTACTTGCCCCAAGGTGTACAATAAAGCGCCGAAGCCAAGCGTGACTTGCAGCAAGTTCTTGACTAAAACCCACGACGTGCGACGCAACAAAGTGCGCGCGAGTGGCTTTCTCTCAGCGCTGGACTCTGTAGACGTGGCTGACACGGTCGTCGCCAACTTTCTGATCGACCAAGTCTCGCTGGAGAGTATACTGCTGGTTCCCGGTCATGGTACGTATTTTTTCCTAGTCTATGTCTCTCTCATGTGAGCAGCATTTAGTTTATCCCCAACATGTGTGTTTTGTTTTCAAGCATAGACAATTTGTGGGTTGCCATTTGTGTAAACAGTATATGTCATCAAAAACAAGCAAATAAAATCCCCCCGTCCCCCTCATGCGCTCACGTAATACTTGAACGCCCCCTAGGTAAGTGACGTATTTTTTCCTAGCCTATGTTTTCTTTTAGGAAGGAAAACATCGTGAGGAAACCCGTGGCTTAGTCAGCTCCGCACGTATTGACCATGTCTTTCCTGTGGATTAGGCAGACTAAACTGTCAGGATGCTGTAAGTGCTGGGCAAGCCTATTCCATCTAAAATCCTGTCCCAGGCACTATAGGGTCCTGCAAGTAGGGGCATGATAGTAATCACCAATCGCCCCCTGACGCTATATAAATTTGTTTATTTATTAGAGTCACCAACATCATATACACCAATACATTCATAAATGATATAGAAATCATCTACAATAACAATAACAACTTTCCACGGCAATGTCATCCCACGGCAGTTCTCTCTATTCTATTCTACTTCGAATGGCTTTGGCTTCGCAGTGTTTCCCGCAATTTCGCTAATATCTTCCACGTAAAGGATTTACACATTTACATAATCATTCAATATTGGTGAGTAAAGGCAAGCTCACAAGACGGTTCTATGTGGCATTTTATGGGAGCATAATGAAATTAAACCTTATCGCGTTAGAATAGTCTTTTTAACTAGACTCGAATACAATTAAAAATACAATGATGAAACACGTAAAGTAATAAGCAAACAAAGCCACCCGCGCCGACCGTTTCGTTCACCTAGCTTAACGCTAGGTGGCCCTAGGAATCACAGTTTTTTTAAGATATTTTTTTAAAGAGATTGTGATGTCTAGGTGTCGCCATTACGCAAGCATTTCGCTGCGGTTGGGCAGTCCAGCCATCTATTTAGCTTGTTTTTGTAGAAGTTAATTTAAATCTGTGCTTATTTTAAAATTTAAATTTCAAAATTTTAAATCACAATTTTAATTTTAAAATCCGGTGACAGGCTAAGAAAACGTGCGTGCTACATTCAGTAATAGATTTGATTTCACAATTGTTTCCCAACAACAGAGGACGCAGTACGTTTGTCGGACAACGAAGAGAACGTGCCAGAGAACTGCACTAAGATAGTGACGCTCGACTCGTCCGAGTACTATCCGGCGCCGAACTACCGCAGCTACGGCGGCGCCAACCGACCCAGCCAGCGTCTGCAGGTCAGCACCGCCGAACGGAAGAGGTAACTCTTACTGTAACCTACTTCGCCTAATGTGACCTAATGCTAATTCTCATTTCTCTATTGTAGATACTTTATTATAACTTTGAAGCGTAGCGTGTGCTGTCTTTGAAACTTTTGCTTTTGTATTATTGCATTGCATACGTCTCACTAAGTGAAGTAGCACCATACTGGAACTTCAATGCTATTATTTTAGATTTGTAAAAGGATCATATAAAAAAACGGTAGGAACCGAGCCGTAGTTTGTTGCCTGTTCTTCTAGGCTTGGTCGTGTGGAACTGGTGGCACCTTAACTCACCTGGCTTTAAGACGTTTCAAAGTGATTCTTGCAATTTAACTCAATAAAGACAATTTTGAGTTTGATTCGACCGTCTTTAAACTTGGATGTCAATTCAGCTGTCTTTTTTGAATGTTAGTTATAACTGCGTCATTTATGAGCCGATTTGAAAAAATATTTTTTTATCTGAAAGGTAATATTTCCAGATTGGTCTAGAAATGCCACCAAAATTGTTAGCCAGTTTGTTTTCATTGTTATTTTTGTGTTTATCATCGCATAATTTCGTAATTTATGAGCCGAATACTGATAAGTTGAACTCAGCGAATCGTTTAGGAAAGAACGCTCTAAGCATGAAAAGATAAACAAGAGCCGATAATGCGCACACTTAGGTCGCTGGCTATGGCGGTCAATGAAACGCTGTCAAATTTGACAGCCATCGTCAGAGACCTAGGTGTGCGCAGACCTTAAACAGATTCGGAATTGTTTTTGAAGTTTTAAAATAGAACTGAATTATTGTAATCCAGGCAAGTGCAGGCTGAGATATCGGAAGGCGAGGCATCACTGAAAGCGCTGGAAGCGCGCGGGGCAGAGCTGAGTGCGGAAGCGAGCGCGGCGCGAGACGCGGAACGCAGTGCTGCACGCGCGCTGCAAGCGCTGGCAGCGCTGCGCCACGATACTGCTGAGGCGGCGCAGCGCGCGCGTGCAGCGCTGCAGCAAGAGAACACACCGCATCACGCTGTGCTGGTAAAAACCAAATACTCAAGCTTGTATCATACATATTATTATATTATATATTCACTGTGTTTTATTAACCATTGCGCTACAGTAATATAACATTTTTTTAAATTTGTACATTGGTAAACAATTTTTCGCAATTAAGTCTTATTTATCTTATTTTATACCTTTAAACGAGAAAATCTTGTATATTTAGGATCTCGGAAATGGCACCAACGATTTTCATGAAATTTAGTATACAGGGGTTTTCGGGGACGATAAATCGATCTAGCTAGGGTTTATTTTTAAAAAATATCGGCGTTCGGAGTTAAGAACAAACAACTTTTTCACAATATCATTACTCCTAGCGCCATCTGTTGCTCAGAAGAAAAAACTAAGCTCTGTGAGAACCTGAGAACTCAAGGGTTATGTTTCACAGAGAACGCCATCTATTGTCGAATTTTGGAACTAAAGGACTACGTAAACACTCTGTAGACAAGTTCCGGAAGTTTCTATCTCATTGCACTCGTGATTTTTTTTTAGATAACCAGTTCTTATTTTTTATTATTATGTAGTATGTTAGTAAGATCGAAATTATATGGTTTCATCATTCATAAGTACGTTATCAAAAAAATACCGAGCGAAGCTCGGTCACTTACTGCTAGTGTATATTAATTATATAACAATACACACTTACATAATAATTATTACGTTACGTTTGCAAATCAGAGAATGAACAGCTCAAATATTCATTTTCATTTAGGTAAAACGGTGGCATTCGAAAAATGTGTATGTAACATATCCTATCCGTGAGAACCTCTAATTGGCTATCTAAATCTAATTTTCTGTTGGTTCTCCAATAAAACCAAATAAAAGAATGCTGGAAGGTGGAGTGTTTGCGCATGCAAAACCTGCACCTATTTGGTCATTAGATGCGGGCTTTGTACGCACGAAATCACTCCCTCTTCCGTATGTTCTCTGAAAATCTATTGGAACAGTTCGGTTGACCGAACTACCGGGATATTTATTTCCACTAGTTCTATCACGAAAAAGCACATTCTAGCACAGAATTACTAGGATAATTTTTCTGCCATTTAAAAACACTAATGAGATATTTCCACGTAGGTAGAAGAGTTGAACGTGTCCAAAGAGAAGTTGCGCTCGCTGCAAGAACAAGTGGACTGTGCCTCGAGTAAGGACCGCGAGTCCCGGCGCAAGATAGACGAGTACGACAACAAGATGAAAGCCGTCAAGAACCAGCTGAAGGAAGCCACTGACATCTGTAGAAGTCTCAGCGTAAGTTGTATACTGGTGTCACGGAACACCAGCGTGAAGGTCTATCGTGGTGGAGCCGTCGATTGAATTTGAACCATATCTAATATCTATCATTTGAGCAAACATCATGATTTTGACCTATTTTGTACGAGTATCGGTTCGGACGATTGAATTTGAACCCTATAAGAGTGCAAATTGAGAGGAATTCTCGTATTTGGTTCCGATCCGGCCAGAGCTCAGCCGACGGGATATTGCCTTTATACATTTAACTCATTGTGTGGACAGATAGCAAGAAATAACTAATAACATTCATAGTATAGAAACGAGAGAGCCAATTAAAGGTTGTCACGGATACAAAACATATTAGAAACAAAAACTGCGAACGCCGTAAGTCGACATTAACATCGAAGAGCTTAGATAATACAGTGCATGCATATACGCTTTACTCGTTACCAAAGAACTCCCCGTTCAGCCGCTGCTGCCACTAAAGTATGAAAGAACTCCATTTAGGTAGAAAAATGATTGTTATGTTGCATTTTATTGTTATATTGCGTTTCAAAGTGATCATTGTGTTACGACTGAATAAATACATCTTTCAGTTAGAGTTTACATTACTTTGAAAACAGGAGGAGATAGAGCAAGAGCAGAACAAGTTTGACCAGGGAGTGACGGAGAGTCGCACGTGGCAGCAACGTATCCGCGAGGACAGGATCAAACTCACGCAGGTCGCCACCATCCTGGAGGAGAAGCGAGACCTTATACTGAGGAAGGAACAGGAGGCGCTTACTCTCTGTCAGAGGATAGAGAACCCCAGGTGAGCTATATGCAGTCTTCTTCTCCTGTCAACCAATTATATGTTATAACTTTTGAAACTATCATGGTTTTGAAAAAGTGAGAATGGAACCAATAGTAGTCTCGATACCAATAAAAGAGTGTGAAAGAGGGTAGATCGATTTATCTGCCAATAACATTTCTTTTACTCGTGGACTTCAGTTCAACCGTGATCATGGTGCATGCAACTGTGCCGAAATATCGGAAGTCAACTCAACAAAATTTTATCATGGTAAATATCCCGTTGTTTCATAAAAATAATTATCTGTTCATTCAAACCAGGTCGCGTGGAAATGAAACAGACAGCTTTAAGACAAAAATTTAATGCATTTTCGTTCTTCAGGGACAAAGTGATAGTGACGAACGAGCTGAAGAAAACCCAGCTCAAGCTGAGCTCCATCCGCAGCGACGGCCTCACCAAGGCGCAGGTCGCGGAGAGATTGCTGGAAGTGGAGCGCAAGTACCGACACACCAAGACCGCGCTTGACCGGCTCAAACATCTCATAGACGATGTAAGTTTAGCTCAGTAGTAGAGCCCTCTGTGACGTCCAGGGAAGTACTACCACCATGATTAGGTGCTCATGATTTTTGGAACATTTTTTATTGGAAAACCAACAGCAGTTAAGATGAAACAAATTAAAGTTAGGTAAGTGAAAATAACTAGCCAATTACAGGTTTTCCTAGGTAAACTATTACAATAATAATTTTGAAGATAACTAAAAAAAATGTAGTGTTAAAAAAATAAACAAGTTCACTAGTGATTTAAGTGTTTAAATGCGCAAGGGTGTGTGGGTGTGTGTGAAGGGGTGTGTATTCAATGAAAAAGATTATGTGTATTGTATATAATAATCTTTTTCATTGAATCGAGTTATGAAAAATATCAAATAACTAAAAGTTTAGGAGTCTTTGTGAAGGGCTTGTCCGGGTTCGTACCACCACCATGCCAAAAAATGCTTATTCTAGTATTTCAAAATGTATACTATGGTCTACCATACGAGATTTATAAATTAGATGATACCCTCAATAATATGTTTGCAGGTCAAAGCCACGACAGACAAACATTTGAATTTCTGCCATCGAGTGCAGACATACATCGCAAGGCGAGTGCAATACTGCTTCCAATCTATGCTCACCCTACGAGGATATTCGGTAAGTTCATTACTAGCCGAACTACGGCGAAGCCCAGTCAATCGACGGGCTCCTTGTATATATAAATCGTGCACTATTTAAATTTTATACTAATATTATAAAGAGGAAAGATTTGTATTTTTGTGTGTATGTTTGTAATAAATAAACTCAAAAACAGCTGTGCCGATTTCAAAAATTCTTTCACCATTGGAAAGTTACATTCACCCTGAGTAATTTATGTGTTTAAAAATAAATGTCCACCCGTGCGAAACCGGGACAGGCCGCTAGTATTCAATATTTGTACAATCTGGGCCTCTTTAAGGCAAGAGTGAATAGGTGTCTTCTAAAGTCTAGACTCCTTTGGCCACCATCTCACCTGGTGGTAATTAAGCGACGATGTAGCCAACGATGGAGCAGGATGGTCTAGCTAGAGTAGCTAGAACATCCTGCTCCATCGTGAGTAATTGAGGACATGGTGGTCAAAAGATGATCTATATCAGAGGTTCTCAACCTTTTTTTTCTCGTAGACCACTTTCAAAATTTGGCTGATTCCGGTGGACCCCCTGCCCTGCTGCTACATTTTTACTATATTCTCAGTCGACAAAAAATATGGAGATTAGAACTTACTAAATATTTGCGTTGCGCCTGAGTTTCTACCACAAGTTAACATTATCGAAAAAAGTTTTTACAAATAACCGTCGCTATAATCTTCTTAAAATATTATCTGCCTACATTGATAGGTGAAGTCAAGCCAACATTTTAGTTCTTCACTATCGAAACCAGATATATTTTCATGGACCCCCGCTTACAAGTTGTGAACCCCCATTTTTTTGTCACACCATCGTGGACCCCTGTCAAGTCTACCGTGGACCCCTGGGGGTCCACCTGGAGTACGTTGGGAATCAATGATCTATATCATGTAAAAAAAAATGAAAATTCCAGGGTCGTATGGACATAGACAACGCGCGCGGTGTGCTAGAGATCCTATGCACGGGCCGCGAATCTAGCAGCAAGCGCCTTGCCGCGTCCACTTCCTCGCTGTCGGGCGGAGAGCGCTCCTATTCCACGGTCGCCTTTATAATGGCGCTGTGGGAGTGCGTCGAGCTACCATTCTACTTCATGGACGAGTTTGATGTCTTTATGGTGAGTTTAGTGTCTATTTAGAAATTGGTAGCAAGAGAAGCAAATAAATTTAAAATTGTTTGAGTTTTGTTTAGCAAAAAAACTTTCTTTTTATTTATTTTTTTGAAAAACAAACAGCTTACTTAACTAGAAATAGTACATAGTGGTAATATAGAACAACTAAAGCCTTCAGTTTTCGCTAATAGAACACTTTTATTTCAAATAACTTTTTTATGAACAACGAGATATTAACATGATTTAATTTGTGAGTTTTGAGTCTCGATATTTCGGCATTAGCATGCACAATGATCGCAAACAGACAAATCGATCTCTTTTATTGGTTCTAGTTTTTGTTTATTGCGTAAAGCTAAACGTGTGACTACCATCCCAACTGATGGAAAGTGAAAATGCACCGTAAAGCGCACATCTAAGCGATCTGTGATGGCGCTCAGTGAAACGCTGTCAAATATGACAGTGATATTTGGCAGCGTTTCACTGATCGCCAGGTGCAGCACGCTTAGCTTTAATCCACTTGTCCAAGGTTGTAAATGTTGTAATGTTCCGCAAATATTGACGTTCCACGAGCCAATATGAATTATTTTTATACCAAAACAAGTTTGCACAAAAAGTATTTAATATTTATTAAAATTAATGCTAGACAGCGACTAATGCTAGACAGACAAGCTCTATCTGGCCCTATCTCTGGTTTTGAGTTTGTGTGAGTGTTGACTAAATAATCCTACGTCGAAACGTCACACACATAGTATAATACACCATTGAACACACTCACGCAGACTCAAAACCAGAGCCAGAACTAGACAGAGCTTGTGGTAGGCAAGTTCGGCAAGTTTATCATGCGCACTTGTTGTGCGGGCAGGTTTTTCCGCAAGTAGGCCGCTGGTGGGCCCTTTTTGCGTGACCCTTGGCACGTGTTGCTCGAACTTTTTTAGGTTCTACAACACGCCGGTTTCCTCACGATGTTTTCCTTCACCGTATTGAGAGTACTGGCATAGTGCACATAAATTTTTTGACAGAATAACTCATTGGTACACGAGTGGATTTGAACCCACGACCTTCGGATCGGAAGGCGGGGCCACTACCACTAGACCACCAGTGCTCTCCAATGTGCTTGTATTTTGGAATCAATTGTCTGCCTACAGTTTGTTATTTTGGAATAAATGAATATGAATATGAGTACTTACTCCGTACTTGTTCCATCAACTTGTTGTATGCTTGCAGGACAACGTGAATCGTAAGATAGTGATGGAGTTGCTAATAGACCACGCGCTCAAGAACAGCAGTCGTCAGTTCGTGTTCCTCACGCCGCAAGACGCCTCTTCAGTTCACGCCGGACCTCAAATCAGCATACATTTGTAAGTCACATCATGAGCTTGAGCAAGTCCACTGCTGGATTTAGACCTCCTCTATACATACTCCAGGAAGAAATATTCTAAGCCCTCTCTATACATCAACTTCCCCAAATTTTAACAATCAAATGAAATCAAAAGTGTATTTATTCAGTAGGATCGCTTTGAAACGTCTTAAAGCTAGGTGCGTCTAGGTGCCAGTTCCACGCAATGTTGTCGTTGATTCATCGGGTTGGTGGGCGTCCTACGTTTCGTCTTGTGACTCGTAGTTTGAAGAAATAAACGCCTTTTGACTAACCTATGTTTGCCTATAATGTATTCTAAGTATGTATTTACAAAAAAAAAATATAAGTATTATATCAGCTCTCTGGTTCCCATAGTACAAGCTCTGCTTAGTTTGGGACGAGATAGTGTTGTGTGGGTTGTCTATATTTATTTATTTATAATGAGTTTTTTAGGCTTGGTCGAGTGAAACTGGTAGAAGATCCACCTAGCTTTATGACTTTATGACTTAACTTTGCAAACTGGGGTTTACTCAATCAACCTAGGTATTCATTTTAAAATAATAATTTATCTTTTGTTTCAGGATGGCAGACCCGCGTCCTTAGTTACGTAAGCATTTTTATTCCAAGTGTTTTTAAGATTTTTATGTTGATTATTTTTTACGATGGTACAATTATTTTTTAAACTGTGATTTTAATAATGTCGTATGTTCACAATTACGAGTAATGAAACCAAATAAAGGTACTATATTTTTATAAGAGCCATGTCTATTTTTTACACAAGCTTTTAGTTACACTGTGCAGCATACCAGGCGGCGACAATTCAGCTGTGGAAAGCACACTGTCATATCCTGCAGTGAAACGTAACTTTGCCCAATCAGTTTCCATGTTAGATTCTACCTAACATTTTCCTTGATACTTAAGGTCCTTTCACACAGACCGGCTCGGAGAGAGCAGATTTTTATCACGTTGAAAACAGGGTGTTCAGTATTTGTAGTAAGGTTTATTTTTGCATCTGCTCTTCTTTTGTTATATACTTGAACGCGCTTGGTGTGAAATAATAAGAGGAGCTGACCGGCTCCGATCGCGTCCTTTTCTCGTAGGGTCTATGTGAAATGGTTGGCGGCTCCGCTCCGACCAAATCCAAGCGTATCCGATCCGGTTTGTGTGAAAAGAGAAATGCGCGCCGATGCTCTCCGAGCCGGTCTGTGTGAACGGACCCTTAGTTGAAGGTCTACTATGATCTACACCAGGGGTGCTCAAACGGTCGCTCGCCAGCAACTGCTTAATAAAGGCACCCAGTAGAATTTCTGGAAATACGCGGATAATAATGTAATGGCAGGCATGATCATCTAGAGATAGCTCAACTGATCCAAATCAGTGCCAGATGGAAGCGTCCCCAAGACGCTGGCGGCATTGCCCCTCTAAGTCAGCACCCCTGATCTACACCATCTTCCTGACAATTTAGCTCGGCAACAAGTTCTCTTCCGCAAGGTCTACAACGGTAAGCGAAACAAGTTATTGATATTTCAACACCATTTATTGAATACTACATCGCCGCGACATTCATCGAGTACAAAATGTGATCAATCAATGCATTATTGCACAAATGACAACATATCCGGAACACGAATTACTCCAGGAGTGTTATAAAATATATGAGCCTGCAAAAGCAAAAGTAGCAACGTCCCATTTTTGTATGTGGCGTCATCTACTGCTTTTGATAGTGTTCTGACATGTTTTGACCGAATAATAAAATAGTCTCAATATCTCGCCATCGCCTAGATGTGCGCAGACCTTTAGACTAAGTTATTGATTTTGAATTAGGTTGGTAGCAGAAATACCTATATTATGTAAATGTTTCATTGTTACAAGAATTAGGTAAGATGTATTTAACCAAAAACCAACAGTACAAGAAATGATATCACTCCCAGAAACGTGCAGATGAACGGTACTGTCTTGAGATCACATCAGATATCCATCACACACCATTACAGAATACAATTTAAAAATCTATTACAATTAAGGTTTTATATTAGTTTCAAATAAATTGATATATATAAAAATAACTTAAACCTAACAGTGTGCTTCGTTTACGCTAAGAATATATTTAAATTATTCTGATAACAAATCTAAGTCTTAAATATAAGGCGAGGCGCGCCTTAAGAGGATAAGCGTAATCATTGAACTTAACTCTAAATGGATTTACTAACATCAATACCCGGATTAGACGTATTTTAGGTACAAAGTTGCTTTTGTACAATTATTTTATTCCATTGTAATAGGATACAACATGCTTTGTTTTAATAGCATAAACATTCTTAGGGTGACAAATCAACATCGAGCTATGCTGAGCTCTACTGCGCTGTGCTATGTTCGGTCAATTCGCTCGTCTAATAATTTAATGAGGATACAAACAAACCATGCTATTCTGCGCTGTGTGAGGCTACGCTCTGTTTAAAAACGCAGCAGTCTCGAGCGAGGCGCGTTACCCGCCGCCCGTGCTGTGCCGAACTGTGCTATGTTTTTATGGAGATTAACGACTACACGAGCTGCTGATTACTTTTATACTGAGCGAAGCCAAGCGCAGCACAGCTTGATGTTGATTGTTAAAAAAACGTAGCTTAAGAAACACAGCACGGCATAGCGCAGTATATTGATTTGTCACCCTTAAACACATGTCACGTATTTCCTTAAAATGTAGGTATAAGAAATAAAAATAGTAGGTATATATTATTGACACACATTCTTTATCAATGTGGGGCAGCAACGATCTCTGGCAGTACGCCCATATCTCACCATTGAATAAATGTTTTAAATACCAAGCCAAATAATAATTCAGTCACACCGCATTGTGAACGAAAAGTTTCAGTCAAATCGGAATTTCGCGATCATAAAAATGTACCCAGGTATTTATATTTGATTCGAAACCCGGAATTCCGTTTATCGTGTAGGATAGGAACAGTGTTATAATTAAAAAACTAAGCAAAAAGAAACAAGATATTACTATAAATATTCCGATTGATGAAAAGATACGATTACGTAAGCATTCAAAGATCTTAACTCCAGAGCGGCAGTCTTTGGTTAGCGGTTGGCATAGACGCACGAAAATTTTTAGCACTAAAGAAATATATTTTTTCTAGCATACAGTCGACTCTTGAAAGTCTTTAGTCAGTCTCACGAACAGATTTTGTTCATTTTCGATCAAGAAACAATAATGAATATTGCAGAAACTAAGAAAATATAAAGATATATCATCTAAAAGAAAATGTTAATCTACTTATAGACTAAATCGAGAAATAAAAATGTATTTGATTGAGATTTGGAGTTCAAAAAATTGTGCCGGTCACTTGGTTTTTATAACATACATTTTTTCAAGAGATTTTAGAAATCTTAATGACGTTAGTTATTTATTTCTATAATAGCGCATTATTACGTCACGAATAACATACCTTAAAACTATTAGTCAGGTCATGCACCAACTTAAATAAGTAGTTTTCAAATTATGAAATTAAACTAATTTAAAACAAAATTAGTTGCATGAACGAATGTCTCGTAATAAAATGAAATACATTACGAAAAAGATACCAACAATCAGATTTACAACTCATTACTTAGAATATACATATCAGTGATTCAAAATGATTATGGATAATGCATTTCAATAATATTTACATATTTGATAAATAAGCCTATGAATATGATCACTAAATTAATACAACCATTTCACTAATATTTATAAGTATACTGCACGCGACTATTCTGATTAAAGATGAGTAGAGTAGTATAACAATAATATAAAAGAAGTTCCTACTACTTAAATGTAATTAATATGTGTATTCCTTAAAAAAATATTCTTACATACAATGTTATTTTGCGGAATGTTTCAACTTCAAAATCAAGCGTTAATATGTTTAAGTATTTTTTTGTCTATGAAAATCTAATATTTTTTTTATTTTGGTAGTACACCTGTTTACAACGATAGGATTAAGAAAGAAGTTGACAAGCAACATACGACCTAGGAATTTGATTGTGGATCCTCGTGACTATACTAGATTAGATTCTGATCTATTTTCATTCACACAACATTACAAAAAGTAAAATAATTTATAAAAACGTAACAAATAATGATAGAAAGCAAGATATATATTATAAATGCAATACAAACCACGAGAGCACGTATTTTCGTCCACAATCAGATTTATTACATTGTTATTACAAGCACGTTTTTGTCAAACAACTAGACGAGTAGATTTAGTTTAGGACGATCAGACTCGAAAGATAAGAAAATGCTACAAACATTGGCTTAACCAAAACAAAACTATTTCATAATGCAAAATCAAAAAGTCTGAATATTTCACGTTTATTGACGCATGTTAGGTAATCACTCACACATTGGCGTCGATTCTGTGAATTTAAAGTAAATGTCATGTATTTCCAACACTGAAAAATCTGCGCCGCGGCTTATGGCGCTTACGACGGCTGCGAGGTAACAAACATGTAAGAAAATAGCAGTTTCTTTTACGCAAATGCCTCTACTTTTACATGAAAGTCGTGAATAATGTATACATACTTTTTATTAGTTACATACCGAGCGCTGGTGGCCCAGTAGTAGCGGCCCTGCCTTCCGATCCTAAGCTCGTGGGTTCAAATCAATGAGTTTTTCTGCCCAAAATTTATGTACACTATGTCAGTGCTCTCAAACGGTGAAGGAAAACATCGTGAGGAAACCGGCATATAGAACTTAAAAAGTTCGTAAATATGTGTCAAGTGCACGAAAGGAGCCTCTTTGAGGCGCACTTAAAATTCTTTCACCACACTTGGTTCGAAAGAATCAGTGATACGATAAGAAGACCCGATCAAAATTGTGGGTGTTTTCTTCCATTGTGATTGGGGCTTCAGAACATGGCCTATTGACATTAAGTTACACAGAATAGACACCAATGAGTGATCGCCGAACTGATCGTATTTTTAGGGTTAAGGTATTCGAGATATCTATATCATATCTAGTGCATGCATGCAGTAATCATTACTATGAATACAATCCTTGCATAACATCAATTACTATGTTACTATAAGTAGGTATAACTACTACAATTTGTTTGCATCTACTTATTCCTTTGCTAGTTTCAATGCTAATATTAATTTTGCAGTATAATTTCAAATCCCCTTCCACTGGCTGTTAGTTTCATGCACACATCAAGCCAGGTTACTAAACGTTAGGATGTTAGAAGGCGAACTCTCACACGTTAGAATTGAGATTAGAAATGGAAGGTTCTTTGAGATTTTACTCATAATTTCAGTACTAGTCATTCTTTATTCTTTTTCTACGTATTTTTAATTAGTTGAGAGATTTTTTGGGAGGGTATACTTTTAGTGCAGGATTGGTGTTACGTAAAGAAAGGATTCCAAAATCTCTCAACTGTGACGTCATACGACGAGACGCCTCGTCCATTGTTACACAAACGACTCATTATAATGAATTGTCAAATCATTGAACTTATAAGTTCTGCTATGGGCATGGGCATCCATAGCAACATAAAATTAACTATTTGTTCCACAAAACTGAATAAACATGAACATCTGCAACTGCATTTAAAACAATAACAACAATATACATTATGTACTTTCAATATGTACGGGCAATCGCCATAACAGCTGTTTTCAATATTATATCTGACTTAACTATAGCTAAGTTTAGGTATCATTGCTATAATACAAACCTTGCTTATAAGCCGAGGCATATTCTTTTATACACATGGACTAATTGGACAGCCTAATCAATTTAAAAAAATATACCTACTCATTGGTGTGTCTGTCACCTATTTTTTTTGTGTCTACTAAAAGTGACTTCAAAGCTATCGATCTTGTGACTTCCCTATTAGTCAGTTTGTGTAAGAGACATACATTAGATCTTAAATCGTCCATCTTTACCTCAGCCTTATACCTACTTGGTTTACATCAAAAAACAATTACACCAAGTAATCTTTACATGCAGATAAAATATTGGAATCAGCCGAAAACAGATAAAAACTATCTTAGTCCATAGCGGCGGGTTCGTTTCAACCTACCGAACGCTGGTCGCTCATTCTTCAGATAGCAAGCCAAGGTCGGGCAGCGGTGACGTCAGATGTCTTGTTGAGGGTGTCTTTGTGGTGGGGGTCTTAGGGCTCTTGTGGTCGGACTGCGGAGGCGTCGGTGGGTATATGTGTTCCGTGTCCTGTGATGTGGACGCGCCCGTGTCTTGGGTTGAGGATTGACTCTCCACCATTAGCTGGTACACTTTATCCTGTAAACGAAATAAACGAGATTTAACTTGACTGAAATAATTTTGATGCTCTTAACTCTTTCTATGTATGCTTCCTGAATACTTGCAAGATGGAGTTAAATTTTGCTGCTTCATATACAAATCAAATCAAAAGTGTATTTATTCAGTTCAATTCCAAGAATCACTTTGAAACGTCTTAAAGCTAGGTGAATCTAGGTGCCAGTTCCACGCGACCAAACCTAGAAGAACAGGCAACAAACTACGGCTCGGTTCCTACCGTTTTTTTATATGAACCATTTACAAATGAAAAATCATCTAAAATAATAGCAGTAAAGTTCCACTGTACTTCGTTTCCTGCTATGAAGAAGTGCTAAATTGTAGAAGTGTATTAACTTAACTAAACTAAGCTGCGGTTAAGTCATTCCTTTGGGTGTCACTATAAATATCTTTGAAAGAACAAACAATGTGAAATCTGCGTCGTCCGTTTCAGCAACTCATTTGACATGGACATTCAACTCATTGGGAAACAATTCCAGCAGTTGTTGATTTTCTTTTGGTTCCACTTCATAGCTATTTTGAGGTGGCGTGTTCAAGAGGAAACCTATACCCAGCAGTGGGTGAATGTGGGCTGATAGATTGATAGATAAATTTTATTGACACCTGTTCTGTCGAGTAGCGAATGCCGAATTACGAATGAGTTGAATGTGTTTAACTTACAAACATATCAAGCGAGACGTTGTGCGACTGTATCCGATGGCTCTCGTCCAGGTTGATGTCGGGGCAGATGGTCTGCAGGCCAGCGCCGCACTGTACGAACTCTCCGTCGCCGCCGCGCACCACGCACACCGCGCCTTCGCTGCGGACCACGCTCACGAACGGGGATAGCCATCGGTAGCACGGCTCGAGATACTCCCATGTGTAGCCTGGAACACAACATTACTTATTAGAGGTTGATTGTTCTGTTGGGGCTCTTTGATAAAGATCATCATCACTATCATCAGCCTGAAGAAGTCCACTGCTGGACATAGGCCTCCCCTACACATTTCCAGGAAGAACGATTCTGAGCCCTTCCATCCATCCATCGACTTCCTGCGATCTTAACAATGTCGTCAGTCCATCTGGTGGGTGGGCAGGGCACCCTACTTTTCGTCTTCCGGTTCGTGGTCGACATTCGAGAACCTTTATTCCCCAACGGTTGTCAGTTCTTCAAGCTATATGACCTGCTCATTGCCATTTGATAAAGATGAAGATGATTTATTTGAATACAGTAGTTTATGGGTTTTACGACATGCCGATGTTTCCTCACGATGTTAGTGAATGTCGTTTGAGAGTACTTTCGAACAGAAAAACTAATTCTTGCACGACTACGACCCACGACTTTAGGATCGGAAGGGGGGCGCTACTACTATACCACCAGTGCCCTCAGACTAGATGAGTCTCACATCTAACAAAAAGTGGTGTATACTCAGCAGTGTGAGATTGGAATGATATTCAGTGTGATTCATCCGGCCGCCAGTTCAGCGCACTATTTACATGGGCACATATTTGGATTAAAGAAAACTAGAATCACGGTCTGATCAATCAATGGTAAATTCTCTCAAATCAACAAGACGAGAAATCTATCGTTTTAAAAATCTCTTACCTGAAACTCTCACTCCCACCTCCTTAGTGAAAGAGTGCGCCATCGCCGCCGCAGCTATCACACTATACGGGTACTGGTTCACTTCCACATGCAGCACAGCGAGATCGATCAGCTGACCGCTTATCACAAACTCCAGCGACGAGTACTGAGGGAAAACAAACGTGTATCCTCTCAATGCGTTCGCGCCGACATCGCTCTCTCCCAGTAGCCTCCGCTTCGCGCTCCGGCCTTCACTCGCGAGCTGCATATACACATTCAACCAGCTGTTGATAGTGATAGGCGTGATACTCCACGATAAGATCTTCAGTATCAGTAGCTCTTCCTGTAAGATCTCTTCTGTGGTGCAAGCGCCGTCGGTGACGTAAGCAAACTCTCCGATTTTGGGCGGGTAAACCTCTTCGACTTTAGCCGCGATGAATAAACATGTTATTCCTGAAATATAAAAAATATTTTCATGTAGAATGACGTCACATGTATAATACCTTGCGTAAGCAAAAGCGTATTTGCTGTTCTGTGTATAATACGGAGAATACCAATGGCGTTTTTAAGATATTTTTTTTAAACGAGCACTTTATACAATGCAATAATTTAGCAGTGGATCTTAACCTTTTTATATTCGGGGTGACTTAAAAAAACCCTGTGCTATGGAGAAAGGAAAATCTACAAGCAACAGAGAGAGACTCACCTATAAGTTGCAGCCGTCCCTTTTGCACGTCTTCAGTGTTGCACAAATACCGGTCAATGTAGTCCACTGTAAGGTGAAACGATTCTCTGTGGAGCTTGTACACCTCGCATACCTGTTAATGGGAAACGAAATCTCGTAACTTTTTATGAACACACATAAATTATCTTAGTTTTTAGCACGTTTTATAATGATTGCTGTTTAATAAATAAAATGGTTTGTAAAGGTTAATTAACAACCGCGAGTGTGCGATTTGTGGTTTGTCTTTTTATCTAGCTAGGACTCGCGCTAGACTCACTTAAACTTTGTCAAATGTTTTCCTATTATTTCACTAGCTTTTGTTTCTCTTTAGATGGTGAAAACTGGCAACACTAATGCTCGTTTCCCATTAGCGAACCTTGTCGTTGAATTTAGTTTCAAGTTACTAATGCTTTGTAACTATTGACGGGAATTCCCCCTTGCTCTAGATCTCAAGGGAACTCTACACAGTCTGGAACAGCAAATAAAAAGCTGCCGATTTTCAGCATCATTATGAACAGTCTCCCGTAAGAAAGAACATTCAAAGATTTAAATAGCTGAATTTATAATGATATTTTACATGCGGGCGTCTAAGTAGCAAGACGCATGCGTATGATAGGCTACAATTTATGTACCCTAGTAACAGCTGTTCGTAATGAGTATTTCTATTCTAGGCTCACTTTTTGTAACGATGAGTCAATAAGAAGTACCCGCGATTAAGTCGTGTTAAGATAAGATGATAATTTTAATTCTAAAGAAACGTGTCTTCTCGAGAACTAAAAACAAACAAAAATACCTATAGTATAACGAACAAAGCCGGTACGGTTGTCGATTTAGAAGTCACTGAAATTGTTATCTGAATTTATTCAAATCAATAAAAGCACAGAGGCCCCTAACGGGGCTTTGTTGAAGATTACTTCGAACGTGGGCACATAAACAAAAGTATCTAAATAATGTAAGTTGCGTCAGTGACTAACTGGCGAGCCAAACTTCTCTCCTGGGTAATGTAATAAAAAGGTCGTCTTCGCTTCGATAGCTATTTATTTATTTAATCAAACGCACAAAACAAAATACCACGAAACTAGCAATATTTCGAGTATTGAGCTCGATTGTTGTTAACGTAATACAAAATTTACGCAAAGTACATCCAAGTATTTATTTTACAGGTTATTCTAAATTCAAGTCTTATTTATTGATAAAATAACTGTGAGGACACGATGTTCAAATGTGTTCCATTCGATTCGCTCATAAAAAGGAGACATTGTTAAATTGAGGTTTTATTCAGCATCTATTTGTATAGTCTAAACACTTGATTGCATAATCCATTTGGTGTAAGCACAAAAAACATCAGCATTGCTAAATATCCGTTTAGAAAATCTTCTTGCGATATGCACTGGATTCTGCTATTTTTTTTTACAAACAGCATTATTTAATGCTTAAACTAGAGTACCTCAGAGTATAATATTAAAAAAATAATAGTAAGTGTATAACAATTTGTAAATGAGCTGATGGTAAATAATTCGATATTTAAAGTTCTACGATGTTCAGTAAGACCGCCCTAAGGGGCCTCCGAACACTTCCAACACCTCTTAGATAAATGATACTAGTGGTCACTCATCCGAATGGAGAACACGTAAGCTAGGGTTAGTAATGTTTTGCGGGGTCACCATATGGATGAGTGACTCTTCAGAGTAGCATTTAACTTGGGCGCTTTCGATCTTGGATCTTACCATCCATGGACCCATCGGCCTAAAAACACTGCCACCGTTGGCCGGAAGGTAATAATTCGAACTTACATATTGTAATTTTTGCTTATTGGTGTCACAGAGAAATTAGCATCTAATGCAATTTATTCAGGTCGACCAGCCGTTTCAGTCAAATCACCTGATTCAGCTACCGCGCAAACTGACCTACACTTACTTATACACGTAACTTTCTAGTTTGTACCACAAAATAAACGATGGTACATTGTTGTACTTGAAAATTAATAACTTACGACCTATCTACGAGCTGGTAAGTACTTTATTTAATCATGTGGTTTTAAGTACAAGTGCAATCGCAGCGTTCGTTTTTAAACATTCATAACTTTATCTTGGATTATGACCTCTTGTGTGAATTGCGCGATGGTTTTGTAATTCATAATAAATTGGTCAAGCTCGCGTCGGACCACACACAGAGAAGGCTTCCGTACGGCATAGTATTTTTAACTATCATGTAGTACGGTTTAAAATCTAATAAATCGAGATCGTTTCTCCCCCATGCCTATTGTGGAATGAGCTACCTCCAAAAGTCTTTCCCCACATGAATAGGTTCAAGAAAAATGTAAAAAAAGTTCCTTCAGGGTAGGCAACGCAACGACAGCACCCTTGGTGTTGTTGGTGTCTATGGGCGACGGTGACCACTTACCATCAGTTGGACCGTAAGCCCGTTTGTCTATCATTTGCATAAAAAAAACAAGAGAGTATGAGCGACTAAGTGAGAACTAAAAATTACCGCGCTACATGACAAAACAGTCCCTTATATGACACTAACAGACGAAAAAACAACAAGTTTCGTTCAGCTCACTTTTGGATGGAGACAACTAGCTGCTGGTACTTGGATCTGAGCGCTTCCGTGCTTCGTGCACGTCCCGGATATAGCCAGTCGTTAAATAAACACGACGTGCGACGGAGGTTCTTGGGCGGCCTTGGAATTCCGTCTACGCTCATCGGAACCTATTAAGTCGGAGGCCCTAGTTTACACACTGTTTTTTCTTTCCAGATTATTCTGCTATTTCTAAAAATATCAGCTTCAAACTGAAATGGCAATGGCCAAGCTACGAGTATCATATTATAGCTCTGAGAACCGACAACCGCTGGGGAATAAAGGTTCTCAAATGGCGACTACAAAACGGAAGACGAAGGGTATATGGGAGGCGCCTTTTTACACCTGATAATATCAGCTTCAAACTGAAATGGCAATGGCCAAGCTACGAGTATCATATAGCTCTGAGAATCGAGAACCGCTGGGGAAAAAAGGTTCTCGAATGGCGACTACGAAACGGAAGACGAAGGGTATAATAGGACGCACCTTTTTACACCTGATAATATCAGCTTCAAACTGAAATGGCAATGGCCAAGCTACGAGTATCATATAGCTCTGAGAATCGAGAACCGCTGGGGAAAAAAGGTTCTCGAATGGCGACTACGAAACGGAAGACGAAGGGTATAATAGGACGCACCTTTTTACACCTGATAATAACATTACAAAGATCGCAGGAAGAGGGTGGACGGAGAAAGCTCAGACGATCTTCCTAGAAATGTATGGGAGGGAGGCCTACATCCAGAAGAGGATTTCTTCTGATGATTCCGCATGTGGAATGATCATGGAGGACTATTCTGCACCTTTTTTAGTTCCATTTTATTTTGTTTTCTGTTTTTGTTACTGATACGAGTATTTCTTATTTTTAGTAGGTACTTAAAATGTTCTCCATTGAAAAATAAACGTTTTTTCTTTCTTTCATGTTTTTTCTAAATCAACGTAGAGTATGGAGATGTTTTGCTCTACCGAGCAAACGTCTATCGTTTCCAGTACGTCACAGTGCAACGTCATAATAACAGTTTTATCGCAAAACTTACAAGATTACCTATATGCAAAGCTTTCGTTACTACTTTGTTATCGCGACATCGTACGTGTTCCACTTTCCATTCCGGATAAATTCAATTAGTTCCTGCATTCTTCAAGATATCCTAGTGTACTCTCATTAATATCAGCCTAACAAGTCATTAAAAAATTGAACTCATTAAAACATGACTATTAAGAAATAGAAGAAGCGTTTTAGAAGGCCTCTGAGAAATTGTTTAAAAAAAATACAATCGTCCAACAAAGTAGATGATCTGGTTTATAAAGATCAAACCTCTGTTGCCGAATGTACATAAAATGGTCAAATACTGTTTGTAAAACAGACTTATACCTATTAAACACAAAAACATTAAAAAATCAATAATTTACTTAAAAGATTTTCAAACTCAATAGAAGATCCCATAGCCCATAAAAAGTTACAAAACGAAATTCAATTTTATCAGCAATGTCTGCATACTTCAGCTGGTAAATTAAAAAGTTAACTGTAAAGCACAAATAAAAAACAAATGATGGTGGATTGAAATCGTGTTGGTTAAGAGGTCATTGCACAGTGCAAAAAAGGGGTCAATGAACCCATTCTTACATCACTTTCATACATCCTCAGATTCAATAATTATGTGGGTACTAGGTACTACTTGACTTACCTTTTCTTTCCCCCCTTGAGCAGCATGAAGATTAATGGTAGTTTATTACAATACACAAATAAAGTAAATTTGGTGAAGTTTATTCTGAAAATTTTGCCCTGAAAAACGTGGCTAAATGTAGCTTCCCATGAATTTATCAGAGTAGGTATTTTTTTATCAGTGTGAAATTTTGTAATCAATAACACAAAAACAGCATGTGAACTGCCTGTAAATTTATACAGACTACTAGTAGTCTGGTAAATAAAGGATGTGAATAAAACAACTGCAATTCTATGGGCAACGAAAACCCATACAAAAATGGATGATATCTACAGAGGTCATTGCTCTATACTGAAAAGGGTGGTCTACTTAATGCACCACATTTCCTTAATTCTTTTCAAGCTACCATATCAACAAAGTTACAATAACTTACATAACTGTAACTGCTAAGCAAAAATAAGTAAAGAATATTGAGGATTTTCAGCAAGATAATTTAATTTCAATTGAAAATTTATTAAGTTACTTTCAGTAGGTACCTGTTACTGTTGAAAAGTTCGTGAAAAAGTTACTTATGCAAAAGGCTCTAGCAGAATAATATCAATGTATTCCTGAATTAGAAGCATAGCTAATTTGGGGCAGTTATGTCAACAGCCTAAGGTCAATGTCCTATTTACAGTCCTAGCCCAATGTACTCTTGGTGTGGGGTCTAAAGTAGTCAAAACTCTTTGTGAGTAAGGGGTTATTTGTTCTCCAGTAAGTTTGGGTGGCTTACATTAGCAGTAGATGTGACCTAGTGAAATAGATTTTTTGTACAAGGTTATTAACAATGTGTGCTTTATACAATTTTAATAAAATCTTACCTCATTCAACCAGTCCAGCAGTATAGCTCTCATCCGGGGTTGTAAGTTGGGGTGGTTGTCAAACATGTTAGGGTTCTTCTTTTCACAGGATCGTCTGTCACACTCGCACATACTGTTCCACACATCATTGGGGTCTCCCCAGGAGAGGCCTGGCAGAGGACACTTGCGTTTGGGCAGAACAGGGCAGGCAGGCTTGTTGGGGCTGTAAGATAAGGCTTGGTTCAATACTGCAGTTTCGAGGAGACTCAGGCAAGAAGATGATAGGGTGGGTTGTCTGCGGACTGCTAAAAGGTTCTTGAAAATAGAGGAACAAGGTCACAGAGCCTGGTGATGTCTGTTACTGCTTTGCATTTTGTAGTTGTCTCTAGGTGAACCCTGATAATGTCTTGAATGTGAACCTAGGATAGAGAAGTGATCTATAAATATCTCCTGATTAGAAATGGAGCTGATCTCAAAACCCAGTTTTTTAGAGATAATTGTCTAATTATAAACTCATTGACACAACTAGTAGTTCATGAAATTAACTGTTCGATAATCTAAGTTCGATGTATATTGCAATTTCAGAATCAATGCAGATTCTACATAATAAGAGTGTGACCAGAAATAAGTGGTCTACAATTCCAATTGATGAAGTATATAAGCTGGCATTTATTAGTCACAGTATGCAACAGCCCACCTATTATTCTAAAAATAGTTGACACTGAATAGCTCTTTGCTAAAAATATTTTTATGGTTTGAAATTGAGAGGCATATGATATTTTAGGGGGATCTTTGCAAATTTATTGGGTACTCACTTAGATCTCTTGTTGGAATGAGGGGTGGACTCCCCCCTGGCAACATTCTCAAGTGGGCTAAGCACACAGGTCTCAGGCTGACTGGGAGGGCTGAGGAAGCTGTCTGCATTGTATTCCAAGTCTGTGAACACACTCCTCGGCTGCTCTACATTCTCAAACTGAGACCCCTCATCCTCACTGGAGCAGGATGATGATTCCACAACCACATTCTGTGCTGGCTCGTCTTTCAACTCAACTTCAAGCTTAGGAGACACTTTCGCTGGTGGCTGATTCTCCAGCTACAAACATAGAGTAAGTTAGTGTAAGTATATTGCAGGCCTCAATGTTATGAATAAATTAGGAAGGGTACAGACCTCATCATCAGACGAATTCCTTCTACGTTTTAAGTTCAAACGTTTCTCACTGGCTTCATAGGATGAACTGTGAACAAGTGTCACTGGCAATAAGTAAACAAACCCCACCAAGGTCAGAATCTCATTGAATATGAATTGGTCATGTACATACCCAGTTTCAGCCATTGTAGCTGGGACAAGAGGCCTGGCACGCTATTTCTAGAGCCTAAAACATAACGTTGATTCAGTACACCTGTTCGTAAGTTCATTTCAAGTTGAGGAAATAAGCGTAAATGCCTCTAAATTACCGCATGTCATGTTCAGTATTCAAATAGGGTTATGTCACTTGACGACCGTAATTGAGGGCAAATTTCCAATTTTATCGCAAAGCACATGTGCCTCACATCAGTAGGAAGCATTCAGGAAGAGCATACACCCCGAAAGTACACTAAATCAGGGCTCAAACACGCCAAGCCGAGGGCAGTTCCCTCGGCGTGCCCCCTGCTGATTGGCGGGAGATTTTTTTCGAGACGTTATTTTAGATAGTAATATGCAAATAAATTATGTTTTTGCGTATTTCACATTCACTTCGGTTCATAATCTATCGATTAGAAGACAGGAAACTAAAAATTTGGATGATCAGCTGCCGTAAAAAATGCCACGAATCCGTCACAATCGCGCGCGAAAAACCTCCCGTCAGCCATTAGACACGTCGCAAGCTTGGGTTTCTTGGCACTTCCACAAAAGGAAATTGATATAAATAGTTCATGAACATCAACGCATTCTTGGATAAGATATATTTAATTGAAATACCACTTTTAGGGCCGTAAAAAGTCTTCAAATACGACACAATCGTTAGCCATATAATTGGCTTGGCTTATCGCCCACCAAAGGTTTCTAACCTATTTACTACATGAAGATCTAAAATACCCAAACTATGATTTAAAGCAAAAGACGTCCCATTATCTCCAGCTTCTATCCATTACATGATAACATACCTGGTCATTCACAAATTAATCCAAATCAAGTGAAACTTATTTCCTCAAGCACAAGATACGTGGGGTGATTTTACAACACGATTTCTCGTATTACAGCGTACTAATTTCACAGTCATGTAATATTGTCACGAAACCTAGATAGGCTAGCTACACTTTAGGAAAGAATCTAATTTTACATGTTCTTTTCCAGGCTTTTCACGGCTCGATAACGCCCGGCTTTCCGCGCGAAAATGTCGCGGCAATTCCTAGCTACTCCGCGGCTTCACAAGTGACTATCTTCACGTTTGTTTCTTCTGAAAACGGACGTCATTTACAAGAGCGGTTTCATTCTACGCAGAAAAACATATTGACAATTTGGAATGCGCAACTTCTGAAAATTCAGAAAGTGAAAAAATCCAAATTCTATGCATTTTATTATTCAGAATTCAGGTTTATTTTTAAAAAAAACTTTGTTAAGCCTAAAATTTAGGGGGGGAAATTTCGTTTGGTGATTGTTAACTAATTTGCATGATGTGAGGGGTAAAAACTAGTTTTGAATAGCTGCTAATAATAGCATGTTGCTGGATTTCATAGTAAATGTCTCTAAAATACTATCTAACTTAATAAAAAATATTAATTATGTTACGTGAAATGGAGCCAAAACCATAAATCATTGCTTGCTAGTGATTGGCGGAGCTGCGAAAACAGTGATCAGCAGTGCCAACTGTACTCAGCGTAATTTTGTTTCAATGTTGGTCAACATGAAATGACTATGCTCACGCCGGAATACAGCTGGGCGCCAGCTGATAGAAAATTATGTGCGAGAATGAGAAAAACTTGCGCGAAATAACGATTTGATTGTAGAGAATGTTATTGTAATTAGTGTTGAAATCAATTTAGAAAGCCGTGGAAACATAATTAGCAATGGCTGCACAAAATATTGCTGTGAAATTATGCGGCGTTCTTCAAGCTCAAGGCGATCAAGGTTTGTGAAAATGCCAATCAATATTTCTGTATGAACAAGGAGTAGAACGATTGTTTTTTTTACTTCTAAAGGCATCATTATTACAGAGGTAACAGCACGAGAATGGCGTTTAGTAGGACAAGAACAAGACGGTTCGCAGCTCTTGACCTGGGTATCAGACGTCGGCAGCAATGAAGTTCTAAACATTGGAGTTTACACCAACAGAACCAAAACACTGGCCACCTTACACAAGTATGATGAAAAACTGAACATTATTCAGGCTTCTGTTAACGCGACCAGAAGTTTACTTGTGTATGTTGTGAAGAAGTTGCCCACTGAAGATTCTGAGGTCAAGGAACCTTTATACTGTCCCTATCTGATATGTATGCTGCCTGATAAGAAGAGTGGTCCTGAAGAGGTGGAACAGGGTTCAACTAAGCAGATAATGGTGCAGTATGTGTACGGGAAGAGTAATAAGTACAGTCCTGGAATCAGAAATGACAGATTCTTGCTGTTTAAACACTTGGAATGTAAGAAGCCTTATATACACTTTATTATATAGGGTGATACAAAACTACCCATGAAGCCGAAAGGAGGTTAAATTGGGCCTTTTAACGAGTCCATCCACATCTTGTACATGATAGCTTACTAGGGTTTTGGCTTTGATAATTACTTATATTTTTTACAGGGTTTTTTTTGTAACACATTGTATAATAATAATCTATTTTGGAAACACAAACTTTTTGCCAATAAGATTTGAATAGTGATATTTTTTTTCACACAGCATATTCTTAACCCACATTAAATGAAAATTGTTATTTGTAGGTATTAAGATTTACCGCTCACCAATGTTTTTGAATGAATGCGATGATGGGACCGATAAATGGGGCTTTGATGGCATTTATCCAGAGCCCGAGACTATTGTCAAAGTGTTCTCCTGGGCCCAATGGGACTGTGTTAATCAGGTAAAGAATTTCTATCATAAAGTTTATGTAAGCACCTCTTATTTCACATCTATCTATGCTCAATGTTTGCTGTAAGAGAACTCTTTTTAGTGTTAAGCTCGCCTTTGTAAACATCTTAATTTTAATTTTTTAAATGTATTGTTCTATGTGATTTCTCTGTTGGATGCCCTAAATAAATAAAATAAAATAAAATAAAATATGTACCTACAATAAAGAATATAGAAAGTTTGTAGCAATTAGGGCTACAGCTATTCCTGTTCTATTAATACATAAATTGGTCAAGTTGTCATAAATTACAATGCTTAAAAATATATTAACAGGTATCTTGTAGGAATGCATCTTCTTAATTATATAAATGAAATGGGTATCGCGATTACATTTTCTTATATTTCCTGACTTTCGACCGTGTACCAGCCGTGGTCGCAGACAGACTGTGAAATATTAAACAAAAAGTAATCGTGATAAATGCCTTTTATCAATATAATTATGCATAACAATCGCTTTATTGTAGCTATGTTTTATTTTCAAGGTTTTGTACTACATACACTATCGGCAGCCGACGCAAAGCTTCGCGGAAGGGGAAGAAGTGAAGTCTCCGTGTGAAATGACGCCGACATTATCTGCATTTCAATTCCATGCTGATCTGCCCTATGAGACTGTGGTGAGTTTATTTTATACACAAACATTCGGTAATTTTAAGGGACCATCAAATTTCGAGAGTGGCAACTAGATACGTGATCACTACTCCTTTTGAGTATCATTTATTTGTTGCCCTGCATCTATCAACTCGTGGCATACAGATTTTAAGCCGGGACAGTTATTTCACAGCACCCACACTCTTATTTAACCCGAAATATAGAACGCTGGTTAACAGCAGCAAAAACTGGCATGGTGGTAGTACCCCGGACAAGCCCGCCACAAATTCAACGTTAAAAATCATTTATTCAGTTGTATCACAAGGTGCGTGATTCTTGTGATGCCACTGAATAAAGAAATATTTGACTTTGACTTTGATCGCTTTGAAACGTCCTAAAGCTAGGTGAGTCGAGATGATAGTTCCACGCAATCAAACCTAGAACAGGCAACAAACTACGGCTTGGTTCCTACCGTTTTGTTCCTCAGCTAAACATCCCGCTAAGCCTCCCCCACGTGTCGGGTTCGGCGGAGGGTGCTGCGTGCGGGGCGTATGAAGACGACGCAATCCCACTGCGGGTTCACGACTGCAGTCTGGATCTGCAGATCGTTTGTGACCAGAGAGGGATCCTGTGCATCTGCCATCATTATTTGTACAAGGTATACCTCCTTGCATAGTCTGCCCCCTCCTATTTTAAAAACATTCGAGAACGATCCCGATCGAAAATTTAAAACAAACGAAGAATTGAAATCAAAACAAAAGCATGAGAGAAATTCACACGGAACCAGAACTGTGGGTCGTGCAATTTCGTTCAGAATCTGCTGAGTATTCAATTTTGAATTCAAAAATTTGAAAATCGAACGCTGATACAGCGATCATTTGAACGAACCGTGTTGCAGGAATAGACCCGCTGATCGCGAACGATTCCGAATGTTTCAAATGCTGGTCATAAGAATCGAGGAGTCATTTCTTGGTCCTTTGACTATTTGATGGCATATTCAGCTGTGTTCTTCCGACCTTCGAAAGCCACGCTGTCAGTGTATCTGCTATAGCCGTTCTTACTTCTTAGCTCTACTCTAGCAAACAAATTTACTTTGAGAGTATTTTTTTTTCTCTCTATAGAAAAGCATAGGTAGGTATGTCTAATCTCTTCTTTTTTTTCTTTTCTTTCTTTTATTTGTATTTATTTAAACGCAGCCTCTGGACGATTCCACCACATCCCTGATCTTAGAAGACAGCGTAGATCTCAAAGATTCTGGCGTGAACTTCGCGTATTCCATAACGCTGCTGCAGCACGGATGCGTGGTTCACACGGTGGTGCCAGATCTACCCTGGTCTTTGGCTAAGTCCTTGAGGCCTTCCTACACTCTTTATGCTGGTGAGTTCAACATTTGCGCCACACTGTAAAAAGCTGTCTACATCAGTTTCTCTTACTTTTTATGACTCAATAATACGAACGAAAGTTAGCCGGGGTCAATGTCAATTAAATGTTTTAAAGAGGAAAGATTTGTATTTTTAATAAACACAAAAACTGATCTGATTTCGAAAATTCTTTCTCAATTGGAAAGCTACATTCACCCTGAGTAACATAGGCTATATATTTATGTGTTTAAAATATAAATGTCCACCAAACTAAAATAATCCATGAAAAATTTCGACGGCGTAAACTACATTCAAGAATAGTTTGTAAAAAGAACCGATGTCTGCCAACAGAAGAATTATAAAATCAACGTACAAAGATCTATTACTTATTTCAGACAATCATCTCCTAGTAAAAATCCCAATGCTGTACACGCATTTAATCGACATAAGTCTCTACCATGAGCCATGCTGTCACATCGTCATCCCCATGGAGGAAAGCGAAAGTGGACCCACCCTGGCGCCAATACTCGGCTGGGGTACCCACGGCATGGTCGACCTCAAAACCCTAGACGTGGTCACATTGACAGTTGCTGATAAGGATATAGCAGCGACTTTTAAGAGCAACACAGCTATTGAGAATAAACTGGCGATCATTCATTATTTGATACAGCATGAGGGTAACTTCGATCTGGCTGAAGAGGTGAATATTCAATTAATAAATTATGTTATCACCACAAGAGAATAATAATTATATCAGCAACCTGGCCATCGTACCAAGCTCTGCTTAGTTTGGGGCTGGATATAGTGTTGTCTGGATTGTACACAATATTTATTTATTTATTTTTATGAAATAATATATTTTATTTACAACAGAATATACATTATTTACAAAAACTATTACTAAACAACATGAAATACCTAATTAAAAAGAAAAAATAAAAATTACATTTTATAAGAAACTAGAAAATTTTATATGAACTCTGTTTTCCACCTGTAGGTATTACAGGTAGAAAACAGAGTTCAGATCACCGACCGCAGGCAATGTGCCCAAAAGGCTGGCAACGTTACCTCTTTGAATAGCTAAGCTAATTCTTTGTCCTAGGTAAGCGCCAGCCCTTTGGTCACCAGTCTCAACCACCAGCCTCTTGGATAATTCTTCGAATAGAAGCCACGCCTCTGGACCCCATGGTCCTAGCGTTTCCACCCCAAAAGGCAGAAATATGTATCCATCGCCGATTGATGCATATTTCCGCCTTTTGAGGTTTTCCGCTGCCGTTGCCGCCGCGCCCGCCGCTCTTGAAGTGGACGATACGTGTGAGGCAGCCAACGTATCCACGCAAGTAGCGTCCCACACCAAAGGCCTGCCCCGACTCCAAGGTATCAACGACATCCCGTCGGGTCTCTTTCCATCATCACGTGTGATACCGTTCGGCTCAAGAATGGCCGGCACGTGAATGGTGGCTAGAGCCCTACGGATAATGTCGTTGAGGCTTGCATGACGGGATTGGCGGCCTGCACTGCGGCGACAGGACAGTCCGTGGTGACCATGCCGGTCAACGGAGCTGCCGCAGTGGCACTGATGGGGTTCATTGGTGGTGGCTCCAATTCGAATGCTGACAGCTAAAGAAAATGTGGTGTTATCCAAGAGTGTTCCAATATTGGCAGAAGGCAGTGCATGGAGCCAGAAACCAGATTCCCGAGTGCCAGAGGCAATGAGGCGAGCCCTTTCTGCTAGCGTAGAAGCCGACTTTAAAAGTTCTTCTTGCAGCATCTTGCATATAGGCTCATCCCATTGCCTCTGTAGATAGGGTTTCTCGGGAATGGTTTCTGCAGGGCAAATTAAACTCCAAGCGCTCTTAGCCTCATCTATTGAATTTATTTTAATATTTCCCAAAGATGGAAAAATAATTTTTAAAAATAATTTATTTGTGCTATGAACCGAGGATATATATGGGTAGAGTGACCGGGACATTGGGCCACGCAGTTTTATCATTCAAAACCGCAGACGAATTGATTTTACAAAAAAATATTATTTTTCTTTAGCCTTTACGAGTATTCTTTATCTAACTTTGTTTATCGCTGTAACTATTAACTTGAAGCGAGATTTCAGCAACCACATTTATTTCAGCTAATATCCTGGATGTGCCTGAACCAGCGCTGCGGCCTGGGTGGTTTCCAGCGCGTATTGCAGGAGTATTTGGTCGGAGCTACGTTTGCCCTCACTCGTCGCTCGCTGCCTACATCTGCCCTGCCTCTTATGAAGATGCTGCCTTTCACTCAGCACTTGAAGTTCGCTGATGTCAAGGTTAGGACATTTTTTTCTAACCCATAAGTTTTTTTAAATTGAGAAAAAAAACCTCTCTTGTTAACCTAACAAAATATTTCCATTAGCAAAAATTGAGTGGACGTGAACGTAACGAACAGTCAGTTCTGATTTAATTAATCATGACATGAATGTAGAAGAGTAGGGTTGCCCGCACCCCATGACCCGATGACTTCATTAAAATCGCGGAAAGTCGGGAGGTAGAGGTAGAGAAGTTAAACCTGTTGGTCCCTGCTTCAATGGTGCTGCGTCGGTTCTATTATAACTGGTCCAAACCTTGACAAAAGCTTTAGAGCGGCTCAAAACACCCATCGCCAGAGCTCCTCATACGAAGTCATTTAGTTCTACGTCACAACAGGTCTAAGCGGCCTAAACCTCCATTATCAGGACTCACCAGAGGTGGCTGACCTCTGGTCAGTTGTGATGATGGAACTCTGAGTTCTGATGATGGTCAGATCTGATGAGAAACGGGTGGCCTAAAAGCTCATAGGGACTCGTCATAACTTGCAGGTTCGCGACATGTGCGTATCAGTATCCCAGGACACGCTATGGAATAGCGCGTGCGTGGTCCTCGCGCCACGACAGCGCGTGTGTCAGTTCGCGGAGGACGTGTGGACGCGTCTGTGGGCCGCGCTCACGCAGCGCGCGCCCCGCCGGCTGCGGCCGCACCAGGTGCAGGACAAGCTGCGAGTCAGCCTGCATTGCTATCAGGTACAGAGAAGAGGGGAGAGAAGAGGAAACAAGTGGGGGTAGGGTGTCAGGGCTGTGCCCTCTTACCCTGGCTTTTCTGCGTCCATAGCTATGGGCGTGTCTGTGGGGGCTAGCGATTTACATATTTGGCCACACCTTCATCGGTGCCACCTTAGTTGCCGACGCGATCAGGCCCTGCTAGGTGAGACCCCTGATTACTTACGAGAGGCCCAGCAAGCCGGTATGCGGTTGAGGCAGTGGCCACCGGTGTTGGTGTCCGCGTTGATATGGATTCTTCTGTTGCCAGCTCTCTGGATTAAGGTTTCATTTTTCGATTTCCTGGCTCGTCTGGGAGCCTGGCATGCAGCAGGGCGATGCCCCTGAGATGGTCACGGCCCGACGCATTCGTTATCTCAAACATCCACGTGGTGATCCTCGGGTTGAAGATGTCTAGCTTCTCATACTCCAAGTCTGTTTCAATGGTGGCTTTTCTCACGTAACGCGGCGCTCCGACTGTCTTCCTAAGCGAGATGTTTTTAGGGTTCCGTAGCCAAATGGCAAAAACGGAACCCTTATAGATTCGTCATGTCTGTCTGTCTGTCTGTCTGTCTATCTGTCTGTCTGTCCGGCCGTGTCACAGCCATTTTTCTCCGAAACCATAAGAGCTAGACTGATGAAACTTGGTGAGTAGATGTATTCTGTGAACCGCATTAAGGTTTTTATACAAAAATAGAAAAAAAACTATAAATTTTGGGGGTCCCATACTTGAAACTGAAACTCAAAAAATTGTTTTTCATCGAACCCATACGCGTGTGGTATCTATAGATAGGTCTTCAAAAATTATGTTGAGGTTTCTAACATCGTTTTTTTCTAAAACTATAAATTTTGGGGGTCCCCATACTTAAAACTGGAACTCAAAACAATTTTTTTCATCGAACCCATACGTGTGGGGTATCTATGGATAGGTCTTCAAAAATGATGTTGAGGTTTCTAACATCGTTTTTTTCTAAACTGAATATTGCGCGAGAGACACTTCCAAAGTGGAAAAAAGTTGGTCCCCCCCCCTCTAACTTCTAAAGTAAGGGAATGATAATACTAAAAAAAATATATGTTGTACATTACTATGCAAACTTTCAGCGATATTTGGTTTGAACGAGATCTAGTCAGTAGTTTTTTTTTTATACGTCATAAACCGTAAACCGCAATTTACCTTTCGACGAACTACAAGAACCTTATTATGTTACATCAAGTAACATAATATAAAGGTTCTTGTAGTTCGTCGTGCTACGGAACCCTTCATGGGCGAGTCCGACTCGCACTTGGCTGCTTTTTTATTTTATTATAATGTTCACAAATTGAAATGTGCTCATCACTTACATCTAAAATACTTCACTGACAACAAATTCGGCGCAGTTTCTAATAGCAGTGAACACAACATGCGTTGTGTGTGCGTGCGTTTTCCTTGGAGGCGGTCTTGGTTTACTTTGGTCAGGAAGGGGGCCCATTTGGCAACACTGCCAGTCCCATTGACCAGTATGCGTGTGGTCCGTTCCAGCCGGAAGCCCTGTCCCGCAGCAGTACGCCGCTGTCCCCGCTGGGAGGCGCGCCGCCGCTGGGCCTGCCCGCGCGCCGCGCCTCGCTCGCCAACAACCAGGATCTGCTGCCGTTCTTCGAGATCGATATCTGCACGGCCAGCAAGCAGGAACATGTCATCGCTGCGGTACGTTCTTATAGCCCCTTCCCACCGGTGTGTGATATCGCGCACGGAGGCGGATCAGCTCGCACAACACACTATGGGAACGGTCTCGTGCGCCGAGGTGCGCGGTAGCACAGGAGCCCTTTCTGTGTGCGTTGCAGTGCGTCGTCGTCGGCTGTGCGTGATGATCTGCAGAATCACGCACCGTAGGAAGGCAGCATTACACATATCACTGACTAATTATATGAAAGAAACTGGTATTTATCGCGATAAAGGCAATCGTGATAAATACCTGTTTCTTACACATCGCGTTAATTTAAAAAGTGCTATAATACTGACTAGACCCCAATCCGTTTACTGGAAACTAACTACTATACAGCTATAATATGTCATTATACAGGGTGTCCCATAAGTCAACGTCCAGCCGAAAACGGGTAATGCGCCAAGTCATGACAGTTATCAGAAAAATATAAAAAAAAATATTTGCTAAGAAACTTTTGAGTTATGAGTATTTAAAAAAAACAGGAAAAACTGACACCCTGTGATGATCTTTTAAGTCCTGTGACTACAAATATTAACTTTTCATTTAACTTTTTTCTGCAACGTAAGCATGAATAACCCTTCTGTAAATTACAATTCAAAATTAAGCCATAACTGCCTCAGTTTTTAATGAAATCGTGGAGTTTTGGCCAACGTTTCATTTCAGATAATTACATCACCCAACTTTAACCGTCTGTACTGCAAAAAAAATGTACTACACTATCATGGCATGTAATTTTAAAAATTGGCGCATTTATCCAGGATTCCAAAATGGTATAATACTTGCTAGAGTACTTCTTAGTTTTGGAAATAAAAAATGTTTTTTCAACTAAACCGGATTTCCAATCAATTTTATTTCAATAGATAAAATGTTTGTACCCTTTAAATGACGGACTTAAAATGCCTACGCTGTGTTTTTAAGTGACTCACAATTCACAGGTACAAGTAAATACCATTTCGACAATGCAAGTAAACAGATAGAGCCACCATCTTGTCGAAAGAGTAATAACCATGGGTGTTCAAGTAATTTGTTAGTTTTAGGTGAAAGTTTGAAATAAAATTCAATCATAGGATTTCTTCAATCGTGATTTTAATTTAACTACATCAAGGATTTACAGCAAATGTTCAAACTGTTAGCCTTCAGCAGTAATGCAAGCTCTGCATTTCCTTAAAAAAATCTGCTGTCTGTAAAGTCAGCTAACAGAAGACAGTTGAACGTGACAACGTCATACAGCTGTCCACGCGGACGCATCGCTCACTCAAGTAGGAGAGAGACCGATGTCGAACGCTGCCGAACGCGGAGGCCGATTGTGCCTCTTTGTCGCTCGCTCCGCGCTCTCACTTGCACTTCAAGTATTAAATGGAACGCCTCAGAGCGAGGTAACGCCGCATGAGTCATGTTTTTTCGTACGAGCAGCCGGCTCCATCGAATTATAAGACGTTATCACGTCAAAAACCATGTAATAAGACCGGCGACGGGCGAAGGCAAACTTTAGATTGAAATCACGATTGAAGTAATCTTATGATTTAATTTTATTTCAAACTTTTACCTAAAACTAACAAATTACTTGAAAACCCATGGTTATTACTCTTTCGACAAGATGGTGGATTTATCTGTTTACTTGCATTGTCGAAATGGTATTTACTTGTACCTGTGAATTGTGAGTCACCTAAAAACACGGCGTAGGCATTTTAAGTCCGTCATTTAAAGGGTACAAACATTTTATCTATTGAAATAAAATTGATTGGAAATACGGTTTAGTTGAAAAAACATTTTTATTTCCAAAACTAAGAAGTACTCTAGCAAGTATTATACCATTTTGGAATCCTGGATAAATTCGCCAATTTTTAAAGTTACATGCCATGATAGTGTAGTACATTTTTTTTGCGGTACAGATGGTTAAAGTTGGGTGATGTAATTATCTGAAATGAAACGTTGGCCAAAACTCCACGATTTCATTGAAAACTGAGGCAGTTATGGCTTAATTTTGAATTGTAATTTACAGAAGAGTTATTCATGCTTACGTTGCAAAAAAAAGTTTAATGAAAAGTTAATATTTGTAGTCACAGGACTTAAAAGATCATCACAGGGTGTCAGTTTTTCCTATTTTTTTAAAATACTCATAACTCGAAAGTTACTTAGCAAATATTTTTTTATATATTTTTCTGATAACTGTCATGACTTGGCGCATCACCCGTTTTCGGCTGGACGTTGACTTATGGGACACCCTGTATATTCGTCAAAAATCACGACACAGCGTAACACGCTGACCCGCGAAAACATGGACAGATTATTGTGCGGTTTGCACGGAACCGTGTAATGGGTGTAGATTGATGATAATCCTTGTTGGCAATAAAATATTTCTATGTATGTATGGCTTTATCAGAACCTGCGCGAAGTGAGCGTACACTTGATGCGGGAGTTATCCGAGAACCCCCCGGGGTCAGTGTCCCCGGGGGCCCGCGGGGGCGGCGTGGAGAGCGGCGTGCACGCGGTGAGCACGCGCTGGGCGGCGGCGCAGCTGGACGCGTCACGCGCGCTGTGCCGCGCCGTCACGCGTCCGCTAGCCGCCTCGCCCGCGCACAACCAGCATAGGGGATTCACATTCATGTATTGACTTTGATATGTGTGGTTTTCTTTTTTTGGCTTCGGTTTTTGTTTTTGTTTTTGTTTTGCTAGTTTGTTTGTGATTGAATGCCTGCACACCTAGGTCGCTGGCGTCGGTGATCAGTGAAACGCTGTCAAATTTGACAGCGTTTCATTGATCACTATCGCCAGCGAACTAGGTGTGCGCAGGCCTTGAGGTTTTAGACACGTTTTATGGGATTCACAGTCATAAATTCATATTGATGCGTGTGGATTTTTTAGCTTCGGTTTTTGTTTTGTTTTTGCTAGTTTGTTTTTGGTTTGTTTGTGATTGAGGTTTTAGACACGATTTAGGGTTTAGGGGATTCATATTCATGAATTGATAATATACGTGTGGATTTTTTGGCTTCAATTTTTGTTTTGTTTTGCTAGTTTGTTTTTGGTTTGTTTGTGATTGAGGTTTTAGACACGTTTTAGGTTATTCGCGTTTATTTCATAATGATTTTTCATTAAAAAATTAAAAAAAATGAGAGCATACCATAAACTTTGAGGGCCATTAAGTTTCTACAGGCTCAGTTCAAAGATTTTATAATGTCCAATAGTTAAGAGCCGAGTGGGATTTGAACTCAACTAATTGGAACTTGGAACCGCT
This sequence comes from Thera britannica, assembly GCA_939531255.2. Taxonomy (NCBI): domain Eukaryota; kingdom Metazoa; phylum Arthropoda; class Insecta; order Lepidoptera; family Geometridae; genus Thera; species Thera britannica. The sequence goes on along the minus strand of OW618046.2, from coordinate 14,335,672 downwards.
TTTATCTTCTGACATTTTCCTAAAGTGTAGTAAACAGTATGTAGTAATCAATAATTAATAAAATGATTTAACCCCAGCGTGAGTATGTATCATCATCATAGTTGCTAAAAAGGGTTGCTGCCATCGTTTATTTTCATCACATTTCTTCGTGTTTTGTTTGGTTTTTAGATTTGTTGTGTGCCTTATTTTATTTTGCATTTAATAGGTGTGTTTTTAAATGAGCTTGTTTTTATTGTGTGTGCGTTTTTGTCAGTCACGGATTGTGCGTTTTTCGATTTGATCACCGCTTTTGCTATGTATGTATTTAGTCATAGGTTTAGTAAATCCAAGGTATCTATCCCCATCAAAACATGAGACCCAAGATCTACGTTCCCCTATTTTTTATAAATATATATATATTTAATAAATATATACAGGGTGGATACGACTGATGAGACAAAAAATAAACTGCACATACTAGGCACCATTTTCAAGCTCTGTACCAAAAATCTTTTAATTAGGAGCAGTAGTTTAGCCGCAAATAATTTTTCAAGTTTTTTCATATTTGGAACACGATGTATTTTTCATAGCAGATGATTACCTATACCTACGAAGCGTATTTGCCACTCCGACGCAAGTAATACACACACAGACTCGCATTTTCACTACGAGAGTGACATAGAGAGAGACAATGACATAGCAAAAATCCCGCGGGTAAAAGAAATAGACATAGGTCAGTGCGTTCTTTCTTATTGCTACCTAACTACTTTCAACTTCAGTTCGCGACCGCTGACCGTTCGGAACGGATGTGCCTACCTACCGGAACACGGAAGCTTACGTTTTTATTTTTACGAATTGAAAGCGAAGGCAATTTGTGATAGGACACTAAATAAGTTTAGGACAGTATTTCTTTTCTCTATTGTGACAGGATACGTAACTTGGGATTATTATTATTTAGTGTTACTGTTTTTATTGTGATTGACTGTTTTTTATTGTGATGTGATGAAGACACGTTATTAAAATTTGGTTTTGTGTGTTCAACAATGCCTCGTGTAACTTACACGGCGTCAGAATACACTGACATGATTTTTATTTACGTTTGTTGTTGTGATCGTACCTACCCAATTCAAAGGCGGCTCAGGCCTCCACTCGCGTCGCGCCAGGTCATCGCCCCGGCCGCCGCGCCGCCTGCCTGGGCATGTCGCGCGCTTGCCGGAGCGCGTTTTACTATCAAGGGTGTTTGCGTTTTACTCGGATCGGTAAGCTATTTAGTTTGTTTGAAATAAAAAAAATCTCATTTTTGTAGCTTTTTATTTTTATACCGTATCGATTTAATACTTAACACGTATAGTGTACGTAGTGTAATTTAATGCCCATCTGTCGTATCCACTCTGTATGTCGATATTCTTACTGATGAGGGCCGTGACCTTTGACACCAAAAAATAAAACAATATAAAATAAGCCTTTATTGCTGTTTTACAATAGTATGTTCCTACTTGCTAACTTATTGCCTAATTAACCAAAATTAAATCTTTGTTTTTCTTATTATTCGGCAAAGTTGTTTGTGTTTCCCCTGTGTTCTGTCTTTTGCGGTCCGAGTCCGAGTCCATTCTGGGCCCGTCACTTTTTTAATATCGTCCTCCCGACGTTTGTGTTGTCTACCTCTGTTTCGTTTATGCGCACTTGTATCCAATTTTAATTAAATACCTAGAGTTCCTGTATCCCCGTTAATGATGGCTATCTCTGTACAGCGATGACATGGACGCGACGCACGCGTTCGTTCTCTTCAAAGCGCTGGAGCAGTACTACCTGGCGGCGGACGGCATCGCGTATCCGCTGCCTCAGGGCTTCACCTCCTTCTTCACGTACCTCGGCTACCGCGCGCTGCCCTTCCACAGCTTCGTGCAGTACGTGCACAGGAACGTCTTCGAACTGCAGATCGATGTTATGAAGGCGATCATCGCTTGTGAGTGCACAGCTCTTTATTAGTGGCGACGAGGTTTTGGTTTTTCTGATTAGACAGATTTAGTGATTTATTATATCGTAATGCGATTGTGCAAATATTTTAATAGGTTATACGCATGGATTTGAACCCTCGATCTTAGAATCAGCAGGCGAAGTCGCTACCACTAAACCAACAGCGCTCACAGTGTGAGTGTGAGGTCTCTCAAACACAGCAGTTTCACTCTAAAATGGCATAAAGGTCGGGAAGTGTCCATGGCATGAAGGTAAGTCTTGAAATTTGTTTGTTTTCAGGCAAGGACGACGATAGCAAGAGGTCCGTGAACAACAAGCTGCGTCTGATCCAGTTGGTGGGCGAGGGTCGCGGGCGGCGCGCGCTGGCCGCGTGGCCGCACCGCGCCGCGCTGCTGCTGCGCGCGCGGGACCACGCCGCCACGCTGCTGTCCGGCAGCGCCGCGCCCTGCGCCCCGCCCCCCGCGCGACACCGGCCCCCCGCCGACACAGGTACTCACGCACCGCGCCGCGCTGCTGCTGCGCGCGCGGGACCACGCCGCCACGCTGCTGTCCGGCAGCGCCGCGCCCTGCGCCCCGCCCCCCGCGCGACACCGGCCCCCCGCCGACACAGGTACTCACGCACCGCGCCGCGCTGCTGCTGCGCGCGCGGGACCACGCCGCCACGCTGCTGTCCGGCAGCGCCGCGCCCTGCGCCCCGCCCCCCGCGCGACACCGGCCCCCCGCCGACACAGGTACTCACGCACCGCGCCGCGCTGCTGCTGCGCGCGCGGGACCACGCCGCCACGCTGCTGTCCGGCAGCGCCGCGCCCTGCGCCCCGCCCCCCGCGCGACACCGGCCCCCCGCCGACACAGGTACTCACGCACCGCGCCGCGCTGCTGCTGCGCGCGCGGGACCACGCCGCCACGCTGCTGTCCGGCAGCGCCGCGCCCTGCGCCCCGCCCCCCGCGCGACACCGGCCCCCCGCCGACACAGGTACTCACGCACCGCGCCGCGCTGCTGCTGCGCGCGCGGGACCACGCCGCCACGCTGCTGTCCGGCAGCGCCGCGCCCTGCGCCCCGCCCCCCGCGCGACACCGGCCCCCCGCCGACACAGGTACTCACGCACCGCGCCGCGCTGCTGCTGCGCGCGCGGGACCACGCCGCCACGCTGCTGTCCGGCAGCGCCGCGCCCTGCGCCCCGCCCCCCGCGCGACACCGGCCCCCCGCCGACACAGGTACTCATACTCACGCACCGCGCCGCGCTACTGCTGCGCGCGCGGGACCACGCCGCCACGCTGCTGTCCGGCAGCGCCGCGCCCTGCGCCCCGCCCCCCGCGCGACACCGGCCCCCCGCCGACACAGGTACTCACGCACCGCGCCGCGCTACTGCTGCGCGCGCGGGACCACGCCGCCACGCTGCTGTCCGGCAGCGCCGCGCCCTGCGCCCCGCCCCCCGCGCGACACCGGCCCCCCGCCGACACAGGTACTCACGCACCGCGCCGCGCTACTGCTGCGCGCGCGGGACCACGCCGCCACGCTGCTGTCCGGCAGCGCCGCGCCCTGCGCCCCGCCCCCCGCGCGACACCGGCCCCCCGCCGACACAGGTACTCACGCACCGCGCCGCGCTACTGCTGCGCGCGCGGGACCACGCCGCCACGCTGCTGTCCGGCAGCGCCGCGCCCTGCGCCCCGCCCCCCGCGCGACACCGGCCCCCCGCCGACACAGGTACTCACGCACCGCGCCGCGCTACTGCTGCGCGCGCGGGACCACGCCGCCACGCTGCTGTCCGGCAGCGCCGCGTCCTGCGCCCCGCCCCCCGCGCGACACCGGCCCCCCGCCGACACAGGTACTCACGCACCGCGCCGCGCTACTGCTGCGCGCGCGGGACCACGCCGCCACGCTGCTGTCCGGCAGCGCCGCGCCCTGCGCCCCGCCCCCCGCGCGACACCGGCCCCCCGCCGACACAGGTACTCACGCACCGCGCCGCGCTACTGCTGCGCGCGCGGGACCACGCCGCCACGCTGCTGTCCGGCAGCGCCGCGCCCTGCGCCCCGCCCCCCGCGCGACACCGGCCCCCCGCCGACACAGGTACTCACGCACCGCGCCGCGCTGCTGCTGCGCGCAACACTAGTAGTAGCGCGCTGCTGCTGTGCTGCAGGCACTTTTTGGGCAAATTGGAAGACGCCCTAACTCTATTTACTTGATCAGGATAATAAATTAATATCTTATCATTCATGTAGCCATTCGGCATGTCTTCGTAGAACCTTATAAGTTCAAAAACTCGTATCTTGCCTCGTAATTCTCTCTTTGAGGTACAATTTTAATCTTTAACTAGTGACCCGACAAGGAAAAAATTAAAATAACTTAGTATTTTATTTATCTTTCAGGCTTAGCCGCGCTTCCTTCTGGTGAGCGTCTGTCCCCGCTGGACACATTCCTAGATCTGCTCACTGCCAAGGCCAGCCTCAACGAACTGGACTTCAATCTCATCATAGAAGCCACTTTAGCATCTGTGCAACAAGAGGCAGCTGCCTAGACTTACGATAGACGGGGATTACCTATGCATAGAAAATAACCCCCTTGGTTATTTTGTATGCATAGGTACTCCTCCGAGTGGCCAAAAGACTTGTAGCCCGCGCAAGACGCGTGACTGATGGAGGAAAATGTAAAAAAAAATGACAGGAAATAATCTTCCAATGACAAAACTATTCTTTCATCAAAAGCGAAGCAAGTTCGATTTGCCCATTCATTATTGTGATGAGGAGATTATTTCTAGTCTATTTTTTTTTAATTCTGCCATCAGTCGTGTAGAGTTATCTTGCACGTAGTCTACCGGCCTGTTAAGTTAGAAGAACGAAATGATTCATTCATTTCAAATGAATAAGGTTTTGTTTCTTGAGTACCTACTTGATGTGGTGAGAGACAGTGAGTATAGTAAGTATTTTGTAGCATGTTCTTATACTAGACGTTATGTTTATACCTTTTTTTTATGTTTCTGTGTGACTTGGCTATCTTTAGTTTTAGGATTGTCTAACTTGAGGGTACATTGACCTTAAGCCCAATACCCAGTAGCATGATTTGAGGACTGAAATGATATTACAATTTGTTAGTATTATTCTTTTGTTAGATTATTTTTGTTATTCTTGTTTTGTTATTCTATTTACTTGTTACTGAGATATAAATCAAGACAAAATAAGACATTCCTTTTCGAATATTTAGAATTAGTTTTACCTAGTTTGTAAGCATATTTGTGTGAAACCAAAACAAGCACAAAGATTTTTGTAATTATGAAATTTGAATTAGACATTCCATTAAGCATCTAGTGATTTTAGTGCAATATATAAAATAAGTACGCGAAAGTAACCTTTTGAGGCGCACCTAAGTCTTTCATCACACTTGGTTTGATCGCGGCATCAAGAGAGTGCAATATTTAAACCTATTGAAATTAAAACATTTTGATATCATGACAATGTATTTTATTGTTTTTGCCTACCACTTAATAAAAGATAAAGTACTTATGAAACTATGGCTAGTAATCTTAGTTGTAAAATGGATTGTATGTCACCCAATGAGCCCTTTGCTGGTCTTTGTCATCGGAATGTGATGTAAACAAGGATTTATACACTTCACTGCTCTGGGGATCATTAGCTACACTGTAGGATTTCTTAGTTTTCTTATATGATGGATCTTGCTGAAGTTCTGTTGAGGACAGAGCTCTTTTTGATGACCCGAAATGACCTCGAGCAATCTTATTAGGGTTAAACTTTGGCAGTGAAAGTGGTATGGTGTCAACAATTTCTTTTTTCATAGCGTTACTTGAACTTGGTCCTGCTTCTGCTTCCAACTTGACTTCTTTGTCATGGATTTCTGTAATTTCTGTGGTTTCTGAAGTTGAAGGTGTTGAGGGTTCAGCTTTGACTTCAACTTTTTCAGTTTTGTCTACCTTGGATTTGGATTTCTTGGTGCTTTTTCGACTGGCTACCCTTACAGCCATCTTCTCTTCGAGCAGTGCAATGTCTTCATCTGTGCCATTGAGGACTACTGTGTCATTGCTTGTGAATGGTGTTTGGCACTGAAAAGGAAGGTGATGTAAACAGATTAAAGTATAATTTAAGTTTAAGTTTTGGTGAAAGTTCATTTTGAATCATTAGAACTAACTTTTTCGGCATTCTTACCATGTGACAAAGATTCTGCTTGACCTCCTTTAGAGCTCTCTCAGCGAGCACGCAGCCACAGCTCCACAGGAACACAAATCTGAATTTTCCAGACATCTCGATCCCACTGATGGGGCAGATGTAGGGAGCATTGCCCTCACCCACTGCTCCATCAGTGTGGTCTGTCGGCACGTAGGCCGGATTCTTGATGAGATTCAGGTCTTTGATGTCCTGAAAATAGATATTAAATGGATGATTTTGATCTTCTAGATTTTGTCAGCTAATATAATTTCTATGAAGTTTCTTGTGCTCACCTTTAAGTTCTTGATGTGGCTAATGGAGTCAGGCTTACTATCTTTATCGATCAACGCCTCGAGGACTGAGCTCTTTGTGTACAGCCTTCCGAGGCCGCAGGCCACTATGGGTTCCTGCAGCGGCTGCTGAGACAACGCGCAGTTACGCCACTTGAACGAGCGATCTGAATCCTTGTCTTTCTAGAAGAAACATGGATAAAGCTGGTAAATAATCAACAACTACACGAGTACATGTAAAGTGGATTAAATACTTTGTGGTGAGTGGTTTGCATACCTGTTCTGGCTTCTTTTTTATGCGTACCAGCTCATCCCGGCGCGGAATAGTTCCGCCATCACAACCCATTGCTGTTTTTCAATATTCCGATCGAGCTTTTGTTTATTTTTGCTAATAAATTAAAATTTATTTCATTTTAGAAGGTTGACTTGACATTTTATATTAGATGGGATGAATGAATGAATGCTAAAGAGACAATGGCACTGTCATGTTGTCCGTCACGCACGTCACATACAAATTCACAGACTATTTGAGGTCCTCTTTTTATCTGCTACCACAGACTAAACTTGCTTTGCGAATAATGTGACTTCACTTCTTCTTCTGCCTGGCTGCTCATGACATTGAAGGCTAGCACGCTAGCTTGGCTTGCTGTGCTGTCGCTTGTCAACACAAAATGTCAAAATCACGTGGTTTGTTTATATTTTCAATGTAAGGTTAAATTGTAGTTCTAGGGTTTTTTGTTTATTGTGCTAAAATTTCGTTAGTTGCTGTGCTGCGGAATGCTTGAAGTTATAGCAGGACGAGTGCCAGAGAATGGTATGGATTGTGAAGATAAAACAGACAGTTTAGACAACAATTCAGATTCTGGTAAATTGGTCAAGAAAAAGACCAAAAAACGTGGAATCGTGTTCCTTTCCACCATCCCACCCTACATGAATGTTGCTAAAATACGTGAGATATTCAGCAAATACGGGGAACTTGGCAGAATTTATCTACAACCAAGTGCAAGTAAGTTATTTTAAGGTTATGTTATCAATCCACTTAAAATAATAAAAATCATATGACGGTCTTCACCAGGCACCCAAAATTAAATTATTTATTCTCTGAACTTTCAGAACCAGGAGAGAAACGAAAACGCGTTCCAAATCAATTCACCGAAGGTTGGGTGGAATTCCAAAAAAAAGCTGTCGCTAAACAGGTAGCAGCAGCCATAAACAATACAAAAATCGGCACAAGAAAAAGGTCTCGGTACTATGACATGATTTGGAACATCAAGTACATTCCCAGATTCAAGTGGGTGCACTTGAGTGAGCGACTGGCCTATGAGAAAGCAGCTATGAAGCAGCGACTCAGAGCTGAAATATCACAAGCTAAGAAAGAAGCCCATTACTTACAGACAAATGTGGAAAAGAGCAAAAAATTCAAAAAGAAGAAAGCTGCTGAAAGTTCTGCTTAGGAGTGGAGTTTATAGGATTAAATTAATTATAAGGCTTATGCCATACATAATTGTTTTATTTCTTTCTATAGTTAAGGTTGTTTCCTGTAAGTGTTGTTGTAGTGTAGGTTTTTAAGTTTTACTGAAGTTAGCTTGCCCACTGATGATTTCCTCCACTCTCATTCTCTCCTTAGAATTCAATGGATCTGGTGTCAGCTTCTGTATGTATCTTCTTGGGGGTATGACATGGGACAGGATTCCTTGTGAGAACTCCCTGTGGACTCTTACTCCATCCAGAGCATTGGGCTGGAGTTTCTCGAAGCTGTGCAGCTCTCGCATGAATTGCTTGCGCTGTGCTACCTTAGCCCAGTGGTATCGATGGCGGCAGACTACTCGACTGGAAGTATATAGTTATAAGCAAGAGAACTACTTAAAGAGCTTGATGTCCCAATTGTATATTCTTCAAAACCCGAGTGATTTGCGCACATACAGTAAAGAGTGCAGTAGAGATCAATGGTCTATACCTTAGAAGTAATAAAAGAAGTAAAATGAGCTCAAAATCAATGTTTAAACTGAATTGAACTTTACCATGTAGCCAGGTGTCTGGCCTATTCCTATTCCAATATTTAAGTTTGTAGTGTATCTCTTTAGAATTAGATGATAATAGCACCAGTGGGTATTATTGAATCATTCATAAGAATGGGATACTAGGTAGGTACTTACTATGCAAGCCCTAGTTTCGAGTAGGTAGGATGTATGCTGACGTCAGATCTGGCTAATTCTGGGAAACCAGGGTACAGAGGAATTCGTTTCTTTGCTACTTCCTCTGCCATTATAAAATTATTTAAAATCGGAAAATGAAATTACATTACAAAATTCTAGCAAAATACAACGTAAATAAAAAAATGTCTCTATGGCAACTGACAAAGACAAATCTTGCTTGAATGACATGTTTATGGTTGCTAGTTTTAGGCAAAAAGACTAAACAAAAACTTTTTCAGATCAGGCTAAGCACTATTTGAGAATAAAAGTAAACAGGCTTTGCATCTATTGTAGAATATGTAGATGTTTTATTACAATGTCAGGGCAACTGGTAATTACTCAAGTCCTTGCGGGAAAATATAGTGTATTTTAGAATATTTTCTAAATATGAATATTATTCAAAATATTTTACAGTAACCTACAACTTGGCCCTACTCATACATAATTATAGAACATTAATCATTTCTAAAAACTATTTTCCTTATGACAACTCTATGACAACATATACCATTCTTACAAAACACATGAACAGTTTTAGACATGAAATAAGATTTAAACGATTTTAAATTAATAACATTTATTAATACAGTAATAATGTTTATTTAAATCTACTTCACAGAACTTTGCAGCCATTGTTTTTATTTCCCAATGTAAAGTTATGATGCTGTTGTGGTAAGAATGATTATTTACTTTACAGTTCCTCGGCTCAGGAGGATGTTACCGCCGCAATCCTACTCTTGCACACACAGTCATTGAATTGATTCACTAGCACTGAACACAGGAGGGATTTGTCTGGGTTTGAACTGTAGCATTCCAAGACCTGAAATTAAACAATTTTTCATTTGTCAAATTGATACTTGATTTGAAAAACTTATTATGTTTAGATCTAGCTAAAAATCATCTAAAAACTAAACAAGGCAATAGATATCATACACAATCATACGGCCGTGGTTTTGATCCCCACGGAGAACAAATATTTGTGTGGTGAACATAGAGTAACATAGTTCTCTGTCTGGGTGATAATTGTATACTAAGTATATATTTTGAAAATAAAAAACAGTACTATGGATTTACCTTGGATTTCTCATCCTGACACGGTGGCAGCTTACTCGCAATTTTATCTTGTTGTGCTAAATTGAACAGGTCATTAGCCTCTTTCAATGTTTTCTGGTATTCAATGTGCATTCCACTGTTTATCTTCTCATGTGCTCGTTTAAGGGCCTCAATGCGCCGTGCCCAGTAGGCTTCCTCTGCCGCATTCTCCTGCTGTCGTCGGGAGTCGTAGAATGGAGGTGGCGGCGGAGATGTGTAACTCTGCTGTGGTTGAGGCTCAGCTGCCTGAAAACAACATGGCAACTATCATTATGAATGTTTCCAAGATTCCTATTCAATGGACGAGTTGATGGACAAGCAGAAGTGAATGTTTAGCACGTTCTGATTTAAAATAGGCCTGTTATTTCAAACAGAAGTAAAAGGTAAACTAACCTTCAACACCACTGTTAATTAGCTATGTACTGGTGTTGTGAGGACATTAGCTGGATGATACTAAGCCTGCTCGTATTCTAGCACAGATTTACTAGATAACACGGGCTTATTTTGCGACAACAAGACGTGACATTGATCTAAATTATGTAATGCAGCATCATATTTACTTTTGAGTTCAGCTGAGCGGTTATCCTGTCTAGTGCATCTTGAGACATTTGGATAGCATTTTCATTGTCCACAGTTACTTTTCGAGTGCTTTGTGAACCACCCATGTTGTTAAAAATTGGTGGAATTAAATATTTTTTGTCGGCCACTCGCGTCAAAAAGACATTTTTTGACAGATTGGTTTGTGATTTTTTGGGACAGACAGAGACAGCAACTTCAAAAAGCAGCCAAGTGCGAGTCGGACTCGCCCATGAAGGGTTCCGTAGCATCAATTAACATAATATAAAGGTTTTTGTAGTTCGTCGAAAGGTAAATTGCGGTTTACGATTTATGACGTATAAAAAAAAACCACTGACTAGATCTCGTTCAAACCAAATATCGTTGGAAGTTTACATAGTAATGTACAACATATATTTTTTTTGGATTTATCATTCTCTTATTTTAGAAGTTAGAGGGGGGGGGACCAACTTTTTTCTACTTTGGAAGTGTCTCTCGCGCAAACTATTCAGTTTAGAAAAAAACGATATTAGAAACCTCAACATCATTTTTGAAGACCTATCCATAGATACCCCACACGTATGGGTTTGATGAAAAAAAAAATTTTGAGTTTCAGTTTCAAGTATGGGGACCCCCAAATTTATAGTTTTAGAAAAAAACGATATTAGAAACCTCAACATAATTTTTGAAGACCTATCCATAGATACCCCACACGTATGGGTTCGATGAAAAAAAATTTTTTGAGTTTCAGTTTCAAGTATGGGGACCCCCAAAATTTATAGATTTTTTTCTATTTTTGTGTAAAAACCTTAATGCGGTTCACAGAATACATCTACTCACCAAGTTTCATCAGTCTAGCTTTTATGGTTTCGGAGAAAAATGGCTGTGACACGGCCGGACAGACAGACAGACAGACAGACAGACAGACAGACAGACAGACAGACAGACAGACATGACGAATCTATAAGGGTTCCGTTTTTGCCATTTGGCTACGGAACCCTAAAAATCATAGACTAAATTGTTCTACTTTGTCGCTCGCTATTGACCGTACCTGTCAGTCAATGATGTTTCTTTGGCAAAAGAATCTTAACTCCAGCGCCAGTAAAAAATTATGTCCCTTTTGAACTTTGGTACAGCTACTCCACAATAGATGACGCTAACAGTTTTTTTTTTTTGCTGTTTGTGAACAAGCAGAATCACTACAAACTCTACAAGGATGGCATGGCAACCAAAAAGTTCTTGATTGCAACTATGGACAAACAACGACATGGGAGGGCATAGAGATAGAGAAACTGCGAAGCGCAGGGGGCAGCAATGGAGGGCATGCGCATGGATTTGAATTATTTGAATTCTACGAAATTACCCGTGGCATTAGTAGTTAGCTATCTTAAATAATAGGTACTTGTTTATTGTCATTTCACAAAAAGGGGTAGGTTGTTATTCGTCATGTGGTTAGGAAAGGTAGCTAATCCTAAGCACGACTCGCACGACTACTCCACTCCCTTAGCTAAACATTTCATTTACACTAATTTAATTGCATTCTACGAGTATATGCGGCGATGCATGCCTATTTTATGTAAGTAGCTATTATTTATATGGACACGTGAGCGCTTAGTAAGTATACCTGTATGTTAATACATAACAAAGTACTTTTATATGTATGTACCTACCTATCACCAGCCAGGTACCTACTGACCCTTGAATATTCAAAAATGAGGTACATCATCGGCATCGGCAGCCTGCAGAAGATCACTGCTGGACGTAGGTCTCTTCCATAGATTATTAAAGTTTAAAAAAAAAATGTGAGTATAGCCTCCAACTTAGGTATTTAAAAAAGTAGATACGTTCCTATAAGACAACCTACAGGTAGAAGGTACCTACTAAAATACCAATCTATATTTTGGCGAATCCTTATGCGGTTCTCAGGTCGAGTTCGGGGCACAAAAACTGACCACAGTACCTACATAAGACAACCGGTTGTACCGGTCGGCTCCGCGCCCATCGCCGTGCTTTCTTCTGTCTGAACGCCGCTCCAGCCAGTACTTTATGTACCTACCTACCTATGTATCTGTGGTAACATTGTTTCCATGAGTTACTTTTTAGCCAGTATTCGCCACACTCGGAAGGTACCTAGTAGGTAGGTACGTTAAAAATCCGACGATATATTATAGACAGATTGATTCGTGAATTCGTTGGCAATTTGTAGTAAAAAAATTGGGAGGTGGTAATGAATTAGTTCAATACCACCTTAACTGATCCAGATACACATTTATTAAAAAGGTACTTACCTACCTATCCGGAATGTTCAAAGCTGTTTCCAAGCTCAAATCTTATAGGTATAGGTATGAGATAGGAGGTAGGAGCGTAGGTAAGGTACCTACGTTTTATTTCCACAAAAACCCCAGACGTGTCTTTGACTTTACAAGCCTTTTATAGTGCCATTTACGCATCTCATTTCCACCGTAATCCATTAATTGGCCCGGATTGGGATTTTGGAGTTTTTGTACTTATTTTAGTGGACAGCACCTGTACCGACGACCCTTCGATTTCGATGACTGGTTGTATTAGAAAATAAAACTACATTATCGAATGCCACACAGGATAATAGCCCATAGGCGGTTAAAGATAAAGTATATTTTTCGTTGCAAATAAAGATATTGTAAATGTTTTTTTAAACTTATCTGAGGGTGAGAAGATGAGTTCAGTGACAGGCTCCAACGCGCAGGTATAAAATCGATTGTTAGAAGTTTAAGTCAGATATTTTCTAAATATAACAAAAAAAATATATTATTATTCCTCCAAAGAAATGCTGTTGCGCGAACAAAAGCTCCGAAGCCAAATTAGCTGTGATGTGTGAACTCACTACCTAGCTAGAAAAACAGCAATATAAACGTATGATTATGAAAAGTAATATTTATAGTAGAAATAAATAATAAATTTTATGATGATAATGTTCATGAAATTTATTATATAATATTTATTTGTATACATAATATTTAAAATTAATATGCAATAAATGATCGCATCATCATATCCGCATAAATGTGAGAGAGTCTTAATTTTACCTGCCAACCATAGAACAATCTTTTGAAGACAACCCCACCTAATCCTAAAGTCCGCTACAAGGCTAAGCGCACTACGTAGGTATACTTAATTGCAATTTATGTGCCGAGTTTAGTAGGTACTATTCAGTTCTGTAGCTAATTACGAACATGCTGGGATGTAGGGGATGTAGGTAGGCTCCTGTGTTGGAATTAAGAATTTCAAAAACTTGTATGTATATCTATATGCCTATAGTGGCGAATTTTAGGAAGTCATAAAAAATATCTCCAGTAAAGCTGTTTCGAGGTATCTTTGTCGAGGTCGTGACAAACCTTACGCACTTAGGTACATTTGGTCACTTAGTGGCCAACGCATTGGTTTTTACATATTTAAATCTTGCAATTTGTTTACTAACTGTTCCCAATAATTAATTCTTGACAAAGCTTAATCTAGATATATTGAAATGTCCATAAATTTACATAATTTTCAAACTTTCTTGAGAACAAAGATTATATCGTCCTTAATAAAATTGTCTATGGTGCATTTGGTTTGTCGGAGGTCGTAGATTTATGGCCTGAAACAACGAGTTCAACCGTTTGGCAGGGCCGTCATTAGGACAGGGGTCAGACGTACTCAAATTACAGTAAAAGTACAGTTTAAAATGAGTTCCATCTTTGAACATACAATTCAGTTTCCGCGGATAACTGTTTATTAGGAAAGCATAAAGCATCTGTTGTATAATTTATAAAATTTTGTCCAACACGAATCAGTGACGCATAGGACGTGCTTACCACTAATTAGAGATCATGAAAAGTGACACAGCTTAACTTTTAAAACTTGCTTTTCCCCAAAGCAACAGATTCTAGACATAAAAATACACACATTGGCAAAAAAGGCCCTCAACAAAAATGATGACTTGACAAAAATGCTTGATTGGAGAATAATATGACCAATAACTAAAGATGAGTAAAAAACCAGATGAAACCTGATGAGAAAAAAACTTCCAAATTTCTCTCTCTGAAGGGTAGAGACGTAGTCGTGGTGGAGAGGGTAGGTCTGGTAGTACAGCCTTCACCCACACATTTTCGCTGAGTGGAGATAGATAAATACTGAAACTGATAGGAATGGAGGTGAATGCACTGAGTTGCTACTCGGCACTCGATTGCAATCCCAATCTAGCTTATTAATCAAGCTTATTAATTTAAAATTAAGTAACAAACTATCTACATTATAATGCCTGGAATTTCTCAATCTTTAATAATATACGTACCTCCTACCAACTACTGTGTATAAGCCTCGGCCTACCTCCATGTTGCTTTACCCTATACACAGGGTCCATGTGATACTGACTTACACCTAACAACTATGTATGTACCTAAACTAAACCATGTTTATGCAATAAATGTATTGAGTATTGAGTATCTGGAGTTGTGTAGAATTTTGTAGGTTGTATTGTTACTAAATACTTATCGGAAAAATAAATAAAATAAGGTAATATACACGATATACCAGTGTAATAGTTTCAATATTTGTGTTATTATCGCGAAAGTTTAAAAAGTTCTTCTGTAGGTTGGTTTTGAAAATTGCGTGGTCACCCTACAGATCCTAGATCCGACCTGCCGTCTGGTGTTCTAGCACCATTTATCAACAATGTCGCTGCTCCACGACTTTCGGGCTCGCCCATAAACAACAGGTCATCGTTCATTTTAGATGAGATGTCGTACTATATGTCTTCAGAAGATACTATCTAGGCTAAAGATGATTAAATTATTCATTTCTTATTCTAACCTCCACTAGGATTTATAAAATTAGACAAATAATAAATCATCTTTGAGATTTTACCCCACAATGGGCGTTTTAATGATGCGACACTACGATCAAAGCAACGAGTTGCATAGAATTTAGTGCAGCCGTTTGTACCTCTCTACTGCGAAACATTTCAAACAGAAAATCACAGTATGTTGGTATATTGAAGAGTTGTTGGAATAATTGTTGGTGGTGGGGTTTCCCAAGAAATCTTTTTGGATAACATGGTGAAAAGTTTGTAGACGACTTTTTAGTTGTACTTAATTCTCCTAAGTTCTTGACTCGCATCAAAATAACGAGAAGCATCACATCCTTATCATACCTTGAAAAATCTGATGGAACTTTTAATAGATTTTCTTAGATGTTCAAAAAAGAGCTTTTATTGTTGTATATCAGTACTTAATTACTTAATACAATGTTATGTAAGTATTTGATTCTGTATGGCACTGATTTGGATCTGTTGGGCTATCTTCAGATTGTTTGTAACGGTCTGCAGATATATCAACGGTTTTTGTGTATTTTGTACATTTTGTAAATATTTGTAATAGTCATTATTAAGTTTCTTTGTGCATATACATTTATTTTTAAATGTATGTAGGTATCTTACTACTTTTAAAGATGCGGCTGCTAGAGTTTTAGAAAAACTAGATAAAGGTATAGGTAATTTATGTAACTGGTATGAATGCGCCTTTACTTCACCACCGCTTCTGTACCAGAGCTGCAGCATTAATGGTTTTATCTGGGTAAATAAGTGAAACCACTTTATCCACCTAAGATTTATTTCGTGTTATCGTTTAACTTTAGATTGTCTAAATAATTTATTATTTTGCCTCAGTAGAATAAGAGTTAGGTACCTTTTCGCGAAAACAAGACATTTTGATTTAGTTTTAAGTACAAGACGGTGTTAGATTCAAGAGTTATTTATCTAAATGCATTATAGAACTGAGTTTGATGAATTTACAAAGACCAAAAACTAGACCATACTATTGTAAGGCTCGCAAAAATAGTTAGAACTTTAATTCCGCTTAGTTTTTACTTACTTATTTTTTTATCTAAAGATTTTTTTAAAGGCAATCTACAGATAAATTGATCAGTCAGATAAAATTGTATCTATCTCGTTTTGATGCTTGTCAAAAACAAGAATTGACCGGTTTTATTCGACGAATAGCGTTATTCCGTAGATGGAAAAATACAATTTGCAATTTTCCATAGGATTAGCGCTACGCTCCCTTCGTAAAAAAAGATTTTGTTTACAATCGAAGCAATCAACGAAAAACTCAAATTAAACGAAACGAAACCTTATCCATAAATAACATTTTATATTTAGTTTCCGATTTAATGAGCGCGGTATCGTGGACTGAAGTAAATTTACTCGTAGTAACTCGAAGTAAGTCGAGACCGCAAACCGGTGGACAAGAGTCGTGTCTCGTGAGCACAAGGCATACCACTTTCAGATTTGATAATATTTTAGAGAAGTTCGGCAGCAATGGCGTAGACATAACGTATATTCAGCATAATTTATGGGCATAGTACATAATTAGAAAAATAAACTTGACACTGTTTTTTTTTTTGCTGAGCTGAGGCACTGGTTGTCACTGAGTGGTAGTGGTCTTTCGATAGCTATGTTTGTAAAATCTTTCAAAGATTATTTTTCTACTTTTTTCTTTTTTTTAAATGCTGCCATTGAGATACTGCTTCTAAAATACTGTGCCTATGATCCCGGTACGGCAAATGGTAGCTGATGTTATAATTTGTAATTTAAGCCGCGGTCCCACAGCCCTAATTACACCCAAATTAATGTGCGGTCCCACACCGACGACTTTGCGGTTTTACGCAGAAATGCTAAAATCGATGTTATCGCTCAAATAGAGATTACAAAACTTTTGATTATACTGTTAAATGAGTTCGTGTAATCTGAGGATTTGAGTAAATTAAAAACTGTTTTGTAAATTTGTATGAACGTATCTTTAGCTACTTACTCGTACTTACCTACATTTCTGTTTGTATCAACTTTCTGTAAGAATAAAGTTAATAATCAGAAGATCGAGACGAGCCTACTTCTGATAGGAGGAGCTCCTGAATTAAAAGATAAAAATGTTCTTTCACAAAGGTTTGCTTTGTTTGGCCTTCTTTTCCTGAAACATTCTTTTCCATGAAACCTCGTAGCTAATAAATTAGTTTTTAACCGACTGAAACTAAAAAGAGGGATAATGTTAAAAAAAAAATTAAGTTACTGGTGTCATTTATCCATTTCAGAAAAGTTGTCGAGTAGTCTTGAATACTATGGCTGAGTGTGTTTTTTTAATTTTATATCGGCGCTGGTAGCATAGTTCTTTTGTAAAGTCTTATTTATTTACCTGTTCTATGTTTTGATTTTTATAAAAATGTTGCCAGAAATTTTTCTTGCTTTCCTACTGGCATGACCTTTCGACGGACATGCGCAAGCGCTGCGAGCGCGTTGAAGTCTTTTGTATGCAATTTGGAGTTATGTACTTACTAACTAGTTGCTAGTACAAAAAAAAATGATAATAGAACTAGTAACTACCTACGAAATAAAATATGCATGTATGCAGTTATAAAGATGTCTATAACAGAAAGCTTGAAAATAAACGTACCTACCTACCTCTTTACAACATAAGAGAGTGTTCTTTCATATAAAAAGCTTGCAATTTAGATCAGTTTATCAGTTTAAAAAGTTGAGACAGTCTCAAGTGAGGGAAAAAAAAACAGATTTTCATAAAATTCCGAGTTCATGTGATATTTTCCTTCAGGAGCGTCTAGAACTCTTAAATTGAATTTGTGATCGGAAAACTTTATTACGAATGCGGTATTTGATGCAGCAACGTGTGGAACTAATCGCTCTATCTCGAGTCGGGTCAATGACCGGCTAGCAAGGCTGTCTAGGTGTTGCCAACAAAGTCTAGCTCAAGAAGGTATTTAATTAAAAGGGGATCCTTGTGATTAAACATGAAACAAGACAAGTCAGAGTGAAGAGGTGGATTGAAGCTAAGTTCAATCTTAGGCTACATCCTCACTTTCTATTACTATCTATCAGTAGGTAATTAAAAAAAAACATTTTAAGCCTAGGTGTATCTAAGGTTCTACGCGACCAAGCCTAGAAGAACTGGTAAGTTACGGCTTGGTACAGGTTTTTTGTTCGATGATTTTTCCATAGTTATGTAATAATCAAGCTCTTTGCGGTGCCAATCCAAATTAGTGATCTTTCTCACATCACATCACAACTGCACGACGTGTTTTTTGTCCAGTGCTTCATTATTGTCTCAGTTAAAATCGGGTCATAGATAAAAAAAAGTTGTTTTAATCGGTGATGTAAGTTTCGCGTCGATTTTACTGCCATAGTCAAACAATCTTTGGTTGGCAATAGTAGGTACTTATCTAATCAGATTTTTTTGTGATTTTAGTAATAAAGCCACTGGGGCACACTCAATGAAATAACTAAAATATTGATTTACTTTTATTTACAATCTATAGGCTAACGTTTGACTGCAATCACACCTGTTAATAAATGATGATGCGGTCGACGGTATAGCGCGGTCACCTAGAAGAAACCTATTCACTCTCACACTATTTGTTTTTGGAAGACCGACAACATTACAAAACTTAATACTTAACTAATTATTCTAGTCTAGGTTATCAGAAAAGGAATAACTCAATATTTTATTTGTTTCTGTATTAATCTTCAAAAACCCATTTACTATTTGTTTGTTGCCTTATTCATTTAAACCCCAAAACTTTATATAGATAACTATTTATTTGCTTCAAATTAATCCTTTCCATCGTTTCGCCGGTACGGATAAAAAACGACATCGATCGGCCATACAATCACATTACCTGAAGTACAGTACATCACGGTAAAGTGAGTCGTATTCCTTTGTGATAAGAAGGAAGGTGGTGTCTGTCGGGTGTATGGGTAGGTGTGTATAAAGTAACATGTCGGTCTGAGGGCGCGGGTCGCTGGAATGCGGTCTGAGAGACCCCTACTACATGGTAGATAGGCAGAGTCTGTAGGTGCTGGTATTCCGAACACTTTGAACTTGGGTCTTATCTGCTTTGTCCAGACTAATGTATGGTAATAGCCAATATTAGTCTTCTTCTTGTCTTTGTCCTAATGATTATCCTAGTTTTTTTATGGGACATGGTAATTAATAATGTGATTTTACCATTTAATCAATTATAAAATGGTAAAATCACAAGTTACATTAAAAACAATTAAAAATGATAAAAATACTCAATTCCATAATTTCTACAATTAACTTTGTACAGGTTCTTCATAGATCTTCACAATAAATATAAATGCGCACGCGCTGGGAGCGCGTTTAACTTCTTTGTACGGGACATCTATTATCGCTTACAGACAATCAGCCGTACTCTCGTACATAATTATACAATTTTTACTTATATTTTCGTTGAAAGCTACTACTTTCTTACTTTGAAATGAGAGACAATAACTAATTTAAAAGATTGGATTTTATTCCAAAATCATTTCAAGGATTCCCAGTTTCATGCTGCTGGCCTCCTACAAGCTCTGTCTGGCTCTGTCCCTGGCTCTGGTTTTGAGTCTGTGTGAGTGCTCACCAGTGTATTATACTGTGTATACGTTTCGACGTAGAATTTATTTAGATAACACTCACACAGACTCAAAACCAGATCCAGAGACAGAGCCTACTACATGAATTTTTTTTCGAACTTTCTTTCTAAACTGCAGCAAGTCCATTGTCTTGGTGGTCTGTCTTTCTCCATATAAGCAAGTAAGCGCCCGCGGCGACGCTCGGCCCAGCAACCAAACTAACCACTGGTCGAAGTGGGTCCTTTTTTTGGAACTTTTCGTGGGTGCTTAAAGGGTCGTGTCGGCTAAGGGGAAACTCCGGCTTTTTTAACTTCATTTTTGCCAAAAGTGTCTCAAATAACATAGGCTCAGGGGAAATGTAAGCTTTTTGTTCTCCGATATTTTAAAAATTGACGAGTTCAAAAATATTCAAAAAACATTATTGTAACTAAAGTAAATTAAATTAGGAGAGATATTTTACCAGCAGCATTGGGACAGTCAATAAAAACTGTTAAATAAAAATGTCGATGCACTATTCAAGCTATCAAATTAAGATTTAACCGGTCTTTTCTCAGTTTTATCCGGTCTTTACGATTCTCTGTCAACCTTATCTACGGGTTAACGACCCACTTGAAACAATTGGAGCCCAATCGTCTGTACGTACCTACGTAATTTATGTTATGAGAATATTTAATGTTCGACTTAGCTGGTATTTACCAAAACATAAACCAACGGTTCTCATGGATTATGTTGACAGGTCACTCAGAATATCTGTCAAAAAACAAAGCAGGGTAAGGCCTGCCCACACTTAGGTCGCAGGCGATAGCGATCAGTGAAACGCTGACAAATATCGCTGTCAAATTTGACAGCGTTTCACTGATCGCTGACGCCAGCGACCTAGGTGTGCGCAGGCCTTTAGGTACTTGAAAATTCGTAGGTTTGTTACTTCTGGGGTAATACAAGTCCTTGTTACTTTCTTTAATTCGTAAAACTAAAAATATTATACCCGCCCACCTTCGCCGACGCATTCAAATATATGTTTTTTATATGATTCTAGATTCACAACGTTTTAATGCACGTTGGCACCTAAACTAATACGTTGTTTAACGGCTGTTTAAATCGTTGGTGTATTTAGCCAGAATACTCGTCTTTTAAGGAGAATATGAGAGCATTTGGTTTGTTTTGTGAATGGTAATGGTGCTATGCTACTTTTGTTGTGGAAAACACGAGGCTTTGGACGACGAACTTTTCGTAGGTGGCTCTTTTTATCGCCCATTACGTAAAAGTTACCAACTTATAAAAGTTTCCAGAAACTCGCGCTATAATTTCCTCTCAAAGTTTTGCTCGTACGTAATAAATAAGTCACAGAATACAATATATAAAAAAAATTAAGATACTTTTATAAAAGCATACCTATCTTTAAATTGTAACATTTAATCTCATAATATTATCTGTTAAATAGCAAAAATAATACAGAAAATTATGAATTTATTCAATAAATAATATTGATATTTTGCACGGACTGTCGTCTAGCCCCAAATTACGTAAAACTCGTAACATAAAAACCAGATGGCCGATAAAATATTTGGTCCGGTAGCACTGTAGGAATCGTCAGACGGTCAAATTCAAATTCATACATTTCTTTATTTAAGTTGAATTACAGATGATTTGAAATGTCTTAACACGGGGTAGACAATATTGTTGTACATTATTTTGTTCAGCTAGGTGAGTCTAGGTGCCAGTTCCACGCAACCAAGCCTAGAAAAACAAGCAACAAACTACGGATCACCAGCAATTAGTCCATTAGAAAAAAAAACATTTAAACACACATATACATTTACACACCAGTATTTTTGCATCTGTATTTTTTTTTATTTTTTTTACACGTTTACATTAAAATCATTATCATGAACCTATGGTCTTTTTCCGTATAGTGAGTCCTTTTTTTTCGTTTCCATGTAATGTGTGCATGGGTCATTAGGATTCGCGATTGGATTCGTCTCACGTACTCGTAGATGTAGTATTTACAAAGGTAATTCAGTTACGTCGTATTTGGCAGGCTACCGGTAGTTTAGGTATTGTCTAAATTGTTGGATCCACGTACTGAATGATAATAGCATTAAATTTGTAACTATGCTAGTGATATCCTGTTAGGTGGCAACACTTCCCCGTTATTACCAATTTTTTTAGGATAGGTTTTCTAATAAAATAAAATAAGTAAATTGAGCTTGGCAAAAAGACCCTGTTTAGGTGCTAGTAAAAAAAATCACAACTTTTGTTTGCTATTTTTTGTATACGAGTTAAGCAATTCTGTTTTTTAAGGTCAGTGAAATAAAAGTTCTCATCAAGTGGGCCATCTGGCAGCTCTGTATCAAATTTGGCACTGCATCACGAAAACTTAACTAAGCATTCTTTATTGAGAAAGCATCAGATTGTAGGAACAACAACCTTTCAAAACAAAAGTATCAAACCCTCTTTTGCAGCTGGAAACACATGTTGCGTTCCCAAATATTTTTTTTTTAATTTTACTATTTTTTTTTAAATGCAGACTTTGACTAGACATAATAACAGCTGTTATTGAACGTTTAATGCTAATGGTAAACTTTAGCCAAAGTCTTGAACTGAGCATAAGACTGCTCCGTTTGCTAAAACCGTGTTATGGAACTAACTATACTATAACTACAAAATAATATCACCCGTATTACCAAGGTGTAGGGGTAAACTTCACAAATGTTTCCAGCAATTTGTCTCGAGATTAGGCAAGGTAAGTCATGATGATGAACGATCATTACGAAGCATTTTCCATCATCTAGAAAATGAGCATTGTAATATCCTTATATTGTGTTATGAGATCTTTCCCAAGTATCATAGATCGCTCTCTAAGAAACGAGTTCAGGCATAAGACGTCCGTAAAACTGCTTTCACACTCAAAAGTGTGAATGCAGTTAATTGTAAGGATGTGACACTGGCCATTATTAAAATAGAAAAATAGTAGTGGAAATTTCACACAATGGCAATAATACCTACTCTTAGTGATTCTTCTTCTTTTTCCTGCCCTTATCCCACTTTATGTGGGTCGGCACAATCTCTTCTATTCCTCTCTGTCAAGCGCCATCTTTGCAATCACTCCATTTTCATCTATGTCATCTTTCACACAGTTAGACGCTTGTGCTTTGGAAACTAGATACTGATGGACCAATGTACCAATACTTGTTTGATAAAAACACCCACAGACATGACATACATTTTGTCCTCGGTCATTCATAGACAAATATTGGTTCTTAATGGGGATAAAACTCTCAACCCAAAGCGCAGAAGGCATTAGCTCCGAGAAAACGCTTCGATGTGCGCAAGGCTATGCAGTAGATGTTATAGCGGTGACATCTTTTTATAAACCGTAAGTTTGAGACTAGGAATGGGATCTAAAATGAATTTATCCTAGAGATCAGTGTCAGTGATACGATAACTGGATGAGTCGTACAAATGGATTTACAAAGAAACTTACGAATATCATCGTGCCATCTTACGTGTATAAACCTTCTTCTTATCGTGTCCCTGGTACCAGTGTGGCGAAAGGGTTGTAAGAGCACCTCAAAGAAACTCCTTTCTTGCACTTGGACCGGTTTCCCTTTTTTCCATCTTTGGCTACAGTAGGCCAGCCGTCCATCGTCCCGCCATCTTTATTCCGGGGTCTTCCTCTACGATGCCGAGCTTGTGGGATCCAATTGGTTAATATTATGGTCCAAAAAACATCCGGCATACGAGCCACATGCCCTGTTTAATCCCATTTAAAGTTTGCCACAAACCTTAATTTTATATTGGCGAAATATACTTTTAAAAAGGAGTAGATACCCCAAAGAAGAAGGTTAATACTATATAGGTACTAGGACTAGTGACTGCACGTGAAAAGGAATTTAAGCTTTCAGTAGAATTCGTGTCCATTTTCGAAACTTTCTGTCGAATCGATACGCGCCATACAAAGACAATAGTTCGCCTGTCAATGCGCATGTTAGTCTAATTGCCCCATGCATTCATGCAACAACTCTAATCTAAACAAAGCTTCTGCGAAGGACTATTTACTGACGGACGCGAGTTTTCCTTGCTAAAAGAAATGCAGTAGTTTTTTTACCGATATTAGGCAAAGACAAGCTTTCTTAATCATCTCTATAACCTAATCTTAACGGGTTTTCACTTTCAAAGATCTTACAATTCACACACTTATGTTTTGTTTCAATTAGTTTTTTATTGCAATCGGAGCTCAAAATAATGTCAAAACTGACAGATACGACTAAGTTTTGATTGCAAAAAAAGATACGCAATCACCTCACAGTTCTTTGCAAAAAGGAAAGAGGTCTGTCTACCACCCATAGAGATACAATGTAGTATACTTAGCGAGCCATTTCATTTGCTCATAAAACCTCAAGTATACGTGTCCCATGGTTTCATAGCTCGCGCCAGTCGTGTCCCTGTCAGTTTGTGTGCACAGATGTCACTTATCATTGTTGCTTATACGCCACGTGCACTAGGGAGGCAATGCACGACTTCGTGTAGCGCGACTTTGTGCTATTATCCCAATTTATTATCAAGGTATTAGAGATTGGTACAAATGGGCTATTTCGTGCAAGATATACGTGCAATCTGAATATTTAATGGGGTTTGCACGCACTGCGACATAGAGGACTGACTCCTAGAAGATATGTATTTAAAAAAATATTGCACTGAATATTCCACTTTTTTAACACAAAAGTGTTAGATTAGTGTTACGTCATAACGCTTTTGTTGCCGTTGTGCGTATATGAAAAATAGAATAGAATAATATAAGCTTAAAAAACTTGAGAAACTGACTTCATGGCCAAACTGCTGAATCAATTTTGATGAAAAAATTATGGGCTAATCTGGAAGTATTCCCTTTTAGATATATTTTTTTTAAATCGGCTCTCATATGACGAAGTTATGCAATGACAAACATGAAATTGAGAACCTATAGTATCCTCCATCTATAGTAACCTCCTATAGTACCTCTGCATAGGTTCAATTCATCAGCTCTGCATCTTTATATTCATAATTCTTATTCATCATCGTTTGCTAAAAAATCGATTGTCTATAAAGTCGGTTTACTGACGATAGTTGAACGTGACCAGATGTCGAACGCTGCCAAACGCGGTGGCCGATTGTGCCTCTTTGTCGCTCGTTCCGCGCTCTCGCTTGCACTTCAAGCCTTAAATGGAACGCCTCAGAGCGAGGTAACGCCACATGACGTCATGTTTTATCGTGCGTGCAGCCAGCTCCATCGAATTTTAAGACGTTATCACGTCAAAAAATACTTTCTACGAATTATTAGGTACCTGGCACAATATAGCCCAAGCGTATTGAAATTCAAACCAGGCGTTGCAGATTTTCTCACAATAAAACTATCATATAAATCGATTATTTTAATTCTACACTTACAATGCGCTTTCTACTTTGCAAACCTGCAATTCCATAACTAGGCATACAGATCGATAGTACGCACTATGAAGAGGAGACACGCATTTATCGGCAAATTAAAGCCATGAGTAAACAAAACACCACTTGTCCCTGACGTTATATAAATCATCTACAATACATTTTATTATTTATTTATTATTATTTTTATTATTATTATTATTCAGCCGTTTTTGTCCCACTGCAGGGCAAAGGCCTCCTTTCCCTCTTTCCACTCTTCGCGACTCAACGCAGTGACAGGCCACGATCTAAGGTGGGAGTCAAGTTCGTCCCGCCATCTCATTCTTGGTCTTCCACGTCGCCGCATTGCATTTTGTGGGATCCACTCTGTGGTCCTCTTAGCCCACAAGGTGTCAGGCATGTGGCAGACGTGTCCAGCCCAGTTCCATTTAAGGCCTAAAACATACACAAGCGACGTGGCGTGAAACAGGCGTGGCGCAGGTTTATTATAGAACGTTTTCAACAGCAGGTGACCGCAGACACGCCGTTTCGTTGCCTGCGCCGCGTCGCTTCAGTATAATTCAAAAACGTCGCCTGCATACATTTTGTATGAAATCGTTTTGAAGCGGCGCACGCCTGCGCCACGCCTGTTCCACGCCTGCTGCCTTACGTCGCTTGTGTGGCCTTAGGGTGGCGGCTTTCTGACCTTAGACAATCTAGATCTAGATTGTCTAAGTTTCTGACCAACGTCAACGATGATTTATTTATTAAGATATATAAATGTTTTGTGATTTTGTTAAAGATTTAGCGTTGAGCCACATGGTGGCTTTTTTTTTAAACAACTAGTTGATGAAACAAGCATATGGCCCACCTGCTGTTAAGTGGTAGCCATCGCCTATTACAAAGCATTGCTTCGTAGGTCAAGCACGTCAAGAACATGCCCTACGATGCAATTCCCTACGTCCATCAACTTGAGGCATACAGATGTTCAGCCTCACGTGCCAGTAATTTCACCAGCACCCATACCCTTCAAACCGAAACAGAGGAATGTTGCTTCACGGCAGAAATAGACATGGTGGTAGTGCTTTCCCGGACGAGCCCTTCACAATGAGCTCTACTACTACTAGTATACTTAAAGGCTGGTTTACACTTTGATTAGTGTGAGTGCAGGTGATTAGTGCGAGTGCAGGTGTGTAGTGCGAGTACTGTCCAATTCACTGCGAGTGTAGGTGCTTAGTGCGAGTGCAGGCACGCTGCGAGTGAGGGGGAAGGGAGGGCGCGCGGGACGTGGCTACTCGCAGTCCACTCGCAAAAAAATAGAACACGCTTCTATTCACTTTACTACACAGCCCACTAATCACCTGCACTAATCAGTCGCTGTCCACACCTAGTCACTAAGCACCTGCACTAATCACCTGCACTCGCACTAATCAAAGTGTAAACCAGCCATAAGTTAGATTCTTCTTCGCAGTGAATCTCGCACCAAAACGCACTTACCTTACAATGTAAAGTGTTGTGGTTAAAATAATTGCAGATTATAAGAGCCGTGTTCACTGTCCGAGTGGACTCTGGCTCTGGCCTAAACTAATACACGTAGGGTATGCCCGTTTGTGTATTTTAGGTAAAATTTAATTGATGATTTTACCTAATAAGCTTATCTAGGCTATCTAGGCTACCCATTTAAGGGTTTAATGAAATGAAATGTTTACTTGGAATATGGTTAGGAGTTAGTTCTTAAAGTATTTATATTAGTCTCACATATTTCACCAAAGTTGGCATGCAATTTTTTTCTACCATTGAAATATAATAATAGTGTATCATTTATTTGTTAGTATCAAACTTTTGATTGCAACAGAATTACACAATCGTCCGCTGAAGCCCTCATGTACTTATAGTTCATGAAGTATTAAAAAATTGGTATAAGATTGCTATAAGTTGTCAAGGCCTTCAGTCAAGATTCCTAGATAGACAAGCCTATAAATAACAACTTATTAAAAATTTCTGATGAATTTTGCTCGGTTCTGAACATTGATAAATGAATTGTTAGTTTAGAAGTCGAGAACAGACGTTGATTGTTGTTTCGATACAAAATTAATCAATAACAGTGCGAAGAGCCAGCGCTGCCAGACGAACAGGCTGATTGATGAACTGCAACAATAGCTGGTATTGCGGGCTTTGACTCAGACCTTTCAGCATTCAAACTATGTACCAAAAAAAGGTGAACAGTTTGAATTTGTGAGACAATCTATTTTATTTTATGTTTCTAGTTAAATACCAGTACCAGTAAAATATTAGCTACTTTTCTAAGAGTGACTGACCTCTCAGCTAAGTTGGTAATAGCACTGCCTTCTGCGCTGTAGGTCGTGGGTTCGATCCCCACCAAGAACAAATATTTATGTGGTGAACACATTAAGTTTGTTCTCTGTCTGGGTGTTATATTGTATTATTAGTATGTATTTACAAAAAATCAGCTTTCTGGTTCCCATAGTACAAGCTCTGCTTAATTTGGGGCTAGATTGTGCTGTGTGGATTGTCAGCAATATTCATTATCATTAAAAAAATAACATTATGAAGTGTTTAAATTTTGGAAAAACGGCACGGCACACTCCTGTGATGAACAAAATAGTTAGCAAACGCCAACGCCACGCAATAATTTCCAAATGAAGGTTATTAACCATCCACAGCGAGATTAGTGATCTTCAACTTTCATGGTGTGTACTTATTTCCTCTCTTTAATTTTATTTATTTATTTCTCATAAATACCGTGCGGTTACTCTTGTACCTGAGAAAAAAAGCAAAGTTGAAAATAACGAAGCTCCAGTTCTCATTTATTACAGCTATTGGGTTTAACGTGAGAGAATCATCATTACCGCTGCTCTTCAATTACAGAACAATTCCGATGCATTACTACGTCCAATTTCCGCCACAAATCTCCATTTTAGTACTCCGCGTCCGCGCAAACCCTATATTTGAGCAAAAGTGGTGACCACTTTTTATCTGACGGCCAAAATGAGTATTTGGAACTCGTTCGGGAAATCGTTTTTGTTTCTTATTGACTATGTTTAACTTTACTACCTTTAAGTGTGTGATGTGCGCCTTAAAATATATATCAGCATGCTTTTCTAAGGACAACTGAAAATAGGACTTACTGTTTCTTGGCTTGGTCTTGTAGAACTAAGAATTAGCGCTTAGATTTGTTTTTCAAAGTGATATAACTATCTTTTGCCGGATGCCTTATCACTGGCCCGGAGAAGAGAAGAATGAAGAAGAAATAATAAATTATTGGACAATTCACACATCATTATCTAACCCTAGACTAAGCAGAGCTTGTACGATGGGAACTAGACATGTGATTATAATACGTGAATACATAAATAAATAAAAAAAAAATCGGTTGTCTGTAAAGTCGGTTTACTGACGATATAGTTGAACATGACAACGTCATACAGCTGTCCACGCGGACGCATCGCTCACTCAAGTAGGAGAGAGACAGATGTCGAACGCTGCCGAACGCGGAGGCCGATTGTGCCTCTTTGTCGCTCGTACCGTGCTCTCGCTTGCACTTCAAGCCTTAAATGGAACGCCTCAGAGCGAGCTAACGCCGCATGAGTCATATTTTTTCGTGCGTGTAGGCGGCTCCATCGAATTATAGGACGTTGTCACGTCAAAAATTGTGCTAGGCAAGCCTATCGCAAGTCCTCTCCCAGCACGATAGCGTCCCAGCATCACGTCATGTATACCTTCGGTAAAACATGACGTGATGCTGGGTCGTTCAAGCAGCAACAAGCAGCCGTGGCAACCACCCGCCCAGCCATCATGTAATTGATGACTAGCGCAGCAGGGCCTTGTTAGTTCATTAGAGCGACGTTGAAAGCAGTGCCTCGGTAGTTTAGATCTGTAGGCCTACCACAAGCTCTGTCTGGCTCTGGTATTGAGTCTGTGTGAGTTTTGACTAAATAAATCCTCCGTCAAAACGTCACACACACAGTATAATGCACTGGTGAGCACTCAACAGACTCAAAATCAGAGCCAGAGACAGAGCCAGGCAGAGCTCATGGTAGGCCTACTGGTCATTTACTCGGGTATTCTCTGGAGTAGTCTTATAGCTTCAGTTGACCGGTGTGCCTTTGGTGCTGTTCAATTTCCACCTAGCTAGAATATACATTTGTGATGTTCTGATAACTAAGTACAATAAGGTACGAAGTATGTTCAAAAAACAGAATTTTGCAACTATGGTGGTCCAGAAAACCCTGGAATAGAATAAGACCCCTCCATCTCCTCCCGTGGATGTTGTGGGAGGTGACTTCGATAACGTACCAGGGGATGAGTAGCAGCACCTCCTACCAACACTGCGGTCACCAGAAGGCCTACTAAAAGCTCTGTCTGGCTCTGGTTTTGAGTCTGTGTGAGTGTGTTTCTCACCAGTGTACTATACTGTGCGTGTGACGTTTCGACGTAGGATTTATTTAGTAAACACTCACACAGACTCAAAACCAGAGCCAGAGACGGAACTTATGGTAGGTCTTGTGGTCCGTCTGCCAAGCGTAGTGATTACAGAAAAATCTTCCAATTTTGGGGGAGTTTTATGTCCAGCAGTGGACTCATTTAGGTTGATGATGAGCGATTTCCACCGTTTCTTCAATGAAATATGGTTGGAATTTATCGCATTTAAATTTTCTGTTGCATGTTCAACAACGCTGACCCACATTCAAACAGTTATTATTATAATCACATTGGGAGTTAATGTTTATTTACATTTAAACTAACAAGTGTCTTTTAACTTTGTAGAATAGACATTGGACACGCAATTAAATCATTAGGGTTGTGAGCATGACTGTTTGTTAGAGTTTATTATTAAAGACATAATGACAGTTACAAAGTACCAATAAAATTATAGTGACAAAATTAAAATTGGTCAATTTAACATTGGTTTATTTATTTTTTTTACATTTAAAGCGCGATATTGATAATTTTTAATAACGAAAAAACTAAATCTGCCGTGTTCAGCGAAGAATTATTAGAAGATTCAGAGGCGAATCCAAATAAATAAATAAGTTTTTCACCACATTATTTCGAATGAACCATTGACACGATCAGAAGAAAAAGAAGCGAATGACGTCACAGCTAATTTTCATCGCCATAGAAATAGTTATTTATTTAACTGAGAGTAACCTAAATTCTTGGCGTTTAACGTTTTTTTGAAAATTCAGTCTTACCAACTCCACTATTTTGTTTTGGACAGAAATATGATTATATTTGAACAATGTCAAAAACTGCATTGATAAGAGCTGTCTCCACATCCTTGAGCAAACTCAAAGAATAGTTGCGGTTGTCAAGTATCCGCGCCTTAGTATTCCGACTGAATTAATATCGATTCTATTCAATCGCGCTCATTTGAAGCGTTCAATCCACCCGCTGCGCTCCACTCTATTGTCGTATGATAGGGCTGACAGGGACACGTGACGTTTTGAAGCGTTTTGTACACCGACGTAGTTTCATTGCTTCTTCTTCTTCTCTCACTACTGAAATCATAATTATAAAATCTCTGACAAATGACAGATAATGAATTATCCATTGATGGGTTGACGAAAATCAGGGAATGTGTCGAAACTCAGATTATAAAGTCTGCCAGGCTAATTGGAGCGCGGACTGTGTGCAAAGTTGTATTTGGCTGTAATCCATTTTAGTTTTTGTATTGTAGTGGCTGTATTCCGTTTGTATTGAAATATTTACAAAGCTTTGTAAATATAGATTTTGTACACTTTACAAACATGCTTTTAGTATAGTAATAATATACTTAAGCTTGATTTACCTTACACCATATTGCTCAAAAAATTTAAACTTGCTAAATTAAATACTGTTTATTATTACTTGTTTTTATTTATTGTTGCTCGTGTGAGGTGCAGTTAGCAGTTAAGTTGAAGATTTTATTAGTATATATCTATTTAATGTACGGTATTTCTATCCTAATATTATTGTTGCATTTATATTTACAAGATAGTTTTACAACTCGCAATTCTCTATAAATAAGTACAGTGTTTTTATTTCTTTTATAAGATTAAAGTGTGTGAGTGAAAAGATGACGTTTTACAGAGTTCAGCGTCTTAAGGGGCCGGCGGAGGGCGAATTTTCATACAAACGTTATACCAAAATGATTACTAGTTTAGGCAGATTTTCACTATATTATTGTAATAATTGTAATTGTATAGTATTTATCTAGGTTCCTGTACAATTTTTATTTTATTTTTATTTACCTCAAATGAAATGAATGCCAATCGCGTTTTACAATTTTTTTTCATTGCAAAATGTGAATGGCGTTAATTTCATTTGAGGTAAGTAATTTAAAATAAAAACTGTTCAGGAACCTATAGATAAATACCATACAAGTACAATTTTTACAATAATATAGTGAACATCGGCTTAAATTAGTAATCATTTTGGTATTCCGTTTGTATGAAAATTTTCCCTCCGCTGGCCCCTTAATGGCTTTCGGTACCTTGGTATTCACTTAGATAGCTCTCAGAAATAGCCTGGCTATTCCTAGATTAGACCATCTCATGCTAAAGGGCAAGATAATGAGATTTCCTAGTGCATAGAATTACTATAGCACCCAGTGCCACTGTGTTTAAATTGCAATAAACACGGGTTAAGCTAATGATGATTAAAAATGTAGGGAGTATGATAATCAAGGTACAAGAGGGAGCAAAGAACTTAATATAAGTTCTTTGAATAAGTTTGTCATGCCTTATTAAATTGGAAATCAAGTAGTAAATTTTATTAAGACCATGTGCAATTCTTAACACTGAGACACAGAAAACGGCCAGAAAATGGCTTTTTTATTTCTTTGATATGCATTAGAAAACTTAAAACGTATACGCGTATACAGGGTAATTCATTATTAGCTGCAAATACGCAGGAATTAGGTTCAACAAATAAAATAAAAAATATTTATGAAATGATCTTTTTAAGTTTTGTTATGAAAATCCCGAGAAAATCGATAAAGAATATCCTTTGGAATCATTGGCGCCTGACCTATTTTGAACTTTGATCCGCGCCCGCGCGCCGTGTGCGACACTCTGCGTTCAGTCACCGCCTGGGTGGGTCATCGTCCTGTTCTCCATGGCAATCATTATGCAATAGCCGTAAAAAAAAAATAAAAAAAAAAATTTGATAATAAAACTTAAATCATAACTTTAAAAAAATAATTTCATAAATATTTTTTATTTTATTTGATGAACCTAATTCCTGAGTATTTGCAGCTAATAATGAATAACCCTGTATACAAAGGCGAGCTTAACCCTAAAAAGGGTTATTTTACAGCAAACGGTCATCAGCAGAACGATCTATCGCTAGCTCAACTATGGTTAAACTATAGTTATACTATACTATAGTTAAACTATTGATATTGAACTTGGTGTAACTAGACGCTGTCGTGACTAAGGTATTCTTAGCCCCCACCTCCCTCGGTATATTCCAAGAGATATTTAAATACCAGCGACGGTATTCAAATATATTAAACTAGCAGACTGGACGATTAGTCATACCGAGAGAGTATTTCGAATACCTGAGGCTTGGATAATGAAGATTTGGTTTCATAAGGTCTGCTCCAGCTAGAGAAAGCTTTCGAAAATTTGTGAAATGTTTTTGAATGGGAAACGGGAATGGGAAGAACATTCTTGTTAGATGGCGGTAAAGCTATCTAGGATCGTTTGAGAATTTTTCTTTTGAGATGCGCCTCATTTTTTTACCGTCTTAAAATAAAACAGAAGGTCAATGCAGTTGTTTTTTTTTTTTTATCAAATCAAATCATTTTTAATTCGTCATTTATGAGCTAATTTTAAAAAAATATTTTTAACTGAAAGATTACTTGCGAATTGATTCAATAGACATTTCATCAAAATTGGTTCTGCAGTTTGGCTATGAAGTCGGTTTAAACTTAAATATAAAATTATCATATTATAGTTTGCTGATCGATCATTCATATGGTCCCCCTGATATTAAGTGGTAACCATTGCCTATAACAAAACATTGTTTTGTAGGTCCGAAACATGCCCTACAATGCACTGCAATCCGTCCACAGAGCAGCCAACACGCTTTCAGACACACAGATGTTTAGCATCACGTCATCTATGTCTGTCATGAAAAATAAAATGTTTTTGCGACAATAATAGGTACGCATGTTATATGTATAGCGGCCGTCGGTGTGAAATCGGACCTATCTTGACTAATGTCAATTATATTCAGTCTGAAAGTGAACTAGACTTTCCAAAGATATTTATCACGATTAAACCATTGCAAGGCAGAAACCAGTTAAGTAGAAAAGCCGTGCGACCAGACAATATTGTGCAAACGTGCGCCCTTAAGCTCGGTTCACACTAGCGTAAGTACAGTAGCGGATTACATTGCCCGGTAGTAGTAACGCGATTTCGGAGCCTTACCGTATTGCCGCGCAGTGTATATGTAAAAATGCTCTTCAGAATTTATGCAGGCTTACGTGAGACTAGCACAATTATATAAGTTAGGTAAAGCTTTTTAAGAAATACGAGCAGCGAAGCCCAGCGTTAGGTCGGGAATTTTATTATTTTAGACATAGAAAACTCCCTACGCGTCAGAAAACGATGTAGATTCATAGATTTCGAAAGTTTAGTCTTGAAATAGAATTTCAATAATTCCACGACACAGATTATTACATAATTAAGTAATGTGCGCAAAATTGATTTTCGTTGAACATAATGCAAGAGCTATAAATCGAGTACCTACCTATACGGTTACAGTGGCGCATGGCCGGAGAAATTTGGCCGGACCGGTTCCCTGCAGGCCGCGGGTGAGTTTTTTCGCAATTATTCCTGACTGGCCCTGTTCTCACCAGCCCTCTGATTCAAGACCGCTCCATTCAGATTCTACATTTCTACATCAATAAAAAATTTGTAGGGGATCCCGCTCCACTCATTATCATCATAGCTAGAAGCTATTTCCAAACGACGCGTCAATGAGCCTCTTTATAACAATACAACAAACGGAAAAAGCAGAGGGCTCATTCTGAGTCTAACATCATATTGTTGTTATTTTAACGCAAAATGACTTATCTTTAGCCGCGATTCTGATGGAGAAACGATGAGCGCCTCTGGCGGTATTGCTAGATTTTTTTTCGTTTTGGTTGTAAGCCATAAAATTAGTTCTCGCCATCCTGCCAGGGGCGCTCAACGTATCTCCATAAAGAATCGGAACGAATGCCGAAATGACGTTAAAACTCAGAATGAGCCCTCCAGTAATATAATCTTCTTCTTCTTCCTGCCCTTATTCCACTTTAATGTGGGGTCTGCACAACATGTTCTCCTCTTTCAGCCGTCATCTCTGTATTCACTTCTTTCTTATCCATGTCATCTTTCACACTGTTCATCCATCTTTTCTATAGCCTACCTCTATCCAAATATCCATCTACATTCATACTCATCACTCTCCTAGTCACATGACTTTCAACCCTCCTCATGACATGCCCGTACCACGCCAGCCTGTTTGCTCCTCAATTTTTCTGTCCCCGGTGCTACTTTCAGACTTCCCATAATATACTCATTCCGTATCTTAATATTGATTAGAATTATTTGTTAACGAGGGAAAAATAATTAGTGATATTATGAGGTGGATTAATTTATTATGCCTCATGCACACGCACGTGTAAAACTACGGACGTTTTAGCTCTAAAATACGCTCCACCGCGCTCCAAGTGTAAATCGTGCTTAGGAGTTATTTGTGAAACGACCTAATTGCAGGGTGTAAAAGCAAAACGTAAACCACGAAGATAGAACTCTCTATCTATTACTTAGGCCTATAATTATTTGAACTAAATGAACACGATTTATTACAACTTAAACCACCCCAGTTGCTCCTAAACACTGGCTTAAGTTAAATTCTCTGTTTACTCTGAACATAAAAATGAAATCATTCAGAAATGCTTCGCTAAGCTGTGAAAAATACGATAAGAAAGGTTTATATCACAGTGTTTTAGATCATTAAATCACTATCATAGATTTAAAGTTCATTCTAACACAATTTTACATTTTTTTATTTTTCATAATTATGTCCGTCTGCATAATCTCTTAGGCCTGCATAATAATTTTAGGCCCGTATTTTAGAAACAGTGCTTGAGTCTGAGTCGAGCCTCAAGCATAGATTTTAAACATTTTTCAATAGAGAACTGTCAAAAAATCTATGCTTGAGAATGCTTGAGAGTCGACTCGAACTCAAGCACTGTTTCTGACGGGCCTTAAGATTATTAAATTCTTTTCCGGTCAAGATCCCATCCGCCATCTATGGCCCAATATCGCTATCTAGTCTAGTAGTAATGACATACGAAAACAAATATTTTTTGAGAATGTTCCTCATTGGTCTGGATGTTCAAGCGAATAAGAGCTCTAATTTATTTCCTTCATGTTATTGGTTATATTGATTAGTGAGGTCATTAGATCGAGTAATGCCAGCGAATCAATAAAATGGATCCTGAATCAGTGGGCGGCTCGATAGCTTGAACCCAATTGACACATTGTACCCAAAGTTGCCGTTGCCATGCTGTGTACACGAGCGGTGGCCTGTGCTGTTGTTTAATCTGTGGTTGACCTGTTTTAAGTTTTTTTTTCAATAAAAAACTCTGACGCTTTAGTTTTTTGCCGGATGCTCATACAAAGGGTAAGAACCGTTTTTGACAGATCCTGTGGAGCGTGTGGAGATTTGATCATTATTACAACCAACCTGAGAAGTCGGTGTTAAATATGGTCCTCCCTTGTTTTTCTAGAAATCAGGGTTTCCAATACCACGTCAGCTCACAAAACCGGAGCGCTATGTCAAAATATCGTGGCCTATAACTAGAGATTTAGGAAGAATATTTGCTGTGGAATCGAGAAAAATTTTCTATCCGACTTCAAATAAAAGAGAAGGCAGTTCTCAATTTAGTTGTCTACTTCATCATTTATGAGCGGATTCGAAGAAAAAAAAAATATCTGAAACGTATTTCTAGATTGGTCCCATAAATTTCACCAACATTGGTTCAGGTTCACCAAAGCCGCAAAGAGCGCATTTTAGTTGAGCGCATGTCAGCAGATTTGTTGAGCAATCGCCTGATTTGGCCGCGCAAAAGATCAGAGAACCTTATTGGTTTAAATTTTGTTTCTCTACAACCTACCATGACTCGTATACTTACGTGTCAATACATGTATAATACATCTATGTATTATGTACGCGGCTATAAAAAATAGCAGCACGCGTAAGTCCAAATCTGCGCGACGGAGCATTGACTCCACAGATAGACCATTTAGCCGGCTCTGCACATGTACTAAGACTCTGCCTAAACAAGTTTACTGAACGTTTCCACTGTCTTCCGTAAAATCATGTACGTATTTTATTAAAAAGTTTTGAAAAGTGATTTTTATTTTATTTATTCAGGGACGACAAACAGCTATAACATAAAAATAAAATAAATTAGCTTAAGAGTTGGTATTATTCTACCTACCTACTTGACTAATAATATTGCAGCCCACTGCGTTATCCTCAAGTTGATGGATAAAGCAAATTTCTTGTGATTCAATTGAATAGGAACTTGATCTCAACTTTATTGACTACGGTAACGTCGTGTCAATACGTCAATACGATGTTTGATTCTCGTTTTGTGTCTTTGACTCTCGTTTTACCTGCA
Source organism: Thera britannica (assembly GCA_939531255.2). Taxonomy (NCBI): domain Eukaryota; kingdom Metazoa; phylum Arthropoda; class Insecta; order Lepidoptera; family Geometridae; genus Thera; species Thera britannica. The sequence continues at coordinate 14,298,904 of OW618046.2, read as the reverse complement.
GACATACTTTAAACGCAAATGAAATTTAATCAGTGCTTAAAGTTAGTCCTATCACTGTTTGTCATAAGCCATAACCCAAAGTGGTAAGAGACGGCAAAAGTTTTCCTCCTCCTTTGTCGATCCCTCACTGCTGAGGATCGTGACTTCGAGCAAGAACTTTTCTTACGGATTCCCTCCACGTCCAACGTCGCTCTCCACCAAACCGTAGGAATATTTTTATTTCGCTTCGCTTAAATTTTAGAATCCATCGCTTGCTCGGTCATCAAAATGGAGCACGCGGTTAAAAAGCAACTTTGCACTCTATAACAAATAACTATTGCTTAATTGCAATTTAGCAAAATGACGTCAACGGCTCGTAGACGCTCCTCAAAAATATAGTATCCTGTTATTAGTAGTTCGGAAGTGAGATCGATTTAGTGCCGAATGTAGAGAGATGTCAAATGGTAAAGGATTATAGGTTGAATTCGATAAATTTTATGGAAAGATAAAAGATTACATTTATCAGTTATCAAAGCCGGTGCATTAAAACTTAGGTATATATACGCAATGGAAACGCACCGATCACACCCACACATGCACACCCGCGTCGCCATGCCTCACATGCGCAGGAGTTCGGTCACGACTACGACCGAGATCAGCCCGAGATTGTCTTCTCCTGTCTACTCCATATACCTTAATGTACAGTTGCATATAAGTATCTATTGTCTAAGATTCGTGCTTCAAAGGCTATAGATGTGTTGGTTCGAATTGAATGAGACTGCTCCGTCTCGTCTGCTTCGTTGATCTTTGTTCTTTGGTTTTAATTAGAATCTACTGGGCTATAATTTACAAAATAGAATGCGGATAAAAATGACCCTTTATTGAGCCATTTTGAAACTATTTTTCATTCGAAAGGATTGATTTTGATTCGGTTTGATTATATAATGTAATGACCTACCAACTATGTATATATTACTATATTTAATATACTTTATTTTTGTTTTTTTAGCCTTGCAACATCGCTCAAATTTGGCGCAACCGTTCCTCATTTCACGAACTTTTTTGTTTTAGTTTCATCCAAATCGGTCTAATGTTCTAATCTGTGCGTCAACGAATCATAACCTTTCTCATTTTAGCAGGAAGATAGGCTAACGGTTTAACCGATTTGTATGAGACTTGGTAATAAGTACTTAGTTGGTTGGTATACATAAAGTTCGTGTCTATGAATAATAAAGCTGTTGGCGCACGCGAGCAAAGCTGCGGACTGGAGCTGGTGGTAATACGTAATTGTTCACACATCGAGGTATTGAAGTACCATGACTTGACTTGCGCAGTTTCACACAGCGTCATTAAAATAACTTGTTAACATTTTCCTCGTTTTAAAATTAACAGCGCGCAATAAAGTTCAATAATGTTCTAAGAAATACCACAACGAGACCCTAACCTTACCGTTACGATTTTGTGTGTACATATCGGAGCGATCAAATCGATACCTATAGAGTACCACTCAACACTATCTTTCTTGGCTCCTTGCGGTCATTGACCTGGATGACGTGATGGTTCGTGAAAAGGCCAGCTACGAGCTGGTGAAAACACCAGTATCGCAGAAATACATTACTAATTTGCGTCTCCCGCTTCGATCACGTGGTACCCGGATAGGAAGTAGTCTTATAATGATCCCAAAATTGTCTATTACCAGTTTCATAGATCTTCACAAACATCTAAACTTTACGAATATTAGAGTGGAGACCGCGTTTTGGTAAACGTAGTGTAGGACGCCCTCCGGCAAGGTGGGGCGACGATCTGCGAAATGTAGCTGGCAAGCACTGAAGGAGAAGAGTCGAAGACCGGGCTCAGTGGCGCGTCGTGAGAGAGACCTCTAGCAGTGGACTGATACCTATAGTGTGGACTGACATAAGTTAATGATGATTATTATGTATAGCAATATTTCATACCAGGTATATGCCTGGTAGAGATCGATGTTAGCGATAAGGCCGGCCATTGTATTACTGTGACTGTTAAGCTAAAAACTATAGGTATCCTACCTACCTTGTGTGTCATTGTAATCAATAAAGAGTTATCCATCTACATGGTTTTCCTTCACTTAGGATTAGGTATAATTTCGATTAAAATAATCGTTTTAGTTTGCTTACGCCAGTAATAAATTGCTTTAAGCTTATTCAATAAAAAGCTCTCCGTACAAACATTTCAAAAGAGCTTTTGTACAAAACGATACTTTTCCCGCCACACTAAGCGCTTTGACGCTATTTTTATAAACGCAAGAAAATAATTCGTTATTTTTTACCAGCTTCGAAGTCGTTCTCGAACTAGCCTTCTTATAATATAAACTGAAAGTTTCTAAGATGAGTAAAATGCGTTTATGTTGCATTTTGAACCTTGTTGGAGGTCGTAAGTACAACGTTAAGTTGTTTTAAACCTTAACCTTTTTTAAATGCACTAAGTAATGTAAAACTTGAAATTACCGCCGGCGTCATGATGCCTATTTCACTCACAGTGCCCATAATTAGTTCACCTTATAACAAATACCATAAAAACACTAGCATTCCGCGCTTCATGTATTCATTCAGTCATCGTAAATGTTCATCTATTTGTAAATCATTAATTTCAATTATCTACGTAGGCCTAGTATGAATGGTGTTGGCATATAACATGTGGTTGGTCTATTCAACATGGTGTACAAGGTAGGGAACTGACATCCACCGAAGCATTCCTCTAAGAAAAATAGACGCGAAAAGTAATAAAAAAACAAAAACGTCACAAGAAACAAGAATTCTATCACAATTTTTGCTAATACGTTTAAAAGTAGTATTTATTCCTGTTAGATTTGGGTTTAATTTGCCATCTAAAGTTCATTTATGAAATTTTTACGTGAGTGCATCTGCCAAACTGCTTATACTAAGTCCTGGCTGGCTATTTTTGGGTAACATTTTGAGCAGTAGGAATACTTCCATGTTCGATATGCGTTCACTGTGTGCAAGACTAGCCAGATCGTTTTATATCGTTTGTAAACAGGTCTAATTCTTGGGAACAGGAAACTCATTCTAGTTTTTAAATAAAACCGCTTTAGTGTTGTAAATTTAGAATTAAATGCACATAGAAAAGTGACGAGGGAAACACACAGCTTGCGATTCAGGCACAGTAGATAAATTAAATTCTTCAATTCAAGTAAAATAGAGTTGATTTAATGAAAATGAAAACACCAGCATGGCTAAACAAAATGTTACTACGTGAACATTTAATTGTGAACATTGAAATTGTAAAACATTTTCTAAAAAGTTGTTTAAAAGTGTGTGTGTTGTTGGTTGAAAAGTGTGTGAATTTTTCAGATGAATTAGTAATTTTAGTATTCAGAGATTTCAGTAAAGAGCCCGGGTCTTCTACTTCTCATACAGAAATATGAATCAGCATTAACATTGATAGAGTGTTTCTGTTGATAAAACTAATATTTCGTCATAAATTATGTTGATCCTAGGTTCAAGATTCAGCTTACCTAATCAGTGCATTTACTGGATAAGGTGAGGCCATGTAATTTGGACGCACCTTAATCCATAACAGTTAGTTATTGCAAAAGTTAAAATTAAGTGCCTACAAATTCACCACTAAAGGTCTGCGCACACCTAGTTCGCTGGCGGTAGCGATCAGTGAAACGCTGTCAAATATCGCTGTCAAATCTCAAATCTGACAGCGATATTTGACAGCGTTTCACTGATCACTACCGCCAGCGAACTAGATGTGCGCAGGCCTTAAAGGTACGGCCTACTAAAGGTAGTTTTATAATAACGTTTGCTGAAACATTATTGGGATTTTTCAAACATTTTTTAAATATTTTCCATTTTGACAGGAGCGTTTAGCCGGTTCATAGTCCTGGGTGACTTTCAGAGGACTAGTATTTTAATATTTGCTTTACGAAAGAATCCTTTTAAAGTAGACCACCGCCACAGCCAATCTCTAGACAGCCGCGTTAATTGACAGTTGAATCGGGCCGGTCACGAATTAATCGGACTATTGAATTATTTATAGGATGCAGTGTGCGAGCCGCGGGGAGTGCGCGGGTGGCGGGCGGAAGGGGGGGGGGGGGCAAGCAACAGGTCCGCATTGTGTCGGGATGCAGGGATGAGGACTTGTAGGGCTGGCACTAATGTGAAGTACCTAAGCAAGAATAATTAAAAGTATGTAAGGGTACTCTGATGAAGTAGTAGATTAAAAGTGTACAAGGTCCTATCAGATATCTGGTTCCTATAGTAAAAGCTTGACGGAGTTTGGGTTTGTAGACGCTGTTACTAAGTAATTATAATTTAAATTTAATATATTATTCCGCTGTAATTTTGGTCTGCCAATTATACTCTCTTCAAACTTTCAAAGTTCAAAATTTTCTTTTAATCAAACATTCAAAGTTTTCTTAAGTAAGTAACCTGATATTTTGTATTTTAAAATTTTCAATACTATTATTTTTGTGTTAAAGGTTTGCAGTATAGTGCGAGTTTGATTAATTGACACAATACATTAGACATAATAAATCTTAGTCAAAGAGAATTGAAATAAATGCAGAAAAAAATGGGCGTGTAGTATGTAGTATGTATATTACTAAGATTGATATTTCCTAGTGATTGAATTCTTTGACTTGCCTAGACTCACTTAGCTTTAAGATATTCCAAAGTAATCCTTGTGGTACGAGTATAACTGAATGAACAAATTTTGACTTTGGCTTGGACTTTGATAATTATGATAATCGATAAAATTGTTATTCTGAAAAATAATAATAGTGTAACTTAACTCTTCAGCAGCAGCCCTACGCTCGGCGGAGGGGTGCCGCGGGGCGCGGTTAGGAATGCGGTCTCTTGTTCGTTTTGGGGAGCGTCTGCGCAGGTAGGCGCGCTGTTGCCAACCGCCGGTGCCGCCATCTAGACTTGCCTGGATGACAACTGCTTTCTACGCGTGGGATGGCTTTAGTAAAACTCGAGCTTTAGACTTTAGAGTCCGCAAAATTTACTTTGCGCGTGGCGCATGGCGGAAAATGTAAAAAAAAATAGAAATAAACTCCCCCTAATGCAAGATCGATTTCCATATGATTGAGATTGGAATATGTACTTCTAGTTTATTTTTTCCGCCATCAGTCGCGCGCAGAGTTGTCTTGCGCGGGGTCTAATACCCCAGGTTTTATGTAAGTACAGTGACAAAAGTAACTCAAACCTGACATTTATTGTGTAGGTTCTAAAGGTCTTAAAAATAGGCTTTATATAAACTCAAGTCCAAGACAAAATAGGCATTACTGAGAGCGCAGCTTAAAGTATTAACTAGCTAGGTAGAGATATGGCTAACCTATGCCTAATAATGGCGGAAAAAATATATACCAATCTTAATTCAAAAACTCAAAAATAAACACCTTACAATATGGTAATTAGGAATGCGAGCTAAAAATAAATGTTATTCCTTCGTCCGTCACTCCAGACCAAAGAGCCCTTCAACTCTTTTCCTTTTTTTTCCACTGGCCAGTCAAGTGGTAAAAGCATTAAAAAAAAGCTTGTAAAAACGTCGGCCATGGGAGCCGAAACCAGGTCATAAATGCACCGGCCAACATCTCACATGGTTCATAATTAATAGGATTCCAATCGATTATAAAAGGGTTAAATAGACGCTTTTAGTTTGTGGTTGTATCTTTTTTGTAACTTCCTATGGAGTAGGTATAACAAACAATAAGCATCATAACAGACCAAGGTTATAATTATGATGAATGAAAATCATGATTATCTGTTTGATCTTCACGTATCTACTAAAACACCAAAAAAAAATCTAAATAAAAAATAAAAAAAACAGGCAAACGTTGGTAATCCCCAAGACTCGTTTAAAAATAAGAAAAAAAAATGTAAACTAGGAAAGACAACGCACATGCAATGTTGAGAGGCACTGGCCATTAATAAAAAAGTTTCAAGACTTTTTTTAAACAATGAAAAAGTAGACTCACCTCTTTTGCATGGTAAATAATTTGGCGGGAGATTTGATTTTGGAATTCTATTCGGTTTTTTTTACCATTCTCTACGTTCTCTTTACGAGTTGTCCACCGGGAATACAAATACAGTACCTACGTAGTAGGTATCACATAATTATGATACTATCTGTGATATAATGTTTTCTGTGATATAGTCATAGCTCTACAGTCATAATCTACTGACGGTTGAATTTGTTGAACATTTAAGAAAACCGTAGCTGTCTCTTGAAGCGTGGCATTTTTATCTGAGCGCTTCTGGTTTTAGAGATCACGATGAGCAGTCAATCCCAGTGTCCGTCACGATGGCATTCGGACAGCCTAAGAACTTATAGTATTATAGTATAACTGTTACTTTGGTAATTTTTAACAATGCTGAATAGAAAGTTGAGATGATTCAGATCAGCTTAAAGGTCACGTTTTTCTCATGATGGCGTCCCAACTTATTTACCGTGCTAATAAAATGATTGCCAGTTGTATATACATGTACGTATTCTATAAAATATTGGATCAATAAATATAAGCTAGGCTTGTTGTATTAATAATGTATACTTATGTTTATGATGGTCGTTAGAATAATAGGGTTTTAAATAATAATTACTAGCCTTATCATCTTGGTATATTTCGAAAAACCTGTATTTTTAAATTAACCTGTATAATCATTATTACATATATCATTTATCATTAAGTATATCCTAAGCTGGTGTTTAAGTCAAGCTTAATCAATTTTACGATGTTTATTTCAAAGACGGTAAACAAGACCAGGATACTAAGGTCGTGGGTTCTAACTCAGTCAAGTACCAATGTTTTTTTCTGTCCAAAAATATATAACCACTATGCCAGTACTCTCAAACGGCGAAGGAAAACATCGTGAGGAAATCGGCATGTTGTAGAACCTAAAAACTTCGAAAAACATGTGTCAAGTGCACGAAAGGAGTCTCTCTAAAGCCTCTGTCATATTTGAGATTTGACAGCGATATTTGACAGCGTTTTACTGATCGCTACCGCCAGCGAACTAGGTGTGCGCAGGCCTTATGGCGCACTTATTTTTTTTTACCACAGCACTGATTTGAAAGATCCAGTGACGCGATTAGAAAAATAAGAAGTTAAAATACAATGTTCATTTATATAAATAGTTTATTGCCATCAAGCACCTAGCTAATTTTAGTAAATATTTTCATATGCTTTTAATATCTACTTAAATCAAATATTTTTCCTTCTTATTTGAGGTTGCTGCACTGCAGCTACTGTATTGAAGTTATTCAAATTAGACCCATTACTTTTGAGAAGCCCCGCTTAAAGGAAAAAACTTCCATACCATTCTATCGTTTTACATTACTACACAGCCTCGGCATGTAGATTATAGATATATACTAGGTATGTATGCCGTATAGACATTGGTTCGCAAAAGATAACCTTGGTACTAAAATATGTGTACACGCCGGCTCCGGGCGGAGTCGGGCTTTTTACTTGTATTTTTTGCGTTGTTTTTTCACCTGAGAGAAACGACCGTTGGGGCTGACAGGCTGAATGCTGTTATACTGTTGAGATATTGAGAAAAAATATTTATATTGCATAGTCGTATTGTGTCCGGGTATAAGATAAAAAAGCAGCCAAGTGCGAGTCGGACTCGCCCATGAAGGGTTCCGTAGCACGACGAACTACAAAAACCTTTATATTATGTTACTTGATGTAACATAATAAGGTTCTTGTAGTTCGTCGAAAGGTAAATTGCGGTTTACGGTTTATGACGTATAAAAAAAAAACTACTGACTAGATTTCGTTCAAACCAAAAATCGTTGGAAGTTTGCATAGTAATGTACAACATATATTTTTTTTAGTTTTATCATTCTCTTACTTTAGAAGTTAGAGGGGGGGGGACCAACTTTTTTCCACTTTGGAAGTGTCTCTCGCGCAAACTATTCAGTTTAGAAAAAAACGATATTAGAAACCTCAACATCATTTTTGAAGACCTATTCATAGATACCCCAAACGTATGGGTTCGATGAAAAAAAAAAAATTGAGTTTTAGTTTCAAGTATGGGGACCCCCGAAATTTATAGTTTTTTTTTTATTTTTATGTAAAAAACTTAATGCGGTTCACAGAATACATCTACTCGCCAAGTTTCATCAGTCTAGCTTTTACGGTTTCGGAGAAAAATGGCTGTGACATACGGACGGACAGACAGACAGACAGACAGACATGACGAATCTATAAGGGTTCCGTTTTTGCCATTTGGCTACGGAACCCTAAAAAGTAGGTACAGGTGATTCCTTTTTTTTTTCTAACATAATTATTACTTAAGACTGGCCTCTCAGCTCAGTCGGTAGTAGCTCTGCCTTCTGCAACGTAAGTCTTGGGTTCGATTCCCACCGAGAATTTTTTTTGTGTGGTGAGCACAGATGTTTGTTCTCTGTCTGTATTTTAGGTGTCTATTTATAAAATTGTATATAAGTATGATACCAGTACCTACCATCTGGTTTCCATATTATGTACTCTATCACATAATAACACTATCACGTAAAAACACGGACACAGAAGACCTAACACAAGAAGATGGTCCAGCGTTGGGGGAGGTATAGGGAGAACTAGAAATGCTTGAGGGAAGCTTTTACCCAGGAATACGACGATAGAAGATATTAACATAATACGATATGTTAAAGTAAAGGCAATCGACAAACACGGATCTCAAATTATTATTTAAATTTACGGTAATCTAAATTGTGGCCAATATAGAACTATGTCATTCCAAAATGTTCAAAAAATCGTACAAACCCTAGAATCGAACTCGTATGTACCTCTCATCTCAGTCGGCAGAAAGGGCCTCGTTAAAGCAATAATTTTCAACTCAAAATGCTTTTAAAAGTGCATAAATAAGCCAGCCTTTCGCAATAAAATGTTTAAATAAAGCAATAAAAGAAAACTTATTGAAGTAGATATTTTTATAGCTTGTTTATATTACCTTATTCGTTCGTGTTTTTCTGAACCCTTTTTGAAATACAAAAGCAGATTTTACAAAAAGTATTGTAAAAGCGTTTATCTCAATGTGATCTCTTCTCACAGCTAACCAGTTGAGTCTTGCGTTTCTAATGAGCAGTTGACGTCGTCTTGAGCGTAACTATGGCTACGACTGAAGCTAATTTATCTACTGTGGCTACAACACATAAACATTTGCCTGTACTTTTATTTTGTAGCCACAGTAGAAAAATTGCGTGCTATCGATTAATTGATGAAATGAAAATATATACTTAACTAGCGGCCGCCCGCGGCTTCGCTCGCCCCGTTGCCGTTACGCCCCGTTGATTTTTCTTTTAAAAGTTTTTCCTCTTTTTCTCCGCTTAGGGAAAACATTTTCCAATTTCCTTTCTTAGTGCACCCTTAGGCTATAAAAGGAACATACCCTCCAAGTTCCATGCTTCTAGGACTTATGGTTTAGGCTGTGCATTGATTGTCAGTCAGTCAGTCAGTCAGTAACGTAAGAGTTTTATATATTTATAAGATAAGAAGAAGAAGAAGAAGAAGATGTCTATTTTTCACGTATTGACCATGTCTTTTATTTCAAATACGTAATGTTAATTTCCTCGTATTGACATGTCTTTCCTGTGGATTAAGCCGACTATACGCTGTCAGGATGGTATAGGTGATGGGCAAACCATTTAAAAATCCTGTGCCATACGCTATAGCGTCCCTTAAGTAAGGTAAGGCATTAGCCAAAACAGTTACCCCTGACGCTATATAAATCATGTAGGATAGATGGTCTTTTTTATTTTTCAGCCAAGTTTGGAAGCATAATCATCAATCCTTTAAAAAGAAGAGGCAGAACCGCGACATAATGCAACCACGCTATTGAAATTAAAAATTAACAAAAAAGGATTAAAACCTTCTTTTGTTAATTTATAGTCTATTTTTTGAATTTATAGTGTTTAATTGGTAAATGTTTAAGTTTCAGATGTGCGACGACAATGTTTCTGATGTAGATATGCTACTGTACAAAAAACGGTCACCGTTTCTTAGGAGCTTTATCCTCTTTTCATGGACCATTCATCACAGCATCCCTTCTCGTTACGGAAAGCAAAAACCGATGCGCCATTCTAGTCCATCACCATTAGACACAGGAAACGGACATGGACTCATTTCATACAGGGTGTAAAAATGTAAGTTTACACCCTGTACGGTAAACTGAACCGGAAACTTCAAATTACTTGCTTATAAAAAAAAAAAAAAATCTTCTGATCGTGTCTCTGATTATTTCGAGCCAGGGTCATGAAAAGATTTTAAGTGCGCCTCAAAGAGTCTCCTTTCGTGCACTTGAGACATGTTTTCAAATAATTAGGTTCTACGACATGCCGGTTTCCTCACGATGTTTTGCTTCACCGTTTGAGAGTACTGGCATAGTGCACATATTTTTTTTAAAGATAAACTTATAACTCATCACAGCGACAAAGTACTGTTGTTTTTTTAATTCATTTTCCGAATGAAAGTAGTAACTTTTAATAAAATGTGTTTATTTGAGATCAATCTATATAGGTACCTAATATCTCCAATCAACTTATCTACAAACTCTGATTACAGTTTAGTAAGTAATCTGTTGACACCGTGTATATAAAAAGCGTGGAAAGCCACATCCTTTTCTTAAAAACAATAATATGCAAATAATAACACATTTGCGTACGATATCGAACGTTGGAACTTTGTTCAGCCTTTTTAGCGAGACTCATCGTATATCTGACGCCTTTTCTAGATAAACAGTACCGTCAAAATACGACCGCTACAAAGCCCCAGTTTTCAAACGCCCACGCCCACTTTGGTTTTCTAAAAAACAGCAGCTGCAACATTCTGTTGGCCGATATCGTTAGCCATTTATTGTGTTACTAGCGGCCGCCCACGGCTTCGCTCGCCCCGTAGCCGTTACGCCCGTTGATTTTTCTTTTAAAAGTTTTTCCTCTTTTTCTCCGCTAAGGGAAATAATATTCCAATTTCCTTTCTTAGTGCACCTCTATGCTATAAAACGAACATACCCTCCAAGTTTCATGTTTCTAGGATTTACGGCTTAGGCTGTGCGTTGATTGTCAGTCAGTCAGTCAGTCAGTAACGTAAGAGTTTTATATATTTAGATAGGCATGTATGATAAATCATTTTTTTCCAGTGATACGATAAGAAGAAAAAATATGGATTTTCTTTCATCATCATCATCATAACCCACAGCCGGACTTCACCCACTGCTGGGTATAGGCCTCCCTTAGTTTGTGCCATCTACCTCGATCCTGTGCCAGTCTAACCCATTTCCACCCTAGACTTTGACTATGTCGTCAATCCATCTTGCTGCAAGGCGCCCTACGCTTCTGTAGCCGGTTCAAGTCCTATTGCTACTGATTGCTGTGTATTTTAGTATTTTGTATGTTATAGCTATAAGTACCTATGGATCCATGACTACTGATTTTATTTTTATTTTTAATAAGAGTGACAGGCGACTCTCCATACAAACGTAGTCCCCTATTTCCTCCCTGGATAATGCCTCTAGAGTAACCATTTTGTCTCATAAAGTCCAGATCTGCTATATACGTGCTCGTATGTTTTCCTTTTTTTCAGAAACTTGTTGATAAAGAAAATATGACCCTTATATGATTTATATGAAATATGAATTGGAGGTGATATTTTCTTTATCAATAAGTTTCTGAAAAAAAGGAAAACATACGAGCACGTATATAGCAAATCTGGACTTTATGGGATAAAATGGTTACTGGAGGCATTATCCAGGGAGGAAATAGGGGACTACGTTTGTATGGAGAGTCGCCTGTGTGATTCCCTCTTAGGCCGTCAAATTACTGCCTCTGCTTTTCAGGAATCACAGTGAGTGTGAGTCAGTGACTCACGGATGATGCGGTCTAGAATAATAGCTGTGCGACACAATGGCGATTAACCTCCAAAGAGTTCAAGATCCGCGCCCGTTACCCGGAACCTCAGATATAATCTGCATGTGGGGGGTCGGTGCTCACTGACGCCTTATAAGTGTTGCCAGCTAAGGGAAGTACGCAGGGGAACGACCAAATATTTGGCCTCTTTCGGTATCGGTCGAAGATGACTGGATAAAATCGGAAGAGTAACGATGAAAATATTTCCGACCGCGCTCAAATAAAATCATTTTATGCACGATCTTAAATATAGAATAAAATATTAAGAAAGTACATTCCTCACTACATAGCTGGGATGCAAAAATTGTGGGTTCATTAAATTTAAGCAAAAAAACATAACAAATTAAAAATCAATAATAATGCATAACTGGTATGACACAAATTATGTCATGCTCTAATATTGTTATTTTATTAGTTGGTAACCCGGTTATGAACTAAGAAAAATCCTTCTACGTAGCTGGTTACAAAACCCGGCTACGTACAAGCTGCGACGTTTAGATGTTTGAAACTCATTCACGCCATGAAAGCTAAGCCTAGAAAATATAATATAACTAAGCCTGAAATAAATATAGGTCGCAATTTCGATTAGCATAATGATACTTTTTATCCCGAAATAACCAGGATTAAAAAACAAAAGGGCCAAGAGATAGCCCCTTAAATATAATAAGCAGCTACTACAAGATATAATAGTTGTAAATCATCCAGTTTCATTTATGCTCTACTCCGCTCAACCCACCTCCACTCCGTTCCCCTCTGCTCCACTCCACTCAAGTCTGTTCCACTCGATAGGCAGCCTTTCGCCTTTATTCAGTCGATTAGTCCAGCAAGACTGGGCGATATCTCGTGATCGTGATATTCAGATATCTACAGAAGGAACACGAATAGGAAATGCTATTGTTGAGATAACGTCACGAGGCCGAATAGCTGTCCCGAAGATAAGGTGAACCTTTGATAAAATAACGGTAGGTACAACTGTGTCACACGATAAGCGGCCATCGAGATGTGACTAAACATTTGTCAAAAACACACAACAACAAGTCTCGATCAAAACTCAACAAAATAAAAGTTTTCTGAAAAAACTCCTGTGACAGAAAACAGCCTAGGTGCATATAAGCAAGGTAAAAATGCCGGCTGAGACGTAGGTTTTTGGCCAATGTCCAACCCCCCAAATGGTGACCACGCAGAACATGCTTTATCTTAGTCATTAAGTAAGAAATTACCAAGCAAGCTAAGCTATTTAAACGGTGATTAAATTCAAACATTGGCTATCACTAAATTAATTAGATACCAGTTTCAACACGAGAATTAATTATAAATTAAACTGAACTACCAAATTGAAATACAAGTTACTACTTACCGATTTAATGTTGTGTCGAAGTCGAAGTAGATTGCGTTGCATGTTCCCTTAATTACTTAGATCGTGGAGATAGGATAATTGCGAACGATCTAATCCAGATACAGTGAATAGATAGTTACGACATAACCTTCAGGCTACACTCCTGTTTATAGTACACCTTATAGTTTACCTTTACCTACGATATTAAGTGGGGAGTTACTTGTGCGTCCTTAAAAAAGATAAAGTTCAATTATCAAGCAAATTAATTGTTTTCACTAAATCGTTACACCTGACATCATTTTTCCATAGCTATGGCCGTTTAGATTTTGCCCTCGAGAAAGTGATCAATAAAACTCACTTGTATACATAGGTACTAAAAAAACCGATATTATGCATATACAACCATATTATGAGCAATAACTACAAAAAACCGATATTGTGTGTTTTATCGAAAATCTTTTAGAAACGGGCATAAAATATTGAACAAAACTGGGGGCTAATTCTCGGGCCAATCTCGTTCATTTTGAAATTTTATTTTATTGCTTTTTTTCACAACCCCGCACTTTTTGTACTATTTCCGTATATCCTAGCTGTCGAGGCTTTTACGAAGAGGTCGTTTATGAATTACTCAAGGAAATTATCCATTCCCCTTTCGAAAAGAAGCAATAAAATAAAATTTCAAAATGATCGAGATTGGCCCGAGAATTAGCCCCCTGGTAGTGAAAAACTCGAACGATTTGATAATAAAAACCATCTCCATAGGCTTTGTCTGAGAATCCATACCATTATAAAATATGAAAGTAATGTTCTTTTTTCTATTGTTAAATTCTTTTTTACTATTGAACGGCTAAGCCATTAAACCGATCGAGATGAAATATATATACTAGTGGTTGTCCGCGGCTACGACCGCGTTGTGGTGATTGCTGATATTGAAATTTAAAGGCGTTTTTTCGTATTGGGCGGATTAACTTTTCCGTACTTGGAATGTTTTCGGGATAAAATGTAAAAAAATAACATTTTCATTACTCATACTCTGAAAGTAGGTCTGAAGTTGCCTGAGGGGCCTAATTGAAAGTAAAACTTTCAGCCCTAGGGAGAATCGCTTTCTACTGACAGCTGTCAAATTATAAAAAAAAACAAGTTCTATTTTATTCAACCATGTTCCAACTTTCTAAAGTCTTTCTAACTGCAAGGAGGTTGTTCAACCAAATTCCTACTTTTTATTCAGCAAGTAGGTTGGAAACTCATTACAACGGTAAAAAGTTTAAAAAGTCTAATTAGAGCGCAATGTAAAATTTAAATTTAAATAACATAACGATAGTATTAAATAAATAATATATCTTCTAAATTACTTTGATTAATATAGCTTCAACTATTTATTTAAAATAACATAGATTTGAGCAAACAATTTACCATTTTTTAAATTATGAAAATGAAAATAATGAATAATTCTGGCGAGCCGTAGCCGAAGGCCCGCCAGAGAAAAAGAAAAAAAAAACCGGGAAGGCGGCAATTCAATCTTCATTTTCAATAATTTTTCTTTCATGTTTTTATTTTTGCTATCCTTGTATTCGTAATGAAAAGCACAGTGTTTACCTCGGGTGAAAGTCTTTTAAGTCCCTCAAGCTCCATTGGCGCCCTCGCTACGCTCTGGCGCCAAACCCGTCTCGGGACTCAAAAAACGTGACTTTCAACACTCAGGTAACAATGTACTATTACAATCAGAACCAAAGTGTGCATTTTAGAGACGGGCATAGCATATGCTACTTTCTTCTTCTGCTGCTTGCATATTGGATAGCTTGTTTTTTTTTTTTTTTATGTAACTTGCTGATGGAACAAGCATATGGCCCACCTGGTGTTAAGTGGTAACCATCGCCTATAACAAAGCCATGCCTCGTAGTTGTTTTTATAGGCTTTTAAAAACAACTACGTTTTTTTGCGTCTCGATTACGTTTACCGAACCCTTTTTGGACATTTTAATTTTACTTTGTCTGTTTTAGTTCGGCAGCGGTCTCGGCTTAGGCGCCATAGGATTGTCTACAAACTGAGTCCCAAAGTAGGCTATGAGCCTACTTTGGGACTAGACTAATAGAGACTAATGTGAAACACCCGGTGCGTAGCCGGGCCAAGTCTACTAGTTCTTCTAAATATATAAAACTCTTACGTTACTGACTGACTGACTGACAATCAACGCTCAGCCGAAACCGTAAGTCCTAGAAGCATGAAACTTGGAGAGTATGTTTCTTTTATAGCATAAGGGTGCACTAAGAAAGGAAATTGGAAAATGATTTCCCTAAGCGGAGAAAAAGAGGAAAAACTTATAAAAGAAAAATCAACAGGGCGTAACGTCAAAGGGGCGAGCAAAGCCGCGGGCGTCTGCTAGTTATAAATATAATAGTAAGTTTTATCAGCTCGAGTACCTATTGTAGGGACGCATCGATTTTAATCTCGACATGTATTGTCCATCGCTGTTGAGTTACGAGTCGACATGCATCTGTTAAATTGGCATTTTGAACGACTACGGCTTTATCGAGTCTTTGATTGTGATCACCTACAGTACAATAAGGCCCAATATATTTCTACGAAGAATATACATACATACACGCCTCATTCCCATGGGGGTAGGCAGAAATCATAGATTTCCAATTTTTACTCGCATAACATTATTCATACATGCTCGTCGGTTTAGGGTACTCCTAACCTGGCCTTTCTCTAAAACTGTGATCTGGGTGTCGATTCTAAAGACACAAATCACTCAAGCGATCGCGTAAATCGATGTGAGTTGTCAATTTTTGTTTGAAAAATTTGAAAATGGAACGCGGATTCATCGATCACTCAATCGAACCGTGTTGCTGGAATTGACGCCCTGATCGAGATACATGCGCCAATGTCGTCCTCTTCCAGCAGTTCCATTCACACTCGCCTGATGCAAAATTGTTTTGTTAATCTCCTTTCATCCATTCTCTCTAAGTTATACATTCCTGCGAATAAATGATTATTATTAGTTAGCCCTGTCACTGTTTGTCATTAACCAGTGGTAAGAGATGGCAATAGTTTAAGCACTTTTCCATCTTTGATATATTATTTATGCAAGGTTAAAATCTATAAATACTTTTTTTTATATTAAACTGACACGTACGTCTCTATATTAAATAATAAAAACAAATATTATAGACAATCCACACAACACTATCTAGCCCCAAACTAAGCAGAGCTTGAACTATGGGAACCAAATAGCTGACATAATACTTATATAATTTTTTTTTGTAAATACATTCTTAGAATACAATATAACACCCAGACAGAGAACAAACACCTGGGCTCACCACAAAAATATTTGTTCTCGGTGGGGATCGAACCCACGGCTTACGGCTCAGAAGGCAGAGCTACTACCAACTGAGGTGAGAGGCCAGTCAAAGGTATTTTTATAAGTAAGACCATAAATCTATAAATACTTTTTTATATTAAACTGACACGTACGCCTCTTTATGCTTGTATTATTTCTCATTGACGTAGTGTATAATGTCAACAATGCGCGAGAGTTGAATAAACTGTAGGAACTACATGACTCAATACAAATGTCCGGCAGCTAATTAAAGAACTGTTGACTTTTCTTTTTTCTTGGAAAATCGAAAAAAACATAGTTTCTGAAAACATTCGTAATGATGAGTATTGGTCAACAGAGTATTGATCTTTGTGCTCTTTACTCATACCTTGAACATTTTTTTTTATTAGTTGACTAAAAAATGGGATGTTTACTAAAATAATCCTCATTTTATGATCGGGAAATGATAATAAAATAATAATAAAATAAATAATCGAACCCACATTTATGGTGAACGTCTCTTTAAGTTTAGAGTGAAGACGTAGGTACTACTCATCATCATAATCAGCAGCCTAACTTAACCTACTGTTGAGAGCACTGGTGATCTAGTGGTAGCGGCCCGCCTTCCGATCCTAAGGTCGTGGGTTCAAATCCAGCCGTGTACCAATCAGTTTTTCTGTCGAAAAATGTATGTGCATTATGCCTCTAAATGGTGAAGGAAAACATCGTGAGGAAACCGAGACGTGTCGTAGAATCTAAAAAAGTTCGAGCAGCACGTGTCAAGCGTCACGCAAAAAGGGCCCGCCAGCGGCCTATTTGTGGAAACCAGCAGTCCGCACACCAAGTGAGGATGATGAATTTGCCATTTAACCCACAGCTGGGCATATAAGCCTCTCTTTGCTTTTACAAAGAGCGTGGCGTTTTAAGGCCTTAACCTTTGCTCATGACTATTTATCTCCAAAACGATATTCTCTTCGGTCCTGAGCCAGTCTCCGCCATTGCTGCCCAACAACGGCCACAACGGACAGAGCTTGTGGTAGGCCGCTCTGACCGCTCTGTCCGGTGAACACAAATGATTGCGCTCTATCTATGTGTTATATTGTATTCTAAGAATGTATTTGCAAAAAAAAGTATACAAGTATTATATCAGCTATCTGGTTCCCATAGTACAAGCTCTGCTTAGTTTGGGGCTAGACTGTGTTGTGTGGTTTTTCCACATTGATATTATTTTTCTATTTATTTTGACTGTAGCCATTTCGTACCTTTTATAGCTTTTTAGACGACTTACAATATACTTTAGGGTCATTCAAATCAACCTTGTTTCAAAATCAGTTATTTTGCATTTACGTTAGAATAAAAAACTTCGTAATTAAATCAACATAATCTCGCCAATAAGGCCCACTTCCCACGCTTATTACAGCCATTGTTTTGTTATCTTTATGATCGGGATGAAGTTAATTAGAGCCAGCCTTAGAGAGATCAATGCCGTATTCGATGGCAAATAGAAAATGTTGAATCCTGAGTATAAATTAACGCGTTTATAAATAGTCATATATGATATGTCATATACCACAAGCTCTGTTTGGCTCTGCCATATTTGTGCATGTTGGCAATCAATTAATCTAAATCTAAGAATGTAGTTAGTTTATCCAATCATTGATTATTTCAAAAGGGTTACACCACTAAAAGGAATTTGTGTGTGTAGTCGTAGCATGTGCTGTATTTAAAACTTTTGCTCTTGTATTACCTACGTCTCACTCAGTTGGAGTGGCACCACACTGGAACTTCACTGATATTTTTATGTATGTTGCATAGAAGGATCATACAAAAAACGGTAGGAATCAAGTCGTAGTTTGTTGCCTGTTCTCTAGGCTTGGTCGCGTGGGAATGGCTAGACTCAACTCAGCTAGTGATCCTTGTGATACACTACTAAATATATTTTTTTTTATTTTAATTTTAAATTTAGACATCCTCAGAGAATCTTGAATTAGTACTTTGTATTACGAGATAATGAGTAAAAAACTAATGTGATATAATCCCGAGAACTAATTAAGAGGGAATCACACAGGCGACTCTCCATACAAACGTAGTTTCCTCCTTGGATAATGCCTCTCTAGAGTAACCATTTTGTCTCATAAAATCCAGATCTGCACGTGCTCGTATATAGCAGATCTGGATTTTATGAGACAAAATGGTTACCTACTCTAGAGGCATTATCCAGGGAGGAAATAGGGGACTACGTTTGTATGGAGAGTCGCCTGTGTGATTCCCTCTTAAATCAACCATTGATTGCAGATGAATAAATAATGATAAGTTCATCATTACGTCCGCTATATACCAAACACCGGTTCTCAGAAACCGGTCTAGTCATCTGCTAGTCATAATGTACGTGCTTCTTTATAAACGGTAGGTGCAATACGCCAAGTCACAAGCCAGTCTGTGGGCGAAGCGCGTTGGAATGGAATTATCATTGTTTGCTTAACACCTTCAATGCAGACAATATGAGTCTCATAAAATATTGGGAATCTTATTATTATTTGCGAGTATTCATGGCTTATAATATAAAATAAGTAAGTTCATCATCATCAGCATCATCAGCCCGTTTGCACCCACTGCTGAGTATAGGCCTCCTCTTTATCGCGCCATTCTTTCCGGTCCCTCGCGAGTCTCATCCACTCATTCCCAGCACTTGCAACAATGTCGTTCGACCAACGGGCGGGTGGTCTGTCTCTAGGTCTTTGAGCACCCCTTGGCCACCATTCTGTAGCCGCCTTCGTCCATCTCCCGTAGTCCCTTCTTGCCAAGTGCCCTGCCCATCTCCATTTCAGTTTTGCGATTCGCATACCCACATCCACGACCTTTGATAGACGCCGGACAATTAAGTTACACACACATATTTTTTCTCGGTGGGGATCGAACCCACCACGGCGCAGAACGCAGAACTACGACCAACTAAGCTGAGAGACCAGTCATATAGAAAACGGGCGTGATACCTACTATATTATCGATTCCGTGTTTCCAACGGTCGTAAATACTTACCAAGCTCTATATAAGTAGGTCTATCAAGTTCCTTTGTGTTCCATACTGCATCAATCACTAGAAAGTAGAACGCAGCAGACACCCAACGTACTCGGCTACAAGTTATAAAATTTATAAGTGATCTCAATCAAGCGGGGTCGACGACTTTTAAGTTAAACCCGTTTGATATGTTGCGAGAGCTGAATGGCTCTTAAATTATATAAAAAGTATTTACTTTGACGGTTGAGGTATAGAGGTTCGACTCGGAACATAATGTTTGCATGATCTGTGGATACTCAGGTTGACCTTAAGCACACTTAAGCGTTCTGTGGTATGTAATATATTATCATCATTCTCATTTAACTACTCGACACTGGCAAAATTGATCCGAAAAGGACAGATGCCATTAAGAAGAAGAAGAAGACAATCAGTGTCAAATATGACAGCGATATTTGACAGCGTTTCATTAATCACCAACGCAGATCACCTATAAAGCAAGGACTCTAGGCTTATAGCCATACATAATATTGTGATACTGTTTGTTTACCCTAATAAAATGAAAAAAGGCTTTCACGGTTTTCAGCGTCTGAAGCATATTGGATAAACATAAATACGTATATTAGTAAATATATAAATAAGGATAGCTCAGGCAAGGTTAGTGGCATGGTGCAGTTAAATTAGAGTCCCGCCTACGACCAGTAATAGATAGACCATTGTGTGCTAACCGGATTTTGAAGACCGGTTAGTTCTGATAGAGCCTGCAGAGAACACACGAATACTGGACCACGTTACTGCAGTCTACTTGGTTCAGTGGCGCCCTCTACGTATAAATTATTTAAAAAAAAATTCATAACTAAATAATAAATTCATAATAAAATTCATAGTCCTTTTGCGATTTTTAAAATGTCACTTTGTTATTTAGTTATGAATTTTTTTTTTAAATCTCAAATTTTCGCACGTTGCGCTCTTAAGTTTAAAAACATGAAAACCCGACTTCATAACCAAACTGAATCCATGGTCCATCTCCACAGTGGTCGTAAATAAAGTTTTATTAAAGAAAGGGACGGATCCACCTGATGTTGAGCGGTTACCTCTGCGAATAACAATTGCATTACCGCGGTATGTAAAAATTGCATGAAGTCTAGCGCTTATTTTAGCATGCGGTGGCGTTTAGTGAAACGCTGTCAAATACCGCTGTCATACTTGACAGCGTTTCAGAACCCTTTTATGTCTACAAAGCTTTACTTCGTGTACCAAGAACGTGCCCTATTTTGTTTTACTGCAATAAGAACGTGCCCTATGTGGCACTGCAATACGTATAATTTAAACAACTAAAATTAATAAAGTTAATAGTTGTCCCAACTCTATAATCAAAAGTTTGGCAGACAGACTGATGCTGACACCAATGTACCGACGGTGGGTGGAAATTGCCACCTAGACTTAGTAGTAATATGTTTTTATATTCTACACTTATTTTATTGTTTGTTTGTATCGTGTACCTATCTTATATTTTATGTTGTTTTACATTGTTTTTGTATTAATGTGTCAACCTATGGACCACGTGTCTGCAATAAAGAACTATTATTATTATTATTATTATTATTAAAAACCCCAGACAACCTCACAAACAGTCATTTACGATATTAGTAGGAAAGTTTAATTCCCAACTGTGCTGGGGTTTAACAGTGAGTTATTAGTTTAGTTTTATTTACTCTCGCCTACGAGTTTTCATTTACTCATGTAGTTCGCAAACAAGGCATTTCATTTGTTGTGGTCAATTGACCACTAAAGATCTAACTTCTAAGGCGAGGTAACTTTTTTATTAGTTTTAACGTTATGAACTGTGAACTAAAAAAAACCTTCTATGAAGTTTATTTTGTTTTTTTAATTGCATAAATCTTCTTTTTTTTTCTACGAAATTGCTTACGAAACCAGAAAATATGTATAAAGTGCATAAAACGAGCCTCTTTGAAGCACACTTAAAATCCCTTCACCACACTTGGTTTAAAAGAACCAGTGACAAGATGAGAAAAAGAATATATTCTTAACACAAAGCAAATTTAAACTTACCTTCTCAATTTCTGGCATATAATTTACTTATTTATTTACAACCCTATACTCGTATCTTGGCCATTATTGGTCCAGTGTAAAATATGACCACTCAATCACCACCCATGGATGTCGTAAAAAGTGACTACGAGAACATGGATATAGGTAGCAACAGCCGGGTAATTGTGTAATTCTGTTGCTATCAAAAGTTTGATACTAACAAATAACGGTAACATAAATAATGATAGCACGTTCTTGTTGCTATAATTTTTTAAATACTATCTATCTGTTACAATACAAGTTTTACAAAGTAAAGTTCTTATTCGCTATTTCATGTTTATTACGTCAACATTCCTTCTTGTAGCGTTCCTTGTCTAATGGCGGCTGTACACATGGGGCCAAGGTGTTGGGCCAACGTGTTGGGCAAAAATGATGGATAACCAAGATTTCTGTTCACACATTGGCTTACTGATCATTCTGCATTGGCGCTTCAAAGATGATGGACGTAGAAGTTCTTGCAGCCGTGGCAATTTATTTATACAATGCGTTTAGTTATTACGTACATGTGCACCAAAAGAGAATGACTAAAAAGAAATGGCGCAAAAGAAGGTGGTGGATGGTTTTTTTGGATTCCAAATTATTCCTTCATGTCGATACAATTCTATGAATTGTAAAACCTCATTGCTTATCCACACCGGCGCCGCAATCGCTATCGGAACATGGGATCGTAAATTTCACTCACGCACGAACTACGTACGAACTGAACAAGACACCAACGTGTGAACGCTGTTTGCGGAGCGCGCCAAGATCCTTTGATGTGTGCACAAAAAACCGACACTATTCGGATGGCCTGCCAATGTTGGCGCCAACTAGACCAATTAAGCCAACATACCGCCAGGTAGCTCTCTACACGTTGGCCCAACACGTTGGCCCAACACCTTGGCCCCATGTATACAGCCGCCATAAGATGAGTTTTGTTCCTATTTGTTTTTTATTGTAATTGACCCTCAAAATCATGTAAAAACTGACAGATACGACTAGATTTTAATTGCAACACAAGATAAGTTTAAAAAACTTGAGAAACCGACTACATGGCTGAACTGCTGAACCGATATGATGAAATTTCTATGGGACCATGTGTAAATTGCTATTTTTGTTCAAATTTGCACTTTTATGACTAAGCCATGCGATAGCAAACATAAAAAACTTCCTCCTTTTTTATATGAAATCGGTTATAAACCTGAGTCCTGAGTACTTCAGACGAACGCTGCAGCTTGGTAATTTTGGCAAACCAAGAAAAAACGACGATACCTACCTAATAACAAATACAACCTGTTCATCATCATCATTTCAGCCCGGTATCACCCACTGCTGGGTAATAGGCCTCCTTCATTTTCTGCCAGCCTCCTCTGTCCTGTGCGTCTCTTGTCCAGGTGTTTCCCGCGACCCTTACGATGTCGTCGACCCATCGCGCTTTCGGACGCCCCAAATTTCTTAAGAAAATAAAATCTCCATTTATCTTTATGTCAAAACAAAATGAAAATAACTTAAAAATAGTGTAGTTGTTTGAAAGAAAAAACTTCAAAGCCCCCATTCCTAAGTACATGATTAAAACCAAGCCTATGGGGAATATAAACTCACACAAACAAAAAGTAACTTTTATAATTTAGTTGTCCGGTATGGACAATAAAAAATGTTTAACATAAAAAGTTAATAAGCCGTTTCGAATAAGCTGTAAGAAAACGGGATGTGATCTTAATAATAATGATTGGCTGTTTAATTAACTTGTCTACGTCTATTTTTATTATCTGTGTGAAATGCGAATGTTGAAATGGATGTGTGGAGTGACAAGGATGGATAAAAGAAGGAATGAGAAGAGACTTCGTTTATTGTCACTTTGGGAAAAATCACATAGCTTTTTATTTTTTATTGTTTGTCTGGTCTTATTTTGAGTCTTGTTAGTTTTGACTTGCAAATGTCTAGAATATCTAGAAATTCACATCCTGTCTTCTCTACGGGTTTCTCCACGCGATAATCTACACTGTAAACTATGTAATCACGGTACAAATATTCGAGTGGGTGGACTTTCTAGGACTATCAGTGAGAAAACTAATAGTTAATCTTGCCAACTTCATTTTGAATTTTGTTGCAAGATTCGCGTTTAATTAAATACATAAATGAAAAGGCATATGTTTATTCTAGATAATTCACACAGCGTTAGTTTAAACTTTTCGCATATGCTTCTACTAACAGGAGATTATAATGAAATAATTTATTTGTTTGAAGCATGGTACATTTTAGATCTTAAATAGAGGCAAATACAGATTCACACTTCGCCAGAAAACCCAGCAGGTATAGTGCCTTAAACCTTGTGTTCTGCAGTGGCGCTGTCAAATATCGCGGTCGTATTTGAAGGCGTTTCACTGATCGCCACCACGAAACGGTCTAAATGTGCGCAAGGCATATTATCTTTTTTTTTACCTGTACTGTCCCACTGCTGGGCAAAGGTCTCCCCCAAAATCTTCCAACAATCACGATCTTTGGCGACTTCCCACCAACCCTTCTCCAGTGCTTCCAGATCGTCTCGCCATCGTCTTATTGGCCGGCCACTTAAATTTTATTCATGTGCCTCAGTTCAATTGCATAACTGACATACATTTCGATGGAACCCAAAAAGGAAATGCAACTAGCATCTAAATGAGGTTTTAATCCAAATATGGACGCGAAAAACTAGCCAAAAATAGCTTTAATAATAGCTATAAGTGGCCAGATCTGGCCATATAGCGGTAAAGTTGGCAACATTAATAGTATTCTAGAAAGGTACCGCCTACCTTATCTAGCCTACGTTGGATAGATTGTGATAGGTACCCCGTGCTCCGGTGACTCACTACTGCCAACTTTCTATAATGATGATAGCACAGATTATACAGAGTACTAAGGAAGTAGGTGAGGTTAAGAAGTTCCTATTATCGTTCCATACAATTGTTTTTACTATTTAAAAGGAACAGGAACTACACACGAAATATAAATTAAAATGAATATAAACTTTAAAGTCTCTATATCAAATTCAGTTTAATAAAAAATATAAAAATTCTCTCTTCACTCCTCCTTCAAAACCACATGATTTAGATCATGGTTATAAAAATAAATGAAGTGCTATACTTAATATTTTTACTACAGTTGATATAAAAACTTAATAATTAAAATACTAAATAATTACAATAAAGAGCGTCTCACACACTGCGTTTTTAACTAGCGATGAAAACGCATGTTAAAGACGTGTTGCATCCAATATGCTGCTTAATACCACAGTGTGCTATCAAACCAATGCGTTCAATCTGCGCCCGCAGTGACGTACACAAACAACAATAAAGCAGAGCGAAGTTAGTTTATTCTATTGCACATACATAAGTCAAAATTAACTGAAATTATAACTAGTTTTTTTTTATAATTTGACAGCTGTCAGTTATTCACCATTCTCCCTGAAATGTAGGTATTACTTTCAATCCGCTGAGGCAACTTCAGGCCTACTTTCTCAGTATGAGTGAGAAAAGCACAGTGTTTACCTCGGTTTAAGAACTATTTAGTCCCTCAAACTATTGTCGGTTAAACCCCGTCTCAGGAATTAATAAGTTACTTTCACTCCTAGGGTAAGAACACATAATTTTTTATTTGCGGTGCAGACCTTGTCTCGTACAAGTGCAAGCGTATTTTGCAAGCATTGGTGTGCCCAACGCCTTACATCATATTATTAGGTATTTACAGAGGCTATGCAACGCAGCTTACGCAGCACATACTAATGAATTACTGACTTAATTAATATATTCAATTATAACTTTGAATGAGTAAATTGATCTTGATTTCGCTTTCATCCGATTTTAAAGCTTTCAATTTAAATTGAAATCAAATCCAGCGTAAAATCCCTAAATAAATGTTTACTTCAATTTTATGATTTAAAAAGTCAAAAGGACTCGATATGTAATTTTAAATTTGATCATAAAAAGCAACCAAGTGCGAGTCGGACTCGCCCATGAAGGGTTCCGTAGCATCAAGTAACATAATTATAAAGGTTTTTGTAGTTAGTCGAAAGGTAAATTGCGGTTTACGATTTATGACGTATAAAAAAAAACTACTGACTAGATCTCGTTCAAACCAAATATCGTTGAAAGTTTGCATAGTAATGTGAAACATAATTATATTTTGTTTAGTTTTATCATTCTCTTATTTTAGAAGTTAGAGGGGGGGGGGACCAACGTTTTCCACTTTGGAAGTGTCTCTCGCGTAAACTATTCAGTTTAGAAAAAAACGATATTAGAAACCTCAACATCATTTTTAAAGACCTATTCACATTATATCCCACACGTATACGTTCGATAAAAATCATTTTTTGAGTTTCAGTTTCAAGTATGGGGACCCCCAAAACTTATAGTTTTTTTTCTATTTTTGTGTCAAAATCTTATTGCGGTTCACAGAATACATCTACTCGCCAAGTTTCATCAGTCTAGCTCTTACGGTTTCAGAGAAAAATGGCTGTGACATACGGACGGACAGACAGACAGACATGACGAATCTATAAGGGTTCCGATTTTGCCATTTGGCTACGGAACCCTAAAAATCGCTTTGAAACGTTTTTAGGCCCCAGTTCACACAAGTATTAAAAGTGAATACCTGATGTTAAGCCGTTATCTCTGCCTATATTTTAGGTCTAACTAAAATAAAGCCGTTAAAACGTAGGTAGCTATTAATGAAAAGTAAGGCTTTATATTTTATAGCATAACATTAAATAAATATAAAACGTGTATCACCCATAAAACTTTCGTATTTCTCAAGAGCCTTTCTTTACTTCTTTATTTTGTGGATACAGTATTTGTCTTCCGACGCCAACCGTTCAATAGGACTCAAAAAGATTTGCACAAAAAAATTACGTTCAATAAGATTTGCACAAAATAAACAGTATGAGTTCTTTATAAAATGGGGTCGTCTTGTCTGGTATAAAAAAGGCCTTTGATATTTGTACTCGTGACTGATTACTTCAATCAACGGTCTATCAACATACGCATTGGCTTTTTTTTTCAAATTTAGACCATAATACAATAAGGGCTGGCAGCTTGCGTCTAAACGCCCAAATAATATACATTTCATACAAAATACTATGCCTTTCCTATGAATTTTAACGACTAAGCTGTGAAGATAGCGTAAGCTGGGCTTAAGTATAAATACTACTCCATCTTAAATCCTGTCCCGGGCAACAGAAGTAGGTAAATATGGGTATGATTTAAATAGTAACCCTTGATGCTATAATTATAAATAATCTACAATAATAGATGCAAATAAATGATAAATATTCTGAACAATCTATACAACACTATCTAGCCCCAAATTAAGCAGAGCTTGTACTAAGGCAACCAGATAAGTAGCCGAATATAATACTTATATGCATTGTTTTGTAAATACATACATACATACATACTTAGAATATTATATTTCACGGACAGTGAACAAGCATCTACGTTCTACACACAAATATTTATTTTCGATGGGGATTGAACCCACGTCCTGCAGCGCAGAAGGCACAGCTCAAAGTCAAAGTCAAAGTCAATAGTTTTTTATTCAGTACGATGCAAGAATCACTTTGAAACGTCTTAAAGCTAGGTGAGTCTAGGTGCCAGTTCCACGCGACCAAGCGTAGAAGAACAGGCAACAAACTACGTCTCGGTTCCTACCTATTTTTTAATATGATCCTTTTACAAATCAAAAATAGTCTAAAATAAAAGCAGTGAAGTTCCAGTGTGGTGCCACTTCACTTAGTCAGACGTATGCAATGCAATAATACAAAAGCAAAAGTTTCAAAGACAGAACACGCTACGCTTCAATGTTAAATTACAGTATCTACACAGCTTATATAAAAATAAGATACGAAATAGTAGGTACAGACATTGCAAATTGACATGTTAGCTTCCTATGGGTAGAGTGACCGGGACATCGGGCCACGCAGTTTTATCATTCATATAGCTATCTAGAGTATAGCACGCTTTCTTTATTAAATTATTCTTAACATATGCTTTAAACTTCCGAATAAGAAGCTTAGTTGCATTTTCTGGAAGTTTATTATAGAAGCGTACAGTGTTCCCCATAAAAGACCCATTTACCTTCTGCAGACGAAATTTGGGAATATAAAGTTTATTTTTATTTCTAGTGTTACTATTATGCGAATCACAATTTTTCTGAAAGTTACAGATGTGTTTGTGAGTGTACAATAAGTTTTCATATATATATAATTATAGTAGCTACTACCAAATGACCTATGAGGGCTGTCAAATCAAGACCTGTTTACTTATCATATTTTTTGCATTGACCTTTGAGTAATCTAGATTTATATTATTTGAGTTAGCTACCATACTTTTTCGTGCCTTATCCCGAATAAGTGACCAGCTCAACTGAGCCATGTTATCAACACGATTCAATACAAATAAACAGCATTTTAGTGAATTGTTACAGACGAGAGAGCTCAAGGTTTCTTAGTCAGCATACTATGACGCTTTATTTTGACTGTGGGCATCGCATTTCGGCTGAGACCAATCGGTTTTCGTGTCGAATTCTATAACAAAGGCGTGTGGTATGCCTATAAAGCTGTGTTCACTCAAGGCCTGCGCACACCTAGGTCGCTGGCGATAGCGATCAGTGAAATGCTGTCAAATATCGCTGTCAAATTTGACAGCGTTTCACTGATCGCCGACGCCAGCGACCTAGGTGTGCGCAGGCCTTCATTGCCAACAGCGTTTTGCTTTTTGTAGGGTTTCACGGAATGTCTGGAACTCAGGTCTTTGAAATGCCGCGCTCTGACAATTGTTTGGTTTGTTCTAGCTCGAACCTCGTAAAGAATCAATATAATACGCGAACTTAACTAAAAATACTTTTAGTAAATGTGTGGGGCATTATTTTACTTTCAATTTTCGTTGCCTCTACATTAGTACCTATATACCTACGTTTATCGAGTACATAACTAATAGGCTAAATGCTCCAGTATGGAGAAAATTAGTCTTCATGTATATGTGTATCATGTTGTATATTTGTATGTGTATTGTATTCTAGGTATATATTTACAAAAAAAAAAAAAAAAAAAATTATATCAGCTATCTGGTTCCCATAGTACAAGCTCTGCTTAGTATGGGGCTAGATAGTGTTGTGTGGATTGTCCGCATTATTTATTTTTTATTTATTTATGTTTACTAACTTGACTCACAAAAATACAGTCGGCTGCATTAGAAAGTATACAACTCATAACTTTTAAGTTAGTGTCACATTTCACAGCAGCGTAGCAATCGACAAGGTAAAAACTCAGAAAATAAGTGATCTTATAAAATTTTTTCATGTCAGATGTTTGAGTTTTCTTTTGAGACATAGCCATTTATATATTTACTAAGTACATAAGCACACATAAACCATTGAAAAACAAGGACCTCAAAGAAGGAAGATACAAATAGATACGTCGATACTGGAGAAGTGCGTCGTGTTTCTGTGTGCTACAGCAGCAAAAGGGTCTTGACTCAGCAAAATGCTTTCTTCTGTAATATTCCTTGTACCATACGACACTACAATGAAAATTCCAATTGCTATACTGCTGACTGTACTGTTGTATAGTGGTGGTATGAAAATGTTCGTCGATTTTCAACTTGATTTGTTCAACGTATCACGATCACATACTACCTTTTGAAACTGAATAGACTGTATACACCGATAAGTTAACGCCACAATTTATGTCAAAATGTTGTGTTCATGATCAAGGCACTGGTGCAAGCGAAAACAGACTATAAGGCTTCATACGCACTATGCGGTTACCCGCAATGTGGTTAGCAGTCCGGCTGACCGCAAGCGCAATTATGAACGGAATATTCATTTCTATGCGCACTGTCGGTCGGTCTGCGGGTAGCCGCATCATAGTGCGCATAGAAATGAATATTACGTAGGTACATATTATGTGCTTGCAGCCTTTTACGTGCTTGCGGTCAGCCGGACGGCTAGCCGCATTGCGGGTAACCGCATAGTGCGTATGTAGCCTAAGGTGACGAACATTTTCATACCGCGACTGTACAACTCCAATCGACAAAGAACTGACTTGAAATACATCGAGCTGGCCATTTTACACAGATCACGACCCGATGCGAAATTACAGCACTTCCTCGTAGACGTAAATTGGCTCATTATTTCTCCCGATAATAAATAAATAAGGCCAAACCACAGCCCGCATTCTCAGACCAGTTCAAACCTTATTATTACCTAAATCCCAGACTGACGGAACAGGCTTCGACCGCATATGGACGCATGGAGCCGCGTTTATCCGCGGACGGATAAATAAATAATGTGGCCAATTCACACAACACTATCTAGCCCTAAACTAAGCAGAGCT
This sequence comes from Thera britannica, assembly GCA_939531255.2. Lineage (NCBI taxonomy): Eukaryota > Metazoa > Arthropoda > Insecta > Lepidoptera > Geometridae > Thera > Thera britannica. The sequence goes on along the minus strand of OW618046.2, from coordinate 14,268,874 downwards.
TGTATGATGGGAACCAGATAGCTGATATAATACTTGAATGTATATTTTTTGTAAATACAGTATGATATAACTCGGTGAGGATCGAACCAAAACGGTCTACGGCGCAAAAAACAGGTTTACTAGCAACTGAGCCGTGACACCAGTCAAATAATACGTTAGGGCACCGGATATCAACTAATACGAGCACCGGTGGTCAAGTTGGGAGTGACCCTGCCATCTGATCCTAAAGTCATCAATTCAATTATTTTTCTTCTTCCTGCCCTTATCCCACTTTATGTGGGGTTGGCACAACATGTTCTCCTCTTCCATTCTCCTCTATCAGCCGTCATCTCTGTATTCACTTCTTTTTTATCCATGTCATCTTTCACACTCCCAAAGAGGGTATAAGTCAGGTAGGCAGCCGGTTGTAAAACAAAAAAAACTGAACCCCCTACAACATGGTATTACGAATGGAAATCTAAATTCAATTAAACATTGCAAAAATCGCGTTAGGTGATAGTGGCAGTAAATAACACTTATATTCTTGTGGTAAGCGTCATTAGTCTTTTTCTTAACGTAACTTGAGCTGTGTCCTTGTGTATACAAAGCAATTTTATCACAATTTGCTGAAATTCTTATTTTCGGGGATGTTGGGTTTTCGTGTTGGTACACAAGAATACGCATCAGACTATAGACGCTTCACACTGCTTGCTCTTATGTCATTGCAATAAGCGTGATTTTTCTTTGTTTTAGGTAACTTGAGCTGTATCCTATTCTCCAATTCAAACTCAATAAAAATTTATTCATTTCAATTCCAAGAATCACTTTGAAACGTCTTAAAGATAGGTGAGTCTAGGTGCCAGTTCCACGCGACCTGCTTAAAGTCTAATAGAACTAATAAAAGACTGCGACTGTACTGCAGACTGGTGTATGCGGTCGACGCGATAGTCACCGGCGTCTTTGTGTAACGGCCGCGGTGGCCTTGGCTGTCCGTGACTGTGGGTACAGAATACCCAAAAGTCAGAGCCTGCGCTGCTGGCGTAGTATTGCATAGGCATACGAGCAGCTGATTGTCAGAAAGATTGTTTCTTTGGTATTATCAGCTTAGAAGATTTAACCATTCCCGTTTTTTTACGTTTCACTTCTTGTTTATGCGGGCTTGAGCATTTTTTGAGGCGGGAAACTCCAATGAACTGTTTTCTACTCTAGTTTTTCGCCAACCTCTCTGTTTTTCGCCTGGCTGGTAGAAAATTTGCATTAATTTCTCCTTTTGTACAAACTTATTTTGGTGCAATAAATAATTAAATAAAAATAAATAAACTCGCGTCACCATCACCGCCTAACCGACACCTGTTTGGCAAAGATCGACAAAGTTAGGCAAAAGTCGTAACGACACGTAATTTTTCAAGTTTTCTCTTCATTTTGCATTCCCGGAGTGCCACTATTTTTTTTTATTATGACTCATTTTGGCATCATTTAAGGGTGGTATGGCAGAGTTTGAGGATACTATGTACCAAGTGCCGTCATAAATAAATATGTTTTCTTTCTATGAATAAAATATAGACAAAATTGCAATAATTAAACTACAAGCATCAATATTAATCGTGGCAACAAACATGAAGGTTTTTGGTGTAAGATCACAATTTATTAAAAGTCTTGACAAGCTGAATCTCTGTTTACAATTCTCGTGTGGAACAGGTCAATGATTCAACGAGATGTTTTGACCTGAGAACTGGGTGACGTCACCAAACCGACAATTTAGAAGATTTTATTCGCGTGAGGCTGTACTGTAGTGTATCCGGGCTGGCAAATTACAAAAAACGTATGAGAAAATTTAAAATTTTTGAACAAATTTGACTGATTGACGATTAGCTAGTTAGCTGTGATTCTAAGGCTGTGATTCATTTTGTCTATTATTTTTAAAGGAGCCTCTTTGAGGCGCACTTAAAATCCTTTCACCAAGGTTCGAAAGAATCAGTGACACGATAAGAAGAAGATTTATGTAATACGTAGTTTTGCAGATTATATACAGGTGTTAAAAACATTGCCTTGCACTTCACCTACACTAATTTTTTTTTTTTTTTGTTGACAATTTACTCAACACTATTTAGCCCCAAATTAAGCAGAGCTTGTACTATGGGAACTAGATAGCTGATGTAATACATACATACATTTTTTTGTAAATACATACTTAGAATACAATACCAAATAATTGGAATTCCAAAGTGATCTTTTTGCACCCTACTGTCAGCTTATTGATGCACTTTAACCGTTGATTCTGATTCTAAACTGTGGTGGTGAACCACCTTTAAACCTATTTAATATTGTCCCAAAATGAGACGAAGAATTATGAAGAAAATGTGCATGGGGCCAAGACGTTTCCTACGATATCGGATTTCCCCAAATCGTCGTAGATAAAGAAATACACCGAAGTCACAATAAAAATGTTTATGTTTATTTTTATATGACTATATTTATTTTATTGAATATATGACCTTTGACTTGCCACCACGCAAAGTGTCCAAAAAGTGGCAGCGTTGTTAAACAGCTAAAAGTTTCCAAACGCTGATATGTTATTTAAGACATGGAAATCCCTAATTCCATTAATATATTCATTGTTATTACACGGCCTATAACCGTGCTTATCTAGGAGTACAATCGCAAAAACAATGAGCAGTGTTGCCTAAGTGCATGCTAAAATGACCTTGAACTGCTTAGGAATAAGGAACTGTTCTGCGTGGAGGAACCGAGCGAAGGTTGATTTGCTGAGAGGTGTACGGTCACGGGAGTAGTTCTTGGCGTAACAATTCGACTCGCTACACTTGCTCGGATGCACAAGATTTGGGGGTCCGTGGCTCAGCTCAAGCGAAATATTTAATACATTACTTCATCATCATCATTTCCACCTCGTACACCCACTGCTGGACATAAGCCCCCTTCAAACCCCACTCTTTTTACGAAAAAAAATATATAAGTTTATGAAAAAAATAAGCTATGACAAGATGATGATGAAATGAGTTATGGCTTCTTCTTCTTCTTATCGTGTCACTGATTCTTTCAAACCAAGTGTGGTGAAAGGATTTTAAGTTATGAATTTTTAATATGTAGTCTTCATTCTCAAAGCTCTTTGGTACCAGTATAGACACTACAGTCTTTGACTACCCCATTAGACAAGGGTGTAAGGATGCATGAAAATTGGTAAAAAGTTATAAGTAATTAACTAAAACAAGAACAAACTACGAGTGAAAAAATATAAGTGCCTAGAGTTCTAAGAGATGACGCGACCTTTACAATGTCGTTTTCTTCGTCTTCCGGTTCGTGCAACTCAGCAAGAATTCATCGGAATTCATATTTGTTAGTAAAAATTAAATTTACTTAGATGTCAAAAGTTAGTAAAATATAATTTCATTATAATGCCTAGATTTTTAGTTAATACATATCTAAACCAACCATTCATTATACGCTTCTCTCCATCCAAAGGTTGTCTAGAAGAGATCACTCTTCAGCAATAAGACCTACCCATTGTACAATACTAGATTATTGTCAAGTATTTGTTTTTCATTGTTGGTTTTAAAAGAATTTTCTATTCTATTTTATTCTATATAACCTACATTTTCAAGCCTTTTAGTTTAAAAGTGTAAAACGGGCCTAAACCTCCAAATAATTTGAGTAATTTGAGCACTTGCTAACGTAGCAACATTACCCACCAAATACAATGCACAGAAATTGGAGCTCCAATTGGCGTTTGAACTCGCGAGACTAACAGAACAATGAACCGAGTGTTCCGGAACATAAAACTACGTCGAGTTACTGTCTAGCAAGGAGCGTGGACCACGCACCACGCTCCACGCTCCACGCTCACGTGGTCGCCAATCATGGATCACAATTGATGCGGTCAGAAATTCGTGTGCTATCTTCTATCTTTCTATAAATATAAAAATTTTATGTTGGTTTGTGTACGCTTCAAAAACTCTAAAAAGTTTGCACCGATCAAGCTAAAATTTTAGAATATTTAAGTAATTATTAAACGATTGGTCTAACCCTAAGTTTTCCAAAAAGATCTAAAAATCTAATCGATGCTGAAAAATAATTATTAAATTTCAATTAAAAATAGTAAAAATAAATAGGCATCTATTGTAAATTTTTTATATAGCGTCTGAAACAACTGTTCTTAATTTAATACATGATCAATTATGTACATAATATTTATTGTAATTTTTAGGGAGTTAAAAAATTTGAAACTGATTATAGTAGACACAAATATCAGATTGCGAGTAGACTGATATTTTTAATCCTGTGCCAGCAAATATAGCTTTTTTTGCTTCCTAATTACCTAAAAAAAGCGCTTAGCTTATCATGCATGCTTAGCTTATTATGTAATTAAATAAAAACTTGACATTTCCTCTAATTATATAATCCGACTTTGGCATGATACCTGCATAAAATTTTGACATCAAAAACTAGACAATAACCGGCACGATAACTACCTACCAAGATAAGGTACATCACAACCCTAAATATCAAGATAACTACATATATATAATTTAATCGAAAGTACCTACTTACCTTAAAACCTCGGCCTGCCTCCATGTTTGCTATACCCTATGCAGGGTCCATGTGATACCTACTTACACCTAAAAACTATGTATGTACAAACTAAACCATGTGTAAAGCAATAAATGTATTGAGTATTGAGTATTGAGTATTGCTCTCATCCTGCCTCACTGGACTCTGCACTGGCTGGATGGGTACAGCTCGCGCAGAAATTTTGAAAATGGAAGACTTTATGATAGCTTTTTAAACCAAAGAGTATACAACCTATAAAATTTGAACTCATCATAGATAATATAAGATCCGGTCGTAAAAATATATACCGAATCTAGCACTATAAACATACAAAGATAATGTAGAATAACATGCTAATTTTATGGCAGCCAAACAGTTAAACAGACCCGTTGTGTAGTTATAAATAAAACATTCATAAAAAACGTCAGTGAACGTCTGGATTTGAACCTAAGATCCAAGGCCCGTATTTTGAAACAATCTGAGTCGAGCCTTTAGCACTCTCAGTCATAAATTTTTTGACAGTTCTACATTGAAAAATGACAAAAAGCTATGCTTGAGACTCGACTCAGACTCAAGCACTGTTTTGAAATACGGGCCAGAATCAGAAAATTACTTTTACTATATTTATAAGGCCTGCGCACACCTAGGCCGCTGGCGTTTGCGATCAGTGAAACGCTGTCAAATTTGACAGCGATATTTGACAGCGTTTCACTGATCGCTACCACCAGCGAACTAGATGTGCGCAGGCCTTGACATTTAAACAATCAATTCAAATGTTTATTAACTTTCTAGAAATACTCAGAATTCAAGTTACCTAGAAAATATGCCGCGCGTTATGCAAAGCCTGTATTTGAATAAGGAAGTGTTTAAGCCAAGCGTTAATTGGCTTAGCTTGTTGATATTTATTGCTCGCTTTACTCGCTAGGAAGTCTGTCAAGTCTGTAGACAAGTCGCCATCGAGCAACGTTTTTTCGTCCTCCGGGTATTCGCAAATACGGCTGTCAGTTTGGCGATGTGACGCGTGTGGGCTGTAGGCCGATCACAAGCGCTGTCTGGCTATGGTTTGGAGTCTGTGTGAGTGTTGACTAAATAAATCTTACGTCGAAACGTCACATATTCAATAATACACTGGTGAGTACTCACACAGATTCAAAACCAGAGCCAGACAGAGCTTGTTGTAAGCCTACTGTTTTGTCATTGCATTGCCATTCGTCGTGGAAAGTGTCGTCTTGGGACCCTTTGGTACGTTTTATTGGCAGGTATCTTATACCTTTAAACGAGAAAATCTTGTATATATATATGTATATATATATTTAGGATCTCGGAAACTGCACCAACGATTTTCACGAAATTTAGTATACAGGGGTTTTCTGGGGCGATAAATTGATCTAACTAGGATTCATTTTAAGAAAATGATTATTTTTTTCCGAGTTCAATAATTAAACATAAACTGAATCTATTGACGATTGTGAGCAACTAACTGCAAGCATGTCTAGCAGATGGCGTTGTTCAGTAAAAATAAACCAGTAAGATGATAATATGACTCTTATGATACCTTTAAACGAGAAAATCTTGTATATATATATGTATATATATATTTAGGATCTCGGAAACTGCACCAACGATTTTCACGAAATTTAGTATACAGGGGTTTTCTGGGGCGATAAATTGATCTAACTAGGATTCATTTTAAGAAAATGATTATTTTTTTCCGAGTTCAATAATTAAACATAAACTGAATCTATTGACGATTGTGAGCAACTAACTGCAAGCATGTCTAGCAGATGGCGTTGTTCAGTAAAAATAAACCAGTAAGATGATAATATGACTCTTATGATTTCTTAAAAATACAAATTAACGAAAAAACTCCTAGTAGAACTGCCATGTTTAATAACAGTATATTCTGCATGGCACCTCGTAATTATAATAAATTACCTAGTTTTATAGTGGATGCTACTTCAATCAATATATATAAGAAGATGTTAAAAAAGTTCTTGATAGAAAAGGAATACTATAGTGTTAAGGAGTATTTGTGTGATAAACTTGAGTAATAATATTTTATTAATCATTAATTTTCATAGCGCTGACATTTTATTATATTTTCATACTTGTGACATTTAAATATTTTGCATGCTTTAAGGCAGAACATGGCTGAACTTACTTAATTTTTACCATCCTGTAATTAATAACCTGTGTTTCGCAAATAAATGATTGTATTGTATTGTATTGTATTGTATTGTATTGTAAAAATTCCGAGCGAAGCTCGGTTACCAACTGCTAGTTTTAATAAAGGTGAAAACTAAGGCGATAATTCAGAACAATAGTGCGTAAACAAACCATAGCCAAAAACGTTTTGCTAACTCAATTCAACACGATGATAGTGATTCATGTCGAGAGACGATCGAGACGATATGATTTTTTACAAAGTCATGCAATGTTTGATTGAACGTTGCTTAGTTCAAAAAAATAACCTTAAAATGTATCTACGAGTTAGTCTGACGATCACTGGAACAGTTGATGTCATATTTGACAGCGTTTCACTGATAATGTTAACAGGCTAATAATGTTCTGTGTAGCCCCCGCAGAACGCTAAGATATGCGTAAGGTTTAGTCATAACTTAAGTTTGCGACATCTTGCGTGATGGTCACTTATCTAGAGGTCCAGCCTACTAAGCTTCGCCCACAACTTGCTATATTTAGTGTGCTAGAAATTACTAGAACTAAAACCAAACTGCTAAACAAAATATTACCTTGTCTCCATAAATTACTTGTAACATTTTATTTGGTCTATCTAAACCGATCTTAATTTTACTGCTAAACTTTCCTCATACAAGTAAACGAATAGATTTAAACATATTATACCTTATTATTGATGTTTACTTTATATAATAGCTATATAAAGAAAGAAAGAAATAAAACTTATAGACATATTCATGTCGGCACTGGTAAATAAGAGAAACAAGAACATTTATTATGATAATACATCTAGATACAAATCAAATCAAATATGTAAAATAATTACATGTATACACAGGGTCCATGTGATACTGACTTACACCTAAGAACTATGTAGGTATGTAAAACTAAACCATGCGTATGCAATAAATGTATTGAGTATTGAGTACATGTATACCAAATCAAAAGGCGGGTATATCTGTTTAAAAGGCCGGCAGCGCATCAGGACCACCTCTGGTGTTGCAGGTGTATATGGGCGACGGTGACTGTTCTCCATCAGGTGGCTCGTCTGCTCAACTGCCAGCTATGGCATAATAAAATATAAAATTGACAGTGATATTTGACAGCATTTCACTGATTGCCACCGCAGAATGCTTAGATGTGCGCAAGTCTTAAGGCGCTGTTGATCCCAAAAACCAGTGTACATACATAAAATCACGCCTTATTCCCATGGGGGTAGGCAGAGATCACGGATTTCCACTTGCTACGATCCTGACACACTTCTTTCGCTTCATTCACTCTCATAACATTCTTCATACATGCTCGTCGGTAAAAAAACAAAAACCAGTCCACCACATTAAATGTCTTCAATTTATTTGATCTCAGTCAAAAAGCCATTACCTATATCTTAAATACCAATCAGCTATTCAACGTGCAACACGTGGCAAGCCAACGAAGAAATGGCGCGAGCTTCCATGTTCAGGGGATATTAAGGATCGCTATCCAGTGACGGATCGGGAAAATATATCGGCTCATGAATTATAGCCCCAGGTACTGTGGAACCTTACAGGTACTGAGTAGTAAGGACCGACGTGTGTTTTAATAAGAAAGAAAAACCATTTATTCAGCCACCGCAATTACATTCCTTAAAAAATAACTATAAATAAATCAGAAAACTAAACATTATTCTTTATAAGCATACATTATAAATGAATCACTATTTCCCTTGGTCACGCCATCACGCGTGAACGGCTAGACTGATTTGGCTGAAAGTTGCACCCCAGCTCCCCAGCTTAGAACCAGGAAACGGGCTTAGAATACTTTTTGTCCCTTACTATTTTGTAACGGCAACACGGAATAATAAGGATACGTTCAGACATGGCGGAATCCACGCGTATTCAACCATGCGGTCTAACCACGAGGTTTAAATCCACGCGGATTCCACCATGTCTGAACTAGGGCTAAATTCTAAAAACAACACCATAAATTTAGTTTCACACTTCATATTTGGTTACTATTCGGTTTGTGAAAAAATTGAAGAAAAATAAGAACATTATTTAAGGTGGTGGCATTATGTTTGAGACCTGTCAGGTTTATATGTGCCAAAGTATCTATTAACGTGCCCTGATTACCCCCTTATATTTAAAGCATCTGGCGGCCTTAAAATCTAAGGGGAGATGTAATGCATGGACAGTAGTCTTTTTAATTTAATTCTGATTTTGATTGAAAAAAATGTCTGCATTCCTATCAATGCCCTTGCTGTCAAGCTCTAGGTGGTAAAGGCGGCTCCACACGATCAGTTAAAACTGGCAGTTCAACTCAATAGCTTACCCCATGATTTAATTCTGATTTCAACTGGGAAAACATTACTGATGCATTCTTACCAGATGACCAATGCCCCCGTTGACAAGTCCTAGCTACAAGTCTGTTTCTTAAGGCCACACGATCAGTAAAAACTGGCAGTTTAACTCAATAACGAGGCGGCGTGCACGCACCCCGGGAGAGAAGAGATAAGCTTGGAGCTATACTGAATTTGCATCCGCGAGCCAAAGAACTGGCGACAGATGAACCAGCATTTACTTGATAGCGTAATGCCTCCGTGAAAAATGGATATGTGAGGTAGACCAAAGAAAATATGGATGAACTGCAGGGCTACCACGAGCTCCATATGGTTATGGCTATGGCTGTCAAATTGTGTATAGATAGGCTGACCCACATATTCATTTTCTTCTTGGGTATGAATGTGTTGACATTGTTGACACAATTTTGACAGCCATAACCATAACCATATGAAGCTCATGGTAGGCCAGCTGTGTGAAAGATGACATGGATAAAAGAGGAAAGAATGCAGAGATGACGGCTGACAGAGAGGAATGGAGGAGGAAGAAACAATTTTATGTGGAAATAAAATAACCTTCAATTATTCCGTTTTAGCAAACCACGTTTCTTAATTTAGCTAAACGCTTTACAACTATGAAAATATTAAAATATACTGTAAAATTTAAAGCAGCGTTTTACAGATCGCCACCGCAGATTGCTTTGATGTGCAAGGCTTTAGAAACTAGTTGCAAAATAATACTATCTGCGAAGTGTCTGCTCTTTGCTGTCACGTTCTCTGAGAGCACCGTAATGAGTGTGGATCGAGTCCTTGTCACGTGTGGTTGCATTATACGGAGACAGATTCCACATCATGCTAGACAAACGTTCATCATATTCACTATTTGAATGGGTGGCCGCTATTTGCGTTTTCATAGCGCCTTCTGCTAACTTCACCTGCACTAAAGCCCTGCGCACACCTAGGTCGCTGGCGATAGCTCAGTGAAACGCTATCATATATCGCTGTCAAATTTGACAGCATTTCACTGATCGCCATCGCCAGCGACCTAGGTGTGCGCAGGCCTAAAAGGCGATAGCCTGGGCGATCTAGTAAAAAGCCATTGTTAATTAAAATCCACCTACGCCAACTAATTGGACTTTAAATAATGACGAGCAACTAATGCGGTCGAAACGCAATCAATAACGGTTCAGCCTTTCTAACGGCTGGCTTTGTGATCAGTCAACGGTAATGTATCCTTTATTAGTTGCCTACTTTCAGAGATTAGGCTTTAAGTAATGAGCTTTTTAGAGAGATATAATATAAGAGCGCTTTGTGTGTGGCTCGTCCGGGGAAGTACTACCACCATGCCTATTTCTGCCGTGAAGCAGCATTGCTGTGTTTCAGTTTGAAGGGTGTGGGTGCCGGTGAAATTGCAGGCACGTGAGGCTGAATATCTGTATGCCTCAAGTTGATGGACGCAGAGCAGTGTATCGTAGGGCACGTTATTAACGTGCTGGACCTACGAGTCAATGCTTTGTTTGTTTTATTGTTACCACTTAACATCAGGTGGGTTATATGCATATGATATAAGTAAGTTAATAAAAAAATATGATTGGATAAAATGCGTGTATTCCCGATGTCCCCGTGATTTTGTCCCCGTTACACACGACAACGGGATGTTTCTAAATAACGTCTCGTTGTCCCCGCTATCCTTTTTCTTCAACGGGGACAACGAGATGTTTCTAAATGACGTCCCGTTGTCCCCGTTAACATGTTTAGTTAGCGGGGATATTAACGCTTGCAGTATTTTACTTCTCTTACTTTTATTTATTTAATTGAGTAAGGCTGATCGTGACTGCCACTGGAACAGACTTTTTGCGAAGCCAAAATGCAATGACTAGCTGCTAATCGCGGCTTCACTCACGTGGTGACGGTAATTGCTAACATAATTATTTCCCTCTAAAACTCCTTTGTTTTTCTTTAAAATTAAATCTACTCTAAACTCTCCTTTAAAAGTGTAAGCACGTCTGTGAGTTGATTTTTGGATACACAATAAGAAAGAAGGCATTGTTCATGACAACAGCCGACACATATAATTTAAGTAAAATAAATATTGTAGACAATCCACACAACACTCTCTAGCCCCAAACTAAGCAGAGCTTGTACTGTCGGAACCAGATAGCTGATATATTATAATACTTTTTGACGTGATAACGTCTTATAAATCAATGGAGCCGGCTGCACGCACGAAAAAACATGACTCATGCGTCGTTACGTCGTTTCGTCGTTCCATTTACCTGAGCCCGAGCTCGGGTCGGGTAATGGGTAAGGGGAAATGAGGGTAAGGGTAAATGAGGGTCCGGAGGGGGTCCGAGAGTTCGAGTCCGAGTCCGAGTCCGCGAGTCCGCGAGTATTTTCTTATGACGTTATCACGTTCAACTATCGTCAGTAAACCGACTTTACAGACAACCGATTTTTTTCGTAAATATTTACTTACTTAGAAAATAATATAACCCAGACCCTTATAGACCGTGTTCCCAACATCGAGATTCGAAGTCGAACATAGTTCAAAGATGTTGGGAATCGCATAACGGAACTTAAATGGAGCTGGGCAGGACACCTGGCAAGGCGAGGTGATGACAGGTGGAGTAAGGCGATGACTGAATGGCGTCCAAGAACTGGCTATAGAAGCGTTGGTTGCCCTGCGGCAAGATGGACAGACGATGTGGTTAACATCGCAGGCAAGACCTGGATGAGATTGGCACAAAACCGGCAACAGTGGCACATACAGAGAGAGGCCTATACCCAGCAGTGGGTGAAGTCGGGCTGTGGATGATGATTAGGTCTCAGGCCTCAGGCCTTAGGATCGGAAGGCGGGGCGACTGCCAATAGGCCACCATTGAACTGAGCTGTGATGGTAGTTTATTCTGTAGAACTACGCTACGCTAGCTTCAAAGTGAAATGTGGTAAGTACATAAATACGTTTATTAACACCGCATCTTGGCAAGTTAACGCGGTAATCAATGCTTGTTCATGGTAAAATGCCTCAACAGACACATCATGGGTTTCAACATTCTTTCATACTCAATTATCACATCACAATTACATTTGGGAACGGTAGTGCACAGTGAGTTTATAACTGTACAAAATTGACAGTTATTTTTTGTTACTTCTTTTGATCTACGTTGATCAGTTTAAAAAAATACTTTAATCTTTAAAACCTACCCAAAAACTTTTGAAGTCTTATAATTCATTTAGAAAAATCCAGTTTGGGCTAACAGCTAGCGCCAAACGCCCGAATGCAAAATACAGTTACAAAACACACATTAAAATAAATAGAAGTTAGTCTAAACAATACAGTACAATTAACAATACAATGACAATTTAATACAATTTTACAACATTATACAGTAAGTCAATTTTACAAACTGGTTTTGAACCCACGGCTTTAGGATCGGAAGGCGGGTTCTACTAGACCACCAGTGCTCTAACTCAGTAATATTTAAATTAAATAAAACGTCAGCAGAGCTGCTACTGTAACGGAAGTACGTATTTCAATTTGGGAAGCAATCAGCTTTGCAAACATTAAACCTTTTTGTGACCTTCTGATGATGGAGAGCTTATGAAGATCAACACAAAAAAGGAAATTAATTGGGTCCCGCTGTGGTTTGACCCCTGATTCAAACTTTTAGGGTTCTTCAATGGACTTTGGAACCCTAGTTTAGTTATGTTCGTCTAATATTTGTTTTACGCACAAACTATTTAAGTACTGTCATGCTAAAATTGTGAGGAACACCAATGTGTGGTGACCCCTATAAAAACTTGGCAAGTAAAGTGAGGTTGATTACTGTTTTCTTTTGGCTTTACTTGTTTAGTAGTAAAAGAAATTGGTTCATAAAAACTCAATTCTAAATTAATTTGTTTTTACGATTACAAATAAACAAAGGGAGAAGTGGTCGCAATTTTATTAGACTACTGACCTCAGAAGTCACACGTTCTTGGCCATATTTTTTGTTTATTTATCTCGTATGGCAACATTGATGGCTCAACTGGGATTTCAGTTCATTTCTGTGGGTATTTTCTATTTGCAACATATTTTTATGATATTATTTTCTAACAATTTTTGTTTAGATATTTGCTTAACATCGATTAGATGGTATCTGGTTGCTATAGTACAAGCTCTGCTTAATTTGGGGCTAGATAGTATTGCGTGGATTGTCCACAATATAAATAAATATTGTGGACTATTACTATCATCATCACACAATACTATCTAGCCCCAAATTAAGCAGAGCTTGTAGGTACTATGGACCAGATAGCATGGGAACCATATGGGAACCAGATAGCTGATATAATACTAATATACATTTATTTTGTAAATATATACTTAGAATACAATATAACCCCCAGACAGAGAACAAAACATTTGCGTTCATCACACAAATGCTTATTCTCGGTGGGGATCGAACCCACGCCCTACGGCGCAGAAGGCCGAGCTGCTACCAACTGAGCTGAAAAGGTCAGTCATACAGGAAAGTGAGTCGACCAGGCATAGTTTTTTGTATTGCAATTATATGCCGCTTTATAAATTCTTACTGATGGAATAGGAACTCCATATTTTGACATGTCGTTCCTCTCGTCATACCTTCTCCAACAATTCTTCAATTTATCAATCAGAGCATCATTACAGTTCTGGCATGTTGCTTTGAGTTGTATTGTAAATAAAGTGACTTGCTGTTCGAGTAACGAGGCTACCAATTTAAATGCCAACAAAAAGTTCTCAAATCACCGCAGCGAGACTCGAGAGGCTCTCGTGTAGGCGGACTTCTTGCGGGCATGGACCGAGTTGGGAGATGAACCGGTAACAAGTCAAGTCGAATGAAAGGCATTTATTCAATTTAATTGCAATTATTACTTTTAAACATGAGTCTAGGTGCCAGTTTCACGTGACCAAGCCTAGAAGACCAAACAAGAAATTATTGCTTTTGTCGTACTGTTTTTTAACCGACTTCCAATCAAAAAGGAGGAGGTTCTCAATTCGGTTGTATGTTTTTTTTTTTTTTTTTTTTTTTTTTTTTTTTTTTTAATGTTTGTTACCGCATAACTTCGTCATTTGTGAGCCGATTTGAAAAATTATTTTTTTATCTTAAAGGTACTGCTTCCAGATTGGTCCCATTTTAATTTTATTAAAATCGGTGTTGCCATTTTTTTTAAATAATTGTTTAATGTTTGTAACTGCATGCCTCCGTCATTTATGAACCGATTTAGAAAATTATTTTCTTTATTTGGTTATTCTTACGTCCAGATTGTCCCAAACAAATTTGATTAAAATCGGTTTAGCCGTTTGACAATGAAGTCGGTTTCTCAAGTTTTTTAAACTTATAAATTATTTGTATGATCTTTTTGTAAAAAGCTAAAAAAAAAATATCAGCGAAGTTCCAGTGTGGTGCCACTCCACCTTAGTGAGACGTATGCTTCAAAGTAATAATTAAGTACCTGCACAGTATATAAAAATAAGATACAAAAATAGTGTGTACAGACATTGCAGCATAAATCTTTTGAGGTGGCGGCTTTAGGTCTTTGGAATGCGCTCCCTATTGACATCAAAAAGGCTCCCAATAAGTCAGCTTTAAGCGTCTGGTTTATGAGCATTTCCTGAAGTAGATCTCATCAGAACTTAAATAATAAGTAAGTACATGTTGTTAATTTTAATATCCTAAGCTTTTCTTTTTATGTAAGCACGCCAACGCCATTCTCTACCTTTAAGGTTGGCAGGTAGAAAATGCTATTAGCATTAAGCCCACCTTTTGTACATTAATTTTAAGTTTTGTGCAATAAAGAGTTAAAATATTGCAGATTGAGATGTTAGCTTCCGATGGGTAGAGATGTTAGAGCTAAGGACTATAGCATGGGGTTGCAGGTGTCCATAGGCTACGGTAACCGCTTCCCATCAGGTGGGCCGTATGCTTGTTTGTCAACTTAGTTGTATAAAAAAAAAAAAAAAAAAAGATCTTTCGCTTCCGCTTGTACCAGACGTCTCTCTCACGTGGGAGGTTGTAACGCTACATGTGAACG
Organism: Thera britannica; assembly: GCA_939531255.2. Lineage (NCBI taxonomy): Eukaryota > Metazoa > Arthropoda > Insecta > Lepidoptera > Geometridae > Thera > Thera britannica. The sequence continues at coordinate 14,253,762 of OW618046.2, read as the reverse complement.
CATCTGCATCACTCAGGGTTCATCGACCCGTGCTTGTATAACGAACGCGAGAAGGTCATGAGATTCGGCAACTGGCAACTGCCAATTCTTGACCGTTTCCATTTGAATTTCGAATGCACACAGAACGTTCCATTTATTGTTTTTTGACGTGATAACGTCTTATAAATCGATGGAGCTGGCTGCACGCACGAAAAAACATGACTCATGCGTCGTTACCGTCGTTACGTCGTTTCGTCGTTCCATTTACCTGAGCCCGAGCCCGGGTCGGGTAATGGGTAAGGGTAAATGAGGGTAAGGGTAAATGAGGGTAAGGGTAAGGGTTCGGTCGGGTTCCGGGTCCGGGTCTGAGAGTTCGAATCCGAGTCCGAGTCCGAGTCCGAGTCCGCGAGTCCGCGAGTCCGCGAGTATTTTCTTATGACGTTATCACGTTCAACTATCGTCAGTAAACCGACTTTACAGACAACCGATTTTTTGTTAGATTAGAAACTCGTTTCGTGGAGCCAAACCAGTTTTATTTTTATTTTTATGAGATGTGATGGCGTGAGGAGCACGAGGTGGCTTCTTATTCTTATTTATTTCAACTAATAGTCAATAAAAAATATGGCAGCGTGTTTTGTAAAACTTTTAGTGCTAAAACCAAACCTTTGCGTGACTTTACACATCATTCCATAGTTTTATCTTGCCAACGGTTATTTTGACATGTATAATTTTACAGCAAACATTTTCATTGACCTACTCGTATGAAACAAAAATTAAATCTCTACCCAACTTTAAGTACTTACCTAGCTTTCTCTGAGAGGTAAGATTTAAAGCCGCTTACTGCCTATAAGACGAGCTTATATGTGAAGCTTTACGGATTAATACTTTCTTCCTCCGCTCTCAAAGGGTGAAGTTTTCCAGTTAAAATGGAAATACACGTTTAAATTACTTGTAGAGGGTTAAGCTTTGAAAGTGTATTTAGCCCACGACTTTACGAGTTGCGAAACATTTTTTGAGAAGAGGTTCTTTTGGAAGTTCTAAACATTTTTAAATCTTAAATTGGTTTTTCGTTTATTTTTATTTCTTGCAAAAACAAATTGAACGTTTTTGTTAAAACATCAAAAAAGAAGGTAAAAATTTTACCTGTTCTGCTGTTCTACTGCCAGTTCTTCTAGACTCTGTCGCGTGGAACTGGCACCTAGACTGACCTAACTTTAAGAAGTTTCAAAGTGATTCTTCTAATACAATAACGGCCCGCCTGCAGGGCTACCACGAGCTCCATCTGGTTATGGCTATGGCTGTCAAAATTGTGTCAACAGTGTCAACACATTCAAACCCAAGAAGAAAATGCATGTGTGGGTAAGCCGATCTATACACAATTTGACAGCCATAGCCATAACCATATGGAGCTCGTGGTAGCCCTGCTGATCGAACTTGTACATCGAAATCATTTTCAACCTGAAGAAAACATTACTGGACATGCGTTTACACTCTCAAAAAATATTGCGGATGACAAAAATTATTGCTTATTTACGTTTTTCCATCCCATCCAAGGAGTGGGATTGGAACCCCGACCTTAGGATCGGGAAAGGTTGCCACGTCAACACCGCGCTGTTGGCCTACCACAAGCTCTATTTGGCTCTGTCTCTGGCTCTGATTTTGAGTCTGTGTGAGTGTTGACTAAATAAATCCTACGTCGAAACGTCACACACACAGTTCTAATAATAATTACTGGTGAGCACTCACACATACTCAAAACCAGAGCCAGAAACAGAGAGAGACAGAGCCAGACAAAGCTTGTGGTAGTTCTACTGGTGCTATAACCAGAGCCAGAGACAGAGCCAGACAAAGCTTGTGGTAGTTCTACTGGTGCTATAATGTGTATACTTACTTCAAAGCAATCTAACCTTTCGTAACATCTTCGGTCCACAGCTAGGAGCATAACAATAATAAAAGGCTGAGAAAACGGCTATAGGTTCAAATTGGCACTGGCCCCTTGACCGGCGCAATATACATTTATGAAAACAATATGACTTTTGGGAATAAGGCTCTTTTGCGAAACCAAAGTTAAAGCCTACACGGTAAAGTTAAAATCACTATTTTTGTAGAAAAAAACTTGGTCTGCTACCGTTTTATGGCACCTACTTAATAAATTGGGCAGGACACCTCGCAAGGCATGGTGATGACAGATGGTGCAAAAGATTGACGAAGTGGTGGCCGAGGACTGGGAAAAGAGGCATTGGACGTCCATTAGCACTCATTTATGAAATTATCATAGAAATAGAGGCAAATTAGGCGCACTTGATGTGCGGGCTGGTTTTTCCGCAAGTAGGCCGCTGGCGGGCCCTTTTTGCGTGACCCTTGACATGTGTTGCTCGAACTTTTTTAGGTTCTACGACACGCCGGTTTCCTCACGATGTTTTCCTTCACCGTTTTGAGAGTACTGGCATAGTGCACATAAATTCTTCAACAGAAAAACTCATTGGTACACGTCTGGATTTGAAACCACGACCTTCGGATCGGAAGGCGGGGCCGCTACCACTAGACCACCAGTGCTCTCTAGAAATAGAGGTACATACTTTTTAATAGCGAGTAACACCTCGGGGTGCAGCTAGTTATACAATAACTAGTGGCTGCCCACGGCTTCGCTCGCTCCGTTGCCGTTACGTCCCGTTGTTTTTTCCTTTAAAATTTTTTCCTCTTTTTCTCCGCCTAGGGAAATAATTTTCCAATTTCCTTTCTTAGTGCACCCCTATGCTATAAAAGGAACATACCCTCCAAGTTTCATGCTTCTAGGACTTACGGTTTAGGCTGAGCGTTGATTGTCAGTCAGTCAGTAACGTAAGAGTTTTATATTTAGATTCCCTAGCCGAAACTAAGGCAATACACGACCGCATCCATCTTCCAAAGTTCCTCAACTCTGACATTTCGACTATTTTATCGGTGTCATCAGAACGTGCTGGCACAAAACAAATATGCGGGTTCGTGCCAATAAAATCGGATAGATGAGCTCTGTGTCACGAGGTAGGAAACCTTACGAAACTGTCCCCGTTGGATTACAGCCGTTATATCAAGGCTTGGCCGTGTGGAACTTGCTCCTAGGCTCACCTACATTTAAGACGTTACAAAGTGATCCTTGTGATGCTTGTGATTGACTGGCCTCTAGCTCAGTTGGTAGTAGCTCTGCCTTCTGCGCCGTAGGTCGTGGGTTCAATCCCTACCGAGAACAAATATTTGTGTGTGAACACAGATGTTTGTTTTCTGTCTGGGTGTTATATTGTATTCTAAGTAAGCATTTACAAAAAAAAAATGTATTTAAGTATTATATCAGCTACCTGGTTCCCATAGTATAAGCTCGGCTAAATTTGGGGCTAGATAGTGTTGTGTGGATTGTCTAAAATATTTATATTTATTTATTTATGCTACTGAAAATTATTTTTTTTAATTGGAATTCCATTTATCAGTTGCAGTGACTACGGTTGTCAGTTTTGCGTCAAAACGTCACGCAATATCTATCATACCGATCATACCTAGCGGGGTAAAGACCGGCGCACACCTAGATCGCTGGCGATGGCGATCAATGAAACGCTGTCAAATATCGCTTCACTGATCGCGATTGCCAGCGACCTAGGTGTGCGCAGGCCTTTAACAGTTCAAAAGCCTGTTGTGAAGTGTGTACAGTAGGATACAGCTCAAGTTACCTAAAAACAAAGAAAAATGACGCTTCCTGCAAGGACATAAGAGCTAGCAGTGTATAGTCTGATGCGTATCCTTGTGTACAAAAGGAGGGGCACTAAAACTAATCCGTTCACCGCATTGATTCAAAAGAACCAGAGAGAGACAAATAGATAAACATTTTTTAAAGAATGATATTGCTGGATGTCGGATTAGCTATTACGACCGTTATATTCCAGACACAGTTTCCAGGAAGGCTTTAGGTCGAAGTCGCGACCTCGACTCCACCTCCTATTGTGCAGATAGAAAGTCCCGAACAACCCGAATCAAATGTATTGCAACTTGTATTTAAGTAGATATATTTTTAACATCGACGAGCTATGGAGAGAGCTATGCTGGAAATTTCACTGCGTGATAGAATCAGAAATGAAGAAGAACCAAGGTCACCGACATAGCTCGTAGAATTAGTAAGTTGAAGTGGCAATGGGCAGGTCATATAGCTCGAAGAACCGACAACCGTCGAGGAAAAAGGTTCTCGAATGGCGACCACGAACCGGAAGACGAAACGTAGGGTGCCCACCCACCAGATGGACCAACGACATTGTAAGTTCGCGGGAAGTCGGTGAATGGAAAGGGCTCAGAATCGTTCTTCCTGGAAATGTGTAGTGGAGGCCTTTGTCCAGCAGTGGACTTCTTCAGGCTGCTAATGATGATGATGATTTTTATTAACAGCGCTCTGGGTCCCAATGCTGGGAAAAGGCCTCTATCCATTCCTCCAAGACATAGCAATTCTGGTAGCCCAGAATTTCTATGTCTTGGAGCTATGTATTTCCAAAGCTCGTCTCGCCATCGCTGTTTGGATCTGCTACGTCGCCATCTCGCTATTTTTATTTTTAACTAGAGACTGCCCGCGGTTTTGCATGCCCCGTTTTCGTTACTTTTTTGGGATAAATAGTATCCTTTATCCGTTTCCTGGTTTTAAACTACCCACCTACCAATTTTCAGTCAAATCGGTTCAGCCGTTCTTGAGTTATAAAGTAGTGTAACTAACACGACTATCTTTTAAATACATAATAATATAGAATACGAATGAGCTATTTTTGTTCCAAGCTCCATGCAGCGAGGGATGAGGTTATGATAAAGAGTAGTCCGCGACCTGAAACGACATGATATGCTTATAATTCGGGCGCTAATCGTCACATCCTAGGATTATTATAATTAACTGAGAAAAGCCTTTTTGTATAAACATGTTAATCCCGGTTCCGCTTATCGCTGTATGCAAATGTTATCTCGTATTTTACTCAAATTATTCATCATGCATGAGGATACTCAAAAATGTCACGAATTCTTAGGCGTGCTTACGAGGAAAAACTGTTCGAGGGCTATGGCAATAGCTACTTACAGCCGGGGTAAGTATTTTACTTTACAAAGTATAGGTAGGTATGAGCATAAAAAGACAGATCGCCCTATCTATTATTGTTTCAGAATAATAATGGATAGCGCGATCTTGAGCCTAATTCTCGGGCCGACCGAGATTTTTATACACATCGGCATTGCACAACCCCGCACTTTTTCTACGTTTTCCATATATTGTAGCTGTCGCAATAAAAGCAATAAAAAAAATTGCAAAATGGTCCGTGATGAGCCGAGAATTATGCTCCTGTCTTTTTAGGGTTCCGTAGCCAAATGGCAAAAACGGAACCCTTATAGATTCGTCATGTCTGTCTGTCTGTCTGTCTGTCTGTCTGTCTGTCTGTCTGTCTGTCTGTCTGTCCGGCCGTGTCACAGCCATTTTTCTCCGAAACTATAAGAGCTAGACTGATGAAACTTGGTGAGTAGATGTATTCTGTAAACCGCATTAAGGTTTTTACACAAAAATAGAAAAAAAACTATACATTTAGGGGGTTCCCATACTTGAACTGAAACTTAAAATTTTTTTTTTCATCAAACCCATACGTGTGGGGTATCTATGGATAGGTCTTCAAAAATTATATTGAGGTTTTTAATATAGTTTTTTTCTAAACTGAATAGTTTGCGCGAGAGACACTTCCAAAGTGGAAAAAAGTTGGTCTCCCCCCTCTAACTTCTAAAATAAGAGTATGATAAATCCAAAAAAAATATATGTTGTACATTACTATGTAAACTTTCAACGATATTTGGTTTGAACGAGATCTAGTCAGTAGTTTTTTTTATACGTCATAAATCGTAAACCGCAATTTACCCTCCGACGAACTACAAAAACCTTTATATTATGTTAATTGATGCTACGGAACCCTTCATGGGCGAGTCTGACTCGCACTTGGCTGCTTTTTTTATGCAATGTTTGTTTTTTGTGCTCTATGGAAGTTAAGATAGCCTGCAGCAGAGATTTTTGCAGTCACAAAAAACATTGATATTTTGAACGTATATATCGGTAATATAATCAGGCTGTATCGTAAATCTTGCAATATCCGTGATCGTGGACAGTTACTTATCTTTGATTTCTGCTCAACAAAGTCGGCGATGTGAATTGAAATTGAACATGATGTCCTCTCTGAGGAAATTACACTTTAAAAGCCTTTTAAAAACATTCAATATGTAATAAGGTGTGTTCATAAAACTTTTCAGTTTGTTAAAACCATTAGAAAAAGCAGGGTGTTACGTTATTTTATTTCCCGCCAATTTTTAATCACAAGTCGTTTCGTGGTTCTCGAATCTCGCGACCACGAACCGGTAGACGAAACGTAGGACGCACACCCACCAGATAGACTGACGACATTGTTAGAATTGCGGGAAGTCGATGGATGGAAAGGGCTCAGAATCGTTCTTCCTGGAAATGTGTAGGGGAGGCCTATGTCCAGCAGTGAACTTCTTCAGGCTGATAATGATAATTAATGAATGAGATGACAGCAAGAAATCATATTTCGAAAACAAGAGAATCGAATAGAAAAACATGTTTTTTAGCCACATCCACAACCTAGAAAATTAACAAGAATAATATGACGAAAAAACGTATTTCTGACGAGAGTAAAATTCCTGCAACGCTTGTTCTTAGTGGCGCTAACAACTTCCACCAAGTTTTGGTAATTAACAATGGAGGTACAAAGTTCAGCAAAAAATATAATTCAGATCAAGATAATTAATGTTATACTTATTTACTTATAACATTAATTCGGTTAGGTTGTTTGACCGTAGTCATCAGCGTCTTATAAAATCGATACAAGAGTTCTATTGCAAACAGCACCTTATGAGTATACAGGGTTATTCATTATTAGCTACACAAACTGACATGCCCTAATTTTTGGGTCGTGAATATTTTGTTTGGCCGAATCAATTTAATTTCTAAACTGATTTAAGTTTTTGTATCAAAATTTTATTTTTATTTATTTCTTTACGACATATTGCATAATTATTGCCACGGAAAACAAGACGACGACCTATCACCAATGATTCGAAAGGATAATGTTTAACGATTTTCTCGGGATTTACGTAACAAAACTTTAACAGCCATATTAATAAACGCAATTTAAATTTAGTCATGGTTTAAAGTTAGCCCTGTCACTTTTTGTCATTACCCAGTGGTAACAGATGGTAATAGTTTAAGCACAGCTTATCTTTTGACATATTTTTATTAATAAGGCTATTTGAAATCATTTCATAAATATTTTTTATTTTATTTGTTGAACGTAATTCCTGAGTATTTGCAACTAATAATGAATAACCCTGTATGTGCTGTTGCCAGGAGTTGAATGTTTCAAACAGGTTCTCCAAGTAGCATTTATTCTAGAACACTGATTAAAATAGCTTGAAATTTCCGTTAGGTACTTCAAATTAACAGAAGACCGTTGACTTCAGAGTTATTACTTCGTCTATCGTTATGATATTCGCTTCTAAACTTCTATTATACACACGTTGTAGTCTGTTCTCTGTTTGCTCAAAATTAAATAAATAAATATTATAGACAATCCACACTAGCCCCAGACTAAGAGCACTGGTGGTCTAGTGGTAGTGGCCCCGCCTTCCGATCCGAAGCTCGTGGGTTCAAATCCACTCGTGTACCAATGAGTTTTTCTGTCGAAAAATTTATGTACACTATGCCAGTACTCTCAAAACGGTGAAGGAAAACATCGTGAGGAAACCGGCGTGATGTAGAACCTAAAAAAGTTCGAACAATACGTGTCAAGGGTCACGCAAAAAGGGCCCACCAGCGGCCTACTTGCGGAAAAACCTGCCCGCACATCAAGTGCGCATGATAAAACTTGCCGAACTTGCCCCAAACTAAGCAGAGCTTGTACTATGGAAATCAGATTGCTGATATAATACTTATAGTATCCATTTTGTTTTGTAAATACATGCTTAGAATACAATATAACACCCAGACAGAGAACAAACATCTGCGTTCACCACACAAATATTTGTTCTCGGTGAGGATCGAACCCACGCCCTATGGCGCAGAAGGCAGAGCTGCTACAAACTGAGCTGTGAGGCCAGTCAATGCCAAATGACACGATAGCCATGCATGTCTCTTCACTACTGTCAGCGTCTATGAGGTATTTATTTTTTTGTACCACATTCCAATGTACCGAATGTGGTACATTGAAAGATGTACAACATGTTTTGCTGGAGTGTGTTCGAAATGATAGATTTAGATTAGTTTGTTTTGGAAGAAGATGTATGAATGTTGGTATGATAAATAGCATCTTGGCTTGTCCCTTGTCGGATCAAGCCAAGATGTTATATAAATTAGCAGAAATTGTTTTAGCAATAATAAGTTTGTATAAATTTAGATTAAGTTAAGTTTTAATTGTTAAAGTTAAAGCATAGCGACAAAGCCCTTTAAATAAATTAAAAAAAAAAATGATTTTCTTATCAATAATTATGAAACTTCATAGGCGTGCTTATGTCAAATAAAGGAATGGACCAGTATAACTAACCTCATTTGATTCTTCACGACAACAGGCGAGGGATTATTCCCAATTGTCCCCGCTGTTTCCCCAAGTTGGGATGAGACAGACTTGGGAAACTCTTTGCAGGCTTCTAAAAGTAAGTAAACAGGCCTTTGCATCTATTGTAGATGATTTATATAGCGTCAGAGGTAACTGGTGTTTACACAAGCCCTAATCACGGGACGCTATAGCGCCTGGGACAGGGTTTTTTTAGATGGAATAGGCTTGCCCAGCACCTATACCATCCTGACAGCTTAGTCGGCCTAATCCACAGGAAAGACATGGTCAATACGTGCGGAGCTGACTAAGCCGCGGGTTTCCTCACGATGTTTTCCTTCACCGTTTGAGAACACTAACAGGCAGGCTTCTAACCTCCTTGGAATCACCATTTGAAGATCGTGGGAAGTCCATAGAGAGAGTTTAAAGTTGTTCTTCCATCGTCAGGCTAATGATGTTGATGATGACAATGATTTGAGTTATAGCTCTCGATCCAGTGTCAGTTTTGATGGCAAGTATAGCAACATGTACTTACTCGCCCACAAGTTTTTGTAATACATAATCTATCATAAATAGATATATACAGGGTGCCTCACGGATATACCACGTGGACGGAAAGTACCTTGAATATTGTAGATGGAACAATTTACAGAAAGAAGACATTACTTGAATTTAAAAAACAATTTAAACTGGATTCATAGATTTTTATCTCAAATTGAGCATTTGATAAATAATTTATTATTTTTGTATTTAAAATGTTAAATTCATGGTGTCTTTTATTTCTGACACTACGTTATTTAGCTAAAAAAATCCTTATGATGAAGCCCTTCGATCAGTATGATAATGCTACCGGGTGATTATTTTTCTCGTGTAACAGGTTCGATTCCTGGTTCAACTATGTATTTATTTAAATGCAGTTTATTAACTGGCCTCTCAGCTCAGTTGGCAGTAGCTCTGCCTTCTGCGCCGTAGATCGTATGTTCGGTCCCCACCGAGAACAAATATTTGTGTGGTGAACTCAGATGTTTGTTCTCTGTCTGGATGTTATAATGTATTCTATGCATATATTTACAAAAAAAAAGTATTTAAGTATTATATCAGCTATCAGGTTAGCATAGTACAAGCGCTGCTAAGTTTGGGGCTAGATAGTGTTGTGTGGATTGCCCGCATTATTTTTTTTTAATTCAATTATTGCCTGCAATTGTTTCCTCGGCTGGTCGATGCCACTGCTGACAAGAGGGCTGGCACTTTTGTCGCATAGAGAATAGCTATTGCTATTCAACGTGGGAATGCAGCCAGCGTTCTTGGCACCATGCCTCATGGACACCCACTTTTGCTAGATTTTTAAGGTTAAGTTTTAGTTTTTTTAATTTTATGTTTTTTTTTGTTATTTTAGTAATAGTTCAATAAAAGTTATCGAACATTATTGCCTTCTTTTAGTCAAATGTTCCAATTACAATTTAAAAATTTCAAGGTACTTTCCCTCCATGTGGTATATCCGTGAGACACCCTGTATACTCTTCAGATCGACTGCTCGACAAGACGCCGGGAAGTACTGATTGATTTACATGTCCGATACAAACTGGTTGTGCTGTACAAGAGGTCATTGACTCTGATGTTATAGTAATAATAATTATGCATGTGTCTAAGTTTTTTGATAGAACCAGTGCTGGGCCGTGAACAGGCACCTTGTTCAAGTCCCAGCATAATTCGGTTCTTTCGCATGCTGTGACTTTTTTAAAAGACTATTTTGTGTTGGGTAGCTGCACAAAACAGTATCTGTTTTGTGGAAGCTGTCTGGCTGAGCTGTTAGAGTTTCAGTCCCAATTGTTTGAATAAATATGCCTAAAGGCCTGCGCACATCTAGGCGATGGCGATCAGCTGAAACGCTGTCAAATATCGCTGTCATATTTGACAGCAATAGTGCTCTCAAACGGTGAAGGAAAACATCGTGAGGAAACCCGCGGCTAAGTCAGCTCCGCACGTATTGACCATGTCTTTCTTGTGGATTAGGCCAACTAAGCTGTCAGGATGGTATAGGTGCTGGGCAAGCCTATTCCATCTAAAATCCTGTCCCAGGCACTATAGCGTCCCGCAAGTAGGGCTTGTGTAATCACCAGTTGCCCCTGACGCTATATAAATCATCTACAATAGATGCAAAGGCCTGTTTACTTACTTTTTTTATTTGACAGCGCTTCAGTTGATCGCGATCAGGTGGGCAGGCCTTAAAGCCTGTACCAGCACGATAAATAGATAGATAGAAAATATTGTACACAATAACAAATAATTATCGGTAAACAGCCATCTCTATCAGACAACCTTTGAATGGAATGGACTCATAATATTTACGATATTTAAATTATAATAAACACTACTTACTGAAGGCTTACCCAAAAACGAATTAAGAGTGTGACATATGTAGGTAAGAACATAATTATGTATGCTCATATGTACCTACGCATGAGCATACATTATGTCGTACCTACCTATCTACACAACAGAGTCAGTAGTAAGTAAATAGTACCATTATAAAACAAACAGTCAGATGAGAAAACATACCCGACGTAAAGTTTTCCTTATGACGTTTGTGCTATAAATAAATATGATTTTCACACAGAACAGTGACACAGTCAAAGTCAATTTTTTAATTCATAAAAAAAATGTGACTTGACTATTTCTTTTTTTACATGATTTTTCAGTGAATTGTAGGGCACATTCCAAACGTTCTATTCCTGGTTTTAGGTTAGGTTAGGAACTTGCGAAGCCATGCAGTCGGAAAAAAAAGGATCACTAAATACGTAAATATTATAACTACGTATTTTCTTCCTCGACAGAACAAACAGGGAAAATTCTGAGTCAACACAATCAACTCTTAAAGAAAATAGCAAATATTAAAGGAATTCGTACTGCAAACCAATGCTTTCCACATTTTAAGAAAGTAAAAAATAGCTCTTTATCTAGTGCTTCTTCTGAAAGACCTTTGAACGTGAATCGAGGAGCACGTTGGAATAATAAATTCATGATTGCAATATGCTTAATGACACACAGAATGGAAGACTGAATCTACAATGCATCCTAAAAATGCGTATTTAAATACTTGGTCGCGTCCACTTAGACGCTAGCCATTCAGTCAGTCCCAGACCTCAGTGACGCTTGCGAGGTAGTTTTTTGAAAATTTAATATCAATACTAAAGTTAATCAAAGTGTTAATCCAGCCTGGTGACTTCTTCAAACACCCTCAAATTATAGGAAGAAAAAAGCCTTAATATAGCTTATAGCAGAGCCTATAATTGGTTAAAAAGACCAGTGAAATGAAAAGAATAAGCCTGCAACGGTTCTGACTATAGACAAACCATCGAACAAGGCAAAACTTAAGGTTTTTTAGTCAGACTTCGGCACGGAATCATAAAAGAAATAAAAGTATCGTCGTAAAGATTATTCGGAGGCTATGGTACGGCATTCCGAGATTTATCTGCTCGTTCGGGGTAAAAAATATATTAAATATGCATTCAAAAGCCTTTTTGTTTGTAGACGGATGATTTTAAGAATACTATAACTTTTAAAAGGGTTAAGAATGTGCGTTAAAATGTTTACTACTGGAAATTTATTAATGCCAAAGATTGCACGATGGACTTTGCTTTTATTAATCAATCGATCCTCTAGGACTCAAAGAATATAACCATTCTCTCATAACACCTCAACTTATCTTCCTTGGTCCGTGTTCAAAGAAACAGCTTGTGCAATATACGTGTTGTATTATAACCGAGTACTTTCTGTAAAGGAATTTACATTGATTTTAAATACCTACCGGTTATGAGGTGAGGTTGCGGATACGATGTGCCCTCGATTCTCATTGCCAATGCGCAAGTAAGATGGCCGCATTATATAGCCTTATCCCTAACGAAGTCAATAGACATCATTTAGTTTATGTAAGATAGCATCGCATGTTTAAAAAGGTTTTGGTTTGATCCCTACTATTTTTAAACAAAGAAAGAGACTGAAGTTTTGTAGCAATCTTGGCCCAACACGACTTGATTTCTTAATTAGTTTTTTTTTCATGATCTGATTCTGTTTTGTTTTGTATTACCCACTAGATACTGATATGTTGAACACAACGAGTCGTATTGATATTGATAGGTAGGTATACTTGTAGTAACACCAAAAATCTAAGTATGGTCATAAGCCTTGCGCACAGCTATCATCATCATCAGCATATTATTATCTAGGCTTTCTGCGACGGCTATCAGTGAAACGTTGTCAAAAAAAACAGCGTTTCACTGATCGCCATCGCCATCGCCTTTATGTGCGCAGACCTTTACGGAATTTTTATTCCAATCGCAACATGCTGTGAGAACGTCACCAAAAGATACAGCACTTATTTTCGACCGTTGTCGGGAAGGCGAAACTCGGCAGTTTTAACAGTACATTCAACAGGTTTATCTTAAACCATAGTGAAATTAATCTCTAGTGCACATAATGAATTCCCAGCCACACGTTTGCGGTGAATGGCAGGTATGTAAGTTATTTCATAAATACAGAGAGAAATAGTAAACGTAAAATTCCGCCAACCTTGAGCAAAGGTGCCAACCAGCGTGAACACGTCTGTGGAAATGATATTATTGTTGTTTAGAAAACCGGTTATTTCAGTACCGTGAGACCGCCTGAAGAGGCAGGACGTTATTTAGCCAAAAAATGGTGCATGAAATCTCGTTCGAATCGTGCCTCGCAAAAATTGATCTCCTTCAAACCGGTCGTGGCATTCGAAGAAAGCCGCCATTCCATTGTACGTCCGCCATTACGAAAATTCGGCCATGTTGGTTTCGCGTCGCAAAAACGCGGCAAAAGTGATCGGTGGCGGCTCAGAGACTAGAAACCGCGTCATTTCGTATTCCAAATTCAGTTTGGGCGATTCGGATAATATATGTTCGCCTACTAGCGGGCTGTTGTGGTCGTGAAATTAAGGTGAGATTTCATGGAAGCAATGCAACGACACCGACATGGCGCGGCTATTGCACGATGCGCTTCGAGAGGCCTTTTCCATAATGCTGACCGTCTTTGGAAAACAACAAGACTCTCTAGAATAAAATCAACATTTTAATTATGTTGTTTAGCCGGTTATCTCGTAGTTTTATATAAATTGACTCATAACTAGTAAATTACGATTAATTAGTTATGACGACTCGCTCGACTGGTAAAAAAGTGGTTGTGACCGAAATGGTAGAAATTACCACATTATAGTATTAAACATTTTGTTTGACGTAACCGAAGGCTTTGGAAGGGTCTATACATCATTCAGTGCCGTGCGAGGTTAAGTAAGTAAAGTCAACCAGCGCGGCATCTTTCAATCCTTGCCTCCCAAATAATTATCTCATTTCAAATTCGGCTGGTTTCGGCTCAACCGCCGCCTCTTGCCGGTGGTGGCGCGGTCATCGTCGCGGGTGACGTCAGCGAGGCTGTGCGGGGACCAATGGCCAGGCGGCGCAGAGTGAGTGGGGTGTGGGGTGCGGGGCGGGAGTGGATGCGCGGGCCAGTCGCGTCCCGCCGAGCAGTGCGCGTCGCACGCGCTACGCCGAGGCCGCACAACCGACCCCGGCGTAGGCGCTCGCGCTGACTTCCTCTCGACCCTATCCCCTGGAGTAGCCGGCTGCCTTGGAGCAATCGTGCGGTTTCCATGCACTTGCTTCTGCAGATCCGGATGCGCCCTCGATGCTGGTGAGTTCAATTTTATTATTTAAAGTTACTACTTTAAAGTTGTTCGGACTGCATTTGTAAAGACCGGTCGTATTCGTTGGCATAGGTCTTTATGCAGATTGGTATCGTTCGAAAGGATAGTTTGTTAAAATATCCATTTCTATTCTTCGTTTAATACCCAGAGTTTTAATAATTTTTCGAATTTTAGATGCTACCCGCAAAATTTAAAGTGTTCATCCTTAATATTTCAAAAATTGGTAGGTAGAAGCTACCTTCTACGTATTTTAGTGATTGTACTATAAATTATTCTCAAATATCTCAAATTGAAGGTATTTAATATAATAAAACTTTAAAAGACATTCAAAAGGCTGACCTCGGTTTCAAAAAAGGGGCTGATGTTCAAATTACGTTGCGGTTACAATGCCGCCTTAGAAACGCCTTCACAAATTAATAAGAACCAGACATGTGGTAGCATCCGGGTTCGATGGCTCGCCCACGCCAGCCTTGACCGCGGCATCACGCGACCACTAAATGTAGGCTTTCGAGGTAACTCTTATGACTAACAACGTTTTTAAAAGTCATTAATTTAAAATGAATAATGGCATTGGGTTTTACCATTTCTTAGAAGAATGTAACTACCCTCATTTTAATTTTAGTTCTAGAATATTCTTTTGTAACTGTGTTATTTGTTGCCAAAAACTTTTTAGTCGTGAAATTAAATGTGATGTTTCTGTTTCGTAGCACCGCTACAAATTTGCTACGAAAACGTAGCAGGGTCGCGTGCCTTTTGAAAAATCCACTAAAAAATTGAAATATCTTGGCTAGATAATTAGGTGTATTGAGTTTAATTTATTCTGAATCGCGTTATGTGAATAGAAATGGGTAGGTAAAGTTAGCTATGGGCGGGGTAGGTGGATGCGAGCGCGTTCATGTCTTATGTATGGCGTGGTGTGGTACCCTAGCAAACATCGCGAGAATTTTAATTTGTTTTTTTAGGACTTCTATTTTTAAATTATACTTCTAAAAAAGTATTTACTGCGATAAAAAGAAGGCATAGGTTAAATAATATGAATAGTGTATCCATCAATTTTAAATTAAAAAGATAATCCGATAAAACTTTTAAAATTGTAATGATAAACGCGATGCGAACTGATTCAGATTAAGACAGAAGTGTATAAAAATATTTAGTTACAATAAATAATATCAAGTTGTAAAAAGTGTCAAAGTTTCAAAAATTTGTGTCATAAGTTTTAAGCGATCACCAAGCCGTATATTTTGAGTCTAAAACATCACGATTTAAAGTTTTAAACTACAAAATATTGTGCAGAAATCAAATTCTGAATCTAAGCTATTGCCTAGTTAGAATGTCGGTTTCTCTAAAGGCAATCTCAGGATCGTCACACTCTTAATGCAAAACTGATGAGTTTCACACAATATTCAGCATGGCGACATGACGAGCCGGCTCATAAATAGATTGTACGTCACAAGACAGCGAGCCAGTCCAATTCTACTGGTTACACATTCGCAAAAGAAAAAAGCTATTGAATATTGTGGAATTAATTCAACTCATTTCAAAAACTAGCCGATCGATATTAGAACACTATAAAGAACGAAGCCAAGCCTGTGTCTTGTTTGGTTTTTAAGGTTCTGGTCATGAGCAACCGGCTCTTGGATTCACTTTCGTGTTAAAAAAAAGTATGTCCATTTTGTTCTGCCTTTTTTGGACGTATCTTTGTAAAAAATACAGTTCTAAAGCTTTAAGAATAGCCAAACTGATAGATTTTGTTGTGCTTTAAGCTTATGGTTAGTTTAGTTATATCTCGTAAGCCAATAAATACGTATTGGCCTGATTCACTGTCTTGTCTGTCGAAGCCTAGTTATCTACCCACTGTAATCATGTCATGTCGCAAGTTTCCATGTATGACCAGTAATGGGCCAAATCTGGGACAGATCTGTTACTAATTGTTGTGATTGCGGAGTCAAATCCAGTTATCGATTGGCCAATGTTGTAACTTAAGAACGTGGTCGTTACGGCGAAAATGTAATTTCTACTTCTCAGCGCTTTTTAGAGAACTCAAAATGTTCTTCGTTCGTTGACGAGAAATAAACGTATTTCTTTCTTTCTTTATATCGACATCACATATATTTTCTGTTAAAATGTTATCATCATCATCATCATCAGCCTGTGTAGTCTCTGGACCTCCCTTAAACACTTTTACAGGAAGAACGATTCTGAGCCTTCTCGATGCACCGACTAAATGTGAGATTGTGTTGTGTGATGTAAATTTAGTTTTTCTGAAGTAATTTGAATGTCAACGTCCACTTTTCAGATTTTTATCTCGACAATTGATGACATCGCCCAGAACTGGAGAATTAATATATTTCGTTCAAGCCTTGTGATTGTGTATCGTTCTGGTAGCCGCACACTTAAGTTTCCTTTAATGCAACATTGTTCTGACTTAATTCCATTTGTAACTCGGTGTAATTATCTTTATCGACTGTGAATCGCGGTTATAGTACTCTTAGCTGCAAATTCATATAATTAATGATTTAAATGAACTGCTTCATGCACTTAGAAAACCGGTACCAACCGGTGCACAGCTAATGCCAGCCAGTTACCAAGATTTGAATTTTTGTACCAGCATATCCATTCGTTCGGAGATGATATTAGACAAACGTCCACACTCACTTATTAGCCTAAAATCCTTTCACCACATTGGTTCCATATAACTGAATCATTTATAATTATAAGTATTAAGAAAAAAAATTATACAAGTATTGCAGCTTTCTGGTTCCCAGAGTACAAGCTCAGCTTAATTTGGGGCTAGATAGTGTCGTGTAGATGGTCCAGAATATTTATTTCCATTTATTTACACCTGTTTTCTGGCATAGCAACAACAGCTTGTTCATCTGAGTCGGTAAAACAGACAGTCGGCTACCACCCGCTTGAAACATAATTGTGTCTTACCATTTCAATTTCACCTTATGCGCTATTGTTTGTGGCTAATAACATTCGTCTACGAACGGTCGTCGCTCCACGTTAGAATACCTATTTACATAGCCAGCGACCGTGAATGTGTGGGTATCATTCACAACTCCACCGTGTGAATTTAAGAGCCTAGGGGCCAAGAATGCTTGGAAAAATCTAAGTATTTTGTAAGGTGTCCATGTCCAAGGGGTTTTGCAGAATTATTTGTTAGAGGAAAAACAACAGTTTAAATTCTTAAAATATTATAAATGAATCTGTATTTGGCATCCCAACACAGATAATCATGATTATTGTAAAACGACATTCATAGAAGGTGAATTGTTTATGATCGTACAATTTTATTATGAAAGTTTTTAGCAAGGTTTTTTTATAGAGCTAGCCTGGGCACGCGTTTAAACTTACTTTTTTATTTTATCTTTTGTATTTCGTCTATGGTTGGCTCCTTAGTCGTACCCTGGTTGAAATTCATAAAAAAAACAATTGTAATACAAAGGTCAAAACTGTGTGTCACTATGTTTTCTAAAATGTAATAGGTATCCACGAGTTTCTTGTTCCACGTACTAGGAGTGCCAGCCAATGATTCATTTCCATGATTTCGCAATTCCATTCCATCTAAATGATTTCTGTCGTTAACCGCCTTTCGCAAACTCCGTAATGTGTTTAGCGTTCGGCTCTTTTCTAATGCCCGTGGCTTTGTTTTCAGTTTATTCGCGGGAACGATACCTCCTCATTGTTCTCTACTAACAGTATTTTCATCTGTGTCCGTCAAGAATTAGTCTGTACATTCTCAATTTACATAGTCAGTGACCGTAAATTCTCGTGTGAACACCTCGGAGGGCGGCGGAGCGTTCAGTGCTTCTCTCGATCATTTAGTTTTATGTCGAACGCCCAAATTAAATTAGAAACGGTATGGTGGTGCGCAGTCTTCTTTTTGTCGGTTTTTGCCAACTTGTGATGCTCACCCGAGTGAATATTGTGGTTTCTTATTCGAGTTTATGATTCGATTGTGATTATTGTGACGATATTGTATCTATAAAAAGTGGTCTGTTAATAAGTTAAAAATGATTTGAATTAATTTGTGGTGAAACCTGTCTGGACATGCTTGTCAGTTAACTGTCCACGATTATACGTGAATTGTGGTGACTGTTGTAGACATAATAGGGCACATTAGAAGTGCCGTCACGAGCTCGCCGTGCCGGCTCTGAACATCCACATATCTGTGGTTCAATCGCACTTGTTGCACGTTTTTAGTAGGTATGTGCATTCGGCATGGTAATTACTTTTATAACCGCTAAAGTTTTATGTGATAACTTGGAAACTGTTAGAAAAAAAGTTGCGTCTTCTGATATTCATCTTGAGTAAGTTATGATCACAGATACTGTATTTTATGAAGTCTGTGGAATTCAATACACTTTTAAATATTCGTAATTGACGTGGCAAGTAGGGCGTGTGAAATATGAAGTAGGTATGTATATTATGTACTCAAAGATCTTGTTGTATCCTTTGAAGGGATGAATATTATTTCCTAATTTAATTTAATTATCTACCTTCAAATTCAAATTTATGTACTGCTCGTATAATTAAATTAGTTTGATTTTCAACTAGTTCTTGGCTAATTCGCAGCTTAAGAGAAACATTAAAAAAGGCGTCATTAAAAATAGTTTTCACCCATTTACGATTACTACGCTTAATTAATTACTTGAATTTTATAACGAGAACATAATATAATGTTACCAGAGATCTAATACCAATGTCATTATTCACTAAACACAAAATTTATTTTCCCGACTTTGGAACTAACCGTGACCGAAAGTTTTGGACACTAAAATTTTAGGATGGCACCAACAGTTGCACCAGAAAAAAAAACAAAGCAGCTAT
This sequence comes from Thera britannica, assembly GCA_939531255.2. Taxonomy (NCBI): domain Eukaryota; kingdom Metazoa; phylum Arthropoda; class Insecta; order Lepidoptera; family Geometridae; genus Thera; species Thera britannica. The sequence goes on along the minus strand of OW618046.2, from coordinate 14,234,628 downwards.
AGTACAATTGAATCTTTAACAATCATAAATATCGGTCTCAACGACGAGAGTCTAAGCGATTATCTTCTAAAGAAAGAAAAAAAATCGCAAATTGTTCTTTTTTTTTTCATTTTATGAACCCAGTGATTTCCAGAGACGTGCTTAAAAACTGAGAACATAATGGTATAGCATTTTCGAAACCAATAACACTCGAGGTAGCTATAAAAATTTACTGTCTTCCGAGAATATCTTACAACTACCTGGATCTACCATAAGCCTCTCTGTTCCACCTATTATAAATGTAGCCTGCTATTGTGGTTGCTGTTATTCTTATTTTTGAACCATACAAAGATTACAATGTGGTTTTAAAAATGCGAAACAAAAGGCTATCTTTTCTTGAACTGGTAAGTTTATGCTCTAAAAGTGGGTATTGTTAGTTCGCGGTAGGCTTAAAGCAAAAGCGGAGCAACAGGTTTTACTGATCATGAATTATTATTCTTGAGCTTATTCAAAACTCTGGCCTTTGTTGCCAGGCACCCAGTTTATTATGATCCTTGAAAAAGAAGAATATTAGTAGCTACCTAGAAATTACACATTTTAAGCTCGGGTTCTGTTGAAATTCTTAAGTAAATAGCTTTGTTTAAATGGTCGTTTCCATGGTCAATTTCTATGTTTACCTGGTGTAATGATACGTGAACGCCAAGTAGGGTTAAATTGGACCAGAAGTAGGCGGTTGATTGTTTGAGTATGAGAACTAAAAGCCATTAGGCAAATGATTCTTTTTAGAAGCTGGAATAGAAAAAAAAAGCTGGATCAAAGATGTTTAATGGAAATCAGGACAACTTAAAAATGCCAGAATGTTTTTTGAATAAATAAAAGAACCTTGTTGTCTATACATAGACCTAGTACACTGTTAGCTATCTTAATTGAAAGTAATGGTAAAATAACAACAGAAAATGATGCGTAGGTTGGAGTATTTTTGAAGCACAAGCCAGCGAATCCCATGGAAAATACAAGATAAATGAAGATAAGAAAGGGTTGACATTTTTCGAATCTTCAATGTTTCATTAGATAGTACAATTAATCACCTGAACCAATCCCGTCTCCAGAGATCAAGTTACAAAGTAACTAGTCCCCGACCCCATCGGTTCCGACCAATTAATACCAGCTCCGAACCGGATTGCAGGTATCTATATCTTTTCTTTCCGACGAGCAGGTAAGTGATGCGTACTCCGCCGACCCTCCACCTGTTCCACACTTGGCCCCTCAAAGTCATTTGTGTTTCCCCTCGGTGGCCGGTAACGCAGGTCGGTGCGGGGGCAGGGTAGCTCATTGTCCGCCGGTCCTCAGTCTTGTGCAGCCACCTGTGAGGCTACACGGCTCTTTCTGTGCCCCAACTATTGATAAAGTGCTTTATTGTGTAAGGAGCATCTGTCCGCCGACAGGTAAATACAAAATCCACATTTTGCTTTTCGTCAGTCGTGTGAATGTGTGGGTTTGTCTTTGTTTGTACGGTTTTCGCACATTGTACGCTTGTGTGATGTTTGCTGTTAATTTTTCGGTTGTTTATTGTTCCGAGTTCGTTAGTCTCTGCTAATACGTGACGGTTGAGAATTTAGATTTCAATGCCATGAGTATCTATGAATTCTGAATCTTGTGTTGCGTCTCGTTTTGTAAAGGGTGTTCTTTTGGTATTTAATTTGTCTCATCCGTCAGTGTCCATTCATACGGAGTTATAAATGAGTTGTTCACCTGTCTCCATACAAGTATCGCGGTACGTGTGACACCTGTACTTTGCCATAAATGTATTTACTATTCTGTGCAATGCTATATAAATACTGAATTATTTACATGTGAGTTGTGTATGCTCAGAACAGAGAAATGGTATATACCTACTTGCTGCCAAATTTTAATGTTTATGAAAACATTTCCTATAGTTGTTAAAGTTCTTGTTCTACGTGTGTGTTGAGTACAATTGTTAATATAAGTATTACTAGGTACTTCTATTTATTCCACGTTTTAGTTAAACTTATTACTACCAAAAGTTATATTCTGTTTTGTACACCATACATTACAACCTCAGAATATAGAAGAAATAAATGCTTTATTCTGTGTCAGGTAGGACATAAAATGCTATAATTTAAACACGTCTGTCAAAAATGACATTACTCTTGGCATTACATACTTTTCCTTTTAAGTAAAAACCCATGGTCACCAAACAACGTTGTTCATGCTCAGATAATTAAACAGTTAATAATTATGACCGTAGCAAATTTGCCACAGTTCAAAGATCACAGTAGAATAAATGATTAATGAATGCGGTTTTTATTGCAATAATATTTTCTAGTAATTGGCGCCGTAATGAAAGAATCAATTAGTTATGAATGGGAGGAGTAGTTGCCAGTGCAACTAATTTATAATAAAAACTAATTTCTGAGGTAGGTAGATAAGGTCTTGGGTTCATTGTAGTAGTAGTATTAGACATACAAGATAACCCTATATATTTTCTTTGCCAACTAAAGCTGACAATTCGACATGTCACAAAGCGACAACATTGTGGAATTGTCGCGCTTAGGGTTAATAAAAGTGACAAATATGTCACAAAAACGCGACAATTTCACAATTTTGTCCAAATAAGTTCAAGAAAAGACAGCCTTTTGTTTCGCACTTTCAAAACCACATTGTAATCTTTGTAAAATCGCAAGAATAAGATCAGATCTCATTCTTGTGATTTTTGAGAGAACCCTCGCGTTTTTTTTTCAGATTGTTTCGATACAAAACCCTAAATTCAATAAACTATTGATGAACTAGATCAAAGTGAAAAGTTCCTCCCCAGTGTAACCCTTAGAAGGTTTTCCTCAACTCGTAACAAGCTTTCATGTTACATCACGTTTTCATCGCAAATTGTGCTATACGCAGTCTTGTACTGAAAAAATGCTTTGAAGAGCACAATGGCCGGAGTATGAATAACATTTCTTTTATATCCCAGTGCCTATCCTAATGATTAATGGAGTAACAAGATACCTGGCTATATGGAGGCGTATCCGTTTGGTCACATACAAACGTTGCTAGCGAGATATTTATTTTAAATAACTTATAATTGTAAACATGATCATGGAAGTCTTCTATCTCATCAAAAATAGAACGGTGTATTATTGATATATAAATACTTATATAACAATAAAACACCGTTTTCTTTTTACTTCGGAATTACCATGAGCTTATGAAATGCATAAATAAAGATAAAATAAAGAAAGCTTATTATATTAATAAAGAAAGCTTTATTTAACTCACAAAAAAGGAATGACTTATTAAATATTAATTAAATTATTATAAAACTATGTGTAAGTGCTACCTGTAGCGGTGAAAGCCTTTTTTTAAGAGCTTCTTTCTTTCCCTTGCCTTCCTCACCCAGAGTTTCCCAGCTACAAGCAAATGGATTTGAAATGAAGGCAAAATCTCGAAACTTTTTTTCAAACCGAATTCTTTATGTTACTAAAATGTAGCTTTTTACCTCTATTCGATTGTATTCCCAAACATTAACGAATTGTAATTCAGCCGGGCTCTGCACCACAATCACGGATATGTTTGGTTTATCAAACACAATACGAATTTGTATTCCTGCTGTTCAAATTCGTAGTAAGCCAAGCCAGGGGAATTCGTAATAGAATATGACGGTTTGCATTGATTAGGCGAAAGGAGTGGTTTTTACGATCAACAAATCAGTGCTACCTATTCGTACGAGGCGAGGTTTTTATTTTTTTTACTTTATAAAATGAGCTGATAGAGCAAGCATATGACCTACCTGATGTTAAGTGGTAACCATCGCCTAAAACAGAGCATTGCCTCGTAGGCCACGCACGTCAGGAACGTGCCTTATAAGATGCCCTGTGTCAATCAACTTGAGACATAATGCTGATGTTAGCCTCGTGTGCCAGTAATTTCACCGGCACCCACACCCTTTCAACCGAAACACAGCGATGCTGCTTCACAGTGGAAATAGGCATGGTGGTATTACTTCCCCGGACGAGCCCTTCACAAAGAGCTCTAGTACTACTAGGTGATGGAAACTACTTGCGTGGAACTGGCACCTAGACTTACCTAGCTTTAAGTGTTTCAAAATACACTTTTGATTTTGATTTTTAATTGACATCGGGCAGTTTCGAGTTCAATAAAAAATGTGTGCGAGTAAATTAAGTTACTGAATTTTTATGCGAAAGTAATGTTACATTTTGGTCGGTATTTGGAACATCAAAAGAGCATCAAGGCTCGAAAAGCTTTTAAGTGAAATTGTTCGTGTATAAAGGCTTTGTTACCCACGTGTTATGGCGCGAAAATCGAGTTAAAGCTTAAACAGATTATACCTACCATCTTCGTAAACAGCCTCCGACGCCTTTGTACTCATATACAAAGAAAATTGCTTGCGCAAGCTTACATAGCTCGAACTACATACCTAATTACATTCAGTACAAAATGCTTTTCTTTATTTTATTCTAAGTATTTCAAAGCCAACAGAAATATAAAAAAAAAAACTATCTGGAAGCTGTCAAAAATATAAGATGCTGACACAAAGAGCGAAAGTTAGACAAAAACATTCAAAGAATCAAGCATGATATTTTTAATATAATGTAATTTTGTAATGTTTTCTCCGTAACTTAGCTGATTGCAATTTTTGTAAAGACTTTCAGTGGTTGTATATCTTTAAAAAAATGGTTTCTTTCGTTTAAACAAAATCCACGAACACTATTCTCTCTGCTATAAAAAACGAACCGTAAAATTAGTTTGTCTATCCACAGCTGCAGCAATCTAGGTATAAAGTGAACATTGAGGTTTCTAGAATTTCCTGTTCTAGACGTCTAAATGTGTCCAGCTTTAAACGAGTTCTAAGTTGCCTAGGGAACGGTATTTTATCGAATATGTCATCATCTGATAACATAATGTATACTAGTTCTATAAATTCATGTTGTTTTTTGATTTGTAAAAGCTTTTGCACACTGTGACTTGGCGCACTGCCGCGCCACGATATTGCGTAAGCATTTTTTTAAGCTTTTGCTTTATTAATATCGGCACTTCCAAGAATGCCTAGAAGTGCCGGTATTATTATATTTCAATTTATTTATTCAAGAACAATAATTTATCGTATTCGAATGTCTTATAATCTACTTAAAAATACACTGACAAATAATAACATAACAAACACAATATGATAACAAACACAAATTAATTCAAATTTACATACTTAGACACTCAAAAATAATAATAATGAAAAAAAAAAAAAAATGTCAGGCCGATTGGTGATTGTGGAGTTTACTATCATAAAACTCTTCGATAGAGTAGAAACATTTCTCCAACAAAAGCTTCTTCAACTGCCGTTTAAAAGCATTAGGGTTGCCGACAGACTTCAACTCAGTAGGCAGAGCATTAAATAATTTGATGGCCTGGTACCGACAGCCGTGCATTGCCACATTTATTAGCAGAGATAAGAATACTATGCATTATTATCGTAAGTAGTTCACAGTTAAAGTTTTACTAAACGAATTGCTATCATATACGTATCAAAATTTCGTACGCTGCTGATAAATTTTTTCAAAGTATCTTTGAGTTCCACTCAATTGCAATAAATTTTAGGCAAAACACATTCATATCATATCATAATTATTTATTCATTAACGATCATACAGTCATACCTCAAATTCAAATAAAATAATAATTAAATAATCATTTTCCAAATTCAAACACTGAAATAACCTTATTTTTTCCGGTACTTTATGAATCTCATACCGAATTCGGTAGACAAAACCACGAATAGCCGTTTGCAGATGTCCAATTGTAATTTGTACTGTATCTGACCGACATAAACTTCAATTTGGTCTAGTCGTGATGTTTTCGCACGACAAGCTGATGTGAATGAGGGCTTCTAGCCCAAGATGGCAGAACTGGTCTGATCAGTTTGCTATTACAGGAGTTTCCAGAGCAATTACTGATGCCGCAAATGGGCAGTCTAGTCTCTCGCATAAAATTGTGCCTCAAAGCCTCTAATTCTCTTCTCTAGCTGCTGTATTATTGAGTCGAATTAAAAATTGTACAGATAGGATGTAAATTACAGATTATGTTTGACGAAACTTGTTTTTGAGTTAGAAGGTCATTGTGTCGCGTGGAGTTATTTTCTTACAAAATTGTTTTACTATTTGGATTTTTGGGTTAAATTCTTCTTCTAGTATTTTAAGTCTAGGATTTTAGTGCGCCTCAAAGAGGCTCCTTACGTGCACTTGATATATATTTTCGGGCTTTTTTAGTATAGAAACTCCCATCTTACGTCTACCAAAACACATCCTATATTCTGTGGTTGTATCTAATTTATCAATTTTGTAAGAGATAAAGATTTTCTAGTAGATACTTTCCTCGTTTTTTCTTGTTGTAAAATAATAACCATTATTTTTTTAAGATAACATGAAAGAGCTTTTTCATTTAATTTATTTGTATCGTAAATAAAATGTAGGTATAACCTAAGTTTGAAGCTAGATTCCAATCAAAATCCATATTTTTATAGTTGACCATAATCCTTCAAAAGTTCACTAGCCATTAACGCACCCTTTTTTATCCTATTCATCAATCTTCTAAGCTCGGTACCTAGCTACCTACTATGTAATATAGGTTCAAAATTATGCCCTTACGGCTCAGCTGGTACTTTAGAAGTTACACAACAATTTAATGTTTTCATCTGTACACAAGTTCTGGGTTCAATCACCATACATTGTTGTGTGGTATCATTGTGTGTGGTTTTATGTTATTTTTCTATCTAAGAAAGAAAGAAAGAAAGAAACTTTATGACAACACATAATATTTGTTATTTAGGGCGGATCATAACGTCAAATGCCCTGTGCTAGGAGATGGCAATGGCGATGAGTGAAACGTTTCAAATACCGCTGTCAATTTGATAGCGTTTCACTGATGAACACCTCAGAATGCTTAAATGTTCGCAAAGTTTAAGAGAAACGCGATCTGTTAGGTAAATATATTTCCATCTTTGGACTAGTCTAGATTTAAATAGTATTATCGTTATCTCAGATGGTAAACTTTACAACTATTGTACAAGCTTTGCTTATAGATGTTGAATGTCCAATTTGTCCATTCATATTTCAACACTTATCCGAAGAATGGTTTTAGTCCCGAGATGCTTTTGTGTTGGCACAAGCTTTAATGATCTAGGCACGATCGACCTCACATCGTGACTAGTCCAAATCTAGATAAAGCCTAAACCTGGCCTTAGTTCTAGTTTTCCTGCAGACTGATCCCAAGGCTAAGCTTGTAAAAGTAGTCCGCTACTTCTGAGTAATATAGTTGAATAAGCCTGTAATTGAACAGTGTTTCTATTATTTATAGCCAAGTTCGAAGAACTGACAACCGTTGGGGAATAAAGGTTGTCAAATGGCGACCACGAACCGAAAGACGAAACGTAGGACGCCCACCCACCAGATGGACCGACGACATTGTTAAGATCGCGGGAAGTCGGTGGATGGTAAGAGCTCAGGATCGTTCTTCCTGGAAATGTGTAGGGGAGGCCTAGCAGTAGACTTCTGTTGGCTGATGATGATGATGTTTATGAATATCGAAAAAACTTCATAGACGTTCGGTTAGGAATGACCAAGTAAGCTACGTCACGAGTGCTCCAACGCTACTGATTCAGTAATTAAATTTTACAGGCTGATTTTAATACGAACGGCTTTGTCAATATAAAATTCATTGTAGGTGAATCAGCCTAGCAAAGTTCTCACGTCCAACAATTCCACAGGAACGACAAAAACACATACTCAAGCGTCGCCTGAATACCAAGTACACTCGCACGCAAACGAATTCGAACGAATGGTATTTAATAAGCAAACCACGAGTGAAGGACGATGTGCGATACGTCCTGCCATCAGTCGGCGCGATGTCCGTTACGATTAGCTTAGCCTCTTTGTATTTTCAGGATACGCCTAGAAAACGAATTATAATCTCTATGTCTTGAAAATGGACTATATAGTCTAGTATTCTTTTGTGGTTAACTGCGGGGCAACCCAATGCCACAGTACTTACTGCCTCGCATGCAGTGCAACACAAAATCAAAATTCCAACCGGTACGAAAGCTTGTCAACATTTATACAGTATCTGGATTTATTTCCGCGTTAAACACGTAGTGGTGGGCTACCATAGTCTTTTATCAGCTATGAATTTGTGTGTAAAGTAAGCCATGTCACGAAATAAGTCATCGAAGGGCAGATAATTCTGTCAAACGAAGCCGGCGTGATCGTGATTGCCTAAATTGTAACAATAGTAGGCCTCAATGGTAAATCTTTTGAAACTGTGTCTGTCTGGTTAATAAGTATCTCCTCCAATTTGATACAGAGCACGACTAGACAAGGCCAGCCATGGTCGTTGCCTTAAACGCCTCAATTCACGACTTCACTCGCCGGTTAAGTCCAACAAAACAACAAGGAACAAGGTTATTGTGGCGGTAATTAGTTTACTCGTCAAAATAAACATGGTTCAAGGCAATCAGCGGTTTGAATACTTTGAAAATAAATTAATAGGAGATAATATTGATTAATCTAGATCTACTAAAATTACTTTTTATGTGTTCCTTATATCATTTTGATCGTTCTTATTAACTATTTATAAACCCTGTGTTAGCTGTTATCGCCTTTAGTGAATAAGCACGAGGAAGAATATTTTTTCTGTTCGAAACTAATTTGAATTTTTGTGTATTATTTCTTGGCGATCCTAATAAATAAGCAAACAGATCTAATTTTGCAGACTAACTAAATGATAAACCATATTATAAGAAAACAAAAGAGTCGCTTACAAGGAAAACGCAAAGTCCCTTCGGCAACAATTAACCAATCCAAGGAAAAATTACGTAAAGGAAGGAAAATTCAACAATGACAGACAACGGTTTCTAGGCCGCTATTTCCTTACTTGCTGTCATGGTCACATGGTGTCCACTGTCCAGCAAATCGACCAATTAAACATGACTCTTTGTAACAATCCACGTCGTTCACCTTTAGAGGCATGTGAGGGCTCAAACTAAGCTGGTGATTGTATTTCACATAGTAATAGGTATATTTACCTAAATAAACAGTTCCACGAAGTTAGTCGCCGTCTAACGAATATCTTTGCACAAGTCATTTGCGCCTGAGCGACCGCGGTGGGCTCGCCGTAAAACCTTTTTTCTCGTTGAACCTTTTTGTACGCGCGTTCTTTTTTCAAAGATGACGTTTTGTTTTTTATGTTTTTCTTTTTGTTGGCAATGGTCGCAAAAAAATCAAGTTGTTTTTGTGGATTTTTTTATTACGGCGTAGGCAGCAAAATAAAGCGTTTTATTAAATGATGATTGCATTGAACTCTCAACAGACAAAACCGTTTTTTTGTTATTAGTTTCTTTGTCATGTTTTCTTTTCTAATTTATGCTTTTCTCAAATTTCAGGGTGTCTTGGCAGAAGCATCGAAAAAAATAGAAACGCAATTTGTTCGAGCGACGGCAAGAAAATTGTGAAGTGAAGAATACAGAAGACTACAAGAGAGAAGATAATGTAGATTGGTTAATTATCTTTGGTTATCTAGCTGTATGAGTATTGTAGACATCATAAAGCTAGGTTACCGGAGTTAAGTGCCATCTACGACAACGGTAACATCTAGAAGACGCCTTGAAAACAGAAGCTGAAGACCAGAAACTAAAAACTTAGACAATAATGAACATTAAATTACTTTTAATTGGTAACCCATAATGTGATAGAAACTATAGCGCATTGGTTCTGGAACTTCCATGGGAGTCTACTTCATAACACGATACGTTCGTTTTAATATTATGAGCTACATTGCGTGGCGTGCGTTGCAAAGACAAAATGGCTGTAGAAAGTTTTGCTGCGTTGTCACGCAATGTAACTCAAAAAGAGAATACGACTTTGCATATATCGTTTTGTAAGGTAGACGCCGCCGGTATAGATAAACCAGTCTAAAAATGCACGCCCCTCCACCACGTTTTCTTGACGTTGGCTCACAGCAAAGTACTCCAAAATGATCTTTGTGATGTAGATAATAAAGAACAATTTACTCTGTCTGACTGAAGTAGTAGGACGTGCAGTTTAAGATTGGACGATCTCTACATCTTGTGTTATTTAACTCGATAGCGGATAACAAACTGATAAGTAACCTTAACTGACTAAATACTTTAATTTTAGTTTTAAGCATTGTTCATTTGGTTTTTAGTTTTTCTCGGATGTGATCTTTACAGATTTTTATAAGTGTGGTCTGGTTTTCTAAACACGGGTAAAATAAAACCCCATGGTTAAAGTTAAAGAAATACTTTCCGTTTTCTACCAAAGCAAAACTTAGGTTACTTATTTATATAATTGTTACTATAAGTTCAAAACTTTCAAAGTTATTTTTAAATACAATTATGCCCAAGAATAAATTATCAATTTTAACATTTTCAACGTTCGATTTTCAATCAAGTTAAAATCAAACTTTGATTGGTTCGAAGTAAAGTCAACAGCCGAAATTAATACCTTGTGATTTTCCAATATTCTCGGAGCATACAAGGTGGTTAAAGAATACTCTCGGAAGCTTTAACGTGATTTTTGAACTTTTCATTTAACTAACAAAAAAAAATTGTCTATGAATGTTGTATTGTGTAATCCATTTTTTTTCATCTAAATGATGATTGAGTTGAATAAACGTATCTTTTTAATTTGTACTTTTAAGGGATGCTTATTCCATTTAAGGGATAACAACAGGTTTTTTTGGCAAGCCCTAAAAAGAGATTGATATATTTTTAACTGACGAATAAAGATAGATAGATAGATAGATAACTCTTTATTGTTCACCACACAGAAACATAATACAGGATTCATGAAGATTTTTGGCAAAACAATGGGCGACCTTATCGCTTTGAGCGATCTCTTCCAGGCAACCTTTGCATGGAAAAGAAAACAAAACATCAATTGACGGCAGTGTAGTTACACGTAAATGGAAAAGAAAATAATAATTAAAGACCTATAACTAACTAGGTTGTACATTACATACATAACATACTTACTTACTAATTATTTAACTGGTAAGATACTGTGATAAGAAACCTACCTAACACAACAATCTAAGCAATTCTAATACTTACTATATATATATATATATATATAATATTTCTAAAATAATAAACTAATACATATGAATATTATAATTATGAATATAAATAAATATTAACTATGCTCAACAACAACTACTTATTAACGATAGGTACGTAGGACATGAATTGCTAGGTGGAAATTGATGACATGTAGTGCTGCTTCAACTTCAACTTAAATGTATAGATATAAAATCTATAGATTGAATAAAATCATGATAGAATAAAATCTATAGATTGAGTAGTTCTTAGATTATAAATTCTGTAAATTATCATATACCTACTATTGGAACCAAACCTATAGATCTTTTGTCTTTGTAACATATTATTTTGATTGTTTTTGGCTAGATAGAGTTATGGTAATGTGCCTCCAGTTTTGTAAAGTACGAATCTTTTTACACACTGTATTTTAGACAAAGCAATTTTAGTCGATAATTTCGTCGCGTCCATCTTCGAGATACACTCTTATATTAACCTGTTTTTCTGCAACACAGTGTAAACTAACGCAGGAAACAGTGGTACTACATTAAGTTACTGTCATGTATTATTGTTTGAAATAAAGATTTTTGTATTTTTTGTATTTGGTATTAAACTAGTGGTATCGCGTTTTGTAAATACATACCACATATAACACCCAGACAGCGATTCTAGGTGAAGATCGAACCCACGACCTACGGCGTAGAAGGCAGAACTGCTACCAACTGAGTTGAAAGACCGTCTAGTAGCAGGGCACCACCCCTGAAAGTGTTTTTACGTGTTTATATAGTTAGCAAACAACTGTGTATTCATATAAGTAGCAGTTTCGTTACAGTTTGTTAGAAGTAGAATTATGTGAAATGTTTTTTATGGGAAATGTTTTAAATGTTCCAAGCTATAAGATGTATGTAATTTAGGCAAGTATTTTATTTATTACCCTGTTTTGAGTAAAAGTGGCTTAGTTAAACCTCTGTTCAGTGTACATTATTTATTAATTTTAGTTACTATTATTTATTCGTGATAAATCATTACGTTATTGTAGATGTAAACTCAAATTAAAGCCTTATCTCGTTAAGAATAAGAACCAATCTTACTTAAAGTTATTTGTTACCCTAATATGTGATTTATCCACGCATAAACTTCGAACAAATCCTTATTTCCTTGAAAATAAGATTTAATTTCAAAGTTGAATGATAACTGCTATTTAACTTGCGTGTGATGAATAACAATCATTATTTTATTTATTCGGGACAACAAACAGTTATACATTGTGTAATACAATAAAGTAAAGAAACGAAAACTAATGATTATAGTATAACTAACAACGTTATCCACTCGTTCTCATAATAAAAATAACAAATAGCAGATGTTCCGCTGGCAAATAGCGCCGTTACATAATTATGGTCGACAAAAGAGCAGTTGTTATTATTGCTACTCGTTATTTATTCCATGCCCAATCCCCAACTTCGACAGATATCTTCACATCTCTTAGTACCTACCAAGTGCTAAATTATAATCTTTGAATAAGTCTAACGTAGATTAGTAGATAAAAAATGAAATCTATGGAAAATATGTCGTTTTTAAGGCTTTTATTGTTTTTTTATATTGTCGCTAAAGGATTAATAAATAGACGGAGCCTCATGAGTACATACACGAAGCATTTGCTTGCCCCCTGAAATTAATTCATCACGTATTCGTTCAGGCAAACAGAGCAGAGCCATGGATTACGGAATAAATGGTAGCGACAAAGCTCAAAGCATACTTTATTTAATAAATAATAGTAGCTAGTGACGACATGTAGCAAGCAATTCCATTAGCATCATCATCAGCCTGGGAAGTCCACTCCCAAGCTCATGATGCTAATGAAAATGCATAAAAATAAACGAATACGTCAGTTTGATCGATAACCATCTTACATTCATTTCATAATAATTTGTTAGATCATCTAAATATATAAAAATCTTATGTTACTGACTGACTGACTGACTGAGAATCAACGCAAAGCCTAAACCGTAAGTCCTAGAGCATGAAACTTGGAGGGTATGTTCTTTTTATAGCATAGGGGTGCACTAAAGAAAGGAAATTGAAAAATTATTTCCCAAAGCGGAGAAAAAGAGGAAAAACTTTTAAAAGAAAAATTAACGTGGCGTAACGGCAACGGGGCGAGCGAAGCCGCCGGCAGCCGCTAGTTCTCCATAGATTCATTAAAGGGACGGTTGCTTGTGCTGCCATCTACAAAAAAAAAGTCCTGGGCATAGGTCTCATTACCAGGATAAACTATTTTGAACCTTATTCATATAACGACTTTTTGTAATCATCACTATGCGACGTCGTCGGTCCATAGACCATGATTGTGTATAGATGTCTACAATATGAAAAAAGTATAGGTGTGTTTACCATAGATGTTTGTGACCAGACAAAGGTCTGAGTGTACAATACAATACAATACAATACAATCATTTATTTGCGAAACACAGGTTATTAATTACAGGATGGTAAAAATTAAGTAAGTTCAGCCATGTTCTGCCTTAAAGCATGCAAAATATTTAAATGTTACAAGTATGAAAATATAATAAAATGTCAGCGCTATGAAAATTAATGATTAATAAAATATTATTACTCAAGTTTATCACACAAATACTCCATAACACTATAGTATTCCTTTTCTATCAAGAACTTTTTTAACATCTTCTTATATATATTGATTGAAGTAGCATCCACTATAAAGCTAGGTAGGTAGGTAGGTAGGTGTTCTATTGTTATTTACATAAAATGTCTTCATAGTATTATATCAACTACCTGGTTCCCATAGTACAACCTTTGCTTAGTTTGAAGCTAGAAAGTGTTGTGTGGATTGCCAACAATATATATTATTGAAGTTATTGTTCGACCACAAATCGGAAGATGAAACGCAGGGACCCACCAGATGGACCGACGACATTGTTTAAGAACGCGGGAAGTTGATGGATGGAACGGGAATCCTTCTTCCTGGAAATGTGTAGGGGAAACCTATGTCCAGCAGTGGACTCTTCTCAGGCTGATGATGCTGAAGTTATTGTTAAAATAACCGCTTATTAATAAAGGACATTCTATACCCTAGATTAGATACCCTATAAGTACCTACCTAACTTTTGAAATGATGTCTTTCCCGCCTCGAGTACTGAGTAGTTTCTAGTGTAACACAATTTGGCGACCGACAGCTCAAGTAGGTACTAGGGAGGTGGAGCCAGTTTGAAGTATATCTTGTTATCACATTCTCTCTCAGAAATTCACCTTGGAAGAATCAACTAGGTTGCGTGAAATTGAGTAAACTTTACTTAGTTTTAAGCTTTATATACCTTGCTGATGAAACAAACATATGGTCGACGTAGGTCACGCAAATCAGAAAGTGCCCTACGATGCATTGCTTTGCGTCCAAAGCCTTGTGATAAAAGAAGGATCATATAAATAACATTAGGTATCAAGCCCTAAGTTTTTTGCCCAATCGCTAGCTAAATAAAAGCTAGTTCAATTTTGAACTAGCTTTTCCTTATGACACGATGTTTGTGATTTTTGTACACAAACTATGGACCTTATACTCTTCAATTAAACTCGTTAAACAAATATTATGGCAATCCACACTAAACTAACCAAACAAATATATATCCAGAAATATAAAAATCACTATGTGCCTTGATGTGGCTGGGCTTTTAAAAATACTAGATGTTTTGATTTAGATAACGGAAGCTAACTATAAAATATAAAAAAAGACAAAGTATAATTATGTAGAATGTCGAATTTGCAATGGGTCTATCTCTTCCCTAGCCCAAGCAAACGCAGCATACAAGGTCTAGATCTAGCACTTACCCGGTAACGAGCTTTGCGGGTACGGAAAGGAAGGTGCTAGCACGAGATGGGGCTAAACCTAGCTGGGAAAAACCTATAATAAAATAGATTTAGAGTAAGGTAACGTCGAAGTAAGGTGTAAGTATATTTATTCATACAACACCCAGACATAGAATAAACCCATTGTGTGGCTTCAATAAATATTAAAATAGGTACTGGCTTGCCGTCTAAATAGAGGAGCATTATAGACAACTGCAGCTCGGCCTGATTTTACTAATTGAAATCGCTTTTTCGTATTTCCTTGTTTCCTCCTCCAAAACTGAGTCGATTTTGATATTTTTTCAGAAATCAGAAATATTTATTAACTAACTGTTGTACAGAAAAGGTCTTAATGGCTATGTAAAAAGTAATATTATAAAAGGCTTTGGCTATGCTTCTATGGTTTTTTTTTTTTTTTTTTATATACCTGCCTAAGTAGGTAGTTAGGAACATATATTTTCTTAAGGTTCCTAGTTCTTAATTAGGTATAGTTTCTGGAGAAATACACATAGGGGCAGTAGTTCTTAAAGATTGTATGGTAAAAAATATTTTCTTTTATATATCCAGGCCACAAACATAGACGAAACAGAGAACTACGTTTGTACGGACTCAACGGTAACCATATTTTCTCTTAATCATGGAGATTCATCATAATGAATCTATTAATCTTATCATGGAGATTCATAATGAATCTACGAATCTCCATTGTAGTGTCATTTCAAGGCAAGCCTGATAAAAAAAGCAACGCAAAGATAATACTACCTAAGGCTAGATAAGTGTCACTTACCCTTCCACCAAAGTAAGTTATCCACTTCTAAAACCTACTTCGTGACGATAATGTACTCGTAACTGGACACGTTTCCAA
This sequence comes from Thera britannica, assembly GCA_939531255.2. Lineage (NCBI taxonomy): Eukaryota > Metazoa > Arthropoda > Insecta > Lepidoptera > Geometridae > Thera > Thera britannica. The sequence goes on along the minus strand of OW618046.2, from coordinate 14,218,786 downwards.
GAAAGGTTTCAATCCCTACCGAAAAATCAGCGCACTGCAAAATGTTAGATTTATTGGGTAAATTCGCCGTTTTGCGGCAGCCATCCAGTCAGCCCTTTGTCCAATCGGGAAGACGGCAAATTGGGGACAATCGGATACATCCTTCAGGGCAGAGAGAGATTATTCTTCCAAGCTCTATCGCGTGAAATTAGCTTAGAAAGACGCTTAGACCAGTATCTAATAAATCTATGAACAGATAAAGTGATCTTTGTGATTGGGCCTCAGCTAGTGGCTCAGCCTTTACGATGATGCGGGTTTGGATCCCACCCAAGACAATATTTTTTAAAGCAATATTTATTTATTTATTTTATTTATTTATAACCATTGCCCTATCTTTACAGGTGTACCCTAATACGATAGCGCAACCTTTCTATACAATTACCACCAACGAATCAATAATAAAACTAATAACAAAACTAATCAGTACAAATTACAACCAATCATAAAATAATAATAAAAAATAATCACAATAATATACAATGGATCCAATCAATAATTAGAAAAATAATAATAATTACAAAAACAGAAATAGACTAGAAATAGATCTAAACGCATTGCACTTTAAACTAATGATCCGCGAACAGGAAAGCGATTATAAGAGGGCAGCCTATCCGATGGACCGACGTCATTGTAAAGATTGCGGGTAGTCGGTAGATGTGCCCGTTCTTCTTGGAACTTTATAAGGGAGGCCATTTATTTATTATTTAATTAATTAGAACGGTCTTCTGACCAATTACAATAATTAATAGGCAATTTACAATTCTAATACATAATTAATATTAAAAAAAAAGTTTAGCATGTCAAATTAGCCATATGGACGGACATCTCAACTTTTGCGTGATTATTATGAAGGAAGGTAGATTAAGGTACTAGCATTGCCAACATGCATTTTTCAAACAGAAAAATAAACTATTGAGTGCTCTGTGTAATAAAATAACTCTTCTCCGTGAGACCGTCAACTCTCTTATCTTAAAGTAGGTACTAAAGAGCAAGTTTATGATGTGAAGTGAAGTTAGGGAAAGGTTACGGACACAGTTAAGTTCAGATATCGTATTACGAAAGCTGAGAAACAATATAAACAGAGAAAACGCGCTATTTAGGTAGTTCATGCTTCGAAAATATCAATCACAACGAACACACACCTAAAATATACATTTTTAAAATAATTGTGTCTTAAACCCCTGTATTTAACCCTACCTGTGTTATGGAGAAAAGAAAAGAAGGGTAACATTAGTGGAAATAAACCCACAACGTACAATACAGAAAGTAGAACACCATTCAAGTGAATGGTGAGCCTTGGAACCATTACTGCGTCCTGTATTTCTTAAAAACAGGCAAGTGATACAATCACACTTCAATACTGACTAAACTTTTCTATTTAGTATGTTGGTAGCCATGAACAGTAAGCTAAGTATCAACTAGTTAGTACCTAGAATGGTGGAACGACTGAAGATAAGAGAAGAGCAAACGGGATTGTTTCTTGCCTGTTTGTTTGTCTCGCCTCGGTTACGTGGAACGGGCTCGAATTGCGCCTAGATTCACCCACCTTATAGCCGGTCCAAAATAGCCCTTGTGGTCTACAGTTATCGATGGTCCAATAAAACAATGGAAGTAACTAAAACAATAGAAGTAAATAAAACTATGCACACCGATCAAATCGTAAAGTCTGAAGAACACTGTGGTTTGAATGATCAAATCAGCTGGAAAAAGTCTACATCCAATTGCTCAAACTACGCCGTAAGAAAGTTGAACAAAATAAATAATAGTAGGTACTACTACTTGCTTAGAGCGCCTGCAGATTTGTAATGGCAAGCCGCTATGAGTTTCGGTGAACTTTCGGCTACCTGCAATAGGTAGAAACGCCAATAGGTAGGTTTATATACCTAGTGATATGTATTGTTTTTATTTTTATGTTTGAGACTGGTGACCAAAGGGCTGGCGCTTACCTAGGGCAAAGAATTAGCTTAGCTATTCAAAGAGGTAACGTTGCCAGCCTTTTGGGCACATTGCCTGCGGTTGGTGATCTGAACTCTGTTTTCTACCTGTAATACCTACAGGTGGAAAACAGAGTTCATTATAAAATTTTCTAGTATCTTATAAAATGTAATTTTTATTTTTTCTTTTTAATTAGGTATTTCATGTTGTTTAGTAATAGTTTTTGTAAATAATGTATATTCTGTTGTAAATAAATTATTTATAACTACTACTATGTTTACCGAAATAGTTTATTGCATGTTTCAGTATATTCAGGGATTATAATATGATACATCTGTTACTTGACTTGTGCAAAAAATGTACGAATAAATGACTATCTAACTATCTCTCTGAGGTGGAGAGATTGAAGATTTTCTAAAATAAAAACAATATCTTTATGCTGTATCCTAAGTTTGTTATTAAGGCAGTTCCTTGTATGTATGGGTGCAATAAAATCGATATACGTCACATACACTAGCTCTGTTCTCAAACACACTGAATGGTACCCTGTAGGTAGTACTAGGTAGGTGGGTATCGCAAAAACTAAGTACATGTAGCATTCTCAAAGTAATAGTGTGGATGAATAACCCATCAAACAAAGTGATTATGATGATAATAGAGAAAGACTTACGTTGTTATATTCATCCGCGCATTCCAAATTGCCCACGGAGTGATGAAAACACCCGACAATTTCATTGAGTTCGCCGTTTCAGGGTCGGCTCTAAGGTGTTATTCAACAGAAGTACAGACATTGGGGCGCTTTTGTTACTCAAACGAGTTAATGTTTTGCTAATGAAATCTTAATGTTTTCAGATTAAAGATTTTTTTATATTGCTGCTTCTTCTTTTGACGTGACAACGTCTTATAATTCGATGGAGCCAGCTGCACGAAAAAACATGACTAATGCGGCGTTACCTCGCTCTGAGGCGTTCCATTTAAGGCTTGAAGTGCAAGCGAGAGCGCGGAACGAGCGACAAAGAGGCATTATCGGCCTCCGCGTTTGGCAGCGTTCGACATCTGTCTCTCTCCTAATTGAGTGAGAGATGCGTCCGCATGGACAGCTGTATGACGTTGTCACGTTACACTATCGTCAGTAAACCGATTTTATAGACAACCGATTTTTTTATTTAGTCCTAGCTATTGAATAAATCCATCGTTCCTATAGATAAATAGATGCTTGGATGATTGTGTCTCAATCACGCCCTGACATAAACTTATATCCCATAAGTCGAAACATCACAGACACAGTATAATACTCTGGTGACCACTCACACAGACTCAAAACCAGAGCCAGAGACCGAGCCAGACAGAGCTTGTGGTAGGCCTACTGGGCAAGCACCAAGCACCTTTCATATTGTTGTTAGCAATCACTATTGTAGCAAAATAAGCTGAGAAAATTATACAGGTATGACAGCTAACTAGCTGTCATACCTGTATTGTGTTTTGTCTTATACCTAACTAGGTATAAGACAAAACACAATCAAGTTTGTTATTAGACTAGGACGGTTTTAAACATAGCATAAAGCCTATTTAATATGACTAAGTCCCTTTACGCATCAGGTACACCAATGTTTTTTTCATATTTGTCACTGTCTGTCTCTGGCTCTGGTTTTGAGTCTGTGTGAGTGTTGACTAAATAAACCCTACGTCGAAACGTCACACACACAGTATAATAGCCTGGTGAGCACTCACACAGACTCAAAACCAGAACCAGACAGAGCTTGTGGTAGGCCTACTATCCATCTCTATTATCATAGATGACATAAAAATACATAGAATACCTACATTATAATATAATTTTGATATAAAACAGCACCTTAAGAACTTGGGTCAACCCTATTTCAGCATGAAGCTTGTTAAGCCCCTTTCATGATAAATATAATTTACGTCGTAATTATGTAATTTCCAACACCTCAGCAAGCCAGGGGGATTATGGGCATTCGTTAATTTTATTAGTGAGAAATTATGTTAGCCATGCCTGTAAAAATGGCTCTGCTAGCTAGTTTTTTAATATTTGCGGCTAAAACTAGCCTTATTTGTAGTTTTTAGCTGTTTCTCTATAGCTTTTGTGTTCATTCTCAAGCACAACCTAACCCCTGAACAGACTGATATGCAAAGTTTTTTTATATTTATTTTTTATATGCACTTTAATAAGTTTCGAAAATACTCGTCCAAAGAGAAATCGCATATTGATGGTGGCAATCCCCTTTCACTCCCACGCAATCAAAGCCGCGGGTGGCAGCTAATATGTAATGTAAAATTGAAAACTAGATAGTTATATAACACTTAATTGTAGACAAGGATACATCACAGTCATCATCATCATCCTCATCATCATTATCAGCCTGAAGAAGTCCACTGCTGGACATAGGCTTCCCCAACACATTTCCAGGAAGAACGATTCTGAGCCCTTTCCATCCATCGACTTCCCGCGATCTTAACTATGTCGTCGGTCCATCTGGTGGGTGGCGTCACAGTGCTTAAGCGTAATTAAATAAAGTAAGTACAATCTGCGGCCTAATCGCTGAAATATTTCCCTCAAATAAATTATATGACTCTAGTTTTCTTTTGCAAGGCAAAATAACATATTTTGAATGTTTTGAGAAAGATACCAAGGCCTATTTTCTAATCTATGTTATCTCTCACAGAAACACAAGTCAAAATCGGAATTCGTAAATTCAACATAATATAATCATACTTCAGACAATGACTGAGAGATTCTACAGCGCCCGCATAATCCTTTGAAGGGCTGAATTTCAACAGGTTCATCTCTCCTTTTGATATTGGCTATGTAAATACCGGCTCTTACTTTCACGCTCGTATTCTAGGATTAAACTTGGATCAGACCCATGCTTCCATTACCGGGCACGGTTTAGAAGGTAAAAGTAACTGGCCTGTGCATCTTTGTAGATTTTATATAGCGTCAGGAGCAATTGGTGTTTACTCATGCCCCTATTTACGGGACGCTATAGTGCCTGGTTTAAAAAGAACACTAGGTTTCTGCTACCCCATTGGCTACGCCCTAAAATGGGTGTGAATCTACTGGTATCATGAAATACCAGCGCTAAGGTAACTCTCGCTAATATAGCATTGCTGAGTGGTGGCCAATTTTCATGTCATTGTTACTTTTTTATTGCTCATTCTATTATAATACCACTATAACTTTTGATTTGATTTGATTTTGATATAAGCCCCGTATCTTGTTCCTGGCATCATCAAAGACGATCAGATAAATGATTCTTGAGCCACTGCTAAAAATACGAACCTGTGGATATAACTTTACTAAAGTTACAGCTAAGTTTTATTAGGAAACCACGACGGATTGTTTCTCTTGAAGCTAAGCTAAGAATCCAGTTCGAGATGTTTTAATGGCTTTTGGATTGTTTGTAGTAGCTATCAGGAAGCTTATTATAGTTAGAAATTAATTGTTACTTCATTTTTGTGCTTCATTTCAAACAATAAAATAAATGGCAATAATGAATAGTTCACAGCCAAGTATGGCTTATTTAATACACCAATATATTTTCACATTTATATTGTACGTTTGATGCGTCATACTAAAGCTTTTGACTAAAAATAACAAAAACGCTCTCTACTAAGTCATCAAAACAAAATATCCTGTTGCTACGATGCTACGGCGACGACCTACGATGCTACGGCGTAGACCTATCGCTAGGATCTCGTAGCAAGCACTACGCCGCGGTAACACTCCTTCTACAAAAATCTAGAAACCGTACAAGCTGCACGTATTTTTGCGAACCTGTCAAGTTATAGCGTAGTGTGACCATCCCATCTAGCCAGAGTACAGGTAGATTTATATTCCTCTTTCCTAAGGTAAAGCTAAATTACATTTAGAAAGAGCTCTAAAGCTAAACAAGATTGCACTTCGGTTCGCCTGTGGAGACGGAGACGGATTTACGTTGGGCTCCGATCTTTTTATTCTTTTAGCTGCATATCCGTACCGTGTTTATTTACTGAAAATTGGGCAGTCGGGTATACACTGTGTTAAATTCACGGATTCATTGTATGTGCAATATTATTTCTATTGATATAGAGAAGTAAAGATTTCAATTGTCATGTAATCTATAAAGTATTAAGTATGCTTATGTATAGGTATGTTTACCAGCAAAGATATAAAACAACGAATGCACTTTAATGAGCCTTCGTTTACGGCTATGGGACACGTTTTATGACCTAATGGGCTTAAGACTCGAACAACAGTGCGGCCGCTATTTGGCTCTTATACTTACACATTTTAAAGATATTGGCTGTGGTCAGCTTAAATTAATACAAAAATTAAGGGTAGGCAACGCAAGGGCACCCTTGGTGTTGTTGGTGTCTATGGACGACGGTGACCGCTTTCCATCAGGTGGAATACGTCCCACCGGTAGCTCGTTTGTCGATTTTTTAAATAAAAAAAAAGATAAATAAGGCAAAGACGCACATAAAACATCACATTTTTGACTTAAAAAGATATAATATAGTTGTCTCACGGAGTTCATCGTCTTAGGCCCGTATTCTGAAACAGTGCTTAGGTCTGAGTCGAGCCTCAAGCACAGATTTTTGACACTTTTCAATGGAGAACTGTCATAAAATCTATGCTTGAGGCTCGACTCAGACTCAAGCGCTGTTTCGGAATACGGGCCTTAATGTGGTTTATGTGATGTAGAAAACGTAACTAAAAAAATAAGCTCCGCCGCGACAGTTCTCACTGCCGTGACCAGGATTCGAACCTGGGTTACTACGGCCACAACGTAGGGTCCTAACCACTAGACGATCACGGCTACCGGAGCTGTGAAAGAGCTGACAAAATTGTCGAACGGAATCGATGAAATTGGAGCACTTTCGAAATGGATTGCGCAAGAGTCGATAAAACGCCGACAGCGAGAAAAAATACAAAACCTGCGTTACTAATCGAGCGTTGACAGCAGAGTCTTTGACGATTTGATTCAATAGTTCATTATGTAGATAAGTATACTTTTATTTTCTATCATGACAGTGATGTACATGACGTTTTGCTACCTAGACGTTCTGCTCGTACAGACCATCTGATAGTTGGACGTTTTGCTACTTGGTCGTTTTGCTGATTAGTCTTACAGCCCATCTCAATATCATCTAATTATATTTTGTCAGCAGCGCGGGACGTAGCTCATTTTTCTTTGTTTCTTTTTTTTTTGTACTTATTTTAGTACCTAAGTAATGTTCCGTTCTGTGTACTTGTATTTTGTCAAATAAATAAATTTTCTTTCTTTTCTTTTTCTTTCTTTCTTTCATTAGACCTTTTGCTCTGTTGGACATTTTGCTACTTAGACCTTTTGATCAGGAGGCATTCAAATAATTATTGAACCATCTTGTAGTAGTAGAGCCCCATGTTAAGGGCTCGTCTAGGGATGTGCTACCACCATGCCTTTTCTGCCGTGTAGCAGCATCGTTGTGTTTCGGTTTGAAAGATGTGGGTGCCGGTGAAATTACTGGAACGTGAAGCTGAACATCTGTATGCCTCAAGTTGATGAAATTACGGCAGTGCACCTTCCTGACATGCGTGACCTACGAGGCAATGCTTGTGGTAGGCGATGGTTACCACTATGCGTGGTCCACCAGCTAGTTGTATAAAAAAAACATTACAATTTATTTATTTATTTATTTAAAAACGGAGGTTTACAAACTTACAATTAATTAAACTATGCATAAAACTTAAATAATTGGAAGCATAGAAAAGTAAATACCCACTTATCTTAATTGATAGTACACATAATCTTAAGCTTAAACTTTGAGCAGGTATTTACAAGTGTGAGGCATAAATACACTAAACTATTGCTTTGCAGAAAAAATTAAGGTAAGTCGGTAAACAAAGTCACTGTCCAGTCAAGTGTCACCCTCCGTACTAGTTTGCACTGTATGACGCTAGGATGTTGTTGCTCTTCCAAACTGGGCTCTGTGCTAACAACATACAGGCTAAATTGATATAAGGTAGTTAGAGTAGTCAGTCTCATACAATGAAGGTACAATCGAAATAAAAGGGATAAAACCTCCAAGACTGAAAGTCATTGAAAATCAGGAGCTTTAGTTTCCAACGGATATCCTAATTGGATGCCTACCTAAATGGAAACGTGTTCCGAATAGCGATACATAGAATTTGTTGGCCAGTTATGCTCTGGGGTCTAATAAAAAATATTCGAGTAGAACAAAGGTAAAAAAACTCTCGTTGTTGGATACGTGTTTTATAAATTAACTGAAGAAAAAACTTAACTATGTTTATTAAACAAGTTTTTTTATACAACTTGCTGAACAAGCATATGGCCCACCTGATGTTAAGTGGTAACCATCGCCTATAACAAAGCATTGACTCGTAGGACACGCACGTCAGGAACGTGCCCTACAATGCACCTTCCTACGTCCATCAACTAGAGGCGTACAGATTGTTCAGCCTCATGTGCCATTAATTTGTGTAGTTTAAAAATCGTAATTTTGGGTATAAGCACTTTTGGAATATATTCCACCAATGTATTTTGTGTAAAATTCTTACCAGTAGGCCTACCACAAGCTCTGTCTGGCTCTGTCTCTGGCTCTGGTTTTGAGTCTGTGTGAGTGTTGACTAAATAAATCCTACGTCGAAACGTCACACACATAGTATAATCACACAGACTCAAAACTAGAGCCAGAGACAGAGCCAGACAGAGCTTGTACGCCTACAGCATAAGAAACTTACATTAAACACTTGGCTTACTAATAGGCATTCGGTATATTCGCGTAAGTAATAGAACTCGACTATTTTATTCAAGACTTGATATCTTTAATAACATAGCTGAGTAGAGATACGCGATAAAGAAACAGTTTTTTCCATCACTTCGTTTTTCCAAGAATAAAAAGAATAATAAAAAATGTAAGACAGTCAGTCCCATTTTAGAAACGGAAATCTTTCTAGCGAAAATATAAAAAACAAGCGGCCTTTCCCGGCTTTGCACGGGTGGACATTTATTTTTTAAACACTTTAATATAGCCTATTTTACTCAAGGTGAATTTCGCTTTTCAATGGTGAAATAATTTTTGAAAGCGGCTTAGTAGTTTTTGAGTTTATTCATTACAAACATACACACAAAAATACAAATTTTGCATCTTTATAATATTTGTATAGATGTCAAGCATTATGTTGAGGACCTTCTCTAATGACGTCACGTTTCCACCCTTTTCGTGTTTCCCAAGGAAACTCTTTAACGCCCGAAAATGTAAATTTTCTTTCAACCTGTTGAATGCTAAAAAGCTTTTTTATCTCGTTTCATCGCTGCTTCAATAACGAAAGGTTTTCTTCGTAGCAGATATGGATTTTCATACGATTTTCCCGGCCGCTGCTCGCATGTATTGGGCCAGTACGGTAATTTCAATTTATCTCGAAGAAAGAAGTACAAATAATGCAAGAGCATCCAAGCATGTGTGAGAAAAATGATGAACCATCTTCATATTTTATGTTTGTTCTATGTTCTGGAAGCGTCTATGCATGTTGATGCATAGACGCTTCCAGAACACTTCGCAGTTGGTGAACTGCTAAAATTGGCTTTAATTTATTTTTATTATCTATTTTGTATGTATTTTGGTACTCCAACTAATATTGATGAAACATAGTTATACTATTAATTTATATTTTTATATTTCATGGATTTATTTTTAATTTTATAACAACAAAACAAAAATTCATAATATTAACAAAAAAAACTAAAACTAATTAAAACTAAACCTTAAAAATCTAACAAAAGTGGGTGTCCATGAGGCATGGTGCCAAGAACGCTGGCTGCATTCCCACGTTGAACAGCAATAGCTATTCTCTGTGCGAAAAAAGAGCCAGCCCTCTTGTCACCAGTGGCGTCGACCAGCCGAGGAAACAATTGTTTAAAAAAATTTTTTGTACTGGGACCCCATGGACCAAAAGTTTCAAAACCAAGCGGCACAAATATGTAGTCGCTAGAAAGCGCCACATACTCGTACTTGCGCCGCTTGGCCTCTTCTGCGGCCTCCGCCGCGGCTCCGGCCCTTAAAACCGAACCGCTGAGATGGGAAGGGGCTAACGTGTCGACACATGTAGCATCCCACACGAGAGCCCTTCCCCGCTCCCAGGGTATCAACGTCAGGCCGTCCGGACGCTTGCCATCATCACGGACCATTCCAACAGGTTCTAAAAGAGAAGGAACGTTGATGGTGGCAAGCGCCCGCTTGATGATATCGTTGATAGAGCCGTGGCGGGAAAATCTGCCAGCACTGCGTTGGCAGTATAGTCCATGGAGTCCGTTCCTGTCGACGTCACTGCCACATGGACACCGATGACGCTCGACAATGGCAGCACCCAGTCGAAGACCTAATTGGAACTTACCTAATCTCTTTTTCGACCCCCAATAATTGATATATACGATGATTATTCTGCTAGAAAATAAACAAGTATCCTCTTTAGTAAGTGCATAAGAACTAAATAAAAAAATCACTTACTTATTTTAGAAAATAATGAAAATCTAGAACGACCGTTTCTTTTCATAGTTCAGGTAAAACTAATAAGGTTTGCTCGCTTGGTAACCCTCAATCTTCCTGTCTCCACACTATCCACGGAAGTTTTTGAGCAAGAATGAACTTATTATAATGCAAATGTTTGCAAAAGAAAGTGGTTCGAGAACACGAGACGGTCCAGGCACAACGTCAAGCTCAGTACTCAGTAAAGTACAAAAATCTTTTAAACATATCTTGTTCTAACACCTACGAACGCTTAAATAATATTTGCTATTGAAATACCTGATATTAAGTGGCAGCCATCGCCATATAACAAAACATTCCTTCGTAGGTCACATGCATCAGGAATGTGCCCTATGATTCGCTGCTCTGCGTACATCAACTTGAGGCATACAGATGTTCAGCCTCACGTGCCAGTAATTTAATCGGCACCCACACCCTACAAGTAAACCGAAACACAGCGATGCTGCTTCACGGCAGAAATAAGCGTGATGCTAGCTCTACTACTTCCCTAAACGAGTTAAGACAAAATACTCTATTCTCTACTACTAGAGAGATCATGTACCTACAGCCACTTATAATAAAACAAGGTTCTATCGATTTGCCCAACCTATACATCAATTTCTGCCCAATATTTATGCTAACATATTCTGACCCTTCAAAGCATGTACTATATTTCTACGAATAGCACTTTGTCTTCAGTAGACTAGGATCGTTTTGACTAGAGCTTCCATAAATCATAGACTACATTCAATAAACTTCAGTCATCGTGAAAACGCAAATATTTCATGAACTTGCCCATAGAGTGTAGATAAAATATTTTTAGTCGCAGCTAGAGTGTCCTCAGAATACATTCAGAGATTCACCCAGGCGGCAAAATAGTTTTTTTAACTGCATTTTGTTTTATTTAATGTGAATTTACACATCGCATTACATACACCATTGTAGTCTCATTTTAAAATCTTCATTAATCTCGATTAGGTGCTTAAAGTTATAAAGGGGTAACTACTTGCCCGGGAAAACCGGAAAAATCATGGTGTCAAGTGCACGAAAGGAGTCTCTCTGAGGCGCACTTGAAGTTCTTTAACCACACTGGTTTAAAAGAACCAGTGACACGATAAGAAGAAGAAGGGGGATTAAATTATTGAATTAAAATAAAAAATATTATAAAAATTAATGAGAGCAATGGAGCGCGCCATGCTCGGTATCTCACTCCTACACCACACACCCAACGTGGAGATACGACGCCGAACGAAAGTCGTAGACGTAGGTACATATGCGGATCACTAGTCTGAAGTGGAGATGGGCAGGACACGTGGCCAGAAGGAATGATGGAAAATGGACAACGGCGATTACAGAATGGTGGCCAAGAGACGCACAGCGACCACGAGGCAGACCACCCGCCCGTCGGTCGGATGACATTGTCAGAGTGGTTGGGCAGCAATGGCGGAGACTGGCACAGGACCGAAGAGAGTGGCGTATTAGGGAGGAGGCCTATACCCAGCAGTGGGTGCATACAGGCTGAATAGATAGATCGATAGATAAAAATTACCAACTCTATTGGAGCGTCTCAACGTCTCGTCTTAACTTACAAGCCCCTTGGTTCGGGTGTTACTCGACTGTGAAAATGGCCTCCAATATTTATCTATGGTACGCCCTAAAATATGCTTCAGCAGAGTATTCGCCACAATCATTATTGTATCGAAACATCGTTACGCGGCCCCTATCCAGTAATGCCAATATGGGTCAGTGTGCACCGGCGTGAAGGATTGCGACCGCAAAGTTTGCCACGTCAACCGGAAATCCCATCATACCTTGTACCCAATCAATTTACAGTGAAAGCATTATGCCTTTTGGTTTTCATATAGACTATGCAGTTAGCTATGGTTTTGAACTTTTGATTAAATTAAAGTGTAATTTTAATTTTACGTCGTCGTGGACAGAGCAACTTTTGTTTCTCTGTTTTTAATGTAGCGACTTTTCTTTTCATCTACACGCATACTTTTGTTCTTCCTACCTAATACTCAAATATTAGCAGATGATGCTATCTAGCATTGAGGTCTTCTGTGTACAATTCTATATAATTGTGCAATAAAGATTTTTCTTCTTATTATCAATCAAAAGGATATGGGGCCAAAGTATATCATTACCGATCAAAACGATGTGAAAAAGCAGGTTAAGGAACTAGAACTAGAAATAAAATTACTGAAAACGGTCTCTTCAACATCTTCTCAGACCCAGACTACAGAAGCTATAGTAGAAGAAATAAATGAGAGAGAAAGAAGAAGCAAAAACATTATTGTAGCCGGCATATCCGAACCAGCATCAACTCAGGATGAAGAAAAAAATGAAATCGACAAAAAAGAAATTATGAATGTACTGCAAAAAATCTGCATAAATATCCCCGAACCGGAATGGTTCATGCGCATGGGAAAATTTAACCCTACCAAAAGACGTTGTATCAAAATCGCTTTCAAATCACAGGAGACATGCAAAAATGTATTACAAAACAAGAACAAGGTTGTTGGTGATGACATCAAAATATACTCCGATCAAACACCACAGCAGCGAGAGTTCCTCAGAAAACTAGCTGAAGAGCTCAAATGTAGAACTGATCGCGGTGAGCTGAACTTAGCCATCAAATATGTTAAAGGCATGCCAAAAATTATAAATTCACAGCCAAAAAACTGAGTGATGTAGATAGTCCTAACTATAGTGCCAGACAATCGAATGACAATATTAACACCAATCAAGTTGTTGAACGCTTTGACTGTATCAGTAAGAGCAATAAGTCACTTAAATTTCTATATGCCAATATCCGAAGTATTGTCAAGCCTGGCAAATTTGATGAGCTCTTGTGTATTGTTAAATCTTTTAAAAGCTCCCTACACGCTATAGTACTTACCGAAACATGGATCATGACGGATGATGAAGCCAAGCGATTTAGAATACCCGAGTTTACTCATTATTATAATCACAGAAGTAACACTAGAGGTGGCGGGGTATCAATCTTTGCTCATGACAGCTTGAGACACACCCTTATTGAAAACCAATGCAACGACGGCAATCATTTCCTGTGGATTCACCTTGAGCACTTCGGCATCGATGTAGGAGCCGTATACAGAAAACCAGACACCGCCATCAAACCCTTTTTGGAAACCTACTCAAACCAATTAAATAGTAGAAAAAGGGCAGTAGTCTTTGGTGATTTTAATATCAACCTCCTTGCATCTGAACCAGAAACTCGTATGTACAAAAGCACTTTGCAAGAAAACAACTACGAAATCGTGAACAAAATTAATGAAAAATACTGTACACGGGAAACTACTACCTCAAAAACTATTATAGACCATATATGTCATAATTTAAATAATACTAATACCCATTTTGCCGTTATAAGAACACCTATGTCCGACCATAATCAACTATACTTCGAAATAAAAAGACACCAACCCAAAACTCTCAAAAAAATATCCTACACAGCAATAAACTATGAAACACTATACAAATCAATGGCAGAGGACAATATAAACAACGAAGAATACTCATTTTACTCACTAGAAAATAGACTATCTACAAATATTGGAAAAAGCAAAACAGTAAAATACAAGATTCAAAATCCACCCAGACAAGACTGGATTAATAAAACAATACTCGAAGAGATCAACAGCAGAAACATACAATGGAATCAACATAGACAAAACCCAAAGGACAAAATACTACACGAAAACTTTATTAAGAAGAGAAACAAAGTCACGATTGATATACAGAACACCAAGAGTGAATATTATAGGAAAGCATTTGACTCTTGTAAGAATAAATCAGCAAAAATGTGGTCATTAATCAACAATCTCTCCCATAATAAAATTAAAGAAAAATCTACTCCGACTAAGCTACAAATTGATGACAACTGTTTTTGTAATGAAGAAGAAATATGTGAATGTTTTAACGACTTCTTTTCTAACATAGGTATAGCCCTAGCAAATAAAATTGACAAGCATGCCTTGTCTTGGAACGCTGGGTTGTGCGAATCTGGATCAACCTTACAAACACTGGACCACTATACCCCAACCACAACAGATGAAATTAGTAAGATAGTAGATGACCTCGGCAACAATACTAGTGCAGGTCTTGACGGTATAAATACAAAATCCATAAAATGTGTAAAAAATCTTATAGTCGATGAACTTACGCAATGTGTCAACAATTGTCTAAGGTCCGGAATATTCCCAGACTCACTGAAAATGGCAAAGGTTGTACCAATATATAAAGCTGGAAGTAAATCTGATCCCGGTAACTACCGTCCAATCTCGGTCCTCCCTGTTTTATCAAAAGTTTTGGAAAGAGCTATCTATAGTCGTCTAGAGCAGTACCTAACTTCACAAAATTTTATGTATGACAAACAATATGGTTTCAGACCAAAATCTAATACCTTATCAGCAACAACTGACTTAGTGACTAAAATAAAACTGAATATTGATAAAAAAAATATTGCTGTCGGTGTGTTTATTGACTTAAAGAAAGCATTTGATACGGTAAGTCATACAATTTTGCTTCGTAAGTTATCAGAGATTGGTATTACCGGAATTGCACTCGATATCTTTAAATCGTACCTAAGTAATCGTAGTCAGGTTGTCAAAATCGGTGAATTTCAAAGTAGTCCACGATGCGTAAAATGTGGTGTCCCACAGGGATCAATCTTAGGCCCTTTGTTGTTTTTAATATACATTAACAGTATTAGTCAAATTGGACTGAAAGGTGACATATCATTATACGCTGACGACACCGCCTTATTTTACTTTGGCCACTCAATTACTGAAGTCATGTCGGACGCTCAAATGGACTTGAATATTTTAAACAAATGGTTTCAAATCAATCTACTTACCATCAACATAGCAAAAACAAACTATATAATATTTGCCGCAAAAAATAAAAAAATCCTAAGCTATCCCCCTTTGACTATAAACAATCAAACAATAAATAGAGTAGAGCATGAAAAGTATCTTGGTTTAATCTTAGATGGATCTATTTCTTGGAAACCACATATTTCAAAGATACAAAACAAGCTAAAATCACTAACTGGTTTATTGCGTGGTATCGTACGATGCTTGCCTAAAAAAGTACGATATCTTATTTATAACTCGCTAATCAAGCCACATATTGACTACCTAATAGAAATATGGGGTACAGCAGCCAAAACGAACTTAATACCTATACAGATATCACAAAACAAACTCATAAAGGTTTTGTTCAACTATGACTTTCTTGAATCTACACATAAAATCTACAAAGAAACAAACATAATGTCAATATCACAAACCTACTCATATAACACATGCATATTAATAAGAAAAATCCTCAGTAGAGATATTCACACACAAATCACGTTTACAAAAAAGCACACTATACAAAAATTGAAACTAAGAAGAGCAAACGATATAATTCTACATAAACCTCGAACTAACTACGGAAAGCGAAATATAATGTATGAAGGCGCCCAACTCTATAATAGGCTCCCTCTTGATATAAAGCAAGCCAAATCAATATATACATTTAAAAAATTACTTAGATTCCACGTTACAAAATAATTGTAAAAAAGTTAAAATACAATATGTAAAAAAAAAAAAAAAAAAAAAAAAATAGAAAATAAACAGTTTAAATTATCTACCTACCAATGTAAAAAAGACAAAAAAAAAAAAAAAAAAAAAAAAAACTATCTTAACAAAACCACAAGTTAAACTCTTGCCACATCCAGTTTCGCTCAACCTACGTAACTTGCATGCTGTCAACAGTATCTTTGCGTTTCTACCTTCAACGAGTACCGAGCCGGCTATGCAAGTAAATTTTTTGTAGGTACATGGAAAAATTGTGATTTACGTGTTTAATAAAGTACTTTAATATTAAGAATGTTAAGTATGTTGCCCATAAATTTGTTAATTTTAGATTATATACTCAGTAAGTGAATTTTGTAAATTCTTATGAGTAATAAAGATTCTTAAACCAAAGTTCATATATTAGCCTAGGTCCCGATTTTTTTAGCACTGCTTTAAAAAACTACTTTTATTACATTGGTGCAAATAGTCAACATTACAATTATGACCTATATTTATTTCAAAGCAGTGGGAATTATAATTTATTGGCGATATAAAAATGCACAAAATGTTCACAAATGTAAAAACTTATAGCTTACACAATAGAAAACGACATAAAAAACTTATCTGGTGCATGTTTCTACCGATTTTTTTTAATTATAAAGGTTTTTTTTTACATTTAATTTTACCACTTTAGTGAATTCAGATAATATATATTTAATTCTGGTAAAAATAAACTATAGGTATATAGGTTACGTGAAGTAGAAATATAGTGGGTTGAACCTACTGGTCTGTTATTATTGCGTTCTAAACGAGCTAACATAGACCTAAAGTAAACCTTAAAATTATTATGATAATTTTATATTAATTATGAACTCGCATTTTATTCTTGATCTGCTCAATGCCCGTACATTTTGGTAGGCTTTCCTCGCCGTCTCGTCGCGTCCGGTATGCCTGTGTCCATCTACCTATGATCATCTCCTGCTCTTAGACGCAGGTGGACATAGAGTAACTGCCGTATTTGATACTGATAGCATCAAAGCATATCCTCAGCAATAGTTTTTGACGTGCCGTTTTATAATTCGATGGAACCGGCTGCACGCACGAAAAAACATGACTCATGCGGCGTTACCTCGCTCTGAGGCGTTCCATTTAAGGCTTGAAGTGCAAGCGAAAGCGCGGAACGAGCGACAAAGAGGCACAATCGGCCTCCGCGTTCGGCAGCGCTCGACATCTGTCTCTCTTCTACTTGAGTGAGCGATGCGTCCGCGTGGACAGCTGTTTGACGTTGTCACGTTCAACTATCGTCAGTAAACCGACTTTACAGACAACCGATTTTTTTACATACAGTAGGTACTGTATTTTAGAAAGTTTGCTGCATGTTCCTACAAGATTGTAATGCCGACGGATGCTAATCTTCTAAAAAGAATATCAGCCTGTCATGCTGACGAAAATATTAAGCAAAAATGCCCTTGTAAAACCTTCCTCAGATCACGAAGTTTATCGTAGATATATACAAAATTGTGTTCAAAGCTAAAACAACAACTCAGGGAGAAATTGTGGATCTGCTACATACTTAAATATACCTTTTATCACGCGGGTCGTAAAGTCGAAATTTCATTGGGTCTTCAAAATAATATTTCATAGTGTAGGTAGAAATTGTGTTTTTACAGGAGCAGCGGCGTCGTATTGCGCCAAAATTTTCCGAGAGACCTTTTTCTAATATCTATATCGCAAGTGTCTAATATTAAAATGCTTACTTTATTATCGTACGAATCTCTATGAAATAAAAGCTAATGTAGAAACGATGTTTTTCAGATAAAGTGTAAATAATAAAAATGGCTACCTTATATTTATAAAGATGATAATCACAATAAGCATATAATAACTTCAAATTTTTAGTAGGTAGTAGTAGCTTCAAAGGTAGGCATTAATGTCCGCAATAACTGCTTGGCTTCTAATTGACGAGTAGGTATACTAAACTTCTCAATGGTAAGATAGATAGAATAACACTTTATTGTACACCACAAGAATAGGACGAGGAATGTGTAATACTCACATTTAACGAAATTACTAAAAGTAAAGTGCAGCACAATGGGCGAAATTATCGCTATGAGCGATTTCTTTCTGACAGGTGGTATGGTACCTTAGAACATTGTCTTTTTCAGACTTTTTACAAGAAGAAGTCACACAAAAGAGCTGTGGAAACCAAGCTTTGAAGACCAGCCTAGTGTGACCGATGGTCAGGGAAGCGTTTTTTAAAAAAGAAGGTCGAACACCCTACCGCTACTGCTTATATACTGCCAAGTGGCAGTTTACAATTCAAAAGGTAGATCATACTTTCTTTGCTAACAATTTACATCCTGAATATTATTTTAACGTAAATAATAATAATTCAATATATCTTAATGCATGATAATTACTGATTAGATTTATGACAAATTAATATAACGATAATAAGCATTTTCCCTTTTTAAGTTCATAAATTACGAATTAACCAAAAGCAAATGCTTCCGGGAATAATTCAGCGGAATAATTAGCAAACAATAACACCTTAATTCATTAAAAATATAAAATATTATTATGCTACATTTATTATATTTTTATGGGACTATTTAATGTCTATCTATGTGAATCTTAAAATAAACTTCCGGAATGCTAAATTTGAGTATCTTCATTAATTAACTATACTTAAATTCATTATAATTATTATAATGAATTTAGAAAATTATCTCAATATTTATTTCCATCACAAAATCAACCGGGGTATTCATATTATTACGTCATCAGCTACTGCCGGATATCTTTCGCTAACACTAGTCTGCTAGGCTGGTCGAGTGGAACTGGCATCTATTACAGATTCACCTAGCTTTGACGTTTCAGAGCTTCATTTTGATTATTTTTTTTGTTCGGTCATATTTTAAAATGAAGAAAACCGCTCAACAACGCTGGTATAAAACATGGCAGCGTCATAGTACTTATAACCTGCACTAAGGGAGTTTCAAACCCAATTTCGCTTATCACTAATTAAGATTCAAAAACTGTAATTATGATAATGTTCGCTGAACTGAACATTATCATTTATTTTACTCGTAAATGGAAATGTTCGTAGGCGTGTAATGAATTTACTGACAAAAGCATTTTGTTATTAAAATATCGTGTGATACTTCATGACCGTTTTTTTCTCCATTACTTTCATGCTGGTACGTCCGTCCCTGATCCCAAAAGCTTTGTATCTTTTCAGTTTCAGCTTCAGTTGAGACGCGGTTCCCGCGTCGGTAGAACGTCTTCTCTGCGGTCCGATTCCCTGAAACATCCCGCGAAATCTACATTAAAAACGATAACATTTTTGTTTGTGGCATCTTCGTACGATAAATACAAACAGTTGGTTAAGCCAGTTAGAGGCAGGAATGCTATAGATTTTGTTTCTGGTCAGTGTCTAAACTTAAATAAAAACTTTTCAAGATGTGACGTTTAAATTTTAAATTAAGGATAAACAAAAGAAAAATCTGTTACAAAAACTGTGATGAGGATAAATACTTTTTTGTGTTTGTGGATAAAATGGTAACAAAAAAGAGTGTTTGAAGCTGAAAAACGGGTCGGAGCCGAATCGAGGCGGATTTCAATTTTCTAAGCGGTAATTATAATTTGTTTTATTTTTCAACATTTAAGGACTTGACTTGACTTGACCAAGCAATTTTTGTTAAGGTTAGAATATTAATGTTATACTCATGTTTGTTAAAACATATTGACTTACATATTGAATACCAATTGACATTAAAATTACCAATTGACATTAAAATAATAGACAGTACTAATAAATTCAAAACTAAATTAAAAAAGCTTTTGTTGAAAGGGTGTTTTTATTCCATTGATGATTTTATAAATAATGATATTTCTAATATTGACATTTGACTATGTAAAATTGAATTTTGTACTATTATTATTATTTAATTTGTGTTTATTGATTATTTCTTGTTTGTCTCTTTCAATTGTATGTACTTATTTCAAACATGATTGTATGATCGTTCATGAATAAATGATATGATATGATATGATATGACTAAATTATAATAAAAACTACCTGGAATATTTTGTGTAGTATAAGCATAAAATATAAAGAGCTTCTGTATAATGGAGGTAAAACTAAGAGAAACAATATTTAAATCCTTTACTATTGTAGACGTCTCTATTTAAAACTTCAAGGAACCGCATTCAAAAGAATCCAAGAAAGAACAATTGATGTAATCGTAAATTCCGTAGAACCTACTGAAGCCATCGGAGGTTTTCCCGAGAGTAATTAAATTTTATTAGACTTTGAACGGTCGTATCTTAAACAAAAAACTCATAAATCTAATTTAAACGAATTTTAGCGCTTTAAAAACAAAATTGTTCGGAATTTGAATTTATTCGAAGTGTAATTTCAGAGACCTCTTTTTTACAATTCTCTGCTTTTTAACAAAAAATGTAGAAACACCTTCCTTTCGGGTGTAATTTTGCTTTTTTTAACCGACTTCCAATCAAAAAGGAGGAGGTTCTCAATTCGGTTGTAATTTTTTTTTATGTTTGTTACCGCATATCTTCGTCATTTGTGAGCCGATTTGAATTTTTTTTTTATCTGAAAGGTACTGCTTCTAGATTGGTCCCATTTTAATTTATTAAAATCGGTGTTGCCATTTTTTTTATGTTTGTAACTGCATGCCTCCGTCATTTATAAACCGATTTAGAAAATTATTTTTTTATTTGGAAGGTTATTCTTACGTCCAGATTGTCCCAAACAAATTTGATTAAAATCGGTTTAGCCGTTTGACAATGAAGTCGATTTCTCAAGTTTTTTAAACTTATAATTATTTTGTACACAAATGTATACAAAAGATAGAAAACGATGATATTACGCATGCTGAGTCATACGCTTATGAAAAGCAGAGTATGCCACACGGTACCAAAACTATTTAACCTCGAGCGACGTATACTTTGAATCCCTCGCTACGTTCAGGATTCTACTCTAGAACCCCTCGCTACGCTCGGGATCCTACTAGACTCAAAACCAGAGCCCAGAGACAGAGCGAGACAGAGCCAGACAGAGCCAGACAGAGCCTTCAGCTTGGGAAGTCCTCTGTTGGATATATCAGTCATACATTCCCAGGAAGCTAAGTATTTACTTATCACTAGCGGCCGCCCGCGGTTCGCTCACCCCGTTCAAGTTACTTTTTCTGGATAAAAAGTATCCCATGTCGGTTTAACTGTTTTTGAGTTATAAATAGTCTAACTAGCACGATTTTCTTTAATATATTGGTAGATTTGAGGCGGGCGGGCGTAGCCACCCTTTACAGTCGGATTGGTTATCGCAGTCTTAGTGCTTTGCTCTCAGGTATTGCTGCCTATTTCCTGTTGCATTCATTTAGTCTACTTTTGTTTATTAACCGACTTCAAAAAAGGAGGAGGTTTCTCAATTCGACCGATATCCTTCTTTTATTTGTTCGCGGATAGCTTCATCGTTTATGATCCGATTTTGATGATTCTTTTTTTGTTGGAAAGAAAATATTTCAAAAGTAGTCCCATGATAAGGAAATCAGGGTTTGATGATGGCAAAGAGAAATATAAGGAACCTTCCGAAAATCGTAGAGGCGACTAGTGCGGTTGTAAGTTTATCAATGAGTATTTTATATCAAAATCAGTTCAACTGTTTGACCATGAAGTCGGTTTCTCAAGATTTTTAAACTTCTCCCGTTTTTTGAATTTCTACCGGTTTTTAATCAAAACTCGTGAAACGTCGTTTTACTCGTGACACCCACTTTAGCTGGGAGAGGGTTTCTACTCTACGCTGGAACCACCATTAATTTAAAGAAAGAAAAGAAAGAAAAGAAAGAAAAGAAAGAAAAGAAAGAAAAGAAAGAAAAGAAAGAAAAGAAAGAAAAGAAAAGAAAAGAAAAGAAAGAAAAAATATTTATTTGCAAAGCAAAGCAAAAATCACACTAACAATATAACCTTAACAACTTATCACTAAACTACAGAGGTGAGCTTTGTGCGTCGCAAAACGGACTCTGGCTCAGCATAATGTTGTTTGGCTAGTAACCAACGCTGGTCTTCCGACAGAGCCGGTTCGGCGATGTCACGGACTCTCGGATAGGTACAACAACTAGACAAAAATGCATACGAACTAAGATGTACTTTCTAAAAAAGTTCGACAAAAGAGGATGACATATAACATTACAATTTAGTTGTACTTGTGACGAAAAACGACTTATAATTCACCACTAAGTAAGTAATAAGTACTAAAGCACAAAGAAACGTCGTAATCTCATCGCAGACGTCGTTTATTGCTCTCATTCGTACAGTCTGGACCGAGCGACCCAAGTGTTAGTCAAGTGTTCTCGTTTGGCACTCAATGAGGACATTTATTGTGCTCTGTATTTACTTCTCACTCTCTAAATAACAACTGAGACGGTTAGCTTAGCTAGTAACTACTAGAAAATAAAAATAAGATTTAAAGATTTAAAAGATTTATTTGATAACAAACATCAATGATACAAAAGTGTTACAACATTAAACTAGCAGGTACATACTAAACATGATGGGTAGTACAATATTTAATGCGTAAGTACGCTAACTCCCACCCTAGGAGAACCTGTGTTGTGGGTAGTTAGCCTCTTTCGTCCAACTAATATCAATCGTATGAGGTTACGCTAGTTAAGAGTGCAGCAGAAAATGACAAAAATATTGTGTGTGTTATTTTTACTATAGAAATTTAGGATGAGATTATTAAAGCATGCATTGTGACGAATATAAATAAGTATGTAAATAAATAATTGTTTCAGTTTATGTAAGATAATTGTGTTTAAATAGATTTTGTATGTAGATAAGATACAAGATGTATCTAAATATGTGTACTATGCGAAGGTGGGGGGTTTCAGACCACAATGGTGATCAGTTGTGGGGGGGAGAAAATTAAAAATTCCTATTTTCAGTTTCCCATACAAAAATATTTAATTTCATAATGCCTAAATAAATTGACAACCCTATCCTTGTAACCCCTTGACCCCTTGACCTACTACCTCTGTAGGTCTACTACTACTACCTACTACCTCTGTAGCTGAGTTTAGGGTTGTCACTTTGTATAAAGTCAGCTGTTCATGTTGAAACTTCGTTGCAGTTTTTTTCAGAGATACCAATCGAAGTTCGAAAAGTCGTTGAACAAAAGTTGTTCCCCGGGGGGTGGAAATTCACCCCCCTTCGGGATAGTACACATATTTTGATACACGTTGTATATTGTTTAAGTTGAATATGTTTTAGAGTTTGATATAATAAACTAGAGCTATGATAGTGGAGTTAAGACTAGCTCAGTTTCATGATAGTTTAAACTACTGAGCCAATCGGAAGTTATTCTTCTACACTTTTTTCCTAGTAAGTGATTTTAAGTTAAGATTTTTATTTAATTTTGCATAAATGAACGGTCCAAGGTAGTAATGACATCGCTTGCCGAAGGTAGTTCTTACTTTAGGAATCCTCCAAACAAGCCTACGATTCGTATGTGTTTCCAGCATATTTGTGTGTGCGGTAAATATAAATAAAATAGGCCTTTGCAACTGGTTACTCATGGCCCTACTTACGGGACGAAAATAATGGATAATAAGTAAATAACATATAAATAAAACCCGTAATATATTATAAGGGCATAAAAGCTATATTTTTTTATGCAAGGGCTAAATTCTTGTCTATTTTATTACAGACTAGTGGCCGCCCGCGGCTTCGCTCGCCCCGTTACCGTTCCCGTTAAAAAAACATATTATTCACCCTTTAAACCTTCCCTGGACTTTCTCAAATAATTCAAGACCAAAATTAGCGAAATCGGTCCAGCCGTTCTCGAGGTTAAGCGAGACTAACGAACAGCAATTCATTTTTTCTTTTACAGGTTTTCACACACGACTATTATGAATGACTAGCGGCCGCCCGCGGCTTCGCTCGCCCCGTTCTCGTTACGCCCAGTTCCAGTTACTTACATCCAATTGAAACCTATGTAATATTCTGATGCATAAGCTATATTATTGTAAAGTTTCATTAAAATCCACTCTGTAGTTTTTACGTGAAAGAGTAACAAACATCCATTCATCCATCCATACTTACAAGCTTTCGCGTTTATAATTTCAGTAGGAATTAGAGTGAGGCTAGTATAAAATTTATTGCAATAAATTGCAATAAAGGATGTTGTTTTGTTACTAAAGATGTTTTTCAACAACAACAAGAGACTAAAGTGACCCATTTTGCAAAGTTGTATACTATACAACTATACAATGTGTAGAGCTGAATACGTTGCTTGCTTCAACGAAGATTGGTGGCGAAAAGCACTCAAGCACCAACTACACGTTTGTAGGTATACACTATTCTGGTTATAAGTGCAAGTCAGCCTTTCGCTATTGTGTTGGATATAGATTGTAGGTGATAGGTTTCATGGAAATTGAGGGCAAGGGTGTCGTGACCGCCAATATTTACTCAGGGCTCGAATGGCGTAGCCATCCATAAAATGATATGTTTACATGATTACCAACGGGGTATGACAGACCACTAAATCTAATCTTGTTTAGGTTTAGATAGAATTGTTTTATGCTAGTGTTATTGATAATTTTTACTAAGCAGAGCTTGTACGATGGGAACAAGACAGCTAATACAATTGTATCTTTTGTAAATACTTAATCAAAATACAATATAAAACCCAGTCAGAGAACAAATATCTGCGTTCACCATACAAGTATTTTGTTCTCGGTGGGGATCGAACCCAAGACCTATGGCGCAGAAGGCAAAGCTACTATCTGTGACTGTACTAACTGAGCGGAGGGGCCAGTCAAGGGATGTACTTTTTTTCATTCTAGTATGTATGTTGTATACCCAAATGTTTTGTCATCTAAATTCGCTGTGCCTTTATTTGAGTGGGTACAAAACAAAAATATAATGTTAGCATTTTTATTTTTCAGGTCCACAAAAAGTTATAAACGTGAAATGTTATATTGAATAAATACAATTATGGTGGCTTCTATGATGGAGTGTTTATGTGGAAGTCTCATTTTATGACGTCACCGGATAATAGTACCGCGGGTCGTAAAATGAGAAGATCTTAACCCAAATTCAGGAAGATGTTGACACGGAATGAGGTTTCTTTAATATAATTTGTATACATTCCACCCAGGAATTGTGAGCTAGTATACATTTTATAGAAGAATCTGAAATACCCAGATGAATATTCCCTTTGGTCTTTTTATTTTGCAAAGTTAAAAGCCAAATATCTAAGCTCATTTTACTAAACTGTAAAGTTTTAATGAGTTCTATAAACCGAAGTTCTAGAAGAAAGTAATAAATACGAGATCAAAGTACACAGCTCTTATTTTTGAAGACTACAAAAAAAGTAGTTTAAATTTAAGGGCCTACATGAGGTGAAACCGAAAATGTAAAGTAGCATTTTTTTTCGTTGTATGGACGAATCCATTTATTTTTTTTGTAAAATATTACAATTAAATGGTGTAAAAAAATTATGATTAGGCTAGAAATTCTCCTCAACTCACAGGGTTCGATAAAATTGAACGCAAAGTTTGCCAAAAACTCTCAATTTTTTTTGGATTTGAAATGGTTTTTTTCCGTTGCTGTTAGAGCCATTGCAATGAAAGTTTTGTTCCCGTATACCTTAATAAATACGTAAAAACCTGATGTTATTGCATTTTTCTTAGTTGCCGTAGTTTTTATAAAAAAATAAAATTTTCAAAAATATAAATAGATAGGTTTCTGTACTTACTTCTCAGTACAGCCCGAGCGGCCAAGAAGGTTGGACCTATGTCAAATTTCGTGACATGACATTTCATCTCTGACTACGTAAAATATACCCTAGATTAAATCATAGCTACTACTGGTACTATAAATTTGCCACAGTGTAACATAAAACAAACTGTCACAGTATAACGAAATGACATAAAACCATCTTCATCGTACATTATGATCGATAACCTGTATTCACATCATCATCAGCCTGTAGAAGTATATATTTTATGTAGCATATAACTTATCAAGTACATTCTAGGGCACGTTCCTATCGTGCGTGACCAGCGAAGCGCAATGCTTTTGTTAAATACCTCCATTTTTGTAGTTGCATAAGTAGCTATCTTCCTATCTACCCAGTGCTTTCCGTCATCATCATCAGTAAGTAGAAGTCCACTGCCAGATATAGACCTCCTTTATACATTTCCATGAAAAAACAATTTGCCGATTTCCCACGATCTTTAGAATGTCATCGGTCCATTAGGTGGAGGGGCGCTCTGGTTGCTTAGCACCGGTTATATTGTCGTAGCGACCCGCTTTTTGATTCTAAAGGCGTGTGTTCAAACCCCGTCATGCACAAATTAGTTTATCTGCCAAAAAACCTATGTGCACTATGTCAGTACACTCTAACGGTGAAGGAAAACAATAAATGAAACCAACGTGAAGTAGCAAAACTTTTGAGGCACATTCATAATCCACCACACCAGCTTTAATTTTCTATTGACATGACAAGAAGAAGACTCAAAAACTAGTAGCCGATTTTAGGCCTTTATAAAAATAGTGTCGATTTTGCAAAGAGTTTGGGAGCCCATTACAATGAAAAGGAAGTATATATATATATATATATATTATGGACAATCTACACTACACTATCTAGCCCTAAACTAAGCAGAGTTAGTATTATGGGAACCAGATAGCTGATGTAATACTTAAATACATTTTGTTTGTAAATACATAGGTACTTGGAAAACAATATAACATCCAGATGGAGAACAAATATCTATGATCACCACACAAATATTTGTTCTCGGTGGGGATCGAACCCACGACCTATGGCGCAGAAGGCAGAGCTACTAATAAATGAGCTGAGAGCCCAGTCATAACAATAATATCATGGGTTTTGAGTATTTTTGATTGCCGTCTTTTAAATCTGGAGGTGCCTGTAATGTCCCGAATTCTGGAACTTTCTGTCAAAGGCTTCATGCACGGTGCGCTCAAATACCCAAATACCAAAATACATGTGCCTATTTCTATACACGCAGCAAGGAGTTTCCCAAGATTTTGCGTTTGACAGAACTTTGAAGAGTCAGTTGGGGTTGTCGAAACTCTTTGGTATACCTAATATTTTTAAATGCCGATAAAATACAATAATATAAGTCGAATAGACAGTGTTATTTCACAATGCTTCACTGATCTCCACCGCAATGAGCACCGAAGGCCTAAATGAGTGCAAAGCTTAAAGCCACCCATAAATAATTTCCATTTCAATTCATTTATGAATTGAAATGAAAATTATCTATGCATGTAATGTATTGTATTATGTATATCAGTTATCTAGCACCCATAACACAAGCTTTGCTTAGCTTGGGGCTAGATAATGTTGTGTGAATTGTCCAGCATTATTATTATTATTATTATTATTTATTTCCATAGGCATGAATTCTATGCACTAAGTTATACTTACTAGATTTACATACAGATCTGGAAGTATAACCTTTTAGATAAAAGAAAAATTTACTAAATTGGATCATAAAATTAAATGACGAAGGTATGCAGTAACAAACAATAAAACAAAACGGCTTAGCCGATTTTGATGAAATATTACTTTTCAGAAAAAAAAAGATTAAAAGGGAGAAGACGAAAGAGAAGAAAAAAGATAAGAATATTATTGTACAAAAAAATTGCCCCCCTTGCCCCCCAGGACCCCCCCTTTTGTGAGTGCTACCGGATGCCGTCGAGATAGGGGGTTTTCGATTAGGGTTTCGTATAGAGGGTTTCTTCCTGAATTGAAAAAACAAAAAAAACACCCCCCTCTTGCCCCTTTTTTCACCCCCCCCTTTCGTATCTTCCAAGCGGAGTGACTTGCAAGACTTTTTTTTTGGGTCATGTAGGGAAGGTGAGATTATTTTGAAAGCAAAATAAATTTTGCCCCCCTCCCCCCTCTAGACCCCTTTATTATTTTTGACCCTTTTTTTCGAGTGGAGCATTGCGGCGAGCGAATGGGGAACAGTGCGGCGAGCAAAGCGAGCCGTGCTGTGACCCCCCCCCCCCCCCCCTAAGCCCCCCAGAACCCCCTCCTCCTGAACCCGGGGGGAGCGTCGCGGCGAGCGAAGCGAGCCGTGCTGTGACCCCCCCCTCAAGCCCCCAGAACCCCCTCCTCCTGAACCCGGGGGGAACGTTGCGGCGAGCGAAGCGAGCCGCCACGCGACCACGCCCACCCTACTGAAATTTAGAACCCCCTCCTACTGAAATTTAGGGTGTCTTAGGGGTGTGAAAAAATGTTCACTAGACTGAGTTCAAAATTCAAAATGGCGGCTGTGCCACTTCCGGTTTTGCAAAAATCGTCCGATTAAGGTCGTTCAAACGGTTCATTCGACTGAGGACTATGATTGGAGATTGAATTTTAGGTTTTTTAAGGTGTTTGATTGGATCTTCACTTGGTTTAGGGTTCCGCCCCTGTGGGAACGCATTGAGGACGCGAGCTGCTTGCAGCTCGCGATGCACGCGACCCGGTAGTCAACGTTTGGGTTCCTTCCAGCGGTTTCGACCCGTTAAGGGTTTTGGCTTGACGTACAATTTAGGGTTCCGTATAAGGTTTTGATTGGGGTTTTACTACATTGAGCAATTTGATTAAGTGTTCGACTTTTAGGGTTCCTTAGGACTTTGATTGGAGTTTCAACTACACTTAGGAGCTTGATAATGTTAACATTTTTAGGGTTCCTTAGGACTTTGATTGGGGTTTTACTACATTGAGGAACTTGATAAAATAAACAACTTTTAGGGTTCCTTAGGCCTTTAATTGGAATTTTACTTCACTTAGGACCTTGATTATGTAAACAATTTTAGGGTTCTTTAGGACTTTGATTGGGGTTTTACTACACTGAGGAACTTGATTCACTGATCGACTTTTAGGGTTACTTAGGACTTTCTTTACTACTTTTTGGGGTTTTACAAGTGCAAGTGTAATGTAAAACTGGGAGTAGCACACCGACACGCGAGCTGCTTGCAGCTCGCGCACACGAAAAAACTAGTTAAGGGGCTGACGTATGGAAAATTTTCATACAAACGGAATACCAAAATGATTTCTAATTTAGACAGATTTACACTATATTATTGTAATAATTGTATTTGCATAGTATTTATCTAGGTTCCTCAACAGTTTTTATTTCAAATTACTTACCTAAAATGAAATAAACACCAATCGCATTTTGCACATTTTTATGCTAAACTTATCAAGTTTTCTACCTATTGGTTTCGTACTAAAAACAACAATATCTTACGTGTTTTTTGTTAAGGAACCTAGTTTATATTGTCTAGTTACAGAATAACAATACTATGTAAAGAATACAAAAAGTTTTCAGTCATCATTTTTGGTATTACGGAACACGATCAAATTCATGGCATTTTCGAACGGCTACTATTGCTATCGCGCACGCACGGTGCGGGTGGCGGGGTGCAGGGGGAGGAAACGCTTGAAGCACACGGGACACTTCGGTTGTGTGTGTGAATCGCTCGGACTTCGGACTAGTTAAATACCTACACTGGCATAAAACATAATGCTTAGATATTTGATAATTGTTAGTTTAGGAAGGGTACTAAGTGAAGATGGGAAATACTAAGTACCTAGGTAGGTTGTAGGTTGGGTAAACGAAATTAAGGTGCAGCACTAGGTCAAAAAGTCTGCCGAAATTTCGAAAAAAGCCAACATTTCGACTAAAACAAATTATGAACCATTAATTTCTATACAGGGTGGAATTTTGTAATGCCACCTGGAGGGAAAGTACTCTTAATACTGCAGATAGAAAATTTTACTCAAAGGAAACATTCCTTTATTTTTGGATAGAAAGCAATTTCTAAAATTAAAAATAAAATAATTTTTAAATTAATTTTTTTTTTTGAAAGGAATAAATTTATTCTTTTAAAGAAATGAATTCGTTAAAAGAATAAATTTGTGTATCCAAGAGAATGGAGCCCATTTCAAGCAACTAATTTCAAGTAACTAGTTAGTTATCCATTTTTTGTAAATAATTAAATTAATTTAAGATTTCCTGGTTTTTCTTTCATTTAATTTATCATGTTTGTTAGAGAGATTTCATCCTTATAATTGACTAACGATCGATGCAATAAAAGTACAAGGTATAATTTTTCTGATTTTAGCCGGTTCAATTCCCGGGTGTGAGAGAATTTTCGAAAAACTTTGAATGCAGTTTGCTTTCTATTCAAAAATAAAGGAATGTTTCCTGTGAGTAAAATTTTCTATCTGGAGTATTAAGAGTACTTTCCCTCCAGGTGGCATTACAAAATTCCACCCTGTATATGAAGTATTGATAAAAGGTCTAAGAAAAATTACAACAAATTATTTTTTTTCTTTATTTATTTGTAGTTCAAACAAAGCAGCCAAGTGCGAGTCGGACTCGCCCATGAAGGGTTCCGTAGCATCAATTAACATAATATAAAGGTTTTTGTAGTTCGTCGAAAGGTAAATTGCGGTTTACGATTTATGACGTATAAAAAAAAACTACTGACTTGATCTCGTTCAAACTAAATATCGTTGGAAGTTTACATAGTAATGTACAACATATATTTTTTTTGGATTTATCATTCTCTTATTTTAGAAGTTAGAGGGGGGGGGACCAACTTTTTTCTACTTTGGAAGTGTCTCTCGCGCAAACTATTCAGTTTAGAAAAAAACGATATTAGAAACCTCAACATCATTTTTGAAGACCTATCCATAGATACCCCACACGTATGGGTTTGATGAAAAAAAAAAATTTGAGTTTCAGTTTCAAGTATGGGGACCCCCAAATTTATAGTTTTAGAAAAAAACGATATTAGAAACCTCAACATAATTTTTAAAGACCTATCCATAGATACCCCACACATATGGGTTTGATGAAAAAAAATTTTTTGAGTTTCAGTTTCAAGTATGGGGGACCCCCAAAATTTATAGATTTTTTTCTATTTTTGTGTAAAAACCTTAATGCGGTTCACAGAATACATCTACTCACCAAGTTTCATCAGTCTAGCTTTTATGGTTTCGAAGAAAAATGGCTGTGACACGGCCGGACAGACAGACAGACAGACAGACAGACAGACAGACATAACGAATCTATAAGGGTTCCGTTTTTGCCATTTGGCTACGGAACCCTAAAAACTGCTACCACTCAACGTCCGGTGGAAATATTGATAAAAGGACTGAGAAATACTTGAACAAAATAGTTTTTTTTTTATATAACTGGAGCTCAATAAACAGAGTACCGCTCAACGTCTGGTGGAAATATTGATAAAAAGACTTGGAAAAATTTCAGCAAAATATTTTTTTTCTTTATTTATCTGGATCTCAAAAAACCGACTACCGCTCAACGTCAGGTGGAAAGATTGATGAAAGGACTAAGAAAAATTGGCACAAAATATTTTTAGTCTTTATTTATCTGGGGCTTAAAAAAACTGCTACCACTCAACGTCAGGTGGAAATATTGATAAAAAGACTTGGAAAAATTTCAGCAAAATATTTTTTTTCTTTATTTATCTGAATCTCAAACAACCGACTACCGCTCAACGTCAGGTTATAAAATTGAAAAAAGGACTAAGAAAAATGGCTACAAAATATTTTTATTCTTTATTTATCTGGGGCTTAAAAAAACTGATACCACTCAACGTCAGGTAGAAATATTGATAAAAAGACTTGTAAAAATTTGAACAACATATTTCTGTTTTATTTTTCTGGAGCTCAAGAAATAAACTACAGCTCAACGTCAGGTGGAAATATTGATAAAACGACTAAGAAATTAAACAAAAAACTTTATTTATTTTGAGCTCAAAAAACTGCTACCACTCAACGTCCGGTGGAAATATTGATAAAAAGACTGAGAAATACTTTAACAAAATAGTTTTTCTTTATATAACTGGAGCTCAATAAACAGAGTACTGCTCAACGTCTGGTGGAAATATTGATAAAAAGACTTGGAAAAATTTCTGTAACGTTCACTAGAAGTTGCTTCATGCAATCAAAATTGAGTTCTATATAGTAATTGTGATAAGACATAAATAATTTTTTTTTTCAGTTTGTTTATAATCATTATATAAGTATCCACCTATAGTAGGTTAGCTTGGTACACTTTTTTCGCGAGTTTTGTGCGAAAGCCGAGGTCCATGTAATTGTAGGTCGATGTTCGCAATCGTTGGTTTTGCGAATGTAAATAAGCAGAATAAAAGCAACCTAATTGCTCAACGAATAAAGTATATTTTTAAATGCAGTCACATTATTAGACTTTCTGTACTTTGGTAAGTGAGCCGCTTTGCGTGTTTTTTATTGCTGTGTGTGTGTGATCGATGAGGTCTGGCGAACCACACCCCACCTGATGTTGAGCGGACCTCCACCCATGATCTTCAACTGTAACGTCATGACTGGTTTTGAACCCACGCCCCCCAACCACTAGGCCAATGAGGTCAAGCAAACCACACCACACCTGATGTTGAGCGGACTCCCACCCATCATCCTCTACTGGAACGTCATCAACCACAACTCCATCGCTCCGCGCCGGGGTCAATGGCTCTCTCAACTCAACTCGGAGTCAATGGTTCTCTTTACTCTTCTTCAATTTGGTCCAGAACCCGCACAAACCCTACCTGATGAATAAACTCACTCGTATCATGTTAGAGAATTTCCTGGTGTCTTTTCTAAGTGCGTAAATAGCTACTCTGAAGGTTCTTTATCGGTTCAGGAATGTTGTTTTTTTTTTCACTTTATTCTTGCATTCAGAGCATGACCAATCCTTGCTTATTCAATACTAGAAAAGCGAAACAAGCAAGCAATAAGCTTAGAGGGTTAGTCAGGTAATGCAGCCACAAAAAATAAAAACATAAAATTGTAGGGTGCAAAAAGTCAAATCTCTTTGACCAGATTTGAACTCCCGCCCACCTCGTCCTCTCAGTGTGAATCCGCACGCCCTAGCCACTAGCCTATCTGACGCTTAGTAACGTTGACGAAATTAGGCAATGCATAAAAATCGTTAGCAGTGGCTGACGCACACGCACAAGCGCGGCACTATGGTTGGATTCACGTATAGAAGTAGCGCGTCACACGAGCGCCTGTGTGTGTATACTACTATTATATATTCCGTGGCGCCCGCATCAAATGAATAGAGATAGCTATATTCGGAGCAATTTTTGCCCGCGCCTCGAATTGAAGTTGCGAGCTGCGTCCGTCACCCTCTTAATATCTAAACTTAAACATTACGGTATTCTAAATCGCTCCATTGACTTATTACAATCGTACTTGACTGATAGAATCCTTAAAGTTGATGTGGGCGGTGAGAGATCTTTTGGGTCAGTTATTGACATAGGGGTGCCACAAGGTTCGATATTAGGTCCTTTCTTGTTTCTAGTGTACGTAAATGACCTTCCTTTTTTGGTTAAAAAACTATGTGAAACAGTACTATTTGCTGACGATACCTCATTAATTTTTAAAGTCGATAGATAGAAGGCTAATTACGATGACGTTAACGCATCTCTGTCGTAAATACTTAACTGGTTTAATAATCTTTTACTTAATGTTAAGAAAACTCATAAGTTTTATGAAAAAATATTTTTTGAGTGTCAGTTCTAAGTATAAAAATCATAATGCGGTTTACAGAATACATCTATTTACCAAGTTTCATCAGTACATATAGCTTTTACAGTTTTGTAAGTACCATACTTCAAGCAAATAAATTATTTCTTTTCATTTTTTTGAAAAAAAGTGACTGTGACATACGGATGGACAGACAGACAGACATGACGAATTTATAAAGGTTCCGTTTTTTACCTTTAAAAAATACAAGTGTTCATTCACCGACTACCGACATTTATGAACTTGCAACTCACTCTGGTTTTGCATAATATGAGGAAAATCTCTCTTGGTGGAAGGTTTCTTTTATTAAATCTGGGGCTATTTGCTTGTTATACTATATAAATTAGACTACTACTACTACACTACTATATAAGTTAGATTTAAAATGTAGCGTTCGTGGTAGTTTAAAAAATACCGCACAGCTTGCCATTGTTATCACCAATCCTGGATGAAAAATATGCAATGGAAACTCTGCGACGGGAATCAGCTAACATAACAATTGGGTTATATTTATTTACTGAATATCTGTCTGTGTTTTTGTCTAACGAAGCGTATTCTAGTCAACACATTGTAATGTCGTGACAAATGTCAGACCCAAGCACAGAATAAGTAATAGTTGGTATCAAATACATGAATTCACAGCTCAGATCAGGCAACGCCATCTTTATTTTAAATTTTTCCAACTTTCCGGTCGTGTTTTGTTTTTAGACCAGCGTATAGCGGAGGCTTAATATGAAAGATGAATAAATAATACACATGTAGGTAAATAATAAATTTAATCTTCTTATGATAAAAATAAAAATAACAATGCAATTTTTTTTTCATTTAAACATTTTATCCTTTCATAGATTGTTCACGTTTCCGTTATTACTCCTGTCAGTTTATTTAGCAACTCAAATTGGGATTGTTTGAATACCGCACGCTTGATAAATTGGCGAGAGCTCTCAGCCACCTCCAAGGTGACCTTTTAGCTATTCCATAATTTAACCCCGGATTTGGAAGGACGCAGTTAACCTCTGATCCCTCATTTGTAAACTTGGGGTAAGGTTTTACTCAATTATTTATTCTATTGACGATAACTAAGTTCGGTTTACAAATACCTTACAAAATAAGGTATTTAAAGGGACACAGATTACTTTTTCATTAACTAGCGGTCACCTGCGGCTTTGCTTACCCCGTTCCCGTTACTTTTCGGGATAAAAAGATCCTATGTCCGTTTCCTGGTTCTAATTAAGCTACCTCCCCACCAATTTTCAGCCAAATCGGTTCAGTCGTTCTTGAGTTATAAATAGTAGGTTATATTTTAATGAATGTCCCTTGTTTTCGTTTTGTTTGTTTTAACAATTTATAGGCTTGAGTTTGACCTCAATATCACCTGCTGCTAAGTGATGATGTGGTCGACGGTGTAGCATGCTTACCTAGAAGATACCTATTCACATTTGTCTGGAAAACGTCAAAAATGTA
This sequence comes from Thera britannica, assembly GCA_939531255.2. Classification (NCBI taxonomy): domain Eukaryota; kingdom Metazoa; phylum Arthropoda; class Insecta; order Lepidoptera; family Geometridae; genus Thera; species Thera britannica. Next base: position 14,183,596 of record OW618046.2, on the reverse strand, counting down.
GGTGTTCGGAAAGACTGACGCCGGCAAGGAATTCTATATCTATAGTTTTTATAACGTCTGGAAAATTACCCACATTTTTTGAGCGGGACCAATAGGGGTGGTTCAAATTCGCATCTCCTTTTCAAACATTACATCATCCATCACACAAAAAGATAATGTACATCTTGTATGTAGGTCGTCTAAAGTTTACAAGTCGCATAAAATATTCAAACGGTAAAATCGGTAATGGTCGAATGTGCAAGAATTGGAGCGAACTGACAAACTAACTTGCTTGCTATTTTATTGCTTGCTTTGGGTGTATTGGCATGGTAAATATTGACATAGACATATACAATCATTTATTTGCTTCTTAGCACACAACATACAATATAAGAATAGATGAAAAAACAATTATAAATAAGTTTACATAAGTAAGAACAATGATTTATAGAGAAGGGCAGAAATTTTAAAAAGAAAACTAACAGAACATGGATTTATGAGTAATGAGAGAGCTAAGACAGTTACATTTAAAACAGATATGCTTTTTCAAGCAGCAAAAAGCTGCCATATTTATATATTTATTTTATCTACCATCAATCTATTGACGTCTACATCTATGTATGTGTGTCAAATAAAATGTATTTTCTTTCTTTATTTTCTTTCTTTCTTTCTTTTCTTTCTTTTCTTTCTTTTCTTTTCTTTCTTTTCTTTCTTTTCTTTCTTTTCTTTCGTTTCTTTCTTTTCTTTCTTTTCTTTCTTTTCTTTCTTTTCTTTCTTTTCTTTCTTTTCTTTCTTTTCTTTCTTTTCTTTCTTTTCTTTCTTTTCTTTCTTTTCTTTCTTTTCTTTCTTTTCTTTCTTTTCTTTTCTTTCTTTCTTTATTAACATGACTGAATGAGAGATATAATAATAAAAAAAACTCTCTCAAATTCGATAAAACTCGTATATCCAACACAACAAGAGAACTCATTCATTATTCAATGAAAAGGGAGCACCGCAATTATTTTCCATCATGATCGATGCTCAAATAGATTAACTGCCAAAACATCAGATAACGCTTGCAATCTGTTGGCAATTTCATACGTTAGGTGGGTAATTGAAGGCAGTACTCATTACGGGGCAACGGGCGAGCATATTAACCTACAGATGAGTGCTTTTGGCTTATAGTTAGTTAGTAGTAGAGCTCTACTACTACTAGAAGATGTGGATGGATATGTGAGCAGAGGTAGACCAAGGAAAACATGGATGAACTGTGTGAAGGATGATATGGATAAGAGAAGAGTGAATGCAGAGATGAAGGTTTACAGAGAGGAATGGAGGAGAATAGTTATTTCTTATACAAGAGTGCAAAGCTACTTTTTAACCGCGTGCTTATATTTGATGACTGAGCAAGCGCAGGATTCAAAAGTTTAACCTAAATTCGGCACCATGCAGGTAATAAAAAGGTAAATAGGTTTAACGGTGTTTATAATTCACAAATACACCAAGAAGGTTACGAGTGCGAGTTTTTAACAAAATAAAAAAGGTTGTATGATAAGTTCGGCACCATGGAGGTAGAAGTAAATAGGTTGTGTATTCACAAACTTATTGAACACGATATTCTAAATTCAAATTTGCTTTATCCTCTAGCGGAAAACGGCTTTTGCAGTCAGATATCAAACAGCAAAAACACACTTTCAGAGCTGGTGGGATGAAAATAAATTTTGTGCCCACCCCACATAAAGTGGGATAAGGGCAGGTAGAAGAAGAGTAGTAGTAGAGCTCTCTGCAAAGGGCTTGTCCAGGGACTTCCCCGGAAAAGTCAAGTACTTATTTCCACCATGATTATTTCTGCAGTGAAGCAACATCGCTGTGTTTTGGTTTGAAAGGTGTGTTTGCCGGTGAACTTACTGGCACGTGAGTCTGAATAGCTTTATGACTCAAGTTGATGGACGTAGCGCACGTTACTGACGTGTTTGAACCTCGAGACTATGCTTTGTTATAGGCGGTGGTTACCATTTAATATCAGGTGGGCCCATGCTTGTTCCAAATGTTTCAGCTTGAGTAACGTTTATACATAAAATGTTTATTTTTGTGTCAAGATTATTTGGTAATAATTTTAAGTTTAAAAAACTTGAGAAACCGACTTCATTGCCAAACGGCTAAACCGATTTTAATGAAATTTGTTTGGGACAATCTGGACGTAAGAATAACCTTCCAAATAAAAAAATATTTTTCTAAATCGGTTCATAAATGACGGAGTTACAAACATTAAAAAAAATATTTAAAAAAATAAGGCAACACCGATTTTAATCAAATTAAAATGGGACCAATCTGGAAGCAGTACCTTTCAGATAAAAAAATAATTTTTCAAATCGGGTCACAAATGACGAAGTTACGCGGTAACAAACATTAAAAAAAAAACATTTTTTTTTGAATTGAGAACATCCTCCTTTTTGATTGGAAGTCGGTTAAAAATGAAAAGCTTAGGTTCTTTGTTCTCTAGCAATTTCAAAACTGCTTTCAAATCAATCCAACATTATACGAGTCTTATTATGATCACAGATAATAAAATCTTGAATGAAACAGACGAAAAAATGGTTCTACATTGTAAATGATGAGAGTGCTTGTATAGGTTGAAAAACCATTCATCGCGTGCTTCAGCAGATATTCATAAAAAATTGGATAAATCCCATAAACTAATGCGGTTTTAATCTGGTTTAGCAGCAATTTCAGTTGTTACAATCTGAGATGTTTAAGGATCAAAGCAGATCTTGAAATACTGCTCAAAACTTTGATCTGTACCCGAAGTCCGAGTGCATTTACAACATTTCGTTACCAAATGTTGTTTTCGTTTCGCCTATTTGTCTCTGTCTATTGTATGGAGAAAAGATGACACAACAACTCTAACTGCGTAGCGTATTTTTGCCGTCTCATATTTTCTCCATGCAATAGAGTGAGACAAAAAGGCGAAACGAAAACAACATTTTGTAACGAAATGTGGTAGCAAAACTCCGACTTCGGGTTCTGATGTAATGAAAAACTATGATAAATGCACCAGAACACGGTGACTGATTGAATCACGATGAGAGGGCAACATTGATTATTCAAATGATAAGTTTCTACCCACACATCCGTGGCGTGTCAGGGACGGGGCCAGGCCGTGGCGGTGTCGTCGATTGAGTTTGAACCCTATATCTGTGCAAATTGAGTGGAATTCTCGTATTTGGCTCCGATCCGGCCAGAGCCCGGCTGACGGGATATTGTGTTATCTAAGCTCAACTTATTGTGAGGGTTTGTAATTCAATCGACGGCTCCGTGTCAAAGACGTGCTCTGACACGCCACGGGTGCGTGGGGATAGACCTTAATACTTTGCGTGCATTTTGAGAGCCTGCGCTGGCAATCAGGGTTTCTCTGTCAAATATCTCACTGTCAAAGCTCGCGGCTGTATGTGCGGATGTGTGCAAAGCCCTAATGCTGAAACTGATCGACATCGCCATCGCAGATCACCTAGATTTGCGTAAAGCTTCATGACGAGTGTGGGTGTAGTTTGACCTTATATAGCCGAATCAAAATAGTCACTTATCAGACTAGCACTCTGGGATAAGAACCTTTTTTCGTTATTAAGAGAAAAGGTATTAGATAAAGATTTATTTTAGAATAGAATAAGAAATAAAAAATGACATCGCATTTCAATATTCTTAATCCTGGCATGATCGTATAATAAGGGGTGTTCTACTAGCATACATTATTTTGGTATTGACAACAGGCCTTTGTATCTATTGTAGATGATTTATATAGCATCAGGGGCAACTGGTAATTACTCATGCCCCTACTTACGGGACACTACAGTGCATGGGACAGAATTTTTAGATGGAAAAGGCTTGCCCAGCACCTATACCATCCTGACAGCTTAGTCGGCCTAATCCACAGGAAAGACATGGTCAATACGTGCGGAGCTGACTATGCCGCGGGTTTCCTCACGATGTTTTCCTTCACCGTTTGAGAGCACTAGCACTGTGTACATAAGCTTTTTGACAGAAAACTCATTGGCTTACGACTGGATTTAAACCCATGACCTTAAGTTCATGTCAGTGGCGCGTCTTGGGAGAGACCTACGTCCAGCAGTGGAATAATATAGGTTGATGATGATGATGATGACCTTAAATTTGGAAGGCGGGGCCACTACCACTAGACAACATTGCATACGTCTGACTGAGTGAAGTGGCACCACACTGGAACTTCACTGCTATTATTTTAGATTTGTAAAAGGATCTTATACAAAAACGGTAGAAACTGAGCTGTAGTTTGTTGCCTATTCTTTTAGACTTGGTCGCGTGGAACTGGCACCTAGACTCACCTAGCTTTAAGACGTTTCAAAGTGATTCTTGTAATTGAACTGAATAATGACAATTTTGATTTGATTTGAGACAAACATTGATCCGTTGGCATAGCTATAGCGTAAGTCAGACGAACTTACTACAAGTTCGTCGTGTTCACGCTATGCATGTCAATAGCAATTTACTGAAAGCAAATCCTGGCATTGAATAGACGAGAAAATAAAATTATTTACTGATTCCCATACCCCGTCACTACTCGGGAACCTTTCAATGCGGACGGCCGAGCTCGGAGGAAATAGCTTTATGTAAAATGTTTTTCACGCTCGTAAATAGTTGTATCGCCCTTCGGTAAATGTTCCCCGATATTTTTGTATTGGAGCTGTCGACTGAATTCAGAGCAGAGCACCCGTAATTTGGATATTTCTAATACAATTTCGTCGCTTTTCATATTTCATACTCTTGCGGAGGTTTTACTGTTAAATATATTAATTATTGTGCTCGTGAATTGAATGTGGTGATTTAGGAATGTAAGAATGTAATAAGACCACATTTTGGTGGTCGGCATAAGGGGCGACTGGAATGGCCAACAGGATCCCGAGTATTTATCCGCCGGCCAAGCGTGGTCTGTAAGCCTACCACAAGCTCTGTCGGGCTTTGTCTCTGGCTCTGGTCTGTGTGAGTGCTTACTAGTGTATTATACTGTGTGTGTGACGTTTCAACGTAGGATTTATACAAAGACATAAATCGATACTTTAAAATATACCTACTTCAAGTAAAACCTGGGATTGAATCGTATTATAATCGTAATACTAATACTATATACTTAGGCTAGTTACAAACCAATAAACAATACAGTCAGAATTTCTAAAATGAAAAGTCAAAACTTTTCCGATCTACTAGAGTTTCTGAAAATAATGGAACACACACAGACGCGGGAAATGAGCCGTGAGTTTCCACCGAGTTAACTCATCTATCATCCATCTCGTGGGAGAAACAGCGGTGAAATGGATCTAAAACTTATGAAAAGCTTTCAGCTAAATTAAAAGCGTGAACTGAGTAAGCTAACTATATACGTATAATTGCAATTATAACTTCACCGACACCCAGTGCATACACAGTACATACTGGAGGTGTGGCAGTGTCGTAGAACCCAAAAAATTGAAAGCACGAATGGAGCTTTTTTGAGGCACACTTTACACACGCTACGACAAGAAGAAAGAGTAAATTGTGCTACTGGCTAAACGGCAGCTATAAAAATAAAAAAATAAAAAATTATATATAAAATTTGTTTATTGCAGGTACAGTAGGTAAACACATACACACCCATATCACACAAAAAAAAAAAACATTAAAAATAAAGTCAAACGTATAAGTACTTATATAATATTAATCTGCTTAATGAAATCCTTTGAAACATTCATAGGATATGTTTGAGTTGAAGCCCGGCCACATCAAGGCGATAACACCGCGATAACCGTCATGTTATCGCGGTAAAATATTAGAAAATACACAAGTAGGGAAAGATTTCAAATCGGTATGGAGCGTGGGGGTTTTGCCCAAAAACAAAAACTGTTACATAATTTAATAATAAAAATTGGGGTTTTAAATCTTCGGTAACCATGTAAAAAACTCCAAATTCCACAGTTCAGCGCGGTTTAAACTTTTTGGTTGCGGTTTCATAAAGCTAGGAAATGCGGGCAAAAGTTTCAGTTTAACCTTTCATTGCCTTTTTCATTGTTGTTTATTATAAAACTCTGTGGTATAGCTGCTGGAATATGTAGCCTAGTAGAGATCGCTGTTAGCGATAAGGCCGCCCAACGTATTGCTGTGACTGTTTATTTTTAAGCCAAAAACTGTGTGCTATTTACTTAGTGTGTCATTGTAATCAATAAAGAGTTACCTATCTATCTATGTATGCAAAATAACTAACTGAATAACAGCCTGCCCACATCTAGGCGATGGCGATTAGTGAAACGCTTTCAAATCTATACTAATATTATAAAGCTGAAGAGTTTGTTTGTTTGTGTGGTTGAACGCGCTAATCTCGATAACAGCTGCGCGCTGGTCCGATTTAAAAAAAAAATTGTATTTGATATTTCAATTTCAATTTATTTATTCAAGAACAATAATTTATCGTATTCGAATGTCTTATGTTTACTTAAAAATACACTGACAAATAATAATATAACAAACACAATATGATAACAAACAAATTAATTCAAATTTACATAGGTACACTCAAAAATAATAATAATGAAAAAAAATAAAAATATAAAAATGTCAGGCCAATTGGTGATTGTGGAGTTTACTATCACAAAACTCTTCAATAGAGTAGAAACATTTCTCCAACAAAAGCTTCTTCAACTGCCGTTTAAAAGCATTAGGGTTGTCGACAGACTTCAACTCAGTAGGCAGAGCATTAAATAATTTGATGGCCTGGTACATTAGATAGTCCATTTATCGAGGAAGGCTATGGGCTATATCACATCGCACTACGATTAATAGGAACAGCATCAATGCAAAATAATGCAAGATCTATGTCTATCCTTTTCTAGCACGTAGAAACTTTTCTATTTCCATCCTTTTCTATCCCTTAGATAAGGATTTTTCTACAAATTCTAAATTTTTCCAAAGTGTTTTTTTTTAAACTACTAGCTGATGGAACAAGCATATGGCCCACTTGATGTTAAGCGGTAACCATCGCCTATAACATGGCATTGCCTCGTAGGTCACGCACGTCAGGAACGTGCCCTAAAATGCACTGCCCCGCGCCCTTCAACTTGAGGCACACAGATGTTTCGCCTCACGTGCCTGTAACTACACCAGCACCCACACCCTTCAAACCGAAACACAGCGATGCTGCTTCACGGCAGAAATAGGCATGGTTGTATTACTTCCCCGGATGAGCCCTTTTTTTAAATATTCCGGAATGATCTAGAATAAGATTACCCGGGCAACGCCTGGACTCACATCTAGTATTGTTATGTGTTATATTTGACAGCGTTTCACTGAGGATACATACAGATAGCTAAGATGCGTGCAAGGCCTAACCCTCAGACCCCATTCCTTCCGTATATTCAAAATAAATCCTGCAATAAAAATGAAGAGACGATTCCCTTCAACCCCTGCTCGCCTTTATTTTTTAACGATCCTTGTAGCTCTCAAAAGGGTACTTCATGCAAAAGAAATTAATAAACCGCAGGAAATAAGACCAGTAGACCTACCACAAGCCCTGTCTGGCTCTGTCTCTGTCTCTGGTTTTGAGTCTGTGTGAGTGCTAACCAGTGTATACCTCTGTGTGTAACAAATACAAAATGTTTATTAGGACACAAATTGTAGGTAAGAATTGAAATAAAAATTACAGGATGACATACAATACAATACGTAACGTTTTGACATAGGATTGATTTAGTCAAAACTGACACAGACTCAAAACCAGAGCCAGACAGAGCTTATGGTAGGCCTACAGCTTGAATAACAGAAGGCTTCGCGCTACCTTTGTTCAGGGCTTCGAGGTTATCAGGAGAGGATAGAATGCTGCATTTGATATGAATACAATGCAGCTTCAGTCTGCAAACTACCTTTGCAAGATATGTCTGTTCTGTCAACTCCTTCCACGCTTTTCACTAAGCCGACTACTAGGGAAACTTAACCTCACGAGGCGCTGAGACTCATTGATATACATTTTGTCTTTACTATACAACTTTTACACCTTTACAACTTTTGTATATAACTTTTGAAACTATCATGGTTTTTAACACTATTTTTATAAAACAACAGGATATTTACCATGGTTAAATTTAATCATGGTAAATATCCCGTTGTTTCATAAAAATCATGTCATCTCTGTTTATTATACATGCATAAAGTAACTTACTATTGTGTGTTCGCAGAAACTTATGTGTATATCGAGGGTGCAGTGTTAAAACTCGATAAATGCAAAAAAACAAAAATTGTTTTATAACTCACGAGAATCAGAATTTCTTAATTTATCGGATTTTGTTGAAAACTAATTTTCGATATTTTTTGTATTTATCGGGTTTTAACACCGCACCCTCGATATTTTGTTTCTTTTTTAGGGTTCCGTACCTCAAAAAGAAAAACAGAACCGTAAGGATCACTTTGTTGTCCGTCTGTCGGTCTATCAAGACTCATAATCTCGGGAACGCGTAGAGGTATAGAGTTGAAATTAAAACGATATACTCTATTTAGTGCGGAACTCTTGGTGAGCTAGTTCAACTCGTACTTGGCCTTTTTTATTTAAAAAGGTTTTTTCACTCACGTCTGGCGAAAATTAACCACGATCTGCAATTAAGTAATTAAATAATTAAGGCTACGACAATAACTAAAACTGTACGCCACCCACAAGTTCTGTCTGGCTCTGGTTTTGAGTCTGTTGACTAAATAAATTCTACGTAGAAACGTCACACACAAAGTATAATACCCTGGTGAGCACTCACACAGACCCAAAACCAGAGCCAGATAGAGTTAATGGTAGGCTTTACTGGCAAGGCTTTTTAGTTTGTTGGCACGGTGGAAAACAACCAGTGTGTGCCCGGCCTTATCAACAAACAAGGCGAACAGACAGCGGTATTCCGTGATTTATATTGTTACTCCAAGTTGAAGTTCACCTCACTTCACGTGCTAAGTGCTTTAGAGTGCGCAATGCGTTTACCAAAGCTGGGGTGTGTAGAAGTGTGTGTGAAAGTGTACAATGTTCAAGAATATTCTTTGAGAATCTTAGCTTTGATACAATGTATTTTTTAGAATAAAGTAGGTGCAAAAGATAACGTTCTATAAGAACTTTATAAAATACCCGTCGTTCCAAGAGTATTGTCTGGTCATGTATTGCAAATTCTATTTACTTAGGTATCTAATATTATAATGTACCTAGTGTTGAAAAAAAACTTTGCGTTGGAAAAGGAGCCCGGAGCTTCACGGTGGCACGGATTCACTAGTTAATTAGTAAATGTAGGCACTATTCATTTCCATCCTAAGACTATGACAACCATGAAACAATTTCTCGCTCTTTGCGAAAGCATTTTGAAAGATATAAAATGACTGAACTTATTTGTGAAAAATTGCAAGCAATAATTTTGATCCATAGATAATTTTCCTACTTATAAGTTTTCCCAACGAATTTTCGCTCAATAAGTAAACTTTCGACAAAAACGACAGTGTAAGGTAAAAATTATTTTTTTGGTAAACTTTGCGCGATAAATAATTTTAGTGATATTTTATCTTTTTAAAGTTCAAATTGTATTAAAAAGTGTATGTTTAAAATATGTGTATGTAAGTGTAATGGTTGGACAGGATTAAAGTCATCGACGATAGTCTGCACCTTAACTACAATCATTTTAAAAAGCAGGTGCTTTTCCTCTGTTTATTCGACTAATCATCTCAGCGATTCTGCTTTTACTGCTGAGACGCTGTTCATTATTAACTCGAGACGCTCATTTAAGCTCTTTGTCTGAATCATTCTGAGCGTTCACTGCTGGATGGTAATGAATTAGTTTTGCATATTACTATTGGTGTTTTTTTTTATTTCTATTAGTTTTCTTTCTCTCGATCTTGCCTTGTTTCTGTGTTATTTGGTTTTGTTTTTCATGTCAATAGAAATCATATTTTTTGTACTTTGGCCTCCCTCGATATATAAGCTTGTCCTAGTGCGGGCCCAAAATCAAATCAAAATCAAAAGTGTATTGTGTATTCAGTAAGATTGCAAGGATCACTTTAAAACGTCTAAAAGATACAGACGTTTCAAAGTGATTCTTGCATCGTACTGAATAAAAAACTATTGACTTTGACTTTGCTATGTGAGTCTAGGTGTCAGTTCCACGCGACCAAGCCTAGAAGAACAGGCAACAAACTACGACTTGGCTCCTACCGTTTTTTTATATGATCCTTTGACCCCCAGTAATTTATGTAAATCCTAATGGTTTTTAGTAAATAAATAAATTTGTAATTGTATGACTAACAACCCGTCCCGGGCTTCATACTTTTTCCCTCCTTTTTTCTAAGTTACATCCGTCCAAAGCTGGGAGGGGACCCCATAAAAAATATAGACACTCACAAATAACGTGGATTTCTATTGGTAAAATAATTTTTAAAATCAGTTGAGTAGATCCAGAGTTTGACCACCTACAAACTCAGAAACTTTATTTCTGTTTAGTATTAGTATTAGCTCGTATTTGATTCGGTGAGTCACAGTCGACTGAAACCTCTTTTGACAAGGTTTTCTAAATACAATATGGAGCAATTTTTTTTTTTACTTTGGACTGAATTTTCATTTCCTTGAAATCACGAAAGCCAAACAAAAGTGTTTTTTTTTGCAGTGAAAAATATGTTGCAAATGCATTGATGTCTGAAAATTTTAATGTTTGTGCAACACCGGTGCTACGGCTAGATCGATTTGAATGAGAATCGATCATTTATTATTTTTAACCTGTGTGACCTAGGATGTATTTAGTCGATACTCACACATACTCAAAACCAGAACCAGAGGCAGAGCCAGACAGAGCTCATGGTAGGCCTACTGTTACCATAGAGGCTTTTCCTGTCGTAAAGCTAACAAGACAAAGGAAACGATCGAACGATCGAACCCTAGAGGGAGGAGTGCCTCAATATTGATGTTGTGACCGCCATCATGTGAACATAACCGCGGGCTCCAGCTAGTCTATAATAATACTAATAAACTTGCTTTTCTGCGGTTTCTATAAACAACAACAAAAGCCTCAAGATGTTGATCTTCATGATCGATCATACCGCATATATTTTATTATAAACGACTGGCCTCTCAGCTAAGTTGGTAGCTCTGCCTCCTGCGCCATAGGTCGTGGGTTCGATCCCCACTGAGAACAGATATTTGTGTGGTTAACACATATGCTTGTTCTCTGAAGTATTATATTTTGGAGTTATCTGGTTCCCTTAGTACAAGCTCTGCTTAATTTAGGGCTAGATAGTGTTGTGTGGAATGTCCACAATATATATTTATTTGCTGACCCAAAGTTCTTTGTGTTTGTAAGAAGTGAGAATTACGTTCAATCTTTACATTTTGTTAGCCACATTTTTCAGTTGTGAACATTCCTTTCAGCACCAATAAACCTTAATACGGCAAAAAGCCGTATTTACATACCGATAATATCCGGTAATTGGTTGAAAGCATCATATTGGAAAAATTTACGGTACTGTAGGCATACCACAAGCTCTGTCTGGCTCTGTCTCTGGCTCTGGTTTTGAGTCTGTGTGAGTGCTTACCAGTGTATTATACTGTGTGTGTGACGTTTTGACGTAGGATTTATTTAGTCAACACACAGACTCAAAAACAGAGACAGAGCCAGACAGAGCTTGTGGTAGTCCTACTACTTCAGCGAGAATATTACTCCATGCCTAACATTACCATAAAAAATAACTGTTGCTCGCTCACCTGAAATATAAACGTAAAAATTTAAAAAAATATTCTGTACACCATAATTAGAGACGGTAGAGCCACTCAGATAAGTAAACAGCAATAAATGTCTGGCTTCACTCACTGACTCTTGTGGTAATTTTACCCCACAGTAAAGAAAGAACTAATTAAAGAAAAACTCCAAGAAAGCTACGTGACAGAATATTGGGGAGTATTCAGTGTTGCCAGTGGCAGATAGGCAAACATAAGACAACTCAAAAAGTAACATTTTCACGAGAAAAGTAACATTACCATAAATTATGTGGAAAACGACACAATACTTTATTATGGCACTTTAATACCCAACAACTATGACACTTTATTACACAAAAACTAAAACATTATTGAATGCCTTTCCGTTTTACGATACTTTTGTTTGAAAGAAAACATTTTTCTAGTTTATTTATATTGAGTCGTGTAACATGGAGAGGGTCAAAAGTAACGTAAAATGTTACAAAAGTAGCATTCTGGTAACGCTGGGAGTATTATAAGTCAAGGTCAAACAATTCGTTTAACTTGCGAAGCCAATGCGAAAATACCAGCTTCTTTTGCTAGTTTTCCTGTATTACGAAGGGCTTTGTATAGAGGTTTGATTGAGCGCGCTGAGAGCTCTTGTGGCTCATTCAAACTCAAGTTCACAACACATAGAGATTACGAAAAAAACGATTTTTATACACCTGTTGTTAAATAATAATAATAAAAAGCATAAATGATGCAATTATGCAATAACAAACGTAAAAAAAACAATTAAGCAAAACAGCTAAGCCGATTTTTATGAAATTTAAATGGTACCAACCTTCTAAATAAAAGAAAAATTCAAAACGTCTCAAATGACAAACTATGCTAGAACATAAAAAAACAACCGAATTGAGAACCTCCTTTTTTATTTGAAGTTGGTTAAAAAGGTGATCAACCGTCCGCCACCAGTTGGACGCTTTGGTATCGACTTCACATTAGCTATGGTAAAGACGTGGTAGGCATAGCAAAACTTGGGCGAATTCCCATTAGTACTGTGGGGAATAGTAATGTCAACTGGGAAATACCCCTTCACGACTAATTTGTTCTCGAGATTAGATTGACCTAATGTGGTTGGACCGCAATCTTGTGAATTAAGATCATGAATAGCTTTTGCCTGCAACCCCACTAGAGCGATACCTCGGATAATTTTTTATTTTTTATTTAATTTCATTTATTAATTTAATTATAAAGGTCTTGGAACCAATTACACTAATTAAAAGGTAAATGTCATTTTTTTATTCTAAATACATAATTGATTTTACATTAAAGAATGTAATTACAAAAAAGTTTAGTATGTCAAAAGTACATTACTCACGAACTATGCGTTGAAATACGCATAGTTCGTGAGTAATGTACTTTTGACATACTAAACTTTTTTGTAATTACATTCAGCTTCATTATGTTCGTAACACAAATATAATACTGAAACTAATAATTTGATACAATAAGCACAATCTAATCGCATTTTACAGTATTATAATAATACTAGAAGAAAATATAATATTTTCTGATTAGTAATTTTACTCAGGGGCTAAAACGAACCAATTAAAAAGACCGTTTCACTTTATTACGGCTTAACAACGTCGCAAAATAATCTCGGCTGTAATATTCAGAATACGAGTAATTGAAAATGCTGAACGAATATCTGATTTTGAGACAAGATAAGACAACATCAAGACAAGAAAAGTCGTGAAGTTTATTAAAAAAACAATTCGAAGACGGCATTTTTTAAATAATTATAAATGTATTTAAAATATTACACATATGATATGCCTTGGAATATTAAATGACGCAATCGGTACAAACCACAAAAAGCTCACAGCGACCTCATTTGTATAACAATATCTACTCCAGTCCATAGCAACTGCTTCTTGTCTACCACAGTAGGTACAGGACATAAATAAAAAGTCCACTCTCTCACTCTCTGACTCACTTGCCGTAAACACACAGGACTGCCACTAAAGGTCTGAAATTTGGCAAACTTACAGGGTAGAAGGGATTCGCCCTTAAATATTTGTTGTTTTCAATTTAATTATTTATTTTGAAAGTTATTATAACTAAATATTCTATGAATATTTCAAGCGATTGTTTGATTTGAGTTTGATTGATTACGACCTGTTATCAATATCGAGCAAAAACGGGCAAAACAATCACGTTTATTGTACCTTAAAGGTTTATTTTATTCTGTCTTTTAGTATTTTTTGTTAAAGTGGTAACATAAATATGTACATCATCTGTGAAAATTTCATCGGTTCATGGGATACAGCCTGGTGACAGACAGACAGACAGATAGACGGACAGCGGAGTCATAATAATATAGAGAATAATATATCGCCGCTCACACTTTGGGTACAGTACCCGAAGTCGGGGTTTTGCTACCACATTTCGTTACCAAATGTTGTTTTCGTTTCGCCTTTTTGTCTCTCTCTATTGCATGGAGAAAATATGAGACGGCAAACATACGTTACGTAGTTAGAGTTGTTGTCTCATCTTTTCTCCATACAATAGACAGAGACAAATAGGCGAAACGAAAACAACATTTGGTAACGAAATGTTGTATATGCACTGGGACTTCGGGTACAGAACCCTAAAAACATGGTAGTCTTCATTTACATTGTGACAATGCGGTAATCAAAACGTATGAATGCCAAGTCTGTCGTCTTCATAAAATCTAGAATGTTCGTCACCGGCGCAGAATGATAGTAAAGCTTAGTAAAGTATGTGATAAACTGCCATATTTTATCCGGTTTTATGCGTTGTAGCGGGGTTTTTCATAATACATCGCACCGACAATATAAACTACGTAGGTTGGACTTTTTATGTGAAAATAGAAAATTGATGTTTGAGGAATGTTTCATCGCGTTTTACTCATATAATAAATCCATTGATAGACATGTTAATAAATAAAGAATACACATTATCGACAAAAACTGTTATTATAAAACATTGAATGCTTGAAATAAAAAAATACATTTTATATAATAATATTCAATAAGAAAAATGAACTATAAAATTTAATAATGAACTCTATTTTCTACCTGTAGGTATTACAGGTAGAAAACTGAGTTCAGGTGACATAAATAAAGTAAATAAGTATATTAGGTATTAGCAGTCATCAATCCAAATACTACTTTCAGTAGTGGTAGAGCTCTTCTTGTCCAGGGAAGTACTACCACCAGGCCTATTCCTGCGTGAAGGCATTGCTGTGTTTCGGTTTGAAGTGTTTAGGTGCCGGTAAAATTACGCTGAATAAGGCTGAACATCTGTATGTCTCAAGTTGATGGATGCAGGACGATGCATCGTAGACCACGTTCCTGACGTGCCCTACAATGCACGATACATCAAGCGGTCCATATGCTCGTTCCATTAACTAGTTGTATAAAAAAACTGATAGCATAGAAATCTTCTTAACTTAATCGATTGATTGATTTATTTATTTAATTTAATTAATTAGAACGGTCTGGGAACCAATTACACTAATTAATAGGTAAACATTTTGTCATTCTGATTACATAATTGATTTTACATTAAAGAACAAATAATAATGTGTTTTGATAATAATTATAAGTTTAAAAAACTTGAGAAACCGACTTCATTGCCAAACGGCTAAACGGATTTTAATGACATTTGTTTGGGACAATCTGGACTGAAGAATAACCTTCCAAATAAAAAAAATAATTTTCTAAATCGGTTCATAAATGACGGATGCATGCAGTTACAAACATTAACAAAATAATTTAAAAAAAAATGACAACACTGATTTTAATAAAATTAAAATAGGACAAATCTGGAAGCAGTACCTTTCAGATAAAAAAATAATTTTTCAAATCGGCTTACAAATGACGAAGTTAAGCGGTAACAAATATAAAAAAAAAATACAACCGAATTGAGAACCTCCTCCTTTTTGAATGAAAGTCGGTTAAAAATGACCATGAATGGAGCAAACTCGATCGCTTCATTTCATTTATTTAATTTCAAAGGAACTCCAGCGCTTACTAATCTACGCTTTCGATCCAATAACATGCAAAACTATATACTCCTCACTTATTCATTAAGACAACTGGTGACCTAGTTGTAGCGTAACCTTCCAATCCTAAGGTTCCAATCTAGTCGCCTACCAATGAGTTTTTAGCTCACAGGATGGAAAGTGGCAACTTTCTTCCTGCACGAACTGAAGTTGCGCCTTTCCGCCGTCGTCAAGCAGAAAAATCGTATACACACCACGGGAAGTAAAAAAAAAGCCTCACAGATCACGTGTTTGTCAACCTAGGCTTCGCCTCGTTAAACAATTACATGTGATCTGAGACATTTCTTATTTTACTTCCCTGGATATGTAAACTATTTTCTGTCCAAAAATGTATGTGCACTATGCCAGTTTGTACAAACGGTGGAGAAAAATATTGTAAGAAAACCGGCATGACTAAAACGTAAAATAATCGAAAACATGTGATAAGTACACGAGAGGAGCCTCTTCAAGACGCGATTAAAATCCTTTCAACACACTGGTAGAAGGTAGAATAATTAAGACAAAGAATAATGTTCCAAGTTCTATCTCTGGACAAAGTAAACAGTGGAATGTACGGGCATATGCGTAGGTATTCGATCCCCCGTAATGGGTTTTCTTTGCGTTGAAAAATCGGTCAATTTCCTTTGCGAAAAGGTTGAGTGAAAAATTCCCCGGGACGGTTCGATACCAAGTAGAATTACTTTTTGAAGTCATGAGGAGCATTTTAATCATTAAATCTAAATAGGAGACAACAAGCTTGTGTTTATAAAAATACCCTGAAGTGGAACAATGTCAGCTGAAATAATAACTCACATTACTTATAAAAAACACTACAGGTGGAAAAACGAGTTCACTTATTAGTATTTCTGGCCAATTGTTTTTTTTTTTTTTTCAAAAAATATTACATGGTAATAGTTCTTGTAAATAATTTCCATTCTCCTGTAGGTAAAAATCGCACAGTTATATAAAATATGAAAAAACGTATTGTCGTGTGAAAAAAATGTTAGGTTGGGTCCGGCTTTTTGCATGTAGAAGAGACACACATCCCTAGTATAGTGCCAGCGGTGCCAGCACGTGTCAACACGCTTATTTTCAAGCCGCTAGCTTACTGCAAAATATCTTTGCTATCAATTTTGAACGTGATCGTATTCAGGAATACAAAATTACACACTATAGAGTCCATATTTCCATGTGAACCGGTTTTATTTAAATTTCGAACTGGCTTGCAAAATTAAATGCTGTTTATTGAAAAAAAAAACAAATTAACACGCAAAAAACTTAGGAAATAATTAGTGTCGTTCGTTGTTTGTCGTAATTGTATTTGACAAAATGAGTTAAAGTAAATATAACACACACTATACTAAAAATTAAATATAACACACACACCAATATTTGTTCTCGGTGGTGATGGGACCTACCTACTACCAGCTGAGCTAAGAAGCCAGTCTAATATATATTTATCTCGTACTTGCTACTAAAAATTAAATATAACACACACACCAATATTATTTGTTCTCGGTGGTGATGGGACCTAGTACCTACTACCAGCTGAGCTAAGAAGCCAGTCTAATATATATTTATGAACTAAATCAATACAGAATAAGATCAATCGATACATCGGATATTTATTTATGCATCAAAATTATTTACAATGTTACATTGATTCAAACCAGACGCTGTTATTATTGGCAACGGTTGGTTATGAAACTGCAATATGTAAGGTATAATAATAAACGAGTTGAAACATTTCTCAAAGCTAACCTTGTCACTATTTTTATGAAACAACAGGATATTTAACCATGATTAAATGTTGACGTGACAACGTCTTATAATTCGATGGAGCCGGCTGCACGCACGAAAAACCATGACTCATGCGGCGTTACCTCGCTCTGATGCGTTTCATTTAAGGCTTGAAGTGCAAGCGAGAGCTCGGAACGAGTGACAAAGAGGCACGCACGGCCTCCGCGTTCGGCAGCGTTCGACATCTGTCTCTCTCCTACTTGAGTGAGCGATGCGTCCGCGTGGACAGCTGTATGACGTTATCACGTTCAACTATCGTCAGTAAACCGACTTTACAGACAACCGCCAGACAGAACTTGTGGTAGGCCCACTGATTGCCATCGCCACCATCATTGCAGATCACAGCTGATCGTTAAGTTGGCTTATGAGACAATGTGCCTGTCACTTTTGTGCCTGCTGACTTGCTTATTCTTGAAGTAGGCTTTTAAGACGAAGCTTATACTGAGTTTACATCTAAAGTCTATTCAAGAGTCTTGAACATTGCTTCATTGTTATAAGCCTCACCTGGGCGTATCGTCTTATCTGCATTTTTCAAGCACTTAGGGTCGAGCACTCGCTGATACGGTTTCTTTTTTCAGAAATGAAGTAACGTCACGTATATTTGTTTATTTTATTCAAATATCAAATTATTTTAACTCATGAGAGCGGTTTCACATGATAACCAAAATATACACAAAGTACAAAAACCAAAGAAATTAATAGAACATTAATTCAAAACAAAACTTGATTGAATGAATTTAAGCTTATTTTTTAAAGTTTGGCTGCCTGTAAACAGCAGTCGCTTGAAACTTACCTCAGTTCTACACTTATAAGCTTACCGCCATCTGGATCCAAAATTCAAACAATCCTGTGTAATTCTATATTGTTTGAGAGAAACTCAAACAGTGTTTCAATAAGCTGATTATACTAAGATGAGACTTGTTTGTTTTAAAGCTTACTAGTAAGTGAAAGAGCTACTATCACACCATACGGTCGTCAAAATAAACTTAAAACACTAAGCAAACAGGAAAAAAACAAGGACATAGTTTTATAGTTAAGTTTTCTCTGTAACTGAATTTTTAATTCGTTTCATAGTTTATTCTTGTAGACAAGAATAAACTATGAAACTATTTTTTTCGGTTCGGAAAAAAATCGGTTGTCTGTAAAGACGGTTTACTGACAATAGTTGAACGCGACAACGTCATAGACAGCTGTCCACGCGGACGCATCGCTCACTCAAGTAGGAGAGAGACAGATATCGAACGCTGCCGAACGCGGAGACCGATTGTGCTCTTTGTCGCTCGTTCCGCGCTCTCGCTTGCACTTCAAGCTTTAAATGGAACGCCTCAGAGCGAGGTAACGCCACATGAGTCACGTTTTTTCGTGCGTGCAGCCGGCTTCATCGAATTATAAGACGTTGTCACGTCAAAAACTTGAAGCATAGTCCCGATAGTAGGTAACATACACTTAGCTATAAATAAAATAGTTATAAAAATAGGTACAGTTGCAGATAAAATGGCTGCATAGCTTCATCAGCTTGTTCGGACATGCAAATGAATTAATCTTTATTGAATTAAGAATATTATGATATAAATTATGCAACGGCCCGTTGTGCAATTCACATTTTCCAAATACATTTGACACGAGTATGATTGTGCTTCAGCCTATGACGTATAATTAAAATGTAGCTAGATCGAGTAACAATTTTTTTCATTGTTCTAGAATAGTTCTTTGTTACAGCAGCAGAGCATTTTCTCAGACAATGGTAGGGGAGTAGCTTGCTCCACGGCTTTTGTTTGTATTTGAAGTGTGGATTGTGATCTGATTTAAGATTTCCTTTTCGTATAGAAAAGACGCTAGCTTTTACATTTTGTAGCATTATGCCTTGATTATGCCCCAATGTTCCAATGTGTGAGAAAATCAATTCTATTTTAGAATAGAATTGAGCCAGGTTTTTTTAAATTTCATAAAGGAACGTCATTTAGAACTGTGCCAGTCTAACCCATTTCCGCCCCGCAATTTTGACTATGTCGTCCATCCATCTGCTGCGCTTTAAGTTATCATCATAAGATAAATATTCGTATATATTGTGTTGTACTAGCAGCCCGTCCCGGCTTTGCACGGGGTAGACAATATTGTTGTACATTATTTTGTTCTATCGCTAATAGTTTCGGCGAAAGACATTTTAAGACTCATTTTTCTACACCTTCGGTTACATTGTTCAAATTTTACCAAGGATCCCTACTTTTTTCAAAATGAAATGTAGCCTATGTCAAATTGGAAGAATGTAGCATTCTATTGGTGAAAGAATTTTTTGAATCGGCCCAGTAATTTTTGAGCCTATTCATTACAAAAATACAAACATACAAAAATAGGCACAAATCTTTCCTCTTTATAATATTAGTATAGATATGTGGCTGATGCCACAGAACACTTGACACTAACCACAACTTTTTAAATTATAATAGTTGTTTATTCATTGGATGCAAGACAAAGTAAATCTTATCTAATTCCCCCAGATATTCCTTTCACATGCAAATGAAGATAAGGCATATTGTTTCAGGCCAAGGCAGGGTCACCCCGGTTCCACTTTACCTTGGGTTCAGGACCTTCGTAATGCTAAACTACCACGTTCTAGAGTAATTTTAATTGAATACTAACGTGTGGTATTAGTCGCCTATTTGCATGATTTAGATGTTGATTGAGGTTGGATTGTTGTGAAGATCTTAGAAGTTAAGATGGATTAAGAAATTCTATTATGGCAACAAGTTGAATTCTTTTCTTTATAAGCGCAAGAAATATGAGTGTGTAAAATGACTACACACAGTAATAGTTATTTCTTATACACGAGTGGAAAGTTGCTTTTTAACCACGAGCTCAATTTTGATGACTGAGCAAGCGAAAGAATCAAAAGAGAGGTGAAAAATCTTTGCACTCGAGTGCAACCCGTAACTTTTTATCCCACCGCAGAACAGTAATGTAGCTATTATTATTCAATAAGTATGACTTGTATTATTTTCCCGGGAATGTGGCAGGCGTGAGCTTGAGTGATGGATACGTGAGCACCAATATCTGGAAACATTCAATATCCTTTTCACAAAGTTATCCCTAATGTACGAACTGATAAGTTATTCTGAATTTGATGGTTTTATGATTTCAGCGACCATTGTCCGAAACTTTGACCTCTGAATATTAAGGTTATATTTTTGCTAAGCTAAATTTTTCGGGTGTTGACTTAGCCTGGTCAGTTATTATGGAAAAAGGGTTTGGCTCGTTTAACAGTCGTATTTGGATGTACAAGTATATAAATTTAAGAGTGTTAAAAAGATCATACAAAAAAACTGTACGATAAAAGCCATAGTTTGTTACCTGTTCTTCTAGGCTTGGTCGCGTGGAACTGGCACCTAGACCACCTAGACTCACCTGGCTTTAAGATGCGAACCTTATTGTGATACAACTTAATAAAATATATATATATACAGGGTTATTGGTAATTATATGTATAAGAAACCAGTTAAGGGCTCCTTCTTTACATCTTAACAAACAATTGTGGGAACATACAGTACGCGCCGCCGCCGACGTCTGCGTCGTGCGCGCGCGCAGCTCCACTGACGAGCGGCACCCGCCGCGGAATATTTATAGTTGCGCCGTACGCGCCGTCCCGCTCTAACTAGAGCGAGACGTCTCAAACAAGATTCTTATTGGAGCTAGTAAAATTAGATGCTCCGCGAATGGGTGTTAATCCGAGTGCAAATACTGTAAATATTATTAGGACCATTTTTGTAAATAAATCATGTTCAGTTAGCAACTTGGCCTTTTAATTAGAATCCCAATAGGAACCCTCAGCTAGGAAAGTGGTAGGAATCAGTAGTAGGTAGGCAGCGTAGGGCAGTCCATAGCGACCGCTGAATTGCATTACAACCGCACGCACCACCTCTAGGTTCATCTGTGCCCTTCGGCATATGTATAGGTCTCGGTACCTCTACATGTTGGTGACCCCGACGTTTGAAGAACCGAAGAATTCAAGAACAGAAAAACCGAAGACCGGAACACAGAAGAACCGAAGAACCGAAGACGTGCAATGGAGTGAAGAGCTACCTACTGTTTTACTCGGACTACGGACAGCGCTACGAGAAGATAACAATTTCAGTCCAGCGCTACTTACATATGGATCGACTCTACGCATTCCTTCAGACTTCATTGCCCCATCAAGCTCGAAGATTGAAGATGCTGAGTTTGTACGACGCCTCACTGAAGCCATGGCGACACTAGCGCCAGTACAACGCCCCGCCACAACGACTGCAAGACCGTTCGTGCACAAAGATTTAGCGACATGTACGCATGTGTTCATCAGGAACGACACAGTGCGAGCGCCACTCACACCACCATACGACGGACCATTTCCCGTACTACAGAAGCACAGCAAGTACTTCAAGATCCAGTTACCAAGGCGAGTTACAGTGGTATCGTTGGACAGACTCAAACCAGCATACATCTGTAACGAAGAAGCAAGTTCGACACCAGTCAGCGAAGCTCCGGCTACAACGACACGGCCTGCAGCACCTCCGTACGTGACCAGATACGGCCGGACCGTCAAGAGATCCGTACGCTTCGCTTGATTTATTTATTTATTTATTTATTTATTTATTTATTTAAATAAAATGCTATTTGGGCTTACAGCTCGTGCCAAAGCGCCCAAATGCTAATAACATCTCATCAGACATATACTTACAAACTTATACAATATACTTAGCTTAAATTAAAATTAAGAATATAAAAATTATTGATGTGAATACTAAAAATTACAGTCAAATTATGTCAAAATTACAAATACAATTAAATAAATTACTAATTAGACACAAAATACAAGCAATAACCAATAAAGATAATAATTAATGTCAAAATATAAAACTTATAAAGATATGAAGACATGTCAAAAACTAGTTCAATTATTTTAAATTTAAAAAGAATGTCATTAGATTGCACAATTTAGAAGCACTGTCAAAAAATAAGTCGGCATCAGTCTCAAGGATAAAATCATTAAGCGCAGCAAGCGCTCTCGAGGTCGGTGCGCTGGCTCCGGCAACCGTCCGCACCCCGGGCAGCGGAGCGAACAGTGCACGGCGGCGTCGCGGCCCTTCCGCGCCTTCCATGCCAAGCATGTGCCGCCGTGGCACTGCTAACCCCATCTGCTGTAGTGTTACCGGATCGTTCACCTTTCCGCACAACATCATATAGAAATGTTGCATTAAAAGCAATCCTCGTCTCAATCGAAGTGTATTTAACCCAACCATACCAGAAACAAACAAGGATGGAAAAAGGTATGGATAATACCCATACAACCTCCTATAAACATACCGGGCGAACTTTCGCTGCACTCTTTCTAGCAGCACAATGTATTTGTCTTCGTGGGGATCCCAGACAACAGCACCAAACTCTAAACGACTGCGAATATACGCTTTGTAGAGCATAAGTGCGACACGCGTGTCCGGAAAATCCCACGTGACTCTCATTACAAAGCCCAGTGTTTTGGAAGCTTGCTTACAAATGTTCGAGATATGGGCGTTGAAGTCAAGTCTGGGATCCATAGTCAAGCCCAGGTCTCTGATAGTATCAACGCGCTCTAGTGGTGAGCCGGCCATGCAATAGGAGTGTGTAATCTGATGGCGTCGACGGGAGAAAGTGATTGTCTTACACTTCGAGATGTTAAAGTAGAGACGATTAGCTGCGCTCCACTCCACAACTCGATCAATATCTTGCTGATGTCTCAAACAGTCACTTGCTACGTCAACTGTTGTAAAAAGTTTGAGGTCATCAGCGAACATTAGACTCTTAGAGGAGACAATGACAGATGGCAAGTCGTTTATCATTAACAGAAATAGAGTTGGCCCCAGAGTGCTGCCTTGACTCACACCGGAGCGCGTAAAGAATGTACTCGACGCATGACGCTGTAGAACAACATACTGACTGCGGTTACTGAGGTAGCTAGCGAAAAAGGCAAGCAGCCCAGGTGTGAAGCCCATTGATGCCAGCTTTGTCAAAAGTATGTCATTATCCACCATGTCAAAAGCTTTCTTAAAATCAAAATATGTGGTGTCTACTTGTTGCCTAGCATCCATCCTTGATGACACAAAGTCGACAAAGTTAATGTGATTAGTAACCGTGGACCTGGCAGATCTAAAACCATGCTGAGAATTGCAAAGGCGGCCAGTGACCTGGCGACGGATTTCTGAGTCCAATATTGACTCAAAGATTTTCCCGAAAACTGACGGGACTGCTATCGGCCTAAACATTTCGACATCGTCACTTGAAGCGCCTTTGGGAATTGGGGTAACTTTAGAAATCTTCCATCGGGCTGGATAACGACGCTGTTCAAGTGAAAGATTGTACAGATACAGCAGTGGTTGCTCGATAATAGCCCCGCAGTCTTTCACGAGATAAGCTGGAATCGCGTCTGGCCCCGCTGAGCCTCTAGGCTTTAGGCGCTTGATTGCACGCCGCACTTTGGCCAGAGTAATTTGCTCGATGGCAACCCGGTTTGCATCAAGTTCGCCTCCAGCATCCACTTGAGCTTTATCTGGGTTAAGGCAGGGTACCTGACTGTGAAAGACGGAGCCAAAAAAATCTGCGAAAGCGTCTACAGCGTCTTGACCTGCCACTATCTTATCCTTCCATCGGAACTCTGTTTCAGTCTGCCGATTTTTACGCTTGTCCTTGACGTACTGCCAGAACTTAGCAGGATCACGCGTTATACTAGACTGAGTCTGGTAAATGTGGTTTTTATAGGCCTCATCTATAAGCTCCTTGACATACTCCCTATAGTAACGAAACATTTCCTTATTAAATAGTTTACCCAAGCTTTTGAATTTACGCAGGTGAAAGTACTTATATTGTATATTCCTAATAATGTCACTGGTGAACCATTTTGGATATACATATCTACCAGAAAACTGAGGCCTCTTTTTAACCGGCACAATGTCTGTAAAACAGTCATTTAATTTGGCATACAAAATATCCGTAGCCAGGTCAATGTCTTGCTGTTTGTAAATGTCCGCGAAATTTGCTTCTCTTAAACATTTATATAGTTTATGAAAATCCGCTTTACGAAAGTTCCACTCAGGTGCTGGATGTGGATGGCTGTGCGCTGAACTTGTAGTTGGCATGGCTGGCGCAATCAAACGTCCACGGGTTAACACGAGATCAATTTGAAGTGGTGGATGATATGCACGATCAATAGGGACCATAGCTTCGGAAGCACATGATACATTTAATGACTCTGCGTTTATTCCACTCAACACCAAATCCAACATACTACCGTCATATTCATTGACAATGCTGTTATGCTGACACAAATCACATACTTCACAAAATAGGTCAAATTGAGTCTTTACATTTACACTACACGAATTTAAATTAAAGTCACCAATTATTATTATTTCCATGTCCGAATATTTACATATAACATTTTCTATACAATTTAATACATTGATATACTGGTCATCTTTGTAACTTGGTGGTAGGTATACAACACAACATAAAAACTTGACATTCTTTTGAGTAACACTTACAACCAATAACTCCATTTCAGCCACCAGGCCATCAATATCAGTGATTGGTCGCAGAATGAAATTATCACGGGCGGCAAGAAGAACCCCGCCCCACCCTTTATCACCAGCGCGGTCTCTCCGTACCACACTGAAACCGGAGGGAAAGAGCTCAGCGTCGTAAACTGAACTAGTTAATGAAGTTTCCGTTATGGCAATTAAGTCTGACATGCACGAGCTAATGTTCTTATAAAATACTGATGTTTTTGATCGCAAACCACGCACATTTTGGTAGTAGATAGATATGGATTTACGATTGTCCCGCAGCTTGCTTCCATTCGCTTTTGCCACGAAAAAGCTGCTTCCATGGCTTTATGCAAATGTCCTGCGACCAGTTTCTTGGAGACAAAACGCTTTCCGAACACTTCAGTGGGACGCTTATCTTGAAAGACGCGTAGTTTCCACGGGACCTAAGTGGCTGAACGGTGCAAGAATCACTGCCACATATTGTTTTCAAATGGTCAAGAACCATGGCTTCTGCGGTTCCTTGTTTAACATAGAATAAGTGCAGGTATTGAATTCTTTCTGAGGCCTCGAGAATGGTCGAGCCTGGCGCAGCAGTGCCTCGTGATACGTTAGAGGTGGATAGACGACTCTGCCTCCGTTTCACCTCAGTCCAACTCTCCTCCAGGCCATCATCGATGTCGTCAGAGCTAGGTACCTGTAGTGTTGACCTGTCAACAAACGAGGATGTGCTAGGCAAAGCCACAGCCGCGCCTGGCGAGGCCAATTGTTGCGAAGGCACCGGCAAAACCACAAGTCCTTTTTCTTGAATCTTGATCTTAGCCTGTTTATGTGGAGCAGCAAGACGCTTTGTCGGCTTTGGTGTTGGGTCAAGTTTTGGCGGTGCCGACGTCCCGATCGAAGTTATGGAGCTATTTTTCTCGGCCACAATAACTGTTGCTGGTACGACCGTAGGCGAGGGGCGGCTAGACGTCTTTACAAGCGACTTGGAAGCTGTTGGTTTCTGGACAACACTTGGGGGCTGGACTGTGTCTAGGACAACACTAGTGGCCTGCGTGGGGGTTGGCCATACATCGTTGATGTATGGCCCCATGGACGTTTTCCCTGCAGCTGGATCGATTGGTTTTGTTGGTTCCGTAGCAGTATGGTTTACTTTCTCTTCCAAGGCCGCCAACCGGTCATACACTTTTGAAAAACCATCCATCAACGCCCTGTGGTTATCAGTTAGCACCAATGATAACTGTTCCACCACCATCTTACCGATGGTGGATCTGAGACGCTCCTCTATGGTGCTCAACTCACACCGCTCCAACTCTTCTCTGATGAGGGCACGAAGTTCTGAAGCAGAATAGTCAGAAAGTTGCTGCAATGGTTGGATGGGTTGGTCCCTTTTGGTCTTACTCTTATCACGTAAAGTAACATTTTCATATCCCTCATGAATAGAAACGGAAACATTCTTACTGCCGCGCACTGGCGTATGAGTGTTATCGGTTCTCGGTAGCTTGCTGCGACATTCAATGCAGATCCAGGTTAATCGACGATCTGTAGAAAGAGCTTCAAAATCTTTTTGGCTAACATTAGCACATAGAATATCATAGAGACTTTTACACGTTGAACACGTTAAATAATTGTTGTCAGCGATATGTGTACGACATCCCGAACACGTATTAGTGGCCATGGTTCGATGTGTCCAAATAACCAGGAGTTAGAGTTCAGTCAGTCAGCTTCCAGGATAGCAAAGATTAGGCAACGTCAATTCAATCCTAGTAAAGTTAGTTTATTAATGTTCTCCTTGGTGTTTCTGCTATTCTTAAATTAGCAGGCGTTGTTATTATATTACCGGTGTTCTAATATAATCTATGGTCAGAATCTCATCGACAGTATTTTTGTACAGACGTTTACGGCGTTCATATGGCAATCTTCTTCGGAACTGTCATCTGTCAGATTTATTCATGTGTCACTGTATTGCGTCTTGCAGTGTTGTTTACAAAATGAAGATTGGAAAAAGTTTACATACCGGCACTGTAAAATGTTTGTATTATTCCATTGGTTGGTTCAAAAGCCGCAAACAAGTCGCTGACCGTTGAAAAGATGATTCACGATGGAAAGGTGTTAAAAATCTTGATTTGTGCAACATGTAGAAGCCGGCAAACGTATGGAATGTATTTACCGGCGTTGGAGTATCTCTGCTCAGGTATTTAGAAGTTAACCACTTCCCAATAATCACTTTTCACAATTACTTTCTGAGGACACTGTAAACAAACGTCTGCACGGTAGGTCGACCGGAAGCCGAAAAAAAGATGGGGGGTACTGTGGGAACATACAGTACGCGCCGCCGCCGACGTCTGCGTCGTGCGCGCGCGCAGCTCCACTGACGAGCGGCACCCGCCGCGGAATATTTATAGTTGCGCCGTACGCGCCGTCCCGCTCTAACTAGAGCGAGACGTCTCAAACAAGATTCTTATTGGAGCTAGTAAAATTAGATGCTCCGCGAATGGGTGTTAATCCGAGTGCAAATACTGTAAATATTATTAGGACCATTTTTGTAAATAAATCATGTTCAGTTAGCAACTTGGCCTTTTAATTAGAATCCCAATAGGAACCCTCAGCTAGGAAAGTGGTAGGAATCAGTAGTAGGTAGGCAGCGTAGGGCAGTCCATAGCGACCGCTGAATTGCATTACAACCGCACGCACCACCTCTAGGTTCATCTGTGCCCTTCGGCATATGTATAGGTCTCGGTACCTCTACACAATATTTGTTCTACGACTTTTGTCAAAAATCAATACACTTCCCAAAAAAAATATTTTATGTTTTTGTAACACGTTTTAGCTCTGTCTATTGTAGACGCTTCATGGTAATGACCGGTGACCGGAGTCGCATCGCGACCCCGCACCGCGCGCCCCTTTCATTGAGATTGCCGCGCGCCGCGCCACGGGACATAGAGTTATAATTATTTAGAATGACAAGTTTGTTAAAAATAAATTATTATGTTTTGTATGGAAAAAAAAACGAATTATTGAAAGTCGTAGAACAAAAGTTGTTTGTTAAGATGTACAGAAGGAGCTCTTAACTGGTTTCTTATATAATTACCAATAACCCTGTATTATATGTTTTACTTTGATTACCTATTACCTCGTAACAGGTAGGTAGGTACCCATTTTTAATACCCAACTTAGACCTTTTAGAGTTTTTACTTACGAGGATAGTATATAATAATTTAAGTTTAAAAAACTTGAGAAACCGTCTTCATTGTCAAACGGCTAAACCGATTTTAATCAAATTTGTTTGGGATAATCTGGACGTAAGAATAACCTTCCAAATAAAAAAACAATTTTCTAAA
This sequence comes from Thera britannica, assembly GCA_939531255.2. Lineage (NCBI taxonomy): Eukaryota > Metazoa > Arthropoda > Insecta > Lepidoptera > Geometridae > Thera > Thera britannica. The sequence goes on along the minus strand of OW618046.2, from coordinate 14,155,141 downwards.
TCGGTTCATAAATGACGGAGGCATGCAGTTACAAACATTAAAAAAATTATTAAAAAAAAATGGCAACACCGATTTTAATAAAATTAAAATGGGACCAATCTGGAAGCAGTACCTTTCAGATAAAAAAATATTTTTTCAAATCGGCTCACAAATGACGAAGTTATGCGGTAACAAACATTAAAAAAAAAAAAAAAAAAAAAAAACATACAACCGAATTGAGAACCTCCTCCTTTTTGATTGGAAGTCGGTTAAAAAGCAAAAGTCCACTAGAATAAATTACTCTTGCGAGCCATAACCCATGTTAAAACAATGTCTTCTTTTATTTACGTTTTAAAGCCAAGCATTTTTTTTATTATCCTATTCTGTCCCACTGCTGGGCAAAAGTCCCCCCTGAAGACTGTCACTTACTTCTCTCTCGAGCCTCCTCTCACCATCTCCTCTCAAAGCTGTCAATATCGTACCGGCAAAGTTTACTCGGCTGGTCCCAAAAAAAATACTATTCTAGGTTTACAAAAAAATAAAAAGCAACCTAGTTAAAATGCACTCAAGCGTCCAAGCATCACGTTTCAATAACGGTGCAAAACATTCAAACAATGTCCCTTCACTTTTGTACAGAGCTGTAATTTCAGGCGTTGAGTCAGCGCTCCGGTAGCCGTGATCGTCTAGTGGTTAGGACCCTACGTTGTGGCCGTAGTAACCCAGGTTCGAATCCTGGTCACGGCAGTGAAAACTGTCACGGCGGAGCTTACTTTTTAACCGACTTCCAATCAAAGAGGAGGAGGTTCTCAATTCGGTTGTATTTTTTTTTTATGTTTGTGAGCCGATTTGAAAAAATATTGTTTTATCTAAAAGCTTCCAGATTGGTCCCATTTTAATTTTTTTTAAATTGGTGTTGCCATTTTTTTAAATAATTGTTTTAATGTTTGTAACTGCATGCCTCCGTCATTTATGAACCGATTTAGAAAATTATTTTTTTATTTGGAAGGTTATTTTTACGTCCAGATTGTCCCAAACAAATTTCATTAAAATCGGTTTAGCCGTTTGGCAATGAAGTCGGTTTCTCTAGTTTTTTAAACTTGTAATTATTATTTTAATTTTGCTGTGATTTATCATTTGGCTGTTGGCCAATACATTTACAGTAATGTACGTTACAGGACTGAATTATGTTCTGATGGTTGAACACTAGGGTTTATTAATATTAATGTGTGATCTAAAAGCTTTTCGCAATAAATTCACCAATTTGACAGTATTAATCTGATGCTTGGAATTATTTTTTGCGCATTGGTTTAAAGCCTTGCGCACATCTAAGCGTTTTGTGGTAGAGATCAGTGAAACGCTGTCTAATAACGTTGTCATATTTGGCAGCGTTTAACTGATCGCCATCGCCATCGCCTTGATGTGCGCAGGCCTTAAGAACTCCTGCAGTAACCTTGTAATGTAGTCGTAGAACCACGAATTAACTAATTATGTACCAATTTCATAAATGTTATTGTTTTATTATGAGAGTTTGTTTTTTGTAAGTGAACATCATTATTTAGAATCAATTTTGGAATCAATGCGGTGTGTCACATCAACTGAACCTAAAACACGCATGAGAAATAAAGTAAAACATGAGTTTTCCTCGTGTAATCCATCATTCAAGTTCGCAGCTCTTGTCACTAAAACGAATTGCTTTTTTAGCGATGACAAGACAAAAAACTTGAACTAATTTAAGAGCAATCAATACGGTGACGTCACTTTTATCACTAAGGCCTTTCGCTCAACTGGTAAACAATTCATTCATTCATTCATTCATCATCAGCCTGAAGAAGTCCACTGCTGGACATAGGCCTCCCCTACACGTTTCCAGGAAGAACGATTCTGAACCCTTTCCATCCATCGAACTCCCGCGATCCTAACGTGTTGGTCCATCTGGTGGGTGGGCGCCCTACGTTTCGTCTTCCGGTTCGTGGTCGCCATTCGAGAACCTTTATTCCCCAGCGGTTGTCGGTTCTTCTGTAACTGGTAAACAATGCAGACTGTATTTTATCAAGCTACAAATAATTTTGTAATGAAAAAGAGTTCAAAGGGAAACCACATACAAGACAAGTTACACAACAGACACTGCCTTCATAGCTCAGTTGGTAGTAGCTCTGTCTTCTGCGCTGTGGGGCGTGGGTTCGATCCCCACCGAGAACAAATATATGTGTGATGAACATAGGTAGATGTTTGTTCTCTGTCTGGGTGTTATATTGTATTCTATATATGTAATACAAAAAAAGCAGCCAAGTGCGAGTCGGACTCGCCCATGAAGGGTTCCGTAGCACGAGGAACTACAAGAACCTGTATATTATGTTACTTGATGTAACATAATAAGGTTCTTGTAGTTCGTCGAAAGGTAAATTGCGGTTTACGGTTTATGACGTATAAAAAAAAAACTACTGACTAGATCTCGTTCAAACCAAAAATCGTTGGAAGTTTACATAGTAATGTACAACATATATTTTTTTTTGTATTATCATTCTCTTACTTTAGAAGTTAGAGGGGGGGGGGACCAACTTTTTTCCACTTTGGAAGTGTCTCTCGCGCAAACTATTCAGTTTAGAAAAAAACAATATTAGAAACCTCAACATCATTTTTGAAGACCTATCCATAGATACCCCACACGTATGGGTTTGATGAAAAAAAAATTTTTGAGTTTCAGTTTCAAGTATGGGGACCCCCGAAATTTATTGGTTTTTTTGTATTTTTATGTAAAAATCTTAATGCGGTTCACAGAATACATCTACTCGCCAAGTTTCATCAGTCTAGCTCTTACGGTTTCAGAGAAAAATGGCTGTGACATACGGACGGACGGACAGACAGACAGACAGACAGACAGACAGACAGACATGACGAATCTATAAGGGTTCCGTTTTTGCCATTTGGCTACGGAACCCTAAAAATGTTAACAAGTCAGCTATCTGGTTTCCATAGTAAAACTCTGCTTAGTTTGGGGCTAGATAGTGTTGTGTGGATCTTCCGCAATATTGATTTATTTTTTGAGTAAAATGTTAAGTACATAATCTTTTAAAAATCTGTCAAATTATAAACGATACAATTCCTTATTTTTATCTCGTTGAAGTGTTCATTTGTTTTTTATTCAAGCCAGTTTGAAATTTAAATAAAACCTTTGGTAAGTTACCTTTTTGGTTGCCATGTTTCAGAATCAAGAATCGTTCCATTTTTAAATTACACGACATCGATTATGAGTTTACTATGTAGTTTAATGTTGTGTGGTGTGGATTGTCTGCACTATTTATTTATTATTTATTTATTTATAACAATACCTCTCACATACAAGCCTTAAAGAGCAATTTGGGAGCAAAGTTGTGGAAGTCCTGGAATGTAATATTCTCTACAACGCTGAAGATAATCACCCCACATCATTAGGAACTTCTCAAATATTATAAAGCGCTCTGTACGAACGTGGTGAGCGTACAAACGAAGGAAATTGTGTGACTGCGTCGCAGTATGTTCAAGTTACAACGAAGTTAGAAATGAAATAAAGGCCGAAAGGACATTTTATTCAAGTAATAAAACTGGTGTAATATTACCACAGTAATAATACTAAGTGCCTGCCGTGGGGAAAAATACAGCGCCGACTTTCTTAAATATAATAATAGATATATAATTATGTCACCCACAATAAATAAACAAATATTGTGTACAATCCACACAACACTATCTGGCCCCAAACTAAGCAGAGCTTCATAGCTGATAAAATATGTTTCTTTTGTAAATACATGGGGCAATTTTCGGCAATTTTTCATCATCCGCACTTGTTTTTCCGCAAGTAGGCCACTAGCGGGCCCTTTTTGCGTCACCCTTGACACGTGTTGCTCGAACTTTTTTTGGGTTCTACGACACGTCGGTTTCCTCACGTGTTTTTCTTCACCGTTTAAGAGTACTGTCATAGTGCACATAAATTTTTCGACAGAAAAACTCATTGGTACACGACTGGATTTGAACCCACGACCTACGGATCAGAAGGCGGGGCCGCTACCACTAGACACCAGTGCTCTTTTTGTAAAACATACTTAGAATACAATATTACACCCAGACAGAGAACAAAATGAATATCTGTGTTAACCACACAAATATTTGTTCTCGGTGGGGATCGAATCCAACCTATGGCGCAGAAGACAGAGCTACAGTCAATAACACGACCGCTTTGAAAATTTAATTTATTAACAAGTTTAGTTTTAGTGTTTTTTAATCTACTACTACAAACTGTTTATACTAAAGATAAACAAATCATTTATACATATCGGTGAATGCTTTATTAAAGATTAAAAATGATAACCCTCAAGTTTTTATGTTTCATAAAATCAAAATTTCTTCCATAACAACTTTCTAACGAATTCATTTTCGTATTTTTTAAAGTCGCCTGAGGAGTTTGCTTCAACTTTTAAAACGTTGTCTGGCAAGTTTTTTTAAACCAATATTTTTTGATAAATTGTTGTCTAATACAATTAATTCTGTGACATTCTTATAGAAAGATAGTTTGATAGATTTTGGTGTTTGTATAGTCAGACAGTCAAACATAAGTCTCTGTATAGTCAGGTTTTAAAAAGAATTAGATTTTCACATTAGCTATACCGGTACGTAAACTATACTAGGGTTGACCAATGCACTAAAATCATGTCACATCAAAGTGATTTTTATTCCGTGGAAGATTATACATATATGGAGCATTTTGAGTAATTTTCTAAATGTATAAAAATCTAGGCGACAGTTTTTCGAGGCAAACACTTCTTAGCAAGAAATTAGAATTATGATGTTTAATTATCGCTTAAAATTATCACCTTTATTGGAAAATTGAGGGGACCGAAATATCTAAATCAAGGACTAACTTCAAATGATTTCGAGTTTGCTCACACTTCTAAAATTTCTAGCCCACACAATGTGATACGGCCACATCTAGGTGATATGAGACAGCCATACCTGTATCACTGTCAAATGATCGCCGAGATATGGCTGTACCTTTACTACTAACCATAATAATAATTCACAAATTCCATCAACAACGTATTCATTCATTGAAATCGTTTCCATTTCCCTTGCCAGAAGTAACCATATTTCTCCTCGGTACATTCCATGGAACATTTCCACCACTGGAGTATCTAAAGCTGTCTCCGCCAGTCCTGACGTCAGCTTCAAAAGGTTTCACTGCGGGCTATTTTACCTTCCTAGTAAACTAAGGCTATGACGTAAGCGGGTAAATGAACGTCATCAACCATTTCTTACTGTGTATTAAATATTTACTAACGAGGAATAAGTCTCTTGTTTTTTAGCATAAATCGAACACTCTATTATGATAAGTATATAATATATGGATTTTATGTGGATAATAATATGGATTTTGTGTGGTCCGAAATAAACGGTTTTTTTTTTCCTTTTTTTGCACATTTATAAACGACAGTGAAAATTCAAACATTCATATTGTAACGTATCGTGCTATAGTAAAATTCGCATAAACTTCAAAAAAATAAGAGACGCCATTTTGGAACGTGTTCTTTATATCACTGGGAAAGATTTGGCTGACAAAAAGGAACAATACACCCAAACTACGGCCAATTTTAACGATTTATTTCCTTCGAATGCGAAAATGGAGAAAATGCGATGAAACAATTTGATCTGGAATGTTTGTGATCATACCACAACAAAAAAATCTAGGATTCTCATTCTGTAACTGTTCACATTAAACATCAAAATACGAAATCTGTAAAAAAATCAAGAACGTGATTTTTATTGGTTAGTTACGACATGATTGTTTTAAAATTCTACATTAAATTTAGCTACGAATATCTAGGTACTTTATCTGGCTGAAGGACTCAGTATCCCTATCAGTATCCTAATCCCGATTTTGTTGATCGATTTATTAGCCTTCCTGCTGCCGGCAAAGCACTTACGTAGAGATTCCTGCTAAATCACTATGTAGCGCCCGTTATGAGCCCAAAATCTCCTTTGTTTGCATCAGGCTAATGAGGTATTTTATCCCAGCTTAAAACTGTAATACGCTCTACTTTGTCTCTTGTGTAACGGAAAATACGGTCGAAAATTTAGTGATTCGCTCTTTTAGATTTCAGGGGATCGATTGAGAGAATAATGCTTTTTAAATGGTGATAGTAGGTAATAAATGAAATAATTTCTGCGAAGTACCTAATTAATTAATATTTTTGTTTTCGAACCAATTTTGATGTCACATTTTTAACCGAAAAGAAATAAAGCGAGAGCCAATTTGAAAAAAAAATATGTTACCTGAAAGGTTATGCATTTAAAGTTACTAATTCCAGATTGGTCCCATAGAAATTTTATTAAAATCTGTTTTTGACGTGATAACGTCTTATAAATCGATGGAGCCGGCTGCACGCACGAAAAAACGACTCATGCGTCGTTTCGTCGTTTCGTCGTTCCATTTACCTGAGCCCGATCCCGGGTCGGGTAATGGGTAAGGGTAAATGAGGGTAAGGGTAAATGAGGGTAAGGGTAAGGGTTCGGTCGGGTTCCGGGTCCGGGTCCGAGAGTTCGAGTCCGAGTCCGAGTCCGAGTCCGCGAGTCCGCGAGTCCGCGAGTATTTTCTTATGACGTTATCACGTTCAACTATCGTCAGTAAACCAACTTTACAGACAACCGATTTTTTTGCCATGAAGTCGGTTTCTCAAGTTTTTTAAACTTGTATTTATTTATTTGTTTGGAAGACCAACAGCTCTAGACAACTTGATAACTAATTAATCTAGTTTAGGTTATCAGAGAAGCCAATTAGCGGTCCTCATGAATTGCTACAGAGTGGTAGATAGAATACTCGAATATTATACAATGATGATGATGATTTTGACGTTCCACATTTTATTAACAAAGAATATTTGATAAAATACCACAGAACACATTACCAACTTAAAATAACAATTTCATTAGAAGCTACAGGCTGCTACTTCAAAGGAAAATGAAAACGAGCTTTGTCTGCAAAGACGCGGTTTTGACGAAATATCAAAAAACATTTCAGTTTTCCCCAACAATAGATGTGGTCACCGCATTTTAGAAACCCAGAGGAACTTTTGAGGTATAGATAAAATATCACATTGACAAAATATTATTAGGTGCTAATATCACCAAAATAATGCGTGTTAGATAATGTAGTTACTGTTGTATTTTTTAGTAGTAGTACAGCTCTTTGTGACGGGCTCGTCCGGGGATTAGGGGCTAGTCTAATAGATAGCAATTATAGAGGCGATATAATAATCTAACGATTTACCATCGACATTTATCTCCGGTAACATCTGGAGAATAAGAAAATTGCAATTCAATCTATCTATAATGTATGAGAAATACAGTAAATTTCTTGTGATGCTTATCCAATGTAATATTGATATCTATATCTCGAGAATCACCCTGTGCTGGTAGAGATTTATTATGTATGATATTCATACGACAAAGGCGTCTGCTTTGAATTTGATATTCAACTATTCAGAATAAATAGAAGACATGTTCTGAACAATTTCCAAAAGTTTTCAATAAAGAACAGTTTATAAAATTTGTTTCAATTGCCGCATTATTTAAAAATTGATCCAGATTTCTCACTTATTGCTCCAGATTGATTCATAGTTGCCTAGCAAATAATCAAAAATTTAATTAATCAGTCCAAAATTATCTATACCGTTTTATCAATTGGTAATTTTGTGCTTTGTGTGTACCTACAAAATTATTTACAATAATAATGATCCAACATTTTCCACTTTTATAATAACGCTGCTGATTCGATGCCAATAAAATCATTTACGAAAATTTTGTAAGTTTTACAGACAAAAAGTAAAAAAAACTGCTTAATAAATTTCCCGCGTAAAAGAAGTGTCAAATTTCACAATTTGTTCCATAACTCACACCCCTTCAAATCGGAAAATAGTGGTATCGAAACCATTAATTTTAACGATTCCACATCAGTGTATACATTTCGCATCAAGAAACGAAACGTTTATAGAAATCATTAATTTTAACGACTACCAACCAAATCTACATCAGCGTATAACTCGCGCCATGAAACGAGCCTTAGATGGTGGCGTGAAGCATTATCTCTCACTCATACATAGTGTAAACATTACTTACGTCTCATTCACACTCGTGGGATCAGTCTGCAATTTAAATTCGGTTTCTCTTTGGCACGGGTTATACGTACAGGCTTGAAATCTTCACACGCATTTAGGTATGTAATGGTAGGATATCAAGTCAGCTGTGCCACCCCGAATTGTCCTTGCTTTACCACAAATTAGCTATACCTGATGTAATTACATGCCTGCCTGGGTTTCGTAACGCTGTGTCTGACAAAATCTAAATGAGGGTAGGAAGCCATCCGGATGAGCGAAACAGACTTTTTTCAAACGAAAATACTCATCCGAGAGGAGGAGGAAACACTATCTTATGATAGCTATTATAATATGATTCCCTAATTATAATTTCGGGGGAATTTCTGTGAAAAAGTTGGAATCTCTCCCAATAGTCGACCTGTCTTAATCTCAAGATTCTTTCATAATAACTGTTGGTACACTTTTTGATTAAATATCTTCTTTACTCTCAGCGGTTCACTGGCATTACCTATTCGTAGAGATGACAGTAAAAGTATGATTTATTTTTAACAGATTGTTTAAGTAAGTACCTAGCACCCTAAGGGTCGGTTTCGGAAATTAAATCGAAAATTAAATTTCACCTCCTAAGTTGCTTGAACAATCTGAAACAACGTCAGCAATTACCTGAAACGGCCTTTAGACGATTCCATATTCTATGGTTTTTATTCAGGTCGTTCTACATGAAGTTTAAAAGTCTATGCTATGGTTTTCGGTTCTCCATTTTTCAAAATAAGAATACTGTATGAAGGTTGGTGTCAGATCGCTGTTCGATTTATGAAACGAGGTTACAGTACGGAAATTGTTCTGAGCCAGGATGTGGGAACGTCGATGACTAGTAAAGTCCGCGGACACTTGAATGTTTTTTTTTTGTATTGAACTAGCAATTCCAGCTTAGCATGGGTGGAAATTTTTACTTTTTTCTAAATGAATCCCGTTCGAAGCCGAGGCGTTAGTAAAAAAAATAGCTTGTTACTCAGGGACTAATGAGCTTTGTAAAGGTGAAAATATGTTTGGAACCGGTTTAGTAGTTTTTTGAGTTTATTCGTTTCATACAAAAATACTATACTTACATAAAATTTTGGGCTGCCTTCACAACTCAGTTGGTAGTAGCTCTACCTTCTGCGCTTAAGAGCGTAGGTTCGATCCCCACGAAGAACAAATATTTGAGTGTTGAACATAGATGTTTGTTCTCTGCTTGGGTGTTTTATTTACAAAAAAAAGTATTATATCAGCTATCTGATTCCCATAGTACAAGCTGTACTTAGTTTGGGGCTAAATAGTGTTTTGTGGATTGTCGGCATTATTTTTTATTTAATACAAATCTTTCTTCACAATATTTTTTTTTATACTACTAGCTGGTGGAACAAGCATATGGCCCACCTGATGTTAAGCGGTAACCATCACCTATAACAAAGCATTGCCTCGTAGGTCACGCACGTCTGGAACGTGCCCTACGATGCACTACTACAATATATTACAGTAGATTTAAAAATCCTACTGCACCTTTTGAGTTTAGTTTCAAAAATTACTGTATTGATTGATTACCACCAATTGAACTACTACCGCTAGTAAAATTTGCATCCGATTCCAAATCATTTTTTTTTCACTAGTTCTATTTAAAAAAAATCACGATGCAGCATTTACGTGTGATTATTCTCAGTCTACCTTGCAGCAGTTTTGATCTCCTTTTTGGGAATCACAGTCGAGAGCCTATTTCAGAATATTGCCTGTGACTTCCCAACGGGCTGAATAGTTCCACATAGGTTTTTAGCCTTTTGCAGGAACTATGGTTTGTTTTCAATAGCTTTCAATTGCAGCTTTGAGAGTAGAACATAGCTACATTCGTGTCGAGGCTTTTAGAACTATAGGGAGCTCGAGTTTTGTTTTTGAATGTTAAAAAATGCTTTTCAACACACTGGCTCGTAAAGTGAAGAACATATTATTATTATTATTCAGCCGTTTTTGTCCCACTGCAGGGCAAAGGCCTCCCTTCCCTCTTTCCACTCTTCGCGACTTAACGCAGTGACAGGCCACGATCTAAGGTGGGAGTCAAGTTCGTCCCGCCATCCCATTCTTGGTCTTCCACGTCGCCGCATTGCATTTTGAGGGATCCATTCTGTGGTCCTCTTAGCCCACGAGGTGTCAGGCATGCGGCAGACGTGTCCAGCCCAGTTCCATTTAAGGGTGGCGGCTTTCTGACCAACGTCAACGATGTGGGTTTTGGAGCGCAGTATACTGTTCCGCACGCGGTCTGACAGTTTTATACCTAAAATACTGCGCTCCATGGCTCGTTGGCATACCCCAAGGGCAGACTTTTGATGTTTTGTCATGGACCAAGTCTGAGCACCGTATGTTAGGATGGGGAGAATGCGCACGTCCATGAGTTTCTTTTTAAGGGTGAGTGGTAGTTTGCCCTTCATGAGGTCTTTCATTGACCAAAAGCTTTTCCAGGCATTTTCTGTGCGTCTTGCAACCTCTTTTTCTGTTCTTGCCTGGAAAGAAACTGTTTGGCCAAGATAAAGATACTCCTGAACGTACTCAATCCCCTTGCCGTCCACATCTACTGTGAGCTTAGTGCTGTTAGTCATTAGCTTGGTCTTAGACATGTTCATCTTGAGTCCAACCTCAAGGCTAGATTTATTGAGTTCGTTGATCATCAAGCTAAGTTCGGACGCTGAGGAGGAAAATAAAACGATGTCATCGGCAAAACGGAGGTTTGTTAACCTATTTTGACCGACTACAATTCCCCTATCTACCCAGGAAGAACATAAATAATAAAAAATATAGAGGACATTCCACACAGCAGTATCTAGCCCCAAATTAAGCAGAGCTTATACCATAAGAACCAGATAGCTGATATAGATAATAAGTAATTATTTTTTTTGTAAATACGTGTACAAACTTGTAAATACGTGTACAAACTTAGAATACAATATAACACCCAGACAAAGAACAAACGTGTATGTTCACCATACAAAAAATTGTCCTCGGTGGGGATCGAACCCACGACCTACGCGCAGTAGGCAGAGTTAGTACCAACTGAGCAGAAACCAGTTTAAAAAACAATCACGGTGAAGTGTAAATGGGTTCACAATCAGAGTCCTCTATTGAACAGAGACAAAACTGAGTAAGTAATTAAATTAACTAATTGCGATTCGCTGCTGGAATATTAATTTAGTCAAAAGCTGAACTTCCAAAGTAATTACAGTATTGGAAATCAAAAAAGGTGGGTTAGAATAATTTTATGTAATAAAAATGAATGTTAATTTTTATTACTTTGAACGAAGTGAAATGCTTCGGGAAGCTCAGCGGAAACCATCTCACGCAAAAGTTATTTGCATGATAAAAACAAATGTGAACAATTGATGTGTATTTAGTAGAACCACAAGCATCACTTTGAAATTAGTTGAATCTAGGCGGTAGTTCTTCGAGAACAAAGTCAAATAGAACCTATAGGAGTAGAATAAGAAACTGTCGAAAGTTGCTCCATATCAAAATCAGAATCGAAAGTTATTTATTTCACGTCACATAGCAAAATAATATACAAGAGGAACAATGTCATTAAAATTGGCTGCCACTCAGAATAAATGCTATAGCAGCGTGTGCTATTATAAGCGCTGGTCTTCCGTGACGCCACTTTTTACAGAAAGAACCCATATATTTATACACATTTCAGGATATATTAAACAATATATCTCAGTTCATTTCCAATACGTTATTCACCGATGAATTGGATTTCCTAATTTTTATTTACCACTACTCATTTAGATTATAAATTAATATTATCTTGTTTATCAATTTCACAGAACTAATTGAATTTTGGATAGCAAATGTATTTGCTGACCTAAATTTACTATTCATTACTTTCTATTGATAGTTTGCAATACCTACTGATAGATTAATTTATACGAGCCGGTATGACCGAGCTTTGCTCGGTATTTTTATTTACCTACTAATTTTCATGAAATACTCCCGAAACTTTTGTCTCGAGTGTTTACGTATAAGCTCAATAGATGGCGTTCTCCGTGACACTAATTCGTGATTTCGACTACTCGACAAGAGATGGCGCTAATTTTTTTTATTATTAAAATAACCTTTAACCCGAGTCTTTCCTGAAAATGAAACCTAGCTAGATCAATTTATCGCCCCCAAAACCCTCTGTATACTTAATTTCATGAAAATCGTTGGCGCATTTTCCGAGATCCTAAATATATATATATATATATATATATATATATAGAGATAGATATATATATATATATAGATATATATATATATATAGAGATATATATATAGATTTTCTCGTTTAAAGGTATAAGATAAGCTACAGGCTTAAAAATTGCGGCATTTCTGTTACGGGTGTTATTTTATTTTGAAAAATTGCTATTTGGGCTTACAGCACGTGCCAAAGCGTTTTAGCGGTGCCGTGGTTATAGCGGTGACCTTATTTTTGAAGCCTATTTGTATCAAGCAATGCTAACGGGAAAAAGGTTCTAATTAAAAAATGTCTACATACCAGAAGACGTAGCTTAGACGCCACCCAACTGACGAACCGACGACAGTGTGAAGATTGCAGGAGGTTAGATAGAAAATAATTTATTGCACACCACTTAAAATTAACAGAGTTATACAGAAAAAAACAGGAGTACAGTGGGCGGTCTTACCACTAAAAGCTTGTTGTAGGAGCTGGTGGGAGGTTGGTGGATGGATAAGACTCAAAACGAATTAGCCGATTAACTATTTACCTCGTGTTTACGATGATGGCAAAAAGAGATGTCGGTGTTTATTTTATCAGGGTACTCATAAGTCATTTTAGATTAGAATCTAAAATTCTTCTATCAAGGATCTTTAATCTAGGATCACCATGCGGTTTAAATAATTACGTAATACAGGTTTATAAACTTAAAAGAAGAGATCCCAACCCTTTATTTATCCTACCTGTAATTTTTTGAATAAATACATTTTGATCTTTGATTTGATTTGACGTGCACATTTTGTGGTGCTTTATGACAATTCTGCACTAGGTCTGTTACTAACCAGGCGCATCACACATCACGTCTCGTTTGATTTGTGTGCTCGTGGCCTAGCCCGTCACTCAATCTTCAACAAAGCCAATTCTCAGCAAGCGTAGGTACCTACCTTACTTACCAAATTGAGTAAAATTTCAGTGTCATGCAAAGCCGACGGAAACGAAAAGGTACCAATTTACTGGCGACAAACTGACTTCCTCTTGTCTCTCTAGCTTAGTTTTTATGCGCTCATGCAGTGCACAGTATTTCAAGAGTCTATAAGCACCAGCTCTGGCAGCTGTGATCATCTAGTCACTAGAGCATTAATTGTTAGGACCCGACGTTGTGACCGTTGTGACCCAGGTTCGAATCCTGGTCGCGGCATTTGAGCTATCGCAGCGGAGCATACAATTTTATCAACGGTAGAATTCATCCACAAAAAAAACGTAGAGCTTAATTAATAATTATCGTAGTAACAAGACTGAATAACTGAGGTGGATTCTGATAAATGAGCAGTTTTATTAAAACGAAAAAGAGCTTTGCTAGTAATTTATCCAAAGGGAACATTATAATGAAGTGTAAATAGGCGCCTCACCATTTTTCACCTTGATTTATTTATTTTCAGCAAAAAATGTGCGGTAGTTTCGAATATCCTCGCGCCTTGGAACCTTCTTAACCTTCATCTTTTGTAAGGTTGATTATAAACGTGAAGAAAAGCCACAGTGACTTTTATGATGTCTATTTTACAAAACTGTGTGACGAGCATAATAAAATTGTTTAATCACACCACACTACCTTAATCATTAATATGTTTCATTAATCATTAATTAACGTTTATTCCCAACCGTCAACTGACGAGATTCGGATGTAACTTGAACTAATAATGGTCCTTAACCTGGAATACGATATTGGCTTATTTCCCATGAGTCACAATGCCCGAATTAAGAGATCAAATGCCACACAAAAGGAGCCTCTTGGAGGCGCACTTAAAATCCTATCACCAAACAGGTTTGAAAGAACTAATGACACGAAAAAGTCGTCGATATAATTGATGAATTACATAGAAATTTCCTAAAGTCGGCACTCCGCTATAACTGTACTGTAGGCCTACCATGAGCTCTGTCTGGATCTGGTAGTGAGTCTGTGTGGGTCTTGATGGTGTTGACTAAATAAATCCTACGTCAAAACGTCACATACACAGTATACAATACACTCACACAGACTCAAAACCAGAACTAGAGACAGAGCTCGTGGTAGGGCTCCAGAATGCTGAAAATGTCGGCATAGTGCAAAAGTCGACACTCCGCTCCGAAACCGATAAGAAGAAGAGTTCAAAATATTGACACATCAAAAATTATGTGCCGCCATTAGAATAAAACACGTAGTTCCTGTACCTCAGCCGACTGCTAAATATTTATCTCAAAGCAATAATGCTCGCTCATTCGAACGATAACCACGAACAACAACGCCTTCGCCTCAATTTCCTCGGAAAGCGGAGGAAAATAAAATAAGAGCGCAAGTCTTGGAAGTCATTTCCACGTCTAGACAACGGACATTGCTAACTGTTCACTTTGAGAACCGCGTCAATAATAGCCGGAGTGCACGAACATTGTCCTTTAAGACAGCTGTAAACGGTCGTTTATTCTATCCAGTATCCAGAAGAGTTAATTTGTTCAGCTGAAAAAGAATCACATAGAACGAATTAAAAAAAACATAGTTTTTTTGCTATTGTTTATTATATTATTTTTAAAAGAAATATTAAGCTTGCTTTAAAATATTGACATTGTATTTTGGACCACCTAAATTTGTAGTTCAAAGAGTATATACAGCGCAAATCTATATAAAAGAAAGTCGTTTTAGTTACACTATTTATAAATCAAGAACGACTGAACCGATTTGGCTGAAAATTGGTGGCAAGGTATAGCTAAAAACCATGAGACGGACATATAATACTTTTTATCCCGAAAAAGAAACAGGAACCGAGCTAGCAAAGACGCGGGCAGCCGCTAGTAATGCTATAAAATAAAAAAACTTTGGTATCTTTCTACTTTGCGAGGTTATTCTGCCACAGTCCCAAGAGATTGGTCAATTGCTACCAACTTCATTTGAACTTGAACTTTCTTAACTGTTAGCTTTTTAGCGTTGGTTTTAGTTTGGTATGTAGCAATGTCCTCGTGTATTCAAGGCATTAGAAAAGTTTTATGTTCATTTTAGTAGCAGCCACCAAGACGCACAGTAATTGCACCAGCGTTTTATCTTCTTTTCAATCGTTATCTTACGAACAGACGATTGAGATGTAAAACGGTTTTATATCTACGGTTTTCTTTTTGAATTTCCAAGACTTTAAAAGAAAATTAACATTTTTATTATCTGGCACTAGTTTTATTGCTCATTTAAAAATTCCATTATTAGATCATAATTTATAAAGGAAAGAATAGTACCTAGTTTAGAAAATAATAGCTAATTATTAGCTTAGAAAAAAATGCCGGTAAATCTACAACACTTTTCTGATGACCAACGACAATATTAATCACAGAAAACAAGAACATGAAGTCGAGTCGCCATTTTCTTGTTCAAAACAACAATAGAGCGTTTTTCTTTCTTTATACTTGCGAGAACTTTCTTAACGATGCCCTCAGGCGTGTTCAAAAATTCTACCCTTGTAGGTACAATGTTTATATAGAACTTCGAAAAGAGCTATAAAATCCCTTCAATAATCTATTCAAATTGATGAATCAAAATAAAGAACTTTATAATGTGGTCCTTCCAGCTTGTGGTCTACGTAGCCGTATTCGATTATTTGGTTGCGTGGAACTGGCACCTAGACTCACCTAGCTTTAAGACAAAAGTAATCCTCGTGATACAACTGAATACATTTTGAATTTGAATTTAGATACCTATTTAATGTGTTTTAAATATCTAAATTCAAAATCAAAATGTATTGCGAAATGCATTTTGGAATTATCCGTATTCACCATGTGTGCCATTAGTTAATAATTATAGTTAGTCATCGTTATTTCGGTCCGTAGATTTTTATAAGTATGAGCAAAGTTATACATTGCTTTGCTATTAAAATTACTCGTACATTATTAATAGTTTTGTTTGAATCTTGTCTGTGCTCTAGCCATTGAACTCACAGTCAATCAACTCACGTCAGAACACACAGTCTTTGGAAAGTTTCACACGCCCGGAACTTTAGGCCAATTTATGTCATACGTTCAATCTTCAAAGTTAGGTAATTAGTGATGTCGCTTCCCAAAGTCACGAAGTTTGAAAACACTAATAAGTAAAATACTTTATGTATGAATTTAATTTAGCGCATACCAGTAGCAATTTAGTAGGTAACTGCCGAATTTCTGGCCTAAGATAAAATTTATTTTATTTTAGCCTGGAACGTCCCACTGCGTGGCAAAGGCATTTCTCCCTTTTTTCCACAACTCACGATCTTTGGCTGCAGTAGGCCAATCATTCAAATGACCATCGAGATTGTCCCACCATCTTCTCCGGGGTCTACCAGGGACGCCGACCTTGAAGACAGATACAAATACAAATTTATTTATTTAACAAAAAGAATAAAAATAAAAAACAAATTCACAAAGTTATATACAACACACAAGGGTGTAAACTTTCCGTGTCGGAAAAAACTTTTGCACAACCAGCAAAATATCTGCACGGTTTTAATCAAGGAGCTACGCAAAGTTAAGCGAAGAACAGAATAAATAATACTAGGTACTGCGTCTTAGTGCGCCATAAATAATTCAAACTCGAATCCCTCAAAGTTTTTTTGTTCTAGCTGATGGAACAATCATATGGGCCCCCTAGACTTACCTAGCTTTAAGACGAAAGTCATCCTTGTGTGTGATAAAACTGAATAGGTTTTGAATTTGAATTATTTAGATATTAAAAACACAGCATTTTGAACCCATGATAGCTCTATTCTATAACAAAGCATTGCCTCGCAGGTCACGCACGTCAGGAACCTGCCCTACGATGCACTGACTTGCAAACATCAATGTTATCATACCGTAGTTTGTTTCCTGTTCTTCTAAGCTTGGTCGCGTGGAACTGGCACTAAGACTCATCTCTCATATGTTACGCTGTAGTCTATGTTTAGTTTTAGCCACGTTATTTTTATTTTTTTGTGTACTTATACTTATGTTATTTTGTTTTTTATTACTTTAGTCTCTGTTCATAGTTTATCTTTAATATAAATATGTGTCATAAATATATAAGTTTCTTTCTTTCTTTCTTTCATCTAGCGGATCCTAAATTATGATACAGCTATTTGCTGCTTAATTGTGATGACTGGCACGTGAGGCTGAACTTCTGTATGCCTCAAGTTGATGGACGTAGGGCACATCGGTAACATGCGTGACCTATAAAGCAATGCTTTGGTATAGGCAATATTTACCACTTAATATCAGATGGGACATAAAGCTTGTTCCATTAGCTAGTTGTGTAAAAAAAAGTTGATTAAACGAATTTAGGCTTTGTCTTTGGTTGATTGGTGTTGTAATTTGGTTATCGTTGTTCTAGAGTCTGAAGATGAGTCGCGATGTATGGTAACGTGAGCGACGCGGACGCGGGCGACGTCATGCGTACACACGCGTTGGCCACGCTCATCGCTCTCTACGTGCTCGTCGCTGTCATCGGCATCGTTGGTAAGCATGCACTATAGTATTAAAACGCAGGACCTTGAAAAATTCAGCATCCAATCCATGTCTAGTTAGCATCTGGGCATATTATTTGCTTGTTCCCTTATCTAGTTGAAAATTTGCGTTGCTCCTTGAAGCTCACATCCGCACAATATGGAATACAACTAACTCAATATTTAATTAATGTCTTGTGGTACTTTTTTATTATTTGGATAAATAAATTGTCTACACACGACTTTTTTTTTAAATATATTGTACACAATCCACACAGCACTATCTAGCTCCAAATTAAGCAGAGCTTGTACTATGGGAACCAGATAGCTGATATAATACTTATACATATACTTTTGTTTTGTAAATACATAGGTACCTAGAAGAATACAATATAATACAATATAACTCAAAGAATATTATACTAACAACATTACATTATTTAACTAACAGCCATACTTAGTTACCTTGCCGGTAACTTTCCTCAAGTTTCGGGAAAGACGTAAAAATTGCTTACGTGAAACTTGTACAGCCAGAGAATTACCATAGAAAAGGATGCCATCTCATTCAGATTCCTGACGCAAGTCTGCAGACTTTTATACAGTAAGCTGGGGAAGTGCGATAAGACTCAACATTGCAAATCCTTCCATAAAAAAAAAAAATTGGATTGCGTGGGTGTTCGCGCTCCTGGTTAAGATTTTATTAACTCCTTGTTCCAGCTTCGTTCAGTATTCTCGAGGATCTTTCGAACTGAGTGGAAACTATGAACACCACGGATGAATTTCTAATAAGTTTTACAAAATTGTTACGCTAGGGGTTTGTTTTAAAAAGTTTATCTGTTATTGATCTAGATTGATTATCTCTTAGCTTGAAAAATATCAAATTTTCAAATTATGTATATAAAATATATTTAAAAAAACTTGCATGCAACGACAAAGGTGGGGCGACGATCTTCAAAATGTAGCTGGCAAGCACTGGAGGAGAAGAGCCGAAGACCGGGCTCAGTGGCGCGTCTTGGGAGAGACCTACGTCTACTAGTGGACTGATATAGGTTGATGACGATGATGGTGATAAAAACATCTCCGTGTTCTTTGCAAGCTTAAAATAGTCATTCCAAAAGTTTACCCGTGATCATGGTGCATGCATCTGTGCCTAAATTTCGGGAGTCAATACTCACAAATTATGAAATTTCGGGCGTCAATAGCCCGTTATTTACAAAACATTTTTTGCAGGTAACGTTAGCCTTATGGCAGCGCTAGCGTCAGGAGGTGCAGCCAGGCTCCGCACTCCGCAGATGCTGAGCGCATGTGCGGCTGACTTCCTCGTCTGTGCCGCCAGCGCGCCACTCGCCGCCTCCCGCGCGGCCAGGATCCATCATCTGCCGTGCCACGTCACTTACTACATCGAGGTCAGCATGACTGATGCCTATACACCGACCAAAGTCAAAGTCAAAAATCGTTTGCTAGCGGCACATAATTTTAGCCGTGAGCGATACGCGCTGCGCATGCTTCGTAGTGTGCCATGTCGCGCACACTGGATGTGTGGATATGTGCCGAGTGTCCTATTGGTACAGAGAGCGGAGTGCAACTGCAGAGCCAATCAGTGCTACGCACGCCCGCCCTTCATTCCGCTAGCCCCCCTCAGGTACCTTATTTTTAACTTCTGCGCAATAACAGTCAGCGCTAAAGTTATGTGCCGCTATCACAAAGATTCAGTTGCACAAGTATATCCCAGTGGTATGATGTGGAAATAGATTATGCACTGATTATCTTTTGAGAGACTGTTATTGATGTACTTACCTAGCTCAGTCTACGGAAGCGTACGTTCAGAATCTAGAATATACACAAGCTGATTTGATCTTCTAACTTGTTTTTATTGTTCCAGTCGTTTCCAGTGGCAGCCAGCACGTTGTCTCTAATGGCGATAGCAGCCGACCGTTGCGGGGCGGTGCGCCGTGGTGGAACCTCCCTATGCGCACGGCCATTGATAGCCGTCGCGATAGTCTGGACCATGGCTTTTCTACTGAGTAAATATCGCGCACTTCTACGGTTTTAGTTGAACAAACTCGACCTGGGGTTCATGAGCGTCTGCTTTCCTGGTTCTCCGCAAAAACTAGTTCAAAGTCTGAAGTTTACTTTTGCTGGTTACAGGTGCAGCAGCAGTCACAGCCACATGTATATACTGCCCACCTCTGGCAGCGGTCCATGCTGCCTTCACATACTGCTTCCCTGTGATAGCAGTAGCCAGGTGTCACTGGTCAGTGCGCGTCAAACTCACTGCGCTGTCGCTGACGGCGCGTGCAGCCCACGGCGAGCTCCCCTTACCAGTGCCACTCATGAGACGGCCAACGCATGTTATTATCGTCGCGGGCGTAGGACCAAGAGAACGAAGAGATGCTGTGGATGTGGGAGATATAAGAAAAAAGAAGCTCCAGCCCAGCCTTCTAGGTCCCCAGCCGCAGATGTCAACGCTCCGCTCGCGACGTCGACTGGGCAACGTTTTAATGGGAATAGCAGCGATATTCGCTATATGCTGGTGTCCTCATGCAGCTCTAGTGGTGTCCAGTGCGTTTGGACTGCATGCACCGATGATAATTGTGCACTATTCGTTGCTGCTGGGATATGCGCATTCAGCGATAAATGCGGTTGCGTATTGGGTACTGAACCGACACTCGCTGACGTCAGCATGTGTTGCGTGGAGGCTTCCTCAGCTCCGCGTGAGGGAAGAGAGACCTTCGTCCACTAACGAGGCAGCTCTAGGAGCCTTCCACCCGCGTCTGGCTCGCCCGGCGCCCTCTCCTCGCCCTCCCCCCTCTAGTTTCCTATACTGATGTCCGTCTACTATTTGTGCTCGGTTACGACGGTACGCGCCACAGAACTGTTCTAGCTGGCACTGTATCCGCGCCAGACTCCGCGTGCCAAGTGACCCTAGGCCTATCTTCTAAGCTCTGTCGATCTGTGATTCCTGTCTGTCAGTGCCTCTTGGCCCCCGCTCGGGGAGCCGCTCGTTTCGTCGTTATAAACGTGGTTGTTTGAGAATTTATGGAGAATAATATCCGTGAAGCAATAAAGTGTATGAAACACTCACATGAGTTTTATTGTTGTAGATGGATGATGACGTGGTGTTGTTATCTCTTAGATTTATTTATGGGTTCGGTTTCATTGTTTATTTATTGTTACTATTTATTACTTTTATCCGTACTTACCAATCCGTTAGGATAAGTATATAGACAGCTGGATAACGACCTAAAAATCGAAGATTAATGTCGAAGGCCACTAAATATTTAAATTTCCGTTAGGAATCATGCATACACCTAATCTCCTGAAAACACGATCAAGCGAGTGTTACAAAGAAATAATGTTAAAATCGATGAATTGAATTACTAACGTAAACAAATCGATATTTAAAGCTTTAATGAAACCTACTTATTACTTCTACTTTGGTATCACGCAGCCAAACCCTTATTTCTCCTTCTATAATTTACAAAATCTTTGTCCATTATCTCGGCCACGATGTTTCAGCGGTCGCCATGAGCCTTGGTAAACAAACTTTATTCAAATGCAAACTCATTCGTTATGTAACACAAACTCCTTTGTCTAAACTTTTTAATGGTTAGATGTCGAGTGATCCCCCATTAGCGTAATAGGGAATTTTGGGTCACGTTAAGCGGTGGATGCTCTTTATTTATACAGAGAGATTATTAGTATAATGATGTTATTTTGATAGTCAGATTTTAGCAAAGTACGTGGATAACATTGTAGATTATACATTTTAGAGGGGTACACACTGCTTTTTAAAAAGGTAGTAAAAAAAATATTTCGCAGACAAATAATTAGTTTTTACAGTTCTTTATCCACTTCTCATTTCAACGTAATTGGCTTATGTCCAACAGCGAAATTTTTCATGACAATGATGATGCTTCTAAGTTTATAAAATATATATATTTCTCCAACATATTTTAATCCAGCTATAATTTACCATCTCCCTTAATTCGTAAATTACCATACATAATTAGTTGTGGTTAAATTTTGCATGTTCGTAAAGTTGGTACTAAGCTTGTTAGGTGGAATTAAGGTTAATCAACGTAAGCGTGTAGACAGCCTACAACATAATAATGTACTTATAATCTTACTTTGCGGTGGGTTTTACAAAAAAACTTACTGAATAACCTTCTGAGTCGTAGGTCGTGGGTTCGATCCCCACCGAGAGCAAACATTTGTGTGGTCAACACAGATGTTTTTCTCCGTCTGGGTGTTATATTGTATTATGAGTACCTATTTATTTACAAAAAAAATGTATTTAAGTATTATAACAGTTATCTAGTTCCCATAGTACAAGCTGTGCTTGATTGGGGCTAGATAGTGTTGTGTGCATTGTCTATAATATTAGATATTATTATTAGACATAATAAAAAAAGATAAAAATGATGTTTCCATTGTCCGTCTCTGCTTTAAACTCATTTTTATACAGTTGATTCTTATGTTTAAGTTAGTAAACCAGCATACGGTCCACCTGATGGAAAGCGGTTACCATATCCTATGGACGCTTGCAACACCAGAGGCATCACTCGCGCGTTGCTGACCCTTTAAATATTTTAAGCACCCTTTTTGAAGAACCCGATACTGTAGTCTCCAGGGAAAACCACAACCTTAGAGTGCGCGGGAGGAAGTTCCCCTGAAACCGAACGATGCACGACCACTGCTTCAAGGACTTTTCATATAAATTACCTCACACTATCGTAAGATACATTTTGACTATGGCTTAAAATTAGAGCATTAGAAACCAATGAATAAGTATATAGCATTAAAAAGACTTCTTATTATACCGGGTGGACTATTGTACCGGGGAAATAGCTGTGTGAGAATTTGATTCCCGGTGAGAAATAAATGCAAGGTTAGTAATCGTAAAACATGTGATTCTACGATTGGACATCAGATTATTTTGAAAACCTACCAACATAGTGCTAATAGTTTGTTGCCTGTTCTTCTAGGCTTGGTCGCGTGGAACTGGCACCTAGACTCACCTAGCTTTAAGACGTTTCATAGTGATCGTTGCGATTCTACTGAAAAACACTTTTAACTTTGACTATGCATCTATAAATAGTTTCTAATCATAAGTTTTGTCCACCACTTAATTTTAGGAGCAACATAAACAAAAGAGTTTGTAGTATTTTACACGCACCCTAAAGTTTACACTGCAAAGGGTGAAAAGGGTTGATGCTAAACAGGCAGGCATATGGTAAATGGTTACTGTTTAGTGTGTTGTTACAACTTCCCTACCAAAGGTAATATTCCAAAGGTTTTTTTCGATTTACTTTTCTACCGCGTTTTCTTCACGTACACAAATAGCTTTGGGACAACGAACAACGAACCTCTTGCTGCCAAGAATAAAGAGTAACTTTAAATTAACTAAATTTATGGTTTGAGTAAATAATAAACTCTGATTCAAATAGCAGTTACCTGCGAATAAAACAAATTCCTTTGAAATAAACAGATGTCTCTGGGGAAGAAAATTCTGTGCTGATTATTGGTTATCTGACGCAAGGAATAAGAGCGAAAGTCATTATAATCTGATGGACTGCTCCAGGTTGGATATCATGTGATGATAGTTTAGGAAAACAATATTGTCTTTTTGATGAAAATTTCAGACGTGATATTTTAGAATAGGCTTTGTATTGAAGAAATTGCTAAGCATATGAAAATCTCAACAATGTGCCTGAAATTAGACGAGGCTTTCCAAAGGTAAATAAGCTGAAAAACTAAATAATTTATCTTTGATGTCAAACGTGTTAACATTTGTGCATAGAAAACGTTCGTTTAAATAAATAAAAGCTTGGCGCCGCAATTTTCAAAACGAGCACAAAAGGCAACTCGTCTCTTTCAATCTGCGTTTTTTACGTTGGAAACAACGTAAAAAACGCACATTTGACGACGCTCTTCTATAATTTTTCGTTCTGCACCATGTTTTTTCAGCGAACAATTTTGCTTTCTTTGAAAACAGCCTGCAGTGGGACTATTGAATTGCTGAAAGAACCTTCAGAATTGACAAAAGCAAATAGTATAGAACGCCACGCTATTTCAGCCGTGTTTGTTTTCCTACGGCTACCCTGCTTTAAAAAGCCATAAAGTGCCACCAAGTTTATCGTTCAGTAGAGAGACGGTAGAGAGAGACGCTGATATTGAAATTATGAGACAAAAAATTGTTTGTATCCTTTTTTTAGGAGCAACAAAACTTAAACGGCAAGTTTAGTTTCTCTATAATCTATAATCAACTTAACAGACTCTGAATAAAGACTGAACAGATACGATGTATTATCTTATCTGTTCTTACTATTTGAAACTTTTTTTTTTAATTTCCTTTTTCCACAGACTAAAAATAAAGATGAATATTCTTCAGTATTTGAAACCTTGGTATGATACTGGTGGTTTTACCGAGGTCGTTCTAGGATTCCTTACATCGCTCACTCGTAAAACAGCTATAGGATTCTTATCTCTAGATTCTAGCTATAAAAGGACTTTTGCATTCATGTACCACGGTGAATGGGATGCTGCTACAGGATGACGTCATAACAAGGTTTCAGTATAAATCACACAAAAGAATGGCGGTAGTACAGTACAT
The DNA here is from genome assembly GCA_939531255.2 of Thera britannica. Taxonomy (NCBI): domain Eukaryota; kingdom Metazoa; phylum Arthropoda; class Insecta; order Lepidoptera; family Geometridae; genus Thera; species Thera britannica. The sequence continues at coordinate 14,130,727 of OW618046.2, read as the reverse complement.
AAAAAGGTATAATAAATCGTGTTTTGTATGAGCAAGTGTTCTCATTCATCTTCCCAAGAGCTGAAAGGATTTTGATAGCACGATTCTTTTTGATGCTACTCAAACCACGAAATAAAGAAGTAATGGAACTAGTATGTAGACGACCTTCTCACGCTTCAAATACGCGCAGTACCACGACTTCAAGCCCTCCTTTGTTTAGTCGTGTTTGAAGTCTGTCAGAAGAAACGTAACTAAGAAAAATACAAAAAAATAAAAAAATGCCGTATTGTGCGGTTTTGGAGTGCAAAAACGATAGCCGAACCAAAAATTTAACTAATGGGGGCATATCGTATCACCGGTAAGCAATATTTTATTATTTTATAGCGGTTTTGCTTGGTTTTTTAACATGAAAAACCGTCAAGCAAAAATAGACTGTGAACGATATTTGTTAAGGTCGCGTTTCTAAAAATCTCATCTTCGCTACTCAATTAGAGCTGTACCCCAATAAACTGATGAACGTGTTATCGAATACTTTATTGGTTATGTAAATATGTAGTTACTGTATGGCATTGATTTTTTTTATGCTATAGTGGTGATTTCATTCTGAATGTATTTATAATTCTACTTCTTTATTCTTATTCAATGCCTATGGTGCCTGCCCAGATAGTCAGATAGATAGATTACAGAAATATTTTGAAGAAATTACATAATATCTTCTGGTTTCAGTTTTCCCAAGGCACCAGATATAAAAAATCAATGGATAAATGCAACCGGAAAACAAAATTGGTTTCCTTCAAAATCAAGCACCATTTGCTCAGAGCACTTTAGGGACGAAGATTTTATGATTTTATTTTTGATTGTTAATATTTTTCAAGTATTTACAATAGAATATAATTTTAAACCTTTGATTGTGTAAATAAAGAAAGAAAGATAAGAAAAGCTTTTTATTTCGACCACCACAAATATAACCTGACGCGCTACCGATCGTTACACATCAGTAGGTAGGAGCGCTGGTGAGCAGAGCGCTGGTGGCCTAGTGGTAGCGGCCCCACCTTCCGATCCTAAGGTCGTGGGTTCGAATCCAGTCGTGTACCAATGAGTTTTTCTGCCCAAAAATTTATGTACACTATGCCAGTGCTCTCAAACGGTGAAGGAAAACATCGTGAGGAAACCGGCATATCGTAGAACCTAAAAAGTTCGAAAATATGTGTCAAGTGCACGAAGCCTCTTCGAGGCGCACTTAAAATCCTTTCACCACACTTGGTTCGAAAGAATCAGTGACACGATAAGAAGAAGAAGTAGGTAGGTAATCATCGATGTCGATACATTCGTCTTGCATCCGCATTGGCACATCACTAAGTGAGTGGCTATGTCAAGTAATAGCCATTGTATTATGAATCTTATACCTTGTGGATAAAGACTAACAGAATTGTTTTCTATAACGCCATCTAGCGTCAAGTAGCTTTGTTTTGTTGTCAATCAAGTAACAGCCATTGTATTATCAATCTTATTACAATTAAATAGAGACTAAAAGAAAAAAATACTGAATGAAAGCTGCCATCTGTTGGTAAGTAGAATTTCATTTTAGCACTGTTTATTTTATTAAGTTTAGAACCATGTTACGATAGCTTTAAGGTTTATTATCAATTAAATTATTTTTTTGGTTTTAGGTCCTTTTTAACGTTTTTTTCGACCAATCATAACTTTTATTTCCATGTGTGTTTGTTTTTACGTGTATGAGTTTGGCGACACTGGTTCTCTTAGTAATAAGTCATCATGCTCCCTCTATTTTGCGTAAGCAAAAGCGTGTTTGGTGCTCTGTGACTCAAACCTCCCGAAGTAGTATTACACCCGTATAGATATGCCGGTAGTGTATTTTTATTTGTGTATATGTTACGGCTAATACCCGAAGTGCGGCTACACCTAATTTTAGCCGGTTAGAACTAGGTGTAGGGCTCCTCGCGAGTGTTCTGGCTGAGCCATTGTAGATTCAAACTCGGGGCACCCCGACTTAAGTCACATAAGTAACAGTAGGTTGTTAGGTTTTTTTTTTTACCTACTTAATTTCAAGAATAGTGCAAGGCACTACCCGAAAACAATCGGCTCGTACTAGGTTTAACCAAGAGTAAGTGGCTACACTTAATTCTAACCGACTAAAACTTCGGGTATTAGCCGTAACATATATATATTATAGAAGATGGACAGATAGATTTGTCTAAGCACCTCACTTTTAGCAGACATTTTTAGACAAAATATCGTAACTCATAAAATTACCACTAAAAGCATGAAACAATCTCAAGTTCTAGGTACCTACTTACTTTCAACTTTGTGCAATGGACCGCGAAAAATTGTGAAAGTGCTCGTTATTTCGTCAATTTTGTCGAAGTTTTTAATGGTTTTCGAGTCGCCACTCACCAGCTCCGGTAGCCGTGATCGTCTAGTGGTTAGGACCCTACGTTGTGGCCGTAGTAACCCAGGTTCGAATCCTGGTCACGGCAGTGAAAACTGTCGCGGCGGAGCTTACTTTTTAACACCTAAAAGTTTTTGTTTGTAACTTACCAGTTTTTTGTACTGACTAATATAACTGTGTTATAATTAAACGTACCTATTTTATTTCTGTTTTTTTTTCAACTGGGTCTACAAAAGCTGAAGTCCTGACCCAGCGAGAAGGCGCCGCGGCAGACCGAAACGGAGATGGTGAGACGAGCTTGATGGTTTTCTGACGGACTGGACAAGCGTAGCCAAAAATCGCGTGTCTGGACGTAATGGGGCCTTTGCACCTTGGGACCTGGAGGGCACATAATAATAATAAGGTCTACACAAAATACTGATAGTAGAGCAGTGTAATCTTAGTAATTTCCTATCTCATTCAGCTCCAATCATCTAAATGCGAGCGAAATGGATAGCCTAATTAGACCATTAGAAAATAAATAGCAGAGCTCAGTGTTTCAACATTGGTTATTCACTCTGAGCACAGAGAAAATTAAATAAATCCCATTCATTATGTCTGCCTCCTCACTCCTCAGACTTCAGTTATTCTATTCCAGTTAGTCCTTTGCTATTTGCTATTTGATTTTGGGTTCGATCCTCACTTGCTGTTAGATTTAGACAATGTCCAACAGCGATGCCTGAGGGTAATAAACTGGCTTTCATTCAAACGCAATAATGACGAAGCTTCGTTTACACGTAATTCGCATTTAACTTGTGCAAGTAAAACTTACGTGATTTTTTTATTTGTTACACAACTTTGTACGAAGTGATGTTATACAATTTTGATGAAAATCAACACAACAACTAAGAAATAACATAATAAATTCCTAAAATTAGAACTTCGGACCCTAAAAGCTTTTTAGGAATACAGAATAAATACCAAAAATGTAGAGTGTACGTCAATAAAAACGTACCTATCACTACTTTTTGTAGTAATAGAGCTCTTTGTGGAGGACTTGTCCGGGGAAGTACTACCACCATGCACACCCGGTAAAAAAACAGGCTCGTGAGGCTGTGTGCCTCAAGTTGATGGACGCAGGGCAGTACATTAGGGTTCGTTCCTTGACGTGCGTGACCTTTGTTTTTTATAGTCGATGGTTACTTTCGTTCCGTCAGCTAGTGGTATAAAAATAACTATTATAAATTACTAGACAACCACTTCCATTTGACAGCTGTCATCGAGAGGCATGCAAGTAACTCGCTTCACTGCTGCCTCCTCATAAACGCACAGTAATTGCGTACTTAATTACAATACCACCACTCCGAAGAAAAGACTGGTCCACTTCTTTCATAACACTGTTAATACGGCTAAGTAGAGTATACCTTTCCTTTTAGCACTTACTCTTTCAAACGGGGCTTTTTTCAAGGGTAGAATAAACTTCTCGTAGAAAGGTAAACGTTTTGTGTTCGCTTATTTCGTCAGTTGAGTCAGCGCTCCGATAGCCGTGATCGTCTAGTGGTTAGGACCCTACGTTGTGGCCGTAGTAACCCAGGTTCGAATCCTGGTCACGGCAGTGAAAACTGTCGCGGCGGAGTATACTTTTTGTTGGAATAACAAAGCAGTTTCAAAGGCTTCTTAGGAAATTAATTAAAAAAGAGCAAACAATGTAAGGTAGGGTGCTTGTTGGTAGGTTTTCTGTAAAGTTTATTTCCTTGGGAGTTTTCAAGAAACATTGTGAAATCGTTTCCTTATTACTTCAACGAGAAACAAAACTCTCAAAAATCCCAAGTACATTTTCTGTAAAACATAAACATTAATGAAACTTGGAAAAACGAAAACATAATATTTTTTTAATAACATTCCTTATCCATTAAACCAGAAGTCATATTTAGTTTTTATAAGTTTTTTTAAATAATTTACTCAAAGAAATTTACAATGAATACAATTATTTACAAAACACACAAGAAACAGCTGAGCTAACTGCCGACCGTTACAAACTATCTACAGATGGCTCACCTGATCCAAATCAGTGCTAGACGGAAGCGTCCCCAAGTATTTGTTTGGTTTCACTATTTATAAACAAAACTACCAAGGGCCATAAACATCTACGGCCAACAGTTCTAAAATTAAAACTTTTTTCAAATCAAGCTACTTTTTCTTTTTCCGGAAACTGTATCCTCAACCCAGGTAGTTTATTTACTTTGCGAGTACAGATTGTAAAACCCAAGTTTAATTCTCTAATTTGTCCTACCTCCACTAATGGCCAAACTTCATCCATTTACGCAAGTGCTTGAACTCCAATCTAAACTTACAAACGAAGCACTAGTTCAATTGGAACTGACGTTGCCATGAAGGCGGTGACCGTTAAATTATTTTGCTAAAGTGGTTTAGCAAGAATCATAAAGATCACTTGAATTAGTCGTTTTATACAATATAATAATCTCCCGATGAACTTGCATTAAACTCAATGCAAGTTCGAGTTTCCCATACATATGTCGTGTTTGTTATCGGAAGATTATTTCGAGTAATTTTTTTTACATTTAACCGCTATCAGTCACGTGCAATCTTATATTGTGCGCTCATGGGTGAAATTTGAAATGACTTGAACTTCAAATTGACTGTCAGATAAATGCTAGGATAAATAAGTGAACCCAGAAGGCAATTGAAAATTGACCTATAATGGCACCATCGGTCGTCCAAACCAATGGTGGCCTTACCTTTAATAATATAACTAGCATCATTGTTAATATTTTTACATGATCACAATCCTTTGTTTTTACAATAATTTATAAACTTTTTTATGTTTAAAAATATAATAATAATATTTTTTTTATAATAATTTGGATAATGTACAATTTTTTGTGAACAATTGACTTGTAACTTGAGTTATAAATAAACTATTTGTATTTGTATTTGTACCTACTGGGCATTCCTCTTTTTATTATAGGTTATGTTAGAGTTATTGAACGATATGTGATATTTGTGCAGAAGGCAAAAATGGAAAGACCAGAGAGTTAATTCTTACAAAAAAAGATTAAAGTTAGATCGATGGACGTTATACAGCCGATTTATAACGGCCATCGTTTCTTAGGACACCAAGGTCTACACTGGGTTGTGCAACGTCTGTTGCGAATAACGTGCATTAGAAACCCGGCCCAAGTTGAACCTATTGCATAATAAATAAATAATAGTCTAGGCGACTGATCGAGGCGACGCGTGACCCAAGAGCTGGTGGGTATCTGGCGCAGCGTATAAGCATTGCTATTCAGCGTGGCAATGCCACCAGCGTCTTGGGGACGCTTCCGTCTGGCACTGATTTGGATCAGTTGAGCTATCTCTAGATCGTTTGTAACGATCTGCAGATAGCTCAACTGTTTCTTGTGTATTTTGTACATTTTGTAAATATTTGCTTAATTGTAAGTTTCTTTGTGCAAATAAATTTATTAAATAGTATTGTAGTAAGCTCTTTGTGAATGGCACATCTGGGGAAGAACTACCAGCATGTCTTTTTCTGCCGTGAAGCAGTATTTCTGTTTTTAGGTTTGAAGAGTGTGGGTGCCGGTGAAATTACTGACACGTGAGGCTGAACATCTGTACGCCTCAAGTTGATGGACGCAGCAGTGCATCGTAGGGCGTTCCTGAAGTGCGTGACCTACGAGACAATGCTTTGTTATAGGCGATGGTTACCCTTTAATATCAGGTGGACCATAATGCGCGTTTGTTCCATCAGTTAGTTGCATAAAAAATATTAATGAAACCAGATTAAACAACCTAGAGAGACTGTTGAGACTCTGGGTTCGTGGGGAACCGAGGCCTCGCGGGTCTTCAAAATTTTGTCTAGGCGACTGATCGAGGCGACGCGTGACCCAAGAGCTGGTGGGTATCTGGCGCAGCGTATAAGCATTGCTATTCAGCGTGGCAATGCCGCCAGCGTCTTGGGGACGCTTCCGTCTGGCACTGATTTGGATCAGTTGAGCTATCTCTAGATCGTTTGTAACGATCTGCAGATAGCTCAACTGTTTCTTGTGTATTTTGTACATTTTGTAAATATTTTTAAAATAAATAAATAAATATAATTTGAAGAAAAAAAAAAAAAACAAACAACCTAGTCTTTATTTAGACATCGCCTTAAATATTTTGATACTCCAGATGCTTCAAAAAGTGTAGGAAGACGGCTAGTCAGTGGTAGGTATATTTATTTTAGAGTCCATACCTAATAGGTACTGGTTAAACTAAGAAGCTAGTAACCCTTATGTTGGTAACCCTTACATTTTTTTGGTATAATATGGGTTATTCCTTAATAGGCTTGATCTTCTTCTTCTTTTAAATTAAGACTCCAATATTTAATTTCAACGAATTTTCTTGTAAATGTCAAGGGAAGTGGGTGGTTTCTTTTAAAGTTATTATTCAAGTCAGTCAAATAAATTAAAACGGGTGCCATTTTTTATAGGTGAACTTCGTATAGATGCTGGGTTTTATAAAGGGTTTTCTCGCGGTGTTTTCTTTCACCGTTTCAGAGCACTAGCATTGTGTGCATAAATTTTACCAACTGAGCCGTTTTCATTGGTAGTAATAAAGAGCACGCGTCTCCGCTATTCAGACTAGTAGGCCTACCACAAGCTCTGTCTGGCTCTGTCTTTGGCTCTGGTTTTGATTCTGTGTGAGTGATCACCAGTGTATTATACTGCGTGTGTGACGTTTTGACTTAGAATTTTCTTAACAACACAGACTCCAACCCAGAGCCAGATAGAGCTTGTTGTAGGCCTATAGGCTATCTACAAGTTCAATATAGTAAGATAACCTTTCATTATATTGATGTGACTTCATCATTAAGTCATGTCGAAATTATCGTGGCTTGTGTTGTGTGTGCTAATTCTACAGTCTGAATCTTGTAAGTAAAGTTTAACTTTTAAAAAAGTTACTTATAAAAATATGTCAAAAGATAAACAGTGCTTATACTATTGCCATCTCTTACCACTGGGTAATGTCAAACAGTGACAGGGCTAACTTTAAGCAATGATTAAATTTAAGTTGAGTTTATAAGTATGGCTGTAAGTGTTGTGAACTTACAAAAACATTTTTAGTCACGTGTAAAAGCAAAAAGTAAATTAGTGGTATTATAATAAAGATAATTCAATTAAATAAAGTTTTATGTTTAATTTCCTAATCTTTGCTACATGCAATAAATAGAGTTTGTGTTATTACTTGGTAGAATACGGAGATTGGACTCTATATAGCATTAGGTGGGATTTAAAAAAAAACAGGACAAGACGGGATTGAGAAAAAAAAACATGGATACAAGATGGTTGATTTAGTTTGCATAATAATAAATAAAATAGGCTGAAAATGTTATACTTCTAATTATTCAGTTCACGTTAAGTTTTCACGTAGAACTGGCAAACTAAACTCATCTAGCTCTAAGACATTTTAAAACGATCATTGTGATTCAAGAGAACTGTGAATTTAGTAAAGGTTTTTCCAGAAAATACTCGCTAGCGAAAAATAAGCATATTGAATATCTTATTTACCTACATGATTATACGAGTATACTGTTAGTTAATGCATTTTTTTGATAAATTTTATTTATATTCTCATCGAACTTATTCCTCAGTTTTTTTTTTTTTTTTATATTTTATTTAAAGGGCTTTGTCGCAATGCGACCACACTGCCCTATAATAACACAACAAATAAAACTTAACTTAATCTAAATTTATACAAACTTATTATTGTCTAGCTAAACCAATTTCTGCTAATTTATATAACATCTTGGCTTGATCCGACAAGGGACAAGCCAAGATGCTATTTATCATACCAACATTCATACATCTTCTTCCAAAACAACCTAATCTAAATCTATCATTTCGAACACACTCCAGCAAAACATGTTGTACATCTTCCAATGTACCACATTCGGTACAATTCGGAGATGGGACTTTTTTCATTAGAAAAGCAAACTTGTTTGCCGGGATGTGTCCAGAACGTAATCGTAACGCCAACTTTAGCCAATTTCTGTTTAGCGATATATTATCTATCCACGGATAAATTCCTCAGTTCAAATATTTAAAAAACAGCTCCCTTCAATATTTTTTTGTACACTACCGGAAGAAAATATTACCCTCATTATGATTTATATGAAATATGAATTGGAGGTGATATTTTCTTTAGCAATAAGTTTCTGAAAAAAAGGAAAACATACGTGCACGTATATAGCAGATCTGGATTATCTATATACGATATACGGCATTATCCAGGGAGAAAATAGGGGACTACGTTTGTATGGAGAGTCGCCTGTGTGATTCCCTCTTAAGACTGTCAAAATTACGCATAGGTTACAGGCATACGAAACGTTGTTTTAATTTAATCATTGCTTAAAGCTTGCCCTATCAGTTTTTGTTATGAACCCAGTGGTAGGAGATGGCAATAGTTTAAGCACTGTTTATCTTTTGACATATTTTTATAAGTAAGGCCAAGAGTTTGCCAATGTCGCAAATTTTGTTAGTGCAATAAAGAATGCATCTATTTTATCTATGAACTCTTTATTTCTCTGAAGAAACTTACTTAAAAACACTTTAAAACTTATATTATCACAGTAGATCCGAGCAAGTGTCAGCAGACGCCCCAAGAGAAGCACTGTCTCATAGAATACAGCGTCCGGTACCGATGGCCTCATAGGATAAGGTGAGTGAGATATCACTCGTTTGGTTTAGCCATAAGGTATTCTTCTTTTTATAAACAACTTGACTTACTTACTTGACTATTAAGGTGCTGATAAACTTGAGCATTCACTTGTAATGAGCATTTGTACGAATGTTACATCACAGAAAAATACGAGACCATTTTAGCGAGCATTTTATCTAGCGTTCGGGCGAGCATTCTAACAAGCATTGGTTCGAGCTTTTTGCCGAGCCAAGCTTCGGTCATCGTTCCGTGTAGCACACGCAAGCGTCAAGTCTGACATCTTCATGAAGAATATTTTTTTTCATTGCTCATACTCTGAAAGTAGGTCTGAAGTTGCCTGTGGGGCCTAATTGAAAGTAATACTTTCAGCCCTAGGGAGAATCGCTTTCTACTGACAGCTGTCAAATTATAAAAAAAAACAAGTTCTATTTTATTCAACCATGTTCCAACTTTCTAAACTGCAAGGAGGTTGAACCAAATTCCAACTTTTTATTCAGCAAGTAGGTTGGAAACCCATTACAACGGTAAGAAGTTTAAAAACTAATTAGAGCGCAATGTAAAATTTAAATAACATAAAGATTAAATAAATAATATATCTTCTAAATTACTTGATTAATATATAACTTCAACTATTTATTTAAAATAACATAGATTTGAGCAAACAATTTACCATTTTTTAAATTATGAAAATGAAAATAATGGTTGAATAATGCTGGCGAGCCGTAGCCGAAGGCCCGCCAGAGAAAAAGAAAAAAAAAACCGGGAAGGCGGCAATTCAATCTTCATTTTCACAAATTTTTCATTCATGTTTTTATTTTTACTTTCCTTGTATTCGTAATGAAAAGCACAGTGTTTACCTCGGGTGAAAGTCTTTTAAGTCCCTCAAGCTCCATTGGCGCCCTCGCTAACGCTCTGGCGCCAAACCCGTCTCGGGACTCAAAAAACGTGACTTTCAACACTTGGGTAACAATGTACTATTACTAGAGCGTTCACTAGAATGCTCATGAAAATGTTCATAGCAATGTTTGGCTCTATGCTTGGCTCGACTCGTTGTTCAGTTCGACAAATGTAAAAACGGCGAATGCTCGATGTTCTGTTACAAGTGAATGCACCTTTAAACAAGTGTTTAATCGCATTAAACGGCTATGCAGTTCATTAGAGGGCGGATTTTACTAGTTGGCTGCGACAAGCTTATTGAAGTTTGCCAATCGAGTAGTAAAGAACTAAGAAACTCCTAAAATAATATTGAGCGTATGAAACTTTGCTTGAGAGTTTTACCCCCGAATACTGAAACGCAACTCAGATTTAAGCACGTCTCAAGCGACGAATATTTGACAGTTTTCAATGAAAATCTGTCAAAATATTCGTCGCTTGAGACGTGCTTAAATCTGAGTTGCGTTTCAGTATTCGGGGGTTTATGTCACATAAACTTTGTGTTAATTAACTTAGGAAAGTTTAAATTTCTTGTAGTAATATAAAAGTAATAAACTTAGGTAGGTACTGTAGGTTTTATGTCTTGTACTTTAAAACTGACACACCTCGACAGCCTTCACAGCTTAGTTGGCAGTAGCGTTGCCTTGGGCGTGGGTTCGATCCCCACCGAGAACTAATATTTGTGTGCTGAACACAAATGTTTTTTCTCTGTCTGCGTGTTATATAAAATAAAATAAAAAAAATATTATTAGTTTAGGGCTAGACATTCATAATCATAATTCATTAATTGTGAAAATGTGTTGATATGTACATATTAAATTTAAATTAATAATTTGACACACCTATATAACTTTCTTAATCTTTACATTCCTAAATGATTTTCATTTTAATTTTAGGCTCGATCTGTATCGATCTGTGTAAACTTTATCTGGTGCAATAAATTAATAATGCTATACCGCAGGTACGTCTATAACTGGTACACAAGGAGTTGCTTCGAGATCCGATGGGCGAGCTACTGTCCCGCAGTGCCGGCGCCTACTCTCACCAACAACTTTCCTAGCGAGAAGTATTGCTTAGACGAGTGTGGAGGATGGGCCTAGTCTAAACTGTCAAAATTTCCTCCGTAAATAGTAACCCCCTCATTCATAATGCTGGACCTTAGACCTAAGCGCTGGACACTTTTTAGCAGCTCGCTTAAAATCTTCTGTCACTGTCACTTTAAGTCAACTTTAAAGATAGCAACAGAGTAATGTAGATGCTGACTCTGGAAATAAAAGGCACTACAAATAATATAGAATAATAATATAGGTCTTTAGTACTTGTAACAAATAGCTGTACTTCATGTCTTTTTTGTTTGTTTGAAAATAAACGTTATTATTATTATAGTAACAGGTATACTTATAATGGTCCTATAGCAGTCATTAAAAACAACTGTAAAGGTCGGCGCACACCTAGGCCGCTGGCGTCGGCGATCAGTGAAACGCTGTCATATTTGACAGCGACATTTAACAGCGTTTCACTGATCACTACCGCCAGCAAACTAGGTGTGCGCAGGCCTTAAGAAAACAATAAAATTGATGTAATGTATTTATTAGCTATGTATTTTTTCAATGTACTGTGAGCTTCCATTGATGCTACAAACGTAGTAAGTAGTGGTAGACCCAGCTGCTATTTTGTGAAGTCCTTGTCGGGGAAGTACCACTGTGTACCATTGTACACTGTACTACTTGTTTGTTCCAGTTAGCTAAATAAAAAAAGATTCACCTAAATCCATTATTTATATATTTTTTTCTTGTAGATAATTAAGAAATAGCGCATACCTACTTCGGAGCTGGGCGCGACTAATGGCCGAACTACTGTGTTAGATGGTAGAGCACGTAAATTCAGAGAATATTACAATAATAAATATCGTAATATAGGCAATTTATATTTAACTAGCTGTTGCCCGCGACTTCGTCCGCGTGGATATTTGAGTTTGTTTTTTTTATTTTGACATGACCAACTGTAGTTACCATAGTTTTGAGCTTGTACTTTAGAGTGTATTTGAATTTGAAGGCAAGTGCTGTTGTTTTATTTTTCAGCAGTGTTTAGTTTAACTATGATAGATGTTTCCCGCGATTTTGTCTTAGTGGTTATCATCGGTTTTTTTGTAAACCTTTGTGTGTATTTGAACCTGGTGACAGATGCTGCGGTAGCTGAAATTTTTTTAATGTTTTTTTTTGCGTATTTTGTAAAGCTCTTTTTCGTGATTTTGTTTAAGTGGCTAATTTGGCTAATTTGTTGGTGTATAATCGAATCTGGTTTTTTAATTGGCATGACCAACTGCTATTTACCATAGTTTTGAGCTTGTACTTTAGGGTGTATTTGAATTTGAATGCTATTGTACCTGATTTTTTTCAGCGGTGCTTAGCTTCGGTATGATAGGTGTTTTCCGCGATTTTGTCTTAGTGGTAATCATCGGTTTTTTTGTAAACCTTTGTGTGTATTCAAACCTGGTGACAGATGCTGCGGTAGCTAAAATTTTTTTAATATTTTTTTTTGCGTATTTCGTAAAACTCTTTTTCGTGATTTTATTTTAGTGGGTAATTTGGTCTATCGTATTCGTTGTTTGTTTCTTTGGTATCGTAATCGAATCTGGTTTTTTTAGTTTGACATGATCAAATGCTAGTTACCATATTTTTGAGCTTGTACTTTAGAGTGTATTTGAATTTGAAGGCGAGTGCTGTTTTTTTCAGCGGTGTTTAGTTTAAGTATGATAGATGATTCCCGCAATTTTGTCTTAGTGGTTATCATCGGTTGTTTTGAAATTTGTTTGTGTATTTAAAGCTGGTGACAGATGCTGCGGTAGCTGGAATTTTTTTAATGTTTTTTTTTTGCGTATTTTGTGAAGCTATTTTTTGTGATTTTATGTTATATTAGTGGCTAATTTGGAGTTTCATATGCGTGTTGGTGTATAATCGAATCAGATTTTTTTTAATTTGACCCGACCAGCTGGTAACTATAGTTTTGAGCATGTACTTTAGCCGTTTTTTGAAGCGGTGTTTAATTTCGGTATGATAGGTGTTTTCCGCGATTTTGTCTTAGTGGTTATGGTGGGTTTTAGCTGTTACCCGCGACTTCGTCCGCGTGGTAAAGTCATAGTTTGAGTTCGTTTAAAAGAAACTATTTTATGGTGGAAGGCGGACAACTACTGATATGTTTTCACTGGTTTTTGCGTATTTTTTGAGAGTTCTTTTTCGTGAATTTGTCTTAGTGGCTAAGTCGGGTATTTGTTTGCGTTGGTTTTACATGACCAAGTTCTGGTTACCTTAGTTTTGAGTTTGCATTCAATACTATATAAAGTGTGTTCGAAAGATGGTAAATGCTGTAGTAGCCGATTTTTTTCAGCTGTGTTTAGTTTTGGTATGATAGGTGCCTCCCGCGATTTGGTCTTAGTGGTTATCATGGGGTTTTTTGTAAACCTTTGTGTGTATTCAAACCTGGTGACAGATGCTGCGGTAGCTGATTTTTTTTTAAAGTTTTTTGCGTGCGTATTTTGTAAAGCTTTGTTTCGTGATTTTGTTTTAGTGGGTAATTTGGGCTTTAAAGAGAGAGAAGTTTATTATAAAAGCAAGAACATTGGCTTTAGTAATCGTTGGTGTATAATTGAATCTGGTTTTTTTAGTTTGACATGATCAAATGCTAATTACCATATTTTTGAGCTTGTACTTTAGAGTGTATTTGAAGTTGAAGGCGAGTGCTGTTGTAGCCGATCTTTTTCAGCGGTGCTTAGTTTAAGTATGATAGATGATTCCCGCAATTTTGTCTTAGTGGTGTAGCGTTACCATTGTACACATAGCTAGCTACATGCATATTGTTTATGTTTTAAAGCTTATAAATACGTGACCGCGCGACAAATTCGTCACTCTACCGTAAGACAGTCTATCGGAACACTCTTTTCGTAACACTCGCTTCTAGTGCGGTCACGCTAACTAACTGTAATAATTTTATGTTTAATTAAAAGAACACATTCAAAAATATATCTTATTATTTAGCAAACATCTTCCACACTAAATAATCGGAGATCAAAAAGCTAAATTGGTGACCCCGACGTGAACATTTTTTCTGGTTTAAATTCACGTATTATGTGATAACCAGTAAAAGTGTCCTAATTAAACGTGAAAGTGCAAGTGACTATTTTAAATTAAATTCAGTGGTTTGTGCCAAGTAGTAGTTTTACAATGACTACCACCTCCGATCACACCGAGCTTAACATGGAGCCTGGACCGGAGGGCGTGGCGTACGCAGCGCAGGCGCAGCCATCCACCGACAGCCTCATCACTGCTGTCACCATCAGCTCCAGGATATCCATCTTCTGGACCAACCAGCCGCGACTCTGGTTCCACCAATTCGATGCCATAGTCGCGCCACAGAAAGCAGGTGACTTGCACAAGTTTCAGTTAGTTATAGCTAAGCTGGGTAGGGACGAGCTAGCGCAAGTAAGCGACATTTTAGAGAACCCACCCACAGAACATAAGTATGACTGTATAAAGGCCCGCCTCATATCAGCTTACGAAGAGTCGGAGACCAAGCAGCTCCAAAATCTGCTCACGGAAATCGAACTCGGCGACCAAAAACCGTCGCAACTACTGCGGCGAATGCGCGAGTTAGGTCGCAATAAAGTACCAGAATCTACTCTCAAAATATTATGGGTGAACAGACTACCACAAAGTGTACGGCCCGTAATCACTGCATGCGACACGGTTGACCTTGAGCAGGCGGCCAATATTGCCGATAAAATTATAGAAACTATGAGACCTGCGGATGTGTTCCAACTCCAAACACCATCATCATCATCATCGACGTCTGTAACAGAGCAGCTAAAAAAATTAACGCTCGAATTAACCGCTTTGAAAAATAAATTCAACCAAATAGATAATGAGCGGCGAGAAGGCGGTCGATTAAAGGAGAATAATACTCGTAACACCAGCAGATCACATTCACATGGTAGAGGTAATTTCATCAAATATCAGAATCAAACTGCTGTTCCTGGTGACAGCGACTTCAAGTGCTACTACCATTTCATATATGAAGATAAAGCCACCAAATGTGGTCACGACCAATGTTGCAAGAAAAGGTCGTTAAACTAGAACAGGCTACTAATGCGGCGAGTTTAGTTGCCGATCACACATATCGCCTCAGTGTTACGGATTATAAGTACGGCTACCGTTTTTTAATTGATACCGGTGCCGACGTATCTGTACTTGCGTGCAAAAAACGCCCAAAACAACAACCAGACGACTATACACTATATGCTGCGAATGGAACGTCAATATCAACATATGGAGTGAAAACTTTAACTCTAGATCTTGGCCTCCGGCGCCCAATGCGTTGGACATTCATTCTAGCAGACGTACAACGGTCAATCATCG
Organism: Thera britannica; assembly: GCA_939531255.2. NCBI lineage: Eukaryota > Metazoa > Arthropoda > Insecta > Lepidoptera > Geometridae > Thera > Thera britannica. The sequence continues at coordinate 14,115,295 of OW618046.2, read as the reverse complement.
GAGCAGATTTCCTAGCCAAAAATCAACTGTTAGTTGACCTACACGGCAGAAAACTAATAGATAAGCTGACCAACATTTCCAAGAATATACAAGCTATTTCGGATAATTTCCCTACCATAAAAGTCGTCAATACCACAGATAAATACCATACACTACTGTTGCGGTATCCCGATATAACTAAACTAGAATCATTCAAATCGATTCCCAAACACAATGTGCAACACTATATTTGCACAAAGGGCGCACCTGTATATGAGAAAGCGCGACCCTTAAATCCAGCCAAATATAAAGCAGTAAAACAGGAATTTGAACGAATGATGGAGTTGGGTATATGTAGACCATCTACTAGCCCGTGGGCGAATGCACTACATGTCGTCAATAAAAAAAACGGAGAATTACGTCCGTGTGGCGATTATCGTCGATTAAATGCAATAACAGAACCCGATAGATATCCAATACCAAGATTAATGGATTTCACATACATTTTAAGGGATAAAACAATTATGTCTAAAATTGACATACGACGCGCATACCACCACATACCCATCGCACCGGAGGACATTCCTAAATCAGCAGTAATAACCCCCTTCGGATTATTTGAATTCTTAAAAATGAATTATGGTTTACGCAATGGGGCGCAAAGCTTTCAACGCTTCATAAACAACGTCATGAAAGATACAAGAAATACTTTCTGCTATTTAGACGATATATTAGTCGCTTCCGAAAACGAGGAAACGCATTTAAAAGATCTTGATGAAATATTCAAACGACTAAATAAATTCGGCATAACAATAAACAGCGGAAAATGTGAGTTTGGCAAAAAGGAACTACTATTCCTCGGCTACCACGTCAGCTGCAATGGCATCAAACCGAACCAAGAAAAGGTAAATGCCATAACAGACTATTCGCAACCCGAAACTATCCAGGAACTAAGACGATTTCTTGGACTCATCAACTTTTACAGAAGCAGTATTCCTAAAGCAGCCGAAGTACAATCTGTGTTAGAAAAATACTTACACAATTCTAAGAAGAACGATAAAACTAAAATCGTGTGGACACCAGAAGCCACAGACGCATTCAAAAAATGTAAACAATTAGTAAGCGAAGCGGTACTACTAGCCCATCCAGATTCAACAGCAAGTTTAGTGCTAATGACTGATGCTTCAGACAGCTGCATGGGAGCCGCACTACACCAATCAATCAACGGCGAATTTCAACCACTAGGTTTTTATTCAAAAAAACTCTCTACTGCTCAAACTAAATACAGTACCTACGACAGAGAACTTTTAGCGATCTTCATGGGTATTAAGCATTTTCGTTATATCATAGAAGGACGAAATGTTACAGTAGTGACCGACCATAAACCTCTTACTTTCGCCCTAACAAAAAAAGAGTCGAAATCCGATTCACCAAGACGCTTACGTCAACTTGATTTTATCGCGCAATTTTGTAATGAAATAAAGTACATAAAAGGAGAAATGAATGCTGCCGCGGATTTCTTATCAAGAATAGAGGAAATCCATTTACCTGATATCTTCGATTATGAGCTGCTGTACCAGAGCCAGATCGAAGATGCAGAGTTACAGGAGTTAAGAAATAAAAATAATTTACAATTTAAATCGATTATCATGCCATACTCGGAACGAGAACTAATATTTGAAATATCAACATCGCAAGCTCGTTTATACCTACCTACAACATTCCGAGAACAAGCTCTCTTATGTACTCATGGACTAAGCCATGCAGGAGTAACTGCAACAAGGCGCCTTATTACACAACGTTATTTTTGGCCCGGCATGAACCACGATGTCGCTAAATTTGTACAAAAATGCATAAAGTGTCAAAAATGTAAAGTCCAAAGACACACAATTACACCACTTGGAGAGTTTGAAAATTCAAATCGATTTACTCATGTTCATATTGATATTATCGGACCATTGATACCCTCAGAAGACTTCACATATTGCCTCACCATCATAGATCGTTTCACTAAATGGCCTGAAGTCATACCCATTAAGGATATCACAGCCGAAACAATAGCAAATAAATTTGTAGAGCATTGGATTTCAAGATTTGGCTGTCCAGTAAAAATAACAACTGATCAAGGTAGACAGTTCGAATCTCAACTTTTTACACAATTAACAAGAAGACTAGGCATAGAAAAAATCCACACTACAGCATATAACCCTAAAGCAAATGGACAAGTAGAGCGCATGCATCGCACACTTAAAGCATCCATCATGTCACGCTGCGACAACTCTAATCAATGGGTGAGAGAGCTACCTATGGTACTTTTAGGTCTTAGATCAACTATAAAAGAGGACATAGGATTTAGCCCAGCGCAAATGACTTTTGGAATGCCTATCCGTCTACCAGGAGATTTTTTCGTACCATCAGAAGCACATATTAATGATGCTGAGTGTACACGTAATTTAATGGAAACATTGGCTACAATACAATCAAGTGCAAGAAAGCAATCGGATCATAGAAAAACTTTTATACATAAGGATCTCACAACTACGGACTACGTCTTTATTAGAAGAGAAGTGAAAAAATCACTAAATCCACCGTATGAGGGACCCTTTAAAGTAATAGAACGGAACCCTAAATTCTATACAGTTCAAATAGGTTCTCGAAAGGTCGTTATTTCGCTAGATAGGCTCAAACCAGCTTACGCTATTAACTACACACCTAGCAACGCGACCCCAGAAACAATAGTTTCTCAGAGTCCGACACTTGTTGAAACAACAATGCCACTAAGTAACCCAAATAAAACACCTCGGCTACCTGATGAAATGGGTCCGCCGAAATCTGATGTGACAACAACAGCTCCAGTCATAACGAGATCCGGTCGAACAGTTAAAAAGACTGTACGATTTGATATTTGACTCTAGCTTAACAAGTGCTCATTATTACCAACAGCGAACAATATCGCGGTTATAAACAAAGATCATTCAGGACTACTCATTCACGCACAAAGGGACTGGCCTATTTACAGCTACTCTACACTTCAACAGTCGGCATCTTGCGCCGCGTAGCGCACTCAGCAAAGGTGCCATGTAACCACTTGACATCGGCGGCGGTCCAACAAAAGTGTTCAAGTATAGTATAAACAGTGATTAACAATAACAAAAGTGCAGTGCGCGTTTAAGTATCTTTGTTCTAAAAAGATACCTTTTGTTTATCAAAACATTAGCCACAGTGTACGCTATAATTACCATGAACTCTATATCACTTTAAGTATTAATATTATTAGTAGGAATCTTTTTATGAGATATTTTTTTTAATGTTAAATTACAATTATGTTAGTTTGTATTTGTAACAAGTTTACAAACTTTAAATTTTTATTTTATATACCTACTTTTAAAATTATCTTATAATTTTTTTTTTATGTGGGATGTAGATGTAGCGTTACCATTGTACACATAGCTAGCTACATGCATATTGTTTATGTTTTAAAGCTTATAAATACGTGACCGCGCGACAAATTCGTCACTCTACCGTAAGACAGTCTATCGGAACACTCTTTTCGTAACACTCGCTTCTAGTGCGGTCACGCTAACTAACTGTAATAATTTTATGTTTAATTAAAAGAACACATTCAAAAATATATCTTATTATTTAGCAAACATCTTCCACACTAAATAATCGGAGATCAAAAAGCTAAAGTGGTTATCATTGGTTTTTTTGTCAACCTTTGTGTGTATTCAAACCTGGTGACAGGTGCTGCGGTAGCTGAATTTTTTTTAATGTTTTTTTTTTGCGTATTTTGTGAAGCTATTTTTTGTGATTTTATGTTATATTAGTGGTTAATTTTGGGTTTCGTATGCTTGTTGGTGTATAATCGAATCAGATATTTTTAATTTGACACGCTCAGCTGGTTACCATAGTTTTGAGCATGTACTTTAGCCGTTTTTTGAAGCGGTGTTTAATTTCGTCATGATAGGTGTTTTCCGCGATTTTGTCTTAGTGGTTATGGTGAGTTTTATATAAACTTTTGTGTGTATTCAAATTTGGTGACAGATGCTGCGGCAGCAGATTTTTTTTTACTGTTTTGTTGCGTATTTTGTAAAGCAATTTTTTGTGAATTTTCTTCAAACCTTTTTCCCCTTTTTCTTCTTTTAGGGAAAGAATTTTCCTATTTTCTTTCTTAGTGCATTTTTGCCCTATAAGAATAACACATCTTCCAAGTTTCATGCTTCTAGGACTAATGGTTTAGGCTGTACGTTGATTTTTCTTTAAACCTTTTTTCCCCTTTTTCTCCTCTTCGGAAAAGAATTTTCCAATTTCCTTTCTTAATGCACCTCTACGTTATAAGAGGAACATACCCTCCAAGTTTCATGCTTCTAGGACTAACGGTCTAGGCTGTGCGTTGATTGTCAGTCAGTCAGTCAGTAACGAAAGAGTTTTATATACTTAGAAGAAGAAGAAGAAGAAGAAGATCAGTGGCTAATTTGGGGTTTCGTGTGCGTGTTAATGTATAATCGAATCAGATATTTTTGATTTGACATGACCAACTGCTGGTTACCATAGTTTTGAGCATGTACTTCAGAGTAGGTTGTGAAGGCGAGTGTTGTTGTGGCCGTTTTATTAAACGGTGTTTAGTTTCGGTATGGTAGGTGTTTTCCGCGATTTTGTCTTAGTGGTTGTCGTGGGTTTTATATAAACTTTTGTGTGTATTCAAAATCGATGACAGGTGCTGCGGTAGCTTAATTTTTTTTACTGTTTTTTTGCGTATTTTGTAAAACATTTTTTTGTGATTTTTGTTAAAATCATTTTCCGTTTTTTCTTCTTTTAAGGGAAGAATTTTCTTATTTTCTTTCTTAGTGCACCTCTGCTCTATTAGAGGAACACACCTTCTAAGTTTCATGTTTCTAGGGCTAACGGTTTAAGCTGTGCGTTGATTTTTCTTCAAACCATTTTTCCCTTTTTTCTCCTCTTCGGAAAATAATTTTCCATTTTCCTTTCTTAGCGGATGCCTACGTCATAACATCTACCTGCATGCCAAATTTCAGCCCGATCCGTCCAGTGGTTTGGGCTGTGCGTTGATAGATCACTATGTCAGTCAGTCACCTTTGAGTTATATACAGGGTTATTCATTATTAACTGCAAATACTCAGGAATTAGGTTCAACAAATAGAATAAAAAATATAAATGAAATTATTTATTTTAAATTTGATCAAAAAAATTTTCAAGTTTTTGTATCAATATTTTATTTTTATTAATTTCTTTACGGCTATTGCATAATGATTGCCATGGAGAACAGGTCGATGACCCACCCAGGCGGTGACTGAACGCAGAGTGTCACTCACGGCGCGCGGGCGCGGATCAAAGGTCAAAATAAGTCAGGCGCCAATGATTTCTTTATCGATTTTCTCGGGATTTTCATAACAAAACTTAAAAAAAATCATTTCATAAATATTTTTTATTTTATTTGTTGAACCTAATTCCTGAGTATTTGCAGCTAATAATGAATAACCCTGTATATTTAGATTTACGTAGTAGTACTTTTTTTAACTTAGTAGTACCTACTCAAGGACAGAACAAACATCGAAGTAGATCATCACATCTACAATGTTTGTTATTTTAATAATTACTTAGTGAGGCCCAGTTTCACGGATTACAAATTGCCCAGTTAAATAGTTGACAGTTGTTTAAATTTTGCATGCAAAAATCAAAGCAATAACCGTCAAATACTTGATTGGCCAATTAGTTATTGGTGAAACCAAGCCTTACTGCTTTAAATTTAGATATGACATACCCAAGACAATAAAAGTTAAAGTCATTTCAAATTAATACATTTTTTCCTAAATAATTTTAAGAACAAAAATAATTTTGTGTAGGCAATAAGCTTTCCGCAAACAGTCATACCTACCCCATTTCTCGTTTAATCCTCGAAAAGCCATGAAACATCTACGCTGAAGCTAAAACGGCTTCAGCATACTAAATACTTACAAACAGTGTTGGCCTTGACACGATGTCTCTGCATTTTTATTGGTCTGCGTCGACGCGCCCATAATCCAAGTTGGGTGAAGTTAGGCCATCACATTCATAGCCAGCCAGTGTTTAGTTTGCGCCGCGGCAACAGGCTGCTTTTGCCGGCTTTTAGTTTAAAAAAAAGAAAAGTACTGGCCGGATAGAAATGGGGAATAAAGTCGTGACGTTTACGGAACAACAGTTGGAGGATTATCAGGTTGGTTGTTCTTTATTTGAAAGTTTTCGTGTTCTATTTTCCAACAAATGTAGCTGAATTTATACGTAGCTGTATTCAGCTCCACATTGTTTTGTTGTTAATTTAAGCATTTCCCTACCTATTGTTTTAAGTTAATAATATTCCTGCTATGTTTGAACAGGACTGCACATTTTTTACAAGGAAAGAAATACTGAGGTAAATTAAAAAGCTTCATTTTGTAAAAAAATAAACATTCGTCGTTACTCAGACACTCAGGGTTTCTCTTTGTATCCACTTAGAATAATTATGTTGAATGAATTTTAAGGTCATTTGTTATCAGTTTGGACGTGGCTTTGAGTGTCCTTTGGTTCTAGTGAGGTGAAGTGAAGGAATTAAAATATAAATAGGTATCTGTGTCTACTTTTGTGAGCGCATGTATGTTTGTGGCTCAATCACGCCCTAGTCACTGAACCGCTCGGAAAATTTAACTCATAACCTAGATCTCCATAGATACTTATAACAATGACTTACTATTTGTCCCAAAAAATTAAAAGACCTGGGTAAAATTATTAATTAACTTCAAAAAGTATCTATTACGCAAGCCTAGTCGCGGGAGGCAGTTAGTAATATATAAAAAGTCAATTATCCTAAGTTGAAGGTACTTTTAATTTGACTACGCAGTTTAGTCATCCACTCTTCTGTATTCTGTGGTCCTGTCTTACCAAATTACTGATGCTATCATTAATTAACTAAGAAGCCATAAAATCAATACAAAATAGACCACATTTCATTTGGATGGTGCCAGCGCTAATCAAATCCTATTATTGTGTGACGCGCCTCTATCGACCGCTCCACTAACTGTTCGTACTCTGTGGCTGGTACTGCCTCTAAGCATGACCAATTTTTATGTCTTCTCTATTGAGAATAGACGCTCGGTTTACGAAGCTTCGACCTTACTATTTTTTCTTCCAAGCATCTAGAAGTTAGACTAGATCTAGATAGTCTAGAGTTTTTTTTATTGCATTCCCTTTTCATCTGGATTTGTCAAAAGTATGGCTTAACCCTTGCGTACATCTAAGCGTTCTGCGATGGGGATAATTAAATCTAGAGAAAAAGGATATTAATCATAATCATAATCATTTATTTATTTGCCTCAATGAAGTGTATACATGAAAGATCTTAAAAATAATAAATAAGTGTCACTCATTCCTCATAGCTGGGATGCAAATTTTTGGATCATGCCATTTAAGTTACGAAACAACATGAAATTATATTAAATAAGTAATAAAATTAAAATTCCATTCTACTAACGCTATACTCGTACAATAATTAATGATTAAATGTCATATCAAAAGAAATTTAATTAATAATAATGACATTTTATTTTATTGAATAATTGAATATGCCTTTTTGCCTTTTTTCTGATGCTAAGAGTGTTGGTACTTTTCTATAGGCATATATTTATAGTGAAATACTGTAGTAATTCATGTATATCATTGTAATGGCCTTGGAGACGCTCCAACATTGTAGGCCAACCATGAGCTCTGTCTGGCTCTGTCTCTGGTTCCGGTTTTGAGTCTGTGCGAGTGTTGACTAAATAAATCTTACGCCAAAACGTCACACACACAGTATAATGCACTGATGAGACTCAGAACCAGAAACCAGAGCCAGAGACAGAACCAGACAGAGCTCATGGTAGGCCTACTGAAATCACTTATTTTATTACCCAAGTATCCACTAAGTATAAGTTTGGTCTTGGCTAGAGATAGCCGATAGGTATAAACAATTTAAGAAAATGAATTTAGGAAGGATCTTTATAAGAATAATAATACATTAAGTATTAAAAAAACTAAACTTTTTTTATTGATTTTATATTGTGTACAACACTTAAAGATATCACAAAGGTTTTTTTTATAATGTCCTAAAAGCAAGTGGAAATCCGTGATCTCTGCCTACCCCTATGGGAATAAGGCGTGATTTTATGTATGTATGTCCTAAAAGCTAAGAGCCGAGCGGGATTTGAACCCGCGACCTTCCCCTTGGTACGGGGCTGCGCTGACCGCTGCGCCATCGGATCCTAATCACACACACGAATAACTTATAGGGACTGTTCGGCACTAACGCGACCGCGAAAAAAATGGTTCAAATCCCGCTCGGCTCTTAAGGGCCTACATCAGGTGAAACCGAAAATGTAAAGTAGCATTTTTTTTCGTTGTATGGACGAATCCATTTAATTTTTTTGTAAAATATAACAATTAAATGGTGTAAAAAAATTATGTTCCGGCTAGAAATTCTCTTAAACTCACTGGGTTCGATAAAATTGAACGCAAAGTTTGCCAAAAACTCTCAATTTTTTTTAGATTTGAAATGGTTTTTTTCCGTTGCTGTTAGAGTCATTGCAATGAAAGTTTTGTTCCCGTATACCTAAATAAATACGTAAAAACCTGATGTTATTGCACTTTTCTTAGTTGCCGTAGTTTTTATAAAAAAATAAAATTTTCAAAAATATATATAGGTAGGATTTCCTAGCTACTTCTCTCAGTACAGCCCGCGCGGCCGACGAGGTGAGGTCTATGTCAAATTTCGCGACATGACATTTCATCTCTGACTACGTAAAATATACCCTAGATTAAATCATAGCTACTACTGGTACTATAAATTTGCCACAGTGTAACATAAAACAAACTGTCACAGTATAACGAAATGACATAAAACCATCTTCATCGTACATTATGATCGATAACCTGTATTCACATCATCATCAGCCTGTAGAAGTATATATTTTATGTAGCATATAACTTATCAAGTACATTCTAGGGCACGTTCCTATCGTGCGTGACCAGCGAAGCGCAATGCTTTTGTTAAATACCTCCATTTTTGTAGTTGCATATGTAGCTATCTTCCTATCTACCCAGTGCTTTCCGTCATCATCATCAGTAAGTAGAAGTCCACTGCTAGATATAGACCTCCTTTATACATTTCCATGAAAAAACAATTTGCCGATTTCCCACGATCTTTAGAATGTCATCGGTCCATTAGGTGGAGGGGCACTCTGGTTGCTTAGCACCGGTTATATTGTCGTAGCGACCCGCTTTTTAGGGTTCCGTAGCCAAATGGCAAAAACGGAACCCTTATAGATTCGTCATGTCTGTCTGTCTGTCTGTCTGTCTGTCTGTCTGTCTGTCCGTCCGTCCGTATGTCACAGCCATTTTTCTCCGAAACCGTAAGAGCTAGACTGATGAAACTTGGCGAGTAGATGTATTCTGTGAACCGCATTAAGTTTTTTACATAAAAATAAAAAAAAAACAATAAATTTCGGGGGTCCCCATACTTGAAACTGAAACTCATCGAACCCATACGTGTGGGGTATCTATGAATAGGTCTTCAAAAATGATGTAGAGGTTTCTAATATCGTTTTTTTCTAAACTGAATAGTTTGCGCGAGAGACACTTCCAAAGTGGAAAAAAGTTAGTCCCCCCCCCTCTAACTTCTAAAGTAAGAGAATGATAAAACTAAAAAAAATATATGTTGTACATTACTATGCAAACTTCCAACGATTTTTGGTTTGAACGAAATCTAGTCAGTAGTTTTTTTTTTATACGTCATAAACCGTAAACCGCAATTTACCTTTCGACGAACTACAAGAACCTTATTATGTTACATCAAGTAACATAATTAAAGGTTTTTGTAGTTCGTCGTGCTACGGAACCCTTCATGGGCGAGTCCGACTCGCACTTGGCTGCTTTTTTGATTCTAAAGGCGTGTGTTCAAACCCCGTCATGCACAAATTAGTTTATCTGCCAAAAAACCTATGTGCACTATGTCAGTACACTCTAACGGTGAAGGAAAACAATAAATGAAACCAACGTGAAGTAGCAAAACTTTTGAGGCACATTCATAATCCACCACACCAGCTTTAATTTTCTATTGACATGACAAGAAGAAGACTCAAAAACTATGTAGCCGATTTTAGGCCTTTATAAAAATAGTGTCGATTTTGCAAAGAGTTTGGGAGCCCATTACAATGAAAAGGAAGTATATATATATATATATTATGGACAATCTACACTACACTATCTAGCCCTAAACTAAGCAGAGTTAGTATTATGGGAACCAGATAGCTGATGTAATACTTAAATACATTTTGTTTGTAAATACATAGGTACTTGGAAAACAATATAACATCCAGATGGAGAACAAATATCTATGATCACCACACAAATATTTGTTCTCGGTGGGGATCGAACCCACGACCTATGGCGCAGAAGGCAGAGCTACTAATAAATGAGCTGAGAGCCCAGTCATAACAATAATATCATGGGTTTAGAGTATTTTTGATTGCCGTCTTTTAAATCTGGAGGTGTCTGTAATGTCCCGAATTCTGGAACTTTCTGTCAAAGGCTTCATGCACGGTGCGCTCAAATACCCAAATACATACATGTGCCTATTTCTATACACGCAGCAAGGAGTTTCCCAAGATTTTGCGTTTGACAGAACTTTGAAGAGTCAGTTGGGGTTGTCGAAACTCTTTGGTATACCTAATATTTTTAAATGCCGATAAAATACAATAATATAAGTCGAATAGACAGTGTTATTTCACAATGCTTCACTGATCTCCACCGCAATGAGCACCGAAGGCCTAAATGAGTGCAAAGCTTAAAGCCACCCATAAATAATTTCCATTTCAATTCATTTATGAATTGAAATGAAAATTATCTATGCATGTAATGTATTGTATTATGTATATCAGTTATCTAGCACCCATAACACAAGCTTTGCTTAGCTTGGGGCTAGATCATGTTGTGTGAATTGTCCAGCATTATTATTATTATTATTATTATTTATTTCCATAGGCATGAATTCTATGCACTAAGTTATACTTACTAGATTTACATACAGATCTGGAAGTATAACCTTTTAGATAAAAGAAAAAATTACTAAATTGGATCATAAAATTAAATGACGAAGGTATGCAGTAACAAACAATAAAACAAAACGGCTAAGCCGATTTTGATGAAATATTACTTTTCAGAAAAAAAAAGATTAAAAGGGAGAAGACGAAAGAGAAGAAAAAAGATAAGAATGTTATTGTACAAAAAAATTGCCCCCCTTGCCCCCCAGGACCCCCCCTTTTGTGAGTGCTACCGGATGCCGTCGAGATAGGGGGTTTTCGATTGGGGTTTCGTATAGAGGGTTTCTTCCTGAATTGAAAAAACAAAAAAAACACCCCCCTCTTGCCCCTTTTTTCACCCCCCCCTTTCGTATCTTCCAAGCGGAGTGACTTGCAAGACTTTTTTTTTTGGGTCATGTAGGGAAGGTGAGATTATTTTGAAAGCAAAATAAATTTTGCCCCCCTCCCCCCTCTAGACCCCTTTATTATTTTTGACCCTTTTTTTCGAGTGGAGCATTGCGGCGAGCGAAGCGAGCCGCCATGCAACCATGGGGAACAGTGCGGCGAGCAAAGCGAGCCTGCTGTGACGTGTGTGGAGTTTCAACTACACTTAGGAGCTTGATAATGTTAACATTTTTAGGGTTCCTTAGGACTTTGATTGGGGTTTTACTACATTGAGGAACTTGATAAAATAAACACACACGAAAAAACTAGTTAAGGGGCTGACGTATGGAAAATTTTCATACAAACGGAATACCAAAATGATTTCTAATTTAGACAGATTTACACTATATTATTGTAATTATTGTATTTGCATAGTATTTATCTAGGTTCCTCAACAGTTTTTATTTCAAATTACTTACCTAAAATGAAATAAACACCAATCGCATTTTGCACATTTTTATGCTAAACTTATCAAGTTTTCTACCTATTGGTTTCGTACTAAAAACAACAATATCTTACGTGTTTTTTGTTAAGGAACCTAGTTTATATTGTCTAGTTACAGAATAACAATACTATGTAAAGAATACAAAAAGTTTTCAGTCATCATTTTTGGTATTACGGAACACGATCAAATTCATGGCATTTTCGAACGGCTACTATTGCTATCGCGCACGCACGGTGCGGGTGGCGGGGTGCAGGGGTGAGGAAACGCTTGAAGCACACGGGACACTTCGGTTGTGTGTGTGAATCGCTCGGACTTCGGACTAGTTAAATACCTACACTGGCATAAAACATAATGCTTAGATATTTGATAATTATTAGTTTAGGAAGGGTACTAAGTGAAGATGGGAAATACTAAGTACTTAGGTAGGTTGTAGGTTGGGTAAACGAAATCAAGGTGCAGCACTAGGTCAAAAAGTCTGCCGAAATTTCGAAAAAAGCCAACATTTCGACTAAAACAAATTATGAACCATTAATTTCTATACAGGGTGGAATTTTGTAATGCCACCTGGAGGGAAAGTACTCTTAATACTGCAGATAGAAAATTTTACTCAAAGGAAACATTCCTTTATTTTTGGATAGAAAGCAATTTCTAAAATTAAAAATAAAATAATTTTTAAATTAATTTTTTTTTTTGAAAGGAATAAATTTATTCTTTTAAAGAAATGAATTCGTTAAAAGAATAAATTTGTGTATCCAAGAGAATGGAGCCCATTTCAAGCAACTTATTTCAAGTAGCTAGTTAGATCCATTTTTTGTAAATAATTAAATTAATTTAAGATTTCCTGGTTTTTCTTTCATTTAATTTATCATGTTTGTTAGAGAGATTTCATCCTTATAATTGACTAACGATCGATGCAATAAAAGTACAAGGTATAATTTTTCTGATTTTAGCCGGTTCAATTCCCGGGTGTGAGAGAATTTTCGAAAAACTTTGAATGCAGTTTGCTTTCTATTCAAAAATAAAGGAATGTTTCCTGTGAGTAAAATTTTCTATCTGGAGTATTAAGAGTACTTTCCCTCCAGGTGGCATTACAAAATTCCACCCTGTATATGAAGTATTGATAAAAGGTCTAAGAAAAATTACAACAAATTTTTTTTTTTCTTTATTTATTTGTAGTTCAAAAAACTGCTACCACTCAACGTCCGGTGGAAATATTGATAAAAGGACTGAGAAATACTTGAACAAAATAGTTTTTTTTTTATATAACTGGAGCTCAATAAACAGAGTACCGCTCAACGTCTGGTGGAAATATTGATAAAAAGACTTGGAAAAATTTCAGCAAAATATTTTTTTTCTTTATTTATCTGGATCTCAAAAAACCGACTACCGCTCAACGTCAGGTGGAAAGATTGATGAAAGGACTAAGAAAAATTGCCACAAAATATTTTTAGTCTTTATTTATCTGGGGCTTAAAAAAACTGCTACCACTCAACGTCAGGTGGAAATATTGATAAAAAGACTTGGAAAAATTTCAGCAAAATATTTTTTTTCTTTATTTATCTGAATCTCAAACAACCGACTACCGCTCAACGTCAGGTTATAATATTGAAAAAAGGACTAAGAAGAATGGCTACAAAATATTTTTATTCTTTATTTATCTGGGGCTTAAAAAAACTGATACCACTCAACGTCAGGTAGAAATATTGATAAAAAGACTTGTAAAAATTTGAACAACATATTTCTGTTTTATTTTTCTGGAGCTCAAGAAATAAACTACAGCTCAACGTCAGGTGGAAATATTGATAAAACGACTAAGAAATTAAAAAAAAAACTTTATTTATTTGGAGCTCAAAAAACTGCTACCACTCAACGTCCGGTGGAAATATTGATAAAAAGACTGAGAAATACTTTAACAAAATAGTTTTTCTTTATATAACTGGAGCTCAATAAACAGAGTACTGCTCAACGTCTGGTGGAAATATTGATAAAAAGACTTGGAAAATTTTCTGTAACGTTCACTAGAAGTTGCTTCATGCAATCAAAATTGAGTTCTATATAGTAATTGTGATAAGACATAAATATTTTTTTTTCAGTTTGTTTATAATCATTATATAAGTATCCACCTATAGTAGGTTAGCTTGGTACACTTTTTTCGCGAGTTTTGTGCGAAAGCCGAGGTCCATGTAATTGTAGGTCGATGTTCGCAATCGTTGGTTTTGCGAATGTAAATAAGCAGAATAAAAGCAACCTAATTGCTCAACGAATAAAGTATATTTTTAAATGCAGTCACATTATTAGACTTTCTGTACTTTGGTAAGTGAGCCGCTTTGCGTGTTTTTTATTGCTGTGTGTGTGTGATCGATGAGGTCTGGCGAACCACACCCCACCTGATGTTGAGCGGACCTCCACCCATGATCTTCAACTGTAACGTCATGACTGGTTTTGAACCCACGCCCCCCAACCGCTAGGCCGATGAGGTCTGGCGAACCACACCCCACCTGACGTAGAGCGGACCCCACCCATCATCTATTACTGTAACGTTATCACTGATTTTGAACCCGCACCCTCCAACCACTAGGCCAATGAGGTCAAGCAAACCACACCACACCTGATGTTGAGCGGACTCCCACCCATCATCCTCTACTGGAACGTCATCAACCACAACTCCATCGCTCCGCGCCGGGGTCAATGGCTCTCTCAACTCAACTCGGAGTCAATGGTTCTCTTTACTCTTCTTCAATTTGGTCCAGAACCCGCACAAACCCTACCTGATGAATAAACTCACTCGTATCATGTTAGAGAATTTCCTGGTGTCTTTTCTAAGTGCGTAAATAGCTACTCTGAAGGTTCTTTATCGGTTCAGGAATGTTGTTTTTTTTTTCACTTTATTCTTGCATTCAGAGCATGACCAATCCTTGCTTATTGAATACTAGAAAAGCGAAACAAGCAAGCAATAAGCTTAGAGGGTTAGTCAGGTAATGCAGCCACAAAAAATAAAAACATAAAATTGTAGGGTGCAAAAAGTCAACTCTCTTTGACCAGATTTGAACTCCCGCCCACCTCGTCCTCTCAGTGTGAATCCGCACGCCCTAGCCACTAGCCTATCTGACGCTTAGTAACGTTGACGAAATTAGGCAATGCATAAAAATCGTTAGCAGTGGCTGACGCACACGCACAAGCGCGGCACTATGGTTGGATTCACGTATAGAAGTAGCGCGTCACACGAGCGCCTGTGTGTGTATACTACTATTATATATTCCGTGGCGCCCGCATCAAATGAATAGAGATAGCTATATTCGGAGCAGTTTTTGCTCACGCCTCGAATTGAAGTTGCGAGCTGTGTACGTCGGCCCGTTAATATTTAGGCATCCGATTTAGGCGTCGCCTAGGTTTAGTGAAAACGGGTGTTAGTAACGTTGACGAAATTAGGCAATGCATAAAAATCGTTATCAGTGGCTGACGCACACGCACAAGCGCGGCACTATGGTTGGATTCACGTATAGAAGTAGCGCGTCACACGAGCGCCTGTGTGTGTACACTACTATTATATATTCCGTGGCGCCCGCATCAAATGAATAGAGATAGCTATATTCGGAGCAATTTTTGCCCGCGCCTCGAATTGAAGTTGCGAGCTGCGTCCGTCACCCTCTTAATATCTAAACTTAAACATTACGGTATTCTAAATCGCTCCATTGACTTATTACAATCGTACTTGACTGATAGAATCCTTAAAGTTGATGTGGGCGGTGAGAGATCTTTTGGGTCAGTTATTGACATAGGGGTGCCACAAGGTTCGATATTAGGTCCTTTCTTGTTTCTAGTGTACGTAAATGACCTTCCTTTTTTGGTTAAAAAACTATGTGAAACAGTACTATTTGCTGACGATACCTCATTAATTTTTAAAGTCGATAGATAGAAGGCTAATTACGATGACGTTAACGCATCTCTGTCGTAAATACTTAACTGGTTTAATAATCTTTTACTTAATGTTAAGAAAACTCATAAGTTTTATGAAAAAATATTTTTTGAGTGTCAGTTCTAAGTATAAAAATCATAATGCGGTTTACAGAATACATCTATTTACCAAGTTTCATCAGTACATATAGCTTTTACAGTTTTGTAAGTACCATACTTCAAGCAAATAAATTATTTCTTTTCATTTCATTTAATTTTTTTGAAAAAAAGTGACTGTGACATACGGATGGACAGACAGACAGACATGACGAATTTATAAGGGTTCCGTTTTTTACCTTTAAAAAATACAAGTGTTCATTCACCGACTACCGACATTTATGAACTTGCAACTCACTCTGGTTTTGCATAATATGAGGAAAATCTCTCTTAGTGGAAGGTTTCTTTTATTAAATCTGGGGCTATTTGCTTGTTATACTATATAAATTAGACTACTACTACTACACTACTATACAACGTGAGTTTGAATTCGTATGTTATCCCGAAAGGTGGTGATAGGGACCATGGTTTTGCACAAGCTATGAAAACATTTCTGTGAAATACGAAATCTAAATCTTCCATACAAAAAAAATAATCAATTGACAAAATATTTTGTGTGAAAACCCTACATCTTGGGCGGGGCCGGCGCTAATTTGGTAAATAGGTAAGTAGTAATAAAACTTACAAACTAGGTACATATCAATTTACTGGCTTTCCATGGTATAAGCACTCTGTTCTGAAGACGGGTAGCTACATAGGTAGGTACTACTACGAGTACTAGGTACAGGTAGGTTTTGCACACATTATTCACAAGCACTTAGGTAGGCCATACCTACGACAATTAAATGATTTTTGTACACTGAGTTTAACTTTTCAACATGCGCTCGCAACGAAATAGTCCACGAAATACTGAAAATAACTGAAATGCCTAAGTTTATTTTTAGATTTTCGAGTTCGGTTTCCTTTGACAGCTTAGACAATTTAACCAAATTGTCTAAGTTTGACAGTGCCGAATAATTTTAGGGTCCCGTCCCGTTTTCATTGAAATAAAAAACGGCGAAACAAACATTATGAAATACTTACTTAACCCAATATTGGGTTAAGTAAGTCGTGTGTATGATGACTTCGTAAGCTCTCGATTCGAATTAAATTAAAGTAAATAGGTACCTACTCTGTACGTACTTTATTTAAGTTTCTCGTATCATATCTTAAAGCAATGCCAAAGTTGGAGATTTTCATAAAGTAGGTAGTCGCAAAATGCACTTGTTGTTTATCACTCAATCACACAAATAAAACTTGTCTTACATATGTTTTGGTACGAAAGTACCTACCACTAGTTTTTTTACAATGTGTAAATAAAATAATTTTTAATGAGTGTAGGCATTGCATCACATCCTCTTCGTTCTGAATCATACAACAAATAAACAAAATAAATACTTGAACATAAATTCCATGAAAAATATTATACGGAACCCAACAGACCCCATTTTTATAAAATTAGGATGACGATTCAAAGGAGGCGGTAATACATTTTTATTGCTTTTTGACTTGCCAATGGCAGATTTTGGGTGTCAAATAAGACATAGTTCAACAGAGGTCAAGTACCTAATCAGCTGGTTATAGGGTTGCCTAACATGCTTTTAAGCAAAATCATGGCGTAAACTTTACACACCATTTGTTGAATGAAAAAGTCCTTATTCAGAAAAGTCATAGAACTAATGCTGTTGGCATTCAGGAGTAGCTTATCCCCCTTTCGGGATAACATATGAATTCAAACTCACGTTGTATAAGTTAGATTTAAAATGTAGCGTTCGTGGTAGTTTAAAAAATACCGCACAGCTTGCCATTGTTATCACCAATCCTGGATGAAAAATATGCAATGGAAACTCTGCGACGGGAATCAGCTAACATAACAATTGGGTTATATTTATTTACTGAATATCTGTCTGTGTTTTTGTCTAACGAAGCGTATTCTAGTCAACACATTGTAATGTCGTGACAAATGTCAGACCCAAGCACAGAATAAGTAATAGTTGGTATCAAATACATGAATTCACAGCTCAGGTCAGGCAACGCCATCTTTATTTTAAATTTTTCCAACTTTCCGGTCGTGTTTTGTTTTTAGACCAGCGTATAGCGGAGGCTTAACTTTTGGGACATTATAAAAAACTAAACTTATCAAGCTAGAGTACATATTAGTTCTCTGTCTCACTCCAATGCCAAGTAAGTCGACCATCTGAGGGATTTACGAATTTTTTGACTTACCAAACGCCTTATACCTTACACATATCTAGATCGCTGTGACGACGATCAGTGTATCGCTATCAAATATCGCACTGTTCACGGTAGTATTTGCGGATGTATGCAAAACCCTATGCTGAAACTGATCGCCATCGCAGATAGCCTAGATAGATGTGAGCAAAGCTTAAAACAAAACTTGCTCGCTCCGACATTAGTTTTTTTCTATTATTTAGGATTTAATTTTAGTTTGTATTGAATTGTATCGAAAATGAAATTCTCAAGAGTAGTCAAAGCCACGTCCAAATATCACATTTGACACATACCAAGATACGTGAGGGAGTGTCCACCATGCCTGGGAATAACTATCAAAGTGAATGTATCTCACAAAAATCATAAGAATCACTTTGAATCATTTTAATTAATGAATCACCATTACCAAGTCTAGAATGACATGCTCTAAAACTAAAATAGTCAAGAATGAATTAATATTTAATTTCTATTTGCAAGTTCTACGGGGTCTACGAAACTCGTAGAGCCTCGGAGATCCTCGTAGAGATTCGTAGAGGAAGGTTTCAAAGGATAATTATCTATTTCCAGGGTATTTAAACGTTTTCGCGATGTGAATCCGGATCTAGTCCCGAAACGTATGACGGAGAACCAGGCGCATACGATTGCAGTGCCCGTGGAAGAGATAGAGAAACTACCTGAACTAAAAGTGAGTTTATAAATAGAAGAGAGAATGAAAAAATAGAAGTTATAAAAAAGCTACGGACCGAACTTATTTGTAAGTTACCACTTATAATAATAATCAACCGGTAGACGTGCACTAGGGCAAATAGCATAAAATAAAACTACGTATAGAACGAACACGCTTACCTAAATTATTTACCCTCGAGCGACGTACTTTGAATCCCTCGCTACGTTCAGGATTCTACTATAGAATCCTTACTTTGCTCTGGATTTATAAAATCGCTCTCGCCCTAAATACATTATTTTGGTCCCCTAAGACACAATCCACTATTTTCATCATCTTTTTAATCTCATGGATCCATGTGGTAAAGTATTCCTTCCTACGTCCTAATTTTTTGTCTTCCTATTTTTACTTAAAAGATTGCAGAATTATAATAGGCAAGTTTTATTTTAGTAATTTTCAAAGTTGTATACAATGGTTTTCCTAGAATACCTACGCTTATTTCAATCGATCGTCTAATAATCACGTAATTACCATAAAATAACTAGGCACTGTAGTAATTATGTAAAATGAGTTTCTAAGTATTGCCTTAGCCTGAATAATAAATAGGTCGTGTCCTTTGAGACTTCAATCTATTTAATTTCAAACCAATCTATCTTGCTTTTCAGTTTACGGTTGAAATATATACATATTTATTTATCTTAAGAATTAAAACATCACTTACAGAGAAAACTAAGCTAAACTAAGTAAAGTAGTGTACCATTTTCACAATAAATGAATTATGATTTAAGTGTAAAGATAGGTCTTAAAAAAATTATCGAATAAAATCAAAAATAAAAATATAGTGGGTAGTTTACGAATATCATTTCCCTTCTTAACTTTTAGTTTTTTGTGCTGATTACTAATTTGCGGTGTGTGACTGTTAGCGGTTTTATACATTAAAAAATGCTAAATAAAAAATAAAGTTACGTAGGACTACAGTCTACCATGGCTGTTGCCTACTGTTGTCTATATTAAGTAATCAGTCTTTGCGTCTTCTTCCTGCCCTTATCCCTTTCATAAGGGTTCAGCAGAGCAGGTTTTTTCTATCCACTTTTTTCTATCATCCGTCATCTCAGTATACCCCTTTCCGTAGTCCATCCATCTTTTCTTTGGCGTAGGTACCTTTCTAATATCATAACTTACTAGTTGGTAACCGAGCTTCGCTCGGGTTTTTTTTCGTTAATTTGTATTTTTAAGAAACCATAAGAAGCATATTATTATCTTTACTGGTTTATTCTTACTTCTTACTTAGTTAGTTGTTCACTATCGTCAATAGATGGCAGGAGCAGTCACATATTCAGTTTATGTTTTTAGTTTTATTTTAACGAACAGACTCATTTTCTGAAAAAGAATCCTAGCTAGATCGATTTATCGCCCCCAAAACCCTCTGTATAGGTACAAAATTTCATGAAAATCGTTGGCTCAGTTTCCGAGATCCTAAATATATATATACATATATATATACAAGATTTTCTCGTTTAAAGGTATAAGATATAACCAACATAATTATATTATGTCAAGTGCACGAAAAAAGCCTCTTTGAAGTGTTTTAATACAATTGTTGTTCGTCAAGTTTAATTATTTTAAATTACTTTCAGGAAAATCCCTTCAAACGTCGCATCTGCCAAGTGTTTTCTCATGATGGCTCCGGGAACCTCACCTTCGAAGACTTCCTCGACATGATGTCTGTTTTCAGCGAATCAGCGCCCAGAGATATCAAAGCTTGGTAATTTAAGTATGGTACTTTTTCTTCTTAATTACTGGCATCTGTCCATTCGGTCAATTTTGACAGTGTACTTTTCTTCTTCTTTAATGGCATCTGTCCATTGCATTTTATTTTAATCTTAATGTTTTTTTTTGACAAAGCCCCCTATACAGCTGCAACACAAACTATGTTCAGATATTTTATTGGTTTTTATTATGTTTTGATTATGTTATACCTATGACGTAACTAAGTGTTCTTAAGTCCCTATGGTTTTAATAAATGTATTGATTGATTGATTGATATCCGTTTTGGATCAATTTTGCCAGTGTCGTGTGAGGATAAATAAAATGCTTTTTCGTCAAGTCTTGTCAGTCATAGACAAATCGGCCCTATTTGGCTTTGAAAACAAAATGATGGTCGTTTGTTTTCAAAACCATCAGAAACATTTTCGATCAAATCAGAATATAACTTATTACACTTTCATTCCAACTGCTAATCATCAAGTAATGTTGGTAAAAATACCACCGAAATTACACAGCAAAACTCAAAATAACACCAGAAAAACAATTAAAATGAAAAAGCTATGTGACTTCCCATAATGACAGGAAACGAATCGACAGTGTACTCAATGAGCACACTGGCAAAATTGACATGGAATTGTAATGGACATGGTCTTCCAAAGTCAAATATTATGTCTATGCAGTTGTATCACAAGGATCACTTTGAAACGTCTCTCTTTAAACCGCCGTTTGACGTTGTGCAGATTATAATTTTAGAATGTGCATCCATTTAGCTTCTTCATACAGAAATTGTAAATTCTAGAAACGCCAATATTTGGATTGGAGCAATCACAGATTTGGATAAAAAATTTGCAGCAAATTATACAACGACTAGCGAAACGCCCCTGCTTCGCACGGGCTGCCAGTAGAAAATAGCGTGATGTCCAACACAAAAATAAATTTTCAATTCGAACCAGCAGTTCCCGAGATTAGCGCGTTCAATCAAACAAACAATCAAACTCTTCAGCTTTATAATATAACTATCTACCTAATTCTAAAGAGGTTCACACGAGTTCAACTTACATGTGAGCTATAAGTTGATTAGTCGAAGTAATTTTCTAAACCTCGACAGGGCTATTGAACTAATTCCACCACACAGTGTATATACCTACATAGCTAGTGACTCCATGAACGAAGCGTTTTCTTTGTATTTCATCGATAGCAAGGTGAACGAGGTGCCACTCAATATGCAAACAGGGTTTAATGAGCTTAAAAGGTATTAATTGCATGCAAGTCTAGCGTAGTGCGAGGGTCATGTTATGTTGGCCAGCACACGCTTTTTTTTATCCAGCAAAATGTTGCTATAATTTCAAGCACACAAAAAAATACTGTTACTGTTATTATATTATAATTAATATTATATTAATACTGTTTCGAATACTGAAATTCACATGAAAGCGTTTTTGCTAGCGTACAAGCACTTAAAGATAATTAGTTCAAAACTAGGACAAATTATTTTAGGCTAAATTTATATGCAATATTATAGGAAAAACTAAAGTTATAATGACCCACAAAATCTGTAAACTCACGCAATCTAGCAATTTAGCGGCAGAATGGTGTTACCTAACGACTGTTTAATGGATTATTAGGTTTCAGGCATAATATCTCTGTTATGGTAAGGCCACAGGCAACATATGCCCGATTTGCCCAAACCATGACGACAAAGCACTTTCGGCTTTCAACTTTTTGTAAAAAAGCTCTCACCTTCTTCTAGTCAAGTTTTGACGACCAATACGAACAAATTTCTAATTAATACAAAGATTTTTATGATGTCCCAAAAGTTGAGTTTTTTATATGCTGTGCAGTCACTTTAATACTTTGAAACGTAGCGTGTGCATAAGTACGTCTCACTAAGTGAAGTGGCGCCACACTGGAAACTTCACTGCTATTATTTGAGATTATTTTTGATTTATAAAAGGATCATATAAAAAACGTTGGGAACAGAGCCGTAGTTTGTTGCCTGTTCTCCTATATAGGCTCGGTCGCGTGGAACTGGCACCTAGACTCACCTAGTTTTCAGACGTTTCAAAGTGATTCTCGCAATCATACTGAATAAATACACTTTTGATTTGATTAATTTGATTTGAGAGCCGAGTTTTTCTTAAGTGTAGTAAACACTATAAAATCAATACAACAATTGAGTCATTTAATATCAAAAACGGCATTCTCCACTTTACTTACATTTGAAATATACATGCAAAACGTTTTTTGATTCATTATTTTGTCATTATTTTGTATAAGAGATTGCCGCTTTTGAAACTTACTCAAAAGTTTAAAGTCTTTTTTGGTTAAAGGGAGAATGAGAATGAGAATGCTGTTTCTGTAAAAAACTTATTAATCAAGATGGAAGATTAGTTCTTAGAGACTATTTTGGCATAGATAAGTTATTTTCTCTTAAATGTGGAGATTGCCGGTTTTGATACTATTATGACATGACTCAATTGTTCTCCAGGTATGCCTTCAGAATATACGACCTAGACGATGACATGTACATCGGGCGAGAGGACCTTCTAGAAGCTACACAACTCCTTTCAAAAGGCGAGCTCCATCCCCAGGAGAGAGACGAGATAGTGGCCAGCGTGCTGGACGAAGCCGACGTGGACGGCGATGGACGACTATCCTTCATGGACTTCGAACATGTGGTGGTGCGAGCACCAGATTTCCTGTCTACTTTTCATATCCGTGTTTGATGTGCAAATAAAGCGCTTTTTATTTTCTAATGAATTTTGAGACCATGTTTTAGCCCGTTTCTGCAGTCTTCTTGCTGTGGCATTAGTTCTTTGCAACTAGTGTGGTGAAAGGATTTAAAGTACTCATTTCGTGCACTCAGATAGATAACTCTTTATGGATTACCGTCATGGTAATACACTAGTTAAGTAGTATACAGTTTTATAGCTAAAAAATAAACAGTCACAGTAATACAATGGGTAACCTTATCGCTGATCTCTACCAGGCAACCTTGACGATTTCGAGCTTTTTAGGTTCTACAACACGCCGGTTTCCTCACAATGTTTTTCTTTAGTTTGAAAGTACTGGCATAGTACACAATATAGTTTTAGACAGGAAAACTCGTTGGCAAACGACTGGATTTCAACTTCAACCCTAAGGATCGGAATGCGGGGCTGTTACCAGTGCTCTCAAAAAGTGCTTTCTGCAGTTATCTTAGCCGACAACAAAATATTTAGTTCTATCGATGCACAGAAGTGTTGTAAGCACCAGGCACCGGTGGTCACCCGTACAATTCCTAAACACAGTCGATTGGTTAGGAATGGACAAGCAAGCTCGGCTACGAGGACTCAAAGGGTTCAAATGAGATACCTACATATTTTTTTAAGCAACTATATCAGATGGAGGGAGCATAAGGCCCACCTGATTTAAGTGGTAAACCATCGCCTATAAGAAAGCATTGCTCGAAGGTCACGCACGTCAGGAACGTACTCTATTATGCACTGCCCTGCATCTATCTGTGTCATTGAGGCATAAGATGTTCAGCCTCACGTGCCAGTAATTTCACCCCACACCCTTCAAACCGAAACTGAGCAATGCTCTTCACGGCAGGAATAGGCATTATGATTGTTATTATTCAGGCTCTCTGAATATCGCCGCTCACGGATTAATTACAATGAATAAGTAAGACTGTTGCGGTGCCGGTATAATGTGCTATAACCTTTATAACTTACGATGATAAGATGGTAAGCGGCCTGACGGTATGACGTTTATTCCTTGGGAGTTGGGGAGGCCACTTGTGTGGGATGCTACGTGTGTCGACACACTTGCGCCTTCTCATCTGCCAAGGACGTCCGTTGTGGCGGGCGCGGCGGCAGATCTGGCCGAGGATCTCAAGAGGCGCAAATATGCAGGTCTCGACAAAGCCTACTTATTTGCTCCTCTTGGGGTTGAGACTCTGGGTCCGTGGGGAATCGGTTCCCCACGCCTCACGGGCCTCACGGGTCTTTAAAATTTTGTCTAAGCGACTGATCGAAGCGACGCGTGACCCAAGAGCTGGTGGGTATCTGGCGCAGCGTCTATGCATTGTTATTCAGCGTGGCAATGCCGTCAGCGTCTTGCGGACGCTTCCGTCTGGCACTGATTTGGATCAGTTGAGCTATCTCTAGATCGTTTGTAACGATCTGCAGATAGCTCAACTGTTTCTTGTGTATTTTGTAAATATTTGTTTAATTGTAAGTTTCTTTGTGTAAACTAGCTAATTACCTACAATGATAATTTAGACAGGTACCTATAATAATTGTCGAAATAGGTCGGTATAATTACCTATGCTTCCACCACAGGGTGATAGGTAGGTATAGCCAGAACAGCTGGAGATAGATAGGAGTAGGTAATGTACATTATTCTTAACGATACCCCAGGTCAAAGGTTTTTTTTTCTATGCTGATGTAGTGGTTATCAACTTATCACACAATGAACGAATTCTTTAGTTTAGATCTTGAACCTATCTACAGTTTATTCAATGGTCCTCTTGGAGGAAAAAATATTATTACTGAGGGTGAGGGAGGTCCTAGTACGTAAATCAGGCACAGAATATTAAATCATGTTAGTTTTTTATAGTGGCATCTGTTGTTGAGTAGGTGAACTATTTTTGCAAGAAAAGTCCATAGACAGAAACTTCTTGCGTAAAACCAAATGAAAAAATTCAGCCTACATTTTTATTGTGCAAATTGTATCACGTTGATAAATTATTATAATTTTTTGGTATAAAAATAAATTAAATTTGTAGCTCGCTTCTGAGAACGCACTTTATTCTATATTGCACGTGTTCTCTATGGCTGTCATGGCCGTCATATTCTATTTTGTCTATGGTATAAAATTAGTACATTGCGCTTTTGTAGTCGCGTTTTTAGCGAAATCATGGTAAAAATGCTATTATAGTTCGTTAAATTCATGAAACGTGCCTCAGAAATCTATAAAAAATACGAAAACTGAAGAAGATTAGATATTTTTACAATTATATGGTTACTTGCTCTCGTTCGACAAATTGCGCTAGACCGCATATAGAAAATGGCAGCCCTACCACGTAGAATAATCAAAGAGACACAGCGACTGATGCAGGAGCCGGTGCCGGGGATCAGCGCGGTGCCGAGCGAGAACAATGCTCGCTACTTTCACGTTATCGTCACCGGCCCGGAAGACTCGCCATTCGAAGGAGGACTGTTCAAACTCGAGCTATTTTTGCCAGAAGACTATCCCATGTCAGCACCTAAGGTTAGGTTTATAACCAAAATATACCATCCGAATATAGACCGGCTAGGTCGCATATGTCTGGACATACTGAAGGACAAGTGGAGTCCCGCGCTGCAGATACGCACCGTGCTGTTGTCGATCCAAGCGCTGCTGTCGGCGCCCAACCCCGACGACCCGCTCGCCAACGACGTCGCCGAGCTGTGGAAAGTGAACGAGATCGAAGCTATCCGGAACGCCAAGGAATGGACGCGACGATACGCCATGGAGAACTGAGCGCGCCGCCGGTGCCGCGAGCCGCCACCGCGAGCGGCACCACGACCAAACTAACAGATATATCATTATAAGAGTGCAAGTTATGTTATACACCCTAGAGAAAGTAACTTGTGAAGAGACACTGTGGATTCATTGTATCGGTGGAACGCTCCAGCCGCCCTCGTGTTGCCCTTGTCTCAGAGTGGTCTGCTAGTCCCACAGATCACTCTCCCGTTCACATGTAGCTTCGTTACAATATTAGGTATGCATATTTTTTTACTATCATGATAGCGATTAAATGGGACACTTAAAAACCCTAATTGTATATATTTCATGGTTGCAGATTTGATTAATTTTATAGGAAAGAATTGTTTGATGTTGCAAAGTTGTATATCTTTGTAAACTGTTATCTGTCACCATGTCCCGAGTGGAAACAATCTGTTCTGATCTCTTGCGATACTGAACTTTATACTTGTTTTATATTATGTTTTAGCCAAGTGAAAGCTACCTAGATAAATTTGGTTTCACTGTTCTAGCTACTCCACAATGATCTAGTACTATTTACTTGTATAAAAGTTATCAATAAATTGTATTTATGTAAATTTAATTTGGCTTTGTGAGAATACTTCAAAATACATAAAATATACAAAAGCTAAACCAATTTTTCATTTGCTTCATGTTTTATTACATGCGGGCCTGTTACCCTGCTAAATATTTTTCCTTGTACTATCACGGCAACTATTTTTATTATGATGAATCAGTACTGAGTGGGAGAATACTACTAGATACAAGATACTGCCCACTAGATATTAACCAATTCTTGTCCTTTAAATCTAGAAGAAATGTCTCATTCACCAGAGAGTTTTACATAGAAATTTCCATTGCAGAGTTCTTTTCATAAAAGTTTGGTGCTTATCAGTTAAGGGAGAATATCCATTCACTAAGACTTGTGCACAGTCCAGGTGATACTAGTGACAAACCCCTTACTACTAATATCAATGCATAGGCCATACAGTTGCTGTCATGTCATAAGGAAGAAAAGCGGCCCGCATTTGAAAGACTCAATTGGAGGAAACTGAATCATAATCCCGGCAAGAGCTAAGCTCTGGCCAAGGCCAGTCTTAGCTAAACTAAGTAATGATTACCTATTTATTTCCTTCTTACTACCTATTAAGAAGAGAACATGAGGTACGATTCTGAGGCATGCAAAAGAGAGAGAGAGAGAGATGTTCCAGAATGATTTTTCTTGTTCAGTGTCATTGTTGGCGGATGAGTGTTGATTTCTGTTCTACTAGGTATTTCATTCATCCTTCTTATCATAATGGCTTATCTGACTGATAAAGGTGATATTGACCTCCCGCTTTGTTTGTTTGTATAGATTCTATAGATAGATCATACCTGTAGATAAATAACTAAATACCTAACCGTCTGTCAAACATATCTACCTACTTGTTTGAATGGAACATACACAATGCATATTTTATCTTTAAAATACAATGTGTGTCATCATCATCATCAACCTGTAGCAGTCCACTGCTGGTCATAGGTACCATGGCACGCCATTGAGCCCGGTTTTTGATTCTTCCCATCCAGTTGCTGCCCACCACGCAAGTCATCGCTCCATCTAGTCTGAGGGCGTCCTACACTCCGTTTGCCTAAACGCGTTCTCCACTCCAGAACTCGTTTAGCCCAGCGATTATCGGTTCTTCACATTACCAGTACTGTACCTACCAGCCCACTGGCACTTTTAATTTGTATACCTAAATAATATTTATTGTGAATCACACAATACCTACTATCAAGCCCCAAATTAAACAGAGCTTGTACAATGGGAAACAGATAGCTGATAGTAAAATAGTATTTTTTTTTTCTTATTTCTCCAATACATGCTTAGAATTTAGTTATAATACCTACAATTAACACTCGGACTGAGAACAAACATCTGTGTTCACCACGCAAATATTTGTATTTTGTACTCGGTTGGGATCGAAACCACGATATACGGCGCAGAAGGCAAAGCTACACTACCGACTGAGAGGCTAGCCAGTCTTAGCAAAACTAAGTAATGATTCCTTATTTATTTCCTTCTTACTACCTATAGAGTCCTTGCCTTGACCAGCAGTGGGAATCTACCCCACACATCTCTAAGAATAAAGAATTTGATCTTTGACTGAAGCTCTCTCTGGCAGCCTCTGTTTAGAGCCACAGTGTAGTACCTATACTTAGTACCATCATTCACAACCTAACTTGCAAGGTTCACAGGGCTAGGGTTCTTGGCTGGACTGGATCCTCCACCATACTGGCCATAGGAGATGGGTTGATAGATTCATTCAATTTTGCGCCATCTCTTGGTGGATTACTAGATCATGATAAAAGCTCACCTACTCTTTGTTATTCTAGTTATTCTATGGCGTTCGCAGATGTCGGTTTCTGTACAATTTTTCCCACGTTATAGAGGGCGTTACTGTGTGCGTAGCAAAATAATTATATCGAATAGCCTACAAAAGTCAATAATATAATTTTCTTAAAACATGCGCGGAAATATTGTCATTACTTTTGAATATAGAATAGAACACGCGACGCGAAGTATCATAATTACGTAGACTGAAAAACCAAAATCACTTATGAAACGGTGTGCTGTTTGAATTTAGAACTCTTTCATCTATTGTACACATTGCGTTCTCGTGGCTGTATAGCCACAGATGCGTTTACCTTTCGGCACAAAACAAACTGTAAAATAAAATAAAAAATTGGCGGTAAAGCGGAGTTCGTTGTTATTTGGTTAATAAAAAATAAATGTATTATGTAAAAGACCCTTTTTTATTTCCTTGCATTTTTTTAAGAAAAGCACTATATATGCCGCGGCCGAAATGGCAATTGCCTGTCTCGTATCAAACTCATACTCGACCTGCAATTGCCTATATCGCTGCCTTTGCAATAATGTACTATTATATTCCTAGAGATTTCGTACCGTAGCGTGCTTCCAGGTGGTACCTAGTAGGTACTTTACTGAAATGTCAGGTGTAATTTTATGCATAGGTAGTTAGTGAACTAGGAAGGATGATTTACGAATACGGAGACCCAGGATAGAACGAAAAAAACATGGTAAGTTTGTTCAATTTATTCTTAACTTTAATGCAGACTAGAATAATACTCTTAGAAATGAGAACAACAATAGTTATTTCATGTTAGTGTACCTACATACAGCTTCACAATAAAGGCTATTTTATTATCTGTGTTTCACAATATAAACAAATTTTATTCACAACAGCTAGCAATATAAAACTTTATATCAGACTGTATACATATACTTACGATGAATATTACAGTCAAACTACATTTATTTTTGTTTTATGGCACAGGAAAAGAGTATTTTGTATGAGATTATCAACCCGCGCCCGAGTGACGTAACTATAATTGTCTCGTACAAAACACGCTTCGCATGTTAGCAGTGCAAGCTACTATGTTGATGTAAACTGACCAAAGAAAAGGTTTCTTGACGATTGGAAACAGGAGATAAGAACACTGGCCAATTACAGCAAAGAAAAGCCAAGCATGAAAGCGGCAAACAAGATTTCCTCTGACAGACCACGTGCCAAAGCTGCGCAGAACGCATTTCTAATATGAATTTTCATTCCGCGCAGATCACGTGGTTCGTCTGTCAGCGGACAAATTGTTTGTCGCTACACAAGTAATATAGGTAATAAAAAGATGGCACACAATACATTCTGCTCCGGTTTCTAAATATAATAGCTTGAACAGTCAAGCATCACAAAGAGCTTTGAAATTGTGTTTGAAAATCTAGCAGCTGTCATCATATAAACACTGGTCATATTCACAATAGTCCTACTAGATGTTATTTAGCTCAGCAAACCGATAAGTATATTGCCATTTCTATTTGTTGGTATTAGTGATGTCTATCAACGGATGGTTGTCGATGATCAAAACCGGAGCGTACAAGGATCAAGAACTAAGTAGAAGTGGGGTACAAAACGCGGTTAGAAGATGGTAGCAGCGTTAATACTTACCAGGTTCTACTAGTAAGACGGTAGAAATAAACCTGGTACCAAAAAATCTTAAGCCCGCATTTTGTAACAAGGAAAGGTGTTTTACATTCAATATATTATTATGCTTACTTATTTAAAATAACCCGTGGAGCACTAAGCTTAGCTAAGAACACAGGACATACATAAATATCATAGGTTATAGTTCCCCGATTGGAGACTTTTCAATTTGGCTGACCTACCGAAACTATACGGCAAAATCAAAAAGTGCCGTAACAGAAGGTACAAAAAAGTCAGTAGGTATAGTTTGCAATACCTAAAGAACTCTGAAAAAGGTGGAGGGGGTGAGTTTGCGTATGCAAAACTCACACCTCATACCCACGAAATAGATGCGGCTTTTGCATGCGAAAACACACCCCTTCCACCTTCTTTCAGCATTATTTTTACGTGACGTGGACTATACCTACGGGTTTCACCAGTAGTGAGCCGAATTGTGTAGTTTCTAATCGGAGAACAGCTAATAGCGACGCTATAAAATTTACAAAATATGATATATCTTCCGAACGCTACACGAAATAATGCTTATCGCTAAAATCCTCTAATCAATTCATTATTTTTATTTGATCACTGAAAATCTAAAAGTTTCTGTGCTTAATATCAAGTTGTATGTTTTAAAATAGAGCTGACCTTTGGGTTATACTTATCTATACACACTGTCATGTTTGAACTATGGTGCACTTTTATGATCTGGCTTATCTATTATGTACGCCTGAAAATCACGAAATCCTATCAAAAATTGCATTCATTCTTTCCTCCTATTGAGATGAAGATCCTCAGGGCAATTAGTCAGTGTACTTAGTGACGCGTAAATCTTAAAAAAAACCTCCCCAAAACACTCGAATAAAATGTACCTACGGAGCAAAATATGCGTCATAGTTATACGTCATAATATTTAACATTCTTAAGTTTGTGTACGTGAATGGTGCTGCTTTTGATCAAATTGGAAATACTTGTGTGTGTGCGTGAACCAATTGTAATATTGAAAGTCCGCGGGGGTGTGTAAGTCAAATCAGCGGGAGGGAGGTCAATGGTCATTCTGTACACTAGTATTACTTTATATTATGTGTTATTGAACTAAATCATTCCTAGCCAAGTGAACGCGTTTCGTTCACAACACATCGCAAACGAAAGTAACAGACAAAACCTAACCCTAATTTGATTTTGCATAATTAACTGTGGCATCTGTACAAACGTGCGAGAAATATGTGTGGAATCGAGACACAGCAGCGTTATCTCTTTTCGTTCTCAAATAATAGAAAGAGAAATCTGAGTACTATTATGATACCAAGTTACGTATACACCTAAGTCAGTGGAATGTCTATTTTTGAATGCAGATTTTGTATAAAATGAATGCATTTCGTGGTAGTGTTTTAGTATAACAATAATATAGCAGATATGAGTGGGTTCGATATATACATTTACAAATACAATCATATCAATACAAAGAGCTTACACACTGTCATGATACATTTCCGCCATTTTCAAGAATCCTACAATACTATATCTGTCAGCTCACTCCTGCATATTTAGGTTAGGAGTGAATGGGAAAGATATAACAAAGTAGGGTTCTTGAATGCAGTCTTCGAATAGCGTTTGCCATAGCGTGGCTAAAAGAAAAGCTATATTTTATGAGTTTAACGTATGCCAAACGCATTCGATTTTAAAATACAATCCTAACCTAATTTATTTAGCCACTTAAGCTTATAGCATTCTGAAAATCACACATCACATTATATTTAAGTTCTGAGTATTATGTTAGCTTAAGCTAGAGATCCGTCCTCGTGTTAAAAGCATCATGATAATGTTTGTTTACAAAGTTTACTTAAATAATGGTGTTTTTTGAAACTTTTCTTTTAATATCAAGTGTGATTAAAATTGGCGAGGACAAGATCGGCCAATCGCGACGTGGTACATATTTACAACGCCCTTTTCTGTCGGTACAGACCGAACGAAGAATAACGAGCGATTATATTTGATAACTTTGAACCATATTATCACTATTTAAAGTACAAAATCCAATGCAGTTGTTCCTTGACAACTGAAGACGAAAGTGCACGAGTGTGGACTGAAAGAACGAGACAGACGTCTTCACGTGTAAGTGCGAGTGAGAGAGAGCTATCAAAATTTCGCTTTTATCTCAGTAAGATCTGACCAACATGAGTTTTCAATGCAAAGTTCCCGAGGTCTAGTAAACATAGTTTCGATTGTCATTGTTCACTTCAGTTTATATTGTCCACTTAAAAATCCTCAGCAAAACCACTTTATCTAGACCTCCAATCAACTTTTCACTTTGAAAACCAAACTTTCATTGACGAGTTTCAAGATAAATTTCCCCAAAACCTTGGTTAACCGATTTTGAGCTGTATGCACCACTGATAAAGAAGCGTTTCCGTAAGCAGGCACTTGAGTCGGTCGCGTTATATGAACACCGGGTTTTCTTGGCCGGTCAGTAGCCGGAACATAGAGGTCGGCATTGTCTTCATCAAGATCTGGAATTAGGAAAAAATGGAAATTTTATAAAAAGATGAGTTTCTTCATCCTAAACTCCTAATAATATACCAAACCAAGTTTCGGTACCAAAATAAAAACAAAAGAAACACAAAATGTTCTTGCATTGAAACGTTCATTTTTTTTAGTTCAATAAACATCATTTTCTTAAACATGCGCGGAAATATTGTCATTACTTTTGAATATAGAACACGCGAAGTATCATATTATTTACGTAGACTGAAAAACCAAAATCACTTCCCGGCGCGTTCTCGCTCCGGCAATGTTGTATGAAACGGTGTGCTGTTTGAATTTAGAACTCTTTCATCTATCGTACACATTGCGTTCTCGTGGCTGTATAGCCACAGATGCGTTTACCTTTCGGAACAAACTGTATAATAAAAAAAAAAATTGGCGGTAAAGCGGAGTTCGTTGTTATTTGGTTATTAAAAAATAAATTTATTATGTAAAAGACCCTTTTTTATTTCCTTGCATTTTTTTAAGAAAAGCACTATATATGCCTCGGCCGAAATGGCAATTGCCTGTCTCGTATCATTGAAGTCCTCGCCTGCGGCTCGGCCTTCAAACTCATACTCGACCTGCAATTGCCTATTTCGCTGCCTTTGCAATAATGTACTATTAAATTTGCGAGTCAGTTCGAAATTTAAATAAAACATCTCCTTAGTTGCCATGTTTCGGACTAAACGTTCCATTTTTAAATTACACGACAGATATGACTTTACTATGTAAATTTATCTGGCCGCTAAACACGACAGTAATAGATTTACACACAACTTTTACCGGCCACTGGTCGCATATACAAATGTACAGTTCAGCAATTTCGATATATCTTGAAGAAGGTCAAAATCATCATCATCATCCGCACCCTAACTTAACCCACTGCTGGGTATAGGCCTCTCTGTGCTCTTCTCATCACGATGTTGGGCTACCCTCATCCAACTGCGGCCAACGAAGCTGACAATGTCGTCAACCCATCGTGCTAATGGACGTCCAACGTTACTCTTCCTAGTCCTCGTTAGTCTATCCAAGGTCTTTATTGCTCAAATTTCCGAGCATATTTAACGAAAAAAAATCTTTTTAGGGATTTTTAGGAGAGCATTCTTCTTTTCAAATAGACCGGATCGTATAATATATAATGTGTATTAGGCAATACCTATACCAAATTCTTTCTGACTTGTAATATGCTTACCAAATAAATGATTATTGATTATTATTATTATTATTGATTATTAATTATACGCTTGGAGTTGGTTGATCGGCACTCGCAGCCGACGAGAAAAGTACGCCGGAGCCGGTCAGCTCCTCTAGTTATTTCTCACCAACCGCGTTTAAGCATTTTTAATGACAAAAGCAGTGCAGATGCAAAAATAAACCATACTACAAATACTAAAAACTCTGTTTTCAACGTGATATGAATCTGCCCTCCTCTCCGAGCCGGTCTGTGTGAACGGACCCTTACCTCTCCTACGGAAGTGGCGAGTAGATTGACGATCCGTTCGTGCGGCACGGCCACCACGCTCTGAGAGTTGATCTCTATGATGCGATGACCGACGCGCACGCCGCCTCGCTCCGCTATCCCGCCGCGGAGGAGGCTGCATATCTGACAAAAACAACGTCCATAGGGTATCTCTATGTAAAGGTCGTCCGAGAAAGTACTGCCACCCTTATTTCTGCCATGAAGCAGCATTGCTGTGTTTTGGTTTGAAGGGTGTTGGTGCCGGTGAAATTACTGGCACGTGGGGGATAAAATCGGTATGCCGCACGCAAGTTGATAGACACAGAGTTGTGCATTCTAGGACATGTTCCTGAGATGCTTCCTGATGATTTCTGTGAGGCAATGCTTTATTTTAGGCGATGGTTACCACTTGACATCAAGTGAGTCATCTGCGTGTTCTAATATCGGTTAGCGGCTAGTTGTATAAAAAAATCGAGAAAGGTGTGCGTTCAGTTTTTTTAGAGCTCTCTCTATTCACCGATCTTTGCTTGCCTTTAACTTAGTAATATATTATTCTACGGATATTAGATAATATCACATCACATCACATCACAAAGACAGAGAGGCGTGAGTGACTGACCTACAACCGCACAGCCTAACTAAACAGTTTAGCCGTGCTTGAAATATGGAGGGTGAATTTGTTATGAAAAGTGTAGAAACACTAAGAAGAGATTTAAAAAAAACTCTTCTCCCAAAGGGGTGCAGCGGGGTGGAAGTTTGCATGGAAAATGAATTCGCGCGGGTTTCCCCAAATCTAACATACTCACCACTCCATTTTGTACGCTGAATCCTAGCTGGTACTTGGTGTCCGGCCGTTTTATCTTGACCTCGACAACGGGCGCGCACGGCACCACGGTGAGTTTCACCACAGTCTGGTTCTTGGAGTTCTTGATGTAAGTCTGACAGGTCGACAGCGGAAGACCGACTAGACTGACGCCGTTTATTGCTATTATTTGATCCCCTGAAATGGTAAAAAGAATTTTTAAGTAATAAAAACACCAGTTTTCTATATAAATAATGTAGTAGGTACTGATGGGGCCTTATTCTCGGGCCGACCGAGATTTTCAAAAAACAAATTGGCATTGCACAACCCCGCACTTTTTCTACGTTTTCCGTATATCGTAGCTGTCGAGGCTTCTACGATGAGGTCGTCGATGAATTACTCAAGGAAATCATACATTCTTTCTTCGAAAAGAAGCAATAAAATAAAATTGCAAAATGAACGAGATCGGCCCGAGAATTAGGCTCCTGAACCTTACTTCGTCTCCCTGTTTCTCTTAACACAGTCATTTAACTGCATGTAGGTAGAGATTATCTACCATTTAAGAACGGTATGCGAGTGCAAAAACCATACGTTAAGAGCTAGAAATTTTAGGAATGTATAATGGTAACAAGATAATATTTAGTTTTAAAAAACTTGAGAAACTGACTTCATGGCCAAACTATAAAATTGATTTAGATGAAATTTCCATGGGGCTAATCTGGAATGGGACCTTTTAGATAAAATAAGAATTGACTAAATCGGTTCATAAATGACGAAGTTATGCGATAACAAACATTAGAAAATATTTATACATACAACCGAATTGAGAACCTCCTCCTTTTTTATTTGAAGTCAGTTAAAAAAGCAAAAGTTGAAACAAACAACAATAATCAAAGGACAAAACTAACACAGCGTATTCACACACATTATAAACGCAAAGCTTTTAGCATAAATTTCTCCTATAGGTACTTAAACCATTGAAATGAGACCACTCCCTAGAAGTTAAAGGAGAAGAAGAGAAAGAGAAGAGAAGAAGGGCGGGTGCTCTTCATGCAAAAACAAGAGCAAACTGACTTACGGGGTTTATCATTTTTTTGTGTGAAAGTTTTACATTAAAACTTAC
The DNA here is from genome assembly GCA_939531255.2 of Thera britannica. Taxonomy (NCBI): domain Eukaryota; kingdom Metazoa; phylum Arthropoda; class Insecta; order Lepidoptera; family Geometridae; genus Thera; species Thera britannica. The sequence continues at coordinate 14,079,250 of OW618046.2, read as the reverse complement.
CAATATTGAGTTGTCCACATCTAGCCGCGGCACCGGCCGGCGCTAGGTTGGCAATCACCACAGTGGGTAGCATGGAGCCCCAACCGGACTCTACTACCACCACACCCAATATCTCGCCTTTCGTCTTCGGAACCACCACCTGACAAACAATGTTTTATATAAATAATAATAAATAAATATTGCGCACACAACACAATCTAATCAAGCAGGGGCCTAATTCTCGGGCCAATCTCGATCATTTTGCAATTTTATTTTATTGCTTCTTTTCGAATAGAGAATGGATGATTTGCCTCGACAGCTACGATATACGGAAAACGTATATAAAGTGCGAAAAAGTCGAAAAGAAGCAATAAAATAAAATTGCAAAATGATCGAGATCGGCCCGAGAATTAGGCCCCAGAGCTTGTACTCTGGGAACCAGAAAGCTGATATAATCCATAAGTATGTATAATTATACATTTTTTTATAAATAATTCGATGGAGATCGAACACACACCAATTTTTTTTGTATTTATATAAGTTTGTACTTAAGTCCAAAAGAGTTCGATTCAACAACATCCACTATTTTATTAACAGCGAAATATTAACTACGATTTAATTTAATGCGTTCGATTGTATCTTGTAATATCTATCACATTACAAACTGTAAAATTGACTTCAAATAAAACATCTACCCTCTCATTCATAACATTGCTAACAAAAGTTTCTCACTCACACTCGTAGGAAGAGTTGTTTTTTTTTCTTTATACAAATGAGGTCAAAAGTCTACCAACCTCTTTTTGAAGTTCCTTTTTAGCGAACATCTGCAACTCGTCTCCGAATATCTCCTGGCTGTTCAGGACCTCCTGGTAATCCATTTCCTTCACAAAGCTGTGATCCTCAATCCCATTCGCTTTCAGGAATTCCATGTAAGCCACTTGGAAGGCTTGCCCTATAGACTGGGCAATAAATTGCGCCTACAAAAATTTAAACATTATTTTTTTTGTAAAAATATAGTAAGAAAAGATAGAAGGTGGAAAATGTGAGATAGTCAACATAGATAAAGAAGGTACTAAATAGTATGCATGTACAAACAGTAATTTTTTATCTGCTCATTATATTTTGTTAGTTTAGGTATACATTTCATAACCCACTTTATGTAGCACATACTCTTAACATCAAGGAATCAGATAAGTATATTCACTTTTCATTTTAATTAAAAACAAATCCTTAATTGAGGGTTAAATAATGTAAAAATGCATAAGACACTAATATTACTTTAGAAAATTGATGTTTTAGAATCACTATTCCTAATAATCTAACTTTCTTTTATCAGACAAACGTTTCAGATCTATATAATAATAATCATAATATGTCTTCTGTGTTTTGCACAAAGTATTAAATTACACTTATAAATTAATTAAAATGCATATTTTTATACAAATAAAAATACACAAATTGTATGATACAATAAGTACTTTCACGAAGTTTTTGTTTTGACAAGAAATACTTTGAAATACCTTGAATTTAGCTCCAACTTTATTTTTACAAGTAATACCCATTTTACAAATTTATTTTATCTACAGATGTCTTAACACAGACGCAGACCGATATCTTATGATTCTGTGACCTTGTTTTCAAATTGCCTTGGTTTTGACACTATTAGGTATTGCCTAATCTATTTTTGATAGTATTCTTTTCATCGTAAGAATTGCAATACAGTGAATAACATTTGAGTATTATTTTTCTGTTCTTGGTATGTTCATAGGCGACACTATTTTATTTTTTAATAAACATTTCAAAGCATAACAGTAAATGCTTTGCAAATAAATAAATTCACTATGTACAGTACAATCTAAAACAATATTACTATAGATTTCATCATAGTATTTCAAAAATGATAATTTTGAACAGACTTCAATTAAAAAGAAGAATTTTCTCAAATTCGTTCTTTTTAATGTATGTAAAGACAGTCATTATAAAACCTTCGTCGATTTGAAAAAAAGGTCCAGATTGGTCCCATAGAAATTTCATAAAAATCGGTTCAGTAGTTTGGCCATACGTCGATATCTAAAGTAATTTAAACTTATATTTTTTAACCAAACTGTTTAACTGCTGAAGATTGACCAGAGTTTTTAGGGCAAACATCGTACCATCGTATAGTAGGTGACAAATAATTTGTCCCCTGACAAACCACGTGACTAAGCTGCGCAGATGCATTTCATGGATGAATTTTCCCTCTTCGCGGCTATGTGGTTCGTCATTCAGTGGACGAAGATAATGTTTTTTAGAGTGGCGTAATAATTACCGAGAAAGAAACACCGAAAAATAGAGGAAGACAGAGATAGCACAACTACACAGTTATAATAACAAAGTTGAATACGTACACTCACCTCTTCGCTCTCAAACACATGGCATATCATCTTAGGTGTTCGGTTCAATTTGGGCTGGTCTGAGTCCGTCTCGTGCGGCACAAACCGCCTCCTAGCCATAAGTACCACCAGATCACCAATATCGGCTATGTACGATATAGTCCGGAGAGCATGATCCATCATGATTTCCTTCAACTCTGTATTCAGAACCATGATTTTCTCTGTTGATATGAAGAGGTCTACTTCTGTACTCGGCTGGTTTTCTCCCTCAGGGGCCTGGAAAGAAAAGTAAGGTTATTTTGAGGTTTGGCAAGAGTTATAGCGAGTTTTAGAATTTCGACTTACCAATGCCTGATTATCCAATAGAGCGGGCGGGAAGGGAAACAGAGTAACATATTAATACTGATTCGCATAAGTTTCATAAAATCTACCAACTATTAATTTTTCATCTAGGTCTAGAATAAATAAGTTAATTCTAATTAAATATCTATTTACTACTAGTAGATAGATAAGTAATCTATAACTAGCCTTCATGTAAGTATATCATTTGAAAGATATCTAAATAACATTTTATGAGTTTATGGGTACGATCTATTTAAAAATTGATGGTGTCTATTCTTAAACGTGACAATAAAATGTGGGGATCTAGCGATAGAGACGCTGGACTAAAGAATAGGTACCTAACGTAGTATCATATTAACCAAAAATAGGATATTCCGCATGCTACTTTAGCCTTGCTATTGATAAAAAACAAAAATGAAAGGACATCGTCACCAGAAAATTAACATACGGACCAGCAGAGTATTTGGATTTCCTCACTTAACTCAAAAACGTACGCTAGTGACTTCATATTTTACAGTTAGGGTTAGAAAAACGGTGTTGAAATTTCTATATCAATTACTTATCTGTCAATAAACTATTATTCTTGTGGTCACTAATGAATTAAAACCGTACCGCAACCACAGTTTTGAAATTAGAACCTAACGAATCTCGTGTCGCGCGTTCTAGCCAAAGTTTATTTGCATTTGTATGGGTAAAGGTATGACTTTTTACTGCAGTCGAGCGTTTAGCGGAGCGGAGTGTTCAACACAAACACGATCAACACAGTTTGCAACATTTTGTCCGCTGAATGACGAGCCACGTGAGCTTCGCAGAACGAAAACTTATATGAAATGCGTTTTTCGTAACTTAGTCACGTGGTTTGTCTGTGGACATGTTGGTCCCCAAATATATTGTAGGGGCGACATATTATTAAAAAAAATCGTAATAAATTTAAGTCTCCCGTATAAAAGGTTACTTACTTAATTTCAAAAGTCAACGAATAAACTTTGCACGCTCCGCCAAACGTTCAGCTTTACTAAACCCAACATACACTGCCAGCCAAACCACCTTAATCTTTGTGACGGCTTCTTCAACCATGTTCTTTTTGAGTCGCTTCTTGCGCCTGCGCCCGTCTTCGTCCACCTCGACCGAGCCAAGGAATGTCAGCCGGAAGACTGCTGCGGGGGCCGCGTAGACACCGGAATACGGACCGTCGCATCCCCACTGTAGGCAGGCTAACCTCCTTGCGAATCGCTCTCACGTACCGTTGTGTGCCATTATACGCATTGGCACCATTGTGTTGCAAGTATCATGTCATTGGACGCATATTTCATGACACGTATGGCATTTATCATGGTACTTGCCACATGTATCATGCATGACACATGTGGCATGTATCATGGTATTTGTAGCACGTATCATGACACGTTTAGCATGTATCATGACACGTATCAATAACATTATACTTGTGGCATGTATCATGGTACTTTTGTGGCAAGAAACATGACATGATACGTAGCATGTGTGATACAATGCCTTTTGCATTATTTTCGCGGTAGTGGCAACACATTTGTCGTATCTAATATTGTCTTCGAGAAGTTTTGTTTACAATACAAAAAAAATAATTTTTTTATCAGTCATGCTCACTGAAAAGATATGCCCGTTCATAGTGTCCTAAATTTCTCTATTATTTTTATATTAGGACGTTTTGATTTGCCAGTTCGAAAGAATTCGTTTTTGATATTTCAATTTTCTTTGGCTTGCTTTGTAATTTAAGCTCTACGATGACCACTAATCGTAAACGTTGTTTGTAAGCCAAATGAAAAACAATACATATCGTCAGCCCCCAAAATTGGTCAGCGGCAAAAAGCAAGCAAAACAACTCGAATACAAACACACAATGATACGTGAGAAGCGAGCGATTCTTCCGTTGTTATGAAAGCAGACCTAACGGAAAATTAATCTTAATTATGTTAGAATAGGGTCGGTTCTCGTGCTGAGGCGGTTGTAAAGCTAGTACGCAATGTCTGTGCAGTCCCTTTGTGTCGGAAAATGCCACCTGAGCCGGTGTGAATCGGGTATGTCTCATGCTTTATACTGTGCGATATAGTTATGAGAAAAGTGCGTGGATTTACAAGCTTTTTCGTTCATCAAATTCGTTATCCTTTGGTTAGTATCTCGTAACATCTACAGCGAGCGCTTCAGAAAGCGTTCTCCGTAAACGACCCAATAGAGTCACAGAATAAACATACGCAGTAAACCTACATCAACCTCGTTCATTCTGGAACATGCGTAGGGTTCGAGCACAGCACAATATGATCGCAAACTCAATCAAAACTTACCGTCAACAAATTAGAATTGGTAAATGGTACAAAGCATAGCATCAAGCGAACAAGCACAAAGTTTCAGAGGAGGCTAGCCGGCCAATGCGGGCGCCGACATTCTTCTTGGGTCGGGTCGAGGGGTGAGGAACACACTGAAAAAAATACTCTAGTGCCATGTCAATAAGAGCTTAAACGGTTTGGCGGGCAGGTTTCGTGAATGACTTACCGATAAACATTCACAGGGTTTTGACGCAGTATTCAGTCACTAGGATACTAATTTGTATATATTTATATAGGATACAAAAGGATAATTGACTAGCATTCTCAGTACACTAATCCTAGATGAGCATGAAATTACATTATGTACAGATGACGATGGAAATGAATAGAATAAGTATTTTGGCTGAAAGGATTTCGTGCAAGGAACAGAAAAATAGAGGGTGCTAATTTGTAATTCCAAATTTATTTTGTATTTATTTATTGTGTAAAGTCAACTTTGTGTAAAAGTAGGAACGTTTTAGTGGTGCCCGTGGCTTCGTGACTTTATGAAATTTATACAACCAGAATGAAACTTCCGTATTTTTTATAGTGTTACATAAATATATTTATGTGAATTTGAGATTGTGTAAGCAGCCATTGTGCTCGCCGATTCAGTCAAAAAGGTATTGTGTTAATAATATTTTGCCAATTGATAAATAGTGAAGAATAGACAAAGACAAAAGTAATTTCATGCTCTCACTCTTAAAACATCTAAAACAAACATTTACACCGATTCACACGGGCTAGTTGGTATACTGCTATTGAATGTTAACTTATTGAACTGTGTCATTAATATGAGAATGCGTTTCATTTACAAATAACTAAATGTTTCAAACATTAGTAGGTTCGTTGGCTACACACATGTCCACTATTTTTTTTATATTATAATATATATATGATAATATGGTAATAAGTTCTTATCGATCCGTCTGAATGCTTCTGATATCATAGCTATGTTAGTTACAATTGGAAACTTTTCTCGAAGTGCCGTACAACCTTCCACGATTGTTACCTTAATCCTTGACACCGCTTCTTCTGCTTGCAGCATCCGCGTTGCCTTCGTGGGCTGTCCCTCGCACGCGAGTTGCGTGGAGCCCAGATAGCGCGCTCTGAATAACACGCCCTCTATGAGCACTGAACGGGCAACGTCTGGAATGTAACGAGATCAGAGTTTCAGGCGAAGGCGATAGATGGCGTTGTATGGAGTGATGTGATAAAAAAAGGGGCGGGTAGTCTCTCCGTTATCTTTGTATCAGATGAAGGGCCAAAATAAACTATTCAAACAATATGATTTAATGGTAATAAAAAGAAAGACGAAGGTAGAATGAGTGAGTAATGATTGGTAACAGTAAAGCCGTACCTATACCTATGTGGATGAATGACAGCACTTACCACAACGGGGCGCGTCCGAAAGAAGCGTGGAAAAATATTATTTTAAAATATTTGAATAACATTATAAAATTACGATTCATACCTAACGAAGCGTGTTGGTGCGCATTTTAATATTAAAAAGTTATGTAACATACCTACGAATATTTTTCTTTAGATATGTACGTACCCAAAACACATTTATATAAATCAACTTTGAAATTTGCTTCGACGCGCTTCGGCAGAAAAGAATCGTATCAAGTTTTAGAAAGAGTTGAAAGATTTACTCACCTTCCTTGTTCTTATTCTTCTTCTTTGCGTCTTTGTCCTGAAACAAAAGAAGATATATTTTTTAAAAATACGTATTAAAAAAATTGTGGACCAGTTGACTGGATCTTTATTTGAAGATCTGTTAGAAACGTAGACAGACAATGTAAAAGACGGAGCGACATATTTTCCTTCGTTCATTCAGCAAAGGATGCATATATCTTAATAGCCCTTGTAAGATAGAGATGTACCTAGCTACTTTATTGTTGGCCTTTTCTCCGTACAACCTTTTTTTTGCCTGTCCTCTATTTTGAGGTCAGACCATGCGACTGTCACGGAGTGTTTTGTTGATTTTCATTGGTTTATCTATTAGAATTGAGTAATATTTTGCACTATAAAGTAAAAAACTGTTTGATTTTATATCATAACATGGTGGCGTGCAGTGTAAATAAATGTAAAAGCCGAGGTGAACGAAAAATTGAAGGCATTACATTTCACGCGTAAGTAAACATAATTCTTGACTAAGTATTGGAATTTCTGAACTACTCATGATATACATGGATAGCTAATATAAGTAGTATGAGGTTTAAGATCATTTATTTCTAATTAAAAAACTTTTGCTTAGATGATAACCTCAAAACTGTGTTGCCAGCAAAGTTTCAAAATTACTCGAGGCCCGACCTCCCTTACAAATTATTATAGCGGGATTAGTAAGGTGTACTGTTTACAATATACCATTAAGTTGAATTGTTTTCGTATACTAGTGGCTATACGACTATGTAACATACATTTTTTTGTAATTCAGGGTAATGTTGAGCATTCGGTTAGTACTAGATTGGGTGAGGGAGATAATATATTATACACTCTAGAAGTAGGGGCACAAGACCAAGGAATATAATACTCTACGAGAGAAGAACCACAACTCCATACATAAAAAGTATAGACGAAATATCGCATAGACGCTAACGCCATCTATTAGGGATTCCACCGTAACTGCGAGTGCTGGCGAGTTGGCGGGTTGTTTGACATTAGTACCTACCTACGCCCTACTGTTATTGCAATACTATAGGTAGGTATAAAATAAAACGAAATCATGATGATGATGCTTCGTTTATTGGTCTAAAATCTAAATACATAAATTGTTGTTTATCAAACAGAAGTGTAATTACTATAAACATTATTAACACAGCCAAATTCAACGTGAGGTATTTGTCAATAACCACAACAATATAATCGTAAATTCACTTATTGGTTTTTATTTATGAAATAGTAATAACTATCAGGATTTAACATTGTAGGCAAGATCTCAAATCAACCATAATAAATATATTTGGACAAGAACAGATTTTTATTTGTTTACTCTTTAGAACTGTTCTTACACAAGGTTTCTTTAAGTCACTATATTATTTCTCACTTTTTTACTAACTAGTCTCAACCACAGTGTTGCGAGTTGCCTCAAGCAAACAGGGGGAGAAGATAGTAAACATGTGGGGGGAGTGCGATGGGGGAGTGTGGAGAGGAGTGCGGGAGGAGTTTAGTGCAAAGGGGGAGTACAGGGGGATTGTGGAGGGGAGTGCGGGGGGAATGTGGGGGGGTGTTGAGGAGAGTGGGGGGAGTGTGGGGGGAGTTTGGAGAGGAATGCGGGGGGGATGAAAGTGTGGCGTAGTACGACGCCATATGTCACGTGCACGCGAATATGACGTTGTTATTTAATTACTGTTTTCTTCCGCTGCAAATTAAAAATGCTACCCATAGACACTATACCACGCGGACGAAGTCGCGGGCACAGGTAGTAAAATAATAAATAAACTTCATTTAGTAATTTATTAATTAAAATAAGTGTAAACATATCAATAACATGTAAAATAAACTATAGAAAATAAAGTTAGTATCGATTTTAATAATCGTTTTCATCGATTGTTGATATTCATCACAAGACTTTTGTATAATGGTAACTTTTTCTTCTGCCTCACTTACTCTTAATCCATATTTAGTAGTCTTCACAGCTTCAAACAGACCACGTGGACCTGTACATATGACCCTGCACAAGACCACGTGGAGTCTGGGCGCACAATTATGAACAGATTTAGTTGTCAATCGCCCATTTTAACGTTCTGATTTCGCTATAAAACTGATTTGAGGTTATAAAAAAATGCATTTCCGTGTATTATGAGTGTTGCGTTATAATCGGGGACCACAACCCTACCAGTTTTTACCCTTTTTACCCCCCTCCACGGGACTCTAAATTCGAAACCCAACCCGTAATTAATTTTGTAATGAATAGATTTCGAAGTTCTTAATTTTATTTTCAGTTTTCCAATTGACTCGGTCATTAAAAGAAAATGGGTTTTAGCTACCGGTAAAAAAAATTGGGAGCCAACTAAACACTCTCGAATTTGCTTAAGGCACTTTGAGAGTAATTTATTAGTGCGAAAAAGGACAAGAACGGAATTGTTTGGTAATGCTGTCCCAACTCGTTATATAATGGAGGTATGTTATTTTATGCTTAAATATCGTCGCATTGATGATCTTGAGGCATACAGATGTTCAGCCTCACGTGCCAGTCAGTAATTTCACCGCACTCACATCCTTCAAACCGAAACACAGCAATGCTGCTTCACGGCAGAAATAGGCATGGAGGTAGTAGGTACTTCCCTGGACGAGCTCTTCACAAAGAGCTCTACATGGGTGTGTGCGAGTGGTTGAGTGTGTATAGTTGTGCGTTTCGTGAGTAGGCTTCCAGGATTCTCCTAGTCTCTTAAGAGGGTACCGAGCAAAATAGTTCAAAACGATAGTCACGATTATAGTCGATATTATGAATAAACTTGCAATAATTAATCTAAAACTTTGTATAAAGTACCAGACTGAACGTATTTACAATTATTCCATTACAAAAATATTAATTTATGTGTAGTTAAATAAACAAAGTTAATTTGACAAATTGGACAAAATCGTATGTCAGCGTTAAATAGAAATGTCATATTAAATAGTATTTTTTTTAACACACTTTAATTCGAATTAATCTCAAATGTTTAGTCTACAATTAGTCCGTTTTAAGTCACTCAATCAAACAAAGTTTTTTTAAATCATGGGTTACCTACTTTTGCCACACTAGGTGTAAACGGCATCGAGCGAACCTATCATTGTGTGCGTGAGTACGCACACAACTAGCGAGCCGCAGTAAATACCTATTTTCCGTCCGCCTTGTTTGCTCGATGAACTCATAAGAGTCTGGTTAGCACAGAGGGACGCCTACCCCGAGGTGTGGGTGTGTGTGGGTGTGTACATATACACACCCGCACACATAGGTACTATTTTGCTCTGTGCACTTGTACACTGTACTTGCTTGTAAAATCGCTAAGAATTAAGCTGCGAAACATAATTAAAATTTGTAATGGGATATTAAATTATAGGAGTGAAGTTAAAAAGCAAAATTTATTTCTATAGCATAATATTATGATTTTCTTTTACTGAATATATAAAACAAAATTAAAATGTTATATTTTTTCAGGCCGATGTTGCAAATATAGAAGGAGTTGAGCATGATAATTTAGTATTGGAACAACCAAATACATCTACCACGGTGCGTCTTTAATTTGTAGTACCATGCTAACTAAACTCTAGCAAGATACCTAAAAATGCATTAAAAAAAATCGGTTGTCTGTAAAGTCAGTTTACTGACGATAGTTGAACGTGACAACGTCATAAGAAAATACACAGATGTTGAACGCTGCCGAACGCGTAGGCCGATTGTGCTTCTTTGTCGCTCGTTCCGTGGTCTCGCTTGCACTTCAAGCCGCATAGGAACGCCTCAGAGTGAAGTAACGCCGCTAGAGTCATGTTTTTCGTGCGTTATATAGTAATATGTGATGTTATTAATATGTTATTAAAGTTTTGTTACATTGAATTTAAAATAAAATTGAAAATATGTGATATTCTTCCAGGAGAATGATGTAATGGCAGAAAACGAACCCGAGGATCAGATTGATGATGTAGTTATAGAACAACCAAGAACATTTACAACGGTAGGTTTTCAGTTTTGAATATACTGGTAGTGTGGTGCTTGTTACAGAAACTGATAGCTGTTGTTCAAGTAGACTAAGAAATTCAACACTAGATTCCATAGCATATTTTTGATATCTTAAGCCTGGGGTCACTAAGAGATGGACCGCTGACTTATTTGGTGCGGAGCTAAAAATTACCAAGATGAACTTTATTAACAGTTAACTTTGGATTACACTTAGCGATAAACATCTCTAAGATTTAGTGATGACCATAGCCTGCACCAAGTTCAGTCCAAACTTCGGACGGATAGTTTAAAGCAAAAATAGACATGTTCACATTAATATTTCAATAAACCTTGGTATTCACTTTTGTTGATTACATTTTATTAATTATATTGGCGTCGTTTGATATCCTAAACTCGAAATCAGTATAATATTATTATCTTAAAGCTGAACTACTCACTGACTGATTAGCGAAATAGGCACCATTGGTTTCCTTGCTTGGTATCAAAACATTTGAATTGTCTGTTCCAGCCATTGGGTACGCCAAGAAGTCTTACCAAAAAATTAAAAAAGCAACAGAAGCTGTCGGAGAAGAGGTTAAGAATGGTACGCGCTCTTCGTCAGAAAACAAGGCGTCTAGAAAAAAAAGTGGCAAATCTGGAACAAATGCTTGAAGAGTTAAAGGCCAAAGCTCTTATTAACGAAGAGGATAGTAGTCTTCTTCAATCAATCGATCCCAACAATGAAGATTTCCTTAAAAGAATTCTAAATGCCTCGGTATCGCGGAAGTATTCACCATCACTGCGTAAATTTGCACTATGTCTCCAGTTTATCAGTTCCCGAGCATATAAATATGTGAGACAACACTTTAAAACATGTTTACCACATCCCAAAACACTGTGTTCTTGGTATAAGTGTGTGAATGGTGATCCTGGATTCACGACAGAATCTTTAACATGCCTTAGGCTTTTAGCGGAGCGTACGCTTGATAAAAAGTTGTGCTTTGCTTTAAGCATAGATGAAATGGCTATTCGAAAGCATATTCAATGGGACGGAGAAAATTGTGTCGGCTTCGTTAACTACGGAGATTACCTAGAAGGTCATGATGCAGCTATCGCTAGAGAGGCATTGGTTTTCATGTTAACAGCAATAAATGGTTCATTCAAAATTCCAGTAGGATATTTTTTGATAGACGGTTGTAGAGGCGATCAGAAAGCTATCTTGGTTAAAAACTGCATTACACTAGTTTCGTCTTGTGGGGTAAATATTTTGTCGCTGACGTTCGACGGGTGTCCTGCCAATTTTTCAATGGCAAAACATTTAGGATGTAATTTGGATCTTGATAACATAAATCCTGAATTCCACGTCAAAGATCAAAAAGTTGTAATTTTCCCTGACCCTGCTCACATGCTTAAGTTGGTGAGAAATACTCTAGGCGACAAAAAATACTTAAGAAATGCCGATAACGATGTGATTGCGTGGAGCTTCATTGAAAAGCTTCATTCTTTACAAAACGATGAAGGGCTTCACCTGGCTAATAAGTTAAAAAAGAGTCACATCAATTATAAAAAGCAGATAATGAAAGTAAAGTTAGCAGCACAAACTTTCAGTAATTCTGTGGCGCAAGCAATAAGTTACTGCTCGCATGAATTGGGCTTGCTTCAGTTTGCGGGCTCAGATGCTACAACAGATTTTATCAAAAAAATAAATGATTTGTTCGATGTTTTAAACTCTAGAAATTTGAATAACTATGGATATCAAAAACCATTAAATAAACAAAATTTTCCAGATATAAACTTGTTCTTAGATAAAATGAAGTCTTACATTAAAGGGTTGACTTTAGATGGGCAGTCTATTTTAACTACCCCAAGAAAGGTAGGCTTTGTGGGTTTTTTGATCTGTATAAGCAGTGTACAGAAACTCTTTGAAAGTTCTGTTTTGAATAATGTTCTAGATTTCATTCCTGTCTATAAGTTAAGCCAAGATCACCTCGAATGTTTTTTTAGCGCCGTTCGAGCTAAAGGTGGATTTAATAATAACCCGACCGCTCACCAATTTAGATCTGCATATAAACGGCTTGTTGTTCATGGCGAAATAAAAAGTATTGAATCTGGAAATTGTGTTCCACTAGAAGATTTGAGTATTCTTACAGTTACAGATGTCAGGTATGAAAACAAAATAAACCGGAACCTGCCAGCTTTCCGATCATTTGATGAAACAGTCCAAGATACGGTACCCTGCGTTAGTAAGGATCATGATTATTTAAAATTGACAGATCCCATTGCCAAAGTAGATGTGGACATTCTCTGTGATCATGACTATTTGCCCGCTCCCACAAGATTAACCATGTATACGAAAGAAGTAATAAAATACATAACAGGTTTTGTAGCAAGAAAATTGATTAAAAGCCTTAAATGTGAAGATTGCTTGCTGGCATTGCATGCTGATGATAAATATGACAGTCTTATTTTGAAAAAAGATTTCGGTGGTCTTATTTATGCTTCAGGTGACATGGTTACTGTATGTAATATTTGTGAAAAAATATTCCGGGCGAAGTGTGCAGGTGGGTTAGGTTTTCTTAAGGAAAATCATATTTTACCTAAATTAATAAATAATTGTCTTGAAAACTGCTTAGGAACGACCATATTTACAAGTGATCATTTCATTGAGTCGTTTCATATTGATAATCACAGGATGCTCCTCATAAAGGCTATAGCTCTAATATAATATGAAATAAGAATTCATCATGAAACCACGAAAATTAACGAGCCCGATGAAAAAATAAGGAATATTCATAATAAAACAGTTTTATTTCAAGGGCAATAATTACCTCAACATCAATTACCTACGAGCAAAAACATGCGTAGGTACGTAATTGTTAATAAGTAATTGATCGAGTGAGCGAAGCGAACGAGATCTTACAAACAACTTGGGTGATTTGGCATTTTATGTGCGTATGTATGTTTGTCCGACGATAACTTTCGAACCGTTGATCGGATTTGCATGAAATTTGATAAGTCGATAGCTTGTACTTGAGAAATTTACTGGTAAGTATATGAGTAAAATCGGATAAGGGGTATTAAGATAATAATATGGGGTCTTTTAAAGGTGCAAGAATTGAAAAAGTGACACACTAAAATCAATTTGCTACCCAAAAAAATGTTTAAATTAAGATAACTAACGATCCAAGAGCTCCCATCTCTAAGAATTTCGTTGCCATCAAGGTTTTTCTACTTGTTGGTCAAATCGTTTGCTTTTTCTTATTTTTTTTTCTCGAAATGAATTAAGAAGGTACTCAGTTGTCATATAATGGTAAAAACGACCTGGTCTGATGATGGAACTAAGGTCTGTCCAACAAAACTCTTCAATCAAATGGCCAAAACTGGACACAAATACTTTGTCAAAGTAGATAAAACACAATGCATGATGGCGGCACATTGTTTTTGATTACTATCTACCTACGAGTATGTACCTACTTAACTTTTCTGAGCATTTGGATCGTATCACGAGATCCCAGTTCGGGGCGAACTACTAGTTAAGTCAATTTTCTTGCTACAAAACCTATTATGTAAATAATAGGGCAGGGCAGTGTGGTCGCTTAGCGACAAAGACCTTTAAATAAATTAAAATAAAAAATCTCACTCTTTCGGTTTATCTTATTTTTATATGCTGCCTATGTACTTTAATAATACTTTGAAGCGTAGCGTGTGCTGTCTTTGAAACTTTTGCTTTTGTATTAGTGCATGCGTCTCACTAAGTGAAGAGGCACCACACTGGAACTTCACTGCTATTATTTTAAATTATTTTTGATTTGTAAAAAGATCATTATAAAAAACGGTAGGAACAGAGCCGTAGTTTATTGCCTATTTTTCTAGGCTTGGCCGCGTGGATCTGACACCTAATAGACAGGCACTAGATCGCTTTAAGACGTTTCAAAGCTATTCTTGTAATCCTTCTGAATAAATACACTTGATTTGAATTGATTTAATTGAAACAATCTCTTTTCTTACAAAATGATATGAAAACTAATAGTCTGATAAAAAAATTGCAGATACACACAGTGTGCTTTAATACGCGTTTGCGTCTATTTTAGCAGATATACCGTTGCAAATATTTTACAATTAATTTTTAATAAATAATTGTTTTTCTATAATAAATGTTTTGTCATACCTACCTATTTGAATGTTTTATTTACCTCGCATGAATAATGTTAAGTAGAATGTTTACCTCGGGTGTAAGTAGCTATTGCACCCTCGAACTATAAACGCCCTTTCTCGCTTCGCTCGCTCAGGCGTCTAAATATCTTGGTTGCACTCGATCCGTTAGCCAAACAGGATCTTGTTCGCAATAGCTCACTTACTGCCCTTGTGTAACAATCTACTATTACAGAAACAAATAGGTCATGCTTGCACTGGGATTTGATTTCTCCCACTAGGCTACCACCTGACTGGCCTCTCAGCTCAGTGGGTACTTGGTAGTAGCTCTGACTTCTGCGTCGTAGGTCACGGGTTCGATCAACAACAAGCAAATAAGTCCAATTATTGACGTACGCTTCACATACAAGAACCTTCCCTTTTTGTGGGTGATAGCCCACAGTGGAAACACTGCTGTGAGAGAGTGAAAGGGACTATAGTGGTTACGCGACCCCAGCGTCTATTACATTGTCTGTCTACGGTTAGAAACCATCATCGCAAACCGAAGACGAATCTTTAACAAAACCAGAAAAAAAGGGTAGGTCTATAAATAACCGCAAATCTACTTTTGATGGTGACTTTTGATACATAGGTAAAGGAAGCGATAAGGGTCCCCTATCGGGCGTGCGGAGGACTGGATGTTGGTAGACGTAGTCGACATGATAAGAGTCGAGTTTATAGGCAATGGGTTTTTATCCCTCCATGGTGGGATGGGCTCTGGGTGTTTGAAGTATAAGCGATTCATGATGCAATACTGACTTTTAAATTTTCCTCGATGTATTTTCAAAATACCTCGAGCCTCATTTTGAAATGATTCCAGGCAAACGCGCATCTTTATTTGTGAGGCTATTTCTTTCTGCTGCCTACAACGCATAGTGTAACGTTACCATTTTAATATAGTCATAATCTATGACTTTATTAAACTCTGTGATCAGGTTTGACGTCTGTCATCTGTCATGTTAAGGAATGTCAAAGTATTTGGCACGTTGTGAGGATTCAAGAGGAAGACGAGATAGAGAGAGATAGGTATGGTGGCTACATACAATGAAAAGCTTATGTGTGAGATTGTGTTTAAATAATACCATGTGAGCAGTAGCGAGTTTTATTTGAAGATATTTCTCTTTTACAATAGTTACCTTTCCGTTGAGTAGCGAGTCTATGTGTATGTCGAGTGCGTCGTGAGCGTGGGGCGGCGAGCGCGCTGACCCCGTCACGCTGCCTGCCGGCATCACCGTACGAGACTTCGGCTTGCGCCATCCCTACAACAACGCGTCATTCTTTATTTAAACCTTCATCATTTTAATTCCAAACTTGCACCAAAGAGGTCGGGAACCCTTTTTATTTGGAGACGAAATGTCATTGGTTTGATTACTTTGATATTATCGCGTGTCGGTTTAAATGTGTGTGTTATGTGTAATGGAGATAATGATGTTATCTCTTGCTGGAACCTTTCTAGTCAAATCCCATAGGCTTTTGGCACTAACTACCATACGGTTCAGCAAAAATAACATTTTGACGCAAACAAGTTTCCTACCAAAAAGTTTGTGTACGAAAACTAGTAACCTCCATGTCTTTGGACTGAAGGAGGTTTTGGCCGAGGGATGTAGTAGAATAAAAATACTCCCGTGGGTGCCTGGAAGATCGAGACACCGTGACACTGAAAAGTGTGAAACACGGTGCCTGCCTATTAGTAACCAATTCTAAGGTTGTAAATTCGTGTTAACGACATTTTGATTTTGTATAACATTATTTCTGATAATACTAAAATTCAAAACCGATAACGAGCACTGATTTAAATAGGTACCTAATATATCTTACGACGTATTACTAGTAACGAACAAGTGTGGTTAAAGGATTTAAACTACGCCTCAAGGAGGTACCCTAATTATTACTATCCAATTAGTTATTTTTTTATACATTGCACATAATAGCTTCTTCTTCTTATCGTGTCACTGATTCTTTGAAACCAAGTGGTGGTGAAATGATTTTAAGTGCGCCTCAAAGTGGCTCCTTTCGTACACTTGACACATATTTTCAAACTTTAACATAATAGCTGAATTAAATTAACAATTTAGCAGGAAATCTAACCTTTTTTTTGCGACGTGTTTCCTGTTCATTTACCTCATCACTTGATTCACTTCTATCAGTAGTTTCTTGGTGATCTGACTCAGGAATTGACTCACAGCTCAGATTCTCTACATCCTGTGCTGTATCATTTAAATCCACACTTTTGACATCTTTCACAAAAGATTCCTCACTAAGATTCTTATTATCATAGCAACAAGATTCGGTTTCATTATCACTTTTTATTGAAACAGATGCGGCATCATCATTCTTATTTCCTTCACTGAAAGGTTCGAATTCTTCATCACTTTTCACTGAATCTAATACATCACTACTTTGTTTATTGACAAGACAAGGTTGACTTTCGTCTTCACATATTTTTGATTCACAATCTTCAGTTCTACTCTCAACAAGACAGGGTTCTTTTTCGTCTTCACTCATCTTCACTGATTTGTTTATTGTTTACCATCAACACACCACATTGCTTCACCGTATTGTAAACAATGATTTATTTTTAAAAGAAGAACAAGCTGCTATTATAGTATTTACAACAACACCTTCATTAAAACATTTTTTTCTTTTTAATTATTTGCACCCAACACTAGGAAAATTCATAAATGTACCAAATGTTCAAACTAAAGCGAAAACAGAACATAAAATAAAGTGGTTTTTTTTATTAAATAAAGCTGCGTGTCAAAAAAAATAAAATCAGCATTCAACCACTTGTTGTCACATTATCAGTTGTATACTTTGACATTGGGACATAAGATAACGCTAAGTAAATACAAGAAATACGTCGCGCGCGCAACGACTCGACACCGGTTTGAACGATTGTACTTATAAACATGAGGAGGTCACAGAGTAGGCGTGGGTAGATAGTGCTTGCGTAAATGCCTACTGTTTTAAGTTTGATTGTGGCAAAACGTGTTCTATTTGTATTTTTATCGACTTTTAAACATGGAAGAATGCCTCAATTCGGCTGTAATATTTTTGTAAGATCTTTATAAAAAACAACTTTTTTCTTTTGGGATTTACCTTCTTAGTTGTAGTTTTTTTTAATCAATTATAATGTTATTGATGAGTAATGATTGTATAATGATTGTGTCTCAGTATTAATAAACAAAACATTTATGTACTTAGTTACATATATCTTGCAGTGGGCATGTAAAAAAAAGTCATTAACGGAATTGATTTTCAGTGACTAAATAAGTGAGTAATAAGTTATAAGTTTATAAATAAGTTTATTAAATAAGTGAGTTACACATTTTTAGAAGTCAATTGTTTAATGCGATAGTTGGAACAACTGTTAACTTTTCTTTGGCCAAGATTAATACGAGAGCAAGGCCAGGCTGAGTTGGTTGGGTCAAACATTATGCATTCATACACAGCTGATGATTACGTCATGTCTCTGAATCATGCCTATATACTTATGGTATTGTACAGTCAATGCCCAAAATAATATCAGTTTATTTTAAGAATTGCATGCATAGTTGTGGACTTTCCTCACGTGGAACTGGCACCTAGACTCATTTAGCTTTAGGATTTTTCAGATGGATCCTTTTGAAGCATGTTATTAAATGATTTTCGTCTTTGTCAAATAGTCCACAGCAAGAAAAAATTTTTTAGTTCCAATATTCAGGCAAGTTAAAAGTAAGGGAAGATTTTAATATGTAAATTGCTAGGTTAATGAATCGTATAAGAAGTGTTTTTATAGTAGCCTCTCTCAAGTGCACTTACCTTTCACCACATTGGTTTGAAAGACCAAGAACCAGTGACATGATAAGAAGAAGCTATACAGTTCCCATAGTTTTGGGTTAGATAGCGTTGTGTGAACGTGTCTATATTAAATTAAAAAACGATTTAGAAATATTTAGAAGTTTTTTTCATAACCTGTTGCAATAATGAATTCAACAAATTCAAATTCAAAATTTCTGGGTGTTAAATTGTATTCTAAGTATGTTTTTACAAAATGAATTTGAATATTTTGTACATTTTATAAATATATTTATGTGTCATTGTAGGTTTTTTTACGTAGGAGTTTCTTGTAGGAGTATTTTATAAAATACTTACTTACTAAGTATTTTATTCGAATTGAAATAAATCGT
This sequence comes from Thera britannica, assembly GCA_939531255.2. Lineage (NCBI taxonomy): Eukaryota > Metazoa > Arthropoda > Insecta > Lepidoptera > Geometridae > Thera > Thera britannica. The sequence continues at coordinate 14,060,211 of OW618046.2, read as the reverse complement.
TTTTTTTTTACAAAAACTATAAATACTAATAGTATGAGTATTTTATCAGCTGTCTGGTTCTCATCGTACCAGATCAGCTTAGTTTGGAGCTAGATAGTGTTGTGTAGATTATCCACCAATATTTATTTAATTATTTAGTTGCATCACAAGGATCACTTTGAAACGTCTTAAAGCTAGGTGAGTCTAGGTGCCAGTTCCACGCGACCAAGGGCAACGAACTACGTCTTGGTTCCTGTGAATAATGCATGTTTCTACCTTGTGTCAAGTGTTGTTATCTCACCTTATCATCAAAGAACCCTTGATCGTCAGTTCTCTGCTGGCCCAGTAGCCTGTCAGTCTCCAGATCAGTATCCGCTTCGTCTGAAACATTCAATGTAAAAATGTAAAAAATAATTCAACATAAATAGATAAAATAAGAGGAGTTCCACTCTCTCCCGGCGTCAGTATTTCCGGAACGCTGTAATTTGGGAATTTTCAAGGCAAGAGTGAACAGGTGGATTATGGCTAAGCATGCTCCATCTTAGGCTGCATCCCCACTTTCCATCAGGTGTGATGGCAGCCAAATGCCTAGCTATCTATAATAAAAAAAAAAAAATAATGTCAAAAATGGTTTTACCTTCGTCGCCACTTGTTGGTTTAATTTCTACGGATTCCGTGCTATTGGCGGATGAGGGCCTTTTCCTGTAAAGAAAAGTGCATTATGAATTTGTTCGGTCCCCACAAAAAAAGTTCAGATTTCCTGGTTTTCCTTTCATTTCATTTATCATTTCATTTCATTCATCCTTATAATTGACTCTAACGATCGATGCAATAAAAGTACAGGGTATAAATTTTTCATATTTTAGCCAGTTCGATTGCTGGTAGTGGGAGAAGAGAATTTTCAAAAACCTTTGAATGCAGTTTGCTTTCTATTCAAAAATAAAGGAATGTTTCCTTTGAGTAAAATTTTCTATCTGCAGTATTAAGGGGCCGGCGGAGGGCGAATTTTCATACAAACGTAATACCAAAATTATTACTAGTTATGGCAGATTTTCAATATATTTTTGTAATAACTGTATTCTTATAGTATTTACCTAGGTTTCTAAACAGTTTTTATTTTAAATTTCTTACCTCAAATGAAATAAACACCAATCGCATTTTACGCATTTTTTTCATTGCAAAATGTGATTGGCGTTAATTTCATTTGAAGTAAGTAATTTTAAATAAAAACTGTTCAGGAACCTAGATAAATACTATACACATACAATAATATAGTGAAATCTGCTTAAATTAGTAATCATTTTGGTATTACGTTTGTATGAAAATTCGCCCTCCACCGGCCCCTTAAGAATACTTTCCCTCCAGGTGGCATTACAAAATTCCACTCTGTATAGTGCTGGTTACCTGGGCGGGTAGACGTCGTCGTGATGATGATGCGGCGTGTCGACGTGCGGCAGGAGGGCGAGGGGTGCGGGCGCGGGGGACGCACACGCGGGGGGGGAGGCGGGCCGGTGCGGCGCCGGCGCGGGGGGAGGCGGGGCCGATGACCCGCAAGCTGCAAGTATGGTCAAACATTCTACTATTATTTTCGTCGGAGCAACAATGAGGCGCCATCTAGAATCTAAAGCTCGGACACACAAACTACAAATTCATACGCATGTATATGTTACGGCTAATACCCGAAGTGCGGCTACACCTAGTTTAGCCGGTTAGAACTAGGTGTAGGGCTCCCCGCGAGTGTTCTGGCTGAGCCATTGCAGATTCAAACTCGGGCCACCCCGACTTAAGTCACAAAAGTAACAGTAGGTTGTTAGGTTTTTTTTTGTTTTTTTATACCTACTTTTTTTTTTTTTTTTTTTTTTTTATACTACTAAGTTGACAAACAAGCATACGGCCCACCTGATGGGAAGCGGTTACCGTAGCCTATGGACGCCTGCAATACCAGAGGCATCACAAGCGCGTTGCCGACCCTTTAAAACTTTATAAACGCCCTTTTTGAAGAACCCCATGCTATAGTCCTTAGGGAAAACCTCAGCAGGGAGATCATTCCACAGCCTGAGTGTTCGCGGGAGGAAGTTCCTCTGAAACCGAACGGTGCGCGACCACCCAGGCTCTAAGGTGTGAGGATGAACTTTCTGCCTATGGCGAGCAGTGCGATGGTAGAATGTAGCTGTTGGCATGATTTCAAACAGTTCTTCAGAGCATACCCCATTATACAAGCGGTAGAACACGCACAATGAGGAGAAGTCTCTCCTCAGACTTAGGGGCTCAATACCGCTTGTGAGCTTGGGATCGTCAACAATTCTCACAGCACGTCTTTGGATCGAATCAAGGGGTCCAAGCTGGTATCCAGGTGCTCCTGCCCAGAGGTGACAACAATACTCCATGTGAGGCCGGACTTGCGACTTATAAAGAAGTAGTCGCTGGCCTGCACTGAAGTATGACTTCGCTCTGTTCAGCACACCGAGTTTTTTGGATGCCAGCTTGGCCTTATCTTCAAGATGACGACGGAACTGGACGTCACTGGAGATGTCGATACCCAGGATCCCAATGCTCTTGGATGTTGTGAGGGGCATGTCTTGGAACTGTGGAGCTATAGCGAATGGGGTTTTTTTAGCGGCGGCGGTTACTTAATTTCAGGAATAGTGCATGGCAGTACCCGAAAACAATCGGCTCGTACTAGGTTAAGAGTAAGTGGCTACACCTAATTCTAACCGGCTAAAACTAGGTGTAGCCGCACTTCGGGTATTAGCCGTAACATGTACATCAATAACATGCGAAACTCTTTGAAGATAGCAGCAAGAGTACTTTTTGAATCTAAGGAGAATGACCGTTAAGTCTTGACAGTTTTAACGTATTAGTCGTTCACGCATGCGCAGTTACTCCAGTCGATTGAGCTGCTATCTAATGTGAGCAAACGGCGGTTTCCCTTCCATTTCATTGAAAAGTCGTCACTCGCTTGAATTGTTTCAGGCAAGATTGCATTTATTTTTGTTGTTTTCTGACTCACCTAAGCTGAGTGGATCGAGCGAGTGTAGATCTGCATCAGACAACAGGTGCGGTTCGGTTGTGGTCCCGTTCTCAACTATCTCCTTCACCGTCACTGTTGACGAGTGATTCTGTGGGACAAACAAAAAATATTATCCAAATGTACTTGTTACTTAAAAATTGCTGCTATTGAAATATTCCTCACAGTTTTTTCACTGTTGTCATACTACTACTACATAAATCTATGTAGGTAATACTACATACAGTTCAGCCGGTGCAACTTGGGAGCTGTTCGAGCTGTTGAGCTGTTTCTACGAAAATGACCAATAGCGAATAAAAGATTGGCCAAACGGCTAACTTCAGATCCGCCAAGTTACGCCGGGCGTATTGAATTCGATTTGCATTACCTGGTTGTTGTTGTCTCCATCGGATCCTTCAAGTGAGATGGCATCAGCCACGACCGGCATCTTGGTGACAGGCATGCGGCATGCGTCCGGCAATCGAGTCATATCCATCGAAACTGAAACTATACTCGAAATTATTCAACATGTCCGGGGTTTATTCGATGATTTCAGTTTTGGCTCTTATTTAAAGAATTATCTAACGCTTCAATGGGGTGGAATGGAACACAGAAAGCTTTTAAGCTGTTTGTAGATGGCATCACGAGCGACTGTACCATTTAGAATCAATTAAGATTGAAATAATACGACTGACAGATGTAACATAGCTGTCAAAATTTACGTATCAGTCTGTTGCACGCATTTTATGTACCAGCCGATGGTGCTGATTCTAAAGTGAGCAAACGGCGGTTTTGCTCCCCATTCTTTGCAGCAAAGCTTGCACTTTCACAAATCTTAGGGGAAATGTTGCAGGGGCTGGATACCAAAATATTTTTGATGATTTGATATTTATTAGCCGACTTATTTAGCATAATGCTGAGCTGAAACCTGTTGAGTAAACACAACCTATGTAGCTCTGATAGGTGGATGGGTGTGGGTGCGCTGGACCTAGTAGTTAGCCAATTTTTATACATTCACTTGGTCTCAAACCTTTCACCCTTTACCTATACCCTGTTTGTTGTATTTAAGATTCTAGTTTTTTTTTGTGTTTGTGTTTATTCAATAAACTTTTTGATTTTATTTCATTTCATTAGCCACTTTTCAAGTGAACTGTCGCATATTACCTTTGTGTATATCAGCGACATCGCTCTCCATATGCACTAGCGACATGTCGCTACCAGTGTCGCTAGTATCGCTGGACACGGGGAAGGGCGCGCGCTCCTCGCATCGCCGCGGGGACGCAGGCCCGCTCCAACCGACGCGGTTACCCTCGCAGTTCACTAAACTTGCCTGTAACAATAACAAGTTCCAGTTTTCAATTGAATCTTATCAAAGCGGTATCTTTTGGCATCACTACATCTTTTAGAAACGATGAGTTCTTCGGGACCAAAGCTTTGAAAAATAATATTGACTCATTCATTCACCACGCACTGCACCGCGGTTTGTGAGCTTGTCCCACAGATGAGAGAAGATTACGTTGCGATTCCGATCAGTGTGCGTTGCAGCAGGAAATTTAATGCAAAGAATACTGAACGGCTCGACTTGATACGGTGAGGATTTGTTTCCGAGTTGATATGTGTGCTGTGACCTTTTTCTGTAGACTTGATTTTGAGAGGTTTTTTTTTGCAAATGTGTGTCTCTACTACTAGATGGCAAATACGCCATCTAGTAGTAAAGACGAACTAGTTTTGACAAATCAGCTCAATCGTTACGGCCGGCGTCATTGAGTCACAAACACCTACGCTCATCATGGTCCTTTATCAGACATTAGCGTAACAGGCCGCTAAGTCTGTTGCCGTCTCTATTTGTTGACATGAAAGTAACAATGTCAAGAGACTTTAAGCAAGCCGCTAAAAAGTGTCAGGCATTATGAAAGAGGGGTTTAGAGTTTTTCATAGCCGGTATTTTCACTCATGTAGATTCGTTATTTTACTCGTTTTTGTTCGGCTGATAGAGGAGAATGGAAGTCCCCTCTTCAACGTTTTGCTGACCCCACATAATGTGGGATAAGAGCAGGAAGAAGAAGAGATTTCGTTATTTTTAAAGTTAGTATACTAACTGTGAGTGGCACTCCGAGAAAGCTGTGTGAGTTGTGATTGGTCGGCAGATGTGGGGATAATGCGCTGCGTACGTCCAAGTTGTGGAGTGGCCACTCTACCTCGCTGCCATCCATTCCGTTCTCGGAAGGACATTCTTGCGTCTGACGCGTTAGTTCGTAATCCAAATCCTGCAATATAAAAACGTTATCATGGTTATGTATTAGTAGTGTTATAGTATCAATATTCATACACAAAAATGGTTTAATGGTTGAGATATTTCAGTTTTACGCACGCCCCGCTTTCTCAGTAAATTTTTATTTTTACTTGGAGTGTAACAACATAAATAAGTGTCATTATTTAACAAAATAGTGAATTTTGAAAAAAAAAACAAGTATCAAATGTGAAGTTGCTGCCTGTCGCTAGTTCTAAGTAAACCTTCCGTGAAAAATTGTCGTTGCGTGGCTTAGGAGTTGTCAAGAAGAGAAAGTGAATATACACATGACCCTTTCTCGTCCCACTTTTGGCAGCGGACAGCTCACAGGGGGGTTTTTAGTGGGTTCATGCCCCACATACCCTCTTTCGTCTCTCCCCCGCGGCGGAAGAGAAATGCGAAGGCATTTTCCCCTCTTAAAAAAAAAAAAAAAAAGGAGTTTTCAAGAAATGGACAGACGAGTAAAGCGACTTCATTTCATACTTACAAAAAGAACTTCGCATTCTACCTGAAAGGTGACAATCTCATCCGCCGCCCTGCCCTCTACCGGTCCTTTGAAGAACTCTTCTAACACCTTCCTTGTCTCGGAGAACTCGTACAGATAATCAAACGCGGCTGAGCCGGCGGTGGGTGAGTCGGGGTCGCTTTCTGGCATCCTGTCCGGTATTCCCCTCTCTGTCATTATCCTCTGGAACGATAAGGAGAGTTGAAGTTTATTCAGCCACCCAGTAGGCAGTCGAAGCTCTCTGTCATTATCCTTTCGAATGACAAGGACAGCTACAGTTTCCTATCAGCTGATTTCATGACTACGATTACGGCGGTGTCGGTGGTTCTGAAGGCTTTGCGAATGTTTGCGCAAATTATACACAATTTAGGCTAGGGAGCTTGAGCGCTTGAGCGAGCATAAATGGATGGAAAAATCGGTTTTGACTGCATTATGCAAGTATTTTATGTTTTTTCCTGACAAAACACTGTAGCTAAAGACAGAAGAGTCAAATAATTATTTTTCGGTCTACCTAAAATAAGTATTGTGGTTTTTCAAATCGAACTCTTGTCATATATCATAACTTATGTTCTATTCGTTTTTAATTTCTGTCCTTCTGTTTTCATCATTGTATGTAATTACTTATGCATACTTATTTATATGTTTATTCATCCATTCATGGTTGTATACGAAGCAAATAAATTATTGTCTATGTCTAAAAAATATTTCTCCAAATTGTGTACTGGGTCCCTTATAATTATAAGCCTAGAATTTATAAGTAGCTCAGATGCTGTGCGATGTTTTTACCTGTGGAAACCCTGGTCTTGGTGATCTAGCCGATTTGTGCGTGCCATATCTTCTCGGCGAGCCCTCGTATTCAGCAATCGGCAGCTCGCCAATAATCCTCGCGACTCGCTTGTCCTCCTCGGGACTCCCGCTCTGTTCCCGCGAGGACTCGCTTCCCTCACTATCTTTAATATCACAATCACCGTTCTTCATATTATCTAAAGTTCTTTTCACACTCATGTCTAACTCGTCGTCACTGGCGTCTTGGTCCGTCCTCAAACCTGAGAAATAAAAATGAGAAACGTTTTATTTTTGTTTGTTTTAAATGGCCAACGTCATTAAATCAATTGATGACGACATTTTTTTAGCGACAAAACGATTGATTCTTCAGCAGTAGTATAGCCACTCTCAAAATGTCAACTTTTAAGACGTTGACAACCGCCTAAAGTACATTTCAAAAGGCAAAACTTACCTTTCCAATCATCATTATCATCAAACACCATCACTTCTCCATCAGCGACCACAGCAATGGGGCTGCTCTTAGTGCTAACATCAGTCGTCTTATGCGGGTCCAGGATTGGTGAACTGTTCTTCGGAATCCCCATGTTATTGGCGTCCACGAGTATGTCTCGCTCCCTCTCAACCCTGATTGGCTCGCGGTCACCGTTCGTGTACGAAGGTGACGTGTGGCGGGATATCATGTTTTTCGGTTCACTCGCTATTCTGTGTATTTGAATCTGGAACGCAAACATAAACAAGTTAAAACTTTCTTTTATGACGTGACAACGTCTTATAATTCGATGGAGCCGGCTGCAAGCACGAAAAAACATGACGTCATGCGGCGTTACCTCGCTCGGAGGCGTTCCATTTAAGGCTTGAAGTGCAAGCGAGAGCTTGGATACAGACAACCGATTTTTTATGAGAAAAAGTGACTGTCATGTTCCGTCTCAATGTTCACCGGTTTCTTAGTCGTACGTCAGAACAAATGCATTACGTCAGTCACAGAGCACGTGTGCGGAAGGAAATTTAATACTGTAGGTTCGTGTAATAATAATATAGTGTAGGAATTTGGTATGTAAAGGTAGAATTCACAGATAATGTGACTAGTATCCCGAGTTTTTCTCTATTTTCCGTGTTGCTGGAGTATGGGAGTTCATTTGTATGCAACGAGAAACATTTTGACACGACGACCTTTTTGTGAATTACATTATCATAGGCTTGTGATCTACATTTCCTAGGCATCATCCGTTTATAAGGAAATACACTTTACTTCCTTATAACTGACAGAATATTGATTTAATTTACCTCTGCTTTTGTAAAAGAATTCATTAAACGACCACTTCTAAAGCAATTTGTCTGACTGTTGCTAACTCATTTGAAAAAAAAAAAAACGTAACAGAACCTATAATTATATATTACTAGTAGTTGGTAACCGAGCTTCGCTCGGATTTTTTTTCGTTAATTTGTATTTTTAAGAAATCATAAGAGTCATATTATTATCATCTTTACTGGTTTATTCTTACTGAACAACGCCATCTGCTGGACATGCTTGCAGTTAGTTGCTCACAATCGTCAATAGATGGCAGGAGCAGTCACATATTCAGTTTACGTTTAATTATTGCACTCGGAAAGAAATAATCATTTTCTTAAAATGAATCCTAGCTAGATCAATTTATCGCCCCCGAAAACCCCTGTATACTAAATTTCGTGAAAATCGTTGGTGCAGTTTCCGAGATCCTAAATATATATATTATACAAGGTGCAGTTTTGGATCTGCAAAACATTTTAGGAGGTAATTATGTTAGTGATTCTCGACCCGAATCAACAATAAAATGGGCAGGTATTTTTTTTTCATTTTATTCTTATTAACGTAAATCGGTAAGTGTGAACTCCCCTTTTTAAAACGCGACCAATCTGTACGTGTCCTTAAACTGCGCTTTCACACACACAAACAAACGCAACCGACATTTCTTTCATAAATCCAAACCAAAGCACCAACCACCGGCCGCTCCCTCCCCCCCGCCACCCCGCCACGCCCCCGCGGCCATCGCAAACGCATCGATCGGGTCAATTTATTAGTGTATTTGATGACGCCGGTATGTGCATACGCTTGCAAATTCCGCCCCTCAAGTGCGCCTTCGATTAACGGTCGGGATAGGTACCTACTACCTAATTGTAAAGATGACGGACCAATACCTCAATGTAGAGTTGGTGGAGATGGTCCGCTTGTAGGTATGCCATCAGTGGAGACAATGTATCTCGAGCCATCGAAATGTTCGCGGAGTTATTCCCCAATCGGCAACGTCATCATTGAAATCCCGTGTTTCGGTAAGCACTTAATTAAAGCCTTTGGTTCGAACTGATTTGTAGCTCTCGGACAGTCGTTAGGTACCACACGGGTCGGTACGGGTCAACGACCTTACAGCCCTGCCGTACGGTCGGACAATTAGCAAATAACAAATGGGTATCGTGTTATCAAGTAACTGGTTTGTTGAGGTCTGATACGCAGTCGCCCTGCGAGATTCACTGGCACTCCATGCAGTGAGCTGCATACAGTTAAAAATTCGAACTACATCTAAGGTAAAATTATTTGCTATAAGTTGCTGTTGCTACAACAACTTGTACAGGTCGCGGCACGTTGGTTGAACCTTCGATGCGCAGTAACAGATTTTCGAGTCTAAATCGAAATGCGGTATGACGAGAATCGCGGGGTTCCCCGTAACCATAGCAACGACCTTCATTTTAGTTTAACGTAGTGCCGCGTTCGATTCATAGAAATGTGGACGGAGGGAGACTCGTACAGGCTGACGTCACTGGTCATCGCATTCACGCACACAGTGACATGACACGCGATACATCGCAATGGGTGATTCTGTTTTTTTGAAGAGGGTTATTCTGAAAATCAATAAAATTGAAAAATCGAAAAGAAAAAGTATTATTGATTATTGACTTGGTATCGTATTGTTATATGATTATTTACGAGTCTCCTAACAACCTCCTGAAATGTTTTGCAGGTTCAAAACTGCACCTTGTATACATAGTCAGGTCATAAGTATTGTCACACAGTCAAAACTTTTCTTTTAGAATGCTGGCCACAAAAAAGTTTATTGAATTCGAATTTCGAATTGTTCATGAAAATAAAAACGTATACTTTTTAGAATTTTACTAATTTTTAAATATGGAGTGGACGCTTAAAGAAGACCGTGTTGCAGTTATTGCGTTGCATCGTTGCGGTTACGCGCCAATTCAAATTTTTGACATACTGAAAAATTTGAATATAACCAAGAGATTCGTTTATCGTACCATCAAACGATACAATGAAGACTCTAGTGTAGATGACAGGTCAAGAAGTGGTCGCCCTCGGTCTGTTAGGACTCCAGCACTGATAAAAGCTGTGAAGGCGCGAATTTAAAAAAATCCCAAACGTAAGCAGAAACTGTTGGCCCTTCAGATGGGATTAAGCAGAACCACGGTGAAAAGGGTGTTAAATGAAGACTTAGGGCTTCGGGCATATCGAAGAAAAACAGGACATCATTTGAATGCTCGTCTAATGGACCTGAGACTGAAGAGATGCCGCGCTTTGTTGAAGCGGTACGCGGGAAAAAAATATCGGGAAATTCTTTTTTCGGATGAAAAAAATTTTACCGTAGAAGAGAGCTACAACAAACAAAATGATAAGATGTACGCACACAGTAGTGAAGAAGCGAGCAACCGTATTCCACGTGTCCAACGAGGTCATTTTCCATCCTCGCTCATGGTATGGTTGGGAGTGTCTTATTGGGGCTTAACAGAGGTACATTTTTGTGAGAAAGGTGTAAAAACGAATGCAGTTGAGTATCAAAATACAGTCCTGACGAACCTTGTGGAACCTGTTTCTCATACCATGTTTAATAACAGGCACTGGGTATTCCAACAAGATTCGTGCCAAAACACTAAAGTTTATTCAAAATCACGGAGGTCATTTTGAATAAACTTTAGTGTCATAAGAATCTATGTTTTGTTAAGTTCATTTTGGTATATAAATGGTTACATAATGAATAAACTTGTTTCAATTATTTTATATAAAACATGTGACAGAATTTATGACCTGACTAGGTATATATATATATACAAGATTTTCTCGTTTAAAGGTATAAGATATAATTATACAGTAATAGGTACTTCTTTCCTTAATTTTAGGCTAGATGACGCTGTTTAGTGGAATATCCGCCATCTTTATAAATATTTTTGACCTCATACACACGGATACAGAACTAAATAAATAAACTTATTACAAGGATATAAAAAGAAACAGTAAATAGCCTGATGTATCCTTGTATACAGTTAGATTGCTATACGGTAGATCCTCACCTCATTATTGATGTTGTTATCAGCTGCGTAGTCCACAGTGTCCTTGGTCAGCGCCCTCACTTTGTTTCTGATGTTGTGTTTGTGTGTGTTCGCGTGACGTAGCTTGCGGACCGCCTTCGTTCTGCTCTGCGAGTACAGTTCGCGACCTCCTGCTATTTCTATGATCCTGGTAACAGAAGATGAAATTCCCATAATATATTAAAGGCAAAGGTATTTTTTTTTCTACTTAGTGCCTTATAAACAATACTATTGAGGTAGGTTTATATAGTAACCTAGTAGAATTTTAGCATGGAAGTGGCACCTAGACTCACTTAGCTTTAAGACTTTTAAAAGTGATCCCTGTGAGGCCAGGATCAGTTGTAAGTAACAATTGAATAAACGAATCTTGACTCTTTGAAAGAGGATAGATATTTTCAATTGAATCTGAAATTCTTCCCTGTATTTAATTGATTGTACGTGTTTGTACGTGATTTCAGGCGCCCATTATCTAAAGCTCACAACCCAATAATGGTATCGTGTTTCAGTGTTTGATAATAATGGCAAATGAGGCGTGATGGTATGCCATACGATATGACCCTATAATTGGATGATACGACCCCAAACAGTTACAGGCATAACCTACTTGTGGAACATTTATTCTTGTTTTGTATCGGAGAAGGACACTGGCACTTAGTTTAACTTTTGCAGTTACAACATTTTAATTTAATAAAAATCCCATGTTTTGCTGTTCTAAATAAAGTCATTTCAAATAACAAGTTATTTGATGTCATTGAATATTTTATTGTGATAGTATTTATCGCTAAAATCAACGGTCAATAAAGCTGTTACTCGTCATCGTTCTATCGATGTCATAGGAGTTGATGGAAGAATATAGAAATGCCGGGATTATCATGATCACGCATATCATTATCTTCTTGCCCTTATTCTGCTGTATGGGGCATCACATGTTTTCCTCTTCCATTCTCCTCTGCCGCCTCTCTCAACCGACATCTCTGGTTTTCAATCTTTTCTTTATTCAAGCTTTTGTCCAAGTGTAACTGCTTAACTCCTTTAAAATACTTATAGCTGTCGATGCGATCTTATTGAATTAAACTGACTTTAGAATCCATGCTCATGTCCCGAAACTCAAAAGCTATTAACTTAAAATAATAGCTGTTTCAAACTGATGTAACAAGTGAAGTAATTGATAAATCTACATCAAAACGTAATAATAACATTCAGAAGTTATACACTTGCTGAAGGCACATTAAATGTTTCAGTACGCATAAAATGTACATAAATAAAAAATCGAATCAAAAATTACTTCTACAGCCAAATCCTTTCATGCCAAGGTTACATAAAGGTTCAAACAGCCTTGAATCTCGCGTGCTGGTACATTGTACTAGAATTATATTAAGTTTATTCTACCTACTCGAATTACACAAATTCTCAAAGTTTTAGCCAAATCCCTCTTGTCTCGAATTTCAAGTTTGTATTATTCCCTCGGGTTAGCCACAACTTATGCGAAAACGCTATTGAGCTTCGCTTTGAAGACTTGAAGCGTGGGCTTTGGATCTATAGAAAAGTGAACAAGAATATTGAAACGTGACCGAAGTCGGCAAGAAAGATCCGCTTAAGTTCAGATTGGGGACAGGGTAAGAATAGTTACGAATCGATACGCGAAGCAGGCTTTCTGCAAATGTCAGGCATGGAAGAACCCGGTAGAGTTCCTTGCAACCTCGTGGATTTAAGTGTACGACTCGGTTCTGAAACTATATTTCATTACAGCAAAAAAATCAAGGATGAAGATTCTGTTAGAAAAATAAAACATTATTTACCATTAATACTGTATTATCTAAGTTAAAACGGTTTAAACTTTAAAGAGTGAAGGTGTACTAGTTTGTATTTTGTTCGTTTTAGAATCAATCGCACGGCACAAACTGGAACTCAGTTCGCTTCAGTTTATGCTGAGAATTCCTCGTGTTCATCGGCCGAACTTTCCAAAAACTTTGTATTATGCCTGTATAGTCTGAATTTTGCTGATTTAGGACATGACGATGTGGGTTTAAACAGCTTCAATTATTAGCAAAGATACAACTGCCACGTGAAGTAAAACAATAGCTAATAAGCTATTATACACAAAGTTTATAAACTTTGTGTATTTTGGTTTGCCGAGGTCAAAAGCACGATTAGACATTTGGCTCAAATGCCATGCCCTTTATTTTTAATGCCATAGCTAGCAGCGAGAAGTCGGGCCAACTAATGGAAAATGATCAACGTCCATACTCCTGCAATACTAAAGGCACCAGAAGACCAAGATTCAAGATTCAAGATTCAATAAGCGTTTATTCAATACGATACAAGAATCACTTTGAAACGTCTTAAAGCTAGGTGAGTCTAGGTGCCAGTTCCACGCGACCAAGCGTAGAAGAACAGGCAACAAACTACGTCTCGGTTCCTACCGTTTTTTTATATGATCCTTTTACAAATCAAAAATAGTCTAAAATAATAGCAGTGAAGTTCCAGTGTGGTGCCACTTCACTTAGTCAGACGTATGCAATGTAATTATACAAAAGCAAAAGTTTCAAAGACAGCACACGCTACGCTTCAAAGTTATAATAAAGTATCTACACAGATATAAAAATAAGATATTAAATAGTAGGTACAGACATTGCAAATTGACATGCTAGCTTCCTATGGGTAGAATGACCGGGACATCGGGCCACGCAGTTTTATCATTCATATAGCTATCTAGAGTATAGTACGCTTTCTTTATCAAATTACTCTTAATATAGGCTTTAAACTTCCGAATTGGAAGCTTAGTTGCATTTTCCGGAAGTTTATTGTAGAAGCGTACAGTGTTCCCCATAAAAGACCCATTTACCTTCTGTAAACGAAATTTGGGAATATAAAGTTTATTTTTATTTCTAGTGTTAATATTATGTGAATCACAATTTTTCTGAAAGCTACAGATGTGTTTGTGAGTGTACAGTAAGTTTTCATATACATATATATTGTGAAATTACTGTGAGGATATTAATTTCCTTAAATCGCTCCCTCAATGAGTCTCGTGATTTCATTTTATAGATGGCACATATGGCCCTTTTTTGTAAAACGAATATAGTTTGAATATCAGTTGCTTTCCCCCAGAGAAGGATACCGTAAGACATAACACTATGGAAGTAGCTGAAGTAAACTAGCCTAGCTGTAGCTTCATCAGTGAGCCATCTTATAGTCCGAACTGCATATGCAGCCGAACTTAGTCTGGCAGCAAGTGCTTTGATTTGCGGTCCCCACTGCAATTTTTTGTCAAGATTAAGTCCTAAGAAGATAGTAGAATCTACAAGGTTAAGTGACTCTCCATTAAGTATAATATTAGTTGGCCGGAGAGGTCTCTCAGACCTCTGTTTTCTTCTCTTCTTCCTGCCATTGCCCCACTTTATGAAGGGTCGGCACAACATTTCTTCATCCTCCATTCCCCTCGTCAGCCGTCATCTCTGCATCCACTCCTCTCTTATCAATGTCTCTTTCACACAGTTCATCCACGTTGTCTTGGTCTACCTCTGCTCATATATCCACCCACATTCATAATAATATACTCATCACTCTCCTAGTCACACGGCTTTCAGAAAAACACCATCACATTTTTATTTAAAGAACAATGAAGACCAAAAACCTTACGGCCCGCCTAACCAGCTATCGTAGCCTATGGACGCCTGCCATCCTGGTTCCAAGGATGACTATTAGCAAGAGTCCTCCCACTGGAGTCAGCTAACCTTGAATCTCTAAGCTTGTACGTTTAGGGAAAACCTCAGCAGGAAGTTCATACCACAGTCTGAGTGTTCGCGGGATTAAGTTCCTCTGAAACCGAACGGTGCGCGAGTATACTGGTTCCAAGGTCTGAGGGTGGACGTAGGCAAGAGTCCTCCCACTGGAGTCAACGTACCTTGAATCTCTAAGCTTGTAAGTGCCTCCCTTGGCGTTGAGGATGACGAGCTGGCCCTCATTGTGCTCCTCGTCAGAAGACACGTTGTTCACGTTGTTTGATTCGCGCCCCTCCAGCGCGGAGGTCACTCTGGAACACCGAGAACAAAACGTTTATAATTTATTCGTTTCTCTTTATTATAGACTGAGTGATAGTACTTTTTAAACCTTTGCGATCATGACACATATTCACACTATTACACGGGTATTTATCGCCTAAATAAGGTAAATTTATAATTTATATAGACTGAGGCCCGTATTCCGAAACAGCGCTCGAGTCTGAGACGAGCCTTAAGCATAGATTTTATGACAGTTCTCCATTGAAAAGCGTCAAAAATCTGTGCTTGAGGCTCGACTCAGACTTAAGCACTGTTTCGGAAGACGGGCCTGAGTGATGGACCTGATGAGGTCGGACTGTAATAGATGTTATGGTGATGGTTACCTGTCGTGATGATGCTGCATGTTCTTGGGCCGGCACTTGGGGAAGAGGCGAGTGATGCGCTCGGTGCCGTCGGAAGCGGGCGTGGAGTCGCCCGCGGCGTCCGGCCGCACGCACGCGCTCATGACGCCGCGCGGCCCGCCTTCACGCCGCCGCCGCCTCTACCGGCAATACATGCCACCCACTTAGTATTGTGCACACACATTTGTTATAGTATAGGCGGCAATAAATATTGCACATCGGCTTATTTCGGCTTCATAGAGCGTAATGTGCGTCAGAAAGAGACAAAGCTGAAAACCGATGTGCAATATTTATTGCCTACAACCGAAGAATTACTTTGAAAAAGGGAAATTTAAAAAGGCTTAAGAAACCGACTTCATGTCCAAACTGCTTAACCGATGATGAAATTTCTATGGGACCAATCTGGAAGTATTTTCCTTTCAGATAAAGTTCATTATTTATTAAACGGTTTTTTCAAATCAGTTAATAAATAGCGAGGTTATGCTATTTAAAAAATACACCCTAATTGAGAACCTCTTCCTTGTTAATTTAAAGCCAAAGTAAGTTTTTTATTCAAGACAACCATGATAGAGCTCTTTGTGAAGGACTCGTCTGGGAAGTACTACCACCATGCCTATTTATACCGCCAAGCAGCGTTGCTATGTTTCAGTTTGAAGGGTGACGGTGAAATTACTGGCACGTGAGGCTCAAGTAGAGCGCAGGGCAGTTAATGTATAATAGTAGGGCACGTTTCTGGCGTGCGTGACCTGCGAGGCAATGCTTTGTTATAAGCAATGGTTACCACTTAACATCAGGTGAGCGAACTGATTATTCCTCTAGCCATTTGTATAAAAAAAGTTCATATAACATAAAATATAAACCCCCCGACAGTGGAGCTGAATATCCTCAGAAGATGGTAAATGAAAACCGCATTCTAATTGGAGCATTAGTTTCGGAGCTTCGAGGCCACACACAAAAAGGCCTCAAATAACGAACATTCCTCTTTTTGGTCGGAGGCAGGTAGAAAAGTCAAGAATCAGGATTCTTCTATAAAGAAAAAAGTGTAGCCGAAACTAAGCCGTAGACAGCATATTTGTATGGATCTTTGTATCAGCTAGTTCTAGAATCGGGGCCGCGGGCCCAATGACGTGTTTCGTATGGCACCAACTGTAACCGGTGCCAAACTACCCGGTCGATGCCGCATCAGCTGAGGCCACGGACAGCGAGGCCTATAACACAAGCGATTTGCAATCCTTTTGTTATACTGAAGGGCAAGTTGCGTTTGCTCGATCAGTTTGAACGATTAGTTTTGCCTACATGCATGCATGTATGCTGTTTTGCCTCTTTTGTATGGAGAAATGATGAGACAACAATTCGTTTCGATCGTTTCTACGTAACGTATTGTGGCGCGATTATCGACTAGCCTCTCCGCTCGGTTGGCAGATTAACTTGTCTTCTGCCTTAAAAGTCAGACTAGGGGTACCGATTGTTTTTTTTTTTCGCTCGTTCCGCGCTCTCGCTTGCACTTCAAGCCTTCAATGGAACGCCTCAGAGTGAAGTAACGCTGCATGATGTCATGTTTTTTCGTGCGTGCAGCCGGTTCCATTGAATTATAAGACGTTGTCACGTCAAAATATATTTAAATCGCGAATGTTCGAGCCCTACAACAAAGCATTGGCACGCAAGGCTGGAAGGCGTCGCTCAGCCTTCTTCAGGGTGGATTTATGCTTAGGGTTTATTGCTACGTGTCTGGCCGGACGGTGCAATGTACAATACCTACCTACATTCCGACACGTCCGGCGAATTGCAACTTCTGTACTTATTTCAGGAATAAATTATAGGGAAGGTATGCTGGCGCTTTTATAAGTACTTTGAAATGAAGTGGGGGTAGAATACATTGCAGGGAGAAAGGCGACGACATTTAACTTTTTAAGCCGTAGCTGGCAGACGAGCAAACGGGTTACCTGATGGAAAACAGTCACAAAAGAGGCTTTTATCAACGAACGTGTAAATAAACGTAACATACGTAAGTCAATCAATACCTAGTTGTGGCCAAGGCTTATTATACAGTACTTTCTCAGTACTCTCTCAAATTGTACTACTTGAACTTGTCAAATACAATTATGACAAACAACGAACAACACTATTTTTTCTCGTGTTCAAGTGTTCATTTAAATAAAACCTTTGATAAGTTACCTCCTTGGTTTCCATGTGTCGGGAGTAAAATATCGTTCCATTTTTAAATTACACGACAAATATGAGTTTACACTGTAATTTGTCTGGCCGCTAAACACGATAGTAATGGATTTTCATACAACTTTTGCCGGCCGTTGGTCACATGTATTTGGCCAGTACAGCAATTTCGATAATACTCATCAAAACAAGGCTCAAACCGAGTATGTTCGAGAAAAAGTATGTAATCGCTTGTACGGCAGATACGGTGGTACCTACTACTCTCAACCCCACATAACGCATGAAGAAACATTAGATTAGGATATTCCTGGTTTTTAAAGTGTTAAAACTTAATTACTTTCGGTGGATACTTATAAAAAAATTTCAACCATACTACGGAGAGTAGCAGAATAAAAAAAGAATGATTTTGAAAAAAACTTGTGTTTTATCCTTGTTCATTTGGCACTTTAAGGAAGAAAATAAACAAGATAACAGATCTTTCTCCTAACATTTTAAGTAGAATTTTACGTTTCGAAACTTTGTGTAACTAATTTCAAAGAAAGAACAACGAAATGCTTGCGACAAACAGACGCCACAACGAACTTAGATCGGTACTGGTTATCAGTATGCCTAAAGGGGTTAGTCAGTGGCACGTTTTAGAATTATATCAAAGGAATAAAGGTAGAGAATCTAACAGGCAATCCAGACAACAATAGACCATCGAAAATCACGTTCCAAATCCAAAAAGTCATTATAGAACGCAATTCACAATTGGAACTTTTACCCTTCTCAACGCTATCAGAGCCTAACTAATTCAATTCGTCCGTTTGAAATGAAAATTTAAATTGTACGTGACAAGGTGTAATTTCGTTTATCTTGTGCTAATTGGTAAAAGGTAGAGCGGATGGCACGCCTTTTTGGTAAATGTCGCCACTAGCTCCCAATTTAAGGGGCAGACCACTCATCACTCGCATACTTTGACATTTGCAAAGTTTAAAAATCACCTATCTTATTAATAAAAAATCGCAAGCAACTTCTTGCACATCAAAAATAATCTTTTGTTAAATCCAATTGAGCAGTTTAGCGAAGAAATGATTTTGATCCATACATATTTTCCTGCTAAAAAGTTTACTTCTTCTTCTTATCGTGTTACTGGTTCTTTTAAACCAAGTGTGGTGAAAGGATTTTAAGTGCGCCATAAGTTCGGTGTGCTGTAAGTTCAGTAGATATTTTCATGTTTCAAAAAGTGAGAGTGTGAGCAGAGGTAGACCAATAAAAACAAAAATAAACTCTGTGAAAGATGACATAGATAAGAGAGGAGTGAATGCAGAGATGGCAGACAGAGGCTGCCAGAGGGGAATAGAGGAAGAAGATATTTTGTGCCGACCACACATAAAGTTTTCGTACTTTATGTGTGGTCGGCACAACATGTCTTCTGGGCAAAAAGAAAGAGAAGAAAAATACGCGAAAAGTTGTTTCACGGTGTTCATCGTCTTAAAAGTAAAACATAGTCTACATCTATTCATGAAGAATGTGCCTCCTTGACGAGTAATTAAAACTCCATTTACGGAAAAGGCCTCTATTTCTGAGAGCACAATATTAGTACATTGTTACCCGAGTGTTGAAAGTCACGTTTTTTGAGTCCCGAGACGGTTTTGGCGCCAGAGCGTAGCGAGGGCGCCAATGGAGCTTGAGGGACTTAAAAGACTTTCATCCGAGGTAAACACTGTGCTTTTCATTACGAATACAAGGAAAGTAAAAATAAAAACATAAAAGAAAAATTTGTGAAAATGAAGATTGAATTGCCGCCTTCCCGGTTTTTTTTTTATTTTTCTCTGGCGGGCCTTCGGCTTCGGTTCGCCAGCATTATTCAGCCAAAATTTTCATTTTCATAATTTAAAAAATGGTAAATTGTTTGCTCAAATCTATGTTATTTTAAAGAAATAGTTGAACGTACGAGTACGAATATAATAATTAAGCCGTATAAGGATGTCAACACACGAGGATAGTAGGCACTAGGCAGTGCTAATTTTTATCATATTTTTTATAAATATTGTTGACATGGATGATATATTAATAAAGTAATTTAGAAGATATATTATTTATTTAATACTATCTTTATGTTATTTAAATTTAAATTTAAATTTTACATTGCGCTCTAATTAGACTTTTTAAACTTCATACCGTTGTAATAAGTTTCCAACCTACTTGCTGAATAAAAAGTTGGAATTTGGTTGAACAACCTCCTTGCAGTTAGAAAGACTATAGAAAGTTGGAACATGGTTGAATAAAATAGAACTTGTTTTTTTTTATAATTTGACAGCTGTCAGTAGAAAGCGATTCTCCCTAGGGCTGAAAGTTTTACTTTCAATTAGGCCCCTCAGGCAACTTCAGACCTACTTTCAGAGTATGAGCAATGAAAAATAATTTTCAGTGGACAATTATAGCAATCAGAACAGTGACTTCAAGAGCTCTTTTGTGAAATGTATAAGTGCTTTTACTTCGTCTTTAGAACCATTTTCACAGATAATACTTTTAACATCGGAGTTCATGCATGCTGACTTACACCTAACAACTATGTATGTGCCTAAACCAAATCATGTGTATGCAATAAATGTATTGAGTATTGAACCACAGCATATTTTATGTATTATGAAAGTTATACCGGTAGTAGTGTGCCCCCAAATCATCCTTGTTCTTTAATTTTTAACCGCCTGCTCTCTTCTTCCTGCCCTTATCCCACTTTATGTGGGGTCGGCCCAAAATGTTTTCCTCATCCATTCCCCTCTGTCAACCGCCCATCTTTCACATAGTTTATCCATGTTTTATTTGGTCTACCCCTGCTCACTTAACCATCCACATCTGTACTAATCACTCTCCTGTTCATCCCTCCTCAATTTTTAACCGACTACCCAGGAGAGAAATGATAGTCTCTCTTCGCCGTCTGTCTTGGCGCTTTCTTGGCCGTCTACGACCTTCTACTATTGAACCATAACAACCAGAAAAATATAAGCATACAAACAAGCGATCAGCGTAATAGTTTTTTGAAAAAAAAATATTATAGCAAAAAAATATACGAAAGTCACGAATACCACAGATAAGATAATACTATACTAATAAAATGAGATGTTTTTATGTCGTAGTAAGAATATTACACAATTCAATGTTTTGACTGTAATGAAAAAAGTTATTTCAACGCTAATTAAATAAGTTACGAGATTATTTAATAAGCTAGGATAATTTCGTTTGGAGAAAAACATCTTATTTAAGAGCTTTTCTGACTTCAAAGGTTTTCTTCAAATTTATAATACATATAAACTTCAACGCCCTAAATTATATTATTACTTATCCGTCTCTACGGTATTAAAAGTCGTCGACATAAAGTTTACTCAGGTATTTAGAAATTGAATTGAAATTATATATTAGCAATTTAGCAAAGTTTATATTTTCTCACGCGCCCCTAATAGCGTTCTTTGTTATTTACTAACAAAATATCGAGAGTGCTCAGTGGGGCCGACATTTACGCCGTAAACCAAAGGTCAATGGTTGAAAGGCAGACGTACTAACCTTTATGGTGCTTCCCTAGTTCGAAGTAGTAGGTACGTCTTAAGGTATTCCCCGATGAGGCAACGAAAAGAATTCTACAGTTTTTCGTAAGCCTTGTATATTATGTTGTCTCTAAAGTCTATTTTATTTTAGATTTTGGAGTTCTGTGCTGTGAGCCCGTTTTTATAACCAGTTTTGTACCTATAGAAACGCAAAAACCAATCCAATCCAATCCAGACGCTCATCGCGTCTCCATCACACTACACAAATTTATATCATCATCATCATCATCGTCAGCCTGAAGAAGTCCACTGCTGGACATAGGCCTCCCCTACACATTGCCAGGAAGAACGAGCCCTTTCCATCCATCGACTTCCCGCAATCTTAACAATGTCAGTCCATCTGGTGGGTGGGCACCTTACGTTTCGTCTTCCGGTTCGTGGTCGCCATTTGAGAACCTTTATTCCCCAACGGTTGTCAGTTCTTTGAGCTATCTGACCTGCCCATTGCCACTTCAACTTACTAATTCAGCTATGTCGATGACCTTGGTTCTTCTTCGGATATCCTCATTTTTAATATACATAAAATATAACAAAAACATAAAAAAGCTGTTAAACAAATTGCAGGTTCCAAAAATTTCAGGAATTATTTCGACGTTCACGTTTTTCACGTCGCACTCGCTACCACTGCCGACGCCCACTTGTCTGTTTCGCATTGTACATTTGCCTGTAGAGGTAATTCGCAACTTTATGGTGCAATTGGACCGTGAAAATGGCAGGTTAATGCCCTGGGTTTAATTCTTTTCGCAGTTTTTGTAGAAGAGAAGTTAAAGAAAGTAGCTATTTGGTCTTTATAGGTGTTTGAGCTGAAAGTATTGGTAGACGATATCGTGTTAAAAGTAGGCACTCAAAAAAGGTATCTACTGGATATCGCCAGCTGGTTTTTTTTTTGCGTGCCGCTATTTACTTAGGTATGCAATACACTTTATCGTACTCTGCTTAATACAGACGTTGGAAATAGTACATTGTTACCTGAGTGTTGAAAGTCACGTTTTTTGAGTCCCGAGACGGGTTTGGCGCCAGAGCGTAGCGAGGGCGCCAATGGAGCTTGAGGGACTTAAAAGACTTTCATCCGAGGTAAACACTGTGCTTTTCATTACGAATACAAAGAAAGTAAAAATAAAAACATGAAAGAAAAATTTGTGAAAATGAAGATTGAATTGCCGCCTTCCCGGTTTTTTTTTCTTTTTTTCTGGCGGGCCTTCGGCTACGGATCGCCAGCATTATTCAGCCATTATTTTCATTTTCATAATTTAAAAAATGGTAAATTGTTTGCTCAAATGTTATGTCATTTTAAATAAATAGTTGAAGCTATATATTAATCAAGTAATTTAGAAGATATATTATTTATTTAATACATCTTTATGGTATTAAAATTTAAATTTTACATTGCGCTCTAATTAGACTTTTTAAACTTCTTACCGTTGTAATGGGTTTCCAACCTATTTGCTGAATAAAAAGTTGGAATTTGGTTCAACGACCTCTTTGCAGTTAGAAAGACTTTAGAAAGTTGGAACATGGTTGAATAAAATAGAACTTGTTTTTTTTATTAATTTGACAGCTGTCAGTAGAAAGCGATTCTCCCTAGGGCTGAAAGTTTTACTTTCTATTAGGCCCCTCAGGCAACTTCAGACCTACTTTCAGAGTATGAGTAATGAAAAGTATTTTACAAATTCTTCAGCAGGTAAAACTACTACTCAAAAATGTATATAAAATATTGTAGGTATGCTGCTTGATCGCGTGTGCCTTGCGCTTGTGGCCTCAATAACAAAATTAATTTCAAACTTATAAAATTATTCTATGAACTTTATAAATTATAAAATAATTCTGAATAGCTATGCTGAAACAAAACGTATAGGTAATTACTACTTCTATTAAACGGTAGCCGATTGGAAGTGCAAGAGGTAAGGGTGATTATTATGCAGGACCTTTGTATCATCATACTGAAGAAGCCCACTGCTAAAAATAGACCGATCCGTTAAGAGAGAGAGAGAGAGAGAAAGAGAGAGAGCGAAACTTAGAACATAGGTACTGAAGGGCAAGTCCCATTTCAGTAACAACATTTTGTCTACGAAATGTTGTTTTCGATTCGCCTTTCAATTTGTCTTTCTCTCTATTGTATGGAGAAAAGATGAAACAGCAAAAATACGTTACGTAGAAACGATCGAAATGAGTTGTTGTCTCATAAATTTTCCATACAAAAGGGAGAGACACGCGCTCACACGAAAACAACATTTGGTAGATAAAATGTTGTAATGCCCTTCTGATTATCCTAGTGTGTTGTTAAAACTATGCGTATGTCTGTTGGGTGATAATTACCAGCCTTATCATACATGATACAATGAGTGACCCCGCCTGAGCGCTCGACTGTAAGCAATTCGATCAAAGTAGAACTCGAGGAGGCTTTTACCCGTAACCCAGAGCCTACGTGCGTCATTCGATACACGATCTAATTCCAAGCTTATTCATTTCACGATGGTCTTATAGGAATAGAGGTTAATCGAGCTATATTCAAAGCCAAAGGCATCTGAAGAACGGTAGGAGCCCAAGCCGAAAGTTTTTTGCGTGTTCTTCTTTATAGGCTCAGTTGCGTATACCTGTCATTTCGCTTGACCGCTAGATGTCTCTATCTGTATTTGATCAAATAAATGTCCTTTGACCATGACTTTTTGTCCCGTGGACGTTACTCTCCCGTGATTCGGTTACACTTAAAAATGCAATTTGATACCCAATATAAAAATCAAAAATGTGAACAGTCTTATATCTCTAATCCTGCCTCATCTTTTATCTGATCCAAGGCATTTTACCATCAATACCCTGATTAAATAAAAACACACATTTCGTGGAAATTTCGTTTCCACATAAAATTGGCACTCAGTACCCGAAATGTTTTTGCTGACACCTGCTAACAAAAACCTTTCGCAAGAGCCGTGCACGTGGAAGTACGAGGGTGCCATAACCACAAACCAGACCGGAGAGCTCGTTTAAGTTTTACAGCATTCGAAACTACTACTTTGTTCCCCCTTGCATTGTTGCAGCCTGCAACTTGCAGGCAATAGAGCTCAGGAAACAAGTTGAGACGAAATCGCACTGTAAAAGGCACTATTTTCCTCTAGGTAGTGTGATTATACAAATGATACAAATGTCATGTGATTATACAATAGGCATGAAGACAGTAATCAAGTATCGCCAAAATATTAATCTGATCTAATGAAAAAAAAGCAGCCAAGTGCGAGTTGGACTCGCCCATGAAGGGTTCCGTAGCATCAAGTAACATAAAATAATATACAGAAAATAAACAGGAAACAGGTTCTTGTAGTTCGTCGAAAGGTAAATTGCGGTTTACGATTTATGACGTATAAAAAAAAAACTCCTGGCTAGATCTCGTTCAAACCAAATATCGTTGAAAGTTTGCATAGTAATGTACAACATATATTTTTTTTAGTTTTATCATTCCCTTATTTTAGAAGTTAGAGGGGGGGGGACCAACTTTTTTCAACTTTGGAAGTGTCTCTCGCGCAAACTATTCAGTTTAGAAAAAAACGATATTAGAAACCTCAACATCATTTTTGAAGACCTATTCATAGATACCCCACACGTATGGGTTCGACGAAAATTTTTTTTTTGAGTTGCAGTTTGAAGTATGGGGACCCCCAAAATTTATAGTTTTTATTCTATTTTTGTGTAAAAATCTTAATGCGGCTTACAGAATACATCTACTCGCCAAGTTTCATCAGTGTAGCTCTTATGGTTTCGGAGAAAAATGGCTGTGACACGGTCGGACAGACAGACAGACAGACAGACAGACAGACAGACAGACAGACAGACAGACATGACGAATCTATAAGGGTTCCGTTTTTGCCATTTGGCTACGGAACCCTAAAAAGGATTCAAAGATTTTGAAAAATGTATTTATACTCATAATAATGTCGAGATTGTCAATTTATTTGATAATATAAATCTACAAAATACAACAATCCGCCATGATAGCTTAAACACCGGTCAGAGCGAATTACGTCACGTTTACGTAAACGTCATTCTGATTTAGTACAAAAGCACCAATGTTTCTGTTGATATACAGAAACGTGACGTAATAACAGACGCCATGACACCAGCGAGCGTTTTGGCGTGAATTTGAAAATTTCAATTTAAATGTATTTTTATTGCACAAAAACCTTAATTTTTTACAGAAATATGATATATTTTAGACATAACAGATACTTCTGAATATGATAGAAGAGATTTTGAAAATTAGTACATTGTGGGCTGTGGTACAATAAAAACACTTAACAATTACACACAGCAGACAGAAAATAATGAAGAAACTTTTTTTACATATTATAGGCTGCGTTAGACCGCAATCTCACCTGCTGTTAAGTGATGATGCGGTCGACAATGTAGCACGCTTATAAACAGCGAAGTTTATAGGTGATCGATAAAATAGACGCGGGCAATGAGTTCCACTCCTTGGCTGTCCGCAACATAAAAGTTGAAGCAAAGCGCTTGGTGCGGGCAGTTGGAACATCAACCATGTAAAACTAATATAAAAACATAATATGAAAATAACTATAAGCTATCGTTCTGTAAACTAACTTTATAAAACGACAAACAATCTCTAGAACACACAGATAACCAGTTGACAGAGACAATAATTCACAAGACAGTGAGAGGTAACGAGACAACTAACCTTGCTCACACGAATTTGTGTGCAAATAAATAGAATAAATGGATTAGTTCAAGATAGTAATTTAACATGGTTATCGATGATCTCCCAACAGTTCCCGATCGATTGTAGAAGCAATTCTGTCTGAACCATCCGTATTTATTGAGATTAAGGATCCATTGTGGCTTCTCAATTAGAAACCTTTCCCTCGAACTCCATTATGGTCCCTTGTGGGCGGGAACCTTGACATTTTGGGGATAATTAGGTGACCTGTTATTGGGTCTGTGCTTTTATTCTATGCGCATTCAGCTCTATTAAGGGACAGATTGCCGTCGATAACCTTATGACTTGCACACGCAAAACCTAACACTGGTTCGTGTCGTATACAAAATATACTTATGTTCGAAAACCAGTTGAGAAAACCCCTAAAGTAGAAAAAATATATTTGTTGGGATCAAACAAAATATTTGATTGCGATTTTCGACGAATAAGTTCAGTGATTCTATATTTTATATTTTTAAAATGTCGAAGTATGCGAGCGAGAACCTGTTTCATTGTTTTCATACTCTGAATTTGTTCTTATGTAAATATAATAAGGAAAAAACAATATAATAATACACACTGAGATTTGTATCAAAGAATATGTACACAGCAATGGGAGTTCCACTGCTTGATGTCAGAAAATAGGTGTAGTAGTACTTTTCCAGACGAACTATTTCACAAAAACTCTATAATTACTACTGTGCCGGTAGAAAAAAACTCCTTATATTCATAACACTTTAATTCCGTCGTCAGTGGACACTCGAAGGCTTTCAGAAAAATCTTGAACCATCAACTGCGTAGCCCAGAACTCTTTTATAAAACTCCTATTTAAATGTAAACCAGACCAAGGAATAAAGAGCAGTAAATATTAAGTTTAGACAAAGAAATCTTTGCAAAGGAAAACCTAATCAAAATTACTTTCAAGGAAGGAGTGTAAACGAATAAAGAAATTTTTGATTCAATTTGTGTAGGACGTACTCGTAGATCAAAAGATAAATTAGCAAAGATACGGAGTTGTAAAGATTTCCAAATTGGAGATGTCCCTTTGTATATATTCTTTCTAATTTGTTTGTTTCGAAAACTTGGTAAACGGAATTGCAATATAAATTAGAACAGTTTGTCAAATCACTCTTTTTAGTAACAAGGACTTCACAACTTTCTTCTTAGTAATAAAGGCAAAAGTAAAGATGTTTGGACATTCGTAACACAAACACTTTTCAAGAAAGCCTACGATTTTAAAGGTTAAAAATATTACTGTAGGCCTACAACAACACAAGCTCTGTCTCTGGCTCTGGTTTCGAGTCTGTGTGAGTGTTGACTAAATAAATCCTACGTCGAAACGTCACACGCAAAGTATAATACAATGGTGAGCACTCACGCAGACTCAAAACCCAGAGACAGAGCCAGGCAGAGCTTGTGGTAGACCTACTGTTCTACCCAAGATTCATATACTAACCTTTTCTCAACATGTCGTCAGCGTTGTACCTGTAACAAAATAATTTATGCTTAGAACCTCAAGTAAACAGTAGGGTATGTTACAACGCAAACAACAACAACCAAACAAACCAACCAAACAAACGAACAACCGACCAAAGTAGATTAAATATTCTCTTCTGTCTTCACATACATAATTATAGGCCTGACCGTTCTGTCACAAGTACCTACAGAACTTCAATATACACCCCACACTGATGTTTGGCGGTAGGTAATAAAATTGAAAGCATAAAAAACCTTCTCGTTTTTTTAAACAACGATGCAAAATCGCATTTCTTTTTTCACATCGTCTGGGTCGAAAAAAAAGACAACATAAAACCTATGTCCAGACAGGAGTGAGTGCGTTAAAGTAAAAGATAGGTACTAAGTATATTTAACATTTTATTTCCACTCAGTATAATAGGGTTAACTACTGAAAGTCGTAGACGTCTACGGCGTAGGCAGGTACTACGAACTGCTACGCCACGAACGATTCATAGATAAAAAACATTACGTTTCTGATTACCTTACCTACATCTTTAAAATAACATAAAGGTAGTTGTTTATCTGTACATACAAAGTCACAAGTTGAAGTCAGCACGTAAAATACCTCAAAACCAACTTAGGACATCCTTTTTGAACCATCTTCATATTCATGGCTCTCAAATGTCGGTTCACTTTAAGTGCAACTTGTACCACAAAGCGAGAGCAGCGCTTTAGATTGAGATGCAAATTCGTCGTAACGTGAAGTGGTCGTGGATCTTAAAAGCAATGGAAAGCGCTTTAGGCACTGCAGTGAACAGTGAAGTATAAGCTGGATACAGTGGGTAGATTGTTTTTCCAAAATAGATAGTTTTAACTTGCCATGAAACATTTTCTTAATCTTTTGATAAAACATTCCGCACGAAAGTGACCTGGAACGCATTAAGAGGATATGTAAAAAAAATTTGGTTCTCGAGTAGGCGGAGTCCGGAAAATATCAGGGGGGCGCTCCGCTGCAAAACACCGCGCTAACATAGACCGCCGCCAAACGCGCGAGCCGCGCGGCGGCCGCGTCATAAAAATGAGAACAGAGAATGCATGGAGTAGCTTTCACAATATGAAACTTGATAAGTCTAAGTTTATCTTAGGTAAACTAAGTAAGTAACGTAAGTAACTTGGTACCTACCTAATTTATACATTTAGGTAGACCGTCTTGCTTATTATATCGATCTTATAGTCTAAGATCCCGCTATAGAAGGACCTTCACCGAGCTGGTTATTTAATGAAACGTATTTTATGTATAATTAAACATGCCAATAAATATATTCTATATGGGTTGCCTATCAAATTTCAGTTCAGGATAATTATTATTAATAATTAAAAAAAAAAAAAAAAAACTTTCCACTGGTTTGTTTATTAAACAAATTCTATACCAATCGAAAGTATAGACCCCAGTATTTTTATTCAATAAACATACCGGTGCAAAATGCTAGTATCGATTTACCTGTTTATACCTGGCTACCCGAGAGTTGTGACCGGAAAAAAATAGGCAACCTAACGTTTGCATATTCTATGGGGTCTATACTTTCGATTGGTATAGAATTTGTTTAATAAACAAACCGGTGGAAAGTTAAAAAAACAAATATTTTTTTTATTATTAATTAATCATATCCTGGACTGAAATTTCATAGGCAACCCAGATAGAATATATTTATTGGCATGTTTAATTAAATATAAAATACGTTTCATTAAATAACCAGCTCGGTGAAGGTCCTTCTATAGCGGGATCCTATACTATTAGAAAAAAAGTCTTACAAAGTAAATCCATCTGCCTACTTCTGTTATTTTAAGTAAAAAAAACATAGAAGTAGGCAGATGTATTTACTTGGTTTTGAGAAGTACAGTTGACTGCACTGGAATGTATACAATTTGTAAGTTTCAGGGTAGTGTCGCAACATTGCAATGAACATTTACAGGGCAAATACTGAAAACTAAGTGAACTTGTCAACTGACTTCATGATTTTTGAGTTGTCGTGTAAATGTGCTTTGCAAGGCTGACACAGTGACCTTGAAAGTTTAGAATTGTAAACATTCTAGCGCAACTAACTGTACCTGCCTAACAAACTTAGGTAGTTTTTCTAAGTACCTTCTACATTACCTACCTAGTAAATCATAAAAACAGCAATAATATTTAAAGTTCGATACATAATAATTGCATTTCATTCGTTTAGCATCATCAAGTACCTAGTTGAGGGAATTTAGAAAATATACTAGGCTAAGTATGAATATTTTCATTAAAAATTATATTTCTTTCTTCTTCGTCGAATCTTTCGTTTTCTTTCATCATTTCATCATCATTATTTTTCCCTTTGACGTGATTTGGTTCCCTAATGGGTCTGCCTCTTTTCTCTGTTATCTTCAATTTCACTTTCATACAACTCATCGTCGGTTAGAGATATTTTTCTTTTCATAGCACACGTTTTCTCATCTATTGCTTGTGAAACATCATAATTGATCGAGTGAGCGAAGCGAACGAGATCTTACAAACAACTTGGGCAATTTGGCATTTTATGTGCGTATGTATGTATGTATGTATGTTTGTCCGACGATAACTTTCGAACCAATGATCCGATCTGCATGAAATTTGATAAGGCGATAGCGTGTACTTAAGAAATTTACTGGTAGTACCTATATGAGTAAAATCGGATGAAGGGTTATTACGATATGGAAGTTTTTTACAAGGGCAAAAATAAAAAAAGTGACACATTAAAATAAAATTAACATGTCATATGAAAGAGCTTTTTTGGACATTTCAAAACAGTTTTTACTTTTTTTCTAGGACGCTCAGTTTTTGCTATACAAAAAAAAATATTAAATTACAATAACCAACGATCCGAGAGCTCCCATATCTAAGAATTTTGTTGACATCAAGGTTTTTCTACTGGTCGGTTAATTTTTTTGCTTTTTTTTATTTTATTTTCTTGAAATAATTTGAGGAGGTACTCAGTTGTCATAAAATTTATGACATTTACACCATTTTATGACAACTGAGTGGTCTGATGATGGAGTCCAACGGAACTCTTCAATCAATTGGCCAATTGAGTTAAAACTTATTTACCATACAAAGTTAGTCAGAGGCAAGGCCAAACAGCGAATCTGGACAGAAATACTTTCTCAAAGTAGATAAAACACAATGCGTGATGGTGGCACATTTATTTTCTGATTACCATCTACCTAGGTATATGTACCTAACTTTTTGGAGCATTTGGATCGCATCACGAGATTTCAGTTCGGGGCGAACTACTAGTATTCTCTAAAAAATAAAAGAGAGTTATCGTCAACTTGCCTATCGAAAGTAACCTACAATGATAGCTACTCCATAGTTTTTGTTCTACGCACACATTTTGAGCGCCGCAATTCAAATTTTAGCTTTTTCATCTTTTATTATTTTTGAACATTTACGTTACATTTTTTTATAGCGAAACTTATTGACCATTTTCTCGTTTAGATGTAGGTAGGTACGTAACAGAAATAAAAGCAATGTTGACACACCGTTAGGTACTACGAAAAATATTTGAAAAATCGCCAGACGGGCGGCACGTCCTCACTTCAGAGATAGAAGCGAGCGACTGGGGCGGGTGCGCATGATAGAGATAGCGCAATTAGATTCCTTACCCCGGGAAGAGGTAAGCTATAGACTTGCGTCGCTCAGAAGTAACTGACGTAAGCGACAAATGATAAAACATTGTTTTACTTTAAAAGTAGTAATTATAAAAAAAAATCCTTTTCCATTTATTTAAATACTGTAATTATGCACATAACAGTATAAAAAATAACCGTAAATTGTGTCTAAGTTCGGAGGATGGATGTAAAACAGGTATAAAAGGTACCGATTTCAAAAAATAAATCTATCGAGAAAAGTTTCACCAATCGTGTTTCTGTCTTTGATTTATTTAGATTACACCCTGAAGTAATCACTGCATTAAAATTAGGTTTGTAACCTATGCCGTCACTGAATAAGCATGTAACGCAGCGATTCTAATATTTTTACATATCGTCTTAAGGCTGTCTCACTCGTAGCTATAAGTATATAAATATGCCGTGCGATAATATAAATTACGTTATGACGTCATAGAAATATATATTATAGCGGCGTGTGTGACCGGGTTTACCAGCCTCTTCGGAGAGTACTTACTGGTGGTCTATAGTGGTAGCGGCCCCGCCTTCCGATCCGTAGGTCGTGCGTTCAAACCCAGCCGTGTACCAATTAGTTTTTTAGTCGAAAAAAATTATGTGCACTATGCCAGTACTCTTAAAACGGTGAAGGAAAACACCGTGAGGAAACCGGCGTGTTATAAAACCTACAAAAGTTCGAGGGTCATGCAAAAAGTGCCCGCCAGCGGCCTACTGGCGGAAAAACCAGTGCGGATGATAAAAATTGCCGATTTTTGCCGACCAGCCTCTTCACAATAATTTGAAAGTAAGCAATTAAAATAAAAAATGTCAAACATGTTGTAAGTCCTTACATGTTTACTTGAAATTCAAGAACGGTCAAAGGTCCTTCAAGAAACCTTGCCTAATGGGACACACTTCATTAGAGAACCCAAAACGGATATTAAAGTTTAACATGTGTAACCCTGCTTTACGGGCCAGAGATTTCAATCGAACTTTCGAGAAAAAAAATACCCTAAGTAAATGAACCAAAATGGTAGCTATACCTGCCTTGGGTTTTGCTTTGGCTTACTTTTACAATACCCGATAAAAAGGCCGTTTTTATCTATAGGATTATGAGGGGCAAGGGAAACATTTCACTCATGTTCATATTAAGATGATTTAATTCAATGTAAACATATTTTTAATGCCTCAAGTGGCGCAATTATAAATAATTCAATCAATTTAACTTGAGGATAACGCAGTGGGCTGCAATATTGTTAGTCAAGTAGGCAGGTAGAATTATACCTACTTTTAAACTACTTCAGATTATTTTTATGTTGTAGCTGTTTGTTGTCCCTGAATAAATAAAATAAAATAAATTAACGGGGCGTTACAGTGCCTGGGACAGGATTTTCGATGGAATAGGCTTTCCCAGCACCTACACTATCCATGCAGCTTAGTAGGCCTTATCTACAGAACATGGGGATACGGGTCGATACGTAGAGAGCTGACTAAGCCGCGGCTTTCTCACGTTGTTTTCCTTCACCGTTGAAGAGCAAGTGTACTTTTTTCGATTAGAAAAAACGCGCTTTATACGATGATAATACAAATCAGAAAGTAAGTTTATTTTTATGCATTTAATTTGGCTTATTAGGAAGGAATAAAAACCACTGTACATCGATTTATCGCACAAAGAAATAAGAAACATTTTTATATACAGTCGTAATCAATTTTTTGCCAAACCTTTCATTTAATAAAGAAACGGAGTCGCGAAAGTTTTTTAAAGTAAATACATCAAACATTTAAAGATTTAGCAATTACGTAGTAACACGTAGTCGTAAATACAACAACAAATAAGTAACTGAAACTTTTCAGAGACGTTGCTTGTTTCAGTAGTTGCAGCTAATAGAGAAAATTTATTTGTTTGCGCGCGCTTTTAATTGCTTTATTGCTAGTTTGTACTATACAAAACTTATTGTAATAAGAAAAAGAACTGCAGTAAAAAGCATGTTCCTAAATTTGGATAACTTTATCTTGCTTAGAGATTTAACTTGCCGTTTACCGAATGTAAACACGCAAACGCTTTTCATTTATAAAAGACTAACACTCTCTTTGTGCTTATGGAATAATATAAGCAGCTGTACCCCTACCGGGAACCAATCGTACACCAGCTGACGTGGACACGTCACCGTGTCGCAATCGCTATTCATGCTTCTTGAAGAATCCGCTAGGGGCGCTTTTTGTTTCTCCATACAAAATGGTGGCAGAGGTGGGCGATACGGTCGGCGATAGGCGTCAGGCACCGCACACGGCGTCAGGCACCGCACACCGATTTCATACGATTGGTTCCCGGTAGGGGTACTGATCACAGTAGAATAGACGATTGTTAAAGATAACGTGATGCTGTTTTTTTATAAGATATGAGCTTTTGAGCACAATCGCGATGATGCGATTAACGGTGTAGTACGCTTAGCTAGAAGATAACTTTTCAGTCGTCTCGAAAACATCCAAATTATAGGTGATTGAAAAATAATCCCATTTATCAAGCCATCCGGTCTGGAAGCATAATTAATATGGAAAGATCAAATACACAACAGAAATCAGAATACGGTCTAAATATTTTGCAAACGAAAAACTATTGTAGCTTGCACTAAGTATCTCATGTTTGCTGAAACATTTTGCTAGAATTTTTTTGTTTCATTTGCGCAGCCGAGGTCCCCATTATAACATAGGATCGATGCAATACCGTTTACATCACTATGGGAGGTCAACCGATGTTGGTGAACTTCCAACAACAAATTACCCGATCAGAAAGTTAGACAGTACCGGTGACTAAACCTGCAATTTAATAAGGCTTTTAGTCCGAGTAGGTTTAATTTTGTTAGGGCTTGCGTGCGGTCGGTTTTATTGCCTACCCGCGCCGGGTACAGCCTTAGCCAGGTTATTACAGCGTCTAGCTGGCAACATTTCATATTGCTACTGGTCTGCTGATTAGCTTTGTATGCCTACTGTCTGTGGTTGGAAATGTTGGAATTCAATGACCTCATTTTTCGGGTTCTTAAGTCAAATCAAATCAAAAGTGTATTTATTGAGTTGAATTGCAAGAATCACTTTGAAACGTCTTAAAGCTAGGTGAGTCTGAAGTCTGATAAGATACATACTACGATTGAAGTTATTTGCTTCGATAATGTTGTTGATCTCGTGTTATATTCCATTTTCAATTCTGAAATCAAAGATGGCCACAATGCATAAATTTGCCTTCTGTCTTTTTTTTTGTTTCTGTCGGATCGTCGTTATTTGGCAGAAAATTTGTAACTACCTTGTAGGCACTAGTGAAGGGAGCCAGGTATTATTAACCGACTTCCAATCAAAAAGGAGGAGGTTCTCAATTCGGTTGTATTTTTTTTTTTTTTTTTTTTTTTTAATGTTTGTTACCGCATAACTTCGTCATTTGTGAGCCGATTTGAAAAAATATTTTTTTATCTGAAAGGTACTGCTTCCAGATTGGTCCCATTTTAATTTTATCAAAATCGGTGTTGCCATTTTTTTTAATATTTTTTTTAATGTTTGTAACTGCATGCCTCCGTCATTTATGAACCGATTTAGAAAATTATTTTTTTATTTGGAAGGTTATTCTTACGTCCAGATTGTCCCAAACAAATTTGATAAAAATCGGTTTAGCCGTTTGACAATGAAGTCGGTTTCTCAAGTTTTTTAAACTTAAATTATTTTAGGTAATAAAATGCAATAATTTCGACAGACACGTTTACTCCAAACTTGACAGGAGGATGCAAGAGATCGAACACATAAAAATAATATAGGGTAGGCACGATATGGAAATGATAAAGCGCGCGAAGGTTTAAACTTGAACAACTAGAATATGTTTCCTTTACATCGAACAGAGTTTCTATCTTCAAAACTACATGCTACCACGGTAATTCCTAGTAATAACTTTAGAAGCTTTCTGATTAGGAATGCTTTTCAGTGCGTGGGTAGCCGCACGCTTGTCCAATTTTTCGTTTCGGAAAAAGGTCTACATAACACTTTAGGGAGTTCGACCAAACGAGAGACAAGCAATCGATAGGATATTGGTGTCCTGGGACCAAGGTCACGTGACCTCCAGCCTGTGCCAAGCCTACCACATCCCACCATTCCTACATAGTGATTATGTAAGTGTCTACACTTCTTCTTCTTATCGTGTCACTGATTCTTTCGAACCAAGTGTGGTGAAAGGATTTTAAGTGCGCCTCGAAGAGGCTCCTTTCGTGCACTTGACAC
This sequence comes from Thera britannica, assembly GCA_939531255.2. NCBI lineage: Eukaryota > Metazoa > Arthropoda > Insecta > Lepidoptera > Geometridae > Thera > Thera britannica. The sequence continues at coordinate 14,025,044 of OW618046.2, read as the reverse complement.
ATATTTTCGAACTTTTTAGGTTCTACGATATTATGCCGGTTTCCTCACGATGTTTTCCTTCACCGTTTGAGAGCACTGGCATAGTGTACATAAATTTTTGGGCAGAAAAACTCATTGGTACACGACTGGATTCGAACCCACGACCATAGGATCGGAAGGCGGGGCCGCTACCACTAGGCCACCAGCGCTCTCAAGTGTATACACTACATGTTGAGTTATTCTATTCGGTTTGGGGATGATTGTGTATAGTGAATTGATATTAAAAGAAATATTGTTGCTTAAATTTGTGAATTAGATTTGAAGTTTAGAATTCAGTGTACCGCCATCGATTGTATTTAACCATTGTTTTGACAGTCGTCATAGCTCAGTTGGTAGTAGCTTTGCCTTCTGCATTGGAGGGCGTGGGTTCAATACCGAATTTAGATCGCCACCGGGAATAAATATGTGTGTGGTGACCATGTATATTTTTTTATATTTTTTTTATGTAAAAGATAGACAAACGAGCTTACGGCCCACCTGATGGAAAGCGGTCACCGTCGCCCATAGACACCAACAACACCAAGGGTGCTGTTGTTGCGTTGCCTACCCTGGAGGAGTTTTTTAACGTTTATTATTTGTTCTCTATATGGGTGTTATTAACTATTAAATCAGCAATTGGGTTTCCATAATACAAGCTGAGCTTAATTTGGGGTGAGCTAGTGTTGTGATGATTGCCCACACTATAATAATATTATTTTTTAAGGACTATTCTACCAAACTATTCCCTAAACACATCTCACTACTCTGAATAATTGAATCGAACCGAACCCCGCGTTTAATTCGGAGAGAAACATTACCAGTTACATCATACGAAAACCACTCCATTAATTATATCAAAATACTCATAAAAGACGTAGCAGGTCGTTAGCAAAGGACCTTATTTGTGTAATAACATGTTATAATGTCATCAAAGCTTCGGTGAGGGTCCAGAACACATGCTTTTGATATAGCTCAGGGGTGCCATACGGGCGCACGATTGCGGTCTGAGAAAAAGAAACTGCTGTCCATCTTTCATAAAGAAAAACTTTAATGTAATTTTATTTGTTTAGAGTCACCAAAATCGTATACACCAATTCATTATTAAATAATACATGGTGGTAATTATTATTTCAATCTTAGTTTTGTGCATCCTTTCCATCTAAGGGTTGTCTGGAAGAGATCGCTCCTAGCGATAAAGCATCGTTTTCATTACTTTTAATAGATTCTGTATTTATTTCTTCTTTGTTGACAATAAAGAGTTAATCTATCTATCTTATACAGAACATATCAAAAAACATGACAACTGCTACAATAATTATGGGGGTATAAAATGTATGATGGGGACAGACGAGTTAAAATAAATGTTGCTGATAAAATTGCCTATTTTATGTATGAATTTATAGAGCAAAGGTTTTTCTATCGACCCGGTCTTTTCTCACTCGTTCTTGTTTAGTCTAGTATTTTTTCGTGGTTGTATATATAAGAAAAAGAAGGGAATTTTCTTTGTTATTCTACAGCGCATTCAAAGAATCCCTTATTTAGATATGTCACAGTCAAACAGCGCTTGAGGAATGAAAGACGGAATATTCATAAAGTAATCTTACCAGTCCAAATCATTTTCATAAGACATGAATAGACCCAATCAGATGAAAAACCATAATACCAGAGCAACAAATAAAACCAGGCCATACAAATACTGGAATTATGTGGTAAATAAAGATGCTTGTTCTCTGTCTGGGTGTTATATAAGTATTATATCAGCTATATGGTTCCCATAGTACAAGCTCTGCTTAGTTTGGGGCTAGATAGTGTTGTGTGGATTGTCTATAATATTTATTTATTTATTATTTATTATTATTATTAAATTTGACTGGCTTCTCAGCTCAGTTGGTATTAGCTCTACCTTCTGCGCCGTAGATCGTGGGTTCGATCCCGATCAAGAACGAAGAGTTATGTAGTGAATACCGGTGTTTGTTCACTGTCTGGGTGTTATATTGTATTCTAAGTATGTATTTACAAATGTACTTATGTAACGTCAGTAGTAGGCTCAATAACTGAACTGAATATAACGAAACTTTGCAAAAATACAGTTCATAACCAGAATTACCATATAGGCAGCTTCTAAAATAAAAAGTCGACTGACTTTGTATAGAAAAATATTATTTTGACGAACCCATACTATTCCTATATTTGGAGCAATTATTACTACTATTATTAATATACGTTTTTTAAATAATATATTTTTGACCAACTACCTTTATTTGTGTTTTTCTGGCCAGAGAGGCTCTATCTTTACATGACGCAGCGATTTTTTGTCGTTAGTTTTTCGTTTTCTAACGCGAGGGCGGACCCCCGAGCCTTAACTCCACCTTTCCACATTAAATATTGCAACGTTATCTGGGTACAGGGGACAGCGTCCAGGCCATATGGCAAGCGCCCACAGTATCTGTACTATAATTCAAAGTTTCACTACAGAAACACGAAAACTAAACATAATCAATCGCAGTCGTAACCTTCCAGTGTCGAAGGCTTTGGGGCATTTATTCCTTGAAAAAAATATGTCGAGTAATGCAATGCCCTTTTACCTGGATTAAGCTGAGAAATGAAAACGCCGATCTGTAGTTATAAATCAAGGCGGATCTTCTTCAAATATTCAACCCAAATCATGAAAACTTAAATGATAACTTTAATGGAGCTGGGCAGGACACCTGGCAAGGCAAGGTGATGACAAGTGGAGTGACGCACTAGCTGAATGGCAAATGGTCCAAGAACTGGGTATAGAAGCGTTGGTCGTTCTGCGGCAAGATGGTCAGACATGTGGTGAACATCGCAGGCAAGACCTGGATGAGATTAGCACAAGACTGGCAACAGTGGCACATACAGAGAGGCCGATACCCAGCAGTGGGTGCAGTCGGGCTGTGGTGATGAGATGATGATGATGATTATGATGAAAACTTACAAGCAAATATCCATGCTGTCAGTATTTATCGCAGACCTTAGTTTGTACTGCACACCCATTTGCATGTAACTTTGTGCTTTGAACAAAACGCTTGCATAAACGTTTTAAATCTAAAACACAGCTCAATAAAGCTCATTTTACATTGTCATTTAGTCTGCAGTGACAAGCCCGTTGTGGCTGTGGCCAGTCAACCGAGGGATATCTGTGGCCTGTGGCTAGCTACCAGCTGTCGATCGCTCACCGCAGACTATTATAACAACATAGTAGTCAAAATAACTTATTAAGAATTCATTTCATGGAGTCTGAGGTCAGTTTGGCATTGTTACTAATGTGTTCTGTTTTTGATTAAAGTCCCCTATCAATCGCCAGTTCTATGTGGCTTCATCTGCTAATATAAGTTTTAACAATTGAGAAACCGACTTCATAGGATATCTATGAGACCAATCTGAATCAATCTTTCAGATAAAAAAATTACAAACCGGCTCATAAATGACGAAATTATACATTTAAAACAAAACGGCTGTAAATTCCTATGGGACCAATTTGGAAGTATTGCATTTCCGATAAAAACAAAAATTATGAATTTATGCTGTAACAAATATTTAAAAAATACAACTGAATTGAGAACCTCCTCCTTTTTTTTATTTGAAGTCAGTTAAAAGAGCCTCTCTTACGTGCATTTAAATTATTTCCACTACACTTGTTTGAATGGATCAGTGACACGAAAAGAATAAGAGTTTTCCGTGCACTTTAGACTGGTGGAAACTCTAAACTTCGCAAAATTTGTACTACGATGGTGCCTGCAGGGCTACCGCGAGCTCCATATGGTTATGGCTATGGCTGTCAAATTGTGTATAGATCGGCTGACCCACACATTCATTTCTTCTTGGGTTTGAATGTGTTGACACTGTTGACACAATTTTGACAGCCATAACCATAACCATATGAAGCTCATGGTAGGCCAGCAGGTCGCCCAGATAGTCAGATAGTCAGATAGTCATTGACTCCTAGATTGAGTACTTAGATATCTGTAGGCTTCCCACACGCTCTGTACGTGACACACACAGTATAATACACTGGTGAGCACTCACACAGACTCAAACCCAGAGCCAGAGACAGAGCCAGACAGAGCTTATGGTAGGCCTACTGAGATGTCTACAGTAGTGCCTGGGGATTGCATACCTACAAGATGTAAATGCAGAGAGTTCAAAATCTCTCTGCATCTACATCAAAATCTCTCTGCTCACATCCTGAAAATATTAAGAGGCTTTTTCTAGCTACCGAAGCTAGGGGTCATGAATGTAAAAAAAATGAAGAATAACCCTGCTCATCGTCATAAAAAACAAAAAACGTAGAATTGCTACAACAGATTTCTTCAAAAGAAAATAAACACAAAGCACACACATACATCTTATACATAATTGAAATCGTTATTTACTTTATGCCTTTATGCGCATGAAAAATTCTGTATTACCCTTAAATTGTTATGAGCTCGAAACGTTTACTCGGCGTTTTCCATGAATACTGAATGTACTGAAATATTCATGTAACGTAACTAATCCATGTCAGTTTGAATACTGACCAAAACGTACAGCAGGTATTGTATTAGTGAACAACATACTGCCTGTCTATAACAGCTCCACAAATCCACTAGACACATGAGGCGAATGTTCGTTTAGCTTTCTACCAAAACTAGTAAATTTTTTGCATATTTTTTATGATTTTAAGCTCCGCAAATTGGTTTTCTGCAAATTATTTATGATTTTATGCTCCGAAAATTGGTTTTCTGCAAATTATTTCTATGTTACGCTCCGAAACTTTGTTGTTTGCATATTCTTTGTAATGTTATGCCCCGAAAATTAGTTATTTTTTAATTTTTCGTATTTTTTTGTTTCGAAAATTAGTTGCTTACAAGTTTTCATAACATAATTTAAGAATTTTCCGTGTCGTATTAACATTTTGTACCCTGCGATGTGATGTCGTGTCTTATTCTTCTCCGATTTTTATTTTCCTGGGCCAGGCTGTTTACCCATCGTCGGCACAGTCATACTGTATTCAATTCAAGCTGCTGATCAACAATTTCTGTTTCCGTTGAATCGCTAGAGTCTACGCATAAGCCAAACTACATGATGATTGCCAAGGTTAAAAGTTGCCGTTGATAAAAAAAAGTATCAGCTTAAAAACCACCGTTTTTTGATCATAAAAGTACAGTACATACGCGTAGAGAAGTTAATTACGGCTTCATAATGTGGCGGGCTGTCGGCGCCTATGTGTTTGCGAACAAACAGCGCTCAGCGAAGCTCCATTATGATATTACCTGTACTTTACTGCGGAACTGTACTTTACGGCTCAATTTAGAGTTTGATGATCACACATTATCAGAGATAACTCACTCAATTTGGTGCTAAAAGGTATTGCGAAACACAGTGCCCTAAGACTTTATCTTCAACCTATATCAGTTCACTGCTGGACGTAGGTCTCTCCGAAGACGCGCCACTGAGCCCGGTCTTCGGGTCTTCTCCAGTGCTTGCCAGCTACATTTCGCAGATCATCGCCTCACTTTGCTGGACGATAAGACTTACCCTATGTATAAATACATCAATAATCAGCCTATTATGTCTATAGGCATGCCTTAAGCGCCGTATTCACCACGCTTGGCAAGTGAATTGGGACCGCAATGCCGGTGTGATGTTCTCAGAAGATGGTGTTGTCAATATACTTTTTTAACAAGTCCTTCCTCGTTCAATTCAATCCTTTTGTCTTCTCTTAAATCATCAATAGATATGATGTCTATATTTGTTGACTATTAGGCTGTTATCTACACTAAGATGGTCAGTACTAGTATACAGAATACACAATGTACGTAGAACCATATTCGTTTGATGCTTCGGTCGTGAGGAACTGATGGCGCCTAGATTCACCTAGATTGTAAGACGTTTCAAAATGATCCTTGTGATACTGTTTTGATTTTGATTTCGTATAAAAGGTGAGAAACAAGTTTTCCGCTGTCTAGTGAACTACGTGAGCGCATTATATAAATTCAAAATTATAGAAAACATTATAAATGCGTTCTTACAAAGGACAATGAACATTTTTCTTGCAATTTTATTTTTAGGTAATTTTTGTTTCATAGAACTTTTTTTTTATATCTTTGAAATTTAGAAATGTAACTGAACCTAGAAACTTTTGTAAACCTTGTATGTTCTTTACTGGGTATCTACAGGTTTGGCAAGTACTCGAAAACCCGATATCTAAAATTCACATTTATTGTTTAAACTAAAACTTAATTCAACTGGTTTACACATTTTTATTTGAATGTGCGAGCGACAATTTTTCAGTCTATTTCTATTTTATTCTATCATGAACTAAAAACCTAATTCAGCTGGTTTACAGATTTGTATTTGAATGTGCGAGCGACAATTTTTCAGTCTATTTCTATTTGTAACCGACATCCAATCAAAAAGGAGGAGGTTCTCAATTCGGTTGTATTTTTTTTATTTTTAATGTTACTGCATAACTTCGTCATTTGTGAGCCGATTTGAAAAAATATTTTTTTATCCGAAAGGTACTGCTTCCAGATTGATCCCATTTTAATTTTATTAAAATCGGACCTGCATGCCTCCGTCATTTATGAACCGATTTAGAAAATTATTTTAGAAGGTTATTCTTACGTCCTGATTGTCCCAAACAAATTTGATTAAAATCGGTATAGCCGTTTGACAATGAAGTCGGTTTCTCAAGTTTTTTAAACTTATAATTATATTCTATCATGAACTAGTAGTTTGTATTTGTATTTGTATTTGTATTTATTGTTTTACTTTAATTATAACGGTTAACACCAATTACAATAATTAAAGACATAGGCAATAGACAGACAGAAAAATGAAAATAAATAAAGTCTATATAAACAATTTTGGTCAAATTTAAAATACAATGTCAATAGTAAAAATATAAAACAAAATGTCAGGACAATAATATACTACACTATAAATTGGAAATTCACACACAGCTATACATCACGCTCACAGAATCTCAAACATTCAGACATTATTTTCATCCAGCCATCCTCAAACAGATCACACCCAGGACTAGTATCAAGGAGAGCATTGAGTGCGGCGAGAATGCGCGGAATTGGTGACGAGGCCCGGGCCACAGTACGACATAGCGGCTCCGAAAACAACTTGTGCTTCCGCCCTCGACAATAATTGTTCGGAACATAAAAACGGCACAGCTCATCACTCAGGTCCGGTGCTTCAATTTTGCTACGAAACACTTTGCAGGCCATAGTAATTTGCTCGTTGGCTCTCCGAACCTCAAGCGAGTTGTACCCCAAGCAACCCAAAAGAAATTTGGTTGGGTACAGATACGGGTAGTACCCATAGCGGCGCTTGTATAGAAACCGCAGGAAAGCTTTTTGGACCTTTTCAAGCATAAGAGCGTAAGTGCTCTCATGCGGGTTCCAAACGCAAGCACTGGCTTCAAGTTTGCTCCGAACTAGTGCCCCAAAGAGTAAACGGATTACATGGTCACTGCGAAAATCTCGGGCGTTCCTGAGGACAAACCCCAGGCGTCTAAACGATTCCTTGGCCAGAGTGACCATGTGGTCATGGAAGGTGAGCTTACGATCGAATGTGACTCCCAAGTCCTTCATAGTGCTCGATCTAGTTATAGGGGAATTGCCGATAGTGTATGCGAAGTTAATTGGGTGCCACATACGACCGAAGGTCATTGCGTAACATTTACTTGCATTAAAATCCATTTTGTTGATAACACTCCACTCGTACACTGCATCGATATCGCTCTGAAGAGCCGCACAATCTGCTTCAGACCTAATCTCTAAGAAGAGTTTAAGATCATCCGCATAAAGCAGACTCCTCGCGCAAGATACGACCGAAGGAAGGTCGTTGACCATAATTAAAAATAACAAAGGTCCGAGTATAGATCCCTGACTCACCCCGGAACGCGTGTGATAGGGCTGCGACTCGTAAAGACCAAGTCTGACAAACTGCTGGCGATCACGAAGGTAGTCCGCGAGAAGCCGGAGTAGAGCCGGGGCAAAGCCTATGCCATTAAGTTTTGCCAGCAGAATGTCATTGTTGACCCTATCAAACGCCTTCCGGAAATCAAAGTAAAGGACGTCTACTTGGGATCCACGATCCATACGAGTGGAGATGTAATCAACAAGTGTGAGTAGATTGGTATTTACAGACCTCTTGCTTCTAAACCCATGCTGCTCATTACATAAATATTTATTGACCTGTGAATAAATATACTTATGTAGAATCGTCTCGAACACTTTCGCGGGCGAGGACAAGATGGCGATAGGGCGATATTCTTCAACCAAAGATTTAATTGAGCTCTTGGGAATGGGAATTACTCTGGAAAGCTTCCATTGCTCAGGATATACTCCGGTTCTTAGTGCCAGCTTAAAAATATGGCAAAGCGGGTCACATAATAGCCTCTTAGCACCCTTAACGAAGGCAGGTGGCAAGTTATCAGGTCCAACGGAGCTCCTTGGCTTCAACTTATCGATACCATCAATAACGTCACGACTCGTAAACGTCAGGATATTGACATCATTACTTACAGCCGTATCATTGGATGGGATAATCTCGGGATCAAGTTGGGGAATATCTGGAAGAAAAACGCTGGCAAAGTAGGATGCGAATGCATTTGCAGCATCTGGTCCATTGAAAGTGGTACCCTGATAAACAATGCTTGGCTCAAACCCACCCTTGGATCGTAGGTCTGAAATATGCTGCCAGAATTTACGAGGATTCCTCCCGATGTTGTCCTCAATGGATTGCGTGTAGCTGCTATATGATAACTCGATTCGGATTTTCAACTGAGCTCTTAATTCGGAAAATTTAAAGTACGTTTCATCATCATGTAAACGCTTCCAAAAAATCCTTGATGATATCACAAGTAAACCAAACAGGGTAGCGCCTATCCACAGAATTTTTACGTCTTTTTTTGGGCATGCATAAGTCAAAAGCCTTATAGATGGTGTCGTAAAAACTCTGACTAGCACTATTTACGTCTTCTGCTTGCAAGACTCCCGACCAAGACACTTCAGACAACACCGACATGAGCTGATTGTAGTCACATTTACTGAAGTTCCAGTCTTTAGCTGGATTTATGTTACTCGGCTGAATCCTATCAGAGTGATGAGCTATGTCGATTTTAAGTTCAATATCCAATGGTGGGTGATACTGGTCGATCGGGTAGACTATGCTATCTGTGGCAGTAACAGTTGCGTCGCAAACACCAACGCTCTCCTGAATAAGAACAACATCTAACATTCCACCATGCGAATTCATCACTACATTCTTCTCTATCAGACTACAATAAGACAAAAAATAACAATAATAGTTCCTAACGCTTACTGAGGCACTATTTAAATTTAAGTCACCTAAAATAAGTATTGAGTCATTGTAAGTATTAATAAAGCTTTCCACCTTACAAAAAAAGTTCATGTAGTCACAGTCAGTAGCACTAGGTTTAATGTAGCATACACAAACCAGAAACGCGCGGCCAAGCCATGTAAAGCCAGCCCAAAGATCTTCACCTTTGTCCGTTTCAAGATCTTGCCGCCGCTGCAGAACTATAGGAGACCGGCCTGCTAGTAGGACGCCCCCGCAAGGCGTGGCTCTATCTCGACGTAAAATGCTCCAGTCTCCACATGCCAACTCTTGGTCTGCAACGGAGCTGTCAAGATAACTCTCAGTCACTGCAACCATATTGTGCTCTAGTGCACCTAAGTTGTTCCGCCACATCGATAGTTTCGTTTTAAGGCCACGAACATTTTGGTAGAAGACATTCAAACCTAGGACCTTATTACGCGGCCGTGTCGCCACGAAAGGGCTGATTAGACTTTTCCGGCACGTGTCCCATCGGCCTCTTACTGTAGACAATCCATGTCTTAATTCTGGCATTGACTGGCCATACGTCAGTGGACAAGCAGGTTTCGTGGTAGGCAACTGGAACTCCAATTTTGTAAGATTTGTAGTCACCCTTAGTAGGAAGTTCCACCACCGTGCAGTTCCCGCTGGGGCAAAGTTGACGAAGGTAGTCACGAATCTCATCAGCACTTGACTCCATGTTCCAGAGATGGATGAAGCTGCGTGGTTCAACAGCTAGTTGGATAGAGTTGTTAAACAGTCAAGTACCTACATATAGGTAACTTATATCGAGCGTACCCGCAGACAAAGCCGTCGTAAACGTTAGCTAATTACGCAATTATTATGTGATTAGAATTCACGTCACGCCAGGTTTCAATTATGTGGCTCAAGGTCGCAAGGTCCTGCAAATTAAACGTACGAATTTGTAAGTCGAAATCAAAGTAGAACAAAGGACCTTTGGCTGAATAAGAATCGGGGTTTATTTAGGGCAAGAGTGAAAAGGTGTCAGGCCAAGTGACTTGAAGGAAAATAGATTTTAATTATGTTTGTTTATTTTATCTGGCCAAATTCAGATATTCAGATTACATATTCAGATTTGTTTGTATTCAGTTTGAGTGTCTCTAAAGAATTTACATGTGTTTTTTTGTACATTTTGTAAACATTTGCATTCGATGTAACTTTATTCGTATCAATATAATTTCGTAATATAAACAAAACTATATAAATTATACACATTTGTTTTTTTAACCGTAACATACATACAGCAAACACAAATATTCCATGCACCATTTCATCGAAAAATATTTTCATTATTGAACGCTGTTCCTCAAATATTTATTTAAATAACACACGAACTACGCTTTGCTTAACACGAGGAGTTTTATTATAATTAAAATTCAGGTATTAAGGATACATAAGGAAATCTTCTTTATCGATGTCTTTTTTTTTTAATTTAGCCCTTCGTCTTTTGAAGAATCAACGCGTTTTTCAAATATTTTAGGTATAGGAGTCCCCTCGATTGTAACACTTTCTTTGCACTGTTCCATTTTTTTATTTATTACATTATTTTCGAAGATGATATAATATATATTTGTGGTTTTTGACGGGTACCGACTTCATCCATTTTGAAGTCGTACCCTTTCCGTTCAAAGATTTTTAACTAATTATAACAACAATTAAGTGTACGAATCAGAATAACCATCAAAACGGATCCCAAAAGGTATTATGTGTAAAAGTACAAAGCCATCCGCGTTAAAAACGTTACCTGTAACCCCTTTGTTAGACAGGCTATGAAAACGACAGGTCCACAAGGCAGGCACACACGCTGATTGGCAGTCACAAAACGAATGAAAAACACACGTTACCTGCACAACCCAGACCTAGCACATGGACAGTGCAAATAGTAAATGAAAGCAAGAGAACGCACGTGAACGACAAAAAACTCACCATAATTTGTTTCGGAAATTAATATTTTATAACATTCGTACCTTTGACTACCCTTCTTGAACATCTTCAAGGAATCTCTAGTTGGTACGTAGGTACTTACTACGGTTTCTGGGGTTCAAAGGTCGCGTGAAACTGGCACCTAGACTCACCTAGCTTTAAGACGTTTCATAGTGCTCCTTGCGATTCTACTGAAAAGGTACACTTTTGATTTGATTTTGAAAGACGTAAAGATGTTGCTGTTTAAGCATGGTCATGATTAAAAAGATGTTGAAGATACAGAACGATCTACCATAGAATAATAACTTCATGTCACCTTATGAGTGTTGCAATATCAGAATTGCAAACCTTTTAAAATAAGCACCTTACCTATTTCTCTTTCTGAAGTTTGCAAATGGAGGGGGAATCGGTTCACTGGGTTCGAATTTAAATTGCGCCGCGCAGATTTTTGTTCGTACACGTTTTGAGCTCCATTGATTCCAATCAAGTTGGGAAGGAAAATAGGCAATTGTATACAGACTTTGTAGAAAAAAGCCAACTTCAAAATTTGTAAGCTGGGAACGCTGAAAAGTGGTTAACCACTTTTCCCAAAATTGCAATGAAATCGTTTAAAGTATTTTTGTGTATCTGTAAAGGCCTGCACATCTAGGCGATGGCAATCAGATGAAACGATATCAAATATAGCTGTCATATTTGACAGCGTTTCAGCTGATCGCCATCGTCATTACCTAGATGTGCGCAGGCCTTAAAACAAATATAGGTTTTCTTTTGTCGGTCCTTTACGAGGAACTCAAGTGATAAAAAAACCTTGTCCACATCCAACATCTTACGATTGAACAACTTCACGTACTTTGAAACGTACAAACGTTTAATCACTTAGTCTACTGTAAAACCCTTTAAATAAAGCAATAATGGGAGATTCGCCCGTTAGGTGCTTTCTCCCCTCCTTAAACACACGTGCTGTTTGAGAAGGGTGGGGGTTTAGATGAGTCCATTGGTTTTGTTTGTGAGCGTAACCTTATTTTACAGCCACGTTGGGCCTCTGCTGCACATAGTGTGCATAGACCTCAACATACGCTTCGCATATCTATGCTACGAGTACACAGTAGAACTGGACCTTAGATTAACAATAAGTTCATAAGACTGAGTAATCCTTGAGATTTTTTGACTGGCCGCTCAGTTCAGTTGATATGTAGCTCTGCGTTCTGCACCGTAGGGGTCGGTCCCCACCGAGAACAAACTGTTTGGTGATCGCAGATGTGTGTAAGTAGTTATTTACAAAAAAATGCATTGTACTGCCTGCCTACCTGATACCCATAGTACAAGCTCTGCTTAATTTCAGCCTAGATATAGTTCATGTCATGCATTTCACGAAGACGCGTCAATTAGAGCATTTTGGCTCTTATTACAACCAGATAAATATCACTGGATGCGTCTTCGTGAAATGCATGAACTATAGTAGTGTAGATTGTCCAAAATATTGATTTGTATTTATTTATTTCAATGAATAAAAACAAATTTGACTACGACTTCATTGTGATAAAAATAATCTAGATAATTCTTAGTCGTTCATCAGGAATCAACGTAATAGGCCCAATCGATTATGAAAACACATCTCGACGACATAACATCTCCATTAAATGTACCTAGATAAATATTTATGCGTAAAGATCTGGAGCATGTTTGTCCTATTTATTTGAAGATGTTTGTTCGCGATGTGCGAAACACACGCCTCTTTGAACACTTTGAACATCACTTTATTAATAAAATACGAGTGCTTTCTTCTAAAGAAATCACTGGAAGCATTTTGTTTGATGCGTTTTAGAAGTAAAACAAATAAAAAGAATATATTGCTTTGTTGATGTTAAAAGTTCTTAGGGCGGGCGTGAGTTTGAGGAGAGAGTTTAATAAATAAAGAAAAAGCTAATGATAATGTTACAACATTATTCAAACCGGCGTCCGACTACTTAGTCACATACATACTCAAAGAAGTTCTTAACTTTAGAGCTAAGATATTTCATGCCAACACAACAAAGCAAGAACTTTGCATTTTAAAAATTCAAAGATGACGTAAAACTAAAAGCCTCCGCTAAAGAACAGCAAAATTTTCTCAGATACAAAAATGTTATACGAGAAAGTTGTTTATTGTCGGTGTATTGTACTTAGGTATAGTAAACGACAACTTAAATTCATGCAGATCGGATCAACCGGATCAAAGTTATGGACAAACATACGTACACACATATTTTTTTTTCAGCTATCTGATGGTACCGGATATGTCCCACTATCAAGCATTGTCACGTACAGGTCATGCACATCATGAACGATACACTGCCTTGCGTCCACCAACTTGAGACATACAGAGTTTAGCCTCACGTGCCAGTAAGCTGGCCAGCACCCAGACCCTTCAAACCGAAACACAGCAATGCTGCTTTACGGCCATCGACCTACAATAGATCAATGTTTACGGCAGAATAAGGCATGGTGGTAGTTCTTCCCCTTTCTTCACAAAAGGCTACAATTACAGTTGTAGTAAGTAAGTATCAAAATTCATGGCAAAAATTTCTTCTGCGCAACTTTTAGTCACGTGGCGTAATACAATTGCTGGAAAAAAAATATACAAGAGGAAAAAAAAACCTCCAATTTTTTATTCATAAAATCGCCAATTAGTCACGTTGATGTTTAAAGAACAATTTGGAAAAAAATAATACAAGAAAGAAAGAAAGAAAACTTATTTATTTGACCCACAAACACGTTTTACAGATTAGTAGGTAACAGTACGACGAAAAAAACAACTAAAAACTAAACATAAAACATAAAAATAAACATAAATTTGCTTGGACAGGTAGTAAGTAGTTAGGTATTTACACTAATACCTATCCAAGCTGTGTTGTGTGGGGCAAAGGGGTCCCGTCTCAGCTTAATGCTGCATAAAACCCAAGTGGGTAATGTGCGGCGCTGGTTTTCAGACGAGGCCAGGGTTCGACACTACGAACAACGGTAAACTACAAAAATAATATATTAAAGATAGGTTAACTACAATAGGTACATTTGTGATTTCCTAAGTGTAGTAAACACTATAAAATCAAGAAGGAAATAAACTCCGGTTTTATAAATAAAATCGCTCGCAGCCTACCCTCTGTGCTGTCCACTGCAAAATGATGTCGTTTACCGGTACAACGCCCTAGCTCTGTACTCCAGCCACAGTCAATATAATACTGTCTTTTTAGAGTGGTCCTCTGTCTCACTCCAATGACAATGAAGCGGGCCATCTGCGGGTTTTACGAACTTTTCTGTCTTACCAAACGCCTTAACCTTTGACCGCAGGCGATCTAGATGGGCGCCTGCGATGGCGATCAGAGTATATCTGACAAATATCGCACTGTCAAAGTTTGCGGCAGTGTATGTGGATTTGCCAAACCTTTGATTTTTCTGGATCTTTTCGACTTGATTGAATAAAAACAGATTTAATTTGAATATCTAAGGATTTATTTTTCTGTTGTTCTGCTGACGTTTTGAGACTATTTCTTTTTCTTTATTACCATGCTCACAAAAATGATGGTGTGTGCCCTCAATATTGAACTTTCAACCTTCTTGCTATGCAAAATAAAGCTTATATTACATTACAAGACGACTAAAAGTGACATGTGCTTACTTGCCACCAACCAACGAGCTTTAAAACTTCCCCACTACGTAGACGACCCCTTAAAGCACTTAGGACTTTAATCCCTAAGAAATAAGGCTTAAAGTGCACTTTGTAATCGACGTAGGAAGGTAGCCGCTTCTACTAAGCAAAGTTTCTTAATTAACCGGAAAATATGGGTATGAAGTGTAATATTTGGACTTGCCTTTGTCTTACTCCTTAAGGCCTGCGCACACCTAGGTAAGCGTCGGCGATCAGTGAAACGCTGTCTCGTCTCTGACAGTGATATTTGATAGCGTTTCACTGATCACTTTCGTCAGTGACCTAGGTGTGCGCAGGCCTTAATAATCACATCAAAATAATCCAGAATAGGTACTTTGTAAAATAACTAATAATAAGTAATAGCCCTGGCGACCTGTAACGAGTTGAACTGCCAAGCAGTCTGTGGCAGTCTGCAGCTCAGATGGTCTTAATTGCAATGTTGGAGGACGGAATTTACTCTAAGCTATCTTAAAAGCTTCTCGTGCGAATAAATAAATGCAGCCGAGATTTTTAAGGTGTTACACGGGGAGAAATGCTGTTCATTTTGCGTTCTGCAATTTCTTGATGTTATTCGAACGAAGCCAATCTAAAACGTCGCGTAGCATTTTTATCCTTCAACACCTAAATTAACTTAATGGTATGCGTTTTAAATTCAAAAGAACTAGTGCCAAGAAGGAAAAGGAGCCTTTCTGAAGCGCACTTAAAATCCTTCCACCACAACACGACAGAAGAATATTAGGAGTAACCTCAGAGAAGGATTATACGAAAGAATTGAAGGTTACAGACTGAGTTGAATACCTATACATCAAAAAACGTATGCCTCAAAGCTAGATTACGATTTTCCCATCCTAACAAGCGCACTTGAAACATATTATAATGAAGTAGCACAGGGAGCATCAGCATAAAGCTGCCTATATTGGTTGAAGAGGCAAACGGACGGCGGATGAGATATTTAGCGCGAGGCGCCGGCTCGGGTCCTTGACACACACAGCACCACTTGACCTGGTGCTGCTCCACTATACTATAATGTAGATTCATTTTTAAATAAAACTAGCGGTAACTGTTACCGTTCCCGTTGAAAAAAAAGAAGGTTTAAAAACCTTTTAAACCTTCTCTGGACCTTCACAAATCTTTCAAGACCAAAATCAGCCAAGTTGGTCCAGCCGTTATCGAGTTATAGCGTCAGGAAGGAAAACCCGACTTATTTTTATATAGTAGAAGAAGAAGATAGAAGATAAGAGCTGGATGCTTTTGAGCGGGACTGGTAACTTAAAACAGAAGATCGTAGTGACTGGCGAAAATGGGGGGAAGCCTTTGCCCAACAGTGGGACACTAAAGGCTAGTAGTAATAGTAAATAAAATAAATAAATAGCCCAATACTAAGCTAAGCTTGCCCTATGGGAACCAGATAGCTAACTTAATACATATAATACTTTTTTTGCAAATACTTATAACAAAATATTAACACCCAGATAGGGAATATTCTATTTTCACCACCCAAATATTTATTCTCGGTGGGGATCATTAGATAGGCAACGGTATAAATATAAGGTGGAGATGCTGACGTTAAACAATTTGACAGAATTTATTTTATTTATTTTATTTAAAATAAAATAAATAGGAAGAAACACAATACAGAAATCTGACGGACAAGAGTAATATGATGAGATATTGCCGATATGGTAGCAGCAGGGTAGATTGGACAAAGGAAAAGAGGATGAGATACAAAGAGTTAAGGACGTGTAAATGATAGAATTGTGGACCAACATAATATGTTAGAAATTAAAGCCATCATTCTACTCCAGTTCGGTCAAGCAGTTACGGCATAATCTAAACTTATGCGTTAATAATATCAATAAGAGAACCGAAGTAATTTCTAACTTGACCCGACTGTAGACAGACAGAGTACTGGTATAGAACTTGTAAAATTAGACGATCTGGAATATTTACAGAAGTTTATTAATTAGGTATTATTAGCTGGTTTTAGGAATTGGACATCCCTACTCGGACCGAGCGACGAGACACATCAATAGTTGAGAGAGAAGATGGCGTCGTAATGCGTAGATGTTTGGTTTGCCGTTTATTAAAGTAAAACAGAGTTCTACCTACATTAAATCAAGAGTTTTTGCCGTTCGAAAGAGGGCGAGAGCATTCCGGACAATCCTTTTTATTCCGCGTGCGCTGGAATCGCACGCGTATATTGACGAAACTAATTAACTGTCATTAGAGATAGTGCAATTCACGAAGACGCGCCCCACCAATTTTCGGTTGAGGGGATCGCGTGGTGCGGGGAGTTTGCTTCGAGCGAACCGTAGTCTATACATTGTAGTGTGCGTGTGCACTCATAGGTAATTAGTGTGTACCGATAACACTCAGGCATTGACGGAGGCTTGCACACATATACTATAAACGGTTAAGGAGGAATAGTGGGGCGCGCCTTCGTGGATTGCACTATCTATAATTAGCGAAGTAATTAGGTAAGTGATAAGTGGTTCAGCTGTGAAATCACAGATGGCGTATAACAGAACTGAAATCGAAGTGCATAAATCGATTCAAGAGCAGCGTTCAGGCTTACGAGCTCAGCCATTGTTTAATCTGCGAATAGATCATCCCTAGCCAGTTGGATTTCAGTTGCAGCTCAAAATATGCTCATTAATAGTTAGCTTTGAGTCAAATATAGTTATGAATAGGTCGCTTATAGAGAGTTGAAGTTCCGGTGGGTACTTTACTAATTTATAGTAGGACGTTTGTCTTCCCTGGTTAGTACTAGCTTCCCCGTGGCTACGGTCGCGTGGTACACTGGTATAAAGAAGTATGACTATGGCTGCTGTCCGAGGTATATTATACCAAGTTGCATCCAAATCGGTCTGTCAGTTTATAAGCGCCAGAGGCAAGTTTTATCCAAAATCCCAAAATATCCTACCCGTTTTATATGCTGTAGATTTAGAGCCGTGCCTCTTCCCCTACATTGTTTTAGGGCCAGCCTTTATTGCATGCGTTATGCTATAAAAGCCTACCTACGTATGTAAGTCCATACATGCTTGCTTAGCAGTATGTAGTTTTCACAAATAATGCGAGGAAATTTAAAGTAAGCAGTACTACTTGCACTCATTTTGTCAAATACTATTACGACAAAAAAAGAAAAGAACTAGGTTTTCTCGCGTTCAAGTACTCATTTGTTATTTTTTGAAAGCCAGTTCAAAATTTAAATAAAACCTTTGATAAGGTACTCCTTGGATGCCATATTAAAAGATCGTTCCGTTTTAAATTACACGACAGATTTGAGTTTACTATGTTATAATATATGTCTACTAAACACGAAAGGAATGGATTTCATACCACTTTTGACGGCCGCTGCTCGCATGTCTTTGGCCAGTACAGCAATTTCAATTTATTTCGAAGAAGGTTGTCAAAATAATACTCAAATCTCCAAGCATGTTTGAGCAATAATAATTACTTGTTAGTGATATACCTACAGATTCAGTAGCTTTCCCTACACCAATAAAGCGGCTCATGATAATGTATTTGCTCTCTGAACTCGAAAGCATAAAACATTACTTGGTAGCTTAATTTTAAGGGTGAATTTGCTGTGATTCGCATTATCAGCGCCAATGTTCGACTAACGACTGTTTAGATGGCCGTGTGGAACGGTCTGAGGGCCATCACGGAAATTAGACGATTAGAATTTAGTAGCATTGGGTATTATATCAATCTGTTTTGTACGGGAAGCATTCTGCCACTATCTATCTAATCAACCGTACTATGCTGCGTGTTTTTTTATTTAGATATCAACGATATTGAATAAATGAATAATGAATTATTTAGTTATTTCTTTATCATCTTTTCAATAAAACATGGATTCGGTGGTTTAACTCAACATGAATTTAAGATTAGAATGATTAATGATTTATGAGAGTAACTAAACGTTTTGCCAAATCGCAAGCAACCTTTCATACAATATTTATAAACCCAAAAGTAGCGGCAGATTATGTCAGTAAGTAATGGTTTTCATACAGGCAGGCTAGCAGTATGAATATTTCAGTCCAAAAGGGTAGTAAACCAATTAAATTTATCACAGTGAAATGTGAAACTAATTTAACGTCACATTCAGCAGTACGTCAAGTCCCGCGCACTGACTATTAAAATGTTTTATTGACTCGTTGACAAAGATTTCTGGACGCTCGAATAGGTCTCCGAGGTGACCAACCGGTGAAAATGTGTCCAAATTAACAATATTATGGCCGCTGCGGAACTTTTGATGAGTTATAACATTTATGAAAGTAATAAAAAAGAGTAGCCCTAAAATGTAGCCTTGACGCACCCCAAAACCAAACAGGTGTTTTGAAGCATTCTGTTTCGTACAGAATATATAATTTTCAAAAGATTCCAAACAAATAAAAGTTTTTTTTATTTCCAATATATTAAATACACATACAAATGTAGATAGTTACTTACTCTGTCACTAAAAGACATGCTATTCGAAATGTAATGCAAAATTTAGAAGCTACATCAGGTTGCCATTCGTCATTCCAATTGATAAGCTTTACGACGTCATTGAAACGTATCTCATTCCACTCGATAATATTAACAGCGTCAGTAATATCCAGTCGAACATTGAATGAGCTATGATAAGTTTAATTGCAAATGTTATTCTCTCATTTTGAGTATTGGATTATTTACAATCTGTAAAACGTTACTTAAGCTTTCGGCTTCAACATCGTTTTATGGGAAACTGGAACACGTTGCTGAGTACCAAAAAATTACAAGCATAAAGTTATTTTAAATGAATCTCTCTACTCGAAAATTCTACGAACTGTATGAAATATGACATGGATAAGAGAGGAGTGAATGCAGAGATGACGGCTGACTGAGGAGAATGGAGGAATAATATGCTGTGGCGACCCTTCATAAACTGGGCAGGAAGAGGAAGAAGACTAAAAATAAATAAAATAAGCCTTTATTTCTCCGACCAAAACAGTTTTGCTTAACCTTACTTATACTAATCCTACTTACTAAATATACTAACTAAGCAAACGTTTCTATTATGACACCGACGTGGCGGTACTACATAGGTCGGGTTGTCCTTGGACAAAGGCCTCCTCCAGGGTTTGCCACTTTGCTCGGTCCAGACATGCTCTGCGCCACACTTAGGGAGCTCATCCTCCCAACGCTTCAACTGCCGCCCTCTGTTGCGTTTTCCATCTCTAGGACTAGACTAGACTGTACAATCATACGTCCATTTACTCCTTCGGGACCTCATTATATGACCTGTCCATCCAGCGCCACTTTTAATGAGGAAGAAGACTACTCGAAAATAAAAAAGCTGTTTTCCAATTTTCAATTCGGAATTAATTGCATTGAGTGAGTAGTAAAGTTAGTCTGAGACACTGCAAATGACATTGAGATCTTTTGGATTATCTGGTATCATGTCAAGGTCAGTTCCTTAAGAAACCTAACTTTATACTTCGATAAACACGCTTTATAATATGATATCGTTTGAACGGCATTCAATATCAAAGGATATAAGCAAGAAATTCCATAAACGCGTAAACTCCACAAATATCCACCGCTCGCAAGGGGAAGTTTTGCCAAAGTTATTTTAACTTTTACGATATAGGCTTATTATTGAAGCTATAATACCGCATCTTGCCTGTATAGACTAAAGGACACGAAAAATTGTATTAATTGTTTTTTAGAGATGGCAGATTATGTCTCATGCATGTGTCTGTATTTGTATTTATACCCTTTTAACTGTTGGCTGAAATATGGTACAGTGGTGTATATCTTCTATTTGCTAGGTCAAGTTGTCAGCTCTACAGCAGTAATGGCAGAAATGGATACACAGTTTAAGATGTTTTTTTTTACATTTTATCACCTTAGTCCGACATCACCCATTGCTGCGTTTTAAGCTTGCATAGTTTTATGACAGCAGCTTCTCTTCTTGTACCTATCTAATTCATGTTTCCAGCGACCTGTTAACATTGAAACATGCAACAAAATATAACAAAGTATGTTTGGGAATATCGCTCTTCCTTCTCCTTGCATCGTTCTCTTCCATATCCTAACTGTTGAGGGTCCCCTTTACAGGACCCTAGTCTGTTGGATGATGGAGTCTGTTCCTCCATCGGGTTCTGTCCTCCGCGGCATGGATGGCTTCGCTCACGGGGGAATATGCTATCAGTCACCATTCAATACATTCCATAAATTATTGTTATTGAATAAATAAATTGAAATTGAATTGAAATTGAAATTATTGAAGATACGATCGATATAACATCAACAAAATATGTCTCTTCATCATATTGCATCTTCTGACGATGACGCCAATTTCTTGGGTGACATATGAAAATATGTAAAACACAAACGCCATATTTTAACTGAATAGTTATTTACTACTCCGACACACATTGTCATCGGTCCCATGAAAGTAATAAAAGGGATGCTCAGCTTTTTTCTCATTTACCCCCACTCCGGGAAGAGAGGTAAATTGATTTACGTTGAAAGTTGGACAGTTCGTAAATGAGGAGTTGTCTCGGGGGCAACGATATCATATCCGATATTATTTTGTTTTGTTAGGGTCTACAACGCAATAGGATGGCCAGGGATCGCATTGCCACTTTGAGTCACACTGCGTGGTATAGCGACCACACGCACCGCAGTCGAGTTGACATTGCCACGCGTACCGCGCTGTGCAACTCAAAATGTATGAGTATTTTTTAGCACCTTTTTATCCTTATTGAGATCTGTTTTGATTTGTATGAAGCCACGAGAGTTCCGAGCACACTGGTCAAGGGCTCATATCATGACACCTGGATACAGGATAACGGAATACAGAATATCGAAACTGAGACAAATAAATTATTATTCTATTCTATTCTAGACATAAAACGAAAAATCTGATTTGTGGTAGAGATTGGCTTTGTAGCAGCTTAACCAAATAGAAAGGGATCCGAAAAAGTTTTCTAAATAATATTTGCTTGTTGATGTCGAATCTTATTTATCCGGCTTCGCCAAAGCCTCGGTAGGTTTTGAATCTTACGTAACGACTATTGACTTCTTTGACACCTATTTGTGTAAAAAAGACAGAAAAGCTTTTTTTTGCTAATTTTAGGTATTATAAACGTGTGGGTGGGTCAGCTAGTTTTTAGGGTTCCGTAGCCAAATGGCAAAAATGGAACCCTTATAGATTCGTAATGTCTGTCTGTCTGTCCGTCCGTATGTCACAGCCATTTTTCTCCGAAAGCCTAAGAGCTAGACTGATGAAACTTGGCAAGTAGATGTAGTCTGTGAACCGCATTAAGATTTTTACACAAAAATTGAAAAAAAACTGTAAATTTTGGGGGTCCCCATAATTGAAACTGAAACTAAAAAAAAAAATTTCATCGAACCTATACGTGTGGGGTATCTATGAATAGGTCTTCAAAAACGATGTTGAGGTTTCTAATATAGTTTTTTTCTAAACTGAATAGTTTGCGCGAGAGACACTTCGAAAGTGGTAAAAAGTTGGTACCCTAACTCTAATATCTAAAATAAGAGAATAATAAAGTTAAAAAAATATATGTATTTGGTTTGAACGAGATCAAGTCAGTAGTTTTTTTTTTTATACGTCATAAATCGTAAACCGCAATTTACCTTTCGACGAACTACAATAACCTTTATATTATGTTACTTGTTGCTACGGAACCCTTCATGGGCGAGTCCGACTCGCACTTGGCTGCTTTTTTTATGTGTCAAATTCAGATAGACATTTTACCTTAATTTAGAGCACTTCTTAATTGTACAATTAAATATAAAATATTCACATACTTATTGCATTTTTTAAAGTCACATGAACGTGAATGTGCTAAGCTATTTCTGGAGTATTTAAATTCGGTATTAAAGTTCCTTTTACATGCTTCCGCGTTCATAGCATGCAAGCATTTTAGTAGGTCATTCGTTTCAAACCCCCATATATTACCACAAAGGTTATTTAGGTATAACGAAATACTCACATTAATATGCAAAATACCATAGGAATCTCGTCGACTCATGATTTAAAAAATCAGAACTTCTATGGGGTCTTATGGAATGTTAAAGCTGCTTCATACTGCAGAGGTTTACAAAATTAATAACAATAACCAGATCCCAAAGATTTTTAAAATTACCCAAATTTAAGAGCCCAGCGTGATAGGAACCCACGACCTTCCCCTTAGTACGGGGCTGCGCTGGCCACTGCGCCATCGGATCCTAATCACACTCATAGGATTATAATTTAGGACTCTTTGAGACATTATAGAAACCTTTGCGTACACACTATAAAAATCAATAAAAAATAACAAAACCAGTTAACCCTTAATTTGTGTACTTTTAATGGTAAATCCCCTACTTTGAGGGTTGGCACAACATGTTCTACTCTTCCATTCTCCTCGAAACTAATTTAAAAAATTACGTTTCAAACAACCTTGATAGTTGTTTCTACTAAGACCCAGGTTCATTAGACTTAGACGAGTAGAATTACGAAGAAAAACCATCAAAGAGCGTCACAATCCCTAAGTAATTTGCATAAATAAAGTTCAGGGTACAAAACACAAGAAAAGACCACCGCTCTACGCTCTATTAGCACTTTTCCTTTTGTGGACAACTTCAGTATCCTTATCTGAGTTTTAAAAAATCGTTTCGTCTACGTGTCTCTCTCTTTTGAATAGAGAAATGATGAGACAAAAACAATACGTTACGTAAAAACGATCGAAACCAGTTGTTGTCTCATTATTTCTCCATACAAAAGAGAGAGACAAGTAGCCAATCGAATTGTTCAAAGTGATCGAGTAATAACTCAGATTAAGGGTATTGCTGTTTATTATATTCATTGAGCACGAGATTAGCTATAATTAAGAATCTAGGCCTTTTTGATTTTTTTGCAGAACACAAGAACCGTACAAAGTTATAAAATAAAGTATAAAGTAATAAAAAAATAAAAAATTATACAAAGTTTCTAAGAATTTGCAAGTTTTGCTCATTTTTGGACTAAAGTGCTGCTGTGCGAAATAGTGTCTTTACCGATTTTTCAGTTTGAAAAGGCCATTATTTTGGTTCATTTCGTATAGCACAACTTTAGACGAATATAATGTCGCAATAAATGGTATAGTAATACATTTTGAAGATAAAACTCTCTTATATAACATTTTATTAATAAAACCTTTGTTCGGCGATGACGTCATAAACACGACTGAAAATTCCGAGAGGGAACGTTGCTAACATGCTTACATAAGCTTACTTTTGGCAAGCAAACAAAGCCTTCAGATTGAACTGTAACTAGAGCATCCGTGAAGAGTTCTGAAGGTCTATGCAAATATGCTGTATATATATTAGTATTCAGTACCTGCTGTACTGCCTTTTCAATCAATTGAAAAGTTTCATTAGAACTCAATGAAATTCGATACAATCGCAACGAACTTTCGATTGAGAATCTTTTGTTTTAGTTTGAATATAGCGAGGTTTCTTCAAAGGTTTTCATTGATTTCTAGATTCTATACCCACTGCTTTGCGTATAGTACTCAGAAAAAGTAATCAATTTGATATAACACGAGTTATTTCAACTTTAAAAAAGTTCCAAACAAAAGCTCTATTTCACAGAAAATACAGAGCCTTTTTGAGGCGTTCTTAAAATCTTTTCACGATAAGAAGAAGAGAAAATAAACTATTACCCATAAAGGATTGACTAATAAACCACAAACATGTAGGTAGAAATCCAAGTATTACGTACAATCTAGACTTTCTATCCAAAATCTCGTCACAACGAAAAACCTTTTCAGCGAAAAAGGGCGCCACAAGTTCTAATAACTCCATGTAAACGCGCAAGCCTTTGAGCTCATCTGATCCTCGGACATCGGAACCTCCAGCAGAGCCTTTATCACTCATTATTTATTACTTTTTATCCAGTTACGAGATGAGTTCTCGGAAAACTGACTTAAGCAGACATCTATTCAGTATTCTGTGCAAGAGACACATTTGTTTGGAATTATTTTCACCCGACTGCCCAGAAAGAGAGATACATATCGAACTAATATATATAGAGAATTACTGGAAGCTTCCGAAATGTGGTGCTGGCGAAGAATGGAGAAAATTAGTTGGACGGAAAAAGTTACGAACGAAGATGTCGAAGAGAGAGTATAGGAGAAGAGAGCTATACTTGAGACAATACGAAACATACAATACAACGACGATACAATATTTATTTATAAACATAAAAAACTAAATTCGAGTTGAGAACTTCCTCCTTTTTTTTAAATTTAATAAATTAGTTCAATACTGATACAGACAAACAGTACCTGACTAATTCCTCCTTTTGTGCCTTTAAGATGAAAGTGATTTTAGGATATATCCGTTGTTGCAATTGCTCCATTATTCGCTCCTCCATCAAAATAATTATTTCAGATTTCGAGCAATTTAGATTCAAAATTCGGTCCAACCACCATAGCTTGATTAACCTGTAGCTGCCATGACTCCATAAGGAACAATTGATATTTTCTAGGTCCTGGGTGTTCAAGGTGATAATAACTAACAAAACATCCAAGCAGTAACTTGCATGATGTGCTAATTTATGTGTTTGTTTGTTAGGATAAGTATTTTGAAACTGTCTCGATAAATTGCACGAAAAGTGCGATCAGAACCACTGATAAATAGGAAAGCAAGAAAAATAAAATTTCCACCGAATTCTGGGTAACTTTTGATCGAATATTGATTGTTTGGTTTGTATAGAAATTCAGAACCTAACCTTTTTCGGATCAGCTCAGAAAATATAACATCGAAAGATTATTTTTCGCATCAAAAGGAACTACACTTAACGTTAAGTTATTATTATGCGAAAACATGTTATCCGCGCAAAACTGGAAATAACAGCATAATTCTCATCACAAAGAATCCCAATACACATATAGGGGACCCAATTCTGGGTACAATACGAGAAACGAAAAGAGGGTATTTTCCTACCCTCTAAGTAGGGGCTGAATAAAATTGCAAAACTGACAACAGTCAGGATTTTTCTTTGTTCTTTTCTGTTACTTATAAAATAGAAATATCTAAGTGATATTACTGCAATCTGAAATCATACGTCCATTCTTGAAATCCTACCGAAATACAATTTTTACAGTGGAAATATGCAATTTTATGGTAAGAGACACTACTAGATGGGTCTTCCAACGAATCCCAATGTGACTAGTTGAAGAAGATCCTAATGAAGCACACCGTATTAAGACTTTTGTGATTACAAAGAAATCGATTTATTGCATACCTTTCGTAGTTCGTAGTTTTCCAATTAATTTAGCTCGGGAAACTTACCTGGAATAGAATAATACATACAGTTAGTTTTCTTTTAACAAAGCAGACAAACAAGTCTATACACACAGCCCATCTGTTGGTAATGTTGTTATTGACCAAAGACACTCAGTAATTTAACTTGCTACAGTGCCTTTCTGGCACCGGGGTCAAAGTGAAAATAGTTTATTTCAGTTATACCACAATGATCATTTTGGGTTGCAAAATCCCGCCCAAGCCTGTCTCAAGTTGATGCCCTGCACCCATCAACTTGAGGCACACAGATGTTCAGCTTCACGTGCCAGTAATTTCACCGGCACCCACACCCTTCAACATAAACTCAGCAATGCTGCACGGCAGAAATATGTAGGTATGGTGGTAGTACTTCCCCAGACGAGTCCTTCACAAAGAGCTCTACTACTAGTAGTTGCCACTCTCTCACAGTATTCCAGTATATCAGAAGATGATCTAAGTCTCGGCACAAATTAACACATAACCTCACGTAGTTTGCTTGGTAATTTCTAGCCAAAAACTCTTCCACCAAAGTTGGCTATACCACACATGAAATCCATTAGGAATCGACGCGTAAGTTTCATCCTTCCATAGTTTCAAGCAACGTTCAGTCCATTAGTTAACAAGCAAGTAGCGAGTCATAGTGGTTAATGGCTGTGCATGTTTATGCAGAAGTAGTAAAGTAGGTTCACTCCCCATGCCCCACAGCCCACAGGGCAAGTCAATGGCCGTGTTAACGATCGCAACCATAACATGCTTGTCTAATAGATGTGATACTCCCACATACTCTAGTTAAACATAAACATGAACTATTCCAAGATGACATACATACATACATAAAATCACGCCTTATTCCCATGGGGGTAGGCAGAGATCACGGATTTCCACTTGCTACGATCCTGACACACTTCTTTCGCTTCATTCACTCTCATAACATTCTTCATAGAGGTACATGCTCGTCGGTTTAGGGTACTCCTAACCTGGCCTTTCTCTAAAACGACTGCGATCTGATCGAGATACATGCGCCTAGGTCTTCCCCTTCCAGCAGTTCCATTCACACTCGCCTGATGCAATTGTTTTGTTAAACAATTGAGAAAAAAAGATGAAATCGTACAATATTCTTATAACTCTTACTGTCTGTGGCAACAGTTACATGATTTGTGGCATAGCTTTTTTTTACAACTTGGTTTGCGTTTGACCGCTATCTCACCTGCTGTTAAGTGATGATGCGGTCAACGGTGTAGCACGCTTACCAAAAAGATACCTATTCACTCTTACTTTTTTACAAATATGCATGACATAAGGTAAACTGCCATCTCATGAACAGCGATACCAAGAACGTTAATTAAAGTTATTGATTTAAGTGAAAACTTCTTCAGCCGGGCTTGAGCATTTTTGAGGAGGAAAAAACCAATGCACTCACTCACCGATACCTCTTCGGCAAAGATCGACAAACTTCGTTAAATTTTGGTCGAAGAGCCATGGTTTTTTTTTATTATGGGGGTTAATGACTACTGCGTTTCACTAGCGCGTCTACCGAATAAAGATTCGCATAAAAAGTTACGTTGCGGTTACAATATAAAAGCTTAATTAGCGTCATTTTTATGCGCCCATCGGCATTAACTTGAACGTAAAGAAAGGTTGAAAGAAAAGTTTGTCGTTGTGTGTTGGAAGAGGATTATACCTTAAAGCATAGTATGGGATAGAGAAAGGGAACTTCACTGCTATTATTTTAGATTATTTTCGATTTGTAAAAGGATCATTTATAAAAACGGTAGGAACCAAGGCGTTGTTTGTTGCCTGTTCTTCTAGGCTAGGTCGCGTGGGACTGGCACCTAGCTTTAAAACGTTTCAAAGTGATCTTTGCAATCCTACTGAATAAATACACTATCGATTTTGATTAGATTTTTTATTTCAAGGAAGAACAAGGCAGGAATAAGCTACTAGACCAAACGTAAAGCGTGATTTATTCCATCGTTACTAAACTGAGTTTAACTTCTATACGCCAGTATTTTTACCTGCTTTACGGCACAGCTTAACTGTGCAAACGGGGTTTTAAAATCACGAACAGCAACGTGCATGCGACGTTACTTCTTGGTAAGCACGGAAATGTCATGTGAAGATCGAAGCAGATTTGATAAGGTATATCTAAAATCACATGGGCCATATTTTAATTTAAATAAAACAGTAAATAAAGATTGTTCTGCGGAGCATGGTCGCGTGGAACTGATAACTAGATTCACCTAAGTGAATCACGAATTGTGTCACTTGGACACCTCTATCGAAAAAAAAATATTCACTAATTACGATATCATATTCAGGCGAGTCATAATTGTGTAGTCATCATCATCCGCAGAACAACTTAACCCACTGGTGGGCTCTAGTCCTGTCTTTGCTCTTGCTATTCACCACAATCTAGGGCTACCTTCATCCATCTGCAGCCCACGACGCTGACAATGTCATCAACCCATTGTGCTACTAGACGTCCAAGGCTTCTATTATTGTTTTTGAAATTTTTAATGAATTCTTCGCACTTTTAATAACACTGTAATCGCGATAAATACCCGTTACTCCATATCATTTTGAACTACTTTTAAATTAATCGTTAAAAAGTGTACAAGTAAAATATACCCGGCTATGCGGTTTTTGTAATCAGTGCTATATTTATGTGTGGTACGCTGCACAACAATAGACTCCGCACAATCAGCACGCTAAGTCCACACCACGCCGGGCGTACAATAAACACAACAGACAGACGGCCCCGAGGGCTTATGTGCTCATTTGTACAATACTCTGAAAATCCAGCTTACTGTAAGGATGGCTACAATTTTGCATTTAGGGTACCACCTGCCTTAGTCACAAGGACGCTAGCCATCATCATATTCTTGCCCTCATTCCACATTGCTTGGAATTATTATTGATTTTTGTATACATTATGTTTTTTTTTAATTGATTTTATAGTGTTTACTACACACGAGCCGGTATGACCGAGCTTCGCTCGGGTTTAAAAAAAAAGTATTATTATTTGCAGATAGATGTCAGGAAGAGTCGTATCTTTATTGACTTATTTTTAATTAACAACGCCTTCTAGCTTGCAGTTAGTGCTCACAATCGCCAATAGGTGGCAGGAACAGTCGTATATTGAGTTTATGTTTGATTATTGCAAAACACCAACTTCTCGTCATTTTCTAAAAATGAATCCTAGCTAGATCGATTTATCGCCCCCGAAAACCCTTGTATAGTAAATTTCGTGAAAATTGTTGGCTCAGTTTCCGAGATCCTAAATATATATAATACAAGATATATAGTACAAGATTTTCTCGTTTAAAGGTATAAGATAAGGAAATCACAAAGATTTTTATAATGTCCCAAAAGTTCCCCCGCTCAGCTCTTAACTTTTGGGACATTAAAAACATTATGTTAAGTTTTCTGTTTATTTTTTTTTTAAGGTATACAATTGTGGTGGTTGAATAAATGATATTTCTTTCTTTCTTTTCTATCTTATTATACAACAAGCTAACATGGTAACCATTGCCTATAACAAAGTATTAACTCGTAGGTCACGCCCGTCAGGAACATGCCCACCGTTCCCAACGTTATTTCACAGCCAGTTACCAGTTATTGTAGAGAAGTCGCATTGATGTAGCGATTAGCAGTAATATTTTGAAGGAAAACGCAGTCGCCAAATACCCTAAAACTCCAGGAAATAGATGAGAAATTTATAGAATCTGCGCTCGTAATACTATGCGCTTCGGCGGTCAGGGAAGATTTCCTGGGAAAATTAGTTTTGAAGGTTTGAAGGAAATTCCTAAGGCTTCCGAAACGGTCAGAAGCCAAAGTAACCCAAATGTTGACCGCTTTTTCACCTGGTGCATTTATGAACAGCAACCGGGGAGACTACGAGCGCTTTTCAAAATTGGTTGAAATATAATTGAAATGAGAATTGAGCGCTGTCATACAGCGTTGGTGACGAATGGCTGAGGGTACTTGTGGGCCGTGAAACTGGAAACGTGCTAAGGGGTTAAATAAAACGATAAACGACATACGTATTGCCATTTTTGTCTACACTGCGCGGCGTGTGCAGGAAGGAAAACTCGACTGCGAAGCATTTAGCCGTACCGTCGCGCAATGTAACTCAAATTGAGAACGAAACTAAGGTCTAGTTTTATGCAAGTCACGTACCAGATAAACCTTGCCCATGACAATGAGTAGTTAGAGCTCGTGTTCGTAGAAATTAATAAATAATTTATCTATCAGATACTCCATGCAGAACTTTGGTGTATATTCGCGAATATTAGCTTATACACTCGAACATGATACCATATCTATCGATGCCGAAAATCCTTTGTGTTCGACAAGTGGCGTGCTAACATCGATAGTTACGCACGCAGTTACAATACAAGCTATTACTTATTCTGTGACAATTTCCACATAGGTATTGTTAGGTACTGTGCTTTTCTATAGCAACTGTTTAGGGCTCTGTGGTAATATCGAACTCGTTGGCCCGAACTCTGGCAATCGACCTTCAACAAAGCTATCCAGCCGTTTTAAATAAATACACATAGATTGAAAATTGGACGCATTACGTATTCCTCGCATTGTTGTGTATGGTGATAAGGGTCAAATTGCATTATCAGAACACCCCCCGTGTTCTCGAGTATCAATGGGTAGCTGGAACATAATTCTACTAGAACGAGTTATTTTATTGTCAAGCTGCTGTTTATGATAACAATTTCTAAACAAAACAGTCGATTCCGTAATGCAAATAATTAAAATGGTAATTCTCGAATTTACTTTATTATAATTTCAATGCACAAAAAAAATCTAGTCAAAGTCAAAGCGTATTTATTTGCCGAATCACATGTACAAGGGTTGTTATGGGTAATAATTTTGACATCCATTGTGATTCCGCCCTTTAAGGGCATGCAAAATCTGGATTCACCAATTAAAAGTGTCTTGACAAACTTAAAAGGAAACCAGATTTGTTTAATTACAAAATAAATAGAAACAAAACACAGTTATTTAACAATTTATGAGCAAACGATTGAAACCTAAACAAGACTTATAAGTTTTTTTACCGTCTCTAAATTTGTCATTCCACAAGTGTACCAGAGATCAGCTGTCCGCTGTGACGTCAGCAAACGAGTACGTAGTAATTAATTTATAAGCCCCCCTTTGTGTCGAGACCCACGCACACCATCGCAGCCGAGGGAAATTACGCACACAGTTATAAATATTTAAACAAAGGCGTCAAGAAGTAGTACTAGGGACAACCTTGACTTAGACTTAGAAGCTATTTTTGGAAGTCGGAAAATTAGGTGTCTTCGTTATATCGTGTCGAGGTTACCGAAATAAAAAAATATGAGGCTAAAAGGGTGAAATATTCAGTGGAATTGTTAATTTCTTTTCAGAATTAAGTTCTATAACCTCAAATATAATAACTTTAATTAAAACCGAAAGCTTTGTAAGCTAGCTATTGACTGCTTTTCACTTAAATGTTAAACAATCAAAATTAAAAAAAAAACGCATATAAACTAAATCTGAATATAAGTGCCAGCCTCAACAGACCAAACTCACCCAAACCAAACTCTAGAAGAAGATTTACCACACGAAACTTAAGTTCGATGACTTCAAATATCGGTTGATGAATACACAAAGCAAGTGGCATTATAGAATTCGATTAGAATCGAATATCCAGAAAACTCTCGAAGCTATCCTGAACGTCTATTTGTATGGAGATGGCTGGACTGAAAACTGAGCGAAACTTTCCAAACAGCGTTACAACAAAGCATTATTCGATTATTTCTCTCCCTCTAGCAATCGTCTCGCTCTATTTCCGCAAATGCAATTTACCTCTTGTTATTCCATTCATGATCTTTCGCAGTCGTGAGGGGTGGGTTATTTAACTAATTATCGAGCTGTCCCCTGCGTAGGGGTGATTCATCCCTTGTAATAAAATTGGATTCGTTTCGGGACCCGATGAGTCATGGTTTGAGAATTCACCATTTATTTGTGATGTGTGCGATGGCGAGACTTTTCTATTCGAATTTCATTCTTTTGTAGAAAGTTTAGAGACGGCGGCAGAGTTACGAGAGAGTTAGTACTAGTACTGTATGAAGTGCTTCGAGTTTTAGGAATTTATAGAGCTAAAGTAGTTTAAAAAGTTAAATTTTATGTTTCGATTTCCAGAGCTAGTTAGACCGTATGAGGTGGTGGCAAGCTCCGGTTCAATGAGTGTCTAGAACGCTCCAAAGCTTTCATCATGGCTTAAAAACCGCTAAAGCCAAGACTAACAAGCTTACCGTGCCCTCCGAAGCTTTGCCAGCTGTATATATATTACGTACAACTCTGGTCACCCATGCAAATGATGATTGCGCAAAACGTGGCTCAGCTTAGTTAATCTGTTAAGAATTACCAAGCAAACAAGGTAACATGCTTACAATTTTCAGAGAAATTCTGATTTTTTTCTACTATATTAGTTACCATTTACGCTTTAGCTTTGTTCTTTCATATTTCATCACGTCACACCATAAACAATATTTTATGGTATGGTTGCGATCACATAAAATGTTGTTGTACGGAGAGAAAATAATACAAATCATTTGACATGGAAGCGAAGGGTGTGCTGAAAAAAATCTCTAACAAAAATTTATTCGTCGTAAAAGGTCACATGCGCCCTTGAAGTGTATACATACACTCGAATTCATGTTCTTCTTTTACCTATTATGCAAAAAACCGATAGTCCATCGAAATCTTATTTTTTTGTTTTTATTTTTTTATTTTATTTGGGTAACAAACAGTACAATAGCAATATAAGAAATCTATATTTATAAAACAAAGTCGTGTTAGTTACACTATTTATAATTCAAGAACGGCGGAATCGATTTGGCAGAAAATTCGTGGGGAGGTAGCTTAGAACCGGAAGAAGGACATAGGATACTTTTTATTCCGAAAAAGCAACGGGAACGGGGTGTTACAGGAACGGGCGAGCGAAGCCGCGGGCGGCCACTAGTATGATATAAAAACACATAAACCAATGAAGTTTCCTCAATTAGGTGATACAAAATAGCTGTGAACAGAACTAATACTAATAACAAAAAAAAAACAAAGTAAGACGCTTAAAGTAGCTGCCAGAAGCTTAAAATAACAGGTTCCCAAAACGAAGTAAAACAAACCCTTTATTGTAATGGCGGGTCAAAGGTGTGATACCCTTTCTTTTCCCGCGACCTGCAGGGTTCCGTCTGGCGTGTATGTGAACAATAGTGGTAGCTGCTAAGCATGTGTTGTTTTGTCGCTTTGGTGCCTCTAAAAATACCACGTCGTCGCGTCTTCACGCTAGAATGCTTCCCGCTTGTGATATGAAAGTCTGACTTGAGTAATGAATTTCAAGGTTTTATACTGTTTCTGTTTGTCAAATGAAAGTTATTTAAGTACTAATAAAACGTCAATTATGAATATTGATTAAAATAAGTTGAAATTTTGGTAAGGAAAAATTTTTTTTATTACTGGACAACATTTTAAAAAGTAAAGTTTGCGTGTTGTATAAGCAAATATTATTCAAGTTGCGTGCGACTTTAATTAAATCAAATCAAAACAGTCTTTATTCAGTAGTTTTAAAGTAATTCACAAGAATCCCTTTATAATGTCTTATATTAAATATTAACTATTAAAACGTTAGAGTTCTCGAGATTACAAGCGTCTTCATTAAAAGGGGATTTGGTACTATTAACTCAAGTGATTGTGTTTGTTCAAACAAAGACTCAGGGACGGAATTAACTCGACGGACCAATTAGGGAAACATAATATTTGTTTCACGAACTTATACTTAGTAAATATAATCAAAAATATTTAATGTTTGAGTAAAAATACTCGTAAACTGAACTTGGTGAGTCACGCAAACCGCTAAAAAAACTTACATCACAAACAGCACAGCAACAGCAATTTGCTATCAAATTCCACTCAAATAGTCACCGAAAACTCACTGCAAATGCGATAATATCACCGTAGCCTCAATAAACTCACTATAGTGTCAATAAAATCACTATTCTACCAAATTCACTGGTGTAACTTGTGGCTACGACACTGCAGTGCTAGTGCTACGGCGTAGCGAGCTCTACGAGCGAGGTGGGACGTCGGACTGCGTCGTTGGCAGAGGCCGCGCATGCGCCCCGCGGACGTATTCCAGCGGTATCAACATCACCCATCGCTTTTCCGATAGGTAAAATTATATTATTTGCTGGGGTATAGTTGGTTGGCTTGTGGAAATAAAACTTGTTGGAAATGTTAATCTTTTGTACGATTGTTATTTGTTAAAATAAA
This sequence comes from Thera britannica, assembly GCA_939531255.2. Classification (NCBI taxonomy): domain Eukaryota; kingdom Metazoa; phylum Arthropoda; class Insecta; order Lepidoptera; family Geometridae; genus Thera; species Thera britannica. Next base: position 13,990,414 of record OW618046.2, on the reverse strand, counting down.
AACCGCTTACGCCTGTAGTGACTACAGGCGCTCAAAAAATGAGACTTGACTACAGACACATTCTCTAAGCGATAGCGATGTTAAAGTAGTCGGGATGTGTTTGCTATTGAAATGTCAAAGGTCTTTCAAACAGTTCTAGGCGTATTTCGCTCAGAATAAAGACTAAAGCAGCTTAGGTATATCGATTTCAACGTATCGAAAATCAAGTGTCACTTCTAACCGATTTGATAAGGGGGTTAAGACACTTGGACTTTTTTACAAGCACGTTGCCTGATATACGCCTACTAACGTATATTTTGTCTATTGAAATAGAACCAAATAAAAAAGTAACAGCTTCTCAGAAAATCTATCTATCTAAAACGGTAAGAAATCTACTTGGGAGCACCTAAAACGAATCAAATTTTTGTATAGAAAACTAAAGTGTAAACGTTTTGCCTTAGAGCTCATTTTCGCTTGACTCCCTCCTGTCGGATTAATCAACTCGACGGTACACAAATCTGTTAATACATTTTCTATCCAAATCTTGGTTGTACAAACAGTAAATGAAACGGTTTCAAGCCTGTACAGCCAAATATTTTTAAATACAACATTGTGACGTCATAGGAGCTAACACGCAAACCACCCAGCTTGGATCCCTCGCCCCATGGGAGGTGACAAAACCCATGGCCAGTAACAAGAGCAACCAACAGGTATACACAGAAATCCTACATTTACGAATAATATGGCGGACTAGACTATCGAATGACAGCCCTCAAAGAAATTGGTAGCTCAGTTGGTATTGGTAGTTTGGCTTCTTCTAGGCTTTGTCGCGTGGAGCTAGCACCTCGACTCACCTAGCTTTAAGACGTTTCAAAGTGATTCTACTAATTGAACTGAATTAAGACAATTTTGATTTTGATTTTGATTTTGAATGTATATTTGTGTGCCGTTCTGACATAAGAAAAACACTTGACGTATGTCGTAACCTTTGAAGGTTAGTGACACATGGCGAAGATTGTTTTTTAAACACTGTCGCAACTAAGTTTTTAATCGACGTCAACACTATATATCTATGTACATATTTAGCCCGTAAGCCCCCACTGGGTGGCATATAGGCCTCCTCCACAAATACGCCACTCTGTTCGGTCCTGTGCCAGTCTCCACCATTGCTGCCCAACTACGGTTGTAGGCAATAAATATTGCACATCAGCTTTTCTGCTTTCGTAGAGCGCTATCTCTTTCTGTCCAACACTACGTTCTATGAAGCCGAAATTTGCCGATGTGCAATATTTGTTGCACTACAATACTCTGACAATGTCATCCGGCCAACGGGCGGGTGGTCTGTCTCGTGGTCGTTGTGCGTCTCTTGGCCACCATTCTGTAAGTAATCGCCGTTGTCCATCTTCCATAATTCCTTCTGGTCACGTTTCCTGCCAATCTCCACTTCAAACTAGTGATCCGCATACCTACGTCTACGAATTTATTTCGGCGTCGTATCTCCACGTTGGGATGTGATCTAGGAGTGAGATACCGAGCATGTCATAATTATTGTATATGCAAATATGTATTCCTATTAATTCCTACTAATATTATAAACGCGAAAGTTTGTAAGTATGGATGGATGGATGGATAAATGGATGGATGTTTGTTTGTTACTCAAAAACGCCTTAACGGATTTGGATGAAATTTGGCAGAGATATAGATTATATTCTGGAATATAGGCTACTTTTTATCCCGGTAAACTGTATGGTTCCCGTGGGATGGATTTGATGAAAGTCGTGTTTATAACTCAACAATGAACAGATATGGCTGAAAATTTGTGGAGAGGTAGCTTAAAACCAGGAGACGGACATTGGATACTTTTTATCCCGAAAAATTACGAGAACGGGGTAAGCGAAGCCACGGGCGGCCGCTTGTTTATATATAAATATACATACATACATCAAAACTGCTTTCACTTTATTCGAAACTATGATACGAAATGTAATAGTTCGCTTCGCTCCATTTCCCCGAGCTCGCCAGTCCCTCAATAGATGTAGAACTGTTTGGAGTGAGCCGGCGAGCGATCGAGGGTGTATTAATGGGGTCAACGACATCTGTGGTGGGGCTACTAATTATCCGATCTGCAGTTCCGAAGAAAAATGTAGACGAATGGGTGGGGATAGGTGTACCATTTATTTTTGTTCATCCTGTTCAGTCTTATAGCCGGAAATGATTATTTATTTGTATTAAGTGTTTTGTCATTGTTTTCCCCATACGTGACAGGTTGCAAGTCTATTGCTGCTGGTAAAATCTACACTATTTACACGAATATAGCAAACTAGCAGACCAAACTAAGCAGAGCTTGTACTATGGGATCCAGATATTATCCAGATATTTGATATACCTATAACTTTGTTTTTTTTTGTAAATAAAAGTCCAAAAATAAAAGTGTCCCAAAAGCCGTGGATCAAACGCAATGGGTTAGATGGGATCATCAGCTGCCAAAAGTTTTTATTTTCACTAGATTGGAAGTAATTTTTAGAATCTGGGCATTAATTCAGACAAACTGGATTTAAAAAGTTACTTTATCTGTATCTGCCTGTACTGAATCTGTATCATATAATTGTCCCAGTTCATACAATAAAATGTAGCACAAAAGAGGAAATCCTCGTTTAATATCGTGCCATTTAAATTGCTCCTTCAACGGTGAGATGAAAAAAGCTTTTTAATAGAGATACGAAACGTTACAAAGACTATTCATTATTATGGAATAGTCCGTCGGAATGCCAACAAAAGAACATTGTAGACTAGAGAGAACGCAGTGAATTGCGGCCGGGAAATGCAGGCTGTTGAACTTAGTACAAAGATGGGAAAAGAAACTGTGGAAGACATTGATAACTACTCGTGTAAAAATTTCAGGAAAATTACCGCTCAAGCGAACTAAACGGGCTCTACAAATCAAATTTATCGCTGTATTGTGGACAATCCCCAAAAAACTCTCTAGGCTCAAATTAAGCAGAGCTTTTATGGTAATAACCAGAAAGCTGATATAATTACTTGCATACATTTTTTGTACATACATACTTCGAATACAATAATAACACCAAGACAAAGAAAAAACATCTGTGTTCAGCACACAAATATTTGTTCTCGGTGGGGATCGAACTCACGACCTACGGCGCAGAAAGCAGATGTACTACCAACTGAGTTGAGAGGCCAGTCAAATGATGACCCATTGTTAAACGGTCTTTAGAAAGCACCTCGATATTTTTTTTTATTGCCAAGCATTCGGCTGCAAATCACACCTTGTGACAAGTGAGGAGGCAGCCTAATTCTTATCAAATTTAAAAACCATACACTCATCCAAATTGGTCTAGTCGGTGGGATTCTGGGATTACAGTCGTGTCAATTATACCCTTCAAGACTTCAGAATCTTAAAGAATAATTTGTGTTGCAGTCATTCATAAATATGCTATGGTCAAGATTTCCATCAAGTAGGCACGTTGTTTGCTTACTCAATATTCAGATGTATGAAAAACGTAAAAATTAGGCGAGAAACCAAATAACTCGCCTTCCTGACAACCCTCCCATAAATTGTAATAAAGATTTACGCTGGCTTCGTAATTTATTTACTTTCCCTTGAAGCAAAAAATGGTTTATTCCTTCGCGTATTTCTCTCACACTTTTTAAGATGGTTCGTTTTAAAATTAAGTTACGTACCAGTTTGCAAAAATATAATTTTACATCTTATAAATAATTAAAATTCAAAGAGACCCTTGTGATTTTATAGAACCTTTAGAATTCGAAATAATAAATGAACAAAGCGAATAGTTTTTTAGTATAGCTATTAAATTTTGATGGCTATAAGAAACAATCGTTTTAATGATGATGAAGCCCGCAGTACATCAATAAACTCAGTCGATCGATTTTTTCGCATCTATTTTTTTTATACTGTCTAGGTACTTGTTAGCAACGTCACCTAGAATAAGATTAGATTTACTATTTTGATAAAGAAAAACGATTTGCTTTGCTAGAGAAAACGCTAGAAAATTCCTATTGTAATTGTTCTAGAATAAGTTGTTTATTATTAACCTCGGGCCGCGCACAGAGCGAGATAGATATACTAATTAGACAAAGACGGCTAGCTAAGAACATTCGAGATAATTTCAGATTGTTCCATAGACAAGGACAGACATATACGATAGAAAAAGATGACTAGAAAATATAGATAGCTAGTCAGACAAAGATAGAACGATATTGTAAGAGTAGGACAGATAGCGAGGAATTAGTATATAAGAAGCGCAGATAGCCCGCGAAAGTTAAGTTTAACAGTTTACAGTTTTAGTTTTGAACAAGCCTGAAGAAATAAAAGTTCAGAAGAAAAGTTCGGTTCAAGAAAGTATTGTATCAGTTGTTTACTTAGAAGAAATAAAGAAGAATTTTTGGAAGACTGGTGTTTCAATTGGACCCTCGCAAGCTTCGCCGAAAACCAGCGCATAGAACATACAGTCCACAGAACCACCACAGTACTTTATTATTACTTTTCATTACTCATACTCTGAAAGTAGGTCTGAAGTTGCCTGAGGGGCCTAATTGAAAGTAAAACTTTCAGCCCTAGGGAGAATCGCTTTCTACTGACAGCTGTCAAATTATAAAAAAAAACAAGTTCTATTTTATTCAACCATGTTCCAACTTTCTAAAGTCTTTCTAACTGCAAGGAGGTTGTTCAACCAAATTCCAACTTTTTATTCAGCAAGTAGGTTGGAAACCCATTACAACGGTAAGAAGTTTAAAAAGTCTAATTAGAGCGCAATGTAATATTTAAATTTAAATAACATAAAGATAGTATTAAATAAATAATATATCTTCTAAATTACTTGATTAGTGTATAGCTTCAACTATTTATTTAAAATAACATACATTTAAATTATGAAAATGAAAATAATGGCTGAATAATGCTGGCGAGCCGAAGCCGAAGGCCCACCAGAGAAAAAGAAAAAAAAAACCGGGAAGGCGGCAATTCAATCTTCATTTTCACTAATTTTTCTTTCATGTTTTTATTTTTACTTTCATTGTATTCGTAATGAAAAGCACAGTGTTTACCTCGGGTGAAAGTCTTTTGAGTCCCTCAAGCTCCATTGGCGCCCTCGCTAACGCTCTGGCGCCAAACCCGTCTCGGGACTCAAAAAACGTGACTTTCAACACTCAGGTAACAATGTACTATTGAAGCGTAGCGTGTGCTGTCTTTGAAATTATTGTTTTTGTATTGCATACGTCTTACTAAGTTGGAGTGCTAGTACTCACCTAGCTTTAGGACGTTTCAAAGTGATCCTTGTGATACAATTGAATAAAAAAAAAAACTTTGATTTGTTAGAAATCAAGTAAGGTCTGCAACAAGCTACGTGTCACCTATACAGGGTGTCCCATAAGTCAACGTCCAACCGAAAACTGGCGATGCGCCAAGTCATGACAGTTAACAGAAAAATATAAAAAAAAATATTTGTTATGTAACTTTCGAGTTATGAGTATTTAAAAAAAACAGAAAAAACTGACACCCTGTGATGATCTTTTAAGTCCTGTGACTACAAATATTAACTTTTCATGAAACTTTTTTCTGCAACGTAAGCATGAATAACCCTTCTGTAAATTACAATTCAAAATTAAGCCATAACTGCCTCAGTTTTCAATGAAATCGTGGAGTTTTGGCCAAAGTTTCATTTCAGATAATTACATCACCCAACTTTAACCGCCTGTACCGCAAAAAAAATGTACTACACTATCATGGCATGTAACTTTAAAAATTGGCGCATTTATCCAGGATTCCAAAATGGTATAATACTTGCTAGAGTACTCCTTAGTTTTGGAAATAAAAAATGTTTTATCAACTAAACCGGATTTCCAATCAATTTTATTTCAATAGATAAAATGTTTGTACCCTTTAAATGATGGACTTAAAATGCCTACGCTGTGTTTTTAAGTGACTCACAATTCACAAGTACAAGTAAATACCATTTTGACAATGCAAGTAAACAGATTGATCCACCATCTTGTCGAAAGAGTAATAACCATGGGTTTTCAAGTAATTTGTTAGTTTTAGGTAAAAGTTTGAAATAAAATTCAATCATAGGATTACTTCAATCTAAAGTTTGCCTTCGCCCTTCGCCGGTCTTATTACATGGTTTTTAACGTGACAACGTCTTATAATTCGATGGAGCCGGCTGCTCGTACGAAAAAACATGACTCATGCGTTGTTACCTCGCTCTGAGGCGTTCCATTTAATACTTGAAGTGCAAGTGAGAGCGCGGAACGAGCGATAAAGAGGCACAATCGGCCTCCGCGTTCGGCAGCGTTCGACATCGGTCTCTCTCCTACTTGAGTGAGCGATGCGACCGCGTGGACAGCTGTATGACGTTGTCACGTTCAACTGTCGTCAGTTAACTGACTTTACAGACAGCTGATTTTTTTTAAGGAAATGTAGAGCTTGCATTACTGCTGAAGGCTAACAGTTTGAACATTTGCTGTAAATCCTTGATGTAGTTAAATTAAAATCACGATTGAAGACATCCTATGATTGAATTTTATTTCAAACTTTTACCTAAACCTAACAAATTACTAGAAAACCCATGGTTATTACTCTTTCGACAAGATGGTGGATCTATCTGTTTACTTGCATTGTCGAAATGGTATTTACTTGTACCTGTGAATTGTGAGTCACTTAAAAACACAGCGTAGGCATTTTAAGTCCATCATTTAAAGGGTACAAACATTTTATCTATTGAAATAAAATTGATTGGAAATCCGGTTTAGTTGATAAAACATTTTTTATTTCCTAAACTAAGGAGTACTCTAGCAAGTATTATACCATTTTGGAATCCTGGATAAATGCGCCAATTTTTAAAGTTACATGCCATGATAGTGTAGTACATTTTTTTTGCAGTACAGGCGGTTAAAGTTGGGTGATGTAATTATCTGAAATGAAACGTTGGCCAAAACTCCACGATTTCATTGAAAACTGAGGCAGTTATGGCTTAATTTTGAATTGTAATTTACAGAAGGGTTATTCATGCTTACGTTGCAGAAAAAAGTTTTATGAAAAGTTAATATTTGTCGTCACAGGACTTAAAAGATCATCACAGGATGTCAGTTTTTCCTGTTTTTTTAAAATAAGTACTCATAACTCAAAAGTTACTTAGTAAATATTTTTTCTTATATTTTTCTGATAACTGTCATGACTTGGCGCATCACCCGTTTTCGGCTGGACGTTGACTTATGGGACACCCTGTAGAACTAGAAATGTCTATAAATAGCTGCAAGTAGAATGATGGGACATCCGCAATTTACCCGATTTCCTTTCGCTTAGGAAATTGCTATGGAAAATGATGGCGAGCTCGCGTATGAACAACTTTAGTATTCCAGTCAGATATAACATATTTATTAAATACGACTTGCTATGGCTCTTTTATTGCTTTTTGAGTTATCTTTAATATCGTATCTTTTTCTAAAAGCTGCATAAAATCGCTTATCGCTTTTTTATAGACGTTCATGAAAGGTTGAGTTTTAAATACTTTTTATCGATTTATTGCGTATTTTATTCGTTTTGTTCCTTGAAGTCAAAAAGATACCGCATTTATCACACAAATATCACACTGAATAATCGTCTCAAAGGTTGATTCTAGGCGCTAATTCAACGCGACTAAGCCTAGAAAAATAGCAACAAACAGATATGTTTTTTTATACAACTAGCTGATGGAAAAAGCATATGCCCCACCTGATGTTGAGTGGTAACCATCGCCTATAACAAAGCATTGCCTCATAGGTCACGCACGTCAGGAACGTGGCCTACGATGTCCATCAACTTGAGTCATACAGATGTTCAGCCCCACGTGCCAGTAATTTCACCGGCACCCCCTTCAAACCGCAAGAAATAAATGTTACTTCACGGCAGAAATAGGCATGGTGGTAGTACTTCCCCGGACGAGCACAAAGAGCTCTACTACTACCTAACTATTGAAATAATCCTCTGTGCCATACAAATACAAAGAAGTTTATTGCCAAATAAGACACAACACATAAAAAGAAAACACATTATATAAATTTGACAATAGGAGTAGGCTCAGCACTAATTCTGTGCAACATACTCGTACATAGATGATGCACAGGGCTAGTTTTCAGCATACCCCAATGTTCGACGTTGTAGGTGGTAGTCGAACCAGAAAAAAAAAAGTAAGTAGCGGGATTTAAAAACAAAGAAATAACATGTTATATGCAGATGCAGCATTATGATACCGATACTGTTTTTTCCGGGAGCCTATAGTATACAGTGTGTTAGGTTAAACGAGGGACATATTGAAGGAGGGTATTCAGTATTCGATTCTCGTCCCAAATATGTAATAAACCTATAACCTTAATTTGTGACGTAATTGTCCACTAAAATACATTATTCATGAACACTGAGCGCGCATGAAGTGAACTTGTAAACAGTAAAATAATCACGCGGCAAAACACGTGCCGATCCTGCCGAAAAGGAAGCTTGTGCGCAAACCCCGCCCCTTCCCTTTGTGTTGCACCGACAGGAGGACACACTCCCGCGCTGACCGCAGTCAGTCTATGCGAGTGCGCTGCTATTTCCGCATGCCTAATATTGCGCTTCCGTGTATCGCAAAAACAACCCCGCTTACTTCGGGATAAGTGTGTCCTGTAAACGTGTTCTTTTAATAACCAAAAATGACGTCTTATCGATATTCTAATGAAGAATATTGGGATATGGTTCGTGCCTACGTGTTATCTAATGATAGTGTGCGAGGAGCCATTATTTTGTACCGAGAGATGTTTCCCAACCGCCAGATTTCGTCGTACAATCTTATGCTAGGTGTTAACCAAAGATTGCGAACATTCGGTCAGTTCACCGTACCGACGCATGCCCAAGGACGAGGAAGGGAGCCATACCCAGGTAAGCCAGGTTTAAAGTATGAAGGGAAAATGGATTATACCTAAAGATCATTGACCCGCGCACATGTTCTGCGATAATATTAAATCGCTAGCGCAAGGGTGTACACACGTTGCGAGACTTTTGCGAAATTTTTGTTATGGTTCTGTCTGTTATTTATCAGTGTTTTTTTTTTGTTCATATTTTTATTAGTATCATATAATCATGCACTATTGTGGGTTTCAATACGTCCCTCGTTTAAACTAACATACTGTATAATACTAGTGGGCAAAGCGGTTTGAACCCGACAGCAGTTATTCATTCAATACAAAGCAGGGACCGATCGAACTCAATAGAGATACCATCGCGCCTCGGGGAACTGCGCCCATTGCACTAGTCATCATCATCAGCACTTTTTGCAAATAATATCTATCTACCTACGACTCCCTTTGGATTTTTTAAATTTATTTTGTTCTTATGGTTTAGGTAGGTATTAATATTAATGTTATCACTGTATTTTTTTTTTGTATGTGTTGCAAATAAACACAAAACACACACCAGAACTCTGCGTATTGTGTTAGTAACACTGTAATTTTTACTTTTTATTGTTTTATTTCTTGTTGTGTACAGTTTGTATGAATAAACGATTTCTTTTTTTATAAATGCATTTTCATTTCATTTCAGTCTTATGCAGTCTACTGAATAATAATGTAGCCTTCATCCGATGTAGTTCGAAAAGCATTTATACTAAAAAACGGTAGGAATCAAGTTGTAGTTTGTGGCCTATTTTTCTAACTGACAGCTAGACTCACCTAGCTTAAGACGTTGAATTAATACGCTGACAAGTGCACCAAAGAAGCTTTTTTGAGACAAATTTTAAAAATCCTTTTCCATTGGCCCGGAAACATCAGTGACATGTTAGGAAGATGAAGATTTGATATACGGCCAGTATAGCTTAATGCATTTATTGTCTACTTATTATTCTGAGTTTAACTCGATCAAAATACAAAAAAAAATACAAAATTATTTATTTACCAAAGAACATACAGTCTTATTTAAATTACTGGTGGTCCCCGCACTAGGACAAGCCTGGATGGGGACCACCAACAGTTTGACTAGTTCTATCGCATTTAGATGAATTCTACAGTCAGGAGGGAACTTTACCCATGCCAATTTAGCACGCTTGAAATATATTTTTAGACAGAATATGCTTGCTCGTCCTATTAATATGCAAATATTTCAAAACAGATAGCAGCCCGTAAAAGATAATTTTGACCTCAAAAAATGGTTTTAACTTAAAATTCTTTCTTTCAGAGTATAACCAACATTTAAAAAATACATTTTTCAGTATTCACCGATATAGTAGCATTCTGAAAGGTCCTTTTTAGGGTTCCGTAGCCAAATGGCAAAAACGGAACCCTTATAGATTCGTCATGTCTGTCTGTCTGTCTGTCTGTCTGTCTGTCTGTCTGTCTGTCTGTCTGTCTGTCTGTCTGTCTGTCTGTCTGTCCGGCCGAGTCACAGCCATTTTTCTCCGAAACCATAAGAGCTAGACTGATGAAACTTGGTGAGTAGATGTATTCTGTGAACCGCATTTAGGTTTTTACACAAAAATAGAAAAAAAACTATAAATTTTGGGGGTCCCCATACTTGAAACTGAAACTCAAAAATGTTTTTTTCATCGAACCCATACGTGTGGGGTATCTATGGATAGGTCTTTAAAAGTTATGTTGAGGTTTCTAATATCGTTTTTTTCTAAACTGAATAGTTTGCGCGAGAGACACTTCCAAAGTGGAAAAAAGTTGGTCCCCCCCCCTCTAACTTCTAAAATAAGAGAATGATAAATCCAAAAAAAATATATGTTGTACATTACTATGCAAACTTCCAACGATATTTGGTTTGAACGAGATCTACTCAGTAGTTTTTTTTTTATACGTCATAAATCGTAAACCGCAATTTACCTTTCGACGAACTACAAAAACCTTTATATTATGTTAATTGATGTTACGGAACCCTTCATGGGCGAGTCCGACTCGCACTTGGCTGCTTTTTTAAGTTTTCGGCATAAATTTACACTATTCATAAACAGCCAAAAAGTAACACAAGCATAGTGATCAACCGAAAATTAAAGAAACAGTTTTATTATAAAAGTCACACAAAAAATCAAAACCAAAGCAGTTTTTTATTCAAAAAATACAATATTATTGTATATTTGTCGTATTTTTTGAATTGAATTCAGCAGCAGCTCAAGGATTAGTTTGAAAGTCTTAAAACTAGGTGAATCTAGGTGTCATTCCTCGCGTCCAAGGCCTAGGAGGAAGAAACACTGCAAACGTAGCCTCATAGGTAGGTGGTAAGCCTAAGTGCAACGACCAGTGGACAGGGGACAGCAATAAACAAGCTCTCGGCAGAACACGCCGGTCATTTAGCGAACAGTGTGTAATCCATTCATACACAAAGCAGGTAGCTATCGAAGGCAGGCGATACCATCGACATCAATGCGGGCACCGCAGACCTTGTACACGCAAACCAGTAGCGCAACATTAACACTTATTCTTCGTCTTCTTCTTATCGTGCCACTGATTCTTTCGAACCAAGTGTGGTAAAACGATTATAACTGCGCCTCGACGAGGCTCCTTTCGCGCACTTGAAAAGGTAAATTAACACTTAATAAAAATTGCAAAGTGCAAAATCCACTATTTAAAAAGAACCAGTAACACGACAATAATAACACTTAAATAAGTATCTTAGATAATGTCACGGAGTATTTTCACGCCGTGGACACGCCGTGAATCTTCATTTATATTAAATTTCATAATAGACCATAGAGATCACTTATAGAATATTCTTGTCTCTGTCACTTTCGTGTGAACTAAGTAATAGAGATGGCAACAGGCTAAGGGGCCTGCTAAACTAATTAGCATAGCAGCCCGGCAGGAGTGCTTGAGATTAAATATGAATAAGACCTGGCCTACCATGAGCTCCATATATGGTTATGGTTATGGCTGTCAAAATTGTGTCAACAGTGTCAACACATTAAAACCCAAGAAAATGAATTTGTGGGTCAGCCCATCTATACACAATTTGACAGCCATAGCCATAACCATATGGAGCTCGTGGTAGCCCTGCTGTCTGTATCAAAAGGTTACTACGAATCTTCTATCGTTGTTTATAATAGATATGGTAGGTTCCTTAGCTGCAGTACTGTTTTTTAAGAAGCTATGCAAAGGCCGATGCGGGGCCGCGCGGTCGACGGCCGGTAGCGCCATCGATTCCCGTTAGGGCCGCCAGAGCTTAAGGGTTTATTGCATACTTCTGGAGGTGAAAGGTTTGTATCCCAACTACTTACAGGATATTCAAAGGAGATTCACGATTTCTCTGGAGACTGGGGATAAGGCACGGTCCTGGATCACGCTGATCGTACTTCGTAAGATCTTGACTGTATAAAGGTGGTGGGGTAAAACAAAGAACAAAGTCAGGATTTTTATGATTTATTAGTATTCAGTATTCAGTATTCAGTATATTTATTGCCTTATTATGCATGTAAATTTAACAGTCAGATCTTAGAACTAGTTTAGAATCAATACATAATTTACCCTGCAAGGGTGTTGCAATACAGTAGAAGCGGACCGATATGGAATATTAAGTATTACAATTACATCTGTCTGTGATACTGATAAGTCAATAGTTATATTATATTATTATTATATTATATGTCAATAGCTTAAAATATTTAGGATAGAAAATGTCTCGATACAATAATAGTTAAAATAATTCCAAATAAGGTCCAAATGTCAAACACAAACTGAATTTCTTATTACATTGTTATCTTATCGGCTAGGAATTCGTCAACAGAATAGTAACACTTGGATAGGAGCAAATTTTTTAAACTATTTTGAAATAAGGAGTTTTTAGTTTCATTTTTAATTATGTCGGGAATTTTATTGAATATTTTTACTAGCCTAAAGTCAGGACTTTTGTCAATCGTTTTTAATTTAGTCGCTGGTAGAATCAGCTGGTCTTTAGCCCATTAATTAAGTTTAAAAACGCGTAGAAATACCAAATTACAACGTGGTGCAGTGGGAAATTCACTAAGATTTTAGTTAACTACTTAACATTTGCTTTGTCTCAGTTTATCAAAACATATTGCTATTCAGAGATGGGCAACGGTATAAGCGTTGTTGTTTTTTCTTCTGGCTGGTGAGTTTTTTTTAATTTTGGACAGATTATTCAAGGTTTAATAATCAGGACTACTTCAGCTATTCTACAAGTCTATGTGACTCAAAATGTCAATGCGATCCTTTTTAAAACTGCTTCATTTCATAAATACTTTTAGAAAAACGCCCGCTACCCAAGTTCGTCCCTCGTCGGTTACACCAGACGGGGTCGATCCCCTGTAACCACGGCAAATGGTTCGAATTTCAAATGCATATTTAAAACTACAAAATTATATTTATTTATCTGTTTACCAGCGTTTCGATATTATATTACTCTTTTAGTAGTCACTTTTATCAATATTTATGGCTTAAATATTTGTAACTTGATAGGTAACATGGTTAAATTGTTTTTAGAAGAGAGATGTGTGTGTACACTTTACAAGTTTTTCCAGCGATTTCGATTGTGAACTTAGTTTTTCCATGGTAGAAAAATTCTTACTATATCCGCGCTATCGTATGTTTACGATAGAGGATATAATTCTTACTATATACATAGACAAATCGCAAAACAAAATAAAAGAGGCAACAAGACTAAAACAAAGCCTTGGCTTCTAAACAGTTAGACACTTTTTTGTAGAAGTGTACAATTAATTAGTGTGCAAAATATACATTATCTACATGTAAAATTTTAAAATATGCGCTGTCCCTGTTTATCATTATGAATTCATAAGAGATGGCAATAGTTTTAAACAATGGCTAAAATATGTTTAGTAGTCGACAGCCCTAGAGGTTATGCACGCAATATTCCAACCCTTTACTTTATCCTGATAATAATTGTGACTAAGAATAATCACACTTCACGTTTTATTTATGTTTATCATTTGTGTTTTAAGCCATGACGGAGCTTTTGGAATGGCCTAAAAAATGTGATTCAGTTCAATTCAATTTCTTTATCCATCTTTTGACATTTTTAAGTTTGGATATAAAGGTACAGGTAGGCCTAAGAAAAGATGGATGGATAGTGTGAGAGATGATATGTCCAAGAAAGGAGTGAGTACTGAGATGACGAATGATATGGGAGAATGGAAAAAAGACATGTTGTGCCGACGCCACCCAGTGGGATAAGGGCAGGAAGAAGAGATCTTTTGACATTTAAAATGTTCTTAGCCAAAAGGCCTTAAGACTAGTCACACGGATACCTTTTTGATTGTACATAATACAGAACAAATGAAATAAACAATGAATTATCGCTTAAATTAAATGACATGTAAAATTTTAAATACCGCCCTCCCTGGTTGACCACGAAATTTACCATTTTACAACGTTTCACTATAAAAAACTACATAGCTTTTAAGGTTGTTTTTATGCTAATAAAATATTTACGGGTAACAGCTGGTTTATATTATAAATATAAATTGAAGTAGTTTTATGATAGTGTTTTAGTATTATTTTATGCAGTTTTATTATATTTTATAATAAAAATCGACTTTGAAGTAATTTCCCCTTGGTATAAAATTATTCATTGAAGTTTTAAAACTTCACTTATTTTTATAGCGATAGTAGAAGTTCATCCATTACAGCTTGCTAATGAAAAGTAAAGTTGAAAGTGAACGTGGTACGAGCTTGGTTAGTGTAAACAAAGGTTAAAATAACCAAAAAAAAAAGAACTATCCATAGTGTGCACAAGCTTTGCTTAGTTTGGGGCTAGATAGCGCTGTTTGAAATGTTTAACCAACATTTATTCATCAGTAAAAAAAACGTTTTACACCGATCTGACTTGTATCGCCACCGGCGCCGTGTGCCAAAGTTAAAACGAATATCGACAATAAACTAATAGATTTGTTTTGTAATAGATTATTATAATGTCCCAAAAGTTAAGAGCCGAGCGGGATTTCAACACGCAACCTTCCCCTTGTTACGGGACTGAACTTTTGAGACATAAAAATCTTTGTCATTTTCTTAGGTGTACTAAATACAAAATCTATAAAAAATGTATTGTAATAGAGGTTGAACAAAATAAAAATCAAACGAGCTTTCCGAAAAGTTTAATACCAATGCTACAAACTCCAAAGAGGTAAAAACCTATCAGAAAGGAGTTTCCACACTCTCACTCGTCGCTCGGAACTCAGTACGGCGATAATCGATTGAACTCGATTCTGGCTTGACTGCTGAGTGACGTATGACGTAACCACAGAGTATACAGTAAAGTTCTCTTATTACAAGTTGGTTAACGTTACAAGGCGTTAAGCCGGCATAATTAAATGGCTCCTAGTGTTATTAATTAAACATTAATGCGGAGAATATAATTTTAAAGGAATTACCAATTCGACAATTTAAAAAACTATACGAATCTATTTGATTTAATTGTTACATAATTAATTATTTCTTGATTTTTATTTGACTTTGTTTTAAATGTATTTAATGTACCTAATCTTTATTTTTTTTTTAATGTGTTCTGTCGGTCTCCGTTCCGGCGAAGTACGTAGGTATATGAGTCAGATATCCACCAAAATAAAGATATTTCATTTCAATGCATAATATTGAGAAAGTGGATTACACAAACAAAATAATTTACAGAAACATTTTCGAAAATAAAATAGCATTATGAAGACAAAAAAAAGAAAAATTATGAAGTGTAAACTGTGTTAAAATATTATCTAGTATTGGCGACTGTATAGGTCTTTTTTTTACAATTTATAGGTTTGCGTTTGACCGCTTGTCTAGTCTAGACAAGATACAATTTATACTTGCGTTCATACCAGGAGCGGAAAGATAATAAGATTGTATGACGATGCTAGCACCAGCTGTTGTCATGTAACTTTCATGCTATTTATATTTCCGCCGGCGCAAAACGTGATAATGTCTAGACCGCCTAGACTCGAGAGGTCAGACACTGGTGGACTGGCGGAGGTAGCGGCTCGCCTTCCGATCCTATATAAAGTCGTGGTCTTAGTGTAGTTTCGTCCTAAGCTCGGCGATACCCGGCGATTTTAGTCTCTGAGCGTCTACCTAGTTTATTGCTTGTTCTTCAAGGCTTTGTCGTGTGAAACTGGCACCTAGACATCTAGTTTTAAGATGTTCCAAAGTAACCATTAATTAAAGAAATATTCGAATTTGAATATTTGAAATTGACTATTTGACCTCGAATATTTAATTTTTTTTTTTACTTGTATCATTATCATCCTTGTGTTATACTCTTATTGTTGTGTGGCATAAAAATAAACAACTTTTGACTTGATTTGAATTATGAATAACCGCAATAAACGGTACGCGGTAGTCGCTAAGACTTCAATCGGGTGTCGGAGCTTTGTGTACGAAGGGCCTAAGTCGAGACCAAAAACTCGTCGCCCACGCAAGCAAATAAGAATCATTAGTATAACTGCATCACTAATCAAACAGCCACTAAAAGTCAAACAAAACTATACATAACCGCAAACCGAATATTATGTCAGTGGAAAACATTTCAAGTAGCTTGACACATTTCTCAACATACATAATTTGAACCGTCCATTGCAAAACATTCCTCAAGACTAGCTCATAAGGTTTAGATTTAACCCTAAGGTGGTTGGTGGGTCGTTAAGGCCCGTCCTCCTTCTCGCTTTCGCTCCAAGTCAAACGCATAAAGCAGAACCCCACTTCATTAAGTGTTCGACGACCTGACCGATTAAGCTAAAGATTTACTTTTATGGGCACAGAAAGCCACGTATGGCACTTTTCACGATGGAACCCGACTACTGGTATACCTGACTCCGGCGCTGTTGGAGCTGCCATAAAGTGTTAAACTGCATTTTTTTTAATATTTATAGAGCGTCTTAGGAAAAAAGTAAAAACTGTTTTGGAATGTCCAGCCAAAGTTCTTTCATATGACATGTAACTTGATTTTTTTGTGTCAACTTTTTTCTTTTTGCACCCTTAAAAAACCCCATATCTTAATAACCCCTCATCCGATTTTACTCATATGCTTACCAAATCGACTTATCAAATTTCATGCGGATTGGATTGGATCAACGGTCCGAAAGTTACCGTCGGACAAACATACATAAATACATACATACATACGTTCATAAAATGCCAAAATGCCCAAGTTGTTTGTAAAACTCGATCAATTATTCATACTGCAGGCACCTGAAGATATTTTAGTGCAAACAGCCAACGTTGGTGATTACCGGAGGATATGCAATGAACGAAATCCGGCAAGCAATAGCAAAAAGCAGCCAAGTGCGAGTCGGACTCGCCCATGAAGGGTTCCGTAGCATCAATTAACATAGTATAAAGGTTTTTGTAGTTCGTCGAAAGGTAAATTGCGGTTTACGATTTATGACGTATAAAAAAAAACTACTGATTAGATCTCGTTCAAACCAAATATCGTTGGAAGTTTACATAATAATGTACAACATATATATTTTTTGGATTTATCATTCTCTTATTTTAGAAGTTAGAGGGGGGGGGGACCAACTTTTTTCTACTTTGGAAGTGTCTCTCGCGCAAACTATTCAGTTTAGAAAAAAATGATATTAGAAACCTCAACATCATTTTTAAAGACCTTTCCATAGATACCCCACACGTATGGGTTCGATGAAAAAAAAAATTTTGAGTTTCAGTTTCAAGTATGGGGACCCCCAAAATTTATAGTTTTAGAAAAAAACGATATTAGAAACCTCAACATAATTTTTGAAGACCTATCCATAGATACCCCACACGTATGGGTTCGATGAAAAAAGATTTTTTGAGTTTCAGTTTTAAGTATGGGGACCCCCAAAATTTATAGTTTTTTTTCTATTTTTGTGTAAAAACCTTAATGCGGTTCACAGAATACATCTACTCACCAAGTTTCATCAGTCTAGCTCTTATGGTTTCGGAGAAAAATGGCTGTGACACGGCCGGACAGACAGACAGACAGACAGACAGACAGACAGACAGACAGACAGACAGACAGACAGACATGACGAATCTATAAGGGTTCCGTTTTTGCCATTTGGCTACGGAACCCTAAAAACCAGGTCCCAGATTTGGCAAACAGGTGCAAACCGGTTTAATAAGTAACTGCGGCCTTTGTTCCCCGTTTGGGCAGCCTTATGAAATTGTTTCGGCACATTCGTGTGACGGCGAAGCGTTATTGTAGCTATAAATTCTAGAATTGTATTGTTGGAATTTGCGGCAGTAATGTTCTTGTTTTAATTGGCGGGTTTAAATAATAACACGGTCTATGAAAGCAGATAAACGTGTTTTCCTTCTTAGTCCAGTTGCTGATGCCATGCCTGATGGAAAATAATCCTAGCTTATTCCTAGCAGATATCTAGCGTCAGATAACCAGTGGTCTGCGAAGAAGTTTTTACCTCAGAGATAATTGAAATTTAAAGGAATTGATTTTCTTCGCAGATAACTGACATTTATGGTTATCTGCTAAGAAAAAAAACCTCGGAGATTTATTTTATTATTATTATTAAGGCGCATTTTAAATCCTTTCTCCTGGTTTCGAAAGAGCCATTGACACGATAAAATCAAGAATTTCAGTCTCTCGCGATCGCTGGCAAAGTTCGCCATAAGACTTACTGACTTAGACAATTGCTTAGTGGATTATCTGCCTAAGAAATATTACAGTACATTTTCCGATTTAGTCAAAATAAAATAAAAATTACCTAATAAAATCTTATTAGGCACCAGCCTCTTGCTTGCCTAGATAACGTTGTTTTTTTTCCAAATAAACACAGCATAGTGAACATTTGTATACGTGAGAGGAGTCTAGCGAAAGCCCCTTGCAGCATAAACGCGTTCAAAATGCAATATAAACTTTGTTTGTTTCAGGAACTGACGCGACCCTAGAGATGGAAGATAGTGTCACGATGGAATGAGACAGAGGAAATGGAACTGCTTGTTTTTGACACAAGAACATTGCTAGAACTGAGAGATTTATAAAGGGTTTGTAGAGTTAGGCGGTATTTGGTTGATATCCTGTCAAAATATATGGTATATTCGGTAGTTTTGTTTTTTTGCGTATCTATTATGCCCGGGATGCGCGAGGCTAGTTTTTAAGCCTGGATAGCAGCTCTAGCTTCGTGTAAACCGAACTGCGATATTAAAAATAAAGCTAAAGCTGGAACTAATAGCTTGCTACCTTACAATCACTATCTTGTTATCCCGGCTTGAAAAACAAGCCTCGTGTGTCCCGGGCATTTAAAATTTGAACATCCAAGAGATTTGCCGCCATGAAGTTATGTACGTATTCATTTCCCATTACACTATTCCATCTATTCACTAATAGCGTGATCGTGACCACGAGTCTTATGATTTAATAGCTTACTGTATTATTGATCACACCCCGAGTCTAGCCAACAGATCTTTTCAACTGAGTGTTTAAGCTTTGCTTAAGGACTGCTAGAACCGGGACCGATGGCTCAATATTTATTGTTCATGGTGGTAGGTATAGATTTAGGAGTCAGGGCCGAAGCTAATCGTTATACAAACTAATCGATTAATTTTCTAGAAAAATTAAATTTTTCGCTATGGGCTCTCGGTATATTTAATAGTGCGAATGGGTTCAATTAAATGCGCCCATCACTATCTCCCCACGTAGCGGAAACGACCGTAGAATGTAAAATAACAAGGGGACGAAACTTTTCAAACCCATTTCAGTCTAAAACGTCTGTAACTTTGACATTTTAAATTAGCCACTGAAATCGCTTTCGGTGAGACCGATGCGTTCTTTTGCATTTTTAATATTTTTATAGTAAAAGTTTTTTATTTTCTTCTTGGAAGCGAAGTTTGCGTAATTTTCAGCTGAGCCAATAGATTTTATCAGACTCGACTGTTTTGAAACAAAGAAAGTGCCACCGTTTTATCTTCGAAACAAATGGCAGCCGACTTGACAAATTTGACCCGACTTAAGGTACGGCCTCATCAATGCAATAATAGGCATGAAGACAGTAATCAAGTATCGCCAAAATATTTATCTGATCTAATGAAAAAGGATTCAAAGATTTTGAAAAATGTATTTATACTCTTATTAATGTCGAGATTGACAATTTATTTGATAATATAAATCTACAAAATACAACAATCCGCCATGATAGCTAAAACACCGGTCAGAGCGAATTACGTCACGTTTACGTAAACGTCATTCTGATTTAGTACAAAAGCACCAATGTTTACTGTTGATATACTAACACCGTGACGTAATAACAGACGCCATGACACCAGCGAGCGTTTTGGCGTGAATTTGAAAATTTCAATTTAAATGTACTTTTATTGCACAAAAACCTCTATTTTCTACAGAAATATGATATATTTTAGACATAATAGATACTTCTGAATATGATAGAAGAGATTTTGAAAATTAGTCGTCAGGCCTATTGACCACCACCACAAAAATTTAGAAACAAAATATGGAACTGCCAGCGAAGTGAAATGAACTAACATCATCAGTCACTTGAACGCTCTTGAACAGATAAGACGGTGGCACTAATCATGGAGCTGCTCAGCTAGAATATAATATTTGAAAATAGATTGCAAACATTTTGTGACGGCAGTTATTTGTGCGTCAGCTACCCGCGGGAAATCATCGCATGACAGTCCTCCCGCTCAATCGCGCTGAAACCGTAAGGTCTGGCTCCTTCAAACGCAGCGACCGTTACATAGCGGACCAGACAACTTCCAACTTACGGCCGCCGTACACCAGTGGACGGTGAGGTAGATTTTGATTTTAACTTGACATGCCGTCATCCGCTGGATTCTCGATGGCACTAAAAAACTTCTCACGATGATATAACGAAGCAGCATCACGCCACTTTAATTCCCAAGCACGGTAGATATTCCCTTAGCTTTCTTTCTTAATACAAAAAATTCGGCAAATTTTTATCGTCCGCACTTGTTGTGCGGGCTGGTTTTTACGGGCTCTTTTTGCGTGACCCTTGACACGTGTTGCTCGAACTGTTTTAGGTTCTACGACACGCCGGTTTCCTCACGATGTTTTCCTTCACCGTTTTGAGAGTACTGGCATAGTGCACATACATTTTTCGACTGGATTTGAGCCCACGACTTTCTTTTCGGAAGGCGGGACCGCTACCACTAGACCACTAATGCTCTCCTTTCTTAATATAATTTTAGAGCAAACACATTCAGATCCTTTTATTGCATCTTTACGTCAACGGATCCGGCACCTCTTGCCTCAATCCAATAAAAATTAAAAAAGTGTGTTTATTCAGTAGAATTGCAAGGAACACTTAGAAACGTCTTAAAGCTAGGTGAGTCTAGGTGCCAGATCCACGCGACCAAGGCTAGAAGAACAGGCAACAAACAAATGCTTGGTTCCTTTCGTTTTTTATATGAAACTTTAACAAATAAAAAAACTTGAGTGATGTTCTAGTGTGGTGCCACTTCACTTAGTGAGACGTATGCCTCAATCCAATCAGTGTCGCTCATCCCTCGTCGCTCTTACTTAACATCTGAATCAGTCGCCGCGACTAACACAATTACAGCTTCGGCCTCAGTCCTCACTATGCAGTAGCTATCCGGATTTATGATAAACGAAAAATAAATTATGTTATTCATCATCAACATCATTATCAGCCTGAAGAAATCCACTGCTGGACATAGGCCTCCCCTACACATTTCCAGGAGGAACGATTTTGAACCCTTTCCATCCACCAACTTCCCGCGATCTTAACAATGTCGTCGGTCCATCTGGTGGGTGGGCCCTACGTTTCGTCTTCCGGTTCGTGGTCGCCATTCGAGAACCTTTATTCCCCAACAGTTGTCGGTTCTTCAAGCTATATGACCTGCTCATTGCCACTAAACTAATTATGTTATTGCCAATGTGACGCTTTTACATAGTTTGGGATTGAAATAACCTATTGCCAGAGCTAATTTAAGCTACCTAAATGTATTGAAAACATAACGCTTTTCTTAGTTGAAAACTTGTTCATTACTGCATCGCAAACTAGCAAGGTGAAGTTAGACAACATAAATGATTCCAATGCAATAGTCAGTATCCTTCCACCGGTCTAAGTATGCAACTTTCTTTGGTGCCTTTACTTTTTGGTGTTTAATTTTGTAAAAACTAGCTCCCTCGTGCAGGAAACTTTTTAACGGCTCCCTAAAAGTCTCTAGACATACTGAATCAATTACACGTGTATTTATCGCGTTTTTACCTTATTTTATTTATTTTCCCGATAAGGTAATAAACGCGATAAATACCCGTGTAATAGATTTAGTATGTGTTATGATCGCGAAAGCTTAAAAAGTCTCTAGACACTTTCATATCAACAAATAGAGATGGCAACAGACTTATCCGTCTGCTAAGCTACATAACTGTTATACGACCATTATGAATATCTCCGGCTTGATAACAGAAAAAATACTGCTGATTCATTTTAAAGTTCTATAAAATGAATAAGCAGTATTTTTAGGGTTCCGTAGCCAAATGGCAAAAACGGAACCCTTATAGATTCGTCATGTCTGTCTGTCTGTCACAGCCATTTTTCTCCGAAACCATAAAAGCTACACTGATGAAACTTGGTGAGTAGATGTATTCTGTAAACCGCATTAAGATTTTTACACAAAAATAGAAAAAAAATTATAAATTTTGGGGGTCCCCATACTTCAAACTGCAACTCAAAAAAAATTTTTTCGTCAAACCCATACGTGTGGGGTATCTATGAATAGGTCTTCAAAAATAATAATGAGGTTTCTAATATTGTTTTTTTCTAAACTGAATAGTTTGCGCGAGAGACACTTCCAAAGTTGAAAAAAGTTGGTCCCCCCCCCTCTAACTTCTAAAATAAGGGAATGATAAAACTAAAAAAAATATATGTTGTACATTACTATGCAAACTTTCAACGATATTTGGTTTGAACGAGATCTAGCCAGTAGTTTTTTTTTTATACGTCATAAATCGTAAACCGCAATTTACCTTTCGACGAACTAGAAGAACCTGTTTCCTGTTTATTTTCTGTATATTATGTTACTTGATGCTACGGAACCCTTCATGGGCGAGTCCGACTCGCACTTGGCTGCTTTTTTTCTGTTATCATGCCGCTCACGCATCATACGAAGCTGCGCCAAGATGGCTGCCGCCAATTTTATGTATGAATCGAACTCTCCACGGACTATCGCTATCCAATCTAAAAGCTATACGGGATTCCGGGCAACACGAGCATGAAACCACAGAGGTATGGGTAATACAGACATGATAATGCATTTCAATTTTGTTATGACTGCGCATCGGGAGAAATCCAGTTGGTATTCTAGCGAGCAGCAGCGGTAGAATTTCTGCAAAGAGTAGGCTTATGATAAATGCGTAGGTTTGTCAGGATTTGAACTAAATTTTGAATACATAGTTTGTGACCCAGAATATTTTAGCCTGCTTATGGATTTATTTGTCTGGACGATGATACGAGAGATCATTAGGAGCTATAAAAAGCAGCCAAGTGCGAGTCGGACTCGCTCATGAAGGGTTCCGTAGCACGACGAACTACAAGAACCTTTATATATGTTACTTGATGTAACATAATAAGGTTCTTGTAGTTCGTCGAAAGGTAAATTGCGGTTTACGGTTTATGACGTATAAAAAAAAAACTACCGACTAGATCCGGTTCAAACCAAATATCGTTGAAAGTTTACATAGTAATGTACAACATATATTTTTTTTAGTATTATCATTCTCTTACTTTAGAAGTTAGAGGGGGGGGGACCAACTTTTTTCCACTTTGGAAGTGTCTCTCGCGCAAACTATTCAGTTTAGAAAAAAACTATATTAGAAACCTCAACATCATTTTTGAAGACCTATTCATAGATACCTCACACGTATGGGTCCAATGAAAAAAATTTTTTTGAGTTTCAGTTTCAAGTATGGGGACCCCCGAAATTTATAGTTTTATTTTTATTTTTATGTAAAAATCTTAATGCGGTTCACAGAATACATCTACTCGCCAAGTTTCATCAGCCTAGCTCTTACGGTTTCGGAGAAAAATGGCTGTGACATACGGACGGACAGACAGACAGACAGACAGACAGACAGACAGACATGACGAATCTTTAAGGGTTCCGTTTTTGCCATTTGGCTACGGAACCCTAAAAAGGTGGTCGAAAAGTGGACAGCAAGACTGAATTAAAAAATATTGAAAACTAAAATGCTATTTTCTTTTTTGAAATAAATTGTAAATTTTAGTGTTGATGTTTACAAATTAAGAATTTCAGGAACGTTGAAGGTCAGCTTAAAATGGATGCTACATTTTAACTCTTATTAAATTTCGCATTAGCGAGTTGCAATAAATTAGAGTGAGCCAGACACTCGACTCCCTAACGAAAATATATTGAAGGCACTGGCTAGCCAGCCACGAGTCACGAGCGCGGATGGAGATCCTGAACCTTGACGCAATCCCGCAAATGGTTATTTACTGCTCCATTTTATTTTTCTCAGTATTTATTCTCCTGGAAACGACGAGGTGGGCGACTGAAATAATAACTTGGCCATAATGCAGAGAGGCAAAATTCAAAAGCTTGCTACCGGGAAAAAAACCGCGGTGGCCAGCAACGCGTGATGAAAAAACATTTCTAATACACCTAACAAATGATACATATAAACGCGAGACTTTGACAAAGTAGAAAGAAAGAAACACACACGTGTAGTTTAGGCACAGTTTCGCCCAGTGAGCCTTCGTAGGAGAGCGCAATGGCGTGGAAAATGCTTTTTGAAGAAACTTCCCGGATCTTAAATGATTTTTCTGGTTGAAGAACTCGGTGAGAGGCCTCAGGGATATTTTTTCAGAGCTCGCTTTATTTACTATAACTATGAGAAAATATAAGTCATACTCACAAATCGATTTCGAAAAATGTAGCAACTTTTTATTTACGGAAACATTCGTAGTCAAGTAAAAGCTCATTTGAGCATTCAATAAAAACTGTAGTCGTGTATTTCACTTTATAATTGCTTGGTATTTAAATTAACTCCGCTTCATTTCAAATCATTGTATTACTCGGCGAAATTGATCGAGTGATAATTATGCAGATTGAATTCCATCCATCTATTCATTATACACTTGCAGATTGCGCTTCACTCTACCACTTCAATATTCTTGCATTGGTTTTAGACAAGTGAGAAGTTGCCTTTAGTACTTTACTTGTGATTCACCCCTGATTTGATATTTCGGGATAACCGCAATCGTCTAGCTATTATTTGCGGTAACTAACTCTTGCCTATGCCTGAATGCGGTGTTGTACAGACAATAAATAAATATTGAGGACAATTCACCCAACACTATCTAGCCCCAAACTAAGCCGAGCTTATACGATGGGAAACGCTTAAAGATGGTATATAATACTTGAATACATTTTGTTTTGTTAATAATATCGTTAAATTTTTGAATACAATACAGAACCCAGACAAAGAACAAACTCTATGTTCAACACACAAATATTTACTCTCGATGGGTATCGAGCCCACGACTTTAGCGTAGAAGGCAGAGCTACCAACTGAGCTGAGAGGCCAGTCAAATACTTACACAAAAGAAAAAAACAGTGACTTATGCCCATCGTAAGATCCCTACAAAGTGAACGCAGAGTGCGTTTTCTGGATAACCTAGATCTTATATTATACACTACCAGCAAGGATCCAAAAACTCTGAGGTCTTCATAAGACAAGTCAGTACAACAAAAGTCGTAATATATCCCATGGGATGGATCAGAGAAGTGATGCCGTGCGTGTTGTTTGACGAGCGTGCAGTAATAAAGTCACCGTTTGAATAAAGATGAGATCTGAGCATCAGTATTTGATGAATATGGAGCATTGTAGTGAATGGAATAGTACATTACATCATATGATGTTTAATCAGCTAGCCAACTCCGAGTACGTGGAGTTTGGGATACTTTAGGATTTTTGACATGTAAAACAAGTAAACAGACCTTTGCATCTATTGAAGATGATTTATATAACGTCAGGGGCAACTGGTGTTTACTAATGCTCCTACTTAAGGGACGCTGTAGTTCCTGGCACAGGATTTTAGATGGAATAAGCTTGCCCAGCACCTATACCCTCCTGACAGCTTAGTCAGCCTAATCCACAGGAAAGACATGGTCAATACGTGCGGAGCATGTGTTTTCTATAATATCCCATATAAAAGAAAGAAAATTCAGAAGGATGTTATGTTGAAACAGTTGTAGGGTTCTTTGGGTAGTTTATCTTTGGTCCGATATGTTGAATTTACTGTACATAAAAATATGATAAAGCTTTAATTTCACAATGCCACGATTTGCACCAAGCTTGAGTGCGCGACCTATTTGGTAAGCACAGCATCCATTACGTACGACCTAAATTCCCGTGATATCTGTCACAGCCAGCGACGCATCTGCAACTGGCAACCCGATTTGTACGTTACACCCCATTGGCCAGGATCGTAAGCAGCGTGAGAAGATCCACGTTTTTATTGGCAATTCATTTAATTTTAGATTTCGATTTATTTATTGTCAACATGCACATACATTATTTAGTACATATCTCTGTCTATAGTCGCTATTAGGCGAGTACATGTACTGTAGGGTTGTGCAAGTAAGTTTACTACTTGTTAAAATTATGTTTGTAGGATCGGATATGATGGTATGGAGGACCACGGCTGAGGTAATGGCAAAACATACCCGTTTTTAACATATAATTGTAAATGTATAACGATTGCGTTAATTTAAAAAGTGCTATAACCTGGGTTTGCTTCTCAAATTATCAGTTTTTTACTTTATTTTTGTAAGGATCCATGATGATAAATAAGACCCCAAAGATTAGAATCACATTATTTTATAATTCATGAAGTCTGCTAATATAAGAAGAGAACCTATCGAAATATCAACGACAAATTGACGACAATTGCAAACTTTTTAGTCATTCTGTCGTTAGCGTTTGGGATTCCGAAAATGCCGGTGCACGGCATTCTGAGTTGATTCGGAATCCCAACGCTTAGATCTCAAGATTTGCTGCTATTGTATTTCATTATCCATTCTTAGGAGATGGCAATGGGCATTTTTATACCACATGCTGATAGATCAAGCAATGGTAAAAATCAAACGAAATCAACAAAGCAATGCCGCAGGCTTAGACGATCCAGGCCACGCACGTCTATCATTACTATACCTAACAATACTATATTAGGTATACCCTCAAGGGTATATTATCATCGTTTGTGCAAGATGCCGTGAATTATACGTTTTAATGACGAACTTCTATAGAGGGCTCTCAAAATTCAGGCATTATAACATTTAAGAAATGGTCCACAGTGGCACAAAATAGAGACGACTGGAGAGAAGGACCTCTGCCCTGCAGTGGGACACCACAAGTAATAATAATACCATTCTCTAAAAAATCACGCATCACTACTCTTTATGCGGACACCACAAGTTCATAATAATGATGATATTATTTAAAACAATCAAGCAATCACTATTCCTTATGTAAACATCCATTAATCCATTCCCATCACATTTATTTTAAAAAACGACAGAAGCAGTCTCTTCAAATACGTTGTCCAAGCTGTAGGTAAACTGACTCCACGTTCCGACGGCTCCAACCCGATATTTTGGTACATTTTATTACAAACCACGGCGGGTTTGTTTAGCTCTTGATAGCGGATCGTTTTTTCTGTCGAAGTGTTTGAACAGGCAGTCTCTAGAGGTGACAAGCCCAGATTATTTGCTCCCAGCTTCTGATACTCGACGTTTTTGTCAACTGTATCTAATCTGCTGGGGTATTGAATATCTTATCGAGATTAATTCTTGTTGGGCTTTGGTTATGATGATCATCACGTCAAGTCTCTAGCCACTACAGTACCTACAGTATACGACATAGATTTTCCTTTTTTATAGATCTACTTCCTGGAAAGTATAGAAGAGACATAATATATCCAGCAGTTGACTCAAGCTATCCAAATGGTCGTCCTATTTATATAATCTGGCATATGTGTCATCCATGCATCCCATACGAAATATCACATCTGTTAGACCTACCAAATGTCTGGTCTGTCTCAGTTAAGCAGAACCTTGGATTTTAGGATCTTAAGTCAAACCCGTGTTGCTTAAAAATAAAATTAACTGAACAAAAATCATTACATGTAAATAAAGGAGTGAGGCAAGTGCTTGAGTGTTTAGGGTTTATGGGTTCCTCGACTGTTACCGTGTTTAATTACACGTTTTATGTCCAACACCTTCATCTCTGCAGTAATTTCGGATTTCATTAGCTGGTGGGCCGCGGCGGTGTCTCCACGGTATTGCCCTGCTCGATTTATGGCCCAATACAATTTATCGACGTACGGAGCAGGAATGTCTCGACAGATACCTACGTAGGCTATACAACCTTTACATACTATACTGGTATTTTGTATATTGATTCTACACGGTACCTATGTCAACGAGTTGAACCACGATCGGACGATTTTAACTATTTTTACTCTTGAAATATTTTTTTAGCCCATTGAGCGGAACCTTAGGTTGAAACATACAAAATTAATAGTTTTTTTTTTCAAATTTCTCAGTTACGAAAAAATAAAAGCCCAGTGTACCTATAAAGGTCAGCGCACATCTAGGCGATGGTGATGGCGAGCAGTGAAACGCTGTATATCACTGTAATATTTGATAGCGTTTCACTGATCGCCATCGCCATCGCAGATCGCTAAGATGTGCTTTTGAAATATCCAAATTTTGAATTTTGAAATTTTGTTTCAAGAATCCAGGCGGCAATGAGGGAATATAATCGGAATAACTCAGTGGTTTCTTTCCTATTGCCAACGAAGTAGTAGAACCTCAAATTGCAGTTTGCGAACTGTAAATATCTTATATTTGAGCCAGATTTAAAGAATTCCTAATAGAATTTGCCTTAGGAATGGAAGTGAAATTAATATTTAACCGGCAATGGAATGGTGAAATGTCGACGAAAACAATAGCTCATTCCAGAGTAGCCACCAAGATGGAATAAACAAGATTCCACAAATAGGATGAAATTATATACAAATATTAATTGCATCCTATTTGGGGAATATTTCGCTCATAGCCGCCTGGATTCTTGCAAAAGTCCATTCGTATTAAAGGTACACTGGACTTTTAATTTTTCGTATCTGAAAAAAAAAAAACTGAAAATTTATGTACCTATGTGAATAAACGAAATCCTGGGTTTTAAAATGATGATTGAAGTTTACGAAAGTGTAAGAATGTAAGAGAAAATAAACCCTGTTCAATGACTTAGTCTCGTAGTCCTTGAGCGAAAAAAGTATGAGGGTACTAGTATCTTGGAACGAATGCTTTCTCTCATGAGCAAAGCAGAGAGTGCCGGGATGTATTCATCCCTAACGAAATACTAACACACTCCACATATGGATATTCTACCGGAGAATTGCATACCGTCACCGAAAAGCTCTTTCATCCTCATTCAAACGTGTGAAGCGACGCCAAAAAATAATGCTGAAAAACTCTTTGGCACGGTAACGTGGAGTTCGTGATGCTTTTTCACTAAGTAGATGGGATCATTCAAAATTGTGTCAGGGGAAATGCATTCAGTGTCATTTACATACTAACTAGCGGCCGCCCGCGGCTTCGCTCGCCCGTTCCGGTTACGCCCCGTTCCCGTAACTTTTTCTGGAAGCCTGTGTGCTATTCCAGACTATAATTTATCTCTGTACCAAATTTCATCCAGATCCGATCAACCGTTCTGGCGTTATTGAGTAACAAACATCCATCCATCCATCCAATCTTTCACATATTTTTTTTTATTTTTTTTACATATTAGGCTTGCGTTTGACCGCAATCTCACCTGGTAAGTGATGATGCGGTCGACGGTGTAGCACGCTTAAGCTTTGGTCTCGCGATCGTAAAGCTTTGGTCTCGTGATCGTGACGCACAGCGCTGCGGTGTGCGGCTTGCGGCGGCGGACACAAAATCTTATGAAAAACGTCTAGAGTGGTCTCTTGTTCCGTCGCACTATGCGTCAGCGGCGAGGGGCAAGCGCGGTGAAGTGGGGAGGTGTACTGCCGCACAGCGCGGCGTCAATCTCGTTTGAACGCTGCGGTGTGCGGGTATGCGTCAAGGTTGACAATATGGATTTTGGTAGCTGCGGCAAAATCAAATGACCACCTCTCCGCAGGGACGGTAATCGCTGCGTCGTGACGTTGCGTCAAGCCGCATACCGCAGCGCTGCGCGTCACGATCACGAGACCAAAGCTTAACGCACAACGCTGCGGTATACGGCTTGACGCAGCGTCACACGATTGCACTTCGCCGCTGACGCAAACTGCGACGGAACAAGAGACCATTCTAGACCTTTTCAAAAGATTATTGTCCGACGCCGCATGCTGCATACCGCAGCGTTGTGCGTTACGATCGCGAGACCAAAGCTTCACCTAGAAGATACCTGTTCACTCTACTCTTATGATATTAGTGGGAAGTGGGATAAGGTGAAAACTATCCATCGAATACAGTTAGACCTTTGTTTTCTTTATAACACGGAAACCAATAATCTACTCATTACGACACCATCTTTTTATCCCCCGACTAGTGATACGCCTCGTTGCCCGGTCGCAGTAGTGATGTCCTATTCCCAAAACCGGCTAACAATACTTATTTGTGCATGGATACTGGTTATCTGTGTAGCAAATTACCAGTACCTTTGAAAATGCAGAACGAAAGAGAAAAAACTGTTTTGCCAACCCCATAGCTGATATGTTTTATTTGATTGATTTAGCGGCGGCAAACAGCTACAAAATTAAAAAAAACTTAACTAATTTAAAAGTAGGTATCTACTTGATTAATAATATTTCACTATACTACCACTGCGGTATTCGGTATGTACTCGTACATGCGTGACAAAAGCAAGACGATGAAGATTTGACGCAAATTACCTGACAGATTCATTATGCCAGAATTTGTTTGAATATGATGACAACTGCGTTTTCAAGTGAGAAAATAGTGCAAGTTGAGCATCAAGGCATTGTTCTACATAAATTAATAACAAAACACTGGCTTACGAGTGCGAATGCAGTCGATGCATCTGTCATCAAGAGCTTACAGTCGGGCACACTCCTAAAACTAATGTTAGTTGGTAGGTACCATTACTGCAAGCAACCGGTTGTATGGCTGGCCGGCTCCCTGACTACGTAACCTCGCGACAGAAAGTCATAAATTGTTTGATTACTTAATGCTGTCAAATGCTATTGATGACGGCGTAGTAAAAAGATAATTCTGACCGGGCGTGATATTATTACTAGTGCCATTGTGGTGGTCAGCGTCAAAGTTTGGCATTTCTGTTTTGTAAAGTTTGAATATTTTTTTAACCATCACTTAGTATTGAAGTTCACAACTTTAATTGAAGATCCGGTTTAAGGGGGTACGATTTCCATACAAACTTAATTTACACAACTATGGGCGAATAAAGTATTAATGTACACTGAAATAGCTGTAATAGGCTTTTACAGTGGTCCTTATTACCGGCCAGTTATATAAAGTTGGAGTGTCAGGCGTTGGTCGTGGCAGTCGGGGCTTCAGAAAAAGAACTAACAGACTTTTACGTCTATTTTGAAACAGTGATGTACAAAATTGACTCTATGCTAAAAGCTAGTACCCATTAGAAAGAATGACGAAAAAATTACTTTTTTGGTTTTTTATTAATATTTCTGTTATCCTAAAGTTTTCTCCAACTTTATATAACTGGCCTGTTTGCCCATAGTTGTGTAAATTCAGTTTGTATCGGAATCGAACAACCTTAAGCTACAAGAATTTGTAAACCGAAGTCGCCAAACCTTTGACAAATAATAATTATAAATATTGTGGACAATTCACACAACACTATTTAGCCCCACATTAAGCAGAGTTTGTACTATGGGAATCAGACAACTGATATACTTCACACTTTTTTTAGTAAACACATACTAAGAATACAATTTAACACCAGACAGAGAACAAACATCTGTGTTCACCACACAAATATTTGATCTCGGTGGTGATCGAACCCACGACCTACGGCGCAGAAGGCAGAACTACTATCAATCAACTGAGTAGAAGGTCAGTCGAATTCAGCGAAAAAGAGAATTGAATACTTAATTGAAATTGCAGTTCTAAAATGTACCATACTTTAAGAGAATCTACTTTTGATGCTCACAACACCTACCACAACATTAAATGCGTTCCGAACTAAGTATAAAAAACTACTCCTTTCCTCCCAAATTAGCCTCTAGCAGCAGCAACTCACCATAAAATGCGCACTTTCATTACACATATCACTTTCACTGCATGCAACATCCCACCACCTTAGCTATGGTGTTTTGTTAAAATACTTTACATAGTTTTCCATATAGGGTAGCACTTATTACCTATATCAATCACAATATTTTCTCACAATAATTTCAATATCAATAATTCTATCTTCTTGTTTGGTTTGTGTTTATTTATTTCGATGTTTGTTTGTTTTCGTTTCACTTTGTCTATGCAGCGCAAGCGCGCGCGCATAGACGTCACGTCAACGTCACAGATACACCACACGTACCACAGACAATAACTACACCTCGAAACAGTCGAAACATGAGATGGATAATAATTATGATTGTATATTGTAAGTATCATTTAAGTAGCTATATTGTATTTTATTATCTGTTTATTAGAATTTAATACACAGTTCATTTATATATTATTCTTTGACAGTCTTCCCTTTTTATTTTATTTTTATTTTTCATGTGACGTCACCTCTTCGCAAAGGGCTCCGCCTGAAAACCAGCGCTGCTTGGCATGGTAGATGATACCTTGTCAGGCAGCAAAAAGCTGAGTCGGGGCCTATTTGGCATAGTACTTTATTGTTATATGTTGTGAACGTCTACACCTATGTACCTATTATGTCAAATAAATGTATTTTCTTTCTTTCTTTTCTTTCTTACCACCTATAAACTTTTCGGCATCGCTACCGCTGTTGCTACTGCTAAGTTTTACATATTAGGAGACCATATATGTGGCGCATGCAAGCGGCTGTCTTGCCTCAGCGAACGTTCCGAATGTTATGATGAAGTATTCATTTTCTTCCGCCGTGAACTTGTAAATTGCATTACTTGGGACTTTAAGAGACGCCATGTATGACGCTTTTTATTTTGCAAACTTTTGATATCAGAACTATTAGTTTAGAATGCAGGAATTGATGGCAGAAAATTCTCCGTCCTGCATTGTGTTTTGAACAATCAATTCGCAATTCACCTTCAGAGCACGAACCACAAAAGCAATCAATTCCAAAGCGCAATGTTATATGAATTTGCATACGCGCAGCCATTTTCTTTATGTTTTGAAATATCGCCCGCCATTCTGATAGCTGTCACCGACAGGCATCACTTGGCGCCGGAAACGCGATAAACCGGTTAACCGGATTACAGCGCAAACCCATCGCTTTGTGGTCGCATGATAAATATTCTGCGTGTATTCGGTATTTATTTTTGGTGGTGTGTTTATTTTTTCAAAAGGATTTATTTTAAGCTTGTAAAGGATTTCGGCTCGGACTTCGTTAGCGTTACCTACTGATAAGCTCGGAAATTATCATTTGTGGGACACATTTTTAATTTTACTTGAAACTCGATTCCGAAAACAAAACGTACGTACAATGGTCCGATACGATATTGTAAATATCGCGGGAAGTCGGTGGTTGGAGAAGCCCAAACTCGTTCTCCTTGGAAGTATAATAGGGGAGGCTTATTTCCGAAAGTGAACTTCTTTAAACTGATGATCTGGAATTCTGAGAAGCAAATATACTCGAGTTTTTGTTCACCTTATCATTTTCAACTTTTCTTACCAAGTTTCAAGTAAGGGATGATGGAAAAAATATTAATTTATTATTACGAGCCGGTATGACCGAGTTTCGCTCGGGTTAAAAAAAAAATGGTATTATTATTTGCCAATAGATTTCAGGAAGAGTCGTATCTTTATTGGCTTATTTTTAATTAACAACGCCTTCTAGCTTGCAGTTAGTTGCTCACAATCGCCAATAGATGACAGGAACAGTCGTATATTGAGTTTATGTTTGATTATTGCAAAACACCAACTTCTCGTCATTGTCTAAAAATGAATCCTAGCTATATCGATTTATCGCCCCCGAAAACCCCTGTATAGTAAATTTCGTGAAAATTGTTGGTGCAGTTTCCGAGATCCTAAATATATATATATATATATATATATACAAGATTTTCTCGTTTAAAGGTATAAGATAATTAACAAAGACTATTCGGTAATAACTTTGTGAATGAAAATAAATGCATATTTTAGTTTTTTACTATTACCACCGTAAATCTACAGTTTTCTTCAACTTAATAAAGTTTACCGGAAATAAAGCCAACCATTTATTTCAGTGTACTATTATACTCTCATCGCCCTTAAATCGTTAAATTAATTTGTATGGAAATCGTACCGTTATTACTTTTGTTAGAACTCAATGTAAGGCATAAAGTACACCAAAGCTATCACTTCGTAGAGCCAGTTCTAATGAACCAGCCGTCTCAGATAGTTCCGACTCTTGGTAATTTGTTCGTGTCTTATTAAATTCATAAGTATGCGCCGCCAAGCATAGCCCCGTAGGTGCAAGCTACGAGCAATTTGCTCTACATGTGGGTAGCTAAGGATGAATTACAGTCAAAACCTTCTGTACCCCTCTAGTCTTGAGTATAACGAGACAACAACTCGTTTCGATCCTTTCTACAAAACGTATTGTTGTTGTTTCATGTTTTCTCAATAGAAAAGAGAGAGACCGTAGGCGAAACGTTCAAACTGATCGAGAAAAACTAATGGTTTATTTTAAGATTGAAGGTTATTAATTGTGTAAAAATGGTGTGGTGTAAGTATGAATGACGCTTTTGCGAAAATGTGCTCCAGTTATTGATAGCTGTACTAGTAACGATTACGGTATAATTTTAAGGTGTGATGAGTTAGTTCCGTACTTCTTACATACCGCCTGGGGGTTAATTCTCGGGCCGATCTCGATCATGTTGAAATTTTATTTTATTGCTTCTTTTCCCAACCCCTTACTATTTGTACGTTTTCCGTATATCGTAGCTGTCAAGGCTTTTACGAAGAGGTTGTTTATGAATTACTCAAGGAAATTATACATTCCCCCTTCGAAAAGAAGCAATAAAATAAAATTTCAAAATGATCGAGATCGGCCCGAGAATTAGCCCCCTGGTCGCGTAACACGTAGTCGTAGCATTTTGACATGACAACGTCTTATAATTCGATGGAGCTGGCTGCACGCACGAATAAACATGACTCATGCAGCGTTACCTCGCTCTGAGGCGTTCCATTTAAGGCTTGAAGTGCAAGCGAGAGCGCGGAACGAGCGACAATGAGGCACGCACGGCCTCCGCGTTCGGCAGCGTTCGACATCTGTATCTCTCCTACTTGAGTGAGCGATGCGTCCGCGTGGACGTATGACGTTGTCACGTTCAACTATCGACAGTAAACCGACTTTACAGACAACCGATTTTTAGTACGAATATATTATATTAAAAAAAAAAATGCAGAACACTTTTTACAGCTCGCTAAGTCTCTCACTTTCACTTTCATATCAACAAATAGAGTTCATCCGACTTATCAGTCTGCATAAGCTAAATTTAGGACTGCTTTAGGACCATTATGAATATACTTACCCGTAACTTTTTACGTCCTTATATCAGTCGAACGCAATTTTAGAAGTTTGGACACTACAGAGTGGGTGGGAAACTTCGAACCACTTCCAAATAAACCAACAACATCCCGAAAATAAATGACGGGCTTTAACAAAAACTAGGTCAGTTTATTATCCCGGACTTTCCGGAGTTTATTTTATGTTTATAAAAGTTAAGGGACACGAGCTATAAGAAAAAATCCATTCACATGTATTAGCTCCATTGTCGCTTCAGTCTGTCACTTGTCAGTGTCACTCCACAGACAATAAATCAGTCGGCTCGTCTCCCGACAGATAAACTCCCAACTTCGTACGTGTACGTGCAAATTCGAGTGTTCCCGAATGTTCCCGGCTGACGACCTAACTTCTCTTGATGAATTGTAATGTGACAGTTAAGAGGATTATAAAATATGTCGCGAATTTACAAGGAATTAAATCGGAGGTTTTACTGTGCCTTTCCTATGGGACGGGATTCGGTAATCATTATCCGAAAAGAGAAAGAAAGTTGAAAAACCGGTATGGTTGATGTCAGACGCCTAGAACTTTCTATAACTACTCGTGCATTTTGGATTCGCGTTCTTGTTTTAATCAATTTCATCAACCCCAGAAGATAAATGACAGTAAACCCCGGTAACCCCTTGCCATCTTGAAGCCACCATAACCTATTTTGCACACAAAATGTAAAACAAATACTACCAATAACAATTTCCACATAAATAATTCAATAGCAATAATGTAAATCACGTACATTCATGACGTTTTACGAGGATACGTATTTTATTCGTATACCGGATTTAGTAAATACCCCATCGGTACATACGTCTTCCGGATTTGGGGGTATTTTAGACCCCGTGGATGTATTGCGCGCATAAACTAGCCGCTTCATAAAAGGATTCTGGATGATTTAAGATTTAGTAACTTGCTTTGCTCTTTGGAAGGGAAATTCATACCACATTGCCTTGAGATCGAACACTATTCATTATTCCGCTATTCCGATCCGATTGCTGCGATTGGCATCTATCTTATTTATTACTTATCTATATCTTCTATCTATATATAAAAATGTGATGTTGGTTTGTGTACGCTTCAAAAACTCAAAAAGTTCTGCACCGATCGAGCTAAAATTTTAGCATGATATATAATCCGCATCAAAGATTGTTTTTATCTATTTTTGGCGTCAGTTACATATGTGCCACAGCGAAGCGTGGCAGGGAACAGTTAGTTTTTATATATTTTCTCAGTTTGGGATACAAGTTAAAAATTGTTGTCTATGCACATGCACAACCACGCTTGGCAAATTTAGTACCCTTAAAAACGTTACAGGAGCTGCATGTGATTGTGAGCTACGTAAAAAGTTTACAAACGGGGTAAAAGCTTGTTTTAGTAGGTACTTGGTTGTTGCCAGCAATCTCACATTAAATTCCATGGTTTATATGAGCTTGTTACCAGTGTGTAGTACAAACGGCTACACATTAGGGGTCCACAAGACTCGTTTTCTGTTTACGGAACATATAAAGATGTATGAAATAAAATAAATCGGTTGTCTGTAAAGTCGGTTTACTGACGATAGTGAACGTGACAACGTCATAAGACACACACCACACTCACGTACACAGTTGTCGAACGCTGCTGAACGCGGAGGCCGATTGTGCCTCTTTGTCACTCGTTCCGCGCTCTAGATTGCACTTCAAACCTTAAATGGAACGCCTCAGAGCGAGGTAACGCCGCATCAGTCATGTTTTTTCGTGCGTGCCGGCTCCATCGAATTATAAGACGTTGTAACGTCAAAAGACCGTCGGGAGCCTCTCTCAAGCTTATGTCATTTTCATACAATTTATCTTTCTAACGTATTCCTCAAACGGAAAATGGATCTTGTCTTGACCACAGTTACACATCTAATACTCAAAACTACGCTACATACAATACAGAGTAAGGTCAATAAGGAAGGTTTACGAAAAAAGAACCAAAACAACCAACATTTCTTAAAATCCTTTCACCACACTTTGTTCGAAAGAACCAGTGGCAGGATAAGAAGTCGCACTATCCGTATCGTTTAACTTGAAATAAAAATAACTAAAAGAACAAAGAGGATAGCCTGATGCGTGGCCTAACTAGTCAGAGCAGAACAGTCGCTCCCTATTCTTTTACTAGCTATATTATATATTGAAAGCTGCACCATGGAAAACAATGAAACGCCTCTACGAGTAAATGCATCGTAAATGTAGGTCATCCTTTGAAGAGCCGAATAATCCTTTTTAAACCTCGGATATGAGCGCAGAGCACTCAACGCCAGACAATGCCCAAACAAAAATAGGATTTGTAGGGAGTTATCGCTCTTCCACACATGACTCATGGTCATGAGTAAGTCGATTTTCCGCCATGCACTAGATTCATGAAATCAAAATCTGACAGAATACCCGGTTTACATTATTCCAGTCCAGCGATCCAGTCCACTACTGGATTGCTTACTGGAAAAATGTAAACCGGCACTGGAATGAACTGGATTGCTGGACTGGAATAATGTAAACCGGCCAGAATGGCAAGGAAAGATAAGCGGAAATAATTTCCGAAGCGTCCTTGAAACTTGATATTGGTTCAGACGTTGGTATAAGAAAAGGATCAAGAACTAAAATATAAATACAACCTCTTGTTGCCTAGT
Organism: Thera britannica; assembly: GCA_939531255.2. Taxonomy (NCBI): domain Eukaryota; kingdom Metazoa; phylum Arthropoda; class Insecta; order Lepidoptera; family Geometridae; genus Thera; species Thera britannica. The sequence continues at coordinate 13,952,069 of OW618046.2, read as the reverse complement.
GATATATTTTGACGATGTCTTAGGGGGTTAGAGGCACAACTGCGCATATCCATAAGTAACTGGTTACAAGCCTAATGCCGCTGCTAGATAGAAAAGGTAATCAATGGACCCCGCACTAGCACTAGATCTAATCAAATATGGACACTGAACTATTTGTTCTATTGAAAGTGGCGTATCCCTTCCTATTCATATTTATTTAGTCACCGGCTCTAATTTACAAATCGCTAAGGCGTCGCCAAAGCAAACATATTAGTCCCATACCCCTACAGTTCTCGACATTCCACAAGTTATAAGCCGTCGCTTTGTTACGTCATCTTGAAGACAAGGCAGCAAGGTACATACCGAAATTCCAATTAACTACACAAAGGCCTCACATAAATTTGATTTGACCCGGGTATGACAGCATAACACAATACACGCAGCAGCCGAATCTGCTTAGTTCAAACAATTTTCACCTCGCTGCTAGAACTTTGGGTGTTGATGTTTGACACTGATGGTCTTGTACAGTCGCGGTATGAAAATGTTCGTCACATTAGAGTCTGCTTTCGCTTGCACCAGTGCCTTGATCATGAACACATTTTGACATAATTTGTGACGTTAACTTATCGGTGCATTCTGTCTATTCAATTTCAAAAGGTAGTATGTGATCGTGATACGTTGAACAAATCAAGTTGAAAATCGACGAACATTTTCATTCCGCCACTGTACATCTCTGCATTAATATTTTGTTCAGTTTGGATCACGTCTTTAAGATCAGACCTAAGATTATGCTCCAGAAAAGTTAAGTTTTGTTATATATTATATACTAATATTATATAGAGAAAAGATTTGTATTTTTATGGGTATGTTTGTAATGAGTACTGTGCCGATTTCAAAAATTCTTTCACCATTGGAAAGCTACATTCACCCTAAGTAACATAGGCTATATTTATGTGTTTAAAAAATAAATATCCACCCGTGCGATGCCGGGACAGGACGCTAGTAATTAATATAAAGCAACAAAGAAGGTATTAATGAACTATCAATGCCACGGCTTAATCTTTCTCGATTACAGCAAGAAATTAACCTTTACCTACCTTTCATTTTAGAACCCGTTTACGAAAGCATCCGATTGCATTTGCTAGATCTTATTACAGCAGCTGGTAGCTCGATCTACACATTCACTTGGCTCATGCACAGCACAATACTTATTGCCAATTACCACACAACTTCCAAATAGAATGTCCATTAAAAACGGACAGATTTTTTTATCACATTGTTCCACTAATTCAAGGTTATTTCCGTATCACAACCAAACTCACTATTACCAGGATATGGTTATTACTTTATATAAACAACACAGAGTATTGGTAAACAATTTTGAATGTCAAATCAAAATGACCACAATTTCTAAACACTAGATAAATAATATAGGAACCCAATTCTCAAATGAAGAGAGAAATTCGTGCACCCAATAACGAGCTGGAGGTACAAGCCGGGTGTGCCGAAACGCGCAAATGTCGTTTTCGCGACCAACTAACCATGTCGTACAGTTAGCTGCAATCCATACGAGTAACCGGTTTAGCTGAACATATCGAATGCCTTCCGAGAATGGTACTGCTGAGGGCACAAGTGCGAAGTTTTTGACGTATTTTAACAGGGATTTTTTTTTCTTCTTCCTGTCCTTAACCCACTTTATGTGGGGTTGGCACAACATGTTCTCTCTCAGCCGTCATATCTGTATTCACTGCTTTCTTGTCCATGTCATTTTTCACATTGTTCATCCACATTCATACTTTACTCTCCTGGTCACATGACTAGAGCTTAAAGACCATAAAGAATATTTTTTTTGGAACCAAATTGATACTTTTAATCAATGAAGAATTAATATTAATATTTATCAACTACAATATTGTAAAATTTCTTACCAGTGTATTAAAGCCAATGTTATGTTCATTTACGTTTAAGTACCTAGGTGATTATGAGCGCAAACAAAACAGTGAACGCAAAAGCTTGCATAAGTAAGCGCTCTAGCTAGAATCTAGATATTGCAGACTTCCTAGTATCTAGCTGCCTTTGCTAATAACCTAATTTAAACTGAATGCGAATGGTGCATTGATGCTTAAACTTCAAATAGTTTTCGTTAACCTACCTACTGTTTTGCATGTCAAACTTTTTTTGCTTGTTCTGAAAGCAAACTACTTTTATGGCAGTGTTTTACGACTAATGGCCTTACTTATAAAAATATGTCAAAAGATAAACAGTGCTTAAACTATTGCCATCTCTTACCACTGGGTAATGACAAACAGTGACAGGGCTAACTTTAAGCAATGTTTAAATTTAAATTACGTTTTAAGTATGGCTGTTAATACTATTCACAAAGCTCTTACTTATTAATGCGTTTTTGAAAGGTGTAGTTTTGTCGTCGTATGTACTTTTACATTGTCATTTTTTTGTCCCGGTATTTAGTTACAGTCGATGCAAAAATTATCTTTATGTATCGCGTTGCAATAAAAAGTAGAATTGAAGAACCTTTTCACTGCCGGGCTATATAGATCATAAACGAACGTATATTTTCGATAACCAAGTTAATGCAGTAAAACGGCAAATAATGGGTACATTCGCATTGATATGCAATAGTTTATAGTTTGAATAAATTCAGAACAAGGCAACACTGCAGTCTTGCATTATTTGCGAACAAGAAGTTATTGCAAATAAGTTCGGGTCTAATAAAGAACAAAGTTTAAGAAGGCGGTAAACAGATCCCAGATAAGCTTAAGGGGCATCCAGACTAGTTTGCGGATAATTTGTTTCACGTACGGAATATATATATAAGTATGTATAAGTATACACTTTAATACACTTTATAAATCATCTAAAATAGATGCAAAGGCCTGTTTACTTACTTTACTTTACTTTATACCTACCTACACTTACTGCAAAAGGAGGGACTTATGCCATTTATAACGTGTGTGAACTGCTCTTACAGAATCTAAGGACCCTTAACCTAAGTCCCAGTAATGGTAGAATAGTCAGACATAATGATACAATGACATCTACTAATATAATTATGACATAGAATATACCTAAGTATTTATATTTGATTTTATTTACATTCCGCTATATGCTATTTCTGGCATTGTCTACTGTTTATATTATCCCGTGCATAATCTTCCTGTGACTACAACAATTAATGTTGGTTTGCTAAGGTTTTAATTAAATAAATAGTAATAATAACAACAATCGTGAAGGAATATAGTTAATGTATCTCACGAAGGCGCGAGAATCGTTGCATTTTGTGTCTTATTGCAACTGCATAAGTACACAAACGCGTCTTTAGAAAATGCCTGAGCAATATGACTAAGCTTCATGCAAAACGGCACTTTGGAAATAATATCTAGTCCCAAAAACCAATAAGGACGAAGTTTGAAATGACTGAAGGAATCCTTAGCAAAAATAACCCGAAACCCAATTACATAAACAAAATAAAAAGATTACCGAACCTCGGCGGAGAGCAAAACAAGAGTGCTTACAATGCTCTCTCGCACAACGTGCCCGCTCATTGTCCCAACAAAAACAAATTCAACTCTGATAACTTGGAAATACGTTTTGGATTTCAATTAAAACAGTATTAATGCGAACAGGCAAAAAGGGGAGGTAAGGGCCCTCGAGATAAATGACGAACTCGAAGACGACACGACGGCCGGTCAGTCTACCAAACTTAATTTAGTTCGCACAATTAGCTTTTAGAAAGTGTTTTCTTAGATAAAGCAGTTGAAAGGAATTCATATTAATTTAAAATCAATACGTGGGAGAAAGAGACCGCTCAGAACAAAGACTAAGGTATAGTCAAATGCAGGGTCATGAATTATGAGCGGCGATGTGTCGTGCCAAGTCTCATGGGTTGTAAAGTTGTGAGATAGTCAACACCACGGAACTAAGTACGAAAAGATAAGCTGGCAACAAAACTTTCATAGACTATGTATCACAACAAGATAAAAGTCATCATCAGAAGTTCACAACTGAATATAGGTTTCCTCTCTTCCGGATTATGGTCGCCATTCGAGAACCTTTATTTCCCAGCAGCTGTCGATTCCACTTTTAATGTACAACTCGTGCTCGTGGTGCTAAAAGAATAATTATAATTCTTTTTATTTATCAATGCCTGAGACATCGTTTGGCTCGCGCAGGATTGGATGAGAAAATAATAACTTGAGCTTGTCGAGCAGCAAGAATTCTAATTCCACCTTTTGTGTCAGCGACAGACATTTTGCTTTTATTTCCCATCTAATAGACGCCCGAGTCTCGCCTTCACTCAGTGTGTGATAAACGGAAAATAAAGCGAGAAGTTTCTATACGAGAAGAAAATTAGATTCGAAAGCTATACACCGCGAGCGTTCGTTGTCGCTACACAAAATGAAGTTTGATCCGATTTTTATTAGGACGAGATACGACGTCTATCGATCGGGACCTTTGGACTAAGAACTTGAAAACCAGTTTATACCCAGACAAATGCAAAAGTTTAAAATGTTTGTGGTCCAACGCATCGACTGGACTAATTTGGACAGAGCTTGAATAGCATAATGGTATCTTGGTCGGGTAGAATACACACGACATCGAAATCACGAGCGGAAGCTAGTTTAATCTAAACCTCTACATTTCCAAGTCAAAAATATCCAATAATCAGCGCCATACGCCATCATTTTAATAAAAAAAACCCTGTGGGTTCGTCCTGTGACCTCTCGAGTCGCCGAGGATTATCCAGCTGTTATTAAAATTATCATTTAGGCCAGGCCCTTGGTCGCAACTCCACAGAGCTTTTGTGTAAAGCCGGGGACGACACAAAAGATTCATGACTAAAGATACCTCATTTATGCCAAGAAAAGTTCTACCAGACGTCTCTGAAGCTAGTCCATTAGCGGCGCGAATGGCACCATTCTAGCATGCTAGATAAATGAATTCTGCATTGGCTCCGCCGCAGCTGCTACCTCATTGAATTCCATTTTTGCAACAAATTGAACGCCAACGGAATGGTAATGAGATAAGGGCAATATCAGGTGCACTCCTTTCCAGAATTGTATTACTTAATAACATTATATTTGAAAATGACTTCAAATGAAATATAAGGCTAGTACTTACAAAATTCTGAAAAAAGATCTGCGAAATTGATCGTTGCTGAATTCTGTTTAATGTTCAAGGCAAAATAAATAACTTTGAACCCGAAAAATTTACGTAAAATGGTTATTTTCCAAAATTAAACTGAATTTTGGAGCTTAGCAGTTACTAATTCTGTTTTATTGCATTCATATGCCACGTGCATGGTAGGTAAGGTTTATTAGATTGGTTGTTTATATTGGTTGACATTACTATCGTTTGCTCGCTTTGCTTACCAATCGTACTAGAATGTTAATAATATTCAGTTATCAAAACCCACAAATACAGAAGGAATTTGGAATAAACATAAATAAATGCATGTTGGTTTGAGGTCAAAGATGTATTACATTATTTACTTTGATCATAATCCTCAAGGATACCCTTTCGAATAGTTCTAAAATATTACTAAAACAAGAACCAAAGTACTCTTAGTTACTAGCGTAGCGTAAAACAAAACTATTCAAAGTGTTCAGGTAGCACTCCACAAAGTGTTGAAAAGTTCCTGCATTATGAACACTCCAAAAAAGTATAAAAGTTGGAAAATACGTTCACTCACTAACCTTTTTTCCGACGACTGTTGGCCTGAGTATTCCAGCTTAAAAACAACTGCAGTTTTCCGCGATGCAGACTTTTTAAACGCATTTTTGCGTTGATATAAACATCGCAAACTTTGTAAAACTACGAGCACGGTGTAAAAGGAAATTTAATGTGTGTATCGTCACAACTTCCATTATAATGGAATGTGGCTTATATTTTATAGCATTGTTTTCAACTATTGTGCGGTTTGCTATCTACTTCAGCGTTGAAAGCTGAAAATGTATTTGAATACATACATCGTTATCTATTAATCTATTCAAGTCAGTTCTTGATTCTTCTGATTTTGAGTCAATTGGTCCTGTCATATTACGCTCGTTAGTTTTTCTGTTATCTTATTGTTTTTGTGGGTGACTGAATAAAATGTTTCTCTATCTATTCTTTGTTTTTCCTCAAGCAGGTGCTGATTTAATATTTTCTTTTATTCTACCTTGAAAGAAGCTCCAGATGCTTGCCTTGTAGGTATCTTGTATTAGATTTCTGATGATATTTTCAACATAAATACAAATCTTAGGCATTTTCTTCAGTAATTTTAAAAATAAAAAACCTCTCATCCAAGAAATCGCTTAATCTTATTAGGTAATGAAGCTTATTCCAGTTGGATAAACTAATTTGTCTGGAATATGAAAGGTCAAGTTTAATTTTGGGGCAGTGTTTGTCCTCAGGGCTCAGAGCCAGAGATATACCTATACATATACTCATAAACTGCGAGGGTAAATTACGTACCTACAACTTTCTGTCGTCCGTGCATATTGAAGTCATTTCAAGTTGGCTGTCTGAGGTTCCATACAATATTGCGGGGCTTAGTATCTTTATATATTTCTTGCAGGCTTTGAATTTTCTTCCCAAATGAAGTTAAGGCCGCCTTCCTTTTAAATCAAGTATCCCACTATACCTACGCACTATATTGATCATATCACGTACCTACCTATTTGGAGTTCGGCAAATGAATAAATGACTATGAAATTTCATAGAACCCTCGTATTAAATCCGAAGAAACCTTAGAAGGGAGACAATGACTCACTTCCCCCACAGCTGGCTGAATACACGTCGGGGAAGTGGCGACCTGCCTGTATCGTATATTTTATTTGACCATTCGGTGAAGGGTGCTTGAGTTTATGTGAAAAAGTTGGTGCTTTAGTAGCGCCCATTTATTGAAAAACAATGATGAATGAGACAGATGCTGGATGAGTTGACGCTGAATGAATGTGAGATGCTAAATGAATTTTAATCAAATGTTCGTACTTGCAAATTATTATATCTTGGATGTCGGAGTATTTCTACTTGGGGATACAGGAGGGTAGAACTTCTCAGTGACCTCTTAAACTCCGCCCAAACTCCTAAACTTAGCGTTTTGAACTGGCCCCTAAACTAAAACCTGTCATCAGCCCAAAACTCAGTAAGTATAAATAAAGATCCTTAGCTCAGACGCCCATAAACCAAAAACATAGCCACCGGGGAGTAGTGAGATAGTCAATAAAAGAACGAATAAAAGGCGAGGTCGTAAATCATGCGGTGCTACGAAAGCATCATAGAAAAGGTCTCACCTGAGCCCTGAGACAAAGAACGGCACAATCTTCTGAAATGTTCGGATAATAAATTACGTAGTTTAGCCACAGAAAATAAAATAATGTTTAGTGCAAGAGGAAATCTGGCTTATTCCACCAAAGGCATACATCATAAACATACGAATCCAACTAATTAGAGCAAAACTAATCATTAAGTCGTAGGGCATTTGCATCTAAAAAGAAAATTCATGCAACGTCTGTTATCAAAGTCCCGTATGAGAAGTGCAACTGTGCAGATATCCATCGATGGCCTTCTTCATCGGAATAAGTGATGGAACAAGCAAAGTGGCACGAGCTGTAAGCCCAAATAGCATTTTATCTAAATAAAAGTCTAAATCCAGCAGTAGACTTATTCAGGCTGATGATACCCGCCATTCTACCGGCGGCACCCATATACAGCGATGCCAGAATCACTGCTCACAAGTTGAAAGATAGGCACAGTGGTATTATAGTACTTTTCCGAACGAACTCTTTCACCACAATTTCTACTTAGTCTTCAAGTTAGTTCAGTATACTATGATGATAGAATGGCATTCGTAGGGTATGTGACGCCTGTGTACGACTTTTACGATTCTTTGTCCCGCAACTCTATGAACGACATACCACAGAGCATGCTCTCAACAATGGCTATCGATCGCAATTATACCGAAAATAGGCCGAAATTGAAGTGCTCTTAAAAGGTGTCTTTAAAATCGCTAAGATGCGGCCATAATGTAGAGAATCGTCCTTCGTCCCTTTTGTGGGAAACGCAGGGTGGAAGAAATCTTTTTCGATTTAAAGCTTTGGAAAAGCTTTTTAGTTTCCTAAATTACATTTTTGATTGTGAGATGAAGCGGTGAGCATTTTCTTTTTATGTTGGTTTGGCGATGGTCGAAAACTTAATGACATTATTTGGGGATTAATCATAGTACGAAATGGATTCATATATTAATTCATAAAATACAATTTATATTAGTTATTTTCAGAAATCTGAACTAGGTTTAGTAGAATATTTGTAATAAAACTAAAAATTATGTAATGATGAGTCTGCTTCATTTTTCTTTAAAACGTGAGAGACCTACTCTTCGGAGGACTTGAAGAGTATAATTTTCGCTGAGAGAGGTCTCAGGCTAAGGAGCCTTCCAGGTTTACAGTCGGAATAAGCAACACGGAATATTCCTACCGTATTTTGCAAATGGCTGCAAAAAATAGGCGTCATTTTCATATTAAGATAAAAACTCACCATCCACAATGAAGGTTGGGTATCAGCAACACCGAAAAACCTGAAGACAAAAATTATTTTAAGTTACAAAAATTTGAAAGGTACACACAACTTAAAGCTAGGTTAGTAATGCCTTCTTTATCGTGTCACCAGTTCTTTGAGTGACCCAGTGTGGTGAAGGAATCTTAAGTGCGCCTCTCAGAAGATCTTTTCGTGCATCGACACCATTCAGACTTATTATAGTTTCAACGGAATGCCGGTTTCCTCTCGATTTTTTCCGGCGACGTAGCATTTTGCTAACTTGATGACTACTTCATCTGCCTTTCCTACTTGTTATCATGTAAAGCTAAAAAAAACATTCTCAAAAAAATCATAACTTTACGCGCGTATCCAATATAATAGTGATAGGGTGCGCGGGTTTCGTTCCGACAGACTTCGGATCCCTAAAAATAACATCAAAAATAATCTTTGAAATCAAAGAACATGACATGAAAAAAACAACGTCACGTCAGTGTGGTCGCGTGTTCAAAAACTGGCATAATTTTTCACTTTTCATGTCTTGTAAAAACCTGGGGGCTAATTCTCGGGCCGATCTCGATCATTTTCTAATTTTATTTTATTGCTTTTTTTCGAAGAGAGAACGGATGATTTCCTTGAGTAATTCATCAACGACCTCTTCGTAAAAGCCTCGACAGCTACGATATACGGAAAACGTACAAAAAGTGCGGGGTTGTGAAAAGAAGCAATAAAATAAAATTGCAAAATAGATAGATAGATAACTCTTTATTGTTCACCACACAAAAGATACCGTACAGGACATAAAAAATTAACAATTAAGTAAAACAATGGGCGACCTTATCGCTGAGAGCGATCTCTTCCAGGCAACCTTTCAAAATGATCGAGATCGGCCCGAGAATTAGCCCCCTGGTTGGACATGGAAAAAATAGGTCGGTCTATAAGAGAGCCATAAGTATTCATTTAGAGAAACGGAGTCGTTCCTATCTCACCGGACGTGGAAACAGCTCAGAACCAGAAGGACCGGATGCCTACGCAGTAAAGATAACATTTCCCATCTACAACAGTAACATTTGTAAAAATAAGGAAAATTTTCCAGCGAGAAAGTTGTTTTTGAAATGTTTACGTACTCGCTCTACGACGACATTTTTTCGGGTAATTAAAACAACTGTATTTCATTTGACTTTGTTTATGCCGTTTCCACTTCGACAACTACAAGAAGACAGCTAAAATAATATTTACTTATCCAAATTAAAATCATTAGAACTCAGAATATGTTCGCTCACATAAAAGTAAACAGGCCTTTGCATCTATTGTAGATGATTTAATAGCGTCAGGGGCAACTGGTGATTACACAAGCCCTTTTTGTGGGCTTAAATAGTGCCTGGGACAAGATTTTAGATGGAATAGGCTTGCCCAGCACCTATTCCATCCTGACAGCTCAGTCGGCCTAATCCACAGGAAAGACATGGTCAATACGTGCGGAGCTGGCTAAGCTGCGGGTTTCCTCACGATGTTTTCCTTCACTGTACCGTTTGTTTTCGCTCACATAAGTTATATTATTATCTTATGACTCTCCAGTACTCGTACCTCATTAATATAGCTATAGTTCGCGTCGCGTAAAATGAGCGCTGGAAAAATTGGAAACATCGGTAGAGACATTTTTTTTTCACAATTAATCCGTTTTCGTATTCGCGTTTGCTGACTTCTTTCGTACTTTTTTACTCGTACATACTCGTACTCGTGTACACCATTTTAGTCGAGTCACTTAGTCAAGCTCTGCTTAGTTTGGGGTTAGATAGTGTTGTGTGGATTGTCTATATCTATAATATTTATTTATTATTATTATCACCTAAGTCTTACTGACCAAGGATAAGGAGAAAACACGAAAAAAATATTCTGCATAGCAACAGAGAAAACTTCACGAATTTAAGTGTATCCTGACACAAATTAAAACGTAATTGTTTTTAATTCCTACCCCGAAACAATTCCGTGGTTGATGAGATAGGAAACCGCAAACAAACGGCCTCACGCCCAACACCTATCCTTTGTTCCCAGTTGATGAGTTCACAATCTCACTTGCAGCCTCAACAAAAGATGGTCAAGTACTATGGTGGTGTGGTTGTATCCACCAACTAATGGTTTTTGTGCGTTCATTTTGCATTCTTGACATAAATATAGGAAGTGAAGAGTAGGGAAAGATATATTTATTTGAGGCGCGCCGTTTTTAACTGCTTATAAAAAAGGCCATCACAGTTAATTTAAAAAGTATCTCCCTTTGAATTATTAATACAAGCAGCCACCCGCGGCTTCGCTCGCCCTGTTCCCGTTATTTTTTCGGGATAAAAGGTATTCTATGTTCGTTTACTGTTTTCAGCCAAAACGGTTAAGCCTTTTTTGAGTTATAAATAGTGTAACTAACACGAATTTCTTTGATATAAATATCGATTTTCATTTGTCCTTTGGGTGTTGCTTATGAAGAGGGTATTGAGAACGGACAAATGAAATACTTTCGATGTATGACTAATTTCTCTTTCGGAGGAAAATTTCAAGAAAACTTTTGACAAATGGATCCCAAAGTTGATTCTCATAAAGCATTAAAAACACGCGTCGAAGTTTGAACGATCAGAGAGCGATCGAACGCTCTCGTCGGCATCAAAAGAAATTGAATCCATCTACTTAGTTGTGGAAATGCTGAAAAATTACTTTTCTTTTCATGTTATCAATAAACGTTATCTGTAGCACAGATATTGGTCGTCACTAAACGATATGCCATTTCTTTGCTAAATTGTGACATAATGTTTCATCAGAAAGCCTGTGCATCTTTTTTATACACGTCAGGAACGTGACCTGCGATGCGCTGCGTCTATCAACTTGAGGCATACAGATGTTCAGTCTCACGTGCCAGTATTATCACCGGCACCCACACCCTTCAAACCTTAGGCTGATAGGCGAGCAGCACATGGCGCAGGCTAAGATCCAGAGTCTGGCGCACCGTCGCAAAGTTGCTTGCCTATCGATCTTCTATAGGTTACATTCTGGGGAATGTAGTCAGGAACTGCACGATCTCATTCCACCATCTCCCTTCCACTATAGGACTAGCAGACGCACGGCTCAGTAGCCAGTACCATCCATACCTGGTTAGCATACCACCCATTCGCACTAAGCGTTTTTAGCTCCACCTTCATTATGCGAACCTCTAGGGAATGGAACTCATTGCCGTCGGCAGTTTTTCTTGACAACTACAATCTGGGCCTCTTCAAGGCAAGAGTGAATAGGTGTCTTCTAGACCATCCTGCTTCATCGTCGGCTACATCGTCGCTTACCATCAGGTGAACGACAGTGAGTGAAAAAAAAACCGACACACAAAAATCCTCGGCAGGAATAGGCATGGTGGTAGTACTTTCTCAGACAAGCCCTTCACAAAGAGCTCTACTACTACTTTCTTTCTCCCTCATTCACATCAAGACAGGTTGAACGTAATTTAGTTGTAGCCCTGCTGTGTTTCGCAGTACTACAGAATATTACCCCCTTTGTTAAGGCATGAACACGACCACATAGCAAGCGTGGAGTAAGCTTCCGTAATCTCTTCATTTCGAACCCGGTGCGCCGAGAACTTTATAATTAAAAACTATTAAAGGATTATGAACCTGAGTTTAACAACAGTAGTGATTTATTGATAGTGAGTGAGCTTACAATAAAGCGATAGTAAAGTGGAACCGATTCTATAAAGCAAGCCGATTATGAAACATCGTAAAACCCTTGGTTTAGTCAGCTCTGCAAGTATTCACCACGTCTTTTCTGTGGATAATGCAGACGAGGCTGAAAGTATGGTATAAGTGCTGTGCTGGGCAAATCTACTCCATCCAATGTCCCAGACACTACAGCATACCTTAATATTGATAATATTGTAGACATTTCACACAACACTATCTAGTCCCAAACTAAGCAGGGGGCTAATTCTCGGGCCGATCTCGATCATTTTGAAATTTTATTTTATTGCTTCTTTTCACAACCCCGCACTTTTTGTACGTTTTCCGTATATCGTAGCTGTCGAGGCTTTTACGAAGAGGTCGTTTATGAATTACTCAAGGAAATTATCCATTCCCCCTTCGAAAAGAAGCAATAAAATAAAATTTCAAAATGATCGAGATCGGCCCGAGAATTAGCCCCCAGAGCTTGTGCTATGGGAACCAGAGTACCTCTAGTTTTTTTAAGTACATATTCTGATTTTGTTATTTACAATCCTCCACTACGGTGTACAATAAAGTAATATTCTATTATATTCCTTACACACTCAGGTTTACTAAATTTAATCTTTTGAGACTTCTGCACTTTCAACCAGATGAAGAAAGTCAGTTTAGAATATCACACGGAGGTGAAAAGTTCAGACTCCAAACTCAGCCGACCTCGCTGCTAACCGAATTAACAAAGACAGTAGACAACAGACAACGAACTCAGAACAAACATCTTGCAGCACAAGTTTCTAGTTTAGTTTCGCATAATCTAATGAAGTCTCCAACTGTTAGACTGGATGCACACATGGTACTAAAGCTAACTCAAAAATAAACATGACTTCTTGTCGTGTCAGGTCTTTTTAACCAGAGTAGTGCAAAGATTTTGAGTGCGCCTTATAGAGGCTCCATACGTGCACTTCGGCTCTATTCGACTATAAGGGTCACGCACCACTTTAACTCATATACACAGAGTGGTCATACCTTTTTTCTTTGGTGTTCATAACATTTGGACGAAGGTCTGACTACCTTAGACATCCTGAAGGGGTTTCTGCAGTGCCTAAAAGTCATCCAGCTTTTCCAGATTTTCAATGTAACAAAATGACTTCAAAAAGCTTCCCTAGAAGCTAAACTTTTCCGGTTCAAATAGAAAGTTATCCACTTCAAAGCTTTTGTAAAATTAGTTCTAAACCGCCACTTGCGTCAACTGAGTTCGTAATCATAGAATAATTAACTCGAGCTAAGTCATTTTTGTAGGTACCGGAAAATGTCAACTTAACTGAAGAGTTATTGTGCTATGTAGGCGCAAGGCACCCTACGGAATTTTTACAGTTATGAAAATTTGTTTTTTAATCTGAAAGCTTGAAATAGACATTATTTACGTTCTTCATAATTGCAATTTCACATCGTGTTGAGTGGAATCGCCTTAAATCCCGTTATTGCTGGTAATAACGATAAAAGTAAATTACCTACGTAAGTACTTGAACTCGTTGCCTTTTTTAAATGGAAGATTTTTTATATTATAAGAAAAAACATTACCATGTTTCAGCAACCAGGATCTTAGAAATTAAATTGGTTGACGATCTTCGTAGCCTAGGGGGTGATTAACTGAATGAAAACACAAGAAATGCATCCTTATTACGTAGCCCACGACAGGTTTACGACAGCGTATGGCGGATTCAGTTAAGTATTTGCAAAACTGCCAGCAAAATCTTTGAACTTTTGAGCAAAATATTTCATGTTGTTAGTTTTTTGTAAACCAAACTTGAAGTTCCTAGCAAATTCGTAGGTTAAAGTTCTTACAAACTTTGCAGCTCACTCACCGATGGAACTCGCTAAGTCGGGTGCTTTGTAAACAATGCTGTTTAATTTGTACCGTAGAACTATCACCGATAGCAGTAGCAGTAAAATGAGTCGTTAGAAAAACACTAGCTGTCAGAACGCAGCTTATTTTTTTAGGTAATCGATTTTACGACCGACCATCAGTGGTTAACTGGCCCTCTGTCAGAAAGTTTGTTTATTTAATCGACGTAAACAGGCCTTTGCATCTATTGTAGATGATTTATACAACGTCAGGGGCTAGTGATTACTCAAGCCCGTTCTTACGGGACGCTATAGTGCCTGGGGCAAGGTTTTAGATGACAGTTAAGATCCTGACAGCCTAATCCATAGGAAAGACATGGTCAATTTTTTTTTTTTTTTTTTTACATTAAATAAAACATCCTTTGGCTACAATCTCACCTGATGGTAAGCGACGATGTAGCCGACGATGAAGCAGGATGGTCTAGAAGACACCTATTCACTCTTGCCTTGAAGAGGCCCAGATTGTAGTTGTCAGGAAAAACAGCCGTCGGCAATGAGTTCCATTCCCTGGAGGTTCGCATAATGAAGGTGGAGCTAAAACGCTTAGTGCGAATGGGTGGTATGCTAACCAGGTATGGATGGTACTGAGCCGTGCCTCTGCTAGTCCTATAGTGGAAGGGAGATGGTGGTATGAGATCGTGCAGTTCCTGACTACATTCCCCAGAATGTAACCTATAGAAGACAACAAACTAATCAATACGTGCGGAGCTGACTAAACCGCGGGTTTCCTCTCAATAGTTCTTAGCCCCGCCAAACTTAATAAGTGAAGAGACTGCACTAGCGTACACAAAATTCATCTAACTTTAAAAAGTTCCGTTATTTCGCGATACTAAAATACAGAATACCAGATCAAGTTTTTTTAAGTTATACAAAGCCCTAAGAAAATGACGCTTTCCACAAAGACATAAAAGCGTGTAGTGACTGAGTGTATACTTTGTATACCTACCTGCTACTAAGGCGAAAACTATACATTGATATTAGCTAGAACTCTATTTAATAAATAAAATATATATTGTGGACAATCCACACAACACTATCTAGCCACAAATTAAGCTTATCTTGTACTATGGGAACCAGATAGCTGATATGATACATACGATAGGTATATATATTTTTTGTAAATACATATTTATAATACAATATAACACCCAGACAGAGAACAAACATCTGCGTTCACCACACAAATATGTATTCTCGGTGGGGATCGAACCCTCGACCTACGGCGTAGAAGGCACAGTTACTACCAACTGAGCTGAGAGGCCAGTCAAAAAAACACGTCAAACAATCATCTACGCATTACGACGCCATCTTTTTATCCCGACTCATGATGTGTCTCGTCGCCCGGTCTCAGTACGGATGTCCTATTCCCAAAACAGGCAACACTACCAGTTTTACCCTATTGGTTTAACTCCGCAAGAGTTTGTGACAGGCAATCGCTGAACTAAGGCAATATCGTCTTAGCGAGAACTAATCGCGAGGCACATCGCTAGGGGAGGCACCTTGACAAATTGTATCTCTGAACGGTAGCTTGGCAGGCAAATGAGGTAGAATATTGCACTGTTATTCAATTTATATCCCAGCTAGCTATCAAAATTTAAATTCTAGCGCTGGGAAAACGAAAAATAACAAAAGTGAGCTACGCTGAAAGTTTAATTAAGTGATAGAAACAGAAATGAGGAATCAAGGAGCTCATCTACAAATTTTGGATCCGTGGGTTTCCCGTACGGCTCGCTTCTGGAGATTGTTGCTTCCTCACACCCATAAATTGTGGAACCACCAGATGGTTTCCCCCTTGCACAAGGGTACGACATGAATAGCTTTAAGGGGCCGGCGGAGGGCAAATTTTCATACAAGCGTAATACCAAAATGATTACTAATTTAAGCAGATTGTCACTATATTATTGTAATATTTATGGTAATTATGGTAAATATTGTAATAATTATGGTAAGTAGGTAATTTGAAATAAAAACTGTTGAGGAACCTAGATAAATACTATACAAATACAATTATTACAATAATATAGTGTAAATCTGTCTAAATTAGAAATCATTTTGGTATTCCGTTTGTATGAAAATTTTCCCTCCGCTGGCCCCTTAAGAAAAACGTAAAAAATCTCCTTCACGATAGCAACGACAGCACCCTTGATGTTGTTGGAGTCTGATGACGATGACCGGACGGTGGGCCGTAAGCTCGTTTGTCTATCTTTTACAAAAAAAGCCTTGATTTGACCGGAACCGACAGCTATCAAATCGACGGTATTGTAACAAATCTCAACAACAAACAATTTATTTTATCCGGAATATGTTCACAAATGGTTTTTGCAGGAAGCTTGGTGGAGCCATCAAAAAGTCGTTACCGTTTCAAGTTTCAAATGCCAATTTGGATGGCCGCGCTGCCAACATTCAAAACGGCAGGTAATTAATCAACATCGAATGCTTCGTTAAGCGTAAAATTATCGATAAGTTTCTACAATTCGTTGCAAAGATGTAATTAGGAATGTCAGATGGTTAGGATCGAATTTGATTGGATTCAATATGCATATTTTTACATAGATTGAATTTTGCATTTGCCGTCTCACTTCAATCACAGCTAGAGCGCTCAGAAATATTAGATTAGTTTGAAGAGCAAAATTGTTTTTGAAATCTTTTCTTCTTGAATAAGGCTGCTAGAGCTGCTTATGATATAATATGCTTATGACCGAAATAACAGTGGTGGCTTTGCTTCCAGTTTTTACGAACGAAGTCCTAAGGAATGTAACTCATACCGTCATTTTTCCGTATAGACTTTCAGCAGACTGTTGGAGAGGCACCAACAGTCTGCTGAAAGTCGTTGCCGAGGTACTCATGTTTTATGTTATGAGACACTGGTTGGCTGTGCTTGGGCCGATCTCTCGCCTAATATCTAAGTAATTGTGTGTACTGTGTATACCTACTCGTTTATTTCTAACATAGTTCTTAGTTATTTTATCGTGTTTCTAACCCATATTTATTTTATTTTATTTATATGGATCAAGGTCTGAAAAAAAAAGTTTTTATTATATTTTATTCAGAAATAAATTTTCAGACACGAAATTTGTGACGAGTTAAGTCTGTGAATTATAGTTAAGCATTACTTTTCATCAGATTATGTGATGAAAATACCTGAACATTTAATATTTAGGATATAATAGCAGTATTTACTTCATTGGCAAATTAAGCTATAAATCGTCGGTTCAGTTCACAAAACCCAGCATTTAATCCTCGCTGAATGCTTGTTGTCAAATGCAAAGGACAATTCAACATTCAGTGTTCTGTTCAGTGCTTCGATGATCATTGCTGTTGTCGGCTAACAAAACTCTGTTCAATTCATTTGGTTATTGGAATGGAGTGGTGTTGTGACTGGCTCGTCTAAAAATATATTGTGGTCCGGTAGCCGAATAACGATGATAACCTCTTGGAACTTGAATTTATTTTTGTAGTGTAGATAATGAATTGAGGTTGTTGAGCGCTTATTTCCGGTGCTTAGTAATGAAATGCGAACAAGAAATAACCAAAACGAGAGAATTATGTGAAAGAATAAACAAAGAAAGAAAAACATTTTATTGACTTTAAGAACTAATTACAATAATTTTGGGTACTGCCCGCCTAAACAAAAAAAAAGACAAAAAAAAAGTTACAACAAAAAAGCTATACAAACTAAATAAACAATAAAAATATGTGGGTAAGCAGGCATCCGCCATTCATTTAGTTGTAACTAACTAAAGGTCAATTAGACCCAGGCTCAGTAAGTAAACGTCTACTAAAAACAGTTTGACTGAAGAAATAACTATCATACGCAAAGATGGAGCTCTTTAATGTATATACAGGGTGTAATCGTTAAGTGTGCACAGGCGATTATTCCGTAACTATTGCAGATATCAAAAAACTTTAAACTGATATCGAAAGTACTTTACCTAATGAGTAAAATGACATTAATAACTTTTTAAAAATAAAACGAGAAATATCCAAAAAAATTACATTAATCACTCCCATACATTTAGTATGAGATAGTAGAAAGGTTTTTCAAATTGAAAAATACAATAAATTGGCGGGAACGAGAACCCGCGATAAAGAATTTGAATTTAGAACGAACACCAAAGAGTATCTTTCTTTTTGTTTTTATTTAGTATGTTGCTTTTCAGCTAGTTCAAATCAATACAATATTGAAACAAGGTTTATTATAAATTTGAAGTGGTAAGATAATTAATCTACACGTGTATCTACTTGAAATTCATTAATACCTTCATATCGTACATAATTATAAAATGACAAGGGTAAAATGAGTAGGTTCTATTCCACTTAAAATAAGGAAACTAAAACCTTTCTACTATCTCATACTAAATGTATGGGAGTGATTAATGTATTTTTTTTGGATATTTCTCGTTTTATTTTTAAAAAGTTATTAATGTCGTTTTACTCATTAGGTAAAGTACTTTCGATATCAGTTTAAAGTTTTTTGATATCTGCAATAGTTACGGAATAATCGCCTGTGCACACTTAACGATTACACCCTGTATATCAAGTAAAGACGTTGAAAAGAGTCTCATACGAACGCACTCAGCACAAACAAAGGTGAAATTAGGTAAATCGAACCGAATAATTCGCCCCACTATCGCCGAAATAGATGCTCGAACATCACCTACGGTATTAACTCGGTACAGGGTTTAGCACTCAAGAAAGAATGATTAATACGAGTGAAAGTATCCAGCCTTGCGGTAGCCCGGAGGGTGGAAACGTGTTTATTTTAATGCTCATCCATCATGTGATATCTTTAGTTTTGGTGGGTTTTATCAGAAGGATAACCTACTAACAAACTCTCGTCTCATTTTTCACATAAAGAGTAACATGAACGTAGTATTACTTCGATCAAATGGTGTTGAGTCTAAATACCGAAGAAACCTAAGATCAAATAATATATTTTTCGATCAATCACCTTTATTCTAGGTGGGAGGTACCTACCTAGAAAACAAACTCCGTTTCCAATCATAAGATCAAGAGCCAAATCACATCCATAGAAATTGAAAGGCTCGCCTAGTTTTCGAACGGCCTACAAGCTTTCGCTTCAAGTCTATGCAAATAACAGTGTTAAGGCGGATAACAAGCTATGTAATCAGCCAACGGCTTTACCGCTAGCGACATTTCCACACTTGATCCTCTATTCAGAAATCTACTGAGAACCAGATGAATGAAACGCCTACAATTTCCGTGTTACAAAATATTAAATAAATAAATAAATAATGTGGACAATTCACAAAACACTACCCAGCCCCAAACTAAGCAGAGCTTGTAATATGGGAACCAGATAGCTGATATAATACTTGAATATTTTGTTTTTTGTAAATACATACTTAGAATACAATATAACACCCAGACAGAGAACAAACATTTATGTTCACCACACAAATATTTGTTCTCGGTGGGGATCGAACCCACGACCTACGGCGCAGAAGGCAGAGCTACTATCAACTGAGCTAGAGGCCAGTCCTGGTATACATATATTGGTACCTATCCAATCGGCGTGAGCTTAGATGATTGAAAGACCTATCTCCATAAAATTTTATTGATTTTTATCACAAGAATCACTTTGAAACGTTTTAAAGCTAGATGAGGTGCCAGGTCCACGCGACCGAGCCTATAAGAATTATTAGGTCGTGAGCCTATAACTTGTAATAGGTGGTTCATCCTGGCATTGTAAATGTCCGGATTTATTGTTATTCTACAAGCCCCAGAAACCATTAAAGCTGTTATTGTAAATCAGCGGATAAAAACATTATTCTCGACAAAGATTTCGCATCGGCATTCCCACTAAAGTCATAGATTAACCATCCTGTCAAAGCAAAATTCGTTACTCCGTCCATTTGGAAGCGGAATAAAGAGCTAGGTAATCCTTTTGGGCGCGTGATTCTCCCAATCCCGCCCGCTCCAGCTAATCCACAAAAACGGGCGTTTTAGCAATCGCTCGCAGGCCGTTTGTCTAACAAATAGCAACTAAATAACATTTAAACAAAAACAAATTATGAATTACTGAATTGCGCTATGAATTTAAATAATACCAACGCTTTGTAAGCGTATCTTTATAAGCGGGAGATTCGGCCATCTTGGAAGGGTGTTATCTGGTACTCCTGTGACAGGTTTACCTCCTTGATTTACGGCTTGCTTCTATTATTTACCTACCTATATTTCACGTCTATGTTAATAAGACTGCCCTGGTCGGTACTTATTTACTCTAAGCATAATTACACAAGGAATATCGAAACGCAACTATAATTCAGATGAATTAACAGTAAGACATTGAAATCAATCGTATGCTTATGTTTTGGCGTATGCCAATTTCTTTAATAACCCAACGCTTATTATTTTTTAGTGAATATATTATAAGAGATGAAGACTGATAGAGGAGAATGGAAGAGGAAAACATGTTGTGCCGACTCTACATAAAGTGAGATAAGGACAGAAAAAGAAGAAGAGTTATCTTTATAACTCTTTTTCTAATATTTTTTTTTAATTCTCTTGGATAATTTTTATCAAAAATGCAAGACGTAAAATGATGATTGCTAGGTGCGTGGAACTTCCGAAGGAGTTAGAACCTAACTTAGAAGACACCTTCAACTATAGGTAGGTATATGAAGAAGCCGCTAGAATGACCGTCAGTTTTCGTTCAATTTCCGCGTTACTCAAGGTGGCTTTCACTCAGCAGACGGCAAGAGCTTCACAACTATTAATCTTGGTGATGCTACCCCGAAACAATTTATTACTTGAAGCGGCCGCGGCCCGCAAATTGGGACGTGCAGATTAGGCGGGTCAGAACAGAACAATAACACAGAATATTCAGGCGTCGCGTTATTTTCCAGAATGTAAAGTAATAAGCTATAAGTATTAACTAGTAAGTATTAAATAACATTTTCATATCAACAATAAATTAGTTGTGGTTCGTATGAAGTGGGAAACAATTTGATGAAAAATCATACTCTTTTATAGATTTACATTTCGCCTACATTGGGGAATTCTGAGGGTTTGCTGCAGTTCAATCAGCGTTAAAACTAGCGATTAGCGATCCGTAAAACCAGCCCTCTAAGCTTATTTGCTCATTTTATTTAATTTACGATAGAAACAAATTTTTTAAATTATAAAGATAAAAGTATAAAATTACATATTCATATCAACAAAAAAATTGCAGACGTTCGTATAGTACTATACGAACGTCTGCAATTTTTTTGTTGATAGAGATACTTACATATCTATGTAAGTATTTATAGATTATGCTAGCGATTTAAAAACGGTGGAACTGATGCTGTGATGTCGTGTGATCTAAACTGTTGCGTACGTATCCCAACGTGTACTATATTGTAGTAGGTAGGTATAGGGCTACACAAAGGCCGAAGACTTGGGAATGACGGACAGCCAGGAGGCGAAATGTGAACAACTCCGAGGTCTTATCCCGAGAATTGTTTTAGCAAGTCATGCGTGTAATTTAAGTTGGGTGCAAAACTTAGTTTTAATCAAAATTATATGTGTGTATTTACATTGAATGTGTGGGCACAGAACATAAAATATTACGATGGCAGTCAAATGTTTAGCTATCTATCTAAAAAAAATGCTTTGTGTATCTGTTTGTCTGCGGCCTCGTAGCTTCACTCAATATTTTTTTTTGGGATTTTTGGTTCAAACCTATTCAGTCGTTTCCATGTTCAGATGGTGATCATAACCTAAGGACGAGTCTTTCTACTTTATAGGATACACAAACTCAACATCCTCGTTACTTTTCCTTAGCAGATAATATCAC
This sequence comes from Thera britannica, assembly GCA_939531255.2. NCBI lineage: Eukaryota > Metazoa > Arthropoda > Insecta > Lepidoptera > Geometridae > Thera > Thera britannica. Next base: position 13,930,160 of record OW618046.2, on the reverse strand, counting down.
AATATTCCTTCTTCGTTCGATTCCTTGACACAAAGACGGTTTCCCGGTAGGTCAACTGTAAGGAACGTGCCTGGAATAAAGTGCCTATTTGACGCGGCATTGCCCTCGGATAAGAAAGGTTCTCGAATCAACCTATAGCGAGTAATACCTGATGTCTACTCTGCAAAACGATCGAGGAAGTTTTGTCATTCTAAGATACATTGCGCCGTAGCAACATAGACTGCGTAGCGTTTACTGCGTTGCACCGCAGTGTAACTCAAAACTTCAATGAGAACCTTCAGTAATTTCTTGAGGCACTAAGGCCACATATATGTTAAGGCTTCTGATATCGATCCCTAGGTATTCTTCAAGCAATGCTTTAGTTCGAATGACGTCATTGCTATGGTTCGAATCACAGAACATAGTTTCAGCCACGTGGCCGGAAAGGTGTCGCCAAAATACATGAGCGAGCTCCTTTCTCCATACAAATTCCATAGAATTTTCGGGAGTTTTAAAATGAAAAGTAACTTCGTTCTCTACTTCGTCTTAAATTTAAGAGCTTAGCTCTTGTCGGGTCTTTGTTCTACGAAGCCAATATTGGCTGTACCTCCACGAACCTGGTTTTATGCAAAAATACAATTTAATCATCGAAATATGCCCTAAAAGCCTGGTATTACGCCGTATTACGCGATATTAAAGGTAGGTCTAATTAATTTACGAGTACGAGATTATCTTCGGGGTAATTGACCGAAACGATGAACGGAGATATTGTAGCGTGTACCTACCTACCCACACAATATTTGAACGTAGCTGTATAGGTATATTTACGTATCTAGGTAGGTGCTGGTCAAATAGCGGGTTTGTTTTTGGGCAAAAAAATCAGACAGGGAGCGGAATAAATTGGACGATACGGGTGAACTCATAATATGACAGAAAAGGTAGGTTTACTCCCCTGTGCTTATTATCTCCCTACATAATTTATTTTGCATTATTTTATAGATTACTAAAAATTATGTTATTGAAATACTCAGGTCCAAGAGAGTTTTTACTTACCGTAAAGGCATACAAATGAAATGAAGTGTTATAAAAATGAGATTGGGTTTACACAATCCAAAACTATTTTTATCATAGGTGCTTACTAAAAAATGAGGTGTCATATTCCCCTGAATATATTCATATTCATATTCATATTCATTTATTCCAAAATAACAAAATACATTTGTGTGCGGAATTTAAACTAAAACTAAAATTTAAATTAAAAAATAATCACAATAACAAACCAATTAATAAATACATCCATTACAAGTTTCTAGTAGCTAACAGGTGATATAATATGCCTTAATACAATTAAAAGTTGTTTCATACCATTGTGTGTGTCCTACTTAATTAACATATGTCAAAAAGATAAGAAGTAACAGCAGAAATCCCAGTCGTAGCTACAATAATCCTAGCATTAGAGTTCATCTAGCGAATAGAGGCACTTATCTAGTAAGAAAGACTTAAGTTTATGTTTAAGTATGTGGTAGTTTATTGAAAATGTCAACGACTTGAAGAGTAACTAAAAAGAGAGCGAAAAACCCAACGGAATCTAATTAGACTCGAGTCAGGAAAACAGAAACTAAAGGGTCGTTTGTGCAAGACCTCTCAGGGTTAATCAAACGAGCAATCTTCTAGATTATGGATCCGAATTAATCTCAGTTCAGATCAGAACAACAAAAAACAGTCAAAAATGATATTATGATGGATAACCCCCGACCGAAAAAGAAGTTAATTTTTTTCCGTTTACTAACCTCAGCAAACGTATTTACTTAGGTAAATTCATCTAATAATAGGCACTTTTGTACCTGACTGGTTTATGATAGGTATATTATTTGTAAACGCAAGTTTTTTTTTTTTTTTTTTTTTTTTTTTGTTTGACGCCTTGTGTGTTTTTCTGTGTGATTTTTGATTGTTTGTCTGTCTATGACGGCCTCGTAGCATTCATGATAAAAATACAGCCGCATTGAAAATCTCCGCCTTTTTTTTCGCCTAGGTTCATCTAACCGTTAAATAAAAGCTGCAAGCGACGTATTTATCCAGATGATGACGCAACCGCAGGCTTTAATTACGAGCCTGGACGTAGTTGAGATAAAACGGCGTGATTCAGGTCTAATCGTACACGGGCAACTTCTAGAGCAATTATTAATCGCCAATTGACATCAGAGACAAGTTAGCACAAGAGCTTTACCACCAAGCGGCTTGTCAGAAAGCTGCTGGTCTGATTTCATTATAATTGCTTGGACGCAGAGATAATACGAGCACGATTCAGGTTACATAGGTCTAATGGAGGTCACGTGTTTAATAGTATGTGGTACAGCAATTCATTCATATAATTAGTAAAAAAAAGCAATGTAGGAAAATTAAGTGAAATATTTTCAAATTCTGATCTAGTCAATGCCTTTCAATGCTATACTGTAGGTAGCTACATCTTGAATTTAAGCGATATTGAGATTGGTCCAAGGTTTTTAGAATCTAGGTAAACATAAGTTGCTTGATGCGGTCATTGAGACAAAATCCTTCGGTGTTGCACAAGGTATTTTGTTTCCCGTATGACAAATCTTGGAACCCAACCCACACTACATGTAGGTATCCTAAGCTCCGTTGCCGATAGTAATTTAGAGCTTAATTAAAACGGTTGCGGTAGAAGAACTTAATTCAATAGAGATTTAAGATGAAAAAAATATCAGTCTGCAGTTAGTTATAAATACGTATTCCCAAATTTCGCCTGCAGAAGGTAAATGGGTCTTTTATGGGGAACACTGTACGCTTTTATAATAAACTTCCGGAAAATGCAACTAAGCTTCCTATTCGGAAGTTTAAAGCCTATGTTAAGAATAATTTAATAAAGAAAGCGTACTATACTCTAGATAGCTATATGAATGATAAAACTGCGTGGCCCAATGTCCCGGTCACTCTACCCATAGGAAGCTAACATGTCGATTTGCAATGTCTGTACCTACTATTTCGTATCTTATTTTTATATAAGCTGTGTAGATACTATAGTATAACTTTGAAGCGTAGCGTGTGCTGTCTTTGAAACTTTTGCTTTTGTATTATTGCATTGCATACGTCTGACTAAGTGAAGTGGCACCACACTGGAACTTCACTGCTATTATTTTAGACTATTTTTGATTTGTAAAAGGATCATATAAAAAAACAGTAGGAACCAAGACGTAGTTTGTTGCCTGTTCTTCTACGCTTGGTCGCGTGGAACTGGCACCTAGACTCACCTAGCTATAAGACGTTTCAAAGTGATTCTTGCATCGTAATGAATAAAAAATTATTGAGTTTGAGTTTTTACGACCGTTTATGAAGAATAGTTTATATCTGCCCTCATAACGGAAAGATACCTTACCTACATATTTGTTTCCTTGTTAGTTTTTAAACGATGGTTTAATAGTGCATAGTTAATTAGTTACCCTAGGGGTGAAAGTAACGTATTTGACAATAGATCGAGAGAATATATAGGTCTTTAAACCGAGGTAAACACTTACCTATATTTTCATTAGGAATCAAGGAAAGTAAAAATAGCACATGAATTAGTCAAAGAAACAAATGAGGATCGGATTGCTTCTTTCACGCTTAGTAATTGAGTTGCTGTATAGAAAGTTGGATCTTTGGAACATAGAAATATGAGATGGCACTAGTTATTTTTTAATAATTTCACAGCTGTCAGATGAAAATTCTCCCTAGGGGTAAAAAATATTACCTACTTTCAATTCAAGTCGCTTTTCAGGCAACTTTAGACCGACTTCCGAGTTTGAGTACTTATTGAAATATATGTGCCATGCTCAATAAAGATACGATACCATACTTTATTAATAAAATAGCAAGACACACTTAACAGAAACTCAATACCCGAATGAGGGTTTACCGTCCCCCATTTACCAAGATACGTTTAATAAGTAGGGAGAAAATAATGGTTTATTCAAATTCAACAGTAGGTAACCGCTGCGCTGTTTGGAAAACGATCTAGATGGAACACCTGCGACTCGGTACATTTTAATGTCGAGTAGAAAGGCTACGATTGCCTAATGCCCATATTATTGAATTTCATTGAACTATGACTGTATTGTATGTAATAGGTACCTATGCTGAAATCCTTTTTGACTTTCAATAATGATTATAGATTAAGCATGGTTTCTGATGTTTCTGCAATCTTTTGACCTATCTTTGACGTTTTCATAAGACCTCTCTTCGTATCTGTAAAGCGCGTATTACTTCGATCGGCCTTTGAATGAAAGAAAGGTGCGTGCAAAAAATACAAGTCTTCTAAGACGACTAGAGAAAACCAAACATACTTCGGCCTCCCGCACAAATCACCCACAATCATGTTCCTAAAACCTAAAATATTTCTACACGTGGGTTACGTCATCATTTCTTCCCTACGCCCGGCCGTCTGCCGTCAGCATGATGATGATGATGTCGAGGATACTACAGATAAATAGACCAGGGGGTTGTTTCCCTCAAGTAATTTGTATTTAAGTAAAGATGCGTAGAGTTGGCAGCACCTGTTCTAAATTAGAGCAGAATTTATATTAGTTTCGTCATGCGGTTGTAAAATGTCGAATTGGAGGGTACCCGTGAAACGAGCGCATCCTGGAAATAAACTCCCATTCACGTAGAAAACAGGTAACCGGCGCCGACGTGACTTAAATCTGTCACATTGACCCCCGAATACTGAAACGCAACTCAGATTTAAGCACGTCTCAAGCGACGAATATTTGACAGATTTTCATTGAAAACTGACAAATACTCGTCGCTTGAGACGTGCTTAAATCTGAGTTGCGTTTCAGTATTCGGGGGTGAGGCCTATTGACAAGTTAAAAGTTAAGGTAGACAGTCCGTTGTTTGTGGCCACTGGACAGGCTTACCTAAATATTTGACAGTTTTCAATGAAAATCTGTCAAATATTCGTCGCTTGCGACGTGCTTTAATCTGAGTTGCGTTTCAGTATTCGGGGGTTAGATTCATATTACACAGCTATACTCTTCAGTATCTACAGCACTTTTTAGCTAGAACGTTCATTATAAACAAGCTTACAATAAATTCCGTTTTAAAGTTCCAAGACCCAAGAGACCCAAGAGTAATTAGATTTAAAAGTCGCCTGAAATAAACCATTTTACTACACTACCGGCGGCATATTACATATAAATTTACCTACCAGCTTGAGTGCGATACTGAAACTAGATACAATAAAAAGCTCCCTGCTTGACCGCTAAGCGTGCTTAGCCAGGGGTTTGAATTAAGAAGCCGGCTTTCTGCGTAAAAGTTGACTTACGGACAGATCTCCTGAAAGAATTTTAATGGTATTGTGAGAGCAGCTTTGGAGAAATTAAGCGAGCGAAGTTTAGCTCGCAAACCCTAAAACAGTTGAAAATTTATTATGATTTTTAATAATGTCTAGGACAGAGTTCCTGTTGTACCTACCTACCCACAAATTAAGGGATACCTACCTACCTATTAAAAAAAATGAATTTAGCAAGGCTGACTACCTACCTACCTCCTGTAATATAAATGGATAGAAGTACCTACTAAAAGATTAATTATATTTAAAAAAAAGTATTTTATACCTATAAAATATAGGTTTATAACTGAAGGTTTTGCTCAAATATAAAGCCTCTATAAATTTCGAAAGCATTTTAAATGCCGAAGCATAAAAAGGAATGAGTATTATCAGAATTTCGCCCGACAATTATAATCCCCTAATAAATACCTAAGCTCAAATCAGCAAAGCATCCCCATCAAATTTACAATAAATTGCGGCTTGCTAATGCCTTGCGTCATTATGAAGCAATTAATCAAAAACTTGGCCGGCTCCAAAAATGAGACATTCACACAAATGATAAAATCAATACAATCCAGTATTTTTGCAAACCATTTGCGAAGGTGGGTATAAAATCTAACTACGAAATTCACACTGTGTTGCCAAAAATAGGCAGCTGGATTCACCTAGTTATATAGACATTTCAAATTTCAAAGTGATCTTGAACTGAAGTGGAGCTCAACTGAACATAGGCAGCACAAATGGGACACCACATGATCTAACTTTGTAACCACCAACATCTGTTGTGACTACCTAAAGGCCTGCGCACACCTAGTTCGCTGGCGGTAGCGATCAGTGAAACACTGTCAAATATCGCTGTCAGATTTGAGATTTGACAGCGATATTTGACAGCGTTTCACTGATCGCTACCGCCAGCGAACTAGGTGTGCGCAGGCCTTTAGGTAGTCACAACAGATAGACGTAGTTGAGATAAAACGGCGTGATTCAGGTCACCCTTAGGTCTAATCGTACACGGGCAACTTCTAGAGCAATTATTAATCGCCAATTGACATCAGAGACAAGTTAGCACAAGAGCTTTACCACCAAGCGGCTTGTCAGAAAGCTGCTGGTCTGATTTCATTATAATTGCTTGGACGCAGAGATAATACGAGCACGATTCAGGTTACATAGGTCTAATGGAGGTCACGTGTTTAATAGTATGTGGTACAGCAATTCATTCATATAATTAGTAAAAAAAAGCAATGTAGGAAAATTAAGTGAAATATTTTCAAATTCTGATCTAGTCAATGCCTTTCAATGCTATACTGTAGGTAGCTACATCTTGAATTTAAGCGATATTGAGATTGGTCCAAGGTTTTTAGAATCTAGGTAAACATAAGTTGCTTGATGCGGTCATTGAGACAAAATCCTTCGGTGTTGCACAAGGTATTTTGTTTCCCGTATGACAAATCTTGGAACCCAACCCACACTACATGTAGGTATCCTAAGCTCCGTTGCCGATAGTAATTTAGAGCTTAATTAAAACGGTTGCGGTAGAAGAACTTAATTCAATAGAGATTTAAGATGAAAAAAATATCAGTCTGCAGTTAGTTATAAATACGTATTCCCAAATTTCGCCTGCAGAAGGTAAATGGGTCTTTTATGGGGAACACTGTACGCTTTTATAATAAACTTCCGGAAAATGCAACTAAGCTTCCTATTCGGAAGTTTAAAGCCTATGTTAAGAATAATTTAATAAAGAAAGCGTACTATACTCTAGATAGCTATATGAATGATAAAACTGCGTGGCCCAATGTCCCGGTCACTCTACCCATAGGAAGCTAACATGTCGATTTGCAATGTCTGTACCTACTATTTCGTATCTTATTTTTATATAAGCTGTGTAGATACTATAGTATAACTTTGAAGCGTAGCGTGTGCTGTCTTTGAAACTTTTGCTTTTGTATTATTGCATTGCATACGTCTGACTAAGTGAAGTGGCACCACACTGGAACTTCACTGCTATTATTTTAGACTATTTTTGATTTGTAAAAGGATCATATAAAAAAACAGTAGGAACCAAGACGTAGTTTGTTGCCTGTTCTTCTACGCTTGGTCGCGTGGAACTGGCACCTAGACTCACCTAGCTATAAGACGTTTCAAAGTGATTCTTGCATCGTAATGAATAAAAAATTATTGAGTTTGAGTTTTTACGACCGTTTATGAAGAATAGTTTATATCTGCCCTCATAACGGAAAGATACCTTACCTACATATTTGTTTCCTTGTTAGTTTTTAAACGATGGTTTAATAGTGCATAGTTAATTAGTTACCCTAGGGGTGAAAGTAACGTATTTGACAATAGATCGAGAGAATATATAGGTCTTTAAACCGAGGTAAACACTTACCTATATTTTCATTAGGAATCAAGGAAAGTAAAAATAGCACATGAATTAGTCAAAGAAACAAATGAGGATCGGATTGCTTCTTTCACGCTTAGTAATTGAGTTGCTGTATAGAAAGTTGGATCTTTGGAACATAGAAATATGAGATGGCACTAGTTATTTTTTAATAATTTCACAGCTGTCAGATGAAAATTCTCCCTAGGGGTAAAAAATATTACCTACTTTCAATTCAAGTCGCTTTTCAGGCAACTTTAGACCGACTTCCGAGTTTGAGTACTTATTGAAATATATGTGCCATGCTCAATAAAGATACGATACCATACTTTATTAATAAAATAGCAAGACACACTTAACAGAAACTCAATACCCGAATGAGGGTTTACCGTCCCCCATTTACCAAGATACGTTAAATAAGTAGGGAGAAAATAATGGTTTATTCAAATTCAACAGTAGGTAACCGCTGCGCTGTTTGGAAAACGATCTAGATGGAACACCTGCGACTCGGTACATTTTAATGTCGAGTAGAAAGGCTACGATTGCCTAATGCCCATATTATTGAATTTCATTGAACTATGACTGTATTGTATGTAATAGGTACCTATGCTGAAATCCTTTTTGACTTTCAATAATGATTATAGATTAAGCATGGTTTCTGATGTTTCTGCAATCTTTTGACCTATCTTTGACGTTTTCATAAGACCTCTCTTCGTATCTGTAAAGCGCGTATTACTTCGATCGGCCTTTGAATGAAAGAAAGGTGCGTGCAAAAAATACAAGTCTTCTAAGACGACTAGAGAAAACCAAACATACTTCGGCCTCCCGCACAAATCACCCACAATCATGTTCCTAAAACCTAAAATATTTCTACACGTGGGTTACGTCATCATTTCTTCCCTACGCCCGGCCGTCTGCCGTCAGCATGATGATGATGATGTCGAGGATACTACAGATAAATAGACCAGGGGGTTGTTTCCCTCAAGTAATTTGTATTTAAGTAAAGATGCGTAGAGTTGGCAGCACCTGTTCTAAATTAGAGCAGAATTTATATTAGTTTCGTCATGCGGTTGTAAAATGTCGAATTGGAGGGTACCCGTGAAACGAGCGCATCCTGGAAATAAACTCCCATTCACGTAGAAAACAGGTAACCGGCGCCGACGTGACTTAAATCTGTCACATTGACCCCCGAATACTGAAACGCAACTCAGATTTAAGCACGTCTCAAGCGACGAATATTTGACAGATTTTCATTGAAAACTGACAAATACTCGTCGCTTGAGACGTGCTTAAATCTGAGTTGCGTTTCAGTATTCGGGGGTGAGGCCTATTGACAAGTTAAAAGTTAAGGTAGACAGTCCGTTGTTTGTGGCCACTGGACAGGCTTACCTAAATATTTGACAGTTTTCAATGAAAATCTGTCAAATATTCGTCGCTTGCGACGTGCTTTAATCTGAGTTGCGTTTCAGTATTCGGGGGTTAGATTCATATTACACAGCTATACTCTTCAGTATCTACAGCACTTTTTAGCTAGAACGTTCATTATAAACAAGCTTACAATAAATTCCGTTTTAAAGTTCCAAGACCCAAGAGACCCAAGAGTAATTAGATTTAAAAGTCGCCTGAAATAAACCATTTTACTACACTACCGGCGGCATATTACATATAAATTTACCTACCAGCTTGAGTGCGATACTGAAACTAGATACAATAAAAAGCTCCCTGCTTGACCGCTAAGCGTGCTTAGCCAGGGGTTTGAATTAAGAAGCCGGCTTTCTGCGTAAAAGTTGACTTACGGACAGATCTCCTGAAAGAATTTTAATGGTATTGTGAGAGCGCTTTGGAGAAATTAAGCGAGCGAAGTTTAGCTCGCAAACCCTAAAACAGTTGAAAATTTATTATGATTTTTAATAATGTCTAGGACAGAGTTCCTGTTGTACCTACCCACAAATTAAGGGATACCTACCTACCTATTAAAAAAAATGAATTTAGCTAGGCTGACTACCTACCTCCTGTAATATAAATGGATAGAAGTACTAAAAGATTAATTATATTTTAAAAAAAGTATTTTATACCTATAAAATATAGGTTTATAACTGAAGGTTTTGCTCAAATATAAAGCCTCTATAAATTTCGAAAGCATTTTAAATGCCGAAGCATAAAAAGGAATGAGTATTATCAGAATTTCGCCCGACAATTATAATCCCCTATTAAATACCTAAGCTCAAATCAGCAAAGCATCCCCATCAAATTTACAATAAATTGCGGCTTGCTAATGCCTTGCGTCATTATGAAGCAATTAATCAAAAACTTGGCCGGCTCCAAAAATGAGACATTCACACAAATGATTAAATCAATACAATCCAGTATTTTTGCAAACCATTTGCGAAGGTGGGTATAAAATCTAACTACGAAATTCACACTGTGTTGCCAAAAATAGGCAGCTGGATTCACCTAGTTTTATAGACATTTCAAATTTCAAAGTGATCTTGAACTGAAGTGGAGCTCAACTGAACATAGGCAGCACAAATGGGACACCACATGATCTAACTTTGTAACCACCAACATCTGTTGTGACTACTTAAAGGCCTGCGCACACCTAGTTCGCTGGCGGTAGCGATCAGTGAAACGCTGTCAAATATCGCTGTCAAATCTCAAATCTGACAGCGATATTTGACAGCGTTTCACTGATCGCTACCGCCAGCGAACTAGGTGTGCGCAGGCCTTAAATAGACCTACAGGCTTATTCTTAAATCAAAACAAACATTTTTTTTAATAAATACATTTTGATTTTCGTTTTCTTTTTTTTCTCAAATATTCAGCAAGGTTGGATTCAATTTTGGTTTATCCCTGTAACCAACAGCCCTTTAAATTTAATCAATGCTTAAAGTTAGCCCTGTCACTGTTTGTCATTACCCAGTGGTAAGAGATGGCAATAGTTTAAGCACTGTTTATCTTTTGACATATTTTTATAAGTAAGGCCAACAGCCCTAATTATAAACATAATTTAAATTTAATCAATGCTTAAAGTTAGCCCTGTCACTGTTTGTCATTACCCAGTGGTAAGAGATGGCAATAGTTTAAGCACTGTTTATCTTTTGACATATTTTTATAAGTAAGGCCACAAATGTTTAAAATAGCCCTGCAGTTCTTAAGTTTAAATATACTCATATCGAGCCTAGAAACAGTTGTTAATGAGACCATAAATAACTTCATTTTGAGCAGTTTTAATTTAAATTTATTATCAAGGTAAATGGTACAATGTTTTTTACTGACATTTTTAGAAAATTACATAGTGATTTCGTAAAAATGCAGTGTTGTAGAGCAGACTAGCTAGTAATGATATCATCAGCCAGGTTTGGATTCAGGATTCAGGGTGGTAGGTGGATTAGGATGGACTAGGGTGGACGGGATAACACTGTAAACAAAAAACAATTCAGAATCACCATGAGTTTTCTTAAACTACACTTGCTAGGGACTGTAAAAAAATATATGAATAACACTATTTCATGAACTTTTTTTTTTACAGTTGCTAGCAAATTTAGACTCTAGAAAAATGATTGGTAGATCCTAAGTACACAGTCACAGCTTCGAAAGCTCAGTCTAAAGTAGCGTTGTATAAATTAAAAGAATTCAAGAATAGTTTTTTTTTTATAGTAAACAGCTGAACACACTGTAGTGCAATTATTTATGTTTGACTGGCCTATCAGCTCAGTTGGTAGTAGCTCTGCCTTCTGCTCTGTAGGTCATGGGTTCGATCCCCACCAAGAACAAATATTTGTGTGTGTAAATGTTACTTTTTTGTTCTCTGTCTGGGTGTTACAATATATTTAAGTTTTTTATCAGCTATCTGGTACACGCTTTACTTAGTTTTGGGCTAGATAGTGTTGTGTGGATTAAACAATATTTATTATTTTTTTGACACCGAGGAGGCTCTCTCTGGAGATGAACATGGGGTCTTTTTTATATTGGGAAAATAATATCACTCAAAGTCGTAACAAAAAGCTTATGCTTAATATTTTATTTTTACTATAGGTACCAATTATTTATAAGTAGGTATTGAAAGGTTTGATACTACAAAAATACCTACATATTGTAGACTAAACGGATGCGGGTGGACGAAACAGAGCTTTTGAAGGTGAAAGTTTATTATTGATCTAACCCAAATAATTCATGCAGGTATCTGGTTCCTTGAGGTAAAATAATAAAATGACCACCTACAAAATTGGAATAGGTATCTGTTTCTTTTATCTCATAGATTGAATAGTTTTAATCTAGGAAATACGGCTATACTTAATATTTTTAACAATATCGATCGGCTTTGTAGGCGCTCGTATCAAAACTTGTAGGAAAACATAAAACTACTTACGAAAGACGGACAGGAGAGCCAATGCTTGATGAATATAGATTTTCCCCTGTTTATTTCACGAGATAAAACAATTAACACTTATCTTAATATTAAGAAGAAAAATTTAGAAACGATACAAACTACAAATCGAATAAATAATTAAAAAATCGCACAACCAACGAATCAAGTACATCAAAACGAATTATTTTATTTTTTCATTCATTCATTTCTTTGACAGATGGCGCTTCATTCGATGGTAGAAATTTGACATTCAGTTGCCAGTGTTGCAATACGGTTGCATGCAATGCAAGCCTATCCACATAGTATTATGGATTGAACAAATTGAACGTGTGTATTTAAAAAAATATATTATTATGTTTAGTCTTGGAGGAATTAGAAATGGAGATGTCAATACAGGGCTTTCCCCTCTGCTGGTCATATACCGACCTCGATCATATCCTTTAAATAAAACTGTTTTACTCGCAACTGCAGCCATTGTGTGTCGTTTCATGTCGCGAAGTGGAGCTCCGCGAAAATGGTGAATAGCATGGTAGTTTCTTGTATAAGACGATCAGAGACATCAAATTTCCGGGAACATGGTATTTCCTACCACAAGGGAGTATTATTTTGTCAATTGTGTTTGTAATTTTGCAGAATTTTAGTTCAAAAGAAATACCGGTTGCGACAGATTAGCGACAGTATTACGACAGATTATACCTTGGTAGAAGGCATAGTGTTGGGAAAAGTTGAATGAAATTGATGAATGAATGAATGATAAAATAAACGTTAAATTATTATCACATAATGTGTTGTCTATTTACGTATTTGGTGCTTTTTATACCCCGACGTAAAAACGACGGGATGTTATGAGTTTGCGGTGTCTGTGTGTGTGTCTGTCTGTCCCATCGTAGTTCCCGAACGAATCAACCGATTTTAATTTAGTTTTTTGTTTGTTTGAAAGGTGAATAATCGGGAGTGTTCTTAGCTATTTTTGATGAAAATCGGTCCGAGATGGCTGCCGCCACGAAATATCGGATTACATTTATTCACAAATCCCACAATATGGTTATCCTAGGTACCAGTCATCAAACCCTCTACTCATCATAAAATAGGACATGACATCATACTCAAAAATAAAGTCGTGGGCGTAGTGAAAACATTTTTTTTGCCTATTTTATATTTCTTTTACGTCCTGTGCAGGTTTCCAAAAACCCTGTTGCTTGAAGAGTGGACAAAACTTTTTGGCCAAAAAACAACTTGGCATGCAACAAGAACGAGTGTGATTTGCTCGGAACATTTTACAGAAAGTTCTCAAACTCGGGCAAACAAACATCTGCGTTCACCACACAAATATTTGTTCTCGGTGGGAATCGAACCAACGCCTCCGGCGCAGAAGGCAGAACTACAAACTTCGCTGTGGTGTGAAGGCTGACGATGTAATGTGATTTCACTTTATATATATTTTTCAATTATTCAGTAAAAGACTAAACTTATGTGTACTATGCTATAACATGTTAAGAACTATTGATTCAAACTTATAACCATTAATAAAACATAACAACTAAATTCAGTTCTTTTATTTTCTGACTGTTACAAAATGTGAAACCTGTTGTGCATAACTTATTCATAACACTCACTATTACCTGTACCTAAAAACCCATTTCATTCATTATTTTATTCATCGTTCAATTTACCGGTCTTACTGAATGCCCATCACTAGAGATTATCCTAATGTGAGTCTTGACACTGCGTAACTACGTTATATTTTTTATCTGTGTGCAAATTTTAAGATCGTGTGCGAGATTGTCAATGTGTGTGTTTACATGAATAGGATTTTGCTATGCGCGTGTGCCATGCGTGTTTACCTCGTCCCCCGTCAATTTTGGCAGAAAATATTGTTCGTGGATTTAAACGTTGACGCCTCCATTTCTAATTCCTCCAAGTGTTTAGTACATAACCAAGTATAGTTGATGATGATGATGATGACATGCAATATTTTATGTAGGGATACTGTTTTATAATTTGTTCTTTTTTCTTGAGAACCCGAAATAAAAATATTATGCATCTAACCGAAAAAAATAAGTAACCGACTTGATAAGTCATAATTCCATGATAAATTGTTAGATCAAACGTTGAACATTCAAGAATTATAAGTAATTCTTGAATGTTAATGTGGTGTTGTTGACAATTATTACCATTACTAAACATAGTAACGTATTTACTATTTATTTATTTTATTTATTTGAATGTAGCGCCAGTAACGGAGAAAATGAGAAGTAATCGGCTGGCGTGGTATGGACATGTTATGAGGAGAGAAGAAGGTCATGTGACGAAAAGAGTGTTAGGCATGAATGTTGATGGATATAAAAGTAGAGGTAGGCCTAAGAAAAGATGGATGGATTGTGTGAAAGATGATAATGTCCAAGAAAGGAGTGAGTACTGAGATGGCGAGTGATAGGGGAGAATGGAAGAAAAAGACTTGTTGTGCCGACCCCACCTAGTGGGATAAGGGCAGGAAGAAGAAGAGTTGACAATTATTACCATTGTCATTTTTGTAAGCATGCATACCTACCTGCAGCATAGGTAGGTACCTACTAATTACAAATTAAAGAAAACATCTTTGATAAAATGATTTATTTTTGATATAAAATTTCAGTCTTTGTGTAGTTCTAATCATACTTTACTTGAGCCGACTTAGTTAATATTACCCTATTTTCAAAATACATTACCTATGAGTGCAATCTCGTTCATATCGAAAGAAATTTTTCACTAAGCAAAATCAACACCAGTGTCCAGTAAATCTCGAATTAGCATAGTGGCTTTCCGTGGTAAAACTCTTAGCAGGTGCCCTAGGCACAGCAAGTGCTTAGGGACCGAAGCTTCAGGGAAGTTACGCCGGACGCTTTCAAGAATAGACCGTGCTGCCTCCACTGGAGTTATTGTGCCAAAATAACTTGGGATTCTGGAAACAATAGCTAGTTGAGAGTAATCGTCACCGTCACCAGCCTAAGCATTGCTGCTAAGTAATTCCCATATACCCTTCAATGTGGAAAATACATGGTAGGTATAAGGTCGTCACCATCGCCAATCTTTGGCTGGCACATTAAAACCCGTTGCGTGATTCATTGAAAGTGATGAAAGTCAAAGAATATTATCTGCTGAATTACATTTAGGCAAGATATTAAATATTTTACTTGAATCAACATTATTCTACCATAGAGACATGCAAAAATAAAATGCAGGGGATGCAAGGGACCTTTCATATACGAGGACGACTGCAGGCAGAATAATACCAGAGTCATCTATTCACACAATCTTTCAATATCATCAGTACATCGGGCGGGGGAGGCATCCTTCATTACGAAGGGTTCTGGAATGTCATCCATGAACTGGACCATTAACGGCTGTCTGTTCTTCGAGCTCGAAAATACTAGAGTAACGGTTCATTATCAGCCTGCAGAAGTCCACTGCTGGACCTCCCTCTACGTTGAAAATAATGCAGTTTGGTAATTCCATGACTGATAATTTTGAAGATGAATGGTATATGTTTTTCTTGTTTCCTTGTACGTACCGACCCACTCAAATAAGTACTAGAAGTATTACACTACAAGTGCTCTGCGTCACCAACTGTGATTAATGTCTAAAGTTAAAGATACCAATATTAAAAAAAAAGAGTAGGTACTCATTCAAACATACCTAAGCCTCACTAGATCTGGCATTTCATCACTAACAATGAACGGGTAAATGTGAGTGAGGGTCACATGAACTCCATCTATTTTGTTGACCCTAAGATCTTCCATCAGGCTCTCAGCCAGACCCTGGACTGCAAACTGTGCTACACTGAGTGGCATTTGATCTTTCATGTAGCTCAGTCCAGCCACGGATGTGAGGGCTACCACGTGACCATGGTTATTGGCTTTCATGTCAGGCAAAAAGTGATCAATCAGCTGCAAAAAGTAATAAAATCGAATTACCTATCATGGATCAATAAATCATAATTGAGCAGACTTAATTCTGAGATTATAGCTTATCAATAATGAGTGTTGCTACGCACACTTATATTGCCTAGATAAGTCACTAACAGAATATCACACGTACATAATATAATTTGATTTCTTTCTACAGAATAACCATTACTTCCTTTGAGTAATATCTACTTGACAATCAAAGTACCTAACTATTTGGTATATCCAGTGAAACATCGTAACTTTTGGTGCTGAATGTATCAATACAAATTATAATAATAAGCTTTACCCAAAAATATGAAGTCAAAGTAAGATCCAGTGTAACATGTATGTCCTGGGGTGGTTGTGTTAGCAATGACCTTGGACTAGGAATCCCACAGCAGTAGAACAGCATGCTTACAAAACCCACATCTTTTTTAACTTGAGCGGCAAGTGTTTCTACATTTTCTTTTTTTGTTATATCACACGTATACACCGTTGCTTTGCCTCCACGGCGTTTGATGCAATCTACTGTATCTTCATTATTGACTCTGTTTTGATCAACACATAGTACAATTGCTCCTAGATCTGCTAGCTGAATGGCTATTTCTCTGCCGACTCCACGACCAGAACCAATAACCTGAAGGTTTACAAATAGGTACTTTATTATCAAGGTAGTAAGTACGATTTAATTTAGCGACATTACTTTAACATTAGTGAGGTAAAAACAATACCTACTTTCTGTAAGGTAAGACGTTAAAGATATCATAGGTAAATGTTTAATAAAATTGGCTCACCAAAGCATTTTCCTTGCTCACTGACTTCATCGGTGGTGGTCTGCAAAGTTCATAGCCAGCTTGAAACACTGCACATACTGCGTTAATCATAACCCAGGCAATGTCAATCATCAAAATACAGAATGAATATAAACGCAACAACATTTTTATTGGGAACATAATATTCAAGCAGGCACCCAAAAACGTATTCATAACCCTGGAGTCCTGAAATACATAAAATATGGAGAACATAAATTATAATGTATTTTTCATAGGTATCCAGAATAGATGCGTAGGTAGGTACTAACCATTATTGTGTTTGCTTCACTAATTTTTCTTAATAATTTTCTTAATATTCCCAGTTTAATCCACTGTCATTGATCGTTGAACTAGGTGTACTTACGAAGCATTAATTTCTTATGTTAGACTCAAACCTAGTGACATTGAATTTAAAACAATAAGTTAGGATTCGAGATAACAACTTCAGATAACAAACAGATAGGAGAGCTGCGCAGAGTAACACAGATAAAACGTTCACAAAATACAAAGTAGGTGAATATGCTCAACTTTTCACAATCACAAGTTTGTTAGTACCTACTGACTACGTATATAATATATTTTTTTAATGTAGATATGAAGAATCAAAAACAAAAATATAACCTGAAATGCGTACTTTTGTTTTGTGCAAGCTTTGTACTGGAGCTGAAGGAAGCATGAATGAATGGATGTATTTTTTTTGGTAGGATTACTTTGGTAGATTTTTGGTGGTCAAAGCTGGCATTACTATAAAGGCAAAACCCCACTATCACACCACAGTGATTCAACGAAAGTAGGTCAACGTCGTACGTTACGTCTATGTCGTATTACAGTCAGTCAGTCAGTCAGTCAGTTTGACATTGGCAGCACTTTTTTGAGTGTCGAGAATATTTTTGAAAAGTAGTTTTTTTGGTTTGGTTGTTTGTTGTGATAGGAAAAAGGAATGTACCTAAATAAAAAAGCCAAGAATGATCATTTCATTACATTACATTGCGTGAGTGCTGTGTGAAGGGAACAAATAGGTCAGCTGGCTGATACACTTTTCAACTATAAAAAAATACTATATCAACTATACATAGAGACTATGGCGTTTGTTTATCAAGGGGACCAGGAACTGGAGTCAAAAGCAAAAAAAGGTAGACTTATTTATTGTTAACAGAGACAAAATACCTTACTGTACCCAGGCACTAAAACAGGATGTTTAAATTATTTCAGCTGCTGAGCGTATATCCGAGAATATGCATATAGTGGCTAACGAGCCGTCCCTCGCGCTGTACCGGCTGCAAGAGCACGTAAGGAAAGCCCTGCCTCCGATGGTGGAGCGACGCGTCGAGGTCACAAAGCTGCAGCATGAACTGCAAGGCAGGTGCTACGACGTGGAATATGCTCTTAGGTAGATATTTTAGTATTTTAAAGCAGCAGCTGCCTGTTTTGAAGTTTTTCCATAGTTCCTGTTTTTTATTCAGCATAAAAAGTAACCAACATGTTAATCTAGGTCTACATTTGTTCCAAATTACATTGAAATTGGTGGAGTGGTTAGGATGCAATTGATATTAATTTGATATAAATATTTTAAATAAGCTCAAAGTCGCGCAACGAGCTATGGTATGGAGAGAGCTATGCTGGGAGTTTCACTATGTGATAGAATCAGAAATGAGGATATCCGTAGAAGAACCAAGGTCACCGACATAGTTCGTAGAGTAAGTAAGTTGAAGTGGCAATGGGCAGGCCATATAGCTCGAAGAACCGACAACCGTTGGGGAATAAAGGTTCTCGAATGGCAACCACGAACCGAAAGACGAAGCGTTGGGCGCCCACCCGCCAGATGGACCTACGACATTGTTAAGATCGCGGGAAGTCGATGGATGGAAAGGGCTCAGAATCGTTCTTCCTGGAAACGAGTAAGGGAGGCCTATGTCCAGCAGTGGACTTCTTCAGGCTGATAATGATGATGATGATTTCAAATACACATTTTATCAAACACATGCAGCACTATCTAGCCCTAAACTAAGCAAAGCTGGGGCTATAGGCACCAGATAGCTGATGTAATGCTTGTGTACCTATGTTACAAAGATCTATTACCTCTTGAACACTTTGATTGTTTGATTGTTGGGATGATAAATGCAGGTATGGTTTTGTCTTCCAGCGCTGTAAAATCCATGGACGGAGCAGCAACCAGCTTCAAAAACATCCAAGAAATGTTAAAGCAATCAATATTTTTGAAACAGCAACTAAAATATGAAGAAACTAGGCGAAATAAAAAGGATACTAATTCAGTTTACAAACGTCTCTCTGCTCATATTGTGTTGGACTTGCCTGATTTGTCCGAGTTCTCTATGGTTCGAGAGACAACGAATAGGATTGAGAATATCATGGCGCAGGCTAGAGGCTCATCTAATGAGTTGCATCGATCTCATACCACACTGCATTAGACTTGCACCTATTGATGGAACATGCAAGCACATCATGCTATGAAGCTTGATCTTCTCACTAAAGCTTAATACACTGAGTGCATCTGTGTGGAATCATAACCAGTCATATTTTTAAGGTAAATATGCTAACACTTTTTCATTGGGTAGGATTGCAAAGCATTCGGAAACAGCAATTTTTAAAAAGTTTGTAACTAATAGTGCTTATGCCATCCTAAATTATTGTAGTTCCTCATTATGTATCTCAAATCGCTATCCAAAATAACCATTGTTTTAAGCTTGGTACCTAGCGGCACATAACTTGAGCGGTGAGTGATACTCGCTGCGCATGCGTCGTAGTGTGCCATGTCGAGCACACTGGATGTGTGGATGTGTGCAGAGTGTCCTATTGGTTCAGAGAGCGGAGTGCGACTGGAGAGCCAATCAGCACTACGCACGCCCGCCCTTCATACCGCGAGCCCCCCTCAGGTACCTTATTTTTGACTTCTGCGCAATAACGGTCATCGCTCAAGTTATGTGCCGCTACCTATATCTGGGGGTTCATTTTTATTCACCTGACCCTAATCTTGTCGTACTTGCGCTACCCAAGCCAATGGACAAAATCATGCCTTTTTGGCATAAAATGTTGCTTGATTCAACTCCAGTTTGTCAGTCAAGCGGGTGATTAAAAATAAATCAGTAGGTAGTACAGTCAGCATCAAAACTAGATTTTATTTTATTAAATCCCCCTTTTCCCTGGATTTCAGTGCATCTTAAAACACGTTCCTGATGTGCGTGACCTACGCAACAATGCTTTGTTAATAGGCGATGGTTACCACTTGACATCTGTCTCAAAGCAGATTTTTAAAATTAATTTCAAAACCTCAATTTAAAGTGAGCTGGTTTAAAATATTTGAACTATAAAAACAAGAAATGCTAATCTACTTCTGACGCTGACTGTACCTAGGTACTACCTACCTACTACCTCATAATATTTAGTTTAATGTTTGCTATTCAGTATTATTAGGTGTACTTGCTAGTCATATTACGCACAATAAATGGTGAAGGTTCAATATCACTTTGACTAACTTTTATTAATAAATGCACCTGTGTTCAAGATTAAAATCCTTAACTAATAATGGGCTCTTATGTATAGTATATATGGAATGTACACAAGAATACAGCTCAAGTTACTTATAAACAAAGAAAAATGACACTGCAAGGACATCAGAGCATTGTATAGTCTGATGTGTATGTATCCTTGTGTACTTTCTGTATTGACAAAAAATATAGCTCTATAGGTATAATATTTATTTGAGTGAAAACAACTTAATTCGAGCTTACTAACATAATATGAACTTAACAAAGTAACTTTTTAAACTTCACCTATGAAAAATTACCGACCAAGGCAATTCCGTCAACTTAGTAATATCATACTTCTGCTCAAAAGGCATCAGTTCTGCAAGCTTTTCTTTGCTTGGCTTAAATTTGACTGTATGGGTCTTTTTTATGATCCCGGAGACGAAATGTCCTGAAGTTTTCTTTCCGCTTTCGTTAAGAAGAATGGAGTTGTAAATATAATCTATGGCGATAACTGTGACGATATAAGAGTACACTTGTTGGTTATGTGCTTTGAGGTCTTCCATCTTCTGGAAGACAGTCGCCCAGGTCAGGTCTGCATCTAGAACTTGGACATTTACCAGCACCTGTAGTGTAAAACAGACATTAAGTAGGAAGGGTACTAACAAGGAATCTAACCTACTATCTGGTTGAGAACAATCTGGACTACGCTGTTCGATACTACTAAGGTAAGTAAAAAAGATTCATTCCCGTCTAATCTCTTTGAGATGCTTTAGAAAAAGTCAAAGATAAGTATGTACAACTACATTTAATTTTGGCATATAGCCACATATTGTCAGATCTAGCCAGGATCAACTGGGCCGGAAGGGCCCGGGTGGCTGACCATAAGCCCCGGGCACGGCCGTAGCAAGGGGGGGGGGGGGGGGGCATTGTGGGCCAATGGTGGTTTTCAAGGTATTATTATAATTTAGATTATTATCCCTTAAAAATACCAATATGTACCTACCAATACCTTAAAAATGTTTTTTTCTATAAACTAACAGAAATTATTTGTCTACGTATGTATAGCCCGGGCTTCGAAGGCTGTAATTTTTTTACTTTCATTATGATATTTTTTTTACTTTCGCCCTACCAGTACCTAGGTAACCAATGCTGCCCTACCTCAAATTCGAATCTAGCTGCAGCCCTGGCCCGGGGCCCGAGGCAACCATTTTTAGGGTTCCGTAGTCAAATGGCAAAAACTGAACCCCTATAGATTCGTCATGTCTGTCTGTCTGTCTGTCTGTCCGTCCGTATGTCACAGCCATTTTTCTCTGAAACCGTAGAAGCTAGACTGATGAAACTTGGCGAGTAGATGTATTCTGTGAACCGCATTAAGATTTTTACACATAAATAGAAAAAAATCAATAAATTTTGGGGGTAATACTTGAAACTGAAACATTTTTTTTTCATTGAACCCATACGTGTGGGGTATCTATGGATAGTTCTTCAAAAATGATGTTAAGGTTTCTAACATTGTTTTTTTCTAAACTGAATAGTTTGCGCAAGAAACACTTCCAAAGTGGTAAAAAGTTGGTCCCCCTTCCTCTAACTTCTAAAATAAGAGAATGATAAAACAAAAAAAATATATGATGTACCTACATTACTATGCAAACTTCCAACGATATTTGGTTTGAACGAGATCTAGTCAGTAGTTTTTTTTTATACGTCATAAATCGTAAACCGTAATTTACCTTTCGACGAACTACAAGAACCTTTATATTATGTTACTTGATGCTACGGAACCCTTCATGGGCGAGTCCGACTCGCACTTGGCTGCTTTTTTTTTAATACGTCATTAATCGTAAACCGCAATGTACCTTTCGGCGAACTACTAGAAATTCTATATTATATTACTGACTGCTACGGAACCCTTCATGGGCAAGTCTGACTCGCACTTGGCCGCTTTTTCTATTTAATTTCTCTCTAATTGTAGGGCCCGGGTACCAAATGCCTATATATGGCCAGTCCGACGCTGGAACTAGCAACTCGAACTCCATTTGCTGATTATGAAGAAGCGAATAAATAAAGAAGACTCCGGACCCAAGTCGGCCGCTGTAGAGAAAACCTCTGCAAGTGGGGAATGAGGGACCCCTCCTTGACTGGCTGTGACTCGGAGCTCAGATCCAGTCAATGCCGCATCTACTGACCTGTCCATTGTGCCCAAACATCTGCACAATGGATGACCTTGCCAACGCCACAGGCAATGCAGTAGAGGTGGCAAAATACTACTCAAGAATTGTCTAGTGTGTACCATTGACACGATTGAAGAAGAATAAAGAAGTTACCTCTCTTGTATCATTGATGACGAACTTTTTGAAATGCCGCGCAAACATCTTGCTGACATTGACCTCGTCTTTCAAATGCAGCACAACTGTAAAGCCCTTGTTGCTGTACCGTCCTACAATGTTGTCTACCGTGTCGACATCGTAGATGCATCCGTCGAGAATAATGGCGAGACGGTTGGTCACTGGCATGTGGCTTTCCACGCTAGAAACAAGAATTGCAGCCTGCTGACAGAACCGCAACTAAAGGCAAGGTGTTATCTGCCCTCTTAGGATCCTGCAGTGGGAAAGGAATCTTGCAGTGCATAACAGTCAGGCCCTGTCGACTGTGGCTAGGGAGTGGGGGCTACTTACAAGGGGTTACAAGTTGTGAGCGAGAAGGCGAATAATGCTTTTGGGAATTATCGATAGTTTCGATAGATAACTTAGCTCCTCCGTTGCGCAGTCAATCAATCTCTCACTTTCTCGGTATCAATATAAGGAACTCGGGGTTAGAACCCTGGTTTAAACCCCGAGACCGGTAGTCTTTTTGCATTTAAAAACATAATCAACGCCATCTATATTGTATTTCACGAACTAAGTTCGCGTTACCTCGTTTTTGTATCGACTCTTGCGTTCTTCTCTTGTGTAATTGTGTTCTGTGGTGGCAGTACAGTTGACCAACAGAGCTGCTTGATGGTTTTAGCAGAAGATCGTAAGATTCCATAGAAAGCAATGTGATTTTACCTAAAGAACATCCTTTTGGTGGAGTATAATTCGTAATACTTTCATACCTGCTAGAACTCATGAACACAGCATGTCCCCGCTTCCTCATATGGTACAGTATGTAATACATAGCTCTTCTCACTGAGAACTTTTGGTAAGCTGTGCACTCGTCCAAGACAATCACTGGCGGTGCCCCTACCAATGCGGCTGCGAAGTGAAGTCGCGTGCGGTCGTAATGCGACATTCGGCAGATCAACGTATCAGCTTTGTCGTGGAGCTCTAAAGAAACACAAAATTAAATTCACAAAAAAAAAAATATATCATCGTAGTGTGTGGGAGGATTGGATACAGTTAGTGTGGTGTGCGTGTTATTGAAAGCGGATATTTCTAGTTTTGAAAATCAAGTGAGGGCCTTTGCTTCTCGACAGTAGCACTATGAACGCCAGCCTGCCCGCAACCAAGGCTGTTGTAACACGGTCGAAACGTCGGGAAATATATAAAAAAAGTAATCGCGATAAATAATACCCGTTAAATCCATATAACTAGGTACTTCACCAATTCAAATATTTATTCAGTTATCACATCAGACAACTCACCCAATGCCTCAATATAGTTCCTAAGTTCTGTCTTGACGTGCTTTTTGGGCACTCCTCGTAGCAATGCAATCAGTTCTAGTGCGTCGTAGACTGTCATCCACGATGGTAGTGGCTGACGTTCGCAACTGAATGATATTTGTCGGGCATACTGGGGAAAAGCAATTTTCATTATTAGGATTTGTAGAATTCTGCCTGCGTTAAGTCTCATGAATGCTCCATGTAACTTTACCATATGCGGTTGCGTAGCCTGCATCCATTTAGACATACACCACGCACTCCCTTCACTGGCCATATGCAGCCCTGCCAGCATCTCGCACAGTTCTAGTCGCCCATGCCTCTTCAACCCTGACAGAGCCAACGCTTCCCCTTTACCCAGGCCTAGGTAAACATCATGGACTGTGTAAACACCCAAATCCTTCTTGGTCAGGTTTTCTACTAAAAGGTATTCTCCGAAGGTGTCAATTTTCTCTCCTAAAAAGTTTTAAACATGAGCTCTTTTATTTTGGTGAGTACCTAACCTAGGTAGGTAATCTTAATTTTTTATGATTTAGGTAGTAGGTTCTTACTTCGTTTACTCTTAGCATGCTGTATTTTATCGAGAACATCTTTTTTCTCCCTTGCGGCTCCTGGTTTCAATATCTCTGTGGCTGGTTTCTGTGTAATGATCCATCTAGAAACCAACAGTTTCCACATCCTCTGTATGACCTTGTACTCAATCAGAAGAAGTATACCCATGAACACAATTGCTGTCGTCGACAAAGCGATCACTTGATTGAGGATACGAGATAAGTAGTTCTTTTTGAAGAAGCATTTTTGAAGTACCCCACATTTTGCTGCAATTCAATCAGCAAGATTATGGAGAAACCCGTCGTAAGATACAACCGAAAATCGTAGAAATATGATCAAGTGTACTTACTACAGCATTTGTGCAGAGTTTTGGCCGAGCATAGATTCTGTGATCTGAAAATGAGGCATTCGCTATTGTAAAGGAATACTTGTTTGACCTTCACTAGAGCATACGCCATGTTGAATTGTGGTGAAAGGCTCATGAACAGAAGTGTGAAGTCGAGTGTATGTCCATATAAGATTCTCGCCAAGATTGTGGTTTCACCTGAAATGGTGATTAAAATTAATGTTTCATCCACCCACACCAACTCCTCTGGGTATTCATATAAAATGGATCTTATCTTACCAAAAACGATATTGACAATAACAAATGTCATGGAGTTGAGGGCAGCACGAGGTCCTAAGCTGAAGAGATACGCCTGCGGTATACAACCAATGCCGTAGATGACCAACAGAAACGGTACGACTAACAGGTCTTTATAATCAAAGTGGTTAGGTGGGGCCACCGTGAACATTATCAGCAGCATCATCATTGTCATTATGCCTACCAGCAACCAGTACAAGATGAGGTCACAAAAGTAAAGCGTGATCCAGTACCGAGCCGGAGAGAAATTCGTTGCGTGACTCTGCATGTGTCGAACCAGACCATGTTCTTTAGAAGGTATTAATGTTATATGAGATATGGACAGTATCAGCAGAAATTGAATCAGCAGCGGTGGTTTAGTCGCGTATCTCATCCAAGGTGTGAGGTCCAATGCCAAAGGGTCATCGGTGAGTTGAATACTGGCTCCGTAGTTCCCGGTGTAATGGCGCAGCAACGCAGTGTACGACCTGGCCATTGATCTAGCTGCGGCCCCGTAGTCGTAATGAAGCGGAGAATACAACGCTTGGACGACTAAAGTCTTATTGGCATTCGTATATACGTCTAATCCATACGCGTACATGTAAACATACATTTGTGGGGAATCAATGGCGCGCGTCACCAGATACTCCGTTAAACTCTCCGTGCGAGCTATAGCTGTGTACATTATCTTATCTACTTGTTTCGCTGTTGCATTGGGCTCGGAAAGTACATACGCATTGGCTAAAGAAATTGCCGCGCTTGAGTTGTCCAATCGTATCACTAACGTAGTCTTTTGATCAGCATATTCCACAGTCAAAACCTCTCCATGAAGGAGCTTCTTAGCGGCATTGTCTCGTTCTGAATTAGCCAGCATGAATGAGAATGACAATCCTATCATTAATCCTGCAGCTAAAGAAGACAGCAGTGTTATCACGAAGAAAAATCTGTAGTGAACGTAATACGAGAAATATTTCCAGCCAATGTTTCTCAGTTGTGTGATATTGCAAAACACTGTATGCTTTCTTTTCCATAGAGTTGGCTCTGCAATCGGAAATATAGAAAATCGTTATTGCCTAAGGCCTCAGTTAAGGGAAGGACACGCTGGGCGTCGTGCTACAAATATGTAACATCGAGTGTTGAAAGCTTACCTGCTATGCGCTTTAGGGCATCTTTGCTTAGCTGGTGAGATGCAGGGGCACTCTCGTATGATGTTGCTCTTGCTTCAGTCATAGCCCTGAATCAGAGAGTTGTTTATTTACTACACGTGAATGTCGACAATGCTACTTGGAACTGCAGCCTTACTGGAAATTTTGGTAAAGCCCACCGAGCACAGTCAAGTTCTAATTCCAAGCAACTGGCTGCAACCCTTGAAAAAAGATTTGAGGCTGATTGGTTGGAATCATTGCCTATGCTCGGTGAACTCCACGAAGTTTAGCGGTAACCATGATGTTTGATTAAGTTATAGATTTCTAGCTCAAATTACCTTCTACAGACCTCTTCTGAATCTGGCACACTAATGTTCAGAGACGTCATGCCATATTTGTTCGCGTTCTTAGTCAGATCAGCAACGAACTTGGCTACATTATCAGTGGGACTGGCAGGTAAGCGCAGAATGAGCAGAGAACCCAGATGAGCGCGAATAGTAGCACCTGCCTCAGTCGCTCGTGCGAGGAGTTCAGATGTAGTATCGTCATCGAGAGTCCCGTCAGAGCGCAGCGTCATGCGAACTCTGTATTCACGACCTTAAAAATTTAACCTTTAGTAAAGAAGACTATTTAGGTATTTATTAGAGGACAAGACAAACCCCTTCCTATAATCAATGCATTTTCTTACAGAGGTCCACGGGGAGGGGAGAGAGAACGATGATAATATGTTATTTGTGTATAAGTAACAAATCAGATAAACTGTAGGTATTGCAGTGGGATTTTCATTCTATCCCAAAAACAGCTCACCATATTTGAAAAACATGTAAGCCGGTGTGCCTCCAAACGTCAGTATTCTGGTATCAAAAAAGAACACTCTGTCCGCATACTCCAGTTGTATGCTCGAGAAGCACATTTTCACTATTGTCAGGTACTTTTTGTATTGCTGAAAGGCAAAGTTTTAGCCAGTGGAGATTTCTGAAGAAAAAAGTCCCAACAGGTGGGGACCAGTGGGGCTTACATCGTTATTGTGTTAAAATAGCTGGAGGCCTACATACCATAATTTTGTCTTTGATCACGGATACGTAGCCTGGTACGTCCGTAAAATTTGGCATTATGACAACCTGTAAATGAATGAAAAAAAAAGTCATGTAGGTATTGCAAAAACAAGGCAAAACGGAATTATGGTGTTTTTTATGACGATAGCTAAGCATTTGCCTGCCATCCATCATCATGCAGTCTAAGATGGATGAAATATCTTAGGCACTTTAGCCATCCACCTGTTCACTCTTGTCATAAAAGTCTCGAAATTATAACTACCTAGGTAGAGAGACTCTTCTCTGCTTCTCTGGTTGCGCTGTCACGCGTCCATCAACTTAGACATACCGGTGATAAGCCTCATGTAATTTCACCCGCACCTTAAAACCGAAATGCAGCGACGCTGGTTGGTGGCAGAAATAGATATGGTAGGAGTACCTACCCGGACGAGCCACATACAAAGCCTCTACTACTACTACGAAATCTTATAAGCTCAAATGAATAGTAGCGTTGTATCTACTAGGTCGGTCATCATCGTCATCCGTAACTCGACTTAACACACTGCTGAATATGGGCCTATCTTTGCTCATACCAATCACCACGATCTTGGATGGACTTCATAGGTATAGCGTGTATAATATGTGTAGGTACCTTCGGCTCCAACAGAATGGCGATGGCCCAGCACAGTTGAGCTCTATAGTAAACGTCTAGATCTCGCACTCGCTCGTATCTCACTCCTTCCAAATCGCATTCCGCGACTAAGCGCCTAGCGCGGATCACGCCGTACTCGGTGATGTATTGCCTTGACTCCGACCACAGGCAGATCTGAGAGAACATTAACACTTCAGATATCACCTAATTGGGAATCTACAAAATCGAATCCTTATCTTCAGAGAGGTTGCTCTCAATTTTGACTTGAATTGAATACTCATCATCATCAGCTTGGAGAAGTGCCGGTAAGCATTTGGCGGATGTATCACATAAACTGCAGAACTCCAAGAACTCTTAGATGCTTGCTCATATTCATAATGGTCCTAGTTGGTAATTTAGGCTAGCAGGCTGCTAAGTCTGTTGCCATCTTTAATTGTAGGTATGAAAGTGACAGGACGTAGGGCAGTGCATCATAGGGCACGTTCTTGACGTGCGTGCCTAAAAAAATACAGTGACAAGAAATTTAGAGCGAGCCGCTAAAATCTGTCAGGCGTTATAAATCAACACGACAGGTTTTATCCTACCATACGTCATCTCGGTACCTACTCATGTCATCTTTCAGTGTTTTACAGGATGTATTATTTAAAAATAATGTAAATGACTTACATCTAAGAACAATGTAAAGTGTTCCTGGACAGTGAGGTCGTCTATGAGGAATATGGATCGATGGCAGTATCCCATCATGTGCGGATCTGCCATGTAGCTCCGCATTGGCTTCAACTGGTGCCCTAGGACTGTTATCGAACCATTGTCTGCGTGCGTTAAACCTGTTGAAAGGGAAGCCTTTATAAGTTGATCGCCCTCTGTTACCGCAGTCTATACTACAGTAGACTACCTGTTAGTTGTTAAAAATATTTGAAATTTGGATTGCCGGTTTCCTAGCGATGTTTTCCTAAACCGTTTAAAAGTACTGGCATAGAACACACATTTTTTTTTAACAGAAAAGCTCATTAATGCATCTTCTGATTGAAACTCGCGATCTCAGGCTCGGAAGTTAGGACCGCTGCCAGAAACTCGCGACCTAAGCCTCGGAATTTAGGACCGCTACCACTAGACCTACCTACTGACTAGCTATAGCTTGGTGATGATAATGAAGTCGATCTAATGAGTAAATAAGAACATTGCGAACTTTTTGATGGATTTGATGACTGTGCATTCAAGAACCTGTCAGTAAATCCTCTATGGTGATAATCATCTTTTCCTGGATACGTTCCGCGAACAGCATCGTGAACTCTCCTCTGTAGATGTCTAAGGTAACATCGCTTAGGATTTTGACTCCCATTATACTCTGGTGGTAAAACACAGAATTACATTTTTTTTGTTGAACCTGATAGCTGATATAATACTTACTTACATATTTTTGTTTTGTAAATAGGTAGATACTTAGAATACAATGTAACACCCAGACCAGACAGAGAACAAACATCTGCGTTTACCACACAAATATAATATGTTCTCGGTGGGAATCGAACCCACGACCTACAGCACAGAAGGCTTAGCTAATACCAACTGAGCTGAGAGGCCAGTCAAATCAATTCGCTTCTCGCTCATCGATTGGTCAGACAATTGACAAGTGCTTTAAAATGGCATTTGGGAGCACTTGTTACCTTGGTCACGTTACGGAAGCTGATGGCTTTAGCTACCAGCTCATCCACTTCTTGCAGTGGATCGCGCTCCTTGCCTGATGGAGTTTCGATGGTATGCAGTTTGTTGACATCCTGAGAGGAAGAGAAAGGATCACTGATATCCATCCAGCCGTACTGCAAAGCTTGGTATTTACAGAGCATAGACAACTCCTGATTCCAATCAGCTTCAAACCTTTGCGGCAAGGCGGATTGGTTGGAATCAGGAGTTGTCTATGCTTCGGTAACTTCACCAAACATTGGCGGTTCCTGCTCAATTAGACCACTGTATAGGTAACAGTCGGCTAGATATCAGGTTAGACATAACTAAGCTACATACAATACAGAGAATCGTCGGAAAGTGACTGTGCCACGACTGCCGGTGCATAGTGAAAAAAAATAACAGCAAAAAAATCGCACCATAAACGATTTGCGGCGTACCTACAGCTTATACCTACACTACACTACACTTGCGATCTTTAATCTGGAATCGCTTCAGGGCGGGCTGTTCACCACAAATTTTTGTACAATTACTAAGCAGTAAACTATGAATTGTGGTATATCAATCCTAATCGGCGTAGGCGTCCAGTAGCAGCTCAGAAAAGTTTGAGAAGAGCTGTGAAGTTATAAAACAATGTCTTGGATGTAGCGGTTCCAGCTTAAAGTTCCCAAGTGTAGTTACAGTAAGTCAATGCGTCGCCTACTGCACAAGCCAAGACAGTTTAAAATGTATTCCTTACTTCAGCAGTCTTGAATATAATGGACTTCCAAGACACCTGGCCGCCGATAGCGCGTTGGTCCCCCCCTATGGTCCGCTGCAGAAGCATTAGAATCATAAAGTATAGCAGAATGAGCACACTCCATGATCCCAAGTTGTAGAACAACGATTGAAATTCCGCATCTTCAGTGTTTTCACCTGAAAAACATCTTGATCTGATAGGTATGGAAACTAACAACTGCTCGTGGATCATCGATAATGATAATTAAGCTCAAAAGGTTTTAGCAACAAAATGAAAGTGACCGTCACCTAGGTGTAGCAGATAATGTAAGTAGTAACCTTAAAATTACCTATTCAATTGAATTCCAATTTTGATTTGATTGGAATTTTGAGAGAAATTCAACGGGTTTTTCGTCAAAATCCCGTCAAAACTTGATAATGGGATTGAAATCCACTTCTGTAGTAACCAAGCTGATTTGTGTTTAGGGAGTGAGTGTGGGCCGGTAAAATAAGAGGATGGCTTATGTTACACCGTGCGCGTCGAATTAATGGACGCAGGATTTGTCAAGTGCACTGACGTAGCTTCTTTGAACTCACTTCAAATCCTTTCACCAAACTAGTTCGAAAGAACTAGTAACACGACAAGAGAGAGAAGAGATTGAACTCACGGCCGGTCTGCAGCAAAGCGAACTGGTTGAACGCATGGACCAGTCCCAAAGGAGGCAATACCACTTGCAGTAGGAATGTGAACGCGTCATGTTCAGAGTCATACCCATGGTACGACAGTAACTCGGCCAGGTATGTCTGAAGCAGGGTGAAGAGCACCGTCCATACGCAAGCTATCCACGCTGGAATATAGGCAGAATTCCTATGTAATATTTGGCTAGGAATTGGGATCACTTGTTACAACAGATTCCATTTATTATTCAATCTAATTTAGCATTACATAAATCAAATGCGCTTTTAGTTAAATTTCATAAAATACCTGTATTTTAATAAAATAAAATATGAACTTATATAAAGGTGTTATGTGTAGGTTTATGCATAGCATAAGTTCTTACGTCCTAAAAATAAATAAAACTTTGGAAACGACAATAAAAGATTGGACGATTGAAACCGGAAAACGACCTCGGCAGACCACGGCTAAGATGGAGAGACGAAATAGACGCCTTTAAAAAGGAATGGTCTACAGTGGCACAAGATGTACTTAGTAGGTAGTTTAGTAGTGCCATTCATCAATTAAATATACTTTGAGTAGAGCTTTTTGTGAGGGTCTCATCCGGGGAAGTAATAACATCACGTAGCATTGCTGTGTTTTGGTTTGAAAGTAAGTAGTGCCATTCAGCAATAAATATACTTTGAGTAGAGCTCTTTGCGAGGAAGTACCACCACCACGTAGCATTGCTATATGTTTTGGTTTGAAAGATGTGGGTGCCGGTGAAATTACCTACTGGCACGTGAGGCTAAACATCTGGATACTTCGAGTTGATGGACGCAAGGCAGTGCATCGTACAATGCAGAAATAAATCTATGAGATGGTCCAAAGACCAACCTTTGCTATGAAACATGGCCATGATAAACGCGACCATGATCATCACCGACATATAGGCCATCATCAGCACCAGTGCAAACACCAGGTGGATCCAGCGGAAGATGAGGATTAGAGTGACTGAGGCGAGCAGACAGATAGGCAGCGCGGTCAGAAACGAGAAGACTAGCCAACCGAGGTACATGGTCGAGTAGTCCACGCCACGGATGCGTAGTGCCCTCTGAAACACATCCAATACTAATATCATATCCTTAGTCTATGCTAATATATATACCACAGAAAACCAGCGCTGCAAGGGCTATCGTTCCCTTGTAGCAAATGCTGAGTGGTTAACCTTTTTTGCCGTCATTTAATCTAAGGTGAACTGTACCTTTTAATTTTAAGTTGACGCAAAATAAATTATTTCTATTTCTATATGTAGCCCACTAGTAAGTATTATAAATCGAAAGCCGATATCAGTACCCCGAGTCCCAGTTTTGCTACCACTTTTCATCTACCAAATGCTGTTTTCGTGTGAGCAGGTGTTTCTCTCTTTTGTATGGAAAATTGATGAGACAACGTATATTTAATTAAAAAAATACCAAGCATGCTTAGACTAAACTATTTTTTTTATTGTAACCTGGATTAACAAATTTTACAGTAAATTGAGATGATGACAAAAACGCACGTGAGAAAAACTTTTGTATTGAAATTGTCATAGTATTTTGTATGAGCATAATATTATATTTATTGCAAAGCATCATCATGTGTGCCTCAAGTTGATGGACGCAAGGTAGTGCATCGTAGGGCACGCTCCTGGCGTGCGTGCCCTACGAGGCAATGCTTTGTTATAGGCGATGGCTACCAATTAACATCGGGTGGGCTTAGTATATGTGTTTTCCATCAGCAAGTGGTAGTAGTAGTAAAAAAACATAATATCTAACCGTTAGTATAGATTCTACAAACCTTGTATCTACTCTGTGTTTCATGCACGACCAGCGCCACAGTCTCCAGCACAGGCGGTATGAGGGCCAGGGTGAAACAGAGCAGGATGCTAGACAGAGTCTGTCTCACTCGCGACTCTCGCATCAACGGGGACACCGGCATCGATACTAGACTTATCTACAAAAATAAATAAAGTCGTTTAGATAGAAAACTCTTTATTGTAAACAAATGAATAAAAAGAGAATTTAATAAAACTTTTTATATAATAAATGATGATGGGCAGTGTTATAGTTGAAAAGCGATGTCTTCCAGACAGCCTTAAATTTTAAGTAATCACGTACCAGGTAAATGTTTCTTTTGTTTATTTAGTAAAAGTTCGTAAATAGCGACCACGACTGAAACACGGGAATTCGGTGGATGGAGAAGGAATCGTTATTCCTGGAAATGTATAGGGGAGGCCCATGCCCAGCAAGGGACTTCTTCAGGCTGATAATGATGAAGTGATTATTAAACAAAACATCAAATATGGCATATTATCTAATCGACCAAAAATATGCAGGTAAATATTATTATATTCAGTGTTGTCATCATCAATCAATCAAAAGTCAAGGATCTTAACCTCGCAATGTTGATATAATATTTTACGCTATAGAATAAAACAGGTAATTTCATATTAACAGCTACCGCCGAAATAGCTCAGTTGGGAGAGCGTTAGACTGAAGATCTAAAGGTCCCTGGTTCGATCCCTGGTTTCGGCAACTCTTTTTGCAACATTTTTTTGCTCTAGTGTTCTATTTATAATGAACTTTAAAACTCTGCGTAGATTGCAAGTAAACTGCTTCTAATCTAATTTTAGATAAACCTTGAAATAATACTTTGGTATGCGAATTAAATTGTTTGTACACCTAAAGAATTAATATTCTGTCCACGGCTTGTGATGAACTTATCACTAATCAATCTGACAAATAACTTAAAATAAATCCGTCTGTTTCCTTGCAAATAAATAACAGGGTTTGGTTTCAAAGTAGAATATTGACAAGCCTTTATGTTTTCGTCCCAGTAATAGAGCCTACTACATAATGGACGAACGATCAATTTCATACCCAAGCTGATTTGGTAAAAGAATAAGAAGTTTAAGTATTTCAACTGGATTGGGATTGCTAATCGAACAAGTTTAGGATCGATTATACCAATCCCACTGGCAAATATTCAGTATACTAGAAGTTAATATTTGATTTTTGTTTTTATATTTTTAGACAAAATGCTATTTGGGCTTACAGCTCGTGCCAAAGCGCCAAAATGCTAGAAAATTTGCATCATAATAGCTTACAATGAATTAAAATTCATATTATAAATGAATGTATTCCAAATTACAGTCAAATTATATCCGAAATTATAAACTTCACCATCATCAATCATCATCATCGATGACTTTTTTGACTAACTAACCTCCTATGTCTATGAAAGTTTTTGCATAGCCAGCGTAGCGCTACAAAAGACTTCAACGCGCACGTTTTTTTCAGAATTTCGTAGTACAAGTAACTTGCCTCATAGTTGGGAGTTTGTACAGCAGCATGCTCTACTATAGCCTGGCTGATAGCCAACTGCACCGCTAGGAACCCGGATAGTACAAGTAACTTGCCTCATAGTTAGGAGTTTGTACAGCAGCATGCTCTACTATAGCCTGGCTGATAGCCAACTGCACCGCTAGGAACCCGGATAGTACAAGTAACTTGCCTCATAGTTGGGAGTTTGTACAGCAGCATGCTCTACTATAGCCTGGCTGATAGCTAGCTGCACCGCTAGGAACCCAGCGCGGAGGTGAGGGTTGGGGTATGACGTCATCTCTGTACTCGTCTCGTACCGAGCACGTTCTGTACTCCGGATGCTGAACCTCCACGTGTCACCATCCTGTAATGATATGGTTGGGTTTGCTTGCTGGTGAGTCAGGCACTAAGCTTAGAATCACGGAGTCAAAATCATCATTAGTAGGTAGAGATCCTTCAATCCCCACTATTTCAGTCAGTCAAAGGAAATTGTTCTTTATCAGTTATAGCACAAGGATAATTTTGAAGTTGGTACTTTGCTGTGAGTCAACGTCAAGAAAACCAGGTGGAGGGACGTGCATTTTTAGACTGGTTTATCTCTATCAGTCTAAGGACCGTATACAAAAACACTGCTTGAGTCTGAGGCATAGATTTTGACACTTTTTAATGGAGAACTGTCAAAAAATCTATGCTTGAGAGTGCTTGAGGTTCGACTCAAGACTCAAGCACTGATTCTGAATACGGTTCCTTAATGTGTCCACTATTGGGCATAGGCCTCTATAGTTTATGAAATGGTGGGATTTTTACTAGTTAGTGCTGCTACATTAAACAATACCGTGACATTGGTATACAGTTCAGCCGGCGTAATTTGGCCGACCTGAAGTTAGCCGTTTGGCCGTTAGTCATTGGCTAATTACGCATTATACGGCTGACTTCAGGCCCGCCAAATTACGGCGGCTGAACTGTATTGGTGACTCCCGCCCTTCGTCCCGCTAGCCCCCCTCAGGTACCTTAATTTTTACTCTGCGCAATGACGGTCAGCGCTAAAGTTTCGTACCTTACCTACTCACCATGGGTTTCCAAATGATCCAGATCACAGGCCCGGAGATAGACTTGCCTTGAGACTGGCGGTACAGATTGTTGTTCAACTCGTCTTCGGTTGCAGCACTTGTGATTTCTGACACAAACATTATAAAATAAGATCTAGGTAGGTACTTTGAACTGGAGGGACATTATGTATATTTTTAAGACGGTTTGTTAGTTATATGTTTGCTATTCTCGTGTTTTCTTTGTTCGATGTCTTATTAATAAATAAATACTTAACTTGGTTATTTTTTACTGTAAGATAGAACAAATCTGTACAGAAGAATCAAAGGAAGATAAAGATGAAATACCAATGTCTATTTTGGAAATACTGTATTTTTGTTTTTTTTAGTTTTTTGTAATATAATACAAGGTGTATCTAAATATGTGTACTATGCGAAGGTGGGGGGTTTCAGACCACAATGGTGATCAGTTGTGGAGGGGAGATAATTAAAAATTCCTATTTTCAGTTTCCCATGCAAAAATATTTAATTTCATAATGCCTAAATAAATTGACAACCCTATCCTTGTAACCCCTTGACCCCTTGACCTACTACCTCTGTAGGTCTACTACTACTACCTACTACCTCTGTAGCTGAGTTTAGGGTTGTCACTTTGTATAAAGTCAGCTGTTAATGTTGAAACTTCGTTGCAGTTTTTTTCAGAGATACCAATCGAAGTTCGAAAAGTCGTTGAACAAAAGTTGTTCCCCGGGGGGTGGAAATTCACCCCCCTTCAGGATAGTACACATATTTTGATACACGTTGTATATGCTCTAACGATACAGATTAAGGATAATTAAGTACACAACACATAACAATAACAAAACACAACTAATACATAGGTAAGTATAGTATATTCTTCTTTCGAATTCTTCTTTCGAAACTTCTTCCTTCGATACTAAACTGGTTACATTTATATTAACATTAATAGGTCCTTAGAATATTATAAAATCAATCCTGGAAAATTATAAGAAGTAGTTTACTTTTTACCTATTTTTAAAACTAAAAATCACTTGGTACAAATGTAAGTAAAATTTCTATTAGGTAGGTAATCATCTTTTAAGCAGTTACTAAAGTAAAAACAAAATAATTTAATGTTAGATACATTATATTATTTTGTTTCTCTCTAGAAAGATTTAGACTTTTCTGTCTAGAAAAGTAAAAATCTTATGAGCTCAGTTGAGACTATGTCAAAAGTCCTCCTCATTTGATAAGGAGAAATAGTGATTTTCTTATTCTTATTAGGTACTGGTTCACTTTCGTGGACTCAACACATGTTTTGAAATTGTGATGAGAATAGTTGAAATAGGTTTCTTTGTCCTACGTTCGGCAGGAAATCTGGTGACAGCCAGCATCAACCTTCGTCAGTATTTGATGCTCACATCTCTTGTATTCTTCTGTGATCTGAGATAGATCCAAGTCTGCATCAAGCACTAAAACCTGTAAAGATGTATATACATGATTTTACACACGTCAGAAATATTAATATCACAGTGGGTACCTACAAACTAAGCCGTCGGGATGGTATAGGTGCTGGGCAAATAAAGAAATTCTATTCTATTCTACCAGTGCAATCACCCATGAGGCACATTTGCCTCATCGGACAGCTAACCTGTTAATCATCTACAACAGATGCAAAGGCCTGTTTTTTTTACCTACAGACGTATTGAACTAGGTAGGTTAGAGTAAAACGCTGTCAATTTAACTTTCAGGAGGTAGATATGCCTATATCTGCCTTGAAGCAGCATCGCTGTGTTTCGGTTTGTAGATGCCGTGCCGGTGAAATTACTGGCATGTGAGGCTGAACATTTGTATGCCTCGTAAGGGCTCGTTACTGACGTGTGTGACCTACGAGGCAATGCTCTGTTATAATAACCATTGCCTATATATAGGCAATAGTTACAACTTAATGTCAGGTGGTCCATATGCTTGTTCTATAAAATAGTTGTTTAAAAAAAGCATAAAATCTATTCTAGGTTTTGCAGAAGGTCAGTTACACCGTACGTTACGTACGTATTTAGTAGAGCTTTTAAAAAATAGCTCTTCCGGGGAATTACCTACTACTATAACATATCTATTTATATTACTATACTACAAATACTGCACCGTACCAAATAAGCGACCCTAAACAGCGATCGTATCGGTACTTCGTGTCGGTTTGAAGGGCGTAAAGTTAAATTCTTCACACCTCACTCTTGTTTGAAATAAATGATTTTTGTAACAGTTATGAGTGTTTTTTATACTTATCAAGTTTATAATGTTGGTACTTGATGAGCGGTTTTCGCATCTAGTCGCTCAAAGTTTTTTTTTTAAATAAAAATCTGTTTTTTTTTTTCAGGAATAAAAATATAAGTACTAACAGGAGCTGGACATTCCCCCCGGGTCCTATGCACTAACCAGTCTTCATGTATAGCGTGTATTTCTTCCATGTACGATATTGGGATACGCTGTTCCTCGGGCCGACCTCTCTGTTTCACTCTCTCATACACACACGATGGAGAAGTTCGTAGATATACTGTAAAATACACAAGAGTTAAACAATTACCTAGGTACTTAATATACATAAACCCATATTTTCACACACAACCGTATTTTGTAACTACCATAATAAAATTAAGGACTGTTTCAGCAGAGGCTACTACTACAGATACCGTATTTTTTGCTTTTGCTGCTTTATCTATAGGCCAGTCATTTAAGCTTAAATTAGGTAAGAATCTCGGAATTCGAGATACCCAGCTGTAAGTCTGTAAATACTTGTATATTGACACCCTAAAAGTTGTCTCAAAACCTGCATATGGTAGGGTGTGCGCAACTATTAAATTTCAAGGTCAAAAACTTTTGTAAATATCTCATTTCCTATGGGTTTTTTGCTATTTGTATTTAAAATCAATATTGTATAATACAAAATTCTACACAATTTTTGTTTAAAAACATTTTTTATACGGTGAACCGTTTTCGAGATAGAGGGCAGAGAGCGCGCGGTCACAGCATCACTTCAGGTCAACCGACGACCGGGCGGTTTTATTGACATAAAATACAAATAGCAAAAAACCCATAAGAAATGAGATATTTACAAAAAAAGTTTTTTGACCTTGAAATTTAATAGTTGCGCACACCCTACCATATGCAGGTTTTGAGACAACTTTTAGGGTGTCAATATACAAGTATTTACAGACTTACAGCTGGGTACCTCGAATTCCGAGTTGAACTTACTATAATGACTGGCCTATAAGTTTTTCTCATCAAATGGGACCAATTTTATGAACACTTTTAAAATTAGTACAGTTTTCAGACCAACTTTTGTAAAATTAGTTCCGTTTTTGGCTAAAAGCAAATCTCGATAACTTAAAAGATCTAGACCTACCACAGTGTTTTTTTAAATTAATACACCGCTGGCTAGTTACCTGAGGTACCAATTTCTGTATTTTAAATAAGTTCAATACGATGTTTACCAATCAGATCAGCTTCAATAGGCATCTGTCGCTGCATGAATCCGAACCACTCCTCTAGAATAACAAACTCCACCGGGTTGATGGTCCCCTGTCTCCTCATGTGCTCCACAAAGCAGTATCTGGCACTGAAGAGGGACCTCTCCATCACCTTCACACGGGTCGGGGCAGGTCGCAAATGCATGTTTAGCATGGTGAGAGCTACATACGCTTGGAATGGCATTGCCCATTTCGATGTATCTTTCCACATCAGATCCTGAAAACAGAATAGGTATCATAATCATCATCTTATCTCTGTATCACCCGAGCACTGGTAGTCTAGTGGTAGTGGCCCCGCCTTCCGATCCGAAGGTCGTGGGTTCAAATCCACTCGTGTACCAATGAGTTTTTCTGTCGAGAAATCTATGTGCACTATGCCAGTACTCTCAAAAACGGTGAAGGAAAACATCGTGACGAAACCGGCGTGTTGTAGAACCTAAAAAAGTTCGAGCAACACGTGTCAAGAGTCACGCAAAAAGGGCCCACCAGCGGCTTACTTGCGGAAAAACCTGCCCGCACATCAAGTGCGCATGATAAACTTGCCTCTGTATCACCCATTGCTAAACAGGTTGAGGTTGGTATACCAACTGAACCTGTTTAGTATGGCAGCCATAACACTTGACAGAAAGTCAAGCCAATGAATAAAGCCAATAGGTACTCACCAGCAAATTAAAGCCTCTGAGATCACGCCATTCATCAACCGGCTCCGTTAACAAGGTAATATCTTCAAATTGGCGGAAATGCTCCAGGAACGTTGTTTTACCGCTGCCAATATTCCCCTCGACGATAACAGTGAACGGTTTTGTTATGTTGGCGTTCGAACACATTTTATAGCAGCTAATCTCGATAAGAGCTAACTGAAACTGAACTGAGAGTGAGAACTCGCTGGGCTGGGCTGAATAAAACGTAACCGCAACGTTGCACTACACTATGCCACCTTGGTAGGTGAGTAGGTACTTCCCATAACTACATAACAACCAGAGTTGCCAGTGGCAGATAATCAAATATAACATGAGACTGCTCTAAAAGTAATATTTCACGAGAAAAGTAGCGTTAACATAAATTATGTCCAAAACGGGCATTTTATAAACACAAAATTCACTGATGGATATTGTAAAAAACCCACATAAATATGAAAGTGCTGAACAACGGAAGAATAGACTCATTACAAGACGCAAAGATCTCGATGCACCTTTATGCCCTAGATTAAATATAGCAAAGCATTGCTCTCGTTACCAAGCTGTAAAACTTTTTAATTTGCTTCCTACCGACTTGAAGGACAATGTTAGTCTCAACATTTTTAAATCTAGGCTCACAAGGCTATTGTTGAAAGGGTGTTTCTACACAATTAATGAATTTATTGCTTATGACATGACATGTTTAATTTAGACTAAGAATTGTATTTTCATTGTTGACATTTTGTTGGTTGACATTGTTATTAATTTTATTTTTCGGTTTATCCTTTTTGTGTACCATGTGTTGTGTTGTCTAGTAATTTAAGTGATTTCAAACACGATTTTTGTAAATTGTTTGTGAATAAATGAAATGAAATGAAAATCAAAACATTCTGGATGCTTTCCGTTTCTCGATATTTTTTTTGCTGGAAATATTTTTAAATTTTATTTATGTATTTTATTGAGTCCGTGTACATACAATGGATGTAACATGGAAGAAATGAGAGAGTCAAAAGAAACGTAAAATGTTACAAAAGTAACATTCTGGCAACGCTGATAACAGTCAACGCCGAACATTTTCATCTATGAAAAAACAGAATGGACGCTACGTAAAAATTATTGTATCAGCTATCTGCAGTTTCAGTTTGCATAGTTGAAGCACTGCTTAGTTAGGGGCTCGATATCTTAGCTCAGCGGGTCTGAAGTGATCAGCTTGTGCGAAAATGCCAATGACGATTCGCAAAACAACTAACTTTAGACCCGCCAAAACCCACCGTATAGGTACATGCAATCCACGCTTTGTTATTTTGTGTATTCGACTTTTCTAAGTACTTATAGATAGTGCAATTCACGAAGACGCGCCCCTCGCGGGGTGCGGGGAGTTTGCTCCGAGCGGCGGCAGTCGCGAACCTTATTCTATTCATTGTAGTGTGCGTGTGCACTCATAGGTAATTAGTGTGTACCGATAACACTCAAACATTGACGGAAGCTTGCACACATATACTATAAACGGTTAGGAGGAATAGTGGGGCGCGCCTTCGTGGATTGCACTATCTATACCTATTATGTATCTATAATCTGTATCTACCTATTATGTATATAGAATCGTTTTTTATGAAAAGATTTCTACCCGGTGGATAGCTTGTCCGCCAAGTTTAAGAAAAAACAAAAATCCACGCGACTCTCCTTCACCACCATTTTAAATTTCGCGCCAATCCATCCAACCTCTTTACTCTATGGTAGGTACTCTACATCGCATCGCCCATTCTCCATGCCCCAACTCGACTTGCTTTTGTTGCCATTCGACTCACTCAACACTCCGCTTACCAATAACTATTAACCTACCGAGGTATTCACTAGTTACCGACACATATTATAACACTCAGACAGGATGTTGATGTTTTTGTTCACTTATGAATAGTATGTCGTAGTATATTAGTAGCTACCTATTGCTTAATCGGAGTACTAATATACTTACTTTTCTTTCGTGTGCAAGAGAGGAGCCTTTGAGGAGCACTTAAAATCCTTTTACCACACTGGTATGAAAAAACCAGTGTAGTGATAAGAAATAAAAGTAGTAGAGCTGTTTGTGAATGGCTCGTCCGGGTGCGTACTACCACCATGCCTATTTCTGCCGTGAAGCAGCATTGCTGTGTTTCGGTTTGGAAGGTGTGAGTGCCGATGAAATTACTGGCACGTGAGGCTGAACATCTGTGTGCCTCAAGTTGATGGAATGCAGGGCAGTGCATCGCAAGCCAGTGCATCGTAGGGCAGGTTTCTGAGGTGCGTGACCTACGAGGGAATGCTTTGTTTAAGGCAATGGTTACCACTTAACTTCAGGTGGGCCATATGCTTGTTCCATCAGCTAATTGTATAAATGGATGCCTGGAGCTGAATATGTAGGAATCTCCAGCAGTGGAGTTCTTCAGGCTGATGATGACCGTGCTGACTAGGACGTGTCTGAAGGAGTCGTGAGTCTATTACTCAGTAGTTCCTTCATAAAGATGACATTGTTTACCATGTTCCAGCAAGACAGCCGCTCGTTCCATAATTGACACGTACGGATGAATGTTAGGGGCAAAGCCAAGAATGTTCTTCGACTTCAAAGAGTTCAGGAGGTCAGGGGTCGACAACGGCGGCTCGGGTTCCGCCTGCAAAGGCGTCAGGAACACAGGCTTTGCGGTGAATACAGCTACTAGGAAGCAAATGCCAGCGAATAGAGTTTCGACAACCAAAACTCTCCATTTGCGTCTGAAAATTACAGAAAAGCGTCACAAAATATGAAAATGACTGACATGATAATAATATTACACTGTAATAATCCCCACAACGTGTGATACTTTCCAGCCGCGCCACAAGCTCTAATTTCAATGTACACTATCTAGCCCCAAATTAAGCAGGGCTTGTACTATGGGAACCACTTCATGTGGGTCGGCACAACAGGTTTTTGTTCTCCACTCTCCTCTAATAGCCGTCATTTCAGCAGTCACTTCTTTCTTACCCATGACATCCTTCACACAATCCATCCATCTTTTCTTTGGGGGGATCTTTACGTATGGAAATCAAATAGCTGATTATTTTTGCTAATTTTTTTTTGCAACAGTACTTACTGCATTTTGTCGTCAGTGTGTTCAACAAAATAAAGATGTTTTTTTTCCTCCGGTGGGGATCGAACCCAAAAAATATAGCGCATAATAAGCAGAGCTACTACCGACTGAGCTGTAAAGTCAGTCCAACAGTAAAGTAAATAGGAAAGTAGGTAGCTATTTACTGTCTCTGTAGATACGATTTCCATATCAGAATGTTCAGGTGTCTTTGAAATCGACTACGCATTGTTTTTTTTTCTTCTTCAGCAATCATTGTTTTCTGGAGTCGTTGTAGCTTAGTAAGTGTGTAGGTACAACTTTTCTCAAGGTATAAAATTATCTTTTCCAACAACAGTATGACATATTGTACTTATAATATTAACGCTATGCTAGAGACCATTTACAAAGAAAATATAAATACTTATAATTTACTGCTCAGCAAGGAGTTTAACTTTAAAAGGTCTAATGTATTTATGTACCTACTTCGACAACAAAGAGTATCGTCGTGCGTAGTTAGTCAATTCTCTTTGGAGAACACAACATAGACTTTAATAGTATATTTCATTACAAGTGCGGGAAGGCTGTCATTGCAAAGAGTTCCGACAAATGTCTACCCGAGCCGAAGGCGAGGGTTGACAGTCGGAACAAGTTGCAATGACGGTTCCGCACGTGTACTGAACGACTAAGTATTTTTAATACAGTTGCGAAAAAAATAAGCAATTTAATAAAATAATAAAAATACCATTTGCTTTTTTCTCTTCTCTCCACGCAATTAGTTCGTCGTATGTATGCATGTAGCGACTTTTTGACTTTTCCGGTAAAATGTTCTCCGACGCATTTTGTGCAATTATACTGAGTTCCGGTGGTGTTAATTCAAAAAAACTAGGGTTGAAATTACTCATTTTGCAACAAACAAATAAACTCGCAAAGAAAATTTCTGAAAAATGGCGCCAACCGTAAAATAGTTATAAGCAGAGATTTTTTTTTTCTTCACCCATTCTGGAAGGCAAAGGGAACTATACCCATACAGCCAAGTCTTCAGTAGATTTTTTTTATTGATATAAATTGAAAATGGAATTTAATGAGATGAAATGAAATGAAACCTAACATAACTCATTCAATCAAATCATTAAATCTGTTAATGAAACAAATAAGTAGCTTCTTTTTAGAAATAATACGTATTTGCATGAATCATATAAACTTCGGATGAATTTTTTTAGTAAAAACTTCATGGTTGGTTTTTCTTTTTAGACATTATTTTGACAGTTGGGAAAGAAAAAGCACTAGTGCGGGAATGGTAACAAAAAAGCACGCGTGTGTAATAGCCCACATCCCGAACGCTATACGTCCCTGCAATACGCCACTTTTTGAGCAACTGTATTAAAAAACTCTTTGCTACGATTTTGCACTCATGTTGCAGACATGGAGGTCTATACCTACTACTTCCAAAGAGGTTAAAAGCACTATTACGCAGCAAGGAGTTTCGAAGTATTATTTGTATATTTCCATCCAACCGAACAAAAATCGACGCTATGCCTAATATAACAGGGCATAACTAACAATCCCAGGAGTATAAAGAAGGTAGATTCCTCGTTTAGTGTAGGGGTGCACTTAGAAAAGAATTCCTGAAACTCGACCCTTATTTTGTTTATGTTTGTAAGGCCCAGGAATACAGAGTTATTAATCGTTCAGAGTCAGGCTTCAGAATTTGTCAGCTCTAGAAAAAAACACCTGTTCAAAGCCAAAAAATTAAGTGGCTCTCTGTTGAGCAAGAATAACGCTCAAGCAAATATTTTCTTTAACTAAATGTGACGTCAGGTGATTTCCCGGCAAAAACAAATATTTGTGCCAAGTCAAACAATCAGTTGGTAAGTCCTAATTGATAATCACCTTTGGATCCATAAAAATAAGGATCATGGACGACATTTAATTGATTTTTACATTCTTACCTGCGGTAGTAAGTAAGCAATGACTGTACTAAAGGTAAACAGAGGATTTGAGTCAAAACACTAGGCGAGGCAAAATAAACCGAGTTCATTGAATAATTTGAATATAAAAAGGTGTTAAAATTAAAAACGTGTCAGTACTCAGGATTGTCGGAACGATGTCTCCATTCAGTGCGATTTTTATTGGATTTGCCATTTTATGCGCGTTTGGAAACGAAAGCGAAGTTAATGCAGGTAAACTTCTTACTTATTTCTTAATAAATATTTATTTTTATTTTTAAGCAGTAAGTAGTTCTATTTCATTTACGACATAAAAAAATAGCTTGTGACATTATTAG
Source organism: Thera britannica (assembly GCA_939531255.2). Classification (NCBI taxonomy): domain Eukaryota; kingdom Metazoa; phylum Arthropoda; class Insecta; order Lepidoptera; family Geometridae; genus Thera; species Thera britannica. The sequence goes on along the minus strand of OW618046.2, from coordinate 13,885,204 downwards.
TAAGAAAGTTGAATGAGACTCACGTAGACCTTCCACAAGCTCTGTCTGGCTCTGGCTCAGGTTTAAAGTCTGTGTGAGTTCTGGAACAGTGTTATTACTGCGTGCGTGACGTTTCAACGTAGGATTTATTGAGTCAGCACTCACAAAGACTCAAAACCAGAGCCAGACAGAGCTTGTGTGGTAGGCCTAGCCTACTGAGCTCTAATAAAATTGTGTACATACCTAAACTAAGAAAATGTTAGCCACTCAGTGATTCAAATTTTTAATTGGTATACTCATGACTGCTAATTTTTAAAACCTCTTACAAACTACAGACTAATGTTATTAATTGTTTTTCTTTCAGCTAGAGTAGCAAGGTCACCACAGTTCGGTGGTGGTGGCTTTGGCGGTGGTGGCGGCTACGATGGCGGCTACTACGGTGGCGGCTACGGTGGCGGTGGCGGCTTCGGCGGTGGAGGCTTCGGCGGCGGGTATGGTGGCGGCGGCTTTGGGCGGCCACCACCACCACCTTTCGGCGGATGGGGAGGCGGCTTCGGACCCCGCCCACGCTTCGGAGGAATCAACTACTCCAAGAGTATAAGCATTGGAGGTGGCGGTGGCGGAGCTTGGTCTGGTGCGTTTGGAAAATAGTGACTGTGTTTAAGATTTAGAATAAATAAAGCCTTCTTAATTCTATAATGTCATTAGCAAGTAACGTGATATTTTCGTATACCTAGATTTGATAGTTTTTTTTTGTTAGTACATACATTCAATAATTTCACTATATTCACGTACATAGGTTATGTAGTTGTTTGTTAGTAGATATACCTTCTTTCCATTATTTATGAGAGTTGGGTATTTCATTAAAATAATAATGAAAACCATCAAAATTTATTAATAAATAAATATTGTGGACAATTCACACAACACTACCCAGCCCCAAACTAAGCAGAGCTTGTAATATGGGAACCGGATAGCTGATATAATACTTGAATACATTTTTTTTGTAAATACATACTTAGAATACAATATAACACCCAGACAGAGAACAAACATTTATGTTCACCACACAAATATTTGTTCTCGGTGGGGATCGAACCCACGACCTACGGCGCAGAAGGCAGAGCTACTACCAAATGAGCTAGAGGCCAGTCAGTTATATGTTATATTATGAACCTACTTGATAAGATAAATATATTTTAATTGTCATAAAATTAATAAAAGTGACCCATAGATTGTTGTATCAATTTAATTTTATCCCCATTAACAACTTTTCTGAGAGCAGACGTTTACATATGGAGCTGACTATACCTACTTGCAATAGGTACTTTTACTATAGCTACTATAGACGCAATGTCCTCTCGAGTATTTATTTACCATTTAGAAAATCCTAAAGGTCCTAGCTACGTCATAATTTCAGCTCACGACCTAGGATGGGAAGGCAAAGTTGCTAACATCTAGCTAGCGAGGCAGTCACTTAAATCGCTATAAATTATCTATAAAAGACACCATACCTATCTAGAATTATTTATTTTGTGTCTAGTCTAGCACCTACTATTAATAAGGAGCTTCGTGTAAAATCAAACAAAGTAATAACAGTTTTCATTAATATTTCAACAAAGTTAACATTACACACACATTATTTTGAGACGATTTGGTTGTTTTATGTCTAAAACTAGAAGTGTCGTTTTTCATTCGACGGAAAGCATTAAATCAGCCCTTAAGAAGATTAAAAAAAAGCAAATCGTTGTTTGAAAGAAAGATGCAAACAATTCGTGAATTGGAAAAGTATAAACACAACGTATTATCAATAGGTAAGTATCAAAAAGTCAGTTTCACTAGCATTCGTCATGAGGTCCGCTCAATTATCATTGATCAGCCCTCAATTCTATTTGATCAGCCCTCATGATGATAATTATCATCACTTCAGGTACTTAACCGCTGACGGACACAGCGACCGCGTCTCCGCTCTTACTCTTAGCGTTACTGAGGGCATAGCTGCCTGAGCCACAAGTGCTGCAGTGAGGCTGGCCAGACTGTGAGGCCAAACCCTGCTTGGCTAAGTTCAAGGCACCACTCAAACTGGATTGGACTGTCTTGGAACTTTGATGCCCTGATCCAGACGAGCCAGATTCCTCAGACGATGAACCAAATCCAGTAGATAGACCTTGTCCAGCTGATTGGGTTTCTTCATTTCTTGATTCTACCTCGTGGTTGGAAGCGCCATGTCCGAACCCGAGTTGTTGCTGCTGTTGTTCATTTCCACCGCTGCCATACCCTTGGGCAGATCCTGACGATTGGCCTCCAAATCCTTTTCCTCCATCATTCCGTTGGTACGAGAAGTGAGACTCCTTGAAACTTTCGGATCCACTTAATTTCTTTTGACCGTATCCACCACTGTTGCCACCGGCTCCTTGAAAGGCTGAACCAGCTGATGACTGGCTGCCGAAAGCTCCGCCAGTTGCCGAATTAGCGGAGAAATGCCCACCGTCACCTGATGATTGTCCACCATAGTTTGATCGTTGTGGCTGACCACCCTTGATGCCCGATTGGCTGCTCGCACTGCTTGCAGCATTCGTGTCAAAACCATGTCCAACTGAGTTAGAACCCGACCCTGACACTGATTTGGCTGAGAACTGACCACTACCAAATGACTGACCACCATAGCTACCCGATCGTTGAGATTGACCATCGTCGAAGCCTGATTGTCCACCAAAACCTCGATCCGTATTGGCTAGCACTAAAGAGACTGATTGTCCACCCCCTTGGTTGTTCAATCCAGACGCAGCAGCAGCAGCACCACTGTAGACGCCTTGTGGGACACCATCGTTATCTCTTGCTAGTCCACTGTACTGGATAGAGTTGAAGAAAGGAGGGGGAGGAGGAGGTGGAGGTGGGCCAAATGGACCGTGAGGAGGCCCGTTATCGTCATCACAAACATGGCAGGACCGCTTCTCTCGTTTGTGGATCGGCTCATTGGGTTGATCTGAAAAAACATGAATATTTATTCTTATTTTCTTGACTAAAACAATTCGAAAGTGGAGTACTAGGTGCCTTAGTTTAAAATCAGATTTAAATAACATACCTTTGCTTTTTATCGAAGCACACTGCGCCAAGCAAATTGAAAAAGCCAAGAACACTACGATAGACCTGTCCATTTTGAGAGGTTGAGATACGTCTGAAGCCAAACCTTAAGATCACACCTTTATAAGAGCCAGGGCGACGTGATAACAAACTTCCAAGAATGGCATCTTCCGAAACAACTATCGACAAATAGTTATGTACACAGCACATAGATCATTAGGTATAGAACCGTAGATTTTGCTCAGTTTATTTGTATGCAAAAAAAACCCAGGTATGTAATGCATCAGTGGCACGTGGGACTTCCAAGATGATGCAAATTCAAAGGTGTTAGTTCAGTTATTATTTTTTATTTAACTAGCTGATGGAACAAGGATGTGGCCCACCTGATGACCATCTCCTTTACCAAAGCATTGCCTGACAGGTCAGACGGTTCCTGACGTGCGTGACCGGCATAGGTGATTTCACCCGCACCCACACCAGACGAGCAAACATAGCGACGCTGCTTGGCGGAAGAAATCTACAGACGAGCTCTACTGCTGCCTCTCTTACTTGCTGATCTTTGTTTGATTTGAAGCTGGAATTTGCATGGACAGCTAGAGCTTGACTTAGCAGACTTTACCTCTTAGCTCAGTTGGTAATAGCTCTGTCTTCTGCGCTGAAAAAATCCGTAGGTGTTCCAACTCAAAGATTTAATGCGATTAAACAAGGGCTGTTCGTACTACGAACAAATTTATGGAAAGTTTGAAGTTATGGAGTGTTCCATTTTTCCGTAACTAACCGGAAAACAAATAACACGACGCAGGATGAAGTCACAAGTAGCAGCTAAACGAATAAAAATACAGAAAACCCAAACGAAATGGGAAAATTACGTAATGATTTGCATTACTTAATATGTTGTTACTCGTATACAGTTCAAGATCTCCTTTGATTTATTTTGAGATACATAATATCTGGTGATACGCTAGAGATGGTCCTTCTGAAGTCGTGCGCCCATCTAAGGACCCTGCGGTAGCGATCAGTGAAACGCAGCCTAATATGACAGCGTTGTATTGATGCCACCGCTGAACGCTTAGATGTGCCCAAGGCTTGATACGGATCGGTTTGGTTCAAATGTTTTAGGTCAATACCATCTTACGATGATTGGAAAATTTGACAGTTATGCAATCCACAATTTTTTTAAGCAAAATTCCGAGATGGCGATAAATTTTCGACGATGATATTACTTGACGATAAAACAACATTGAACAGTTAAATAAGTACCATATTCAATGGTCTAAATAAAAATCATAATTTGCATATACCGTGTTACAATTAATTACTTTTATGAACATCCATGACATAATTCTGTAGGTAAATATACAAATTGCTATAAGACGCTACATTTTTAAAAACAAACACGAAAAAACTTGGACGTAGGGATTCACCTAGCATTGTTTGTATAAACATTTGTCTATATTTGTCCAATTGATTAGCATTTCACGCCGAAATCTGCGTATTTTCAGTGTTTTGTTTGTTATAGGCTTGGTTCTTATGATGCGGCTACATTTACATCACTATTGTTGTAGCGGTGCTATTCTATTTAATTTATCATCCTGCTGTAAAGACTTATAAATTATCGCCAAATTCATAATTGTACAGATTTTTTACTAAAAATGAAAGTCACTATTGCCAATGTCATCGTGGTTTTTACCATTGTAACTCGTAAAGACAACGTCAAAACAAAGGCAAAATTATGTATATAATGCGGCGACCAAGCCTAGAAGGAGAACTTACCGGAAAGAAGGGAATGAAGGGCTAAAATGGTGATGAAGAGGTTCTATTACGCCAAACTCACTATCATTTACCTAATCGAAATTGTAAGACAGATCTTCTGGGTAAATAGAGTTACCCCAACGCTGTGGTCACCAATACGCCTGCCAAGCTTAGTAACTTAGAGAGCCTAGTAAGAAGAAGATTAGTGACTACGGAAAGCCCTCAAAGGAGACGCCTGTATCCAGCAGTGGAGTAAGTAATTATTATTGAGCCTGACCATTGAATTTTGTCTTCACAGAGATCAATTATTATTAACCAACGAACGTAAAGTCGTGAACTAGAAAAAAAGCATGTTTTTATAAAGAAAATTACAATGAAATATAAAATACACGTGAAACAGTTGACAGTGTGTATAGGCCGTTTGACTTAAAAAAACGGTCACCGTTTTTAAAGAAACTACTAAAGCTAGTAATACTATGGTGGTATAAATTATATAAGTCACAAAATATCGTCTTAGTACTAAATATCAGCACTCAGCATGTGGCGGACTGGTGTCATAGTTGTTGTTGTTCTTCTTGAAATCACTTCAGCTGATATTAAATGTGAGTTATTCAAAACACTACTCTTCCTTCTTATGTATTAGATTTCAAACTTATCATCTTCCTGCCTAATTGGTTCTTCTTTATATGCAAAGTTATCGTCTTCAATCATATTCAACTCAATCTATACTTTTAAAACTAATATTTAAGAGAAGATAGATTTGTATTTCTGTGTGTATGTTTGTAATGAATACGCTCAAATACTACTGTGCCGATTTCAAAAATTATTTCACCATTGGAAAGCTACATACACCCTGAGTAACGTAGGCTATATTCATGTGTTTAAAAAATAAATGTCCACCCGTGCGAAGCCGGGACTGGCAGCTAGTCTTAAATAACTAAGAGATGAAAAAAAAATTTTTTTGTTCATAGTCTCTTTTTTACGTCTCTACTTTAGTTTCTAAGCTAAGTTCTTATGTTTGTTTACAGCTGGTGTGAACCATGAGTTAGCGCAGCGATTAAAACGCTCCCCACAGTACTACGATTGCGGACCACCCCCTCCACCACCGCCACCACCACCATTCTGGCCGCCACCGCCACCACCGCCATATTGGGGACACCGTCAGCAGCCACAGCCTCAATACCAGGCGTACTCGAACGCTGAGAGCAACGCGATCGCTCAGGGTAATGCGAATGGTGGCGCAAGTGCCGGTAGTGGCGCAAGTGCCGGTAGTAGCGCAAGTGCCGGTAGTGGCGCAAATGCTGGTAGTAGCGCAAATGCTGGTAGTAGCGCAAATGCTGGTAGAGGCGATATTGCCGGTGGAAACAATGGAGACGCACAGCCTTGCAGCACATGCAGCGGACATGGCAATAATGCAGTAAGCAACGCTAGAAGTGAAACTGGACAAGCGATTGCTGTTGCTATTGCAAGAGCGAACGCCAACTAAACTCTGATATCCAATTCCACATTGACCACAGAACAAAGAAAACTGGCGACAGCGGTTCTCATACAAGAGGCACCATGATCACCTTTCTACTCTGTAGTCTATGGTTATGCCAGTCGTGATATAATATTTGTTTCTTTTCTATTGTTATTCACAAAGATTGTTGTACCTGATTGATGAGAGAGGGAGAAAAAATACATTTCCTAAAATAAAATACCTAAGTAAGTCATATCTTATGTTAAGGCCCGGCCACACCAATGCCATAACACAGTGATCGGCGATACAAGCATCGCAGTCCTGTTATAGAGGTGTTATTGTCTCGATGTGGCCGGGCCTTTCCCTGTGTTTTATTTACAAGTAAGAACCTACCTCATACACTACACTACATCTTAATTCACCCAGTGATTTCAAAGTACCTGGCCCTTGTGATTTTTTTATAAAATACCCTTTTCTCAAACATGCATGAAAAAAACCGTCATTACTTTTAAAAAAGAACACGCGAAGTATCGAAGTTACGGTTAAAGAAAATCAAACCCATTGCAGGAGCGTTTTTTGAATTTGGAACATTACGTGCTGGGGCTATTAAATGGGGTTATTAAATAATTTTTCGGCCGTCTCGGCACAGATAATTAATAAAAAATTGGCGGCAAAGCTTAAAATTAGTTTCGATTTGTTATTTACATATTCAATAAACATACATTTTTTAATTAAAATGAGTTCCAATGGTTCAGAGAGTGAAATGGAGATTGATTGTACGGATAATGTATGGATATAAGATAAACCAACTTGGCAATGGAAAACCTGCTTCCTGATGCATGCTGCATGATGTTTTTCCTGACCACTACAATCTGGGCCTCTTCAAGGCAAGTGTGAATAGGTGTCCTCTAGACCATCCTGCTCCATCGTCGGCTACATCGTCACTTACCACCAGGTGAGATTGTAGCCAAAGGCTGGTCTATACAATGTAAAACAAAAATATTAAAGTATTTAATATGTTTTATTTCTCTGCATTCTTTTGAGAAAAACACTATATAAGTGCCTTGGCGGAAATGACAATTGCTCGGCCTTCAAACTCATACTTGACCTGCAAATGCCTATTCCGGCCTTTGCAATAATGTACTATTCTTATTTAATTTGTTTTCAATACTCGAAGTAGCACACAAAATTCGCACTCGGTCATAAAATTACGGTCCCAATCTTAGTCTACCATTCTTTTATGAACAATTAGAAACGGATACAGTTATGCATAGTGAGTCCAAGCGCCATTTTCAGTTTTTTGGGAAATTACATCAACGCGTTTTTATTGGTAGAAGATTTGCATTTGCATCGTCAGAAAGTAAATCTATGTACATCGAAGCTTATATTTGTATTTTAACATGTTACAAGAAAAAAACACAAAAAAAGGTTTTATTTTGGAATATATCGTTAAAAATGCACTTGGACTCCTAATAAATATGATGTTCTCATTTTGCAAAACGAGTCCAAGAGACAAAATAATTATTTATTCTGCAAGATTAGCTTTAAGTGCACGTGGAAACGAATTAATATGATGTACTCATTTTGCAAAATGAGTATAAGTATAACATAAAAATGTTTCCTGGACTATTATCCTATCGTTTAATAAAAACCCCTTGAATTTCCGTATTTACTCAGCATCTTATATTAGATGTTACAGAGGATTGATAAAAATAAATAAAAAAACTATTAAAATGGCACTGATAGTATGTCCAGAAAATAAAACAATATAATTATCATAATTTAATAAACAATAATAATTTAAAACAAGATAAGGACTATCTCAGATATTCCTCAAGCCGGCTAGTCACCGTGAGGAAGAACGACTATTACCCTCCAACTATCGCACCACCTGCACAAAAACCGGAAAAGAAACACATACACATAGCAACATATAATACCCTAACATTAAGAACAGACGAGGCCTTGCTGGAACTTATGACAGCACTGGAAAATATAAATTGGTCAATTATTGGACTAAGTGAAGTAAGGAGGCTTGGGGAGAAAATTGAAGATCATGGCGAATTCATACTCTACCATAAGGGCGAAACACCGGGAAAACATGGAGTAGGCTTCTTGATAAAAAAAGATCTGAAACATAACATTGAAGAAATAATAGGTATATCGGAACGCATTGCCATACTTAACATAAGTATCCCTCCTAATGAAGAGAAATGGTCAATAATACAGGTTTACTCTCCGACAGAACAGTCAAGTACCACAGATATCGAGTCATTCTACACTAAGCTCAACAAGGCAATACAAGAACATACCTATAATAACCTCATAGTTATGGGAGACTTCAACGCACAGATCGGAGGAAGACGTCATGGAGAAGAAAGAATACTTGGCCCATACTGCGAAGGAAAAAGAACACGGAACGGAGATAAACTCATAGAAATAGCGCATGAAAACAATCTCAGAATAATGAATAGCCAATATAAAAAACGCAAACAACGTAAGTGGACTTGGATATCCCCTGATGGCCGATACAAGAATGAGATAGATTTCTTTCTTACGAATAAACCAAAGTCTTTTGATGACTGTAGCGTGTTGAATAATTTAAACTTCAACAGCAACCATAGAATGGTCAGGACAAAACTTAAAATAGAAACATCAAAAAAACATAGACCTTTTAAAATAAAACCAGCACCAGTAACGAATATAACATTAACTACACTAATAAAAGAGAAACTAGTGGACTTTACACATGATACGAGAAATATGAATACCCAAGAAAAGCTAAGAAAATTACATGACATTTTTAATTCAAAATCCATAAAGAATGATAGCAAGACTAAAATCAGAAATGTCAAAATATCACAAACAACAATAGAACTTTTGGAAAAGAGAGCAGAACTTATGAAAACCACCATTAAAACAAAACAAATAAGAACAGAAATAACGAAACTAAGTAAAGAAATTAAAACAAATATGAGAAAAGATAGGCAGATATTAAGGTTAAATACATTCGAGAAGCACATATCGAAGACAGGAGGAATAAAAAAGGCTATAAAACAACTGACAGACACAAAAGAATGGATACCTAACCTCAAAGATAAAAAAGGAAAATCAAAAACGAATAGACTAGACTTGATTTCTATAGCTACAACTTTCTTCAGGGACCTGTATTCAAGACAAACAAACACCAAAGAAACTGAACTATCAGACTTTACTGATGTTCCTAGAATCATACTCAGAGAAGTAGAAAAAGCTATCGAAACCCAAAAAAGAGACAAAGCACCAGGATCAGATCAAATAAGTAACGAACTTCTTTTAGCCGGTAAGACTTACATTGCCCCCATTCTCACTCACATCTACAATGAAGTCCTAGACAGTGAAACAATACCTCAACAATGGACATCTTCGACCATTATTTTGCTACACAAGAAACGAGACAAGAACGAAATAAACAACTACAGACCGATCAGTCTAATGTCGAACATCTACAAGGTCTTTGCGAAGGTAATACTCAAACGCATAACTAAAACACTTGATGAGAACCAACCCAAGGAACAAGCAGGGTTCAGAAGTGAATTTTCCACTATAGACCACATATTTGTGGTTAAACAAATCTTTGAAAAGAGCAAAGAATATAAAATTCCCTTTTACTGCTGTTTTGTCGACTATAACAAGGCTTTTGACTCCCTAGAACACGAACGCATATGGTCATCTCTAAAGAATCAGGGAATCGACAACAAATATATAAGGATAATAAGAAACATATACAGAACAAGTACAGCCAGAGTCAAATTAGAAAGAGAAGGAGAGGAAATCAAAATAGAGCGAGGAGTACGACAGGGAGATCCTCTATCACCAAAACTATTCTCAGCTGTTCTTGAAGACATTTTTCGACATCTGGACTGGGACAGCTTCGGTCTTAATATAAATGGAGAGAAATTAACCCACTTGAGATTTGCCGATGACCTAATTATATTCGGATCAACAAACGAAGAACTCCAACAAATGCTAAGCCAGCTAGACTACGAAAGCCGAAAAGTAGGACTTACCATGAACACCGAAAAAACCAAAATGATGACAAACAACACACAAGAACCAATAAACATTAACAACCAGATTATCGAATACGTAAATGAGTACACTTATCTAGGCCAAATCATATCACCAACAGACTTAATGTCAAAAGAACTAGAAGTAAGGACAGCTAATGCGTGGAAAAGATACTGGTCGTTTAGGGAGATTATGAAAAACAAAGAAATGAACATGTACTTCAAGAGAAAACTCTACAACACCTGTATCCTCCCAGTTCTAACATACGGGTGCCAGACCTGGGCCTTAACAAAAGCTCATGCCAAAAAATTAGAAGTCTGTCAATCTGCCATGGAAAGAAGTATGCTCGGAAAAAGGAAATTAGACAAAATTAGAAACGAAACACTAAGAAAAAGAACAAAAATAGAAAATGTTACACTCAAAGTAAACACACTCAAATGGAGATGGACAGGACATACAGTAAGAGGAAAAGAGAAATGGAGCAAAATGTTGATGAATTGGTTCCCAAGATACAACAAAAGAAAGAGGGGGCGACAATTTAAAAGATGGGAGGACCAGATAAAGTATACTGCAGGGAAAACATGGACGCGGATAGCGAGAGATAGAGAGAAGTGGAAGAGCTTGGAGGAGGCCTTTGCCAAAAAAGGGCAAACAGATAGTGACAGTGTCGATGTCGTAGTGTAAAATAAAATTTAGTTATAAAAGTACATCTGTAATTAAGGCTTAAAATAAATAAATAAATAAAAAATAATTTAAAACAAGATAAGGACTATCTCAGATATTATCTTCAGCTTTCAGACAGACAGAATAATGATTGATGATATTATTGGTAAACACCAACCCCAAACCCAGAACATATCGGGTAGGATGTAGGATGGATTAGGTAAATAATATATAAATCAACTCTTCTTCAATACGTTCCGGATCTAAAACCTAAATGGCCATCAACACCTTCAACAACAATATCATCTTCAATCGTGTCATCAAAAATCAAATCTTTGTCAAATGCTATAGCGTCGTTTGGGATATTATGCACTGTTTCATAATTTAATTTTAAATCTTTTAGTTTTTTCTCTGAAACATTTTGTCCTTTCCTACCCTTTCTTTTCTTTACATCAATTTCTAAGCTTTCTGCCTCTTCTACTGCTCCTGCCTTGACATAATGAGGCAATGGATGATTTTAGGTTTCCTTTATCTGGTTTATTCTTAAGCAATTATTATTGACCTTCTCGCCCACTGTTATCTTTTTTTCTGTTGACAATAGCTTTTTCCTTTTCTTCAGTATTTGTGATTCTTTGTTCTGCAGCTTGCCATAACTTTCTTGTAGTCTTGTGGAGTATAAAGTATTAATTGCAGTTTTAGAAATATAGGGTGCTTTTCGAGGAGAGATCATCAGGTCTATTTTTATACTTTTTCGCTATATTGTACGCCCGAAATAGGTAAGCTGTTGGAACATAATTACTTTTAAGATGTTTTTTACACAGTTGTACAATAAAATATTTTTATCTTTATCTATATCATACGTGTATTCTGGCCTTTTTTTTTTTTATTCTGTTCTCCGCAACAATTAAGTTGACCAAAGAATTAAGTTTTTGACTTTGGTAAACTAGTATAATATGTGCTTCCTTAAACATGACTTGGGTTCTTCTGCCAGCCTCTCCTTCCCAAACAAAGATTACGTTCAGAAGTTACAAACAACTGTCGCGTAGACTACTGATGCGTAACACTACGTCGTTTGGACTAGTAATGATTAATGGAAATGTGCTTTTTCATCATAAAATTTGGTTGTTAGTTTTAAATTGGTTGTTGGACTTGTATTGCATTTCAAAATACTTAGTTTGCTATAGAAGGCGCTTGGACTGGGTATCAAAAAATACCACTTAGAGTGAAGCTGGCTGCAAGAGTGTTTTTTCTATGGCTTAATTATGCCCTAGTGATTACGAAAATGCGAAAAAATCAAAAAATGAAATTTGGCGCTTGGACTCCTTATGCATAACTGTATCCATTCTACCTATAAACTCATTAAATTCGCGAGCGTCTCGATTCAAGTTCGCTCTCTCACAAACTCTGTCTGGCTCTGTCTCTGGTTTTGAGTCTGTGTGAGTGTTCACCAGTGTATTTTATTGTGTGTGTGACGTTTCGACGTGGGATTTATTTAGTCAACACTCACACAGACTCAAAAACAGAGCCAGACAGAGTTTGTGGTAGGCCTACTGAGGTGAAGTCCAAGGGGCGTGGTGCTCAATTTTAGTTCCGTCTTATAGTACCTATAGGTATGGAGACCAATACCTCAAGTCAGGGTTAGGTTTTTAGTTTTTCGAATTTGGATTCTGTATTGCGATTTTGTATTTGGAACATGCTACCCATGTACTGAACGTAAACACTCTATGAAAATAAAATAATAACATTTTATGATGAACGACCTTCCTTTCTTGTTTTGTTTTGAAAAACAACAAATTAAATATGTATTTAATAAATAATAAATTTAGTAAAACAACAGCTGTGTTTAATAAAATCTTGTGTAAGTTCTATTGAGGTATTTAAAGTAAGTAGCTGATTTCAATATTACTTATTGCTGAACCTTAGAAATTTGAACATTAGCCCAGAATAGAAATAGAACACTGGGCTTAGAAACCATAGAGCTCATCACACAGACAGAATTTGATAAATTCGTACTTTAGTATGTAGATTAGAAAACATTATTGCACAAAAAACGAGTACATGGGCGAACTTAATGCAATTTTTTTTTTTTCCAGTTAAGCATTGTGCTATGTGGAGGAGGAGGTAGTGTTTTTGAGACAGTAGAAGAGAGAAACATCATATTTACCTACTCAATAGAAAAAGCTAAGTAAGTAGCTTTCGAAATCTTTTCCTTAGATCCGCGTTCTTTATTTAATACTGTTTCCCTATTTTTTTGTTAACAATGAAAAAAATGTATAATATGGCAAATGCATAAAAACATGCGACGCCAAAAAAAAAACAAAGTAGCTTTCGACAAGTATTATTTTAATGCATTTTTAATGAGGTCACAGTGGTCGTATTCTTTGCTCTATATGACAGGCACAATATTCATCGGACTTTATAAAATGTCAATTACACCTACGCAAAACCTTCATTCTGTTTTGGGCTAAATTTGTGCAAAATCCGAAAACTGAGGAAATAGAGTCCTTCCGCGTTATAAATTAGCATCTCAAAATTATCATAATATTATAGGTACCTACATTTAAACTAAGCAGTATTATAGTAAGTAATACTTACAAATACATACTAACTAATTTATAAATGGATTATGTACCTGCGTGCCTACTTACTTTAGGTACTTTATTTTTTATTATTTATGCATGCATTCATACCGCCCGATATTTCATGTCTCATTTGCGGATAACGGGGCTGATTACACTCTAAGAACTACTTTAGTACCTATACTTTATAATTGTTTTGTAATATGTGAGTGCAATTGTTTGTTGTCCTAAATAAAAACTATAAACTATGTCTAAAAAAATTGTCCGAGGCATCATAGCGTCCCGTACGATAAATCATCTACAGTAGATGCAAAGGCAGTATGAACTACAACTCAAATATTTTAGCTGCATTTATTTTTAAATCTATAAATGCTGATTAGCGACGCACTTAGGTTTGTTTTGAAATAATACCTATTATGTTTTGATTGAAACCTTTATTGTGTAGTCAAAGGTTGATTCTATTAAAAATTGAATTGAGAGTATATTATGCACCATGCCGGGGGGGTTCATGAGGCCATTTAGTTCTTTGCTGTTCTATCTTTATCATTTATTATGTATATATCTCTTATCTTTGTCATTTATTATGTTATCTTTATCATTTAGTTGCGAGTTTTTTGGTAAAATATAATACGTTAGGATTACACAGTTAAACTCGACGGTAGATATAAGACAAAAAGCAATTAAGATTGATGATGATAATGTATGTACTTTTAGCACGTTTCATTGAAGATGCGATGAGTTCATTGACTGTTCAAGGTACCTATTATACCATTATAAAAAGTCTGTTATGTTTTTTTTGTGATTTTCTGAAGCGCTAGTATCTGTACCCACTGCCTAGACCCTCTGGTTTTTAAATAATATTAAAAGTTTCACTAGTAATTTTGAGCTTTTTTCGCTAAAAGTCACTTGATTGAAGCTTTTAGCTAGTATTAGACGAAAATGTACAATTAACCATCAATAAGGTATGACTATTCAGACAGGAAGTAAAATGATACTGGATCTTATAAGTTACTACTCCAAATTGATCATTGTATGCATTTTTAATACTTCCGTGGGATTTTTGCAAATATATTCGGTGGAGTGGGGGATGGCCTCGTCTTCTCGACCTATAAAGCCTTCTTGACCCGCAAGATCGACACAATAACCTGAATACAACAACATGGTTTGTTTAAAACTTTTATTTTTTACTCTCTTCATCGGCTCCGCCCTAAGCCAAGGTAATAACTTTAATCAATAATAATCTTACTACTTTCTTTAGTACCATGACTTGATGATAGGTTGTTTGAATTTGCAGAAACATCCGCAGCAGACACGAACATAAGAGAACCCAGAAGTTTACTAAAGAAAAAACTATGCTATAAATTGGGAATATGTGGTTATGAAGGGGGTCACCAAGAAGGTCACCAAGGTGGCTATAATGGATATCACGAAGGAGGCAACCAAGGAGTGCCAATAAACATTGCAATCAGTCAATCGCAATCCTCATCCAATGGAGCAGACGGCGGTCACACGAACGGGTATTATCCAAATAACTATCAACACAACGGAGGGTATCCCAATCACGGTGGGTATAACCAAGGATACGGGGGCTATCAAAACCACGGATATGGAAACCAAGGGTATGGAAATTATCCAAACCAGGGAGGATATAACAACCATAGGTACGGAGGACACCAGGCAAGCAGACCAGGATATCACGGTAATGGCCAAGGAGGTTCCAACAGCCAGTTTAACGGGAATTACTATGGCGGTCAGCAAGGCGGAGGGTATGGCTTCCAGAGGCCTTTTGGACAGTTCTCTAATGAAGACAGTCATGAGGATGGTGAAGGATTTGGTTTTGGACGGTCGCTCGCAGTTTCGAGAAGCAAAGCTTAATGTGGAAATTGTAGAGTACCTATTTATAACATTACTTCGGGCTAACTCTTGAATGAAACGTCTGTTTGCTGTTCCTGTAATTGTGCCAGGCTAAATGGAAGACTGTGATGAAACATAATATGATTACTATCTGTTTACCATAATAGTTAATTAATAAATTTTATTTTTATACAACACGATAACTGGGTTTCATTTAAAAAACATCTTATGCATGTACGTGCTTTCTCGGGTTGTGTAATCCATGGTTGTACATTAACCGCACCCCTAAGGAGATGGAATGAAATAAGAGGACCAAAGTTTGAGTCTAATAAATTGTAAATAACTATTTTATTAGTTTATGGAAGTTGATTGAATATTATTGCTTTATCAGACATCCTACAAAAATTGAAACATAAAATTGAATAATAAATGCTCTAAAATAAAATTGATATATTACCTATCAAAATATCGAAGACAAAATCATCAATTTCCTGTAGACTATTAGGAATTTTGTATTCAATTTACATGTTTTAAGAGGTTCTTGACCAGAGTAGCTGAATCAATTGATAACTAGTTTTTATTATGCGATAAAGAAATTTAAAAATACCCTGTCTCTTCTAAATTATTTTCTGCTTGTCTAATAGCCCCTTCCCACCGGTGCGTGATATCACGCACCAGCCCGCACCAGCTCGCACAACACACCATGGGAACGGTCTCGTGCGCTGAGGTGCGCGGTAGCACAGGAGGAGGGTGTGCGTTGCCGTGCGTCGTCGTGCGCGGTGCGTGATGATCTGCAGAACCACGCACCGTAGGAAGGCAAGAGAAATACAGAGTATAAAGAATTTCCACCCTTGGATTTCAGTCGATTCTTGGTACTATTCTGGGTATACTATGCTTTAGGTGGGTTTCTGTTAGATCGTCATCATTTTCTTTTTTTTATCCCACTTATGGGGTCGGCACAACAGGTTTTCGTTCTCCCCTCTCCTCTATTAGCTGTCATTTCAGCAGTCACTCTTTTCTTACCCATGTCTTCCTTCACGCTATCCATCCATCTTTTGCCTACCTCTATTTTTATACCCATCTACATTCATATCTAGCACTCTCCTCGTCACATGACATTTTCCTTTCGTATGACATGCCCATACCACGCCAACCTATTCCTGCTCATCTATAGGTTTCTGTTAGACTGTATCTTTGATTATTAAAACATTGATTGGTTTTTATAAACAGCAAAACTGATTCGACAATATCGTTCGATGCAAAAGAAACAATAGACTATTGTTTGCACATGTGCACGGCTGACCAAACCATGATAATCTGAAAAAAATCTACACAGACTAAATTTTGGCTAATGATATTTCATTTAGGGACGTACAGTCAGAGTCAACAGCAGATTTCTGTTTAGGCAAAGTTCAAAATATTTCTTGATTGAACTTTATTTGAAGACGTGCTTTAAATCATAACTATTCTATAGCTGTTAGCGATAAGGCCACCCATTGTATTTCCGTGACTGTTTATTTAAATAAAAACTGTATCCAACTTAACTCATGTGTCATGGTGGTAAATAAAGAGTTATCTATCTATCTATTTGCAAACCAAAGATGCCATAGCTTTGATAAATCCAGAGAAAATGGGTGTTGAATAACTAAAGTGCATGAATAAGCTTAGATGCTGACTGTACATACCTTAGATACAGATGAAGGCCTGTTTTTAACATTTTTACCGGTCCTATAAAATATTTATAAATTTTATCATCAATAACAGGTCCTCGGTTACGAGCTTATGCCTGAACCTGATACATAAAGCACAGAAATCGACGTCTTGCCAATTAAATTACCTCATAATCAGCTCAATACGAGCAATTTCGATTGACATGGCGTGTCTATAAATTTATGGTATCAGGATCACCTATCAAAAACGGTTTACGGTAACGTGAAATAAATTTTATTTATGAGTGTCAATGCCTCCGTGTGCTCGGTTCTTCTGACCCAGTGCCTGCTGGTGGGGGGAAAGATGATACTGGTATATATAAGCTAGAGAAATGAATCAACAATATTCATAAACATTGGAGAAAGGCATAAGCATCCTGTGCAGGAGCAAAATTGAGAAAATGGCAGCCAAGTTGATAGTACTTGCCGCGGTGGTCGCCGGCTGCTGTGCGAAGCCTTATTACTTCTCTGGTAAGTGTGAAGGTCTCAGCCATTGTTTACGAAAACAATGAATACATTAGTTGCTCGAAAAATCGATATTTTCAAGGTCAAGAGGTCACAGTCAAAAGTGACATTATATTATATTATACATTTTAATCCAGTATTAGCATTGTATACCTTTTTAAGTGGCTATTAGACGATGAGATGATAATAAAAATGATTCAACCTATAGACATAATTGGTTGAACCGTTACATCCTCCTACGCAAATTTTAATAATTTGCATATCAATGCGGTTAATTTATAGTTAGTTTTCTATTGTCACAAACGGTTATAAGCTTAAATTTCTGTTTATTTTTTTACAGCTGCTCCAGGAGAATTGAGAATTATCCGAGCAGGCCGGTCACCCAGCATCGCGTACGGCTTTGGCAGTGGGCTCGCCATTGACGTTGGCGGCATCAAGCACTCCAACAGCATCGGTGCCTCATTCCAGAGCGGCAACGCGGAGGCCTCTGGCGCCGGTACCGCATCTACCGACGGCAACGTCTTCTCCAGTGGAATCGGTCACGCTCATACCAACCCCAACACCTATCGCACCACTTACCCAGTTTACTACACCCCATACGCGAGACCTTCATACGCATACCCCTACAACCTCGGCTACAACCACTTTGGAGCCCCTCAAGTTCGCAATAGCTACGGAAATGCTATCGCTTCCGCTCAAAGCTCCGGCCCCTTCAGCACTGCTATTGCTCAGAGTCAGAACGAGCCATTCAGATCCGTTGCGTCAGCCAATTTGAGCCCGTACCAGTCCCGCTATAACTTCAGAAACCCTGGATTCGGTTCAGGTTCCGCTGTAGCCTCTGCATTGAGCTCAGGCTATGGAGCTACCGCGGCTACGTTTTCAGACGGTTCTGGAACGGCAACTTCCTTAGCTCAGACCCGTGATAAACAAGGAGGCTACAACACAGCGGTTTCCAGTTTGGAGAACGGAGTAGGCGTCAGTTCCGCGCAAACCGTGCAGCAGAACGGTGGAGAAACCCAAAACAGTGGAGCAACTTCCATCAATGGCCCCGGAATCCAAGGATCTCAATCGTATTCTTTTAACACTGGCGCAGGCACCTACTACTAAATTTTAAGCTAGAATATTAAGTATTACTCAAAAGACATTGAAACGACCGCAAAGCGCTTGTCTCCGTATCTTTCTAGAGGTATAACCTCCACTGACAGAGTTTGACCGTTGTGTGATGTCAATAAAAGACTGCAATTAATTTATTATCAAGTTTTTATTTTTATTTCTTAGCACATGTTACCTAAGTACATTTTAATACATTAGATTTGATTAGATTAGATTATTTTAGTATTCCTCAATACATTTTAAGTGGACTGCTTATCAAGTTCAGCTCTAAATGATGGTCTCTTGTCAAAATAACTACTCTTATCTTTCCCGTAGACATGGCTGTTAGCATCATTTACAGCCGACGTTGCTTTGACCTCTCCGTCGCCAAAGCTAGGAAACTCATAAAGATTTTCGATATTCCTAAACCAGTTATTCAATTGAAATGCGTCTAAATTTGGTGGTAATAAAAATGGTACAAAAAACGGGTTGAATTGCTGCGACTCTCCGAAGCTTCGGCTAGATCCAGCTATAGACTTCTCAGTAGTGGTGATATCATTTTTAACGCCAGGCTTACTGTAAATTTCGGTTTCTGGGTAGTAGAAGTTTGATCTTAAAAGGCTGGTTGCAGGGTCAGCACGATGGGAGGTATAGCTGTTCAATAAGTACTTCTCTATCTCAGGGTTGGAAGCTGAAATTGCGATGATGGATTCTCCGTTTGGTGATGATTCTGGAAAGAAAAGTTTCATGTCATTTTACGTAGAGTACCTAGTATAACGTTAAAACAATCTTATAGCTTGACTGTGGATGAAATGGAATTTAAAAAAAGTAGAGGACAGTAAACCGAAACAGAGAAAAATAACACAACACAAAAAATAAGAGACAGAACGAAAGGCTACCTTTTAAAACAATAGGCACCGAATCTACTCCATATAAAGATAGTACGATAAAAACTACCGACAAAATATCCATTTTAACTTTCAAAGGAGTCACTCCCGAACTAATAGCTATTGAAATGAAGCTATAATCCTTGACCCGTGGTTTATATACACAGCAATATCTTCCAATGGTTTGTGATAAATGTACTACTGGGAGCAATGGCTGTAGGGCTACCACAAGCTCTGTCTGGCTGTGTCTCTGACTGGTTTTGAGTCTATGTGAGTGTTGACTAAATAAATTCTACGTCGAAACGTCACACACACAGTATAATACACTGGTGAGCAATCACACAGACTCAAAACCAGAGCCAGAGACAGAGCCAGACAGAGCTTGTGGTAAGCCTACAGGTCGTCGAACTATATATATACTTATCCGATGAGGTGCAAGCTCGACTAGAAAGATTAATAGACTGGATAAATAAAGTGAAGCTTTCTAAGCTTTAAACTTTTTTGCTAAGGTTATTGGCTTTTAATTGGTTTCGAAATGAGTGTATTCTCGTGATGATTGCAAAATAATATGAGGGGAAAACAGGTGGAGCTAAACTATCGTCGTTTTTCTGTATAACCAGACTCCTATGAGACTGGCGTAAAAGGAAAACCTATAAATAATACACCTACACAGTTACTTAAAACTTACACACACAAGCATAATATCATGCCTCACTTAAACATATTTTCAAACTTAAGGTTAATTTTAAAACTAATTTTTTTGTAGCTATACAATATATCCTTATATCCTTATACCTATAATTTTTTGATTAATAATGTTGGTACTTAGTCTCAAAGAAAAATTGTCATGAAAGAGCGGGATCTCCTAACACAGGTATCTAGATACTTAAAAGGAGATCTCAAACGCATGTAATGTCACAATCGATTAATTTACTGAATAAACATTTGATTTGATTTTTGATTATCGTCAGTAAACCGACTTTACAGACAACCGTTTTTTTCAAACTTATACATTCCTGACCGTAGATTATTTTTCCAAGTTCTTTACAGTTACTTTGTGTAGGTATACCTACCTAAGTGTCTAAATATAATTTGCCGTAAGGTCATTGTAATGTCCCAGCGGGGCTCATGTCCTAGATGTTATTACCCCCCTAAGATCTGTCAAACAACATGAAGCAATGAATAAATGGATATGAATATTAAAAGCTTCTTCTCCTGTTTTGTCATTAAAAAACACAAGACACTCAAGTCAGAGCTCAAAGCAAGCGACGAGTGTGAACTCATTTTTCTTTTGCTCAGATTTTTTCTAATAACACTGAAAGCTTTTTTAGTCTCACATCTATCTTATTTAAAAACAGTTAGTACTGACTTTTTAGGGGAAACAAATGAAGCACTTTTTGTGCCTAGATACGAGAGTAAGGTCCGTATGCAAAAACAGTGCTCGAGCCTGGAGTTGAGTTTCAACTCTCAAGCATATATTTTTGACACTTACCAATGAAGAACTGTCAAAAATCTCAACTCAGACTCAAGTACTGTTTCTGCACACGGGCTTATCGTCCAGTACCTTTAATATTATAGAAAACATCCTCCTTTTTGAGCAGGTTTAAATAGAGAACATATTAGAGGAGTTCGTTGCAATGAAGTATATTCAAGGGTATGTTCTACTCGTAGCTGCAAAAAGTATCCATATCGCGCTGCTCCATAGACTGCAGATTTTTTTTTAAGAAGAACTTCTCTGGAGCTCAATTTCGATGCGATGATTCGATGATTTTAAAAGCAAGATTGAGGCAATTTGGGTTTGGCATAATCATTAGAAAAGATTTATCCTTCAATTTTTTTAACCTCCTCTAATGATCTTTCATTAGAGGAGGTTAAAAAAATTGAAGGATAGCGGATAGCTGTAAACTGATTGGTCCTAAATAACTTGTCTTGAGAAGGCGGGTTATAAACCAACACTAGTGTCCTACTTATAATAAGCAATAGTTTGGTCATTAGAATTTAGAACCAATCAGTTTATTGGTATGCGATTTTTCATGACTCCATCGAAGAAGTACTTATTTAGTTTGCGAAACGAAAGCAAATCTATTGTGTCTGAAAAGAAGTTTAGTAAGCAATATTCAAATTTTTGTCAATGGTCAGGTTCATACTTCTGCCTCTCAGTGTCTCACATTCGATTGCAACTACACTGCTTGATGCCTATAAAAGGCAAGCAACACGCGTCGGGTTTTGCCATTTCCCAATTCAGTTAATGATCCGCCGAACCGAAGGCGTCAATTTCATACAGCAAATATGATATATTGTTTGTTTTAAATTTACTACACCATAAAATAGCAATTCATCTTACATGCGCACAAACAAAGCGGCGATTTTAACCGATCGTTTTGGGTAATAAAAGTACTGTTATATGGCGGCCTCATCGCAAAAACTAAACGACAGCGAATTGCCACCGACGCACTACAGCAACGAGGATTAATCAAAGTTGAAATTTATCGCATCAGTTATTAACTTTTTAATAATAGAGAAATTACTAGATGAAAATTGATGTGTCGCCGATCTCTATCAATGTATTTATTATCAACCGTTTTGGACACCATAAACAGCAGAACTTGTAATTCTACGGTAGATACACGGTAGATATAAAGTGAGAATTTCGTGTTTGACTTGCATTTGTTTGTGCGCTGTCACAATGGCAAGGCTATTCAGCATGGTAGTGGCGTGGTCGGTGGTAGCCACCGCGTTGGCAGGTAACCTGTTTTAGATTTTTTTTTATATGAGTTCTTGAATAGTAATTTGATCATTAGAGATTTCCGATAGCCAATTTATGTTTGTCTACTTTTACCTGATTCTAATTTTGATTGCTTTTTTACAGTAAACAAATCAAGGTTTTATAATAGACCAATGACTCAACGTTATAAAAAAGAAATTTAATAGAACTCGTTTTTGATTTCAACCAATCTACTTCTATTTGCAGAAGATCAAGGCACTCATATAACCAAGACATTCAAAACGAACAACGGATTTGGTGTTGCCAGCGTTGCAGGAGTTACGTCCAGAAACGGGCGAGTATCATCCATCAGCGGAGTCAACTTCTTCCCCTCAGGGACCAACCCCTTCTACTTCCAGGGCCGATCTGGAGAGAAGATGCCAGAACCGATATCATTCTCGAAAGAAGAAGATGGAAAGTTCACTGCAGGAGAAATAAAATACGGACCTGGATCCGTCTCAGTTACATCAGTAGCCAGATCTATATACCCAGACTCTATGAAGTCTAAATCTGTTAGCGCTTCTGCTTCTTCTTCGAGCGCTAAGTCGTCAATTCAGAACATGTTCATGCCAAACATGTTTATGCCGCGTCAGTTCCAACCAAGGAACACGATGTATCAGGATCCTTTTTCAGTTTTTAATTCGAGGAGTCTTGACCCCTGGTTCCCGAATACTTACATGTTCCGTCAACCAAGTTACCAGAGCTTCAACTCGAGGAGACCAAGCTGGTCTTATGCGAATTTCAACCCTCTTTTCGACTTCTGGAGAAGATAAATTTGCGCGGAGTATTTAGGTTATACAGTCAGTACAAAAATATATTGCATTTGGAAAAGGGAAAAGGTTGGCAACATTGTTTGCAAATAGTTAGCTATGGCGTTTTATATGAAGTTCAAAAGTTGGCTGGTTTTTTTGCATCTGTTATTTTGACTGACTAATTAAACTTAAAATAAAATAATCTTATAAGTAAAGCATTTATTAGCATGTAAGTGATCTAATTGTGATTTGTGTGTCATGTTATTATACTGTAGTTTCATAATAAACTGTTAATTTATTTGATTGTGTTTTATTGCCAATATATCTGTCTAGGTGTTTGTCTTGATTAGGTCCAAATAACTGGAACGGTTAACGAAATTTGAAGAAATATAGATAAGTAGTTCGTGACCTGATCGGCTATCGGCTGCTTTTTATCCGGGCTCATATTAGGTACAATTCTCAAGAACAAATATTTGTGTGGTGAACACAGGTGTTTGTTCTCTGTCTGGGTGTTATAGATAGATAGATAGATAGAAAATACTTTATTGCTCACAAATACATAAGAACAAACAATGGTACATAAAAACTTAACAACTATTTGTAAAAGCAATAGGCGGTCTTATCGCTAAGCTAAGCGTGTTATATTGTATTTTAAGTATGTATTTACAAAATATATATATATATATATATACAATATATATATATAGTATTATAACAGCTATTTGGTTCCCATAGTACAAGCTCTGCTTAGTTTGGGGTTAGATAGTGAGGATTGTTTAAAGTACCTATTTATTTATTTATTACACGAAGAAAAAGTATAATGAACTTCGTTGCTGACTGTACAATAAGTTTTCTTTAGATATTTACACGAACTGTTTTAAATGCTGCTAAAGTAGATACGCCATTGAATGTGTGGATATCCTCAACGCTTATGGTAACTTGTGTAACAGCTTCTAGTCTAAAGTCGGGTTTCTAACAAGCGTTGAACGTTTATCACCATCATAATCCAAAAAATAAGTAATTTGACGTAACCTACATCCTCCTTTTTTTTCGTTTCTTAGTTTTTTTAACCAAAATCTGCACCTTGGTTATTTTAAATATTTAACATAAAGGGTAATTTGCTTATTATATTATAAGAGGCTGTCAAAAATATAAATTTAATCCAAACAAGTTTCCTACGAAAAAAGTTGTTTCAAAACTAAGTAAAACCCACTTTTAGGTTAAAGAATTCATTATTTTCTGGCGCTGATTGCAAGTACCTAGCGCGTAGGTATCTTTCCGATGTGTTTACGTAGTAATTCCATGAATACATCAAAACAGAGTCAAAGTTATCTAGAGAAACAGCATCACCTCACCTCGGTTACGTGATCGTTACGCAGTGGGGCAAACACAGTTTGATGCAAAACGTACAGTTGTCAACTGCCACGATGCGTGTTCTGTTTTGTCTTGTGCTGGCTGTGAGCATTGCTGCCATTGTGGCTGCCCCGGCCAGGAACGCTCTGGAAACTGGGAATAAAGGTACGTACTTATTGCGAGCCCGCTATACAGACTTGATAGAAACCTAGCTCGAAACA
This sequence comes from Thera britannica, assembly GCA_939531255.2. Taxonomy (NCBI): domain Eukaryota; kingdom Metazoa; phylum Arthropoda; class Insecta; order Lepidoptera; family Geometridae; genus Thera; species Thera britannica. The sequence continues at coordinate 13,860,541 of OW618046.2, read as the reverse complement.
GAAAATAACTAGGTACGAGTAAACCTATCACAGTGTCATAAGTGAAAGTGAGAAGTAATTTTATGTAACTGCCTGTGTATTTGTGTGTATTTTGTTAATTTGTGAATTAGACTTTATTTGATCCTATTTTTATGAAACAACGGGATATTTACCATGATTAAATGTTGTTGAGTTGACTTCCGATACAGTTCAACCGTGATCATGGTGCATGCAACTGTGCCGAAATATCGGAAGTCAACTCAACATAATTTAATAATGGTAAATATCCCGTTGTTTCATAAAAATAGTGTTAAAAACCATGATAGTTTCAAAAGTTATTTACTTGATCCTATTTCAAAGTCTCAGTGGCGCTTTCCGTCTAATATTTCCGCCCTGTTTTAAGTCAGATTACTCAGACATGTTGTGATAGGCACTCAGAGACGTATGCAGAAAGCTGAGAGAATGCTTGAGTCTGGCATACATTTTCTGACAATTCTCCATTGAAAATTGACACATCTATGCTTGAGACTTCCTAGCTTGACACACACTCATGCATTTTTGCTACATACGGCCCTCAGACTTTGAACTCATGTACCTAAGTGCGTAGCGAAGTGCGTAGTATCACCGTGCAAAAAAAACTATATTATTTTTTTTTAAATTGTTTATTGATTTTATAGTGTTCAAAGATTTCTAAAATGCCCAAAAGTTAAGAGCCGGGGATAAGACGCATCTCAAAATTAGACGCAATTTAAATTTAAATAACTCGCGTGACCAATATTATAACGCTATCTGCGAATGTATCAGGTTATTTGCCAGCCTGAGAACAAAATAACAATGCCTCGTTTATTTGCATCATTAACATAGCCTAGATTGTAAATATTTGTAAGTAAGTTTTATATTGTCGCATCATGCTTAGAATTTACCAAGATAGCCAAAAGGCTTTTTCAAAAACGATGATATCAAAAATGTGTAACGAATTTAGATTTATGACCATAGCTTCTCTCGGAGATTTATTATTTGCGTAGATTTTTCAATTTAATTAACCAATGCTAAATAGAGACATTAGGAATCGAAACTTTCACATTTGTTTCATGGTTAGACGTATAATTTCGATAATATGTGTTTCTATATTTTCTATACCTACTCCACAGAGTATAAATTAGCTCTCTTTATGTTACTATAAAATGACCTGCAGCCATACTTAAAAGCTATTAAAATTAAACATAGGTTCAAGTTAGCCCTGTCACTGTTTATCATTCCCCAGTGGTAATGCTTCGGCTACATTAGCGGGCGAAGATTCGTGTCGCGTTGGCGCGACAAAAACATCGTGTTCGGGTATAGGCGATGTTCTTGTCTACATTAAGGCGGGCGAAGATTCGTGTCGAGTTGACGCGATGCATCGTGCTGGACTGTGTCTTAATCAATTTCTTAATTTTATTGAGATGGGCTCTGTAGTATGCCATCATCATCATCATCATCATCCACAGCCCGACTTCACCCACTGCTGGGTATAGGCCTCCCTTAGTTTGTACCATCTACCTCGAACCTGTGCCAGTCTAAACCATTGCCGCCAATGAATCTTTTTTCTTCTTCATTTCTTCTACTGTGGTAGGCCAACTGAGCATATTTTTAATTCGAATCCACGCATCATGTACCAAGTGTTTCTTTTTATGGTTGGGGTCACTATGATTCTATATAATACTCTCAGTTTCATAAAATTGAATGAATTCTAACACTTTTTCGTTACTCCACTCCATAGTGTAAAAAATTAAATGCACGTCCGTCTCGGTTCAAAGTCTGGATGACACTGAAATGACGTAGATGTAGCCACCTAAGCGAATATTGTCGCGACAAATCCCTTTGATTCGCGCCAGTTTACCGACAGCTCCCCGATACTACATCGTCTTCGTCCGAATACTACGCGAAGACACGATGTACCCGGCCACATTCATCGCGTTAACACGAATATTCGCCATAGCCCGCTAATGTAGCCCTAGCATAAGAGATAGCAATAGTTTAAGCAGTGTCCATACTAGTAGTAACCCTTCCTGCCTAATCCCACATTCGAATTTTAAAAATAGCGGTTCTTTTCACTAGACCGGTATCAATGTTTTTTTTTCTTTTTCTTTCAGACAATGAAACTCCTTTCATAGAAGAGGTGGTGGTGGAGACACAGTTACAAGTAAGGAGTCCGTCTCCTCGACAAGCTAGAACCAACGCTCGTACCAACCTGCAGGACGGCACCAGGATCGCAGAGACCAAGAACATTTAGGATTTTAGGATCTTCTTGTTCTTATTGTGATCTGATGGCTAACCAGAATATATGTTTATATGAGAAAGTGAAGTTACAAAAATAATCCTAATAAAAAAATGTCTTGGCAAAAATATATTGTCTCCAGCGCCAGTATATAATTTAAAATAAAGTTAGATAATGTAACTGGTAGATGTAAAAACCTCCCTCCGATTGCACAATGCACACATGATTGCACTTTGTAGTTTGTTGTAGACTCGTCGTAAAATACGTAGGTATAGACAGCACCATCATTAATTCTCTATAACAAGAAATAGCTGTAAAATGCATTGACAGAGGGATAGCCAAGTCGCTGCCTGAAAATCCTTGTTCTAAAACAGCTGGCTAGACATCGATATAGATAGCGGTATTTTTTTGAACATGTAACACCTAATTTTACTGCTACTGGTTGTTTTTAGATTATAGCCTTGGGTGACAGTTATAATGTAAAATGATACCTAAGATTATTGTGTTATCGGGGTCAACGTGCATATTAATAGTATATTTCATTACAAGTGCGGGAAGGCTGTCATTGCAAAGAGTTCCGACAAATGTCTACCCGAGCCGAAGGCGAGGGTTGACAGTCGGAACAAGTTGCAATGACGGTTCCGCACGTGTACTGAACGACTATTTTTAATACAGTTGCGAAAAAATTAAGCAATTTAATAAAATAATAAAAATACCATTTGCTTTTTTCTATTCTCTCCACGCAATAAGTTCGTCGTATGTATGCATGTAGCGACTTTTTGACTTTTCCGGTAAAATGTTCTCCGAAGCATTTTGTGCAATTATACTGAGTTCCGGTGGTGTTAATTCAAAAAAACTAGGGTCGAAATTACTCATTTTGTGCAACAAACAAATAAACTCGCAAAGAAAATTTCTGAAAAATGGCGCCAACGCCAACCGTAAAATATAAGCAGAGATTTTTTTTTTTCTTCACCCATTCTGGAAAGCAAAGGGAACTATACCCATACAGCCAAGTCTTCAGTAGATTTTTTTTATTGATATTTTTTTTAATTGAAAATGAAATTTAATGAGATGAAACCTAACATAACTCATTCAATCAAATCATTAAATCTGTTAATGAAACAAATTAGTAGCTTCTTTTTAGAAATAATACGTATTTGCATGAATCATAAAAACTTCGATGAATTTTTTTAGTAAAAACTTCATGGTTGGTTTTTCTTTTTAGACATTATTTTGACAGTTGGGAAAGAAAAAGCACTAGTGCGGGAATGGTAAAAAAAAAGCACGCGTGTGTCCCAAACGCTACACGTCCCTACACCCCAAACGCTATACGTCCCTGCAATACGCCACTTTTTGAGCAACTGTATTAAAAAATAGTTTTGGTTATAGCAAGATACCTAGATCAGGAATTGCAAATATTTTACACGTACGAGACTCAATTCAACAAATAAATATATTATTGTAAAAATAAGGTTTTTTTACACTTTTACACACAAAAGACATCAACGCGCTACAGTATAAATACACTTTCTACCTGAGAATATAGGAACGTAGAGAATATTTGTAGGCATCCTCTCGTAGGTATATATTATTGGTCAAGATTAAGATGTCTAAATGGGGTAGGAAGATGCACGTCCACTCAATAAATGTCATGTGATTCGTTGCAAGCCCATCGCGGATAGGATACTGTGACTGGTTTTCTCATGTTGTTTTCTTTTACCATTTAAGCTAATAAACGGTGAAGGAGTGTCAGTGTTACAACACATGATAAAAACAGTCAGTTACTTAGTATGGTGCATATGAATAATTCGGATAGAAAAGTTGAGTAGTGCACGGCTAACTATACCGGGAAGGGGTACGCAAGGTCGCTCCTAGCCCTGCTATTCCGGCGACACGGCTCGATTGACAGATCGCTGAATCCGCGTTCCATTTTCAAAATCAAACAAAAATTTACAACTCACATCGAATTCAGCGATCGCTTGAGTGATTTGTGTTGCTAGAATTGCTCCTGATTATGAAATGATTCTAAAACCAGCAGCCTCCTACGAAATTAACATACGAGTAAAATACAAGGCCTGCAATATGCTTTGCTAACTTAAATGCTAAGGCGCTCGCACTGGTCGTGTTCTACAGAATTAAGGAACAAAAATGGTGTAATCGAAATGGGAAGAAAAAGTCAATAACGACCTAATATGCATAAAATGCGCTTATATAGGTTAAAAGAAAAAGATGGAGAGAGCACTGGTGGCATAGTGGTACCAGCCCCGCCTTCCGATCCTAAGGTCGTGGGTTGAAATCCAGACGTGTACTAATGAGTTTTTCTGCCGAAAAAATTATATAAACAATGCCAGTGCTCTCAAACGGTGAAGGAAAACATAGCGAGGAAACCGGCATGTCGTAGAATCTAAATAGTTCGAAAACATGTGTTGAGTGTACGAAAGAAGCCTCCTTGAGGCGCACTTAAAATCCTTTCACCACACTTAGTTCGAAAGAAGCAGGTGACACGATAAGAAGAAGAAGAAGGCAGACAAAATGTAGGTATGTCTTATAAACCAATCAAATGCCTCTGTGTCCTTTCTAAGCAAACGGTGAAATTATTCAAACGAATAAATTGCTTTCGTAAATTTCAGTCGTGGTTGGCGCCTGCGCTTACAATATGTCAATGTTACACTGAACCGTAGTTTGTTGCCTGTTTTAGGCCCGAATTCCGAAACAGCGCTTGAGTCTGAGTCGAGCCTCAAGCATAGATTTTATGACAGTTCTCCATTGAAAAGTGTCAAAAATCTGTGCTTGAGGCTCGACTCAGACCTAAGCACTGTTTCAGAATACGGGCCTTAGTCTTGTTTGCGTGGAGTTGGCACCTAAACTCAACTAGCTTTAACTCTGCCCATAAGGGCAGAATTACAATGGGTCTATAAAAATGAACCTCTATCAACCCTGTACCTGTAATTCTGTAAATAAATCCACTTTGACTTTGACTTTGAAGTATTAAAGTAACTCTTGTGATGCAACTGAATAAACGATATTTTAAGTAAAACATTGACTCACACAATCGACACAACTTAGACTGAATAACGCTGTCAAATATGACTCTCATATTTGACAGCATTTCACTGATCGGCACCGAAGAATGCTTAGAATGAGGCATGAGCGCAAGGCTTTAGAGGTGCGCAAGTATATAGTGTTACGCTGAGCAAAAGCCTACTAAAAATCTAAATAGAAAATATGTAAAGAATGAGTTTTCCTAACTTAACTTACTTGACGTCTTTTTGTCAAACGGTGACAAGGCATTAAGAGTACCTAATAAGATATAAATGATGTACTTATAAAAATCTGTTCTAAAATTTTTATTACAGCCAATGTAGTAGGTACATTTTCACAGTCACTTGAAACATGAAACACAACAGCTGGCTATTAAAATCCGTGGGGCAAACGTGATTAAAGCATTCTTTAATTTATCTCAAAAATAAAAACGAACATGCCCAATGTCACGTCAGTCGGTGATATACGAAAAGCTTAATCCAAAATAATGTAATTCATAGACGCGTGCGCCCGCGCACATATTGATGAGCTACGCACGCGCTACGAATAATGTCTTACGTGTGTAGTAGAAAATGCAAATAACTAAGTTAAAAATGGTGAATACATTTATAACGCCCTTATGCTTAGGGCATTGCAATATTTGGAGACTCAACAGACACTCTTCTCACACATGGCTTTAGAAGGCATTATTTTGTGAACTGCTATTATAATTATGTACATTTGACAGAATTTTTAGGCCGCCCCCATATTAATAAGATAGTCAAGTTTTATAGAGGTTTTACCAGAAATATTATTCTGTGTACGTTTTTATAATACCTCCACCAAACCAACCGAACCAAACGTGAGTTCCCTCGACATGTTGTGGGTTTGAAAGGTACAGTCGCTTTCATTACGAACCAGACAGTGCCGGAAGATCCTTATTTTTTAGCTTATTTTCCTACCGGTTTGTTTTACTGTTCTAGTGTTTTAGGCACCTTTTCTGTTTTTATGTTTTTTTCTTCTCTGTTTCAAATGTTTTTATATATTTACCGTGTTTATGACTCGAGTTTTGTATGTCAGTTATAAATGTTAGATATAATTAAAAAATAGTTATTTGTTATACAAGAGTGCAAAGCTGCTTTTTAACCGCGTGCTCAATTTTGATGACTGAGCAAGCGCAGGATTCTAAAGTTTAACCAAATCTTTGCACTCGAGTGCAACACGTAACTTTTCATCCCACCTCAGCGAGGAAATTACTAAATACAAAAAAGAACATGGCGCGACTAAAAGTAACACACCAAGAAGGTTTCGAGTATGAGTTATTAACAAATTTAAAAAGGTTGTATGATAAATTCGGCACCATGCAGGTAGAAGTAAATAGGTTTAATGGTGTTTTGAATTCACAAATACACCAAGAAGGTTACGAGTGCGAGTTTTTAACAAAATAAAAAAGGTTGTATGATAAGTTCGGCACCATGGAGGTAGAAGTAAATAGGTTGTGTATTCACAAACTTATTGAACGATATTCTAAATTCAAATTTACTTTATCCTCTAGCGGATAAAAACGGCTTTTCCAGTCAGAAATTAAACAGCAAAAACAGACTTTCAGAGCTGGTGGGATGAAAAAAATGTTTTTTCTTTCTTTCTTTTTACTAAGATGGGAGGATTATTTTACTGTTCTCGTGTATTGTTATCTTTTCTGTTTTATGTCTTTTCTCTTCTCTGTTTCCAATGCTTTTACATAGGTATTTACGGTGTTAATGTTTCCCGTGTTTTAGTCTGTCAGTTAGAATTAAAAAAAAACTTGCTTTTCACTAAGACGGGATGATTTATGATTTTGTAGAGAAAAAAGCAATAAATACTAATTTTAGGACAATAATGTTCTTAAAATGAGATAAATAAACACACAAGCATAAGGCCCACGTAATGGTTGTTACCTCTGCCAATAACTATTTCATTACCTCATAGACCACGTCCACCGATTAGTGCAGACGACTGTACCTGTAACAAGAAGTTCCTAGAAACATCTCAGACCATTTCGATGCGTTGACATCGCCCATGATTTGTGGGCAGTTCTTTTATTGAGGTGTTTTTGGCGAAAGGCGGATCTGTGGATGACATCAGTTGACCTCTAAAGAGGACAATGAGATAACGGTATGTCTAATCAAAAACTAGAAAAAGCTTGATTTGCCTTTTTTGTATGTATATGAATGTTTGTATGTACGAGTATCTCTGACCGCCAATAAACTGACGACATTGAGTGTGAAGGCTCAAAATCGTTCTTATGGAGATGTATTGAAATGGTTTTTTGTTTGCAGGACAGCCTGTGAAAGCCAAATAAAAGTACAATTAGTTTAAATATTATTTAATAAGGATCTACACGACTCTCGAATATGGGTCACGAGCACAGACTGTCAGGACAACACTTCAAATCACTACACACACTTCACTTCACTTTTTTAATCATATTTTTTTATGTGCGTAGTGCCCCACTTAATATACAACGTGTATCAAAATATGTGTACTATCCTGAAGGGGGGTGAATTTCCACCCCCCGGGAAACAACTTTTGTTCAACGACTTTCGAACTTCGATTGGTATCTCTGAAAAAAACTGCAACGAAGTTTCAACATGAACAGCTGACTTTATACAAAGTGACAACCCTAAACTCAGCTACAGAGGTAGTAGGTAGTAGTAGTAGACCTACAGAGGTAGTAGGTCAAGGGGTCAAGGGGTTACAAGGATAGGGTTGTCAATTTATTTAGGCATTATGAAATTAAATATTTTTGTATGGGAAACTGAAAATAGGAATTTTTAATTATCTCCCCCCCCCCACAACTGATCACCATTGTGGTCTGAAACCCCCCACCTTCGCATAGTACACATATTTAGATACACCTTGTATTAAGGGTCTCATCGCACATAAAAAAAACAAGAGAACTAACAGTTCAGCAATTTTATGTAACTACATGGTAGTTAGAATATCGTCTATAATACATTTTATTGACTGATTACAATGCCAATTTCTGCCGTGAAGCAGCATTGCTGTGTTTCGGTTTGAAGGGTGTGGGTGCCGGTTAAATTGCTGGCACGTGAGGCTGAATATCTGTTCTAGCATCGTAGAGCACATTCCTGGCATGCACAACAGCATAACCATCTTTACTTAAAAAAAATTTTTGTTTTTTTTTTATTTTATTACCAACGTTGAGCACTAGTTATAAAAACAAACCAACTCAATAATAATCAAATCAATGAATGTAATTACAAAAAACACATTGCATTACGCTTCGTCCGATATTAAAACGCACTTAAGTTTTATTATTCCTTGAATCAGATTGTTATAAAAACATGTTGAAATATTCATTAATGTAGTGCCACATCAATTGTTAGAGGAAATTTATGAGCGAGATAAAACAAAGGACACAACTAGGGATTTATTAAGCTTTGCAGCTGGTTCAGGGATTCACTTTATAGTTTTAATAAGCTATAAAAATGGATGCAGTGTGCATATTAATTAGATTTGAGATAAACTAAAAGATGACACACTTTAATGTTTAGCCTTGGTTTTTGTCTACAATAACAGCCATACTTATAAACGCAATTTAAAATTAATCGTTGCTTAAAGTTGGCCCTGTCACTGTTTGTCATTACGCAGTGGTAAAGGATGGCAATAGCTTAAGCACTATTTATGCTTTGACACATTTTTACAAGGCCAAAACACACCCATGCCCTTCAAACCGAAACACAGCGATGCTGCTTCACGGCAGAAATAGGCATGGTGGTAATACTTCCCCGGACGAGCCCTTCACAAGGTGCTCTACTACTACTCCATTTCAACCCTCATCAAAATACCAATTAGTTATTTCGGAGTCGTATGGAATAGAATGGAAGTGCAAGGAAAAAACCCGATGATTAAGTCATCGTTTTTTTTATCGCTTGTAGACAGAATATCGATTACATACAATGGTGGTTGCGTCAGACAACGAAGGCTCCCAAATCGGGCTGTCTGGAATTTCACCGTGATTCAGACTACAGAGTCTTGGTCCCAGGTAGTTTCATTAAAAAAATTACTTAAATAATAGTAGTACCATAGACAAAGGAATAGTACATAGTATTCAGTATAATGTGTGAAAATATTCGGTTTTGTAGACTGGTATCACATTAACGTAGAAAGCAGGTTGCGGCATTATGACGTCCGAATAACTTTTTGAATCATAAATTTCTTCGTGTAAATAAATTTACAAGCTCAGCTTAGTTTGGGACTAGTTAGTGTTGCATGGATGGTCCAAAATATTTATTTTTAGTACGAAGGCACATAGAAACCTATAAACTCTACTTTAAGTTACTATGAACTCTTTTATGATTAACTTATGACTATCGCCTGTTTTCTACATAAATGTAGCCACAATCTCTGGATGCAGCTAATATCGTATTAGCACGGGGTAGGCCTAGAACCGACACACTATAAATAATAAACACAAGGATAAAAATACCTTATTCAGCGCAAGCATTGAACCACATTAATAAATCAAAATCGATTGTGAACTCACGCAGGCTAGTTCTCATGCTAATGCCTAGATCGGGACAAAGAACAGGAAAATGTCTCGTGCTTATAGTACGGGAGCCAATAGTCAGATTGCCTATTGAGTTGGTACAAAAATGAGTCGCATGAAGTCGTTTCAATTCTGTGCGCATGATCTTGAATCTATAAGAAAACAATTTAAATAGATCGAAAGTATCAATAATTTACAAATTCCAGTCAAAAAATCGCACAAATATGAAATCAATGGCAGCAAGTCACTGTCTTAATAATAATAACAATTAGGCAGTAGGACCACAGAGCAGCAAACACGCTTTTGCTTACTAATTCCGTGAGTAGGACGTCAAATTATATTTGTAACTACACGAGAGTCCATGGTCTATGGTCCATACTAAAATTAGTGACGTCCTTATCCAGTGTAATGAAGAAAATTCCGAGTGTTCCTCCTGACACAAAGTGATGTTGATTCCAAATCAATCAAGTAAGTAAAAATTTATAGACGGTACCAAAAACCACGCATTTGCCCCCAATTTTTTCACCAGAAAGCATAAGTTTCTGTCAAAAGTAATCGGTAAATTTTTACCTCTTTTCGGATTGATTCGGAATCAGCATCACGTAGCGGTCCTGCTGCCATAGGTCTCATTAACCGTCTTTAAGTAAAAAAGTTGGAGGATCTCAATTTTTTTTTTTGTATCAAGTCTATAAGCAATTTGAATGTCGGCTCCCGTACTATTATGAGCTTTTGACGTCAGACACGCATGATATGAATTCAATGGCTCTGTCGATGCCAGTTTCTGATTGAAAAGGGTAATGACGTTTGAAATTAATTAAATCACGATCTACATACAAGTAAATATGAGCTTGGTACAACAGGCTTTCATAAAGACTTTATACGAAAATGTATATAGCTTTTATTTCAGTTTTCGTACTGTGTTACTGAAAAATCTAGGTCGGTATCTTTCGATTGATCTCTCAGCTCAGTTGGTGGTACCTTCTACCCGTAGGTCGTGGGTTCGATCGCCACCGAGAACAAATATTAGCGTAATGAACGCAGCTAATTGTTCTTTAGCTGGGTGTTATATTTTATTGTAACCATAAAACTAAACCAATCCATAACCAGATACAGAGCCAGACAGAGCTTGTAGTAGGCGTACAGCTTACTAGACCACTAGGAGGGGGTACTTTTTCGCTTACAAATTCACAACTCAAAATAATGTGGTTCTCTGAAGCGATGGGGCTATCTCTAGCAAATCAGGCATACATCTAGCACCTACTGGTTTCGTGTTGCTTGCTAAATTCGTGAATGCAAATGGCGATCGTGATGGGAATTTGCACATAATGTACATGATGGATAGTCCATCCATAGAAGATACATTTGATAGCAATGTAAATGTATAAGTTTATATTTTAGTTAATATAATATAATAATTATAAAATTGTAACCTGACCTGTGCAAAACTATTTTGCACAGGTCAGGTTCGGGTACGGGTTCTTGTTTTGTCAAAATATGCATCAATAAATGACTATCTGACTATCAATGTAGTTGAAAGAAAGAAAACGTTACGACGTTAAATAATACACAAAAAAAAACTCACCAATAAATATTCCTATTTTAGTAGTAGTCGAGCTCTTTGTGAAGTGCTCGTCCGGAGAATTACTACCACCATGCCTTTTTCTGCCGTGAAACAGCATTACTGTGTTTCGGTTTGAAGGGTGTGGGTGCCGGTGAAATTACTGGCACGTGAGGCTGAACATCTGTTTGCCTCAAGCTGATGGACACAGGGCAGTGCATCGTAGGGCACGTTCCTGACGTGCGTGTCCTACGAGGCAATGCTTTGTTATATGGCGATGGTTACCACGTAACATCTTTTGGCCCATTTGCTTGTTCCATCAGCAAGTTGTATAAAAAAAAACCTATAGACCACCCCGTCACGGTAACGCACACGGAAAGCTCATTATTTTTAGCAAGAGTGATTTTTGTGCACAAATGCACTGGCACCTTCGTCGGCAGGTATCATTCGTAGTTTTGACAATTGAATGCAAAACAATAATTTGCATTAAAATCAAAGGCATGAAGGTGCCCGTGAATTATAAATCGTCCGCTATTATAAATCGTCAAAGGTTTTTTAAAAGTCAAAGGTTCGATTGAGTTCTGCTGCTTTTAATGCACAAAGAAAACCCGATAAAGGAGTTCTTTCCCAATTTTAACTCAGGACATTTTCTAAACTTGTACATTTTTAGTGCACCAAGGTTATTTAGTGTAGTTTTTTCTGACTTAGAGAACAATAAACGTCTATAGAAAATTATAAAGCTAATTTAACGAAATCAGCCTCTTTGACGCGAACTCAAAATCCTTTCACCACACGATAACAAGAAGAAGTATAACGTGGCTGAATGATACGGATGTCACGGACCAGTGCCTACAAAATAATATAATTTATGTAAGTGCTAATTTGCTGGCTGTTTTTATGTTATTAAAAATTGCCTTCGGGTTAAATAATATCCTCAACGTGTTTCGAAGTTCCTTAACCTGACTTTTTAGCAAGTTTATCAGGCATAAGATCTGCATGCAGGCGTATCACATTATATCGACAGCCAGATTGCGTAAAGAATATCGTTGGCTTTCACAGAACTCTTGAAACGCAAATTTTGGGGCACAAGGGTTTGCATAAACGTTTGTGTATAAATAAACCAAATTTATAAAGTTGGTATAAAAGCAGGTCGATGCGGATACGATGCTCACTGAATTTATTCCAAATAGAGAATTTTCTAACTTAGCTACACTCACAACGCTGTTTTTGTAATTTGAACTAAATAAAACCACCGCAATTTGCTAATTGAATATTATATTCTAAGTAAAAATTTATACATAAAAGTACCAGTAACAAGCTCTGCTTAATTTGGGGCTAGATAATGTTCTGTGGATTGTCCACAAAAAAATATATACTTTTTTATTTATTAAAAGATTTTAATTACCAGATTGTTCATAAATATCCCATTATCCTTGATAACGCCGGTCAACTGGTCATCAGATGTTGAATCACTGCGTTAGCACACGCTGCTCATACAAATGATGGACCGCGGTTTCCGGCATACATTCGCGCTCATACATCTTCGTTTCTGGACAGTTTCAAAATCTTAAATTAAAAATAAATGATCATCGACATCATTATCTACCGCGAACAATAGTCAAAGTTAAAATATACGTTATCACTTTGAAACGTCTAAAAATTAGATGAGTCTAGGTGCCAGTTCGATGCGACCATCAAAATCTGAAGTTCCCAGCTAAACATAGGACGCCCCAATTATGTCCAGAAATAACAGGTTTAATCTCGAGACACTATTTTATATGAAATCTGGTTTCTGAATAAAAGGAAACGTTTTTCTGCTGAATCTCTGATTGGATTTGGTCATCTTATATTCTTAAGTTATACTTCGCATGCAGCATCTCCAGCCCACTGCTGACAACTGACACATTAACTTTTCAAATCAGTCAGCATGACCCTGGATCATCCGAGATAAAGTCATAATAGTCAGTAATATTCATGATGGTCCTATAGCAGTCATTTAGCTTAGCAGACCGATAAGTCTGTTGCCCTTTGTTGACAAAAGTGACAGTGATGTGAGACTTTTAGCCGCTAAAGCAATAAAGTGTATTATTATGAAGCGATCAACGCTGGCGATCAGTCAAACGCTGTAAAATATGACAGCGATATTTGGCAGCGCTTAGATGTGCTCAAGACTTTATAATGAAACTATCATCATCATCATGGGGAAGTTATGTCGATTTCGTCAACCTTCAAGCTCAACAGTTACTTAAAGTAAGACTTTAGGTATCTGCTTGTCACAAGCATTCAGTTTCCAGAAGCTACCTTTTTATATTTTCACACGGCATTACACCATCATGTTGATAAGTAAGCCTATGATGTAGATAGTAGCTTGGATAGCTTGGTTTATGAGACATTAACTACCGTTTAGCCAGGTAACCGTGGGCGCAGATGGTATCAGCACAGATGCGCCGACAGCCGATCATATCGCTAGCCATCTGGACTCAAATCACGTGCTTGTGATACTAAACGTGCGATTCATGGGAAGCGTGTGCATTATTTCGATGGTTGTTTGATAGATAAAGGAAATTAACTGTGAATTTGGCTCGTGGTTTTGAATAGAGCGAATAAAAGCGTTTTTATAGAGGGCTAACATTTTCATGGCTCCATCGTTCGTTCCACTGCAAGGCTTCGTTTCCTTCTATTGATCTCGGTCGGATACCTAAGATGGGTCTTCTCCATTGGGTGTCTTTTTCTTAGATAAAATGATGATTTGACAAGCTGGTCACAGAAACGTCTAGGAAAAAAACTACATGAAAGTCCTTCTCCCAAAAATACTTATTAAACTTTAGTTAAAACTTCTCATAGATGTCTCCATCCGACACCAGCATGCCAAACGTATTCTGGACTCCATTCCCCGAACCAGTTAACCATCTGCAGACTGCGTTATAAATCGTCATGAATGAACGACTGGTGACTGCTTGTCATGCCACGTAGCAGCGTAGGGCATGTGGCCTGCATAATGCCACACACAGATTCCCTTATTTATAGCACTTTGTGTTCAAAATTCACACGATTATACGATAGTTCACATTTAATATGCAGCAATTGTGAAGACGAACTGATAGTTCAAGGAAAAGTATTGGTTATTTGTTGAGGATGAACCCACGATCTCCTCCCTCGATTAAACCTCGATTAAAAAGATTAAATAGATGAAACATCCAAAAGTCAATTTGGAAAAGATACCCTTGACCATAAAACTAATTGGAGTAAGCCAATACTTAGAGATCTTAGAGTTAAAACGAATTTTGGCCATATTTAGAAAACAAATTTAAACAGAGAATCAAGACTAAGGAAATGAGACACTAATTTCACACAATGCAAAAACAAAACAAAAAACGTCTCACCTACGATGGCTACGTGTTGAGCATTCAGCTGATCTTCAGGATCCCGTAACGGTTGGACTCTGCCGATCAAATGGTGTGAAGGAAGGCCGCTATGCAAACTACGAGCCTGTAGACCCGTGGCTCGTGAGCTGCATTACAATGAGTCCAGCCAGACTGGACTATAAAACGCGACACCACCGGTCACTCCACATAAACTCATCAGCAGCAACCCACACAACACCCTCCAACGATTCCGGGTGTCCAGGCAATCTTAAAAGTATTCGACATGAAGTACGTGCATTCTCTCGTGCTGCTGAGCTGTGCCATGTGGGAGGCGACCGGATATCCCTACGCTTACTATCCTGGTTACGGAAATATGGATACTCGTAAGTAGTTTTGGAAACTTAGATAGGAACAGCCGATCCGACAAAGCAGGCATTCATTTTTAGGCTTACTCGGCAGATTAGATTTTTTGTAACTAGTAATTTTAGATTTTAATGAAAATTTTAAACAAACACTTTTGACTCCATCAAGTTTACCAATTCAACAAACTGCCTATACCCATTTGACTCATTTTTTTTCCACAGTGTCCTACGGCTCTAACGACAAGTCTCGTGGTGGAATGGTGGTGAGCCGCTACTATAATCCATACTACAACCCTCGTACTGCCAGTGGGGGTATGGCTGCTTTCATGTACAGACCTGAAGAACAGGCTGCATATCCCCAATCCGGACAGTACTACTACCCTGATCGCCGGCGCCAGACTACCTTAGACACCTACGTACCACCCCAGCAGAATGAGGTCATCCCTCAACAGAACCAGGGCTTCTCTCCTAAACAGAACGAATATTACCCTCAACAACCGGAAATTATCCCTCTCGGCCCCACCGAAGCCACAGAAATCGCTGAACCGACTGAGAGAACTGAAGTCTTCAGCACTACCTTGAAAGCAGCAGTTCCTGAGCTATCTGAGGTGGAACCTGAAGTGGAGGAGGTTGAAGAGGCATCACCGAAGCCCAAGAAGGCAGTCGTATCCAGGAAGAAGCAGGTTAAAAAACCAGTAATCGATGAAGAAGACGATGAAGACGATAGATATGCTCCTAAGATGCCTGCTAGTGCCTTCTTCCCGATGTTCTTTTACGGTGGCAAGTCGTCTGGTCCCGGAGGCCCTACGGCCATCGCTAACGCCTACAGCACCGGCCGCGGTGGAGTCGCCACCAGCCATGCGACAGCGTACGGGTCGCCAAGGCAAGAGCAGGAAAGATATAGAAGCCGTTAGATTAAGGTTTACTGTTTGTAAATTACTCATAGCATCTAGTAGTTTTGTATAAAACTTTTGTTATGCCATCTATCGGTGATTTATTGCACGAAATAGTACACGAATAGTAAATCTAAGTGTAGATCATAATGTTACCACGTCTCGCGTTTCGTCATGAGATGGCGTTGTTACAAATAAATCGTTTTGCCTCAAACTGTTTTTTTTTTGTTTTGATATCATAATCGACTAGCACAATACAACCTTGAACTCATAGATGATGTATTATGGCATAGCAAGCTTTACCAATACAAATTACATAGTACCACCCAGTCTCTGTGATCTCACTAACAGGTTATTCTCAGACAATACTTTTTTCGTAGCTGGTTGTGGATATAGCCATAATTTTAAGGGGTTCCGTACTCAAAAAGTAAAACGGGGCTCTATTACTAAGACTCCGCTGTCCATTCATCTGTCTGTTTGTCTGTCCGTCTGTCTCCAGGCTGTATCTCATGAACCGTCATGGTTATACAGTTGACATTTTAACAGATGATGCCGCATTTTGTCGCTATAACAACAAATACTAAAAACATAATAAAATAAATATGTCTCAAACGTGATTTTTGCCGTTTTTACAGATAATGGTACGGAACCCTTTGTGCACGAGCCTGACTCGTACTTGGCCGGATTTATTTTTAAACAAGTTCATATTTACTTATCACATAGATAAGTAGAAATAGGTACCTCTATGTAATGATTAACAATTTGTTATTATTTACATGTAATTATTATTTGACGATGCGACGTGTAGCCCTGACTTTTGTTATTTTTAATTATAAAAATAAAATTCGTTATAGCATATAAAATAATGAAGGGAAGAAGTCATCATCAGCCTACAGAAGTCCACTGCTGGACATAAACCTCCCCTATACATTCCAGGAAACATAATTCTGAGCCCTCTCCATCCACCGACTTCCGGAGATCCTATCAATGTCATTGGTCCATCCAGTCTTCCGGTTTGTGACCCCAGAGCACGAATTTTTAAAGAACACTACCAGTTAATATGATTATATCACAAAACACACCACAAAGGTTAAATAAATGATCAGTCGAGCAAAAACTTAATTGTTGTGCACGCTACTTATAATTTAATTATGTTATTTGAAAAACTTCCAGCTCGAGCTAATGGACAAAAAGTTTTTATTTACTTACATAAAATGTTTATTTTAGCGGGCCTCTCAGCTCAGATGGTAGTAGCTCTGCCTTCTGCGCCGTAGGTCGTGGGTTTGATCTCGACCGAGAACAAATATTTTGTGTGGTGAACATAGATATTTGTTCTCTGTCTGGGTGTTATATTGTATTCTAAGTACCACATGTATTTACAAAGAAATAAATGTATGAAAGTATTATATCAGCCACAGATAAGATAATACTATACCAGTAATCAGCTATCTGGTTCCCATAGTACTCTGCTTAGTTTGGGGCAAGATGGTGTTGTGTGGATTGACAATTATTATTATTATTTATTTATTTATAGTAGCAGTACATAGTAGCATATATATAATGTATGCACATAGCATACACAATACTTGCCTGTGTATGTTCGACACGCGCTTGGCCTTTTTTTGTTTATTCACTCAGCATAATTACAAAAGATTTGCCATGAGATACCATGGAAGCCCAGATAGGAGCGCCTAGTGAAAAAAATTGCTGGCTACATACACATCACGTTAAAAAAGATGCTGTGACAGACGGACAGACGAAGGTCGACGACTGTTGATTAATGGAAAAAATAATTGGAGTTAAAAATTAATGAGATGGGTTTTTCTGTTGAGACCTACTTTTTAGCTGTAAGGTAGGTTTTAAAACCCCTGAGTAGTTTTTTAGGGAATTACCAGAGTTCAAAAATGAAACAATTTTAATTATTGTTTTGTTTAAAATTTGACGCGTGATTTGATCATCGGTTATTTTCGAAGGTTTTTTATTTTTTTTAATATTTTATTATACCTATGTTTATAACTTTTCTGTCTCTATAATAGGTGCTTTTTTGTCGCTTCTATCCTATTGCAACACACTTACTGGATACTGACATACTGACTGATGTACTGACTCTCGAAAACACTTGTCCTAAGATCTGACAATGTTAAACATTATATGTAGTATACCTACATAAAAAAGTAAACAGGACTTTGCATTTATATAAAGCGTCAGGTTTTTACTCATGCCCCTACTTGCGGGATGTGTGTGTATAGTGCCTGGGACAGGATTTCAGATGGAAAAGGCTAGCCCAGCACCTGACAGCTTAGTCGGCCAAATCCACAAGGAAAGACATGGTCAATAAATGCGGAGCCAACTAAGCCGCGGGTTTCCTCACGATGTTTTCCTTCACCGTGAGGATTCTTCACCGCTTCACCATACATAATAAGGCATTAAACTTATGGAATAAGTACTCGAGTGTTTAT
Source organism: Thera britannica (assembly GCA_939531255.2). NCBI lineage: Eukaryota > Metazoa > Arthropoda > Insecta > Lepidoptera > Geometridae > Thera > Thera britannica. Next base: position 13,842,095 of record OW618046.2, on the reverse strand, counting down.
CTCTCAATGAAAAGAAATAGACGAGGTCTTGGAATACCCACTGGTAGACCCGATTACAAAGCCATAACAAAGAATAAAAATAGCTAGAATAGACAAAAAACTACCGCAGATTCAGAGATTTGTCGATAGCATCACCAAGCGATGGTAATCGACTAATTGGATGTGCACCCGGATGCGGTTGGATGAAGCTAGTTTGCAGTATGCTGCAGGATAGATGTCATATACCGACATGTTGCTCATTGACCAATAGATAAAGGCCAATGGATATTAATCATTTTAATTCTAACTTTTGTTATTAAAATTATGAATTCAACTAATTTTTATGAATATTTTAATGATTTTTACAATAATCTACATTATATATTATATGGAACAGTTGCATTGTAACTACGAAAATAATTGAATTAGGCTTATGGTTTTCTTTTTTGTTCGATCCTCGGAGCAGGCTAATGTCTAGCTCTGATCATACTACTTCGTCTTTCATTGAAAAGATTTTTTGAGGGCTGATCGGTACCACTATTTCAAGGTTCTTTTTCAATAGAAATCGAAGTAGCACAAGTGAAAGAATTAACCAAGGGAGAAGAAAAAAAATATCTCGCTATAAATCATAGTGCTAGATGGATTTAGTCACGAAAGAAAAAAGTAAAGATATACAAAGTAATGTTTATTAAGTGACTCATAGACACATCCGTGTAATGACATTTGTATGAATTACTTATTAGCATGCAATGGAAATCAATTGTTGCCGTGATGTTGCTCACTGAAAGCGGAAAATATGTTTTCTCATGAGGTAATAGGGCTGTTTCTACGAAAGCAGACTAAAGGCTACCACTGACGATACGTCCATTAGGCCGCGGATGACGTCCATTTGGCCTGGACGCATGGATTTCAATCCGTTTGGAAATCCAGAGCTGCCTGACGTCCATCCAAATGGAATATTTTTTTACCATTCATGGGACGATTTTGGACGACGACTACTCCATTCGGATTAATGGACGTATCGTCAGTGGTAGCCTTTACGTCCACGGAATCTTACGGCCGTCAAGAATAAGTAACATGGCGCCGTGTTAGCTCATTTACGATAAAAACGAGACAGAAAATATTGATAGATCACTTTTGTAAAAAATTATATTGTAATGTTTGTTGCTTTTTTTAGTTTATTTCTCAATTCACGTCAAAAGATAAATCAGTAAATTTTTTTTATTATCACGAAGATCACTTTGAATGATACCCTAAGATACCAATAATTTGTCTATTCAAAGTTTGACTGCAGCATAATCGTGACTGGTGTGAAGCCGAGAACAGCATAAACGTAAACAAGTGCTCGAAATAAATGGAACCAATAAAAACAGTCACACGTGATTTATTAATATCGCTAGATGGATAATGATCGGTCTTTATCATTCCTTCGATGATGTGCTCCGATTGTCTATGTGTAGGTATGTAGATAAATACACTTAGAGGTCACAGGCATCTACTGAGGATTCAGAAAGCTATACTATGAAGAAAAATACACCTTTCACCTAAGGTCGTAGGCATCTACTGAGGTTTCAGAACGTTTATCGGTTGAGAACGAGAGGACTCTGGAAAGGTCTGAAAAAACAAACGTATTCTTACGGTGGATTTTTCCAACTCAAATTCGAAAGATCAAAATAATTCTATGTTTTTCAAAGTAAGACGGAAATATTTTTAATTGACGGATAGCATAAGTACCTACTCTTAGGACTGAGATGGAAAACCCCACCCCTAGTTCATGAGCTCTTGTATAAGAACTTTTAATGGCATTTCTACTCTTTGTCCATTATTTATTTCGGAAAAAAACTGGGTTGGTTCTTGTAAGACCATGCTATAAGACATGCACAAAGACGAGCTTTCCAAAAACTAAAAACAGAAGTGACTTTATGGGAACGTTTATCGAGCACCCAGATAAACTCAATATTTGATAATAAAGCATCGATTCCATACTGTATTCCCAGATTTAGGGCATATTTGACTATAAAGTCAAATATGCCCTAAATCTGGGAACTCAGCTATTTGGGTGGGATTCCCAGAATCGTTATTCGTGAAAAACTCCGATGCTCTTCCATTGTCTGAAATAAGAATCATGATTATGTTTCAATTCGGCATCGGCACTTCTGACTAATCAGCGATCAACAAAAACCTCACGATTTTCTTGTGGGAAGTACTCCTGCGTGAATATTAGCCGCATAAAAACTAATTATTGTTTCTCAGTAGCTACGTAGGTAAGTCTTACTTTATGTTCGCATAAACTACGTTATTACAACTGGTTTATAATAACGTATAAAAGGATAATAAATGCTAGTTGGATGTCAGTTAAATGTGTTGTCAGACATGGGTCAGACGAAGCGAGCTTGTGTGGTGCTCATCCTCGCTTTAGGCCTGGCGCATGCCACAGGTACGTGGAGTTGATAGATTGTATGATAATAGGCTAACGTCATCGTCGGCGGCGCTTGTTTATTATGATCATTTCAATTAAAAAGGCAAAAAGTTTAGGTTACCTATCGGTCTAGGGAAACTTACTACATCATAGACTTGAGACCTTTTCGTAGTGCACCTCAGTATACTTGATCTTAAAACCTTATTTTATTTTCAGTAAGATTACGGCGCGGCTACGGTCCTAGCGGAGGCGCTGGTGGTGGATACGGCGGCGGATATGGCGGTGGATACGGCGGCGGATTCGGAGGGGGAGGTGGCGGCGGGGGCGGAGGTGGAGGTGGGGGTGGAGGAGGATTCGGAGGAAGTTTCGGTGGAGGAGGCGGTGGATTCGGCATCGAAGGCATTCACAAGGGGGTCTCCGACATTATCGGAAAAGTGTCACAAGGCTTCGGCGGCTTAGCGCGAGGTGCTGGTGGCGCTGGAGGCGGTGGCGGAGATTACAAGTCTATCAGCACGCAATCCGCTGACGGAAAGTCTGCAGGATTCGCGTTCACCGGCTCACTCAGCGGCGGGAAGGGAGGATACGGAGGTGGTGGCGGTTACAACGGAGGTGGTAACGGAGGTGGTAACGGCGGAGGAGCTGGCGGGGGAGCCGGCTTTGGAGGCGGAGGCGGTGGAGGCTACGGAGGTGGAAACGGTCAAGGAGGCAACGGCGGTGGTGCTTACGGCGGAGGAGCTGGAGGCAATCTCGGAAGTGGAAACAGCGGTGGCTATGGAGGAAGCAGTGGTATTCAAGGAGGCAGTGGTGGTCTTGGCGGTGGTTATGGAGGAGGTGGTGGTGGAGGTGCCGGACACGGCAATGGATTAGGCGGAGGTGCTGGCTCTGCGAACATTGGCACTGGAGGCGGTGGTTACGGTGGTTCTGGAGGCAATGGAGGCGGTGGTGGTAATGGCGGTGGCTACGGAGGTGGATTGGGCGGTGCAGCTGGCAGCAGTGGTGGACATGGAGGCTCAGGAAGCAGTCATGGCGGGAACGGTGGTTCAGGGGGCGGATACAGTGGAGGACTTGGCGGTGGAATCGGAGGAGGCCTAGGAGGAGGCGCTGGTGGAGGTCTCGGCGGAGGTTCTGGCGGTGGGCTAGGTGGAGGCTCTGGCGGTGGTCTAGGTGGCGGGGCTGGTGGTTACCATGGTAGTTCAGGATCTGGAGGCCACGGATCTAGCGGTGGGCTTAGCGGTAGCTTTGGATTCGGTGGATTAAGCGGAGGAGGACTAGGAGGTGGTAGCGGAGGGGGCGGTGGATACGGCGGAGGACTAGGAGGGGGCGGAGGCGCAGGCAACGGGGAAAATGGAGGTCACGGCAGCAGTGGAAGTGGAGGTCTTGGTGGTTCTGGTGGTCATGGCGGCTATGGCGGCAATCACGGCTCCAACGGGGGTGGGAGTGGCTGTAGCTCTGGCTGTGGTGGCAGTAACGGTGGCAGCAGTGGTGGCTACAGCCATTCCAGTGCTTCAGCGTCAGCCAGTGCCAAAGCTTCCGCTAGTGCTAGCAGCTACGGATAAACTCACATACTTAGTACCTTCTCGAACATTGATGCGTGTTTTGAATGCTATAATCTCAGGGTGGGTTGACACGGGACGATTTTCTTAATGAAAACCGACCATGCATAAAAAAAGCAATTTTGATGGTGTATTGATTCAGCGATATTGTGAATGACTTGTGACTGTACAAATCGATCGTGTAAACCCATATCTTGAACGCATTAAAAATTGACAAATTTGTGATAGCTCTTCTCGATTCTAGATTATAAAATACTGTACCTTCTTGTTGACATTGTAATGTGATACTCTTAAAAATGGCCATGCTATGCTTGTATATAGAATTAATATGGTTTTTATAGTCATTAAATTAATTTATGTTAAATGCTCTTCGTTGTTTTTCTACCTCCTTGCCTAATGGTTAATTCATAATAACCTACGTATGAATGTCTGACCCGCTCAAGCACTTCTCAGAATGATAGGTTAGATTTTATTATGAGTACACAGATATTCAATGCTTTGTTTTTTTTTTATTAAGCCTAGGTACCTTAGTAAAATAAAATGATTTGTTGAATGTTGAACCATAATTATTGATGATGAGTGAATATTATTTTAGCTTCAATCACTCATTGTAGAGACATAAGAAGAGTTGCTTACTCATTGTTTAGGAGACATTTTGAAAAATCGCATTTTATCCAAAATTAACGTTGAGTGATATCGAAAGCTGTGCCTGAATGTAATTATTATCGGTAGGGATCGAACCCACGCCCTCCAGCCTAGAAGGTAGAACTACCAATTGAGCTGTGAAGACTATCAAATGGTTATCATGTAGGTTCGTGGCATTCAGAAGTGTTAGAGAAATAGTTAAGAGAGCATGAAACTTCGATTATTTAAAAAACAGCCTCACAAAGATCCTCAGGTATGGAAACCTTCATAATGTCAATAAGCCAAAAGGACCGTTTTCTCGTCGTAGGTCGTTTTCTCATCCTTACGATGTTTCCTTTACCAATTGAAAGATTGAAATGGTTTCAGTCAAAATGTATACCATGTTGCTCCTTTTTCGATGAGTTTTTTCTGTACCTACTAGGCAAATGCGCTATAGGTTTTTAAGAAAAAACTCGAGTGTGGTGCGTCATTGGTTCGAGTGTGGGAAACTCAGTTACCCTAACCACTTACCACTGGAAAAAACAATTTTTCCGTGGACGGGCAAGGTAAAGTGAAGCAGCAGCGCTCTCAAAAGTTGAGATTTAAAAAAAAAAAAATCATAACTAAATAACTAAGTGACATTTTAAAAATCGCAAAAGGACTAATTGTAGACTATACATTTGAGATTAATTCGAATTTAAGTGTGTTAAAAAAATATACTATTTAACATGACATTCTATTTAACGCTGACATACGATTTTCATTAGCGTTAAATAGAATGTATAGTCTACAATTAGTCCTTTTGCGATTTTTGAAATGTCACTTAGTTATTTAGTTATGATTTTTTTTTTTTAAATCTCAAATTTTCGCACGACCCGCTCTTAAGCGGCTACTCCGTATAGTAGTTCGAAAAAAAGGGCTAGTCAAACGTCTCTTGTCACCCTTGTTGCTGTCAAATTTTATTGTATATGATTTTATTTATTGACAAAATAATTTATTTTATTTTATTGGGACTTTCCTTGGTACTACATTATTTCTAATATCAATGCCTAATATGGTCATTGCTTTTCGTTTTTACCCAGGAGTTTTTTCAGCCAGACAGTATTTGCCTAATGGAACTAGGATATTTTCCTATAGTGGCTTTTCAAAAATTATCCTCTAACATGAATAAACAAATTTATGAATTTGAATTGGATGCTTTCAAAGTAAGTAAAAGTACTTCACTATAGGTATAGGAAAACTATAATAATTAGTCTCCATGACCTATGATGACGTGCATCACCGTAAATAAATCAAAGTCTACCTTACTGCACAGCACTGGTGGTCTAGTGGTATCGCCCCCGCCTTCCAATCCTAAGGTCGTGGGTTCAAATCTAGTCGTATACCAATGAGTTTTACTGTTCAAAAACGTATGTGCACTATGCCAGTACTCTCAAAATGTGAAGGAAAAAATCGTGAGGAAACCGGCATATCCTAGCTAGAACCTAAAAAGTTGAAAAAACGTGCATAGAATGCACGAAGTAGCCTCTTCTGAGGGGCACATCTTTTAACCACACTGGTTTCAGAGCCAGTGACACGATGAGAAGAAGACCTTACTGCAGGTGTACAGAAATAAACTGCATGATAATTTTAGGTTCAAACCAAGTTTGGTTTAATCTGGATGGAAGCGCCTGCGGAGAAGCCGGCGGAGTCTGCTGAGAAGCCAGCGGTTTTATTCACTATTGAACATTGTGAAAACACTGCCATAGAACATATTATGTACCCTCTGGATCCCACTGCTGGGCAAAAACCTCCCCCATTCGTAAATTCCCTGAGTAAGGTACTTATCTAGGCGTTCCCTAATTCGAAGCGTATACTTAGAATACATACTTAGAATACAATAAGTATATGAAACTTAGAGTACAGTTTTATGTGAAGGAGTTGCACTCCTTCGTATTGGGGTAGAATTTTTAACCTCCATAGCTGATAGGTACCTACCTAGGTTAGCTAATTAAGTTTTAGTATGTGCTAATTTACTAATTATAAACTTGAAAGCTGTTCAGGAAATAATAAGTACCTACATTCAAAGCTTTACTGATTGTTTATCTTTATTAACCTTGCAAACATTTCCTATTACCTAGAACTAGGCACTTCATACAATGTATACACAAGTACTTACTTACTAGGTACTGTCAGTTATTCAATAATTCCAAGTACTTACAAATACATACAAGGATAATAATGAATATTTCATAAAAATATGCACAGTAGTTGGTAGAATAAGGTAAGTACCTACCTCAACGTTTTATTTTATCAAATACTAGCAGCATCGCCCGGGTTTACCCGGGCATTCCAGAATGTTAAGGAACATTCTAGAACGTTTAAGAGCATTCTATTCTAGAACATTTTGACAGAATCTAGAATTTATAGAAAAGCCCTTACGTGATAAAAAAGGATAGACAAAAAAAGTCCCTACGTGTTAGAAAGGGATAAACATAACTTTTTGCAACATTTTGCATTGATGCTGTTCCTATTAGTCGTAAAATATAGCCTTAGCCTTTCTCGATAAATGGAATATCAAACACAAAAATAATTTTTCAATTCGGACTACTTAGCAGTTTTCGAGATTAGCGCATTCAACCAAACAAACGATCAAACTCTACATCAGTGTTATAATATTAGTAAAGATAAAGATTATGCAAGAAGGTACTTATCTAGGCATGTTTTTTGTTATAAATCAAACATCATGTATTGTACACAAGTACACAATGTTGTGTAGTAATCAATGTATTTTAAACAGCGACATCTTGTGATTCTCATATTTTCAAATTGACTGGCCTCTAGCTCAGTTGGTAGTAGCTCTGCCTTCTGCGCCGTAGGTCGTGGGTTCGATCCCCACCGAGAACAAATATTTGTGTGGTGAACATAAATGTTTGTTCTCTGTCTGGGTGTTATATTGTATTCTAAGTAGGTATGTATTTACAAAAAAAAAATGTATTCAAGTATTATATCAGCTATCCGGTTCCCATATTACAAGCTCTGCTTAGTTTGGGGCTGGGTAGTGTTGTGTGAATTGTCCACAATATTTATTTATTATTATTATTTAAATGATAGACTCCAAACTATCGATCACCAGAAAAGTGCAGAGAAAAAATATATTCAGCCATCATTGATGGGTTCTGTACTTTAAAATTTAAAACATTGCATTTAATTCACCATTATTTTTACCATATTGTAAAATGGTCGTAAAATAATGGTGTCTATTAAAAAAATTTTACAAAAAAGTATTGGCCTTACTTGCAAGCGTTACATAAGTGTGAGACATCGACTATTTGCTCTACGCAGTCTTAAAGCTAGCCCTGCCCTGTCACTGTTTGTCATTACCGACTAGTAAGAGATGGCAGTTGGTTGTACTATATACGAGTATGATTGTCTTTTAAGAAACGCTTGTCAGTAAGGGGGTAAATTACCAGTAAGGCAACGGAGGTGTATTTGTGCCAGGGGAACCCCAAAAACAACAAAAAGTAAAAAAGTATGCGGCTGCAAAAAGTGAAGAGGCCGATTTATTAGCACGTCGATGAAGTCATATCAGTAGTTGTATATAAGCTGAACATTGGCTGTGGACCTTACAGTCTCAGACAACATGGCTCGCTTAGCACTGGTTGCGGTGGCCCTAGGCCTTGTGCTCTGCGTACATGCGGCACCAGGTAAAATATAACTTAATAATAATTATCTGAATGTATAAAATTAATTAAGTAAAAATAGCTTTTAATTTCCTAAAAGACGTTTTAAATGGTTATTTCGAAACTATTCGAGCAACTTCACAGAGAGTGAATAAAACTGAATCTGGTAGGCGCTGTTAAAAAAGCACATACATAAACGCAAGTCCTACACTACGCACAGCTTTCCTATAATCTTCTCTATGGCGAAACTATAGTAGATATACCTAATTACGTACTCATTTAATTTTGTATTTTCAGGATATGGTGGCAGCTCTAACGGTGGCGGTGGCAGCGGATCCGGCGGCGGCGGTGGAGGAGGTGGCGGTGGAGGTGGAGGCAGCGGTGGATCCCATGGCGGTGGTGGTGGAGGCAGCCATGGCGGTGGCAGCAGTGGCGGCTACGGAGGCGGGGGCGGCCTAGGCAGTGGCGGCGGCGGTGGCGGTGGATTCGGCGGTGGACAAGGCGGTGGACTAGGCGGAGGCAGCGGAGGCAGTCACAGCGGCGGTGGCGGTCACGGAGGCAGCGTGGGCGGTGGTAGCGGCGATGGATACGGCGGAGGTGGCGGCAGTGGCCAAGGAGGAGGAAGTGGCGGTGGCAGTGGATTTGGCGGTGGAAAAGGCGGTGGCAGCGGCGGTGGTCTAGGAGGCGGAAGCGGCGGTGGCAGCGGATTTGGCGGTGGAAAAGGCGGTGGCAGCGGCGGTGGTCTAGGAGGCGGAAGCGGCGGTGGCAGCGGATTTGGCGGTGGAAAAGGCGGTGGCAGCGGCGGGGGTCTAGGAGGCGGAAGTGGCGGTGGCGGCGGAGGCGGATTCGGCGGTGGAATAGGTGGCGGCAGTGGTGCCAGTAATGGTTATGGCAGCGGCGGCGGCGGCAGTATTGGAGGCGGTCACGGAGGCGGTCACAAAAGCGGTCATGGAGGCGGTGGTGGTGGAGGCGGCGGTGGTGGCGGCCACGGTAGTGGTGGTGGATACGGGTATGTATTATTTAAAAGGTCAACACTGTTACGTTGACCGACCCACTTCCTAAGTTATGCTCAAAGATCTTCCATCTGAAGAATAGTTTAGCGAGTTTATGGGATAGGTACGTACCTATATTATCCAACACTAAAGAGCCTGTGCCAAAAAATACACAGATTATTCAAAATCTTCTCGGGCCGAGAATCGAACCGGTGCTTGCCTTGCTTATAGCAAGCCCTAATTAACATACTTAGTATACGGCATTGAAAATGTGATTGTCACGTATTTCATGGATTCAGCATGCCTAGTCATTATAGCCTGATCAACTCTACGTGATCGTTGGATGGATGACTGTTGCTTCGTATTTACATCGACTTCCATGCTTCGGAAGACACGTTAATTATTAGATCCCAGCTATAAAAATCGTTAGGCCATGACCAAGATTTTCAGACGACCTATAAGAGACCTTTAGACTTACCACTTATGCATAAAATTCTACCTACTACGTAAATGGGTATTTGAAATGACTACAAAATTTATAACTTGCATTTTATTTTGTTTCAGACGTTAAAATCTACAAAAGTGAAGTCAAAATGAAGAAAAATTCAAAAAGCTCAATGTGATAATTAGAGTAGTGTGATGAAGATGAATTTTGCCATAATTTTGTGAAATTAAATTAGCATTTGTTTGACCAAATACATAGTTGTTACTTATTTATAATCCTCATCACCATCATCACCATTAGAATTTAGTTAGAAATACTCTACATCAATAAAAAAAGGCTTTGACGGCCAATCTTGAGTTAACACATAAAATATACCTATGGACATGCATACATTTTATAATCGCTAGACATGGTGATGGCCGGAGGAGTATAGCCTTGACCGAATGGCGGCAGGTCTAAAAAATCTGGCTCGTCCGAAAGCGCGATGGGTCGACGACATCGTAAAGGTCGCAGGAAACAGACAGAACAGGCTGGCAGAAAATTAAGGAGGTCTATTAGTATAGGATCCCTAGAAGAAGGACCTTCACCGAGCTGGTTATTTAATGAAACGTATTTTATATTTAATTAAACATGCCAATAAATATATTCTATATGGGTTGCCTATCAAATTTCAGTCCAGGATATGATTAATTAATAATTAAAAAAAAAAAATGTTTTTTTAACTTTCCACCGGTTTGTTTATTAGACAAATTCTATACCAATCGAAAGTATAGACCCCATAGAATATGCAAACGTTAGGTTGCCTATTTTTTTCCGGTCACAACTCTCGGGTAGCCAGGTATAAACAGGAAAATCGATACTAGCATTTTGCACCGGTATGTTTATTGAATAAAAATACTGGGGTCTATACTTTCGATTGGTATAGAATTTGTTTAATAAACAAACCAGTGGAAAGTTTAATTTTTTTTTTTTTTTATTATTAATTAATCATAATTATCCTGGACTGAAATTTGATAGGCAACCCATATAGAATATATTTATTGGCATGTTTAATTATACATATATAAAATACGTTTAATTAAATAACCAGCTCGGTGAAGGTCCTTCTTCTAGGGATCTTAGACTATATAGGCCTCCTGCATCAGTTAGGTGATTTCAGGCTGTGATCATTAGGATGATACATTTAATCATCATCATCAGCCTTAGAAGTTTATTGCTGGGCATAGGCCTCCCACCCCATCCCACTGCATCCACTGACTTTCCCCGATCCTAATCAATGTCGTTTGTTGCATAAAATTACATTTTGTCATTGTTTTTCTTTGGTTACAATCCCCGAATCTTGTAACTTTGTAACTTTAAACTTTGATTAAGTTTATTACAAGCCGTGATAATGAAACCCTCTTAAAAATAGCTGAAGGTTTTATTTTCATTCAGCCGTTCCGCCTCAAGGTCATTTCAATGAAAAATCAAGCATCAAGCAGTCATGTGAAGTTGATGATTGATTAAAAATCAGGCATAATTCAAACAGTCATGAGCAGAAGTTTATGTTTAAGGCCTGCGCACACCTAGGCCGCTGGCAACCGCGATCAGTGAAACGCTGTCAAATTTGACAGCGATATTTGACAGCGTTTCATTGATCGCGGTCACCAGCGGCCTAGGATGTGCGCAGGCCTTTAGGGAATAAATAATTTACAACCCAAGACTGAATTATAAAGAAGAATCTACATGGCTCTATGTCATGGATATGTCCAAAAAGTTAGATCGCACAGTTTAACACCCTTAAAAACATAGTCATTAAATGGAAGGCCTTATCGCAAACTCCTATTTGGTTCAAATTATTTTAATCTTGACTGTCGTTTTGTTTTTAGAATGCTTTTTGTTGATCCTTTTACTCACCGCTTTAAATTGAATAGTTTTTCATTATTATACCTACCCATACCTAGGTATAAAAATAGGTTTAAAAATAGTTTGTTAATGATTACAGTACCTAGATTAGAAAGTGACTGAGTATTTAAAGGCATAGATTCAGTAGTTTCAGTACAGAATAAAATAGTCCTTCAGGTGTGCTCTACCCTCTATACCTAAAATAAATGAGTAAATATGAAAACATTGACAATCTTTGCACTGGTAGTAGTGGTCCTGGCTGTTTGTGTATGCGGAAGGCCTGGAGGTGAGTTTCAGTACTTTTTAATCTAAATTCCATTCATTTTTGTACCACCATACCATACCATAGAGAGCAAAAATCATGAATAAAGACTTGAATGTTTCATAAAAAAAAGAACCACATTTTATTTTTGAAAATAGAACTAAATTCGGCGATCTCTTTCGCAATACATGCAATGCGTTGCGGCTACAGTACAAATAAAAAAAGCAGCCAAGTGCGAGTCGGACTCGCCCATGAAGGGTTCCGTAGCATCAAATAACATAATGTAAAGGTTTTTGTTTTGTATAGTTCGTTGAAAGGTAAATTGCGGTTTACGATTTATGACGTATAAAAAAAAACTACTGACTAGATCTCGTTCAAACCAAATATTGTTGGAAGTTTGCATAGTAATGTACAACATATATTTTTTTTAGTTTTATCATTCTCTTATTTTAGAAGTTAGAGGGGGGGGGGACCAAATTTTTTCCACTTTGGTTCGTGCATATTAATAAACTAAACTACATACATACCTTTATACCTACTCTAGATTTAAATAGTGTAAACTTAAGTTATATTTAATTTCAATTTGTATGCAACGAAAATAAAAAGCTTATTATATATATTATATACACTTATACTTCTGGTTACTGGTTATTCTACAAGTATCATAATAACCCGTGCTGCATCTGGGTTCAAAAAAGTCTAAAAAAGCAGCCAAGTGCGAGTCGGACTCGCCCATGAAGGGTTCCGTAGCATCAAATAACATAATATAAAGGTTTTTGTAGTGCGTCGAAAGGTAAATTGCGGTTTACGATTTATGACGTATAAAAAAAAAACTACTGATTAGATCTCGTTCAAACCAAATATCGTTGGAAGTTTGCATAGTAATGTACAACATATATTTTTTTTAGTTTTATCATTCTCTTATTTTAGAAGTTAGAGGGGGGGGACCAACTTTTTTTCACTTTGGAAGTGTCTCTCGCGCAAACTATTCAGTTTAGAAAAAAACGAAAACCTTAATGCGGTTCACAGAATACATCTACTCACCAAGTTTCATCAGTCTAGCTCTTATGGTTTCGGAGAAAAATGGCTGTGACACGGCCGGACAGACAGACAGACAGACAGACAGACAGAGAGACAGACAGACATGACGAATCTATAAGGTTTCCGTTTTTGCCATTTGGCTACGGAACCCTAAAAAAGACTTTGGCTCGCAAATCTTTAGAAATTTTCTCATTTATTTCAGTTGAGAAAAATTCTGCATGCATTGCGCACCAAAGAGATTTTATATTCTCGCAATCCCTGAGGGTCAAAACGATGTGCTTGAGTAATATTTAAACTAAAATTGTAACAGATGTCACACTGGCTGCAACAAAGCGAAATAATTTGCTCTCTAATTGACTAATTTAATATACCGGTCATTCAAAATTATTTCCAGGAGGAGACAATAAAGGCAAAGGTGGTAAAGATGATGCCAAAGGCGGTTGGAATCATGGCGGAAAGGGCGCAGATGACGGAAAAAAAGAAGGCGGAAAGAAAGATGGTGGAAAGAAAGATGGTGGGAAAGGAGACGATAGCTCTAGCGAGAGTGACGAGAGCGATGGCGGGGGCAAGACGAAGGGTGGTAAAGGGGGTAAGGGAGGTGGTAAAGGTAAGGGATGGTAATCTGTAAAGACAACTGCTTAGCCACATTGAACCTGGAACCATGTCAAACGAAAAATGCAAATGGTTTTTCTCTTTGTATATTATAGTCGGTTCAGTAGAAATTTCTTAGGAATATCAAACTTTTCAATACTAAGTATACTTACTATATTTTAATTTAAATATTTTTTCTAATTAAATTAAAATGTAACTATTGTAATGCGACGCTTTTGTGGTATTTATAGAATAGTAGAATAGAATAGAAAATTCTTTATTGCACACCTTAAAACTAACAATGGAAAAACAAGTAACAATAATTGAATACACACTAATGTAAAATGGGCGGTCTTATCGCTGAAGAGCGATCTCTTCCAGACAACCTTTGGATGGACCTTTGGATAAGTTTTTTATTTGTGCTTACGACGTATTATTAAGGGGCTGGGTAGTGTTGTGTGAATTGTCCACAATATTTATTTATTTTATTTTTATTTATTTATTATCTTTTTAATATACTTATTTAATCAAGTTTTATCTAATAAAAAGCTAATTGATCAAATGTATTTCCTTTTACTTCCTATAATAACGTTTCTGTACCTAAACTAAAGTAGGTAATACTCTGAACTTCAGCCCTATGTGAAATAAAATATCTAAATTAGAACCTTATGCACCATTTTTACACACACCTAAAAGGCAGTAAAAGGATACATAAACTTTTTGCATTCGGGTACGTACCTACCTAATACGTAACCTTAACCACTTATTACGTGTATCAACAATTACTTATTAAAAAATAGGAATAACAAATAACTAACAAACGAGTGATCTCAGACAAGGTCAACATTATTTGAACTTGCTAAGATCAGGACAGACCCACTACATTCAAGTTTTAAAGAAGTGATGGCCGTTCTGATGGCAGTAGGCGAGGCGATAACTTCGTCATATAGCGAGCATTATACTGAATATTTAGCGGTGGCCACTTTATAGAAGACCAGAATTTTATTTTGTGAGCGGTTGGAGTAAGTATAGGTACCTACTCGTAATTAGGACGAGTTAATTTTAGGTTTGATGATAGGCATGGACGGACCTAAATTAACTGAAATCGTAAAGAACGTATATCTTTACGTTACATACCTACTAATTCAGTACACTCAGAAAAAAATATTGTTGGCTCCAACAATAAAACTTTAACAGGGGAGAGCCCACAATGGTGTATAGTCCGTGCGTCAATGTTTTTATTGTCATGGATCAAGTTGTCAGTACAACAATATTTCTATTGTCAAGAAATAAATTGTCATTGCAACAATGTTTCTATTGTCAAGAATTAATTTGTCATTGCAACAATGTTTCTATTTTATCAATAAGGCGTGTTTTGATACTACAACAATGTAACTTTTGTCAGCGGAACTAATTTCGAAACCGAAGGACTAAAATGTACAACTAGTAGGTACGAAAGACCCCAAGTGTGAGGGGTAAAAAAAAAGATTTGATAAGACCGAAGTTGATCCGATGCATTCATCGGATCAACTCCAGTCATCTCAAATCTTCAACGGATTCATTAATCCGTTGAATACAATTTCATAAAACAACTTCTACAATATAAGGAAACGCCGTGCGTTTTCGTCAGCGCGTTCTAGGATCGTTACAATTTTAGTCACGCCATCTAGTTCTAAATTTAGTAAGCAGCTTTTTTGTTAGTTTACTTTACTAACAATGTTCACATTGACACACTTGCAACGTTCCATTGTCACCTCAGCGACATATTTATTATATGACAAAAGGTAGTTGAATACTACGACTAGTTATTTTTATAGTTATTTTGCTAGGTTGTTTTACAATGTTCACATTGTTACAGTAGCAACGTTCTATTGTCACCACAACGACTTACTTATTGCATGACAAAACGTAGTTGAACTTTACGCTTTAGTTATTTTGCGAAATTTATTTACAATGTTTACATTTACACATTTGCAACGATCCATTGTCATCACAGTAATATATTTGTTGTATAACACTGGCCCACTTCCACTCCAAATATTGCTATGCCCTAAACTTAAGGGCTTATTATGTATTCACCATTTTTAACTTTATAACTTCACCATGTAACATAATAATTGCAATAAAGAATATGAGTATGAGTTTGAGTAGTCACATGCTCCGACTATAGGTCTTTTGTTAGATTTATTAAAAATGTTCGCATTGACACACATGCCTGTTCCATTTTTACCTCAGCAACATACTTATTGTATGACAAAAAGTACTCAAATGCCACAACTATAGTTACATTGCTACGTTTTTTAACAATGTTCCCATTGACACGCTAGCAACGTTTCATTTTCACTACAGCAACATATCTATTGCATGTCAAATGGTAGTTAAATGCTAAGACTATAGTTACTTTGTTAGATTTATTAACAATGTTCACATTGACACACCTAAAACGTTTTATTGTTATATAATCAATTTTTTTATTAACTTTGATGCAAGGACAAAGCTAAATTGTTCCTTGCACATTAAACGAAGGAAAATCAGTGGACAATAAAAAAGTTGCTGAACTCAACAAAGCTCTTTCTGCTAAAGTAACAGAGTATTTAGCTGCTCCAACAGGAAATTTCTGACAATGCATTTATTGTGACTTTGTTGACCCATTTTTTTCTGTGTGTAGGTAGGTAACATAAAGATATGAGGAGTGACAGAACAAAACTAATAAAAGATAATTCCACATTTTGTAAATAAAAAGTTAGCAATGACATTCGACAGAATACCATAAATTACGTCGCCCTTTAAGTTGGTGTGGTTCAAATCGTGCTTATTCCTGCAGTAACTCGCCTCTAAAGTTGAAAGTTTGATGCAAATCATGATATTTCCATTGAAAAAAAAACCATGCTAATAAGTTTTTACAGTTATTTATTCATTAGAACCCATATTTTCTTTAATTGTGCAAAGGCAAAAGTAGTTGCCGGTTTTTGACCTTTTGTGAAAAGTTAGACATCATGGAATTATCATGTTTTGTTCCGTCACTCCTCATATAATCATAAAATATAGGTAAGTGAAGAAAAAGAAACAGAAATTCATGTTTTATAAAATACAAGATAGAGTTAGCGATATCATTGAGGTTTTTCACTGATTATAATTTAGCAGGAAACCAATAGGTAAAAAAAGAAACATTTGATAAAGGAAATTAACTTTGTGTGCCTTCTCTTTCACACGCAAAATAAAAAACAAACCAGAAACGTGAAATACAAATTGATAGGTACACAAATTTGTATGTACAATAATAACACCACACCACAATTTGTTCAATTACTGCGTACCACCAAAATTAAGCAATAAAAATGTCACCAATTTCCTTGTCCTTCCATCATGAAACTGACATTCAGCCAGTCTGACCGTGACTATGCCTGATGCGTGCCATCCTGCTTCAGGGTATAAAACACTGAGCCCAATAATAATGTACATACAGTATTATACCTTGTATACTTACTACATGATCTGCTCTAGAAAACATTTGCAGTAGAGCCAATTTAAAAAATTGTAGGAAACGTTTTGAAAAAAAATCTAACAAAGGATTAGGAATGGTGCGCGCTGTGGTTATTGTTATTTTTGTGGTCTGTATTTTTGGTGTTTACGGCATGCCAGGTGAGTTATAGCCATTTAAAATAACATTGGGTACCTAAATTATAGTTACTTGAGTCAAAGTACTTTTTAACCGATTTCAAATAAAAAGAAGGTTCTTAATCGAATGTATTTTTTTAAATTAATGTTTGCGTTCTCATAAATTTGTCATTTATGAGCCTTTGTTTTTATTATCTAAAAGGTTATACTTTCATATTATGGTCCCATTTTATCAAAATCGGGGTCCAGCAGTTTGGCCATAAAGTCAGTTTCTCAACTTTTTTAAATTTCACTTGTAATTTATGGAAAATTCATAGCATTAGATTCTTTAGCTACATATATTTGAAATTGTGTTAAAAGTTCTAAGAGATTTGAGAAGATCCGGAAAAGCTTTCCGAAGTTTACAATTCATATCTATTACCACACGAGCGATATTGTTTGTTTACATTTCTTTTTTTATTAAAGCCTTGGTGGCCTTGGTGGCGATCAGTGAAACGATGTCAAATATGACAGCGATATTTGGCAGCGTTACACGGACTTGTACACGGATCGCCTACGATCACAGAAAAGCAAAAACGCTTTTGCTTACGCAATATTCTGTGCCTACGATAGCCTAAAACTCACACCAATGAAAAATCTTCAGGAAAAAGAGTAAGGCGTGGCTACAATGCCAACGGGTACGGAAGCGAGCGCGGAGGCGAAGGCAGAGGCGGGTACAACCACGGGAGCGGTGAAGACGACGCCAGCGTGTCACGAGAAGACGACGAGGGGTGCGGTGGACAAAAGTTAGATTTGATATCTTATTACTCAGAAGCTGAAGACTCAGTATTGGGCTTAGAGTCATAGGCACACTGATTTTTGATCACATAACGCTCTATACAATGTGTTCAAGTTTAGATTTTTAAGTAGGTACTTATGAATTTCACTCGTGTAACTTATGCCTTAGAATCAGAAATGAGGATATCCGTAGAAGAACCAAGGTCACCGACATAGCTCGTAGAGTTAGTAAGTTGAAGTGGCAATGGGCAGGCCACATAGCTCGAAGAACCGACAACCGTTGGGGAATAAAGGTTCTCGAATGGCGACCACGAACCGGAAGACGAAGCGTAGGGCGCCCACCCACCAGATGGACCGACGACATTGTTAAGATCGCGGGAAGTCGATGGATGGAAAGGGCTCAGAATCGTTCTTGCTGGAAATGTGTAGGGGAGGCCTATGTCCAGCAGTGGACTTCTTCAGGCTGATAATGATGATGATGATGATGAACTTATTTATATTTAAATATTGAAGGATTGATCGATTATAATATGCGTTATATTTCAGCTCCGAAAATCGAGGATCATCATACGGTAGAGAGGACTACAACTCAAATGAGAGACGTCATGGCAACCGCTCCCACTAAGCTGTTCGATTCCCGCTACCTCTTATACCTGCGACCACGTATCCCTTTACTTTATAATGTCAAAAGGTGCTGCATCTGATGATTTTATCAGATTAAAATAAGAGTTCATTAAAACCATGAAAATTATCATGAAAGCTTTTATTTTAGAATAATAAATTAACTTAAATGAGTAATAAATAGTATGTGCCTATAGTTATTTTTGCGTGATTACCTAGCTACATTTAATTAAATAATGACATACAATATTCATACTTATCTCCTATCATAGAACATAATATATTATTATATCTACGCTCCTACCTTAATGGATAATCAGCAAGCCATATCGGTCTGTTTAATATGAAGTTCATGTATCACAAATAATCACTTCAAAACCTATAGTATAGGATCCCGCTATAGAAGGACCTTCACCGAGCTGGTTATTTAATGAAACGTATTTTATATTTAATTAAACATGCCAATAAATATATTCTATATGGGTTGCCTATCAAATTTCAGTCCAGGATATGATTAATTAATAATTAAAAAAAAAACTGTTTTTTTAACTTTCCACCGGTTTGTTTATTAGACAAATTCTATACCAATCGAAAGTATAGACCCCATAGAATATGCAAACGTTGCCTATTTTTTTCCGGTCACAACTCTCGGGTAGCCAGGTATAAACTGGTAAATCGATACTAGCATTTTGCACCGGTATGTTTATTGAATACAAATACTGGGGTCTATACTTTCGATTGGTATAGAATTTGTTTAATAAACAAACCAGTGGAAAGTTTTTTTTTTTTTAATTATTAATTAATCATAGTTATCCTGGACTGAAATTTATAGGCAACCCATATAGAATATATTTATTGGCATGTTTAATTAAATATAAAATACGTTTCATTAAATAACCAGCTCGGTGAAGGTCCTTCTATAGCGGGATCTTAGACTACTACACAAAATGAGCGAAGCTGGATGAATATACAAAATCGAATGTGTCCCATTTCGAAACGGTTGACATTTTGTTTTAGCTAGTCCGAATGGTATACCTTTGAACTCGTAACGGCTATTTGCAGTAACAAACACAGTCACCTTGGTACTTATATTATGTATCTGTTAAAACCCTGAAGCCAGGTCTTACATTATGCAAAGTAAATAACGATAGAAGAAACGTAGGGCCCTCTACTCGATTTTGTTATCTGCTTAGTCGATGAAAAAGTCTCAAAATTGTTATTCCGAGAAACGGCTGCATCAAAATTACTACTTTAAGGCTATGTGAAGTTTTTCGCTCACTTTGTCGTCGCTAGGGTCAAAATTAATTTCCTAATTAAACGTAATTAATAATTTTCGTCTTCCAAAAGTTTATATCAGGTCAGGAACAAACTGTTGAAGGTCCATCTGAAACAAATATTTTAACTTTATGTGTAAACTATTTCAGCCTTTGCACACTGAAATATGTAGTTCGATGTTTTAGAAAAGTCATATTTTTTTTTAATAGGTATTGTTAGAGTTCTAGGTAGTTTTAGGTTTCTTGGTGGAAGGAACAAATATTTATGCCGACACTTTTTGGTGCCTTTGTGACTGCGCTGATTTTCTTAATCCAGCATCCGGCTCTAAGAAAATGTCTCTATGACGCCAAGTAAGCAGATTTTAAATAACCTCATTCACTGAAGCCGCCTCCAGTGGAAACAGAGCTAGAGCTGGCCGAGGACTTGGAGTAAGATTGCGACGCCACCGGTATAGAGACGCCATGGCCGCCGTATCCGCCGCCGCCGCCACCTCCACGGTGGCCGTAGCCGCCATACCCTCCGCCCAAGCCGAACCCACCTAGCCCGACATCGTGGTTATATCTTCTTACTCGTTCACCTGAGCCAATAAAATAGACTTACAAAAATCTTCGCTTTATATTATGGAATTATTTTCTCCGTTTATAATGTAATGACGCTCAAGATCTAATAAAAATAAATTTTACTCAGGTAAGTACCTACCCCATCTTAGTATAACACTTGGTATCAATTAAAAGAGGACTAAAATACCTAAGTAAGGTAAGTATTTATTCTTTGTACTTTCAGAACTGAAAACCAGTACTGAAGTAGTTTACTTTCATCCACAAAAGTTCCGTAAGTATTATTACAATTTTATTAATGAGTGGCGAGGCTGAAGGCTTGAAAGATAAGGTGGTTACAATGAGAGCTGTCACTTGTGCTATGTATGACGACCGCCTTGGTGCTGCGATAAAGTCGCTTGCCAATAGGCTCTCAAGATTCCCATGGTGAATATTTTATGTGCCTAGCATGGCATCCGCTGCTATGGTAGGTATACCACCACATTTATCCAGTCGTTGCTAATTATAGCTCGCTACTATAGCATATGCTGAGTGACGGCTAATTTTCATTGTTACTTATGTACCTAATAGTACATCCTTGTGTAATACTGCTCTTGTTGTGTGGCATAAAATAAATAACTTTAGATTTGATTTGATTATCCAACACCCTAGACTTATTGTTATTGCCTACGCACACAAATGAAGGCCATCAAATATCGCTGTCATATTTGACAGCGTTTCAGCTGATCACCATCACCATAGCCTATCCTTTAACCTTCGTAAGTATACATAATTAGGATATATTAACTTACCTGGAGCAGCCAGGCAGGAGATGACTAAAACTGCCAGCAGCAGCACAATCCTGACCATGTTTGCTGGTTCTTGGCTACTGGAAATGTGGCTGCAGCGACATCAAAACACGTTATATATCACACCCAAATCATGCCCAATCATTGACATTATTTACGCGAATCCGAAATTTTGGATTGTCATCCGTCACCCTGTATTAGGATTCTATTGATTGAATTTGAACACTGGGAGCCCGTAGAGTGTGGGGCCCTAAACAATATAAATGTGGGGCTCTTAATTCATGTTTGATTAACGTTAGTGGCTTCATATTTCCACTAGGGACTTTCAATTCAAAGCGTTGAAATAAAATGGAAATGAGGCATTTGCTGTTCGTACTAAAAAAGTAGAATCAAAACGCTTTGTATGAGATTGTGAGATAACCAGGAGTCGCATTTATCTGTGCGTCTAGAAGTTCGGAGGTAAAAGGTTTTTTTTTTGTTAATGTAGGTACATTGTACATCTAATTTCTTCTACAGCATTTGAAAAGAGTTCTCAATTCTTCAGTTCCTTCTCAACCTTTTGGGCCCTTTGGGCCTACGTTACGGAACCCTGAGTCTAGAGAGACAAATCGTGCGGACCACATTTCTCATGGCTCATTTTTTCATGGGTCTTTGATTTGCACAATCCAATCGTAACGCGATCTTCGATGGTGGTAGGTAATTTACAATGGCCGGCTAGTTTTTGTGCGTTGTGGCTTCCCAACAAAACCAAAGCAAAAATAAGGAAAATAAGACTTTTGTCCTACCTACCTAACTAGGTACTATAAGTACCTACTCAGGTTTTATATCAATCGTTGACCTGGGAAATCCACTGCTGGTTACAGGCCTCCCCTAAACATTTCCAGGAATAACGATTCCGAGTCCTCTCTCCGCCGACTACCCGTGATCTTTACAATGTAATCGTGTGGTTTATAAATACAAAAACTAGATGGCATCCAAGAACTGGACACATATACCTACGCGTCTGACGTCCTGAGGTAACATGAGCAGACGACGTGAGGAACATCGTGGGCAAGACCTGGATCATTGGTTGCCACTTCACGTCAGGTGGGCCATATGCTTGTACCATCTGCTAGGTAGTTGTATAAAAAAAAACTGATTCAAAACGGCACAGGACCGCCAAGAGCGACATACCTATATATTCAAAGAGAAGCCTTTATATATGAAAATATATCACTATCTCGTCTCGTATTTACACATAGAATTAGAATATAATATTACATCTAGCTAGACAGAGAACAAACATCTGCGTTCACCACACATTATTTGTTCCCGGTGGGGATCGAACCCACGACCTACGGCGCAGAAGGCAGAGCTACCAATTGGCTGAGAGGTTTACCCAATACCCAGCAGTGGGTGAAGTCTCAGTGTGAATGATGATGATGATGTTGATAAAGTCTAGGTTTCTTCACTGTTTGTAAGCGATAGAGAATAAATTGACTGGAGCTTTTTGTGAGCAAAACAATGGAATAGGCAAAAAGTATGCCTGCATTCTGTCTTAGGGAATTTGAGCCTTAAACCATACACTATAGTGTTCATTTTATAATGTGAGCAGGCACCTATAGATCGATTGCCTAATACGCATTACCATTACTTGGTAAAATCTAAACTTAAATTATTTCTTGGAATTGAATTTCCTATAGAACACCTAACAATAAGGACAGTCAGCGTCAAAAGTAGATTGGCGATTTCAGTTAATCAATACCACAGTTATTCATTCTTCTGAATTCCCATACATTGATATTCTATCCCACTCTTCCTAGATTGTCAAAGCTAATATTGGTACTTATTGCAATTTCGGTTTGCATAGCCTAGTAATCTATGTTCTTGTTTTCGGGGGGAAATCTGTTACGGGGGGAGACCAGGTCACCCCTAAAAAGACTTCGCTAGTCTTTAGAACATATTGCAAATAGTCTAGTACCATATTCTAGCTTTATCTAACTACTAATTTCGTTTGGCATTGTATAACCTGCCAGTTTAAAGCTTAAAACATGTTTTTCTCATCTTTTTAAAGGTCTTACTATGTTGCGGAGATGGTTAGTAGCTCTGCCTTTCTGCTATCATTCCATTCAGTACAAGTATTGCTTACTTTGGGCCTAGTTAGTGGTGTACGATGTCTGCCAATACATAGTGACTAAATTAACCTTATTATTTTTTTTTTTTAATTAACGTGGGAAAAATAAAATCACGATTATGTATCAATATTTTTATTTACAAATAATTAAAAAAGTGCGACCCACGTCACAATAACAAATCTAAACTGCACCATTATCCATTTAAACAGCATTAGGTATCAATTATGTGGGAAAATCAGAGCCATGTTTTATGCACAACACACACACAATAATTATCATGAAAATAGCTAAAGGTACCCTCATCTTGATAAAAAAAATTGCCTATAAATTTTCGTACCTCCTAATAGCTAGATTTATAAAATATGTGGTGTGGTACATTTTGTTTAAATATTGTTCATATTGAATGTACTACTAATGTACTATCTCGTACTTTGGTACATACAATTGTAAACATGTCGCTCCATCTAAATATAAAAATGATCAATAAAAGTGTATTTTTGGATTATTTCATTTCACTGGCAGTTTATTGCAATAATTATTTAACTATTTACAAAAGTTATGTTATGTATCTTAAAACTAACCTGAATTCAAATAAGAGCTCTTTAATGATTGTGACGCTATTTAATTGTTTAGAATACATTTACATACATACTAAATTTTATTTTTAGAATTAATGATGGTATATTTTAGATGATTCAGTCATTCCTTCACTTTACGTAGCGTAAAGGCGGATTTTCATTACACCTGTCCCACATGGACCTGCGTCGATTGTCTCAGTCATTTCGTATGGGTCAGACAGAGACATAAGGAGGTAACATGCAAGACAGGTTTAGTGAAACTCAACCTTAAACGCCAGTGCATGCTTAAGTGTCGTATACTGTAGGCGTAGTCCTTACCGGTACATTTCAACGGAATATTACATACTTAGTTGCGCAAGAGTCCAAAATTTTGAAAAGAGAATGGATAAAAGACGATAAATAAGTGGTTATACTACGCCATATTATTATACCAACTGACTCGGTGTGAACAAGCCTTAACACATTTCAATGGCAGATATCACAATAATTCCATTTTATTTCTAACTCCAGAGGTATTTTTTGTTAAACTATAAGGCCGTATTTACACAGACAACCGTTAAGGCACCGCTTTTACGCAAATACAGCCAAACGCAGACTAGTTGATTGAAAACTACGCCGATACATTATTTTATATTTATATTAATTATAACTCGTAAATAAAGATAATTATAATATATTTTAACAGCTACCACAGATACATCCTCGAACTATTAAAATTATCTAAGTATATTATGCTAAATAGGCAGGTATAAATAAAGTATTAATAATTTTAAATATTTGTGGTATAAATTCCACAATTATTGTGATGTACTCTTCAAAAGAACATCAACAAAAGAAATATTGAAGTTAACATTTTCAAAATAATTCAATATAATTCTACATAATATAGTATTGCATAAAAAACAACATTAAATATAATAATAATTATAAAATTGCACAAAGTCTAATGCACTTCTTTACAAAGGAACAAATTAATTAATTTATTTAAAATATTCGATGTTAATTAATAATTTAAAATGTATAATATTATGCTTTATTATTTGTTATATTACATTGTGATTTTATTAAAAAATGTGATGTTGATTATGTCATTATGTTTGTCATAATTAGTCATAAAAACATAAACATGAATAAAAGAGAATGGAAAAAAAAAGCTTACGACTTTAAACCACAAAATATCGCCTTAGATTCTTTGAAGATGTCTTAAGGTGGTAGGCACGTCCAATAACCAAGGACACATACTCACAGTTTTTACTAACTGGTATTTAAAACGTAACAAGTTGCAAGCCTATCGCCAAAATACTAACTGATTTCGTAACAATTTATATTATTTTATTGCACAAAAAATTGATCTACACAAAAGCAAGCTTGATTAAAAAATATCAAGTAATAATTGAACAATAATGTATAGTTGAAATAATCTTGATAATAATCATCACAGATTTTATAATGCAATATTTCATTTTAACACAAAAATGTGCTATATTTAAAATATCACTTAAATTATACTAAATTTTTAAAAGTGGTGTATTTATTATACTAATTTTAAAATGTTTACACTTGGCCCAGCCTTTCCAATAAGTAATAGTATAATGAAAAAATAGGAAAATATTAAATCCGTTTTTGTTCTAAGAATAACTACAAACAACATTTTGTATTTTTTTACTCAATTATGTGTTCTAGTATGCGACGAATAATTTGAACTATGTGAAGCTAGCCGCAGGTTGATTGAAACAACTTCAATTTACCACAATTCGCAAATGCGACGCTTGTGACTACGTTCACAGAGTTCTACGTTTGTCGGATACTAAAACTGTTCTTATTCGTGATTCCACATTTCACTAAAAATATATAACTATAATTATATTAGCATAAAACAACAGAACATCATACTAACTTGTATAAAATTATATTACCATAATGTAATTATTTAATTCTTGTATATTTACAGTGTTTACGAATGTAAATTTTTAATAATTAATCTAAAGAATAAACTTCTAATCACTAGCCATGTAATTCGCAAAGTATGTAACGCTGTGACTGCCTGTTACAAATACATAAAGCTATATATGTTTGATATTTCCCTAGATACATAACCTGACATTTTGTATCACAAATTAATGTTACGAAACAAGAAGTGAATATTTGATTTGGTTATTTTCTTATTGTATTATCAAGGGACTTATAATTCAAACTGGATTTCAAACAGAAAATATATGATCTAATATTTTAAATTTTAAAATACTTTGTGAAATACGGAAAATCCTACCTTCCGTTATTGAGGTCTCTCTGTCTCTTTCCTGCATCAAACTCTTTCAGCTATTAGAAAGAGATAGAAGGTTTTAACCAGTCGTTATTTTAATCTGCTTATAAGTCTCTTGATTGTAACATCGTCTAACAGCTAAACATAAGTCAGAACTAAAAAAAGTTTGTATGTGATGCTTATTAAATTATGTGCTTTGTTTAGTGATGTATCATTTAAATTAAAATGTTTGAAACCATGCCTTGTGTATTGCCCATATTGCAATTGTATTGCTGTCTCCCTTACGAACTATATGTCCGAGTGAGACAAACATACAAATATGCAACTAGAAATTGCCGTAATTTCAAGAGCTATTAAATCAATCTATCTAGCTTGTACTAAAATAGTCAGATGTCGTATTTTGATAAAGAAATGACGTATTAAAAAATTGAGCACGCAATACTTGGCTATGCTAGGAATAAAATGCATTTTTCAGTAAAATAAAAAATACAATAACAATAAAAATTCGATTGCACATTATTCCGTCAGTACACAAATAAAATAAAAATAACTGTAAAAAGCTATTTTTCGAAAATATAAGATAAATTGTAAAATATACGCATGCATTTCTATTTAATAATAGCGTAGGAATCCGATTTTATGGACGAATTCAGTTGTACATTACCTCTACGATAATTCCATTAGATTAAAATATAATAGTCTCGACTCTGTCGCACTATACTAAACAAACCTAACCCGACAGTGGTAAACATGTGTTTGTCTCTTTCTTACAAACATAAACAACAAAGACAGTTATAACTTTGTCAAATTAAATAAGTTTAGATGCAATATCAGAGTCGACACTAATAACTAATATGCCACTTCTTATTGCACACAGAACAATGCTTCATCGACATATTGGTCATAAGAAAGGTTACAAACTTCATAAAAAAAATATGAGCACCTTTTAAGTTCACTAAAGAACACTAGCTTTCGTTCGCGACTATTTACGACAAGCTATTCAAACTTCCAGGTCATAAGTTACTTGTATATTTCGTTCTCTGTTGCACTTTTTCTGGTCCAAATATTTGAGAAACGAATGGAGATGTCACAGTTGAAGTTCTTATAGTCGCAAGCGATAAGTTCCTTTATGTGCGATCCGTGGCGATTGGTTCGTCAAAGTTATGTGCCGGGAAAGCTAGGAGAGATGAGCGAAGCGAGCGTAACACCACATCACTGCTGACATACAACTTAGGTCCTCTACCAATATATTTTGTTCACCGTCACTGTATATCAGTCCATTTCCTTGATAACAAGGGAAGTTATTTTGGCAGTCGTTTAAAAATGCGACTCGTAGCGAATGGTTCGTCAAAGTTGCGTGTCGGGGGACGCTAGCGGCGTGAGAGGAGCGAGCCGCGCCGAGTCTTGCGGCGCGTCACCCGGGTTCATGTCGATGCGGCCCGCTTTACTCCAAACCAGCATATCCATTATGAAGGCGAGAAACATCAACCCGGCTGATAAACCTAGAAAGAGAAATTGGAATAAGATTGCATATTCAAGCCATTTTTTTACTTTAATAATACTGATACAAAAAGACCTCTCTTAAAAACGAATAAAAAACATTTAAACCAGTAATGTATAGCTAAGCCACCCTATCAGATGATTGGAACGTTGACCTCGCGACTCGGGTCTAAAGTGCCACGAAACACATTGCGGGCTGATAAGTAAGGCGGCGCTGAACACGATGGGACAGGCACTATGCATGATGGATACCCACCTAGATAGAGATGTCGGAAGGTATCGCTGTCGTAGGAGACGCAGGCGCCGAGCGCGCCGCACGCCGCGTCCCGCAGGCGACACGCCGCGTCCACGGCGGCGCCGAACACAATGGGACACGGGACATTGCCGAACACGCCGATCGCGAACTGAATCACGCCCATCGCCATTGCTTTGTCTGCGGAAAATACAATCTATTCATATACCAGGCATGTCAGCTTTTCTATAAACACTAAATAATTCTATAATCTTGTAATTTCCAATGACTTCGCAATTTAAGCAATGAATAATGGCCACCAAGTCGATGTTGTTTACGTTTACACCGACTTCAGCAACGCTTCTGACATGATCGACCACAGGTTGCTCTTATCTAAACTGTGTGTCTCATCGACATTAGAGGCGACTTGCTCCGATGGTTTTCTTCATACACCGATAATCGCTCTCAAGGAAGCGTCATCTATACTACATTTCTAGCTGGGTTAAAATTCCTAGTGGTGTACCGCAGGGTTCCCTCCTTGGACCTATGCTTAGTTAATGCGCTAATTGCAAAAACCGTTAAAAAATCTAAAACAAAATCTATAAAAAATCTGAAAACAACAATCTATGCTAATATTATAAGGACGTATAGTTTGTGAGTTTGCGAAGTCGTTGGGGTAAATCCTACGTCAAAACGTCACACACACAGTATAGTACACTGGTGAGCTCACACAGACTCAAAACCAGAGCCAGAGACAGAGCCAGACAGAGCTTGTGGTAGGCCTACTGATTGCGACTAAGGATGGATAAATGAAATTATGTTATGAAAACAGTTTTTTTACATCAAATTTCTCCTACTTCCTTTCTCCTACGGTTTAAGTATTAGGTAGCGGCACATAACTCTAGCGCTGACCGTTATTGCGCAGAAGTCAAAAATAAAGTCCCTGATAGGCTAGCGGTATGAAGGGCGGGCGTGCGTAGCGCTGATTGGCTCTCCAGTCGCACTCCGCTCTCCGTACCAATAAGACACTATATGATTCATGATTGTCTATGTTTGTGTCTATGTCCAAAATGTCAAGATACGTACCATGTTTATCAGTGCACCGTATAATAAGCAGTACAGCGCCTACTTCCCCGCTGGAGTGCACAAACATGACGGCCGCGAATATAGCGATGAAGATGTATATCTGCTTGCAGGAGCCACCACATTCCCCGCTCACTGCGAACCCATCCGATAGAAAGGTGGAGTTGTACAGGTGGTAGCGATCGATGCTGGAAACAACACATTTTGTGATTAGAATACTATGGTATGAATATTAAATCCAATCCAACCGAACATCCTTAATCATAAATCATTTATTTGCTTCAATGGTGAGGTACAAAAGATTTTATAATATTAAAAATAAGTCACTTTTAAAGAAAAATTCGGAGTGGGTGTGGGACACCGAACATGTTAATGCGGTTGGTTTACTTAAGAAGAAACTTTCTTCCGCGCCGGTTCTAGCGCTGTATTCACATGGTGCTCCTATAACGCTCTCAGTAGATGCGAGTGCGAGTGCGCTAGGGGCGGTGTTGTTGCAGGAAGGAAGGCCGGTCGAATTCGCTTCATTGACACTTACGGATACTCAGTGTCGTTATGCGCAAATAGAAAAAGAGTTGTTAGCCATTGTATTTTCGTGTGAGCGGTTTCATCAGTACATATTTGGGAGAACTGACGTCACAGTGCAGTCAGATCATAAGCCATTAGAATCCATTTTTAAAAAATCACTGGCTTCTGTACCTACGCGTTTGCAGAGAATGATGTTGCGTATTCAAAGCTACGACATTAAAGTAGTGTATACGCCAGGTAAGTACATGTATATAGCAGATACATTATCACGTGCCGCACTACCAGACCTGATGCATGAACAATTGAACGCGGAGGTAGAAGCCCAGGCCTGTTTTATGATAAGTCAAGTTCCCTTTAGTGATGAAAAGTTACATTTAGTCAGAGAACATACGGTCAAAGATAAAGAGTCCCAATTGCTTATCAAGTTTATAATGGATGGCTGGCCTAGGTGTAAATATGATATAGAAGAAGAGATTCGTATATATTGGTCATACCGTGAATGCTTGCAATATGTTGAAGGAATAATATTTAAAGAAGATTCAGTTTTCATACCAAAGTCATTAAGGGGGGAAATGCTACATCGTATTCATGAGGGGCACTTGGGGGTAGATAAGTGTAAACGGAGAGCACGGGGCGTATTGTTCTGGCCGGGTATGTCGTGTGATATAGATAGCGTGGTGCGCAACTGCAGCACTTGCGCAATGCATGCGTCAGTGCCGCCCAGGGAACCTATGTTGCCGCATCATATTCCAGACATTCCATGGGCAAAAGTAGGTTCTGATATTTTTGAATATAGGAAGAAATATTATTTAATAATAATTGATTATTTCTCTAATTTCGTTGAAGTCAATGAATTGAATTCCACCACTAGTAAATCTGTAATTAAGGCTATGAAAGAACAGTTTGCGAGGTACGGCATACCTAGCGAGTTAATTACTGATAACGGGCCGGCATACGCTTCACAGGAGTTTAAAAAATTTGTTACTAACTGGGATATAAGACAAATTACGTCATCGCCTTTATATGCCCAGTCCAATGGAAAGAGCGAACGAACGGTCAGAACGGTTAAAATGCTGCTAAAGAAGTGTGTAGATTCGGGCCATGATTACTATGTTAGTCTGCTAAATTTTCGTTCTACGCCTAGGGATAAATTAGACTCACCGGCAGAAATATTAATGGGAAGGAGACTAAATACGCGGTTACCTATGCATAAGCGATTATTAGAAGAAAAAGTAGATAACAAAAAGAATCATGAAGCCATATTAGAACATCAAAATAAACAAAAGATAGTGTATGATAGATCGTCTAGAAGCCTCCCTATACTACACGAAGATGAAAAGGTAGTAGTAGCGGATGGTAATCACCGAAAATGTATGAAGGTAGTAAAAAAAGCTTCAGAGCCTAGATCGTACATATTGCAGGATGAGGTAGGTCGCAGGTACCGTCGCAACCGTAGGCACATCGTTCGTAGATTAGGTGGTGCCGGCACAGCTGACATGCGCGCCGATACCACCAACCTAGTTGTAAGTACGGCGGCCGCAGGCTCTGCTCAGGTGACGATGCCGACTACTGCTAGTACAGCTTCTTATGTTTCCGACGGGGGTCCCTCGGAAATATTAATGAAGAAACACTCGATGCAAACTAACCCTAACTCGAATCCGCTTAAGTTAATAAACATTGGTCCACCTCCACCTGTGACTAGAAGTAGAGCTAAGTTGGCTGGTTTACCGAGCGAGGAAAAACAAAAAACAGATGTGTGGAAAATAAACATAGATTAGTTATAAGCGGGTATAAGTTTTTGTTGTTATTATGTAAAGTACTACCTAAAATTGGCAACTACCTAAAGTAGTTTTATACCTACCCAAAACTTGTAGTAGGTATACCTAAAATGTACATTAGTCCAGTTATATCTGTCTATAGGTATTTGTTTTGGTTAGGTACCTGCTTAGGGTGCTGAGATACATGCTATAAATGTTTGTTAAAAAATTGTTGACTTTATTAACAGGCAAGTATGAGATTAAGTAGGTACTTAGTTATAGTTATATTCTATCGGTGTTGGATTTAAACAAAGTGTTATTTTCTTAGGCTTAGTTTTGTAAGGGGAAAGATGTAGTAATATGTATGTGGGTAGCTATAAGACACAATATTGTATTCTACCTGCATATGAGAATAAAGCAGTGTTCAATCAGCAAGCTGTGTTTCACTACAGCACTCATTCCCCACATTATACTGGGATGCAAATTAGGTGCCGGTTGTAGGAATTGGGCAGCAATATAGAACAACACAGCGAAATTCCCTAATGCTGTACAATAATATTGAAATTGTTTTAAGTAAAATTAAAAAAGTTTAACAATAGGTATGTTATAAAATAGATTACATGTATTATAATAAATATTGTGGACAATTCACACAACACTATCTAGCCCCAAATTAAGCAGAGCTTGTACTATGGGAACCAGATACCTGATATAATAACTTATATACTTTTTTTTTTGTAAATACATATTTAGAATACAATATAACACCCAGACAGAGAACAAACATCTGCGATCACCATACAAATATTTGTTCTCGGTGGGGATCGAACCCACGACCTACAGCGAAGAAGGCAGAGCTACTACCAACTGAGCTGAGAGGCCATCAGTATAGTAGTATACCTTCTTCTTCCTGCCCTTATCCCACTTTATGTGTGGTCGGCACAACATGTATTTCTTCTCCATTCCCCTCTGTCAGCCGTCATCTCTGCATTCACTCCTCTCTTATCCATGACAAAAATTATTCTTATCGGATAGGTGATACTTCCAGATTGGTCTCATAGAAATTTTATTAAAATCAATTCAGCTAATTGCCCATGAAGTCGGTTTCTTAAGTTTTTTTAACCTTCAAACTTAAACTCAAAATTGTCTTTATTCAGTTAAATTGCAAGAATCACTTTGAACGTCTTAAAGCTAGGTGAGTCTAGGTGCCAGTTCCACGCGACCAAGCCTAGAAGAACAGGCAACAAACTACGGCTTGGTTCCTACCGTTTTTTTTTTTATGATCCTTTTACAAATCTAAAATGATAGCAGTGAAGTTCCAGTGTGGTGCCTGCCACTTCACTTAGTCAGACGTATGCAATGCAATAATACAAAAGCAAAAGTTTCAAAGACAGCACACGCTACGCTTCAAAGTTCACTTGTTCTAACTTTATTTTGAAGTGAGAATAAAAAGCTGTAACCCACGTGTTCTTAGCGCGCTCGCCTCTCGCCTCATTGTCTATGCACGAGCAGTTGTAGTATAGCCACGTATTATTGTCAAGTTGCTCGTAGTCCAGGCACCCGGCTTGGCACGGAGACAGGTATGTGAATGCATCCTGCAATAACACCAATATTCATATAAATACACGCACTAATATACTTGTTGGTATAAGATGTTGACAAAGACTATTGACCCATATTTATACTATTACACGGGTATTTATCGCGTATATTACCTTATTTTGTATAGTATATGTTTTTTGATCGCGAAAGTTTAAAAAGTACTAAAGATATTGAGTAAAGTAAAACATAAATTTAGGCCGAGAAAGTAAATCAATCCTATAAACGTTGCATTGCTTACTTTTCGAAAAACGTTGCTTACCCTCTAGCAAACGTTGCTCATCCTCCCTCAAACGTTGCTTACCCTTTTACAAACGTTGTTTACTCTCCCATAAACGTTTTTACTAGCCCACAACTGTTGTTTACCCTTTACTAAATGTAGCTTACTCCCCCTTCCACAAACGTTGCTTACCCCCTCACAAACGTTGCTTACCTCCTCACAAACTTTGCTTACCCTACCATAAGCGTAATTTCCCCTTTCACAAACGTTATTTACCTTCCAACAAACGTTAGTTATCCTTCCATAAACGTTGCTTACCCTCCCAAAAACGTTGCTTACTCTCCCACAAACGTAGCTTACCTGTCCACATACAGGCGTGAAGGGCGCGCTGTCACACAAACAGTTGTCACTGCACTCCAGCTGAGCGGCCATGTTGCCGGCGCCCAGCAACCGATATTTCTCTTCGGGACAACTCACGAACATCAGGATAACCATTCCTGTGGAAATAAGTTCATTTTACTAACATTTACAAAACCCCCGTCTCAGGTAACCTCATAACATGGAAACGGCGGTATGGATTTTTATCAAACATAGGCCCGTATTCAGGAACAGTGCTTGAGTCTGAGTCGAGCCTCAAGCAGACTGACTCAGACTCAAGCACTGTTTCAGAATATGAGCCATAGTTTCGCGAGTTCATTGTTTTTTCCCCACCTCAAAAAATGCTGAAGCCCGCTAAGAGTTTTCTCTTCAAAAATTCTTGCAATAAATTAGTATAGAACCGTTATGAAAGTGACTTATAATTAATTAATACAAACTTTTTAGAGTCTAAGGCCCGTATTCTGAAACAGTGCTTAGGTCTGAGTCGAGCCTCAAGCACAGATTTTTGACACTTTTCAATGGAGAACTGTCATAAAATCTATGCTTGAGGCTCGACTCAGACTCAAGCGCTGTTTCAGAATACGGGCCTAAGAACTTACCAGCGCTATAAATGGCGGCTGTTGCGGCCGTCCACGCAGCGACCTGGCGCGCAGTGGGCACCAGCTTTAGGATGACGACACCAGCTGTGATGATGCCCAGACCCATCACCAGGATACCACCCAGACCTGCAAGTAAATACATACTAGGTAAGTTACATTACAAACACCCTTATTCTTCTTATCGTGACACTGATTATTTTGAACAAGTGTGGTGAAAGGATTTTAAGTGCGCCTCAGAGAGGCTTCCCGTATTATTGCATCAAAATCTAACGCCAAAATCTAGCCAGAGGGCGCGTTCAAAACGTCTAATGTGAACTCGCTCTAAGGGCCTCACCATACTAACTATACTAGGTTTGCGAACGGTAGCGGGGCTTTGCGCAGCGAGTGCGTCGCCATTGGAAAACCTGTATTTTTTTATTGTTTTTGTTGTATTTTTAACCGACTTCCAAAAGAGGAGGTTTCTCGGTTGTTTTTTATGTTTGTTTACGCATAACTCCGTCATTTATGAAGCGATTTGAAGAAATGAAGTTATTTTATGGGAATGGGTATACTTTCAGATTGGTCCCATACAAATTCATGAAAACCGGTACAACACTAGATTCGCGTCAGTGCCGTATTAACAGTCCCTAAGGCCAGTATTCAAAAACAATGCTTGAGTCTGAGTCGAGTCTCAAGCATAGATTTTATGACACTTCTCTATTGAAAAGTGTCAAAAACTTTTCTATGTTTTTGACACTGTCTCGGAACGGAACGGTTTAAAGTTATTCGTCGATTGTGATTAGGATCCGATGACGCAGCGGTCAGCGCAGCCCCGTACTAAGGGGAAGGTCACGGGTGCAAATCCCGCTCACCTTTGGGACATTATAATTTTTTATGCGATTTTTTAAACTTATCTTGTAGAGTCTGTTCAGAAAGAAAACCGCCGTAGGATTGGAGGGCGCTGCTGTGCTAAATCACTTTTTTCGTTTAGTGGGAAATACAATAGCGCGTGTGTTGCGTTTTGATTCTATCACAACTAGTGTACTATTCCTTTATTTAATTCTTATGATGCAAAATGCTGACAGAAAGAAAGGGATGAGCTGCCATATAAAAATCGAAACGTTAGTTCTCAATTTGGCCACGACGGCTCTCTTTCTGAACAGACTCTATTGATTATTGATATTGATCGAGTACTGAAACAGAATGCATGTATATTGTAGTACCTCACCCGAGACTAGGTTGGCGTCGTGCGTGGGCAATCGGAACTGCTTCTCCAGGTATTTGGGCAGGAAGCTGTACACGCCACTGATCGGCATCAGGTGGAGCACCGAGCTCGCCGTGCGCCACATCAGGATGTCGTTGGTGAGCTGACGTTTTATTGTTGCGAAGAAATCTGCAATATTTATTGAGGTGAATAAAAATATTGTAGATATAGACTACACTCGAGAGCACTGGTGGTCTAGTGGTAGCGGCCTTCTGATCCGAAGGTCGTGGGTTCAGATCCAGTCGTGTACCAATGAGATTTTCTGTCGAAAAATGTATGTGCACTATGCCATTACTCTCAAAACGGTGAAGGAAAACATCGTGAGGAAACCGGCGTGTCGTAGAACCTAAAAAAGTTGGGGCAACACGTGTCAACCT
This sequence comes from Thera britannica, assembly GCA_939531255.2. NCBI lineage: Eukaryota > Metazoa > Arthropoda > Insecta > Lepidoptera > Geometridae > Thera > Thera britannica. The sequence continues at coordinate 13,806,539 of OW618046.2, read as the reverse complement.
TCACGCAAAAAGGGCCTGCCAGCGGCCTACTTGCGGAAAAACCAGCCCGTACATCAAGTGTGGATGATAAAATTTGCCATTTGACATAGACTACAAAAAAAAAAGTTTCGGAAGACATAGACAGAGACAGCTGTTTTTCTTGACCACTAGAATTTGGGCCTCTTCAAGGCTAGAGTGAATATACAGGTGTCTTCTTGACTACCCTGTTCTATCGTCGCTTACCATCAGGTGAGATTGTAGCCAAAGGATGGACTTAACCTTGTTAAAAAAAAAACTCTATTCCATATCCTTTTTTAGACTTTTTTGAACCCAGATGCAGCTCGGGTTATTATGATACTTGTAGAATAACCAGTAACCAGAAGTATAAGTGTATATAATATATATAATAAGCTTTTTATTTTCGTTGCATACAAATTGAAATTAAATATAATACACTATTTAAATCTAGAGTAGGTATAAAGGTATGTATGTAGTTTAGTTTATTAATATGCACGAACCACTTTCAGCGGTAAAAGCCTCCTCCAGCTCTTTCTATTTTTCCCTGTCTCTGGCGACTCTACTCCATGTTTTTCCTGCTACCTTTACTATATCGTCATAATCAAGTGTATAACTCTTTTAAATTAACTTTAAACAATATCTATATCATGTACCTATTGTAAGGTAACTCTTCAGAATTCTTTAAACATTTCTCATTAAAAATAAAACATTTTAACATCAACATTTCAACACAATCGGTTCTGTAGGTCGTGAAGTCAAAACATAATTTATTTTAATAATTGTATGATTAACATCTTTAGTAAATTGCTCGTAGAATAATCTTCAAACACTTGCGACATTAATATATTTTCTCACGGATGAAAGCGAACGCAAAGGAAGCGTTTCAGAGACAACACGAGAAGATAAACGAGCTAGATAGCATCGAACATGAAAACAATTTTAAAATGCTCAGACTGGAGCACAATAAAATACCAAGCAGTAGGTACCTGTACTACAGATAACCTATACCTAAGAGTATCGGCTAGTGGGCGTTGCGGAGTTTTTTAACACGCTTTTATTAACTTGGGTTGTAACTATGTAAAGGAATCTTTGAACATAATTTTCCCCAATGTCCAGAAGTCTGATTAATTTGAAACTTTGCATACGTAATAGAATAATGCCTGCTAATGATTTTCAATAAAATAATTGCCAATTTCTCTTTTTACACCCCAGTTTCTCTAAAGTTTATGACTGGCCTCTAGCTCAGTTGGTAGTAGCTCTGCCTTCTGCGCCGTAGGTCGTGGGTTCGATCCCCACCGAGAACAAATATTTGTGTGGTGAACATAAATGTTTGTTCTCTGTCTGGGTGTTATATTGTATTCTAAGTATGTATTTACAAAAAAAAAAGTGATTTTTATGATTTTTTTTTAAACAGGAACAGCTGAACTAGCTGTTTCTTCCTTTTCCATTTTTTGTAGCAGTTTTAATAACACAAGATGTTAATAGGTACAGTCGCGGTATGAAAATGTTCATCACCTTAGAATCGGTTTTTGCTTGCACCTAGTGCCTTGATCATGAACACATTTTGATATAATTTGTGACGTTTACTTATCGGTGTATTCTGTCTATTTAGTTTCAAAAGGTAGTATGTGATCGTGATACGTTGAAAAAATCAAGTTGAAAATCGACGAACATTTTCATTCCGCCACTATACATAGAAAAACTTGCTAAATTCATTATAATCAGCCTGCAGTTAAAAAAAGAAGTCCTGTGCTGGCCTACTAAACATTTCCAGGAAGAAAATTTCGGAGCCCTCGCATCCACCGACTTCCTGAGATCTTTGAAATTTTAGTTAGGTACAATGCGATCTGAAATAGAGAAATATGCGTACCTTTAAAGAAAGGGTCCCGTTTGTCCTTGATTTTCTTTGGCGGGAGAGGCATCATTTCAGGTTTGATCTGCTTCGGGAAGCAGAACATCAGGATCGAGAGTAGAACGATGAAGCTCGCTATGAACACCATTCCTGAAGACAACATAACATATTTCAAACTACAGTTGTAGAGCACTGCTAGTCTAGTGGTAGAGTCATCGCCTTCCGATCCTGAACTCTCGGGTTCGAATACAGTCTTTTTATTGTCATGGGATTTATTATTTAATTCAAAAGATGGTGGTAAGATATTCAATCTACGGCTGTAGAGCATTGGTGGTCTAGTGGTAGAGACATCGCTTTCCTGGCCTAAGCTCTCGGGTTCGAATCAAGTCATTTTATTTTCATGGGATTTTTTATTTAATTTAAAAGATGGTGGTAAGATATTCAAACTGCAGCTGTAGAGCTCTGGTAGTCTAGTGGCAGAGGCATCGCCTTCCTGTCTCGGGTTCGAATCCAGTCTATAAAAGTATTTTTATTTAATCAACTTTGTCTAGGGATATTCCATTTCGAAAAGATTTTCAGATTTTTCAATCCTACTTTAATTTTTATTATTAAATAATATCAAACAGTTGTATTTTATTATTAATAATAAACAACACAAAATAAAGATTCATATCTAGTTTCTAAAGAATTTATTTTCAGTTTTTGTAACAAATCAACAATATGTTCAACATTGTTGATGAGTGTATATAATTCACAATAGGTTGTAGTATAAAAAATATTAAGTTATTATTCATCTAGCCAGTAGTTAGTAGATGAATAGATAAATAATTCTATGTTGTTCACCAAACAGAAATGCTACAGGAAATAAGGGTAGTTAGATAAAATAGGCAATACAATGAGCTATCGCTGCGATCTATTCCAGATACATGCGAAATGTTTTATAATTCAAACATTTCGCATTTCAATAAGTATAAAAAAAAATGATTTGTACTAGACTCGCCATAAAACACGAGTAAGTAGGTACCCAGACAAGAAAATGAATGCCAGTATCAACATTCAACATACCTAGGTATTGTAAAAGCTTGCAAATATTTATTCCGCCTGGCTCGCTTTTTGCTAATGACTACGCCAAACAGTTGTATTATTTGGCCAAACAAACCATGCAGAGGAAATAAAAGCGAGCAAAAAATGCTACAGAACCAACAAAGTTTTTACAGACACATTTAGACAAAGAATCAGCATGATATTAGTAACACTAACACCTCATATGGAATATTCTAATTATAACTATTATCGCGTCAGATGTACTAAATAGTGGCAGCAACGACCGAAAACTGAAGACAAGACTTGACGGAACGTGATGTTATACAGCTTCACAAAAAGAAAATGCTAATTTTGACGTAGATGAAGGGATAAAAGCAACGTGTGAAAGTAGTAGGCATTTCAGGGAAAATCCCATCCCATAAATATTGTGACAAGAGAGTGATCGAAATATTAATTGACTTTGTTTACGGTAGTGAGGACTATCTCTGAAGATTACATCAAAACTGATTTTGAGATCAAAACAGAAATGTTTGCACGTATACAAGGTCGCCCAGTCATGCGCTCAGTCAAGGGCGTTCGCTAGACGATGTAAGTAGGGACTTACTACATCTACATATTGTTTACAGTCAACTTTACTGCACTGGCTATAATAACAGGGTAGTATTAAACTATGAACTCCACGGTGCAGAGACGAGAGAGATGAAGGTTGAGCCGGTTCGAACCGGTTTAAAAGTAAAAGTGAGCACGGTCGCGTGTCCACCCACTAAATCCTCATTACGGACACCGACGACGGAATAATTGTCGGCAACAAGGCGCGCAGCCTTGGCCGTGACCGCCGTGGATAGAGCGCTTATTTTAGCCGTGACGCGATCTGATGTAAGTGTTATGTAACTAGAAGCGTGCCACGCAGCGTGACGTGACGCTCCGACAACCGAGAAAAGCGAAAGCAGTGGAAACTGCAGCGAGCGACGGACAGCAAGCCGCTGGGCTGCAAGCTCGCCACGCTCCAGCCGCGAAACGTTCGCAAAAACGACAAAATCAAAAGTAATTATAGCAATAAATCCAGTGGAGTCGGTAATGCAACATTCGCAGCACACCTCTTCGAAGAAACAATTACGTACAGCGCAATTGTGCTATTGAAACCGAATGAGGGAAGTCGACGGTGATTAACACGTTGCCACACGCTGATCACCAGCTCATTACTGTTATTTCGATACGAGACGCCAAATGTCACGTCGCATTTAAACCCATTTCATCACATTTTACAATAAACACTTGTTTTTTGCTTCGAAAGAAACTTCTTCTGCATTCTGAGTTAATTCATAAAGCCTTGCGCACATCAAAGCGATTTGCGGTGACGATCAGTGAAACGTCTAATATCGTTGTCATATTTGAAGGCCTTTCACTGATTGCCATGTGTGCGCAAGATTTAAACTGTTCATCTGTAAAAGATATTCATTCAAAGTAAAACTTATAGTAGCAACTAGCAAACCCGGCGAACTCCGTTTCACCACCAGATGTCTTCAAAATGTTGGTTTGTCCTGAATTTTTCCTGTATTTTCTTTGCTATAAACCTCACGGAGCCCGAGACCTTTCCAACGAATGCAAAACCGTGAAAATCGGTTCGTGCGTTCTGGAGTTATAGCGTCAGGAAGGAAAACCCGACTTATTTTTATTAGTAGCAATTAAACGTATTTTATTCATACATAGTCAAGTCAATAAAACAAGTAGAAAATGCTTATTATCTTATTAAAATTCAAAGCTTCATTCATGAACCTGCGGCGTAACAATAAGGAATTACGCAGAATTATCTAAATGCGTATTCGCGAATTTGCTTTTGCAATCGAGGCACGATTGGAGCAGTTTTCTAAAGACACTTCCCGATGCTTTATTCTGCAGGATTTTGATCCTTATTGCTAAAGCGGTAGAGAAGTGTATAATAATGACTAATAAAGTACCGCGTCTTCGGTCCCGCAATCATTTCTTACAATCTCCTGCCGCACTCTATTGAATATCAGTGAATTTAAAAATTGAAAAATATCATTCAAGCTTCATAGTGCTTGGGCCAGTTGGGAATTGATAGTCAGTCAGGCACGAAACTATTTTATAAATATGAATGAGTGTTGTGGGCATGTTCGGCAGTAGAGTCACGCACTTCACGCGCTTCACGGTTTTCGCTCGCGAATCTGCCTGCGCCGATAACGGTATTTGGGGGTTACGAAGGAATGCCGGGATTGGTGAGATAACCTTAGTCATAATCCTGTTATTATAAGCGATTTCAACTGTGATACTGCAACGCTGAACTTTAGTACGGTTTTGGGAAAAGTACCTAAGACTGAAGTTAAAATTTGCAATCTAAAAGGGCTATTTTTTATAAGTGAAAACGTCTTCGCTCGAGCATTTCTTGAGGTGGGTAAAACATGAACTCGCGTCACAGTCACCGACACATCTTCGGCAAAGATCGACAAACTTCGCTAAAAGTCGAGGTCTGCCCGCCCGCAGGCAGCTAGGGAGGAACATACACACGTAATTGTTCAAGTTTTCCCCTCTGTCGACATTCCCAGAGTGCCACTTTATTTTTTATATGAAGTGGCTAACGTATTTCTCACAAAGTTGCTAATTTACCATAGACTTGCTGATTCAAGAAGTGAAAACCCCGTGCAACTTGTTGCATATTCCATTAAATTATGCCAAAGTCGTGGGTAAGATATTCTAAGCGCGGCAATTAATGGGTTTGCGTGAAACTGAGAATTGTAATAGTTAGGTAGCTTTGCAGTAGGAGCGTAGACACGAGCGTTGCAACAAAGTATAGTCGCCTACTATAAAGAAAATATTGAACAAATATAAAAGAAAATAAAAAAAAAATGACTTTCGCATGAGATAGAGGAACGAGTTGGATGCCTATGAGCGAGACTGGCAACTGAAAACAAAAGATCTTAGTGACTGGTGAAAATGGGAGGGAGTCCTTTGCTCAACAGTGGGATACTATGAGCTAATAGTAATAGTAAGACTTTCGATATCGTGAAACTAATAAGGAATTGTATGAATTACTCAAGAACGGATTTTACGAAGATAAATTCTTTGCGATTCCGATCTACGAGAATGTTCTGCTTGTGCGAAGAAACAGCCTTAGGTAAGGCGGACAGGTTGAATCTAAATATGCATAATGTATCCATTAAGCCAGTAAGACCGAATCTAATGAGACATTGTTACAACTTGTTACTCGAACGGCCACTTAGTGCAAATTGAGGTAATGTGTAAGTCTAGAATCTAGCAGCTAGCCATAACTCGTACACATTGTATCGCCTAAATCTATATCAGAATCAAGTAAAACTGGCATACTTAACAAGCATTATTAGGAAAACTTTAAGCAGATGAACTGTATACTATGAATACTTGCTAAAGAGATTTCTATATACTAGTCGTGTGTAGTAAAATTTATATATCGTTAAGCAATACTCAGTATCGAATATATGTATATAATACTACAGATTCAATCACATACAAATTTCATAATTATTTGATACTACTCGTAAATTCACAAGCATAAGTTCGGGCGTTCGAAATTACTTCATCTCTATATCGAGGGTGCAGTGTTAAAGTCCGCTAAATGCAAAAAAAACTAAAATTTGTTTATAACTCACGAGAATCAGAATTTCTTAATTTATCGGGTTTTGTCGAAAACAAATTTTCTATATTTTTTGCATTCTTCTTCTTATCGTGTCACTGATTCTTTCGAACCAAGTGTGGTGAAAGGATTATAAGTGCGCCTCGAAGAGGCTCCTTTCGTGCACTTGACACATATTTTCGAACTGTTTAGGTTCTACGATATGCCGGTTTCCTCACGATGTTTTCCTTCACCGTTTGAGAGCACTGGCATAGTGTACATAAATTTTTGGGCAGAAAAACTCATTGGTACACGACTGGATTCGAACCCACGACCTTAGGATCGGAAGGCGGGGCCGCTACCACAAGGCCACCGGCGCTCTCATTTTTTGCATTTATCGGGATTTAACACTGCACCCTCGACATGTATGTATAAAAAAAAATGTACTCACCAAGCCACCAAGCGCCGACCCATCTTGGGTCACTCGCGTCGTAGTCAGGGTCGATGAGAGGATTGACGTAGACCCTGGTGCAGAGGGCTCCTAGGAGGAAGCCGAGAGCCGGTCCGATTACTCTGATGCCGATGGTGATTGCTGGACAAAAGAAATCTTGGTTGTGACTTGCGGCTTACAACTTTTTCAAACATTTTTTTTTAAATATAGATAGCTAAGCATTGGCTGCCATCATACCTGATGGAAAGTGAGGATGCAGCCTAAGGTGGAGCATGCTTATAGCCATAATCCACCTGTTCACTCTTGTCTTATTTATTTTTTGTTAATCAAACGGTATATATTTTTAATTTTATAACAACAAAACAAAAATTCATAATATTAACAAAAAAAACTAAAACTAATTAAAACTAAACCTTAAAACTAAACCTTAAAAATCTAACAAAAGTGGGTGTCCATGAGGCATGGTGCCAAGAACGCTGGCTGCATTCCCACGTTGAACAGCAATAGCTATTCTCTGTGCGAAAAAAGAGCCAGCCCTCTTGTCACCATTATTTTTTGGTTTATATTGTAGTTGTGTTTTTAGTTTTAATTATGCTTTGATTTTAAATTTTCCTTGTTATTTCGCTTCGTGTGTGTTTATTTTCTAGGCAAATAAATTCTTTATCTATCTATACATATATCTTAAAAGTTTCTAAATTGTAACGTTCCGGGAATACTGACGTCGGAAGAGAGTTCCACTCCTTGGCAGTTCGTACTATTAAAGTGGAGTCAAAGCGCTTTGTACATTACATTAACATTTGTAATCGGAGCAGAAGTAAAGCTTAATAAAAGAATTGAGAGTTGTCAGACAAGATGATAACTGCTCTAGATTTTTACAATCCTTCAATAGAAGATGTGAGTATGTGTGGAGCAGTTAACATTTGAAGGTAGGAAAGTCGGCTTGTTAAACTCAATAAGCTTATTAAGAATGCAAATTCATTTAATCAGAAAAACCTAGGCTAGTTATGAAATGTTTATACATTGTTACTGTTTACACTGTAACAAAATAAAGAATAGAAAGCAAAAACTGCTCTTAAAATGAGTTGTCAGCGATACTTTCCAAGATAGCAAATAAAATTGAGATTGTGCTACAATGTCTCTCAACACACGCAACGTTAAATAATATTACGTTATCTAAACAGGTTCTGTAACGTGCTCGCCAGCCGCATACATTTTCTATTGCACGCACAACTGAAACTGCACGGAACGAAAAATGCAGATGCTATGTGAAAATAGGACAGCTTGATCATATTATCACACAGTCTCTTCTAAGTGGAAGACCTTTCAAGTTTACACCTACGAACTTTCATCGTCCTGCTTTCTTAAGAATTACATCTACATGCGTAGACAGACAGTCCCTCAGCGCTGTCTGGTATTTCGATTTTGTCTGGTCCGCGATTTCACTCGTGTCTATATTCCAGATCATCTACTACATCTGTTCCTAGTTTAATTCAAATCGATGCAGTCTTAGTGATTTCATTAGTAAAGTAACAAACGTTCAAATATCCAAACATCTACCCCCTTACTTACATGGTTTTTTTAAAAGATAATCAGTGGGAGGAGGCTCGAGAGAGAGATAAGTGGAAGTCTTTGGGGGAGACCTTAGCCCAGCAGTGGGACAAAATAGGTTGACGAAAAAAAAAAAAACAGTGTAAGCAGCTGCCGTCTCTTACCACTAGGTAATGACAAACAGAGACAGGATTAACTTTAAGCAATGTCAGACACCTAAGTAACGCGTGTAAGTAAGGCCACTAAGCTTTAGCGTTTGTTATAGAGTGGTATATGTGTGTAGTGTAGTGGTATATGGATCATATATGATCACAGTAAAGTAGTTATAAGAATAAAGCAACAGATTTCTAGGAATAGCAATTTGGTAGAAAGGTTAAGTTGCCTCTTCAAAGCAATTTTAATTTCTTAAAGAAATTTTAATCCGAGGAAATATTATGTCTGCTAATGACGTAGTAAATATTGATGGTCGTAATCACAGAGACGGAGATGGTCATTATGCTGATTGAGATGGACCCGCCCGGACCGCAGTCGTTTATCTCAATAGGGCTAGGGCTCAGGGGGTAATTGAGGGTCGACGAACCGAAACAAACAAACTGTTGCATGAAGAATTGCGCCTGTCAACAAGTGCTTGTGCAACGACTGCTAATTCATATTGCAAATATTAAGCTCAATTGACAACTTATTGGCTCTATATTGGATGATACATTATCGCTATGGGCCAAAAAGAGTAAGAAGGGTTTTGTCATAATCAATACTGAGTTTATTTAAAACTAGCTGTGCCCGCGACTTCGTCCGCCTGGAATAGTGATTGGGTAGCATTTATAACTTCCAACGAAAAAAATCTGTATTCGAGTGCATGTGGCACAGTCAGGGTCGGGCAGACGCCGGGTAAGCACAGTTAGGCATATTTCCCCCCCATTTTTTTCTTGTCGCAAGCTTAAATAAAACATTTACATAAACCTTACATATTTCCATGCAAACTTTCAAGAATAGTCTTATTGTTATTTTACACCCTTTGTAATACATTAATTTGTGGGGAAGTAGAAGAGAAGACAGCCGCGACTGATACACACAGTGTGCACAGTCGAACGGGACCTGGCTTGCCAGATTTCTGTCAGACGTCCGAACGCTCAAGGTTACGTCCGCGGCTTACATCCGATAGTTTGCACACTTCAGTGTACATTCAATAGCTAGATATCTATCAATCAGTCGCGGCTGTCAGCCGCGTCCGCCTAATATGTTCCCAGCTTATATAACGATCTTTTCAATCCATCGACGCTTATGACTATCTGCCACTGGCAACACTGGTCGGCAATCAGTCAGTTTTGGCGGAAGGACTTTGAATCCAAGCCAGCACAAAATTAAAAAAAAAAAAAAAAAACAGTCAGTCATAAGGACTTGGCGAAAAGACTTTGCATCCCCGCCAGCACAAAAAAAAAGTCAGTCAGTCACATATACAAACAGAAATTTCTCGATCGAAAGCCGTCGCAATTGTACAAAAAAGTGTAATTCTCATGAAAAATGGTGTTTTCAATAAGTGTTTTGCAATAATACGTTGCATAAATGTCCTTTCTAATGATTTAACCTATCTGTGTACCAAATTTCATTGCAATTGGTGATTGGTGATCGTCGGAGTGTTTTGGGTGTCAGAGTGAGACAGAAACATCAATGTGATGCTCTTTATAACGTTTTAAAAGGTTTGTAAACCTTTTTTCACAATAAAAATTAGCCTATGTCCTTCCTCAGACCCTGAACTATCTGTGTACCAAATTTCATTTCAATAGGTTTAGTAGTTTTGGCGTGAAAGCCAGACAGAAGGACAGACAGACAGACAGACAGACAGAGTTACAAACGCATTTATAATATTAGTATGGATATATTAAAAAAACTGCAAATGTTCTGTACAATAGAGAGGGTTTGCACTTTGGATGCTCTGCGACTCCAAGACATGCAAGTAACATGCAAGTCAGAAAGACTGTCCCAGTTATCGATATTAAACATCCTGTTACAAATAACAAAGAAGCTTCAGGGGTTACTGACCGAAAAACAATCTGCAACTTAGGTCCCGAATGTAAGCTTCGCAGAAACCAACCGCATCGCTTGCCAAAAAACTGTGCTGCTTTCGATTCGCGTGTTTCTTGTTTAGCAGAAAATAAATATACGTTCCTATTATCATCATGCGCTTCGTAATAAATAATGGCCTCGTCAAGATCGTTTTTCAAAACGGCCAGTGCCCGAGCTTCGCTGCAAGTTTTTATCATACACGGTTCGCGGTACGCCGCTTCGTCTTACCGGTTCCGATGCACGAACATCGCTCAGTGCTCTCTTGAAGCATTTATGCTCAAAAAATACATATCGCATCATTAAATATTACCAGGTAAGTTACGTTATTATCCGATTGTAATTATTAACCTGCTCATCACTTTAACTACTTAACTGGTACAGGTTTTTGTTAATGCTTGAATTGTCTAAAAACATAGATGAGTACGATTTCATTTCGTGAGGTTGTAAATATTCATATTGTTCTATTATGGAGACGCAATATAAAAACAAATAAATAGCGATATGAAAGGCAAGTAGGGCCCGAAGAGATAACCTTGCATGTCCAATGCAGTAAATAAGGTCATCTCGAAACTACAATCACTATTGATACACCTAATAGACACGAATAAATAAAACTCTCTCACATGTTTTAAAGATAGAGTACTTGTGTGTTGGTTTTAAGCTCTGGTGGTCTAGTGGTAATAACCCCGCCTTTTTCTGTTCGAAAAATGTACGTAAATAATGCTCTCAAATGAAGGATAACATCGTGAGGAAACCGGCGGATTTTTCAGCTCCGCACGTGTTGACTGTCTTTCCTGTGGATTAGGCCGACTAGGCCGGCATAATCCATTTAAAATCCTATAGGGACTATAGCATCCCGAAGCATGAGTAAATACCAGTTGCCCTTGACGTTTAATAAATCATCTACGATAGATGCAAAAGTCTGATTACTTTTTTAGGTTTAGATCAATACATAAAATGGCTTCATCATAGTGACATGGCAATATTTAGAAACGCAGCTATCTTAGTCAGTCACAAAATCAATTCTTCGGAAAAAATAATGTTTTTACGACATATTGACACAGTGAGCTTGAAATTGTCATGTGGAAATACCATTAAGAAATTAAACAATTAAATAGTTTTCCTTAATAAATCTTAAAAACCCAAAAATGCATAAAATAATATCGTATTACCGACTTTATAAGACGATGGCAAAACTTGTGATCTACGTGGTCATTGCCCCCATTGAGTCGCTGCATGTTTAAGCAGTAGGTATGACTAATTCTATGCGGAAACTATGAATAGGAATAGACGAGACATGTCGCTTCGGCGAAATCTTATTATCATCAATTCAAAGTTCAAAATAAGTCGTTAACCAGAAATAGAAAAACAAATTACCTGCGGCGTTTTGAGTGCTTTCGAAGACAGAGATTAAATTACTTCGCAGTGTAATGATGTCGATGCTAATACTGAAGAAAATGGCATTTACAATGTAATTGAAAGTGAAATTGATAACTTCATTATCAATAAACACGGGTATCTAATCTCGCTTTCATTTGTAATCTAATCTCACATGGTTGCAAATGAACTGACCTATGACAACCATCACGCGGTTGCGTTACAGGGGATATTATAGATCTAAGTACAGCAAAATGTTGCATAACTGCATGTTAGTGCAGCGGAACACAATTCACCGCATGCGCAGTAGGTATTGCAATTTGCTGCAATTTGCAATCAAATCTGATCAACATTAAAGTTCTAAATAATCATAACAATATGTGCAAGGAAGCACGAATGGATCAAATACGAAACGAGTAGGTACATCAGAAGAAGTTTAAAAGTAGCGCCAGTAACAGAGAAAATGAGAAGTAATCGGCTCGCATGGTATAGACATGTTATAAAGAGAGAAGAATGTCATGTGACGAAAAGAGTATTAGGCATGAATAGAGATAGGATAGGATATAAAGTTAGAAGTAGGCCTAAGATAAGATGGATGGATTGTGTGAGAGATGATGATAATAATAATATGTCCAAGAAAGGAGTGAATACTGAGATGACGAATTATATGGGAAAATGGAAAAAAAAACATGTGCCAACCCCACCTAGTGGGGCAAGGGCAGGAAAAAGAAAAATATAGCAACTAAATCAATATAATCAACGTATAAAATTCAATTCTAACTTTAATGACAACATAATCCATTATTTATTTTGTCTTATTAATTGGTATCATTACTAGTTCAACAGATTGTAAACGTTTGTGTACCTCTCACAAACGCAAGCTAAACCTACACAAGAACTTTAAATGTGATGAAACTATAGAAATTAACAAAACCGAACCTCGCAAAAAAGTTTAATGATCGAAAATATGTTTCAACTTTGAAGATATTAATACATCACCCACGTACACAATCCTGATTAGGTCAAATATAACTTGGCTCAAGTCCAGACGTTTAAATATTATTATGCATTCATAAAACAATAATGACGTCTTCATTTAACTGATGGGATTAAAATGTTTTGAATAGAGAATACAATACATAGTGAACGAAACTTTTAAAAAGAAAAGGCTTCGGATCTCATAACATAATAAATTCAGATGCATTGATATGTAGATCATCGATATTAGGGATATCTAGCTAGGAGGATTTGTTTTCTGAGTATCGAAACGATAGATCACAAAATGTCTCCTAATATTTTTAAAGAAAGAAAACTCTTAGAAAGTTTTACAGCTCTTAATTGTATAGAGATGTCGTATTTCTTGGAACAAAAATTAAATAATTCAAGCATCCTCGATGATCGCGTGATAGACAGACAGAAGCCGAAATTAGGGCAATGAAGAGAGAAGGAGCAGCCGGTGGCGATGCGGCAACTAACTGAAATGGTTCAAATTGTCGTCGAGACGATCCGCCCCACTGACACACTTGGAGACTGAAATAGCAATGCATCGCAGAGACATGCAACTCAAATTGTTGAAGGAACTTCATGAGACTTCATTCAAGCTTCAAACAAAAAATATTTGTAGAGATGAATCTGCTTTAGATTTTTAAGATCCTTAGAATCCAATTCCGACTCCCAACATAATTTACGAAGATTGGAGGATACACTTTGTTTGTTACCGATTAAAAGATTATACCACGTATTACATAATTTCATGTTCTACATTGCATTACATGGTATAACATTGTAATAGAATAGATGTTTGCTAAAGGCACAGGTCACAAGAGATGTTGATAACCTTCAAACTGCATATAATGTAGGTACTATTCATTAGTAATAATGACATACAATGATCTTTTTATCCAATAAGACTTAATGGCGAACTGGATAGTTTAAAACATATAAATAACATATAATCATAAGTTAACAATAATTATATTATTACAGACACTTGATGTAATATATGCATAAAATATTCACGTAAATGTCTAACCACACAAAGTATAGAGCTCATATCAAAGTTGAATATACCGATCAATGACTAAACGAATGACCTATTTCTAGAATAAGTGCATTCGTTGATAGGTACAATCGAAGGCTATTTAACGACAAACAACAAAGCGATATGAGCTATCCCTATTGAGGTCATTGATATTGGAATTAAAAAGGACAAATCTGGTGACAGGTGTTATAAAGGAAAAAACCCGGGGACAAGTGATGAAGTAGACTACCTAAATTCACTACGGATATACTATTTTGGCATTACTTACAAGTTATACTCAGGTGTGAGACATTGCTTGAAGTTAGCCCTGTCACTGTTAGTCATGACCCAGTGGCAAGAAATGGCAGTTGCTTATATACTGATCTTCTAAGAAACTCTTGTAAGTAAGGGTATATGTTTAGTTGAAAACTATACGACAACACAGTTGAAAATAAATATTATAACAGTCGAAAACTTTGATTGGATAAGCATTTTATAATTAACAGGAAGAAGATTTAGCGTTGTTAATATATAAAAGAAAAAATACGCTCATTGTAAATAGAAGCCATGGGAAATATTTTAGAAAAATGGATGAAACAAAACACAAACTTAAAGATTTATCTTTTAGTAGCAATCATCGCAGAAGTATTTTGAGAATTTAAGAGCAATACTTTAAAGAATGGAAGATGTTGTGTCATAAGAATTAGCAAGAATAATATGGCAGCAAAGAAACAGATAACATCGTAAAATCAGGTGGATTCTCCGAATGGCGAAATGCTTGGGACTAAAATAGCCTTCCTATTCTCAGCTGTACATAAATCTGTACAAGGCCGCAGCCCACAGGTAAGGCTGAGAAGTATGGAACTATTTTCTACTATAAATCAAATGTAGATGAAAAAGCGACATTAAAATGATGCATAAAAAAATAATTACGCAAAAAACTTTTCAGAGCAAATCAAACTTGTTTCGTAGGTGATTGAAGCAAATTCAATGACCAACGAAATAAGTTACAAAATATTTTTATTTCAATACTAAATATTGACGAAATGAGTGCAAAAAAGTATATTGAAAGCTCAAGGTCGCTCAACGAGCTAGGAAGTGTCGAAACAGAAGTGAGGATGTCCGTCAAGAAAGTAACTGACGCTCATTCAGGATTAGCAAATTGAAGTGACAGTGGGCGTGGAACCTAGCCGTCAGAACAGTCATGTTCTCAACCACGCATCGGAAAGCGTAACCTCCCACTACATGGAAAGACGACCTAGTAAAGGCTGCTGGGAGCCGACGGGTGCACAAGATCAGTCGCTCTGGAAATGTAGTGAGTGGGAGGGTAGCAGTGAAAGAGAAACGTGAATACGTAGTAAACGTAGAAAGTGCTAGAAGTTTAACCATATTACTTGTGGTTGGTAAAGTTGGTAAGAACCACGTGGCCGAACACCGAGAGACGGGTCAATCAAGGGCTCTGGCAGGATGAAAAACCTTACCAACGCAAAGGTGTTTCAAGACGAGCACGACGGCTTTCAGTAATAATCCAAACTATAAAAGATGTGTGCAGATAGGTAGGTAAAGTAAGTTATTGACTTGAAATCTAGCTTATCGTAATGTATCAAAGTTATTGTGCAGCGAACGCATTAGATACGATATCGACGCACGAATCCAGACAAAACAATACGTTAGTAACTCAACCATATTTTTTGCTGCAAGCTTTACTGGTAAGTACAGTCGGCTACAGATTCTAAACAAGTGAAGTTACAACCTATGAGTTCACAAGGTGTGATTGGGTTACTATGCTGCCATCAACCCAAAGTCCTTTGCTACTTTAAGGACTGACTGGGGTGAGGTTAGCAGGGGGGCAATACATGCGTGACGACTTTCCTAAACGAGCCCTTCACAAAGAGCTCTACTACTACAAAAATAGTCATTGTTGTTATTACTTTGCTACCACTTCTACTTTACTTTGTATGAATCTACATCAGTATGTAAGGTATCAACAGGTGCTACAGGTTGAAACTTTTAACTTGTCCAACAGCTTTTGCGTATAACTGTACAACGCGGTACCGCCAAAACAACAATTGTATTTTTGCTCGCTCGTTCGATACGTGTTATTTACAACAACACAACAACATAATACTATACTATACCATAAAGGCCACGGTTCACCAATACAGAAACCGTTGGTTAAGAGACCAACTGGGAATAAAGGGAAATGAAAGCATTAAAGTACATTTCATTTTACTTTATTTAATTACGCTTAGTTACTATGATGTATCCTCGTGTAAAATAAAGCGTTAAGTATCTTTCTATCTATTTCACCAACAGTTTTTTGTTTCTTTTAGTTACCGTTGTGTGACTGATTGGTACGTCAGGTATTAGTTAGGTTAGATGTTAGGATGCTTATTTTCTAACAATATCTAATAATTCCAACAAAAAAGCAGCCACGTCAAACAGTCGTTAAAAGGCTGGTAAAGGTGGGGGATGCCGTGATAAACTCAAGCCCACAGTTTCCCTTTTGCAAAAATGATATCCAATTTGGGCGAGCTCAGAGATACGTAATCAGTTAATTGCAGGGCGTACTTCGTTTAAGTTAAATGTACAGCGTCTGTTATAGTATCTGCAGTGGTACTGGGATCTAAAGACATGTCTATAGTCATGGGTTAGATTTAAAATAAATGTAAGCAATCGAATTAAAAAATGTTAGTAAGAAAAAAGATTGGAGATTGTAAATAAGTAGATAGAACATACTAGAAATAAAGTAGTGTTTTAATTTTTTTTTATTTTTTATTTATTGCCATGGGTTGGCTTTTGAAAACGTGACGAGGACCCAACATCATTCTTACATGAGCTTAAAATATTTCTTACCAAACTGTGACACTCTAAATAATTCAACCTACGATGCCTTTTTATAAGTGATGGTGACCACTCAACATCAGGTGGGCCATATGCTTGTTCTATCAGCTAGTTGAATAAAACTATTCTATTTTTTATGTACCTAATTGACCGTTTTAATATAAGGCTTCGGTCACAGTGAACCCGGCTCTAGAAGTTGCTAAGCCATTACACGGAGGCCTTAGAACAGACTAAAATTTCCATTATTATAATTTGCCACAAGTTCTTCCTATCTACAGAAAAAGTCTTATTATACCTACTCCACAGTGCAATTAATTCCATACACGTTTGTTAATTAAGCGAGGCACGGAGGGCGGCAGAATACCGCCGTGGGCGGGCCGTGGGCGTGGGCGGATTTGATTCACAACTTTAAAGTCCCATAAAAAATCAATAGACATATTTTTTATTACCGCCTGGAGAACCGCTGATTACTTTAACTATCAGACAGGTTATATCACCTGGTTATCGTCCTGTTTGAAAGGTTAAGTGGCGTGGAAATAACAGGCATGTTACGTCTAAGGGTCCATTTGATTGTCGATTTGTGTAAGCGTTGCTGCTCCGGAGTTTAGATTCATTTTACAATAACAAGAGTATTCAGCTCCCGGGAAAACTTTAAATATTGATGGGTTTTAAAGATTTAAATATCTAAATAACTTACCCATGTATAACGGCGACTGCCTGCTGCCGACGTTGTCGTCCACGTAGGGTATCCCAAGCGTAGCAATTCCCGTCTGCCCAACGCCGACCACGAGCAGGCAGAAGAACAGCCACGGGATGACGATGGCGGTGATCTCCGACCTCTTCTCGTTGATCTTGAACTGAGCCTCGTCACACACCGTGGAGTTGTTCAGGTAGGTGTAACAAGTAGGCGCAGCACCGGGTGCGTGGTTCTCAACGTGCGAGTCTAACAACGTCGTTCCGTACATCAGGTGAGGCAGCACGCAGCCGATGACACCCACAGCCAGCACCAGCATCATACAACCGATCCACCGCGGCCGGTGCCCTCTGCCCGCTAAGTAAGTCAGGAACAGCGCCGTGCAGATCTGGCCGATCTCCGTCGCGGCTAACAGAGTACCCGTCGTCTTCGACTCAACATGGTACAGCTTCTCGACTGTGGTGGTGACGCTCACGAAGTACGTCAGAAACATGCCCTGGAGAACCCATCCGGAGAGGAAGACCAGCATGAACACGTGCGTGGAATGGAACGCGCCCCGCCGCTGCTGCTGGTCGCGCGGCAGCTTGCAGTCCAGCGAGCCATTGTTGTTGCCGGTCGCGAGCCGCTCCTGCTCCTCGGCCGTGGCCTCCACTCCCTTCATGGCGTCCTCCGGGCTCGGGGCCCCCGCCTCCCCGCCCGCTGCCGGAACCTTCGCTTCTGCTTTGGCCCTACGACAACAGAAAAAACATGATTCAATATAGGTCTATTAATTTTAAAAGTTTGCTGCGCATAGGTGACTCACGTCATGGTCCGATCGCTAGTGAAGCCGCGACTACGAGTAGGTGCTAGTCGCAACCCCTAATACGCAGTGACCGACCGAGCGGAAACGAATAGCACGCGAGCTCTACGACGCCGAAGCTTCCGGATAACGGAACCGAGCAAGTGATCGACGACCGCGAAAACGGGAGAGATGTAATGGCGATGCGATGGCACTCGTGCGCATACTTCGATAGTCGTGCAGAGAGGCTGCGAAGGGATGAGGAGGCTGCGTGCGCGCACCCAGCGCGGCGGAGACTGACTGCATGTGCAATTACTCGTTGCAGACGCGGTGCACCCGCGTCACCCGCCCCTCGGCTGCTCCCCACACGGGGTTTTTATTGGTCGTCTATCCATTTTTTGTGCAGCACGCATTTACACACGATGAAAGCCGACTGCGCGCCGCCCTTCACCGAAGATTCCCTCTCGTCTCGACGCTGAGGAATGTCTTTTGTCTTTTCTAAGACCTTTTTTGAGTTCGAAGCTCCTATTTATAAACTCACGCGTAGAAGTGTCACGTTAACCTTTCCTCGAGTGAAATGCTTATCGCGCGATTGCAATCTTAATACCCACCTAAGTACGTGCCGGCCGAAGAAGACGCAAACGCTAGGTTCGCAATAACAGCTACTGCAGAATATTAATGTGATCGACTCATACGGTTAACTGGACTTGCGAAACTCACCGATGGGGCCGATGACCACAGGCGACACCGACGACACGACTGTCAACCGTGCTCTATGCACTGACCAACTCCTGGAGGAACTAATGATAGTCGGTAAACTATTCCAAACGTTTTGTGGGTGAGATAATCGGATATTTTTTTCACGACTGACGATATGAGAAGCGCATAGTGAACTGCATTCCGAGATAAGCGACGGCTTGTGCAATGGTCGAGTTATCGAGCTGCGCGCTATCGCTCCCGTGATAACGGGACGCGGCAAATAGACTACTCGTGAAGCAGGTTACTGTCCGGCCGGACCTGAGCCCGGAGCCACAACTCCTCACGATCTCGCAAACGCCTTATTAATGGCAAATGTCACGAGTCGTGAAACTCACTTGACCTGTGCGATTGCGAGCAGCTCACCAAAATTATAACGTTCTCAGAAAAAACAACTTTCTTTGATGCTCAGCCAATTTCATAAGATATGGTTACGCTACAGCATGCATAGCAGCGTTTTTAAATACGCCTTCCTTATTTCTGGCATCACTAATCAGACACAGATTTATTTTTTGTTTTTTTATAGTGAATAGCTAGGTGACGAGCAGCTCTCTACCAATCTACTACTACTCACGCATAGGATGTTATTAGATGTGCAATTAATGATTGCAATTTGTCTTATTTTTTAGTTATTTAAAAAAAACTAACCGTCCTGTTGTTTTCACGTTTTGTCTTACCTTCGTGGTTTACTTATTTATATTCTGTGAAATCAAAATCAGAGCTAGGGTCAACAATTAGTTTATTTAGTAACGTCTTCTTAACCATTTACCCTTCTTTATTTATTTTGTTACATTTCGTGTTTGCCAAATATTTTGTCAGTTATTTTCTAAGGCTGGGCACACTTTTAGCATCACTCTTTTTAGTCTGCATATTATGTATAGAATCGTGAGAGTCTGCAATCTTCGGTAAGAAGCGAAGCGTGATTGACTGTAACACTGTATGAAAATCACCCGCCTGGAAAACCAGTTTTGTATGAAAGTCTACAAGCAAATGCTTCGGGCTATACGCTGGTACTGACGACCAGACACGATTTATTTAATCTGCTACCGCAACTG
Source organism: Thera britannica (assembly GCA_939531255.2). Classification (NCBI taxonomy): domain Eukaryota; kingdom Metazoa; phylum Arthropoda; class Insecta; order Lepidoptera; family Geometridae; genus Thera; species Thera britannica. The sequence continues at coordinate 13,786,452 of OW618046.2, read as the reverse complement.
CCAATGAATCATAATAATTCGCCTCTCTGCCATCTATTGGCATAAATTGAATAAAAAAACTACCAAGTTCAACTCGAATTCATGCCTAAGAGTTCCGTATAGCTAAATAAAATATACTTGTTTTTTTTTAATGCAATTTGCTGATGGAGCGCACGTCAGGAACGTGCCCTACGTAGCACTGCCCTGCGACTAGCAACTTGAGGTATGCAGAAGTTTATACACTTCAAACCGAACCCTTCGAACCAATAAGTTCATGGAGTCGTGTCATGTGAGGTTAACACACGTTCACGTATACGAACTCACTAGGGCATGTAAACCGATTAACCGATTAATCGAAAAACCGATTAACCGACTGATTTTAGGTCGGTTTTTAATCGGGTTTTTCCATCCAAAATAACCGATTTTCGGTTATTTTTTTCTATGAGTAAAATATGCCAATTTATTTAAAACTACACCTTGCAAACTTTATTTAGAACGCCTATAGTAATCCACCTAATTATAATACAACATAATACATTAAAATTGCAAAAATGCCCCATTATTGGTCAAAGACCGCCCCCCGATCCCGCCACTCTACACTATCTTGTGTCATCAATTGCCAGTCTCTCTCAAAAGCGTCCAGTTTGTCCCACCATCGCCTGCGTAGTCTACCGCAACGCCTCCTCGCTGTTTCAGGGCTCCACAATGTGGAGATTTAGGCCCACAGTGCGTCAGGCATGCGGCAGACGTGGCCGGCCCAGTTCCACTTCAGCCTTGCGGCTTTTTCATCTACGTCAGCGGTTTTAGTCTTGGAGCGCAGTGTGGATTGCGAATGCGGTCAATGAATTTTACCCAAAGAATACTGCGCTCCATCGCCTGCTGGCAAACCTTGAGTTTGGACTTCAAAGACCAAGTCTGCGAGCCATAAGTAATAATTTTGTGTATGTGTATTAGTTTGTAAAATAACACGAATTGTCTCTTACGTGTTCTAGGCTTATAGCTCGGCAAATCGTGCTCGTCTTCCAGTTTTTTCTAAATTGGAGTAAGGGCATTGGTTACAAGCGCTTCCTTCATATAACACTGGGACTTTAATGGATCCCGTAACGTTCTGTGTTGCAACTGGCCTACGGTTGGGTTCACTGTGTTACGCACCTCATTAGTGCCAGTGCGTTACTCGCCACAGTTTATCGTGTTATAAGGCCGCCACGCCGGTCGGATACCTCGTCATGCCAGCTTTAACGACATCATCCACCTTTACCACCGTCAACGTACCAGCCGTTCTCGAACCGAATGGTCCGTTGCGTGACGATGGTATGACGCTTGCTCCTTGGGAGTTGGAGAGGCCCATTGTGTGGGACGCTACGTGTTTCAACACACTTGCGCCTTCTTATTTGGCGACGATATCCGTTGTGGCTGGCACGGCGGCAGATCTGGCCGAGGATCTCAAGAAGCTTAAATATGCAGGCCTCGACAGAGCCTACTTATTTGCTCCTCTTGGGATTGAGACTCTGGGTCCATGGACAACCAAGGCCTTGCGGGTCTTCAAAATGTTGCCTAGGTGTCTGATCGAAGCGATGCGTGACCCAAGGGCTGGTGGGTATTTGGTGCAGCGCATTAGCATTAGCTATTCAGCGTGGCAATGCCACTGGCGTCTTGGAGATTCTTCCGTCTGGCACTGACTTGGACCGGTTGGACCAGTTTAGCTATCTCTAGATCGTTTGTAACGGTCTGCAGATAGCTCAGCTGTTTCTTGTGTATTTTGCAAGTTTCTTTGTGATAATAAAAATTGGGTAACTATTAGGACTAATAATTATCAACTATTATCATGTTGTTGAATTTTACAACTTTATGAGTGAGTTCTGTACATTGAAATATTTTAAAATTTAACAAGCTAATTTTATTGGTGCTTGCCTATTCAAATAATAAGTTCATTTTTATAAAAAAATATGGTTTTATTTAATCCTAAGACACCCATACGAAAAACTGGAAAAAATAACCGATTAACCGATTAATCGGTTATTTTAAATTAAAAACCGAGATAACCGGTTTTTTTAAACAACCCGGTTTTTACACGCCCTAGAACTCACTTAACACATTTCTGCGCAAACAGCCATAAATTTACATAGGTATTACTGTTTTATTGGTAAACTAACGGTGACACAACACAGACAAATAGAGAAAAAAATACAAGTCCACAAATAGCGTAATACTGATATAAAGAGCTTTGTGTACGACGCGCGTGAGTCTAAAAATAGGGTTCCGTTATCACCCTTTAGATGTAGAACCCTAAAACCTAAGTGAACACATCAACCCATAAAACAACGATATATTCGAATCAGCCGATCATGACAGAATAACTCAAGTATCTACAGTACCTACCAACCTACCTACACCTACCATGGAAACAAAAAATTGCTCAACCCGTCTCCTCACTTGCGATTCAATGATTACAAAATGAATGAGAACAACGTCAACCCACATCAAAAAACATCCTCGTCTCCGAATGAAAATACATTATACAAAAAGACACAAACTATGTTTTCGGGAAGTCACGACTCACGCATATGTTTTGAATTTCATGATGCTTACGACAGAAAAAAATATGAATATTTCATATTCCGGTGAATATAAAAGTGGAAACATAATAAAATACTCTTTAAATCATGCATATTACACACACATACACCAAGAAAACAAAATACCGAATGCTTGTAAATAACACATAGGATATGAGAATCTGCAACATTCGTGATAAAGAAACATAAGTCACAGATAGAACACGACGTTCGTTAACGTCGCATGCGCATCGAAGACGTCTGCGATCATAGAATACTAGTATAAGTGAGAGGACAACGTGCGCGGTCAAGGTAAGTGAGCAGATACCTGTTGCCGATGACACTGTACATTCGACATTAATCTTCAGTTCAAACCAGACTCGATGCTACAAGGCTCAGATTCCAATAGCTCGCTTTGTATAATGTACAGTCTGGAGCAGCGACAGAAACATTATTGTAAATCAGCGCAAGAACCTAGACCTAGTCTAGATATCGACAGTAAGTAATGTAAGCCACGACAAAAAGAAACAAAACGTCAGAAAAATATATAGAAAAAAAGAAAAGTTACTACGAGTATAAGTTAGGAACTTTGAAGGAAGAAACGTCAAAAAATATGCTATTTTACTGTCAGTGATTAACAACGTGAATAAATTCCACGTTTTTTACCATAGGTATCAATGTATAGAGGTCGTTAAACTTATCAGGAAAACAATAATATTGCAAAGTGGACTGGAAGCCGAGGAGCCGATAGGTAGAACTATCAATAGAAAAAGCTATAGGGAGATCACTGAATACCACACAGAAATGGAGATAATAAATTATAGTTTAAAAAACTAAAAAAAACGCTTTTATAACTAATTGAACTAAAAAGTTAAAAATAAAACGGTAATAATCAATTGAAAATTTATATTATTGTACAAAAGCGTGGGGTGCTTTTTATAATAACTTCAAATATAATAAACTATTGATAAAATATTTACAACAATCAAAATCAAGCCCCCCACGCTTTTTGTACAATAATATAAATTTTCAATTGATTATTACAGTTTTATTTTTAACTTTTTAGTTCAATTAGTTATAAAAGCGTTTTTTTTTAGTTTTTTAAACTATAATTTATTTTATACTTTTTAGTTTTTTTTTTTTCATGTATTTTTTTTTCATATTATTGCATTGTCATCGACCTTTGACAGATGTGCAAAGTTTGAATCAAATCTGATCGTTCAAAGTAGGTTTTTTTTTTAAATTTATTTTTATTTCTTTTCATTTTTCATTCACATACATACAGGTGAAGCTAATAAAAGCGTTATAATAAAAATACATAGTGAGGGAGCACCGATAAGCCAAAATCTATCACTAATGAAATACTAACAAATTCAAAAACTGGGGTGTCAATCATTAGGAGTTGGATTAGGAGGAGTACCTAGGTGTGTATGTGTAGGTATAGGTATACTATAGCTATCTATCTACAAGCAAAGTGAGTATGCACTAGCTCAGAAATGTTATTTATAATTGAATTATTAATTTATTAATCTCTTTTCTCGATCAACCTTTAATTAAATAAACCAGATTTTGCGCAGTGCTTAACCCACTTTTCAGAATTCGTTTTTAAATACAATTACTTACAATTATAATTCGTGCTACGTCCTCGATATTAGTAACCTAAAAAATATTTTTTCATTTTACAGGTAAGTTCGTTGAATCACTAATTTGGAATGATAATTTTATTTTTCTACAAGGAATCTTTTTTTGATAGCACACAGCATAATTTTACGAGTAAATCATCTTACCCATGTAGAGCATGTTTTATAAGGAATACATTAGCATTTAAAATTAAAATCGATTCGACCGGTGCAGATTCCTAGGACCCAGATCCAGTTATTTTAATTGAGCTCAGTCCTTATAGCTGATCCAATGATAGTTAATATCTGCGGACCCACTTGCGTGACCAACTAGTAGTACAGTACCCCATATTTGCAAACCAAATTCTACATAACGCGTGTATTAATTCCAAACAGCAGCAGCCGCTGACAAATGATTTATATGAACAGATAAGTACACCGCCGTTAATTATCATTCGAAGGCAATGCGAGATTTGCATTATTATAAATTAAAAGTTCAGCGACAATTCACAGCCAAGCAATTGATACCACTTGCCAACCATAAATTGCTGCACACACAAATCATTTTAAGCAATGAACGAAACAAACAAAAAAACATGTGTAATGAACTGTAATCGAAACCCTAAAAGGTTGAAATAAAACGAGTGATATTAAAGCTAATAACTCAGCGAAGTTGACAGTCGTGCGAAGGTAATCTTCAGAGGAGGTGTGCCAGCATAAACCAAGCTCTGACAGCAGACGCCCCGGAGCGCTGGCCTGCTGTCCAGATATCCTAACTTATTGTCCTAGCACACACTGTAAGACCACCATACAGAGAAAACATTCAGGCATTTGCTCTTTACAACGCAAATAAATTTAAAGCAACAACAAAATAGCTTGGAAATGAACTGAATAATTTAAAAGTAGATTACATAAATGAAAGAAATATAATAAAAGGAGTAATAACTGAAGTTATTTAACGGGTTGAGGATTCATTAGCAGTAATTCAATAACAACAGCGCAAGAACTCAACTCAGGATGCTACACATCTAAGTTATAGTGTTTCACATGGCTGAACACGTTTTTAATTGAAAATAGGTGTTTAAGATTCGAGCGTAATGTAATTAGCCTTAAATATTAACTCGTAATATACGACCGTGAAACAGACCAGTTAGTATGAAGCGAGAAGTGAGACCGTTGCGCAATACTGACATAACAAACGCCTTGACATTGTTGATCTCATACTTGGAGCTCGGTGCCAAAGCCATCGCCGGTAGTACACCGGTCAAGACCCCTGCGTCTAACCAATCGATACTGGAATATTTATGCAATAAGGATAAGCAAATATGCAAAAACAAAGTTTCACATACGAGACAGTCTACAAACAATGTAGTTTTATGGCCCACTTATGGTCACCTATACCAAATGTAGATCCTACATAGTGTATTTCATCTCACTCGTGCTAAGCTAAATAGGTGAGATCGGTACTGCTCTCAGCTTGTATTATTGTAACAATGTATTTTTCAGCATATAATCTTTATGGTCTTAGCGCTGCCATTATATTTCAATAGTCACGAGCTAGGCTACACCTAGGCTCATATACCGGGCAAGGTTGCGAGCGAATCAGAGGCAGTGCCACCAATTTGACACTATTCACCTCACTTATTGGCCAAAGTGGAACGTGTAAATGAAGAAATTAAACGATACCCTGTAATCGTTTAGCAGGAATCACGAGTTCAACTCGAAGCAGATATCATAGTTGAAGGTAATATCAATTTAAATATTGATAGTAAAGTCAAGCCAAAACAGCTGCTTCGGTTATTGCACTTTGAAGTTGGAAAAACCATAACTCTAGTTGCCATATAAGCTGCGTAATGTTGAATCTGGGTATATATTGGACTAGCGGACCCGCGGTTTAAATTATGCGTAAGCTGACTTGAATTCGATCAGTACTTTCCGAGCTTCTACATATAGAATATACGTGGTTGGGGATTTGATATTGATTGGGTGGATATATATTTATTGTGAACGATTCTATTGTTGGACATGGAATCTAAAGGTTGTATTCTGATCTTGGTTTCTTGGTAGCAGACAGTAGTGCTAGGGAGCACTCTTGTGTGTCGCGCTGATTTTTTTTAAAGAAAATCTGTACGCGCGGTTACGGTGTCACGCAGCAGTGCCGCTGCGATACTTCTAAAGCGACACTGCTGTCGAGCTCAAAATGTAATGTCGCATAAACCTATACAAAATGTATGGAGACCAGCACTGAGCACAGACCACTGCTGCGTGTTGCCGAGGAATACAGTCTTAAAATAATGAAACGTGAAGTTTTAACTACAACTTGCCCAATATTACAATTCCTACAAATTATTAACCACTATATTAAAATCCTGTAGGTAAGAGTGAAAGTGATTTGTGTGTTCGTTTCAGGTGATAAACATGTCATTAAAACTCTTTCCACTTAATTAAAGCCGGGCACAGATTGCGTTGGATCCACGATTTGCATATAACCGGAGAAATCTTACTAATTCAATAAGCAGTAAGAAAAATACAAACTAAGAGGAGATATAATAGTTAAATGTTGGAAATTAACAAACCGTATTTTTACGATTCATAATGAGCGCAAGAAGTGCGTAAAGGGATACTATAACAAGCTTACAACAGTTTGTGTAATAAAATAAAGATTACCATCCGTTTGACTTTCTAAATGCCTTATTTTGCTCTTTTCCGATGTGACTGATATTTCAAGTACAACATAATCCATGGCCTGCGACCACATTATTCCAAAACGCAAACAAAAAGATGCAAAACCGCATAGCGGTGGTAAATCTAGCTACGCAGAAAAATCAAACAAGTCTTGCGCGGTTTAACGCTGAAGTACTGGAGGAGTACAAACATTAGTCAGGTGTAAATCACCTTGTCCTTGTCAAACAACTTCGCGAACCCTTCCGACTAACACATCTTCAGAGGAAAACCTCACTACTAAGTGGCCCATCACGTTTATGGTTCGGATTCTTGCAGGAGCGTCTTAGAAAGAAACAACTTAAAAAAAAGAAAAAACATTAAGTATACACAATGATTACAGCCTACTATGTTCATGGCATAAGAAATCTATTTATGAAAAGTTCTAAGGAGTCTATAGAAAATACATACATTGTGTTCTACAGCCTGAGAAACATGATTCGTTGTCATTTGAGAGTTCATTTAGCTTAACTAAACTGTTGAAAAACCATCTGATCAAATAGCAGCTACTGCACTAGGTAAGTAAGGTATATCTGCTTTTCATACTCTTGGATAACCTACCTAGCTTTTTTTAGATAGCTGGAAGTATCAAGTCAGACCTTTTGAAGTCCTGGCGAGTTAATATTTCCAACAATCTTCATCAATCAAAAACTCAGTGATTTACTTGAGTCTGAAATCTATAATTGCTGGCTCTGTTAAACATTATAATCGTTCCTTGTCTATTTCCGCATCATTGTATTGAAATTTTTCTTCGTATTTTGTTATTTTTAATTGGTTGATTCGTAAAGAATATTTGAACAATAATTGCAAGCTACATTCGATAAAACAAGCTTTTTTTTTTTTTACATAATATGTATTATCATTGACTTTTTCTTGTAATACCTATAGCCCACTCTGTGTGTTACAACACCAAGTTCTCAAATTTTCGTCGTCAATATTATTCAAATACATAATATGGAGGTTATCCTTATCATTAACATTCAATACTAGAAGGTCAAAGGTTGTCTTTAAAAATTAAACTTCTATCACATTCGAGGTTATCTTCTGGGTAGGTACTTGGTGCTGAAAAATAATAGCTCCGATCCAAGCACTAAAACTAAGTTCAATGGTCTATTATCTTCGCTTGAGTTATTTTTTTGCATTAATTATGACTGATCGATAACCCTACTAGTAGAGCGACTACATAGCAATGAGTATCAATAGACCCACCTAATAAACTTATTAGGAATAAACACATTTCATGATATGACCGGTGATTCTGGTTCAAGGAAAACCAACTTTTGTGACAATATTTTCAATAGTTTTCACACTACGTTTTCATTCAATTCAAATATGCATCATTTGACAATTGACATCGACAATTGAATCATTTGACATTTTAAAATGTTCTTAGACTAGTCACACTATTTCATGTTCGGCGATATTTACATTAACAACAATTGAAACTATTAGGCAATTTAATGCAACTAAGTAATAATAATAGCAAAGGTTGTTGATTGTAGGAGAAATGAATATAATAAACTTAGGACCTAGTAGCGTTAGAGGACCAAATATGCAACAAGAAAATCTGACAAGATAAATACCACAGATACATCTAAAGCATATAAAGTTTCAAGGTCCAAACCATGAAATTAATGAATCACGCTCCAACACGTAGAACGATATTACATCAATAGCAATCGCTAACGACGCCGAATATTTCAATGGCCGTGAACTAGGTCCTATTGATTGTCCTACGCCCAATGCAACAAATTATAAAAACCAGTAAATCTAAGAGATAGCTGTTACTTGACCCACATTTGCAACCTCGTTACGGCGAAATCGCAATGTAATTTCGCAACATAAATTTTTTTGGAACACTTTTACTTCGACACAGAGCGTACGGTCCAGCGGATACAGTGTACGGATTCAGCGATGACACCAATTTCTCTTTCAATGAATGAGTGCGAGAACTTAAGTTTGGCAGCTCCATGACCTCGAAACTGAAGGAAGCGATCGGACACAATCTGAAACTTGATATGGGCGCGATCAATGTAATCCAAACTCACTTAACAAGAAGTGAAAGATTTACGATCAATAAATTTATTCAGAACAAGGCGTAATTCCGATTTCTTTAAATAAATTGGGCTAAAGTAAAACACAATAGCCATACCACTGAAGAGCGGAAATGCAAGTGAACTCATGCTTCAGACGTCATACAGCTTGCTATCTTTATAGAGACAACGTAAACATGCAAATGCTTACCTAAATATGTACATGTTATCAGCTGCACTTTATTTTCTGAATAGTTTTTCGCAACTTGCACGTCATCAATACGTAAATTTGCGAGAGCACGCGCAAGCGATACCACACTAACTTTCTCTCAAACCTACGCAATCACGCCTGAATTTCGCTTTTTTGCACATCCACTATAGGCAATACACGTGGCCAGAATTTTAACAGATTAAAATGTTACAATCGCGCACTAGAAACCTAGCAATAATGTCTGTTAAGCTACAGTATTACCACCGAAGGTAAGGTTGGACTGATCATGTTGCTCTAGCAACGCAGGGAATGGCAGTAGAAGTGGTCGAGAGCGAAGCTAATACAAACTAGTCAGCGAGATTACTTTCATTTGTACGAGATGCCGAAAGTGAACTTTTACTTTCGGTAAGAAAATATCTGCTACACGGGAGTTGTATACTTTGTCTAAGCCCGGAAAATTGATAGTAGGTAAATCGATATAATAAAAGTAAGTACAGACTTGTTACGTTTAAAATTCTGTTACGTACAACTTGCACGATCGTTTTAAATTGTTAAATTTACCACTCCAAAACAATGTATTTTCTCATATATTTACCTAAGCTCTCTAGGTTTAACTTAATTTCACATACTGGTATACAATTTGCAATAAGAAAGATAACCGTTACTATAAGTAAACTCGTATAAACTCATGCCAAAATTTTAAAGATCAACCAACAACTGGTCGAATGAAAATGAAATCACATAATTACTTTCATCTGTCCTGAATCGGATAAAGTGGATCTCATCGACCCAGATATTGAGTGGTCGCTTGTAGCTAAGCACCTCACCTACTAAAAGTAAGCGCGGCTATCTAATTGAATTTACCTTTAGAAATTGTAGTATTATACATCTGCTGTGCTATGAATTTAAAGAGACTACTTATAAATAGCCTTCCTACAGTGAATGCGATACAACCATGTTTTGCACTATTTGTGTTGAAACAGTCGACAAGAAGTGCTCAACTGCAGGTCAACGACCTACCAACTTCTTTTCATGTCAACTTGTTCTCGTAAGAACTAGCTAAGAAGGCCTGTCCCTTATTGAGCAATGCTACGCTACCTACAACAGGCTTGACGACTTATCAATCAACGATCAAACTGATCACATCAATTTGGACCTTACAGCGCAGGTTTTAAGAGGTGTTTCTCGTACCAATGATAATATCAGCGCAACGATATTCCCACGATTTTCAAATAATTGCAATCAAGTTAACTGATTACGTGAACACGCGGTGAACGGCCGATAAGGCGACCGGTGAATTATCTCAGCGCTCACTTACTTCAAGGATTGTTTTTAACTGACTAATCATTATTTTAGCCACTTTTCTTATCTTGAACCAACAAACACTGTCTGTGTTTGAGGATTTTTAAAACGGTTCTAGGGTAGAGACAGCCGCTCCTTTAAATCAGGCCACTCAATATGCCACGATTTTGTAACTGATTTGCATTCACGCACATAATTGGCATGCAAATTCTAAAATTTCACCGGCCTCTTGGAGTTTAGCCAAAAACGCAAGCATTTGACTCCATATTCAAAAAGTTAGGCAACAACACCCGTATGGCAAAATTAATAAAAGCCTTTTCGGCTTTCTGACTAAGAACTGCCAACATTGTTTGAAGACAAACAGGAAACACAATAAAAATATATAACTGTAATCTCATCAACCAATTATAAACCCAAGAAAGGAAACCCTAGTAATCAATGCGAACTTATATGTAATTTTAATAGCTTTCTAAAAATCGATAAACAGCCGACGTATAATAATTTGGTAGGCAAGAAGCGAGTTTCGGGCAAACGAAGGTCAAATGTCTAGAGGTCGGTAAGAAAGGGCATTAATCTATTACATCCTAGCTTGTTTGTTGTGTGGTTATACAAAAGGAAATTCACTAGGTAGAAAATACATAAACAACCTAAAGATCGTTGGATTACATGGTGGTGGAATTACGATTTATTTATTTTCAAATAAAACAATTCTAAATACAACGAAGCTCTAAATCGATTTCAAGAGCTAATGTACTTACTAAGATTCTTGTACTACGATTTATATAATAGTAAGCTATAATATCATCCAAAACAGTAAGCTATAACATACTGTTTTGGATATACCTTTACTTAAAGTAAAGAAGTATAATACATTTTCAACTTTACCTATTGCTAAAACCAAATATGTTCACGTAGTAGATATTTTATACTAAGGCAATCGTAAAAGGCTATTAAACAGAATCCTTGATTACTCATACTCAGCTAAGAAAAAGAAATCAAAATTATATGCTTTGCCTTTCGCGGGGTTTGATAAAAGATAATTAGCCAAGAGTGTCTTTTCAGTATTACACAAATCAATTGAATCAATTTCAAAGAACCAGTGACACGATGAAAAGAAGAAGAATTGAATCAATATAAACCTCAAAAGCAATGAATTTAAGCATGAATGCCTTGGACAAGACGAGAAAATCAAATATTACAGAGGCCTGAACTGATATCCTTATCTAAGTAGATAACGAGCCAGTGAACAAACGGCTCGCAGGGAGCTTTTAGACTCTAAGAGAACATCAAGGACACTTGCAAATGTTACGAGTGGAATACGTTCTACAGTAAATTAATCAGTCAATTGATCACGCAAATGATGCGGGTGATCATGGCCTGAATTTTCAGCTTGTTCTATCGATTATATTAGCAAACGAATCCTCAGCGCATGTAAACTACAAACTTGAAACAGTTGAAACTGCTTCAATTACAATACAAAGTGTAAAATGTAAATTCATTTAAGACACAATGCATCGCCTCGAGAGCCCCAAAATACCATACGCGTACCGTCTTACACACACAGGCTCACTTGCACCGATCTTTGCCACCGATATGTTAATTTTATGACACCAGCTTAAATCCCAACCGGTTTTTATTTCGAAAAGGAGCGTAAGTGACACAAAATTACGACCTTCAGGTACGGCACAAGACAACACAAACTACGCCGAAAACTAGCAGCCTAAGAAAACATTAACCGATCAGAACCAATACAAGATGAAAACAGCGCTCCAGTTTTGAAACTAAACATCAGCATCATTTCATAACAACTTACGCAACTTATTCTAAAAACTAGTTTGAAGACAAACTTGTAAAAACATTATTTACTTACTAAAAAAATTCGGTGATATGCAGTTGATCCTTGGCACTCACTGATGGATGCACGGAAAGATCGCGTCTAATTTCAGGGATTGTGAAAGTGATTAGGGGTGCCGTTTTTACGGGTTCGGGTCCGGATGTGTTACGTGGGGGCTGCGTACCGGCGGTGACACTGAAACGGGACTTTATCTGATAGGTTGAGTCTGTGCGTGCACCGCGTGGTGGCCGGCCGCGGAGTGCGATGCCGGCGCGGAGGCGTCTCGGTAAACAAATCGTTTTGGTGGGGGCCCCGCCGAAAAGCCTGGTCGAATAGTCACCGCTCACTTACGTCACGAGTCTAGTCTACCACACCGGTGAGCGTGTGATGGGTTCCGACATCTGTTACTGCTGCCGGCAGTACATTTATTCTGACTGATTAGACATTCTAATTGAAAATATTTCGTAACTTCTACTCGCTGAGACGCTATATTGAAATTAAGAATGCATTCAGATAGACATAGAGGCTAGACCAAGTTATAAATGGATAATTTATACGCATGGAAAATATCAGTATTATGTATCTAGTTGCTGATGGAACAAGCATATGGCCCACCTGATGTTAAGTGGTAACCATCGCATATAACAAAACAATGCCTGGTATGTCACGCCACGCACGTCAGGAACGCGCCCTACGATGCACTGCCCTGCGTCTTTCAACTGGAGGCATACAGCTATTCAGCCTCACGTGCCAGTAATTTCACCGGCAAAAATTAGTTACCATGATTAGTAACTCTACAATGATACATATTTTAGCAAAGAATATGGACGGGTATAATAACTAATGGAACTTGTAAGGCCTATTCTAGTACACATATAAAACTTTCAACAGATCCACCTGATGTTAAGTGGTAACAATTGCCTATAACAAAGCATGGCCTTGTAGGTCACGCACGTCAGGAACGTGCCCTACGATGCATTGCCCTGCGTCCATCAACTTGAGGCGTACAGATTTTTAGTCTCACGAGCCATTAATTTCACTGGCACCGAAACGAAACACAGCAATGCTGCTTCACGGTAGAAAAAAGCATGGATGCAGTACTTGGCCGGACGAGCCCTTTACAAAGAGCTCTACTACTACATAAATTAATAATTAACATTATTTAGAACGATCATAAGTCAATGGAGCAATTTATTTTACGAGCCTGAGCCTAGCATAGTTGCGTGATAGCCTACACTAAGTCACCTAGGCGAGCTCAGATAACAAGCGCTATAGAAAAACGGATTAATAAAAACATGTTGTCTAAAATAGGCTGAAACGACCGGTTGGTATGTACAAGCATGATCTTGTTTACATTACTAGCTAATCGACTTGGGTGGGGAGACCCAAACATATCAAACCTAGCTTAAGGCTATATATTTATGAACGATTGAGTAGTAGTCCATTGATTCCCAACGTGGTCCGGGTGAACCCCCAGAAGTCTACGGTAGACTTGACGGGGGTCTACGATGGCGTGACAAAAAATGGGGGTTCACAATTCGTACGCGGGGCCTACGAAAATTTATCTGGTAAACCCCCGAATACTGAAACGCAACTCAGATTTAAGCACGTCTCAAGCGACGAATATTTGACAGTTTTCAATGAAAATCTGTCAAATATTCGTCGCTTGAGACGTGCTTAAATCTGAGTTGCGTTTCAGTATTCGGGGGATAGTGAAGTAATAAAATGTTGGCTTGACTTCACCTATCAATGTAGGCAGATAATAATTTAAGAAGCTAGCGACGGTTATTTGTAAAAATATTATTCGAAACTGTTAATTCTTGGTAGGAAGTAGGAACTCCGCCGCGACGTAAATGTCCATAGTTAGATCTAATCTCCTTATTTTATGTCGACTAGGAATATAGTAAAAATGTAGCTGCAAGATATGGGGTTCACTCGAACCAGCAAAATTTTGGAAGTGGTCTATGAGCAAAAAAAGGTTGGGAACCTCTGATGTAGTCCAATAGGCATTAATTAAACTGGTAAAGGCAATGCGCGATCGGCAAAAAATGAATTAAATTCCATTGCGTACGATTCAGGCTGGCAATTTTAATCTTTCCTGCCACACCCAATTTTAAAAGCCATTTCACACGCTATGGCTGTTAAAGAACCCTTTTTATTTTGCGCTAACAAGCTGTTCATAGAATTAAAGAAATTATAGGCAGAAGTATAATGTAGATCAAGCGCGTTGGGAGGCAGGACTTGTTTTTTCTGTTTCTGTGCATGTTTTGCGGGATAAAGTACGAGAAGTAGTGGAAATCAAGTCTTAGGATCCTAAATTACGATTTTAGTAATTATCCTACGACTTGATTAACAAGTTTAACCGTGCATGGGAGATTACAATCAGTGATTCAGGATATTTGTATTTTGAAATGCAGTAGTTTACTTTTTTGCTTCCGCAAGATTCATAATATCTTTCGCAAGCGTACAGCTAAATTGGAAGCTAGGTGTATAATCTAGAAACTAGACAGGATCTGGGTATTGCGCACATGGCGTAGGAAATGGTGTACGGTGGTATAAGTCCTAATGACAAGGTGTGTGTCCGGTTAAAACACAGTTCGTTCTTGGCCTATATTAGATAAAAACAGTGCAGAATAAATTTGAAATGGTTTCAACTAATAAAAAACAATGTTTTTTTGTTATTTGCGCGCACACACATACACAGTCTGTGTCGAAAATGGGTTACTAAATATACTACAAAAAGTAACCCACTTTTTGCACAGACTGGTTTGTAAAAGTAATTTATCAGACTCTTGAATCTATATCCTATAGGATATTCTCAATTTTTGGCCTTGGTACCTGCTACGGTTTTACGTAGAGGTGCTACGAAAAATGTTAATGCACCGAAATCTTTCCCAATGCAATTTCAAATGTGACATTATTAGGTAAACGAAATCCGTAAACACGATGAATTTTAAAACTGAATATATGAATCTTATGCCGTGTTATTGGTGTTTTGTAATTTGTATAAAGCTGTTGCGGGATATAGTGACTGACTGGTTGTGATGCCGTCCTGAGCAAGTCGCCCACTTTCCCACCTTAATCACTTTTAAATATGTCATGGGCACTTTTTGGTCAGCTGCTTATCTGTCCAGCTGAGAAACTGTCCAGCTGAAAATCTGTCCAGCTGCGGATATGTCCAGTAGCTCTCAAGGCGTCGACAAGCCTATAGATGCAACTTTTCTAAATTTCGATGATTATTGTAGAGTGTGAATAAGGTTTGAAGCTTTTTGTTCATCAAAGGCCAGCTTCTTGTACCATAACTTTCCCATGAAAAAAAAAAGTCAGCGAGAGAAGTCTTCAGTGCTACACCGTAGCATGCTACGACGTAGCCAGACGTTATTTCTGAAAAATATACCTCTAAAGACCCCGCTCTCTCTCTCACTCTCTAAAAAAACAACAAGCAAACTTAGAAAAAAAAATTGTACAATACGTGGAAGAAACTGAGCGTTAAGGTCGCCCACCGCCCATTGGACTTCTCAGTATAAAACTGTTTATTTTTCTTACATATCTAGTGTATCAAAAATAAAGTGTTCTTTATTATTCATTCTTCTAAACCTAGAGAAAAAAATAAGCACCCCACGTGTCTATTTTTTACTAAGTTGTCTGTCTGTCCTGGGGAGATATTCAAGACTAAAGCAGACTAAAGAGAACACGAACAAAGCCGCGAGTTATCCACTAGCCAATAGCCACCTATGACGCAGTTGGCGTTCGTTTTAATATTAATGGTGTATATAAAGCAGTCAGTTTTATCAGACTCTCGTCACTGTCACATCTGTATGGGTGTTGAATAAACCACCCCTATTCAACTGCTTTCAGGCTCTGTTTGAATAACAACATGCATACCTATAATGTCCTGATATACTTAATAGGCTTAGTCACTCTTGGGTATGAGTAAACAACACCACACTAGAATTTCACTGCTATTTTTATTTTAGTTTTGTTAAATGATCATACAAAAAAGCAGCCAAGTGCGAGTCGGACTCGCTCATGAAGGGTTCCGTAGCATCAAATAACATAATATAAAGGTTTTTGTAGTTCGTCGAAAGGTAAATTGTGGTTTACGATTTATGACGTATAAAAAAAAAACTACTGACTAGATCTCGTTCAAACCAAATATCGTTGGAAGTTTGCATAGTAATGTACACCATATATTTTTTTTATTTTTATCATTTTCTTATTTTAGAAGTTAGAGGGGGGGGGGACCAACTTTTTTCCACTTTGGAAGTGTCTCTCGCGCAAACTATTCAGTTTAGAAAAAAAAGCAGGCAAGTGCGAGTCGGACTCGCCCATGAAGGGTTCCGTAGCATCAAGTAACATAATATAAAGGTTCTTGTAGTTCGTCGAAAGGTAAATTGCGGTTTACGATTTATGACGTATAAAAAAAAACTACTGGCTAGATCTCGTTCAAATCAAATATCGTTGAAAGTTTGCATAGTAATGTACAACATATATTTTTTTTTGTTTTATCATTCTCTTATTTTAGAAGTTAGAGGGGGGGACCAACTTTCTTCCACTTTGGAAGTGTCTCTCGCGCAAAATATTCAGTTTAGAAAAAAACGATATTAGAAACCTCAACATCATTTTTGAAGACCTATTCATAGATACTCCACACGTATGGGTACGATGAAATTTTTTTTTTTGAGTTTCAGTTTCAAGTATGGGGACCCCCAAAATTTATAGTTTTTTTTTCTTTTTTTTGTGTAAAAATCTTAATGAGCTTCACAGAATACATCTACTCGCCAAGTTTCATCAGTCTAGCCCTTACGGTTTCGGAGAAAAATGGCTGTGACACGGACGGACAGACAGACAGACAGACATGACGAATCTATAAGGGTTCCGTTTTTGCCATTTGGCTACGGAACCCTAAAAACGATGTTAGAAACCTCAACATCATTTTTGAAGACCTATTCATAGAGACCCCACACGTATGGGTTCGATGAAAAAAAAATTTTGAGTTTCTGTTTCAAGTATGGGGACCCCCAAAATGTATAGTTTTTTTTCTATTTTTGTATAAAAACCTTAATGCGGTTCACAGAATACATCTACTCACCAAGTTTCATCAGTCTAGCTCTTATGGTTTCGGAGAAAAATGGCTGTGACACGGCCGGACAGACAGACAGACAGACAGACAGACAGACAGACATGACGAATCTATAAGGGTTCCGTAGCCAAATGGCAAAAACGGACTAAAAAAGACGGTACAAACAAAGCCGTAGTTTGTTGCCTGTTATCCTAGGCACCTAGCACCTAGCTTTAAGACGTCACAAAGCCATCTGTTAGTGATATAACTGAATAAATACATTTTTGAATTTGATTTGTTAAAAATATAGGTTCAGAAGGGCAAGTCCCACTTCATTTACAACATTTCGTCTACGAAATGTTGTATTCGTTTCGCCTATTTGTCTTTCTCCATTGTATGGAGAAAAGATAAGACAGCAAGAAAATACGTTACGTAGAAACGAGTTGTTGTGTCATCTATTTTTCATACAAAAGAGAGAGACACGTGCTCACATGAAAACAACATTTGGTAGATGAAATGTGGTAGCAGAACTCCGACTTCGCGTACTGTACCGTTTTTGTCCCGACTTTGAAAATAGCATGGTAGGCTCATGCAAATTTAAAATCAAGAATTATCTTGTAAGGTCCCTTATCCTACGACAGATAATTTGAATTGCGGCAACTATACATTATCTAATATTCAGAAATTGTAGGTCTACTCTATCAAACGATAAACTAAGGTTCGTAGTGCCATTTTGAGATACACTGCGCAGCATGAGCGGCAGAAAAACAGCTGCAGAGCGGCCGTTACCAGTTTACCGAGCAATGTAACTTTAAATTTCAATACGAAACTTCGTCTACCGTTTAGCTACTCTAGATTTGATCTCTGAAGTTGTCGTTATCTACCTGCCTATTTAGGTAACGACCCACATACCGTATCTACCAACTAGTAATCAAGATCTTTATCAAACTGTTTTTGTTTAGCAACAATCCTAAAATGTAGTCACCTATTTTGTTGTCTAAATTACACATTGTAGCTATAACTCAGTTACTGCGTTCATCATCATCAGCCTGAAGAAGTCTACTGCTGGACATAGACCTCCCCTACACATTTCTAGGAAGAACGATTCTGAGCCCTTCCCATCCGTCGACTTCCCGCGATCTTAACAATGTCGAAGTTACTGCGTTATGGCCACGTTAAGGCCTGCGCACATCTAGCGCGATGGCGATCAGTGAGACGCTGACAAATATCGCTGTCATATTTGACAGCGTTCCGCTGATCGCCATCGAAATCGCACTAGATGCCACGTCAAAGTTATGATCTATTTCTAGTCTGATAGACCGTTATTAACCGACTTCCAATCAAAAAGGAGGAGGTTCTCAATTCGGTTGTATGTTTTTTTTTTTTTTTAATTTTTTTTTTTTTTTTATTTGTTTTTTTTTTTATGTTTGTTACCGCATAACTTCGTCATTCGTGAGCCGATTTGAAAAAATATTTTTTTATCTGAAAGGTACTGCTTCCAGATTGGTCCCATTTTAATTTTATTAAAATCGGTGTTGCCATTTTTTTTTAAATAATTTTTTTAATGTTTGTAACTGCATGCCTCCGTCATTTATGAACCGATTTAGAAAATTATTTTTTTATTTGGAAGGTTATTCTTACGTCCAGATTGTCCTAAACAAATTTGATTAAAATCGGTTTAGCCGTTTGACAATGAAGTCGGTTTCTCAAGTTTTTTAAACTTATAATTATTATCTTTTAAGACCAATTGGATGCTAGCCGCTCACACAAAAATCCAAAATAATTTGATTATATTACACGGTGAACCGAAGACGCGTTGGAACTTGTAATATCGTTATGTTAAATTGCAATATCTTTGTGAGAAAAGATACTGAAAACTATAAAACTTCTAATATTATTAGATAATATGCTAAAAAAATCTACAGCTTTCTATTGTAGACGGCTTGCTTTCCATCAGGTATCCCGTTTGCTCTTCTACCAGCTTTGGCATAAAAGACAATAATCCTCGTTAAAAAAACAAGCGTATACATTATTTGGTGCAAGTAAACAGAGGTCCGGTTGTCCTAGATTTGCGAGTTTAATCGTGGTTTTTCCTCAGGCCGTCGCGTTCCCGAAGAAGGTATGTTATCAATCCTATTTCGCCGAAATGCCACACGGAGGCACGATTCTATTAAATCCATTAAAAAGATATGAACTCTACAATAAAATAAAAATACATTAACTCGTACATTAAAAAAATAGCAGGCGTTTATAATAAAAATAGCTTTAATTAGCTTCTAAGCCTACTTTTTAATTGTAATTTAATCAAAACGGGCAACAGTCTAAACAAAAACAAAGATAAATTATGCCTAACTGTATTCCTGTTTGCCTACTCTGTATTCCTTTAATTAATTATGTTTTATTTATTTATTTAAGACTTTAACACAGTGCTGGAGGAGGCATTGTCTACCAGTTTTCTTGGGCGTGCAAAAAGGTTGAGTGGCGTGTTTTCAATGAAAACTAAGGTTAATTCATAGTAATGAGTAATGACGTTCCTAACGCACGTGACCTACGAGGCAATGCTTTATTAAAGGCGATGGTTACCACTAAACATTTGGTGGGTCAGCTTGTTTCATTAGCTGGTTAACTAAAAATAATAATGATAAAAATACATTTTTGAAACCGCAGTGTAACTGAGACCAATATTTGTGCAAGTCTCTTAAAATCTTCGAGGTTTAGCTATTTCGCAGTAGATTTGTGTAGGTAGATATTTCGTTGTACCAATGTAATGGTAATATATGCACATCATTCAGCACCTTTTTTCTCGGTCACGTTGCTATAGCGCCTACAACAGTGGAAAAGTACGGGCACCTGATCTCCAAAGCAAATTCTGACCCATAATGTCCTCTAAACAAGACAGGACAGACGTATTGACATTCTACAAATTGGAAATGACGAATTGATACAGTCCTTTCTTCGGAAAAAAGTCTCATCCATTTATATTGAAGCCATTTGGAGCTGATTGATAGAAGTGGCTCTTTTGCAGACTACTTTGATTTGGACGGCAATTCAAATCATTAGCACCAGATACTGAATGCTCGTGACGTTCATAATTCTCCACGTGTAAAGAAAAGTACCTACTCTTCTCAATACTCTACTTAACAGGGTTACTCTACTTCATGCCAAGAAGTTTTCAATGGTGAATAACTAAAGTTCTTCAAATTGTATCATAAGTTGCAATACTTATTCATGCCAAGAAGTTTTCAATGGTGTATAACTAAAGTTCTTCAAATTGTATCATAAGTTGCTTTAAGCTTAATAAAAGACACGTCTTTCAAATTTGAGCCTCGAGCTGACGAGATCACCTCTGTGAGGTCCCTAAACGCCTGCGCACATCACTAGGTTGACTGGCCTCTCGGCTCAGTTGGTAGTAGCTCTGCCTTCTGCGCCGTAGGTCGTGGGTTCGATCCCCACCGAGAACAAATATTTGTGTGGTGAATGCAGATGTTTGTTCTCTGTCTGGGTGTCATATTGTATTCTAAGTATGTATTTACAAAAAAAAATGTATATGTGTATTATATCAGCTATCTGGTTCCCATAGCACAAGCTCTGCTTAATTTGGGGCTAGATAGTGTTGTGTGGGTTGTCTACAATATCTACAACAACAGCGTTTCAGCTAATCGCCATCGCCTAGATGTGCGTATAGGCTTTAACACACATACAAAGAATAACAACAAAACCAGCGGTTTTATTTTACTCTATAACTACGAAAACTTTCGATATTTTTTATTTTATTCAACAACTTACGAGTATGTGTCTGTTATGTTTGGTTTGGTTCCCAACTATGATCAGATTTCTCTCAGGATTTTCCTTCTAACGGCCTCATTGCGCCGGAAAGGAAACTTTACGTTCTGATTTACTGAGCTTGACGCAACTTATAAAAGTTTTCTAAAATCTCGCTAGTTACAACATGCTCTACTTAGATAGTTTCGATTTAGGATTTCCTAAAAGGATAGCTAATATAATTAGTACTTCAGTTCTGAAAAACGCTAAGTGGATACCTAATTAACTGTTTGGGCAAACCATTAGAATCTTTGAAGAATTGAAGACGCAAATGATCTCTATGATGTCATGGTTTTAGGGTTCACTAAAAGTATTCAATAATGAACGAGTTATCGAACCCACCCAAGTACAGAAGAGAAATTGAAAAAAAAAGAGGAACACTTGCAAGGAAGAAAAAGAGAGAGAAGAGACCGTACTTTCAAATTTGCAATAAAACCAGCCTAATTTACGATAATGAACGCATTTTCTGTGATAAAATTAATCTGGCGAAAAGACCTTGATTCCTACACGCGTGCAGATAAAATCCCCCTGTAAACTGTGAAATACGCAAATACATAGTATGAAGGCAGGTAATATAAGGTTACGACTGTGACAAGACTTCACGCTTTCTTGCTGTAGGTAAGTAGCAGAGGAAAGTGAAAAAGTGGGCGAGTCAAATGAGGTAATATTAGTGCGATAAACTAGCGACCTAGCATGGCGGGCGCTCACTTTCATTGATAGAACCTGTCTGGTAGGGCTCTGGTGCATTGGCAATGAATTGGAAATTGCTTTGAAAGTAGTTCCAATGGGTAAGTGGTGAAGGATTGCCTCCATACAAGAGTAGATTCTGGTGTTCTAGCTTATGACTTCTTCTCTCTCTAGACTTTTTCTCTGCCCGTCCGCTAAGATGCTAACATCTGACCAAATTTGGTGAAACATTACCACATAGTTTTAGGATTCTTTCAAAAAACATGCTCTTCCCCCATCTAACGTAACGAACGCTCAGACGAAGGCAAATAAGAGAACGAGACGGAGAAAATGAGAAGAAATCGCGAGCACCAAGCGCCGCGCTGTATCATACACTATATAGGCTACGTACATATACGTAAGCCTACCTACCTATACGTACGTATTCTCGAAGATATTACATTATTATCTATTCTAAGTGGGCGATTATCGACAAGTTTGCAGGGGTTCGTATCATTCACGTATCGCCGACATTCTTCAGCATTCGCCTAATACCTACTCAAGTTGACGAGTATGCAGTCACCTGTGAGCCAGTTTTCGTATGGAGAATTTGAGACACGATAAGCGCCCCTGGCGGGCTTTTGAGAAGTTTAGAGTCTTCGTAATAAAACGGGCTCGTGCGGCACATACGTCGTCAGTGTATTGAACACTACACAATTCATAGTTGATACAAGAATATAGGCATTTTCTTGTAAAGTAAAGCTTGACATATTTAAGAATGCACTGAAAAGGATGTTTGCATCTTGATGGGTTCAAACTATACCCCAAGTTAGAGTTTTCAATTTATTTATCTGTAGGTTTTAGGAATTGCGATTTAGGTTTTTGTGTGCGGTGATGCGATAAGAGCTCATCAATTCGCTTAGTTTGGGGCTAGATAGTGTAGTGTGGATGTTATATGCATAATATGTACATAATATTTATTTATTTTAATCATCAAATAGTATTTCAATGATAAGATTATTATTATATTATTAGATAACCCAAGTTCTTTCTAGGTCAACTCAATGCCTTTAGGTCAGGTATAATAAAGGTAAATTAACCTGCCTAAAATGAAACAGGAGTTCTGCAGTTTAATACTGTAGGATGGCATTCTTCAAACATTTTGTGAGACTAAATCGTTCAACAAAATTCGTCCAACCTTTGATGACTAAGCAATTAAGGAAGCACGGACACCATTCGATCCTAGGTGACATATTTGTTAGTAAAACTGTGGTATCCTTGCACCAGCAAAGGTCTATCTGACATTGCATAAAAGGTATGTCAAATGTAATAGGTATAAAATACTCACCCGGAATAATTTATAAAAGATCTGCGACTGAGAGCAATCTCTCCAATCCAAGGCATAAGAAACATGAGAAATATTGTGATGTAAACATATTTTATTTAATAACATACATAACCAGATAAATGAAGTATAAACGTTCATAAGTATACATACCTTGGAGCGTAGCAGCTTCACTGGATTACAGCCAATCTTAGCATTACTTTTACTTTCAAAATCCAGTTGAGTTTGTTAGCGCGATGGCTCCGGCACCAATCCTACGAGTTACAGCCAATACCACTATTCCAATAAATGTAGCACCCAAGTAGCCCCAATAATCACACACAACATTAGAAATATACGAAAATATTTCCAAATTACTAGAAACAATTTCGTTTACCACAGAATTAAATAGTAACTCATTACCGCAACAAGAACTCATCACTAAATTAATAAAGAAAGGCTGATTCATTAAATTAATGCACAAAATGCTTGTAAATTAATAATTTTTCTAATAAAATTGACCTACATTGTAAAAAACATTCGGCATGTCTAAAAAAAATGTAAACACCTTCACCTGACAGCTGACCTGACAGCAGTCAGACACATGAAATACTTGACAATGACATATATCTAGCCCATAGATATGAGCTAGCCAAATACAAAGAGTACAGTCCGGCAAGTATAACTTGGCGGGTCTGAAGCTAGCCGTTTGGCCAATCTTCCATCAGTCATTGGCCATTAACGATCGAACAGCTCACTTCAGACCCGCCAAGTTATACTTGCCGGACTGTACAAGAGTACAGCGTGTCAATTCCAGCAACACGGCTTCGGATTGATTGAGTGATCGTTGAATCCGCGTTCCATTTTCAAATTTTTCAAACAAAAATTGACAACTCACATCGATTTACGCGATCGCTTGAGCGATTTGTGTTGCTAGAATCGACGCCCAGATAAGGGGGGAGGAGGTAGCACAGGTAGCACCTAGCACCCCTAGCACGGATGTTCCTATCGTCCTTCTAAGTTCTAACCTCTTCATAGGTTCAAACGAGAGGCGCAGGGGCGCGACCCTAGACATCATGGTTATTATTATTAGTACCTAACATCATCATCACGCCGAGAAGTCCACTATTGGACTGAATTGGACATTCATTGGCCTCTTCGAACTATAAATTTCCATGATGATCGATTCTTCGTTGACCTCTTAACCGTGTGGCCATAAAACGAAGCCTAGCTGGTATGCAGAGGCGTATTTAAAGATTTGGCGCCCCGGGCCTAAAAGATATGCCGCCCCATAAATTTTCGGAAAAATGTTTTTTTAACCGACTTTTAATCAAAAAGGAGGAGGTTCTCAATTCGGTTGTATTTTTTTATTATTATTATTATTATTTTTAATGTTTGTTACCGCATAACTTCGTCATTTGTGAGCCGGTTTAAAAAAATATTTTTTTTCGACGAACGAGGTTAGTTTTGATTAGTAGGTTTTTTAAAATTGCTTCAGGGATGTAAAGTCAGATATACTCAGGGTCGTGGGGCGGCAATGGCTTAGACTGGCACAGGATCGAGGTAGATGGCACAAACTAAGGAACGCCTACACCCAGCAGTGGGTAAAGTCGGGCTGTGGATGATGATGATGATGATGTAAAGTAAAAAACGGCGCACGAATCTGAACGAGGGGCGGCTTGCGCTGCCCCTCGCAGCCTGCCGCCCCGGGCCATGGCCCTCTTGGCCTAAGGGTAAATACGCCCCTGCTGGTATGCCAATATTTAGTGCCACCTGCCACAGATTGGTTATGTTTCAGAATTTTCGACGACCGTTTTTGAGTTTTTGGCCAAAACATCCCTCTCCATTTAAGACTTCCCGCAATCTTCACAATGTCGTCGGTGTCCATTCGGCTGGGAGGCGTCGCCATTAGAGAACCTATTCAATTCCCAACGGTTACACGGTTCATAAGCAAGCTATAACGGAGACCAAACCTCTTCCACATGTAGTATCTTCTTAAATTTAAGAGCTTGGCTCTTGTCGGGGTTTTGATGCAGTTTTCTCCAATTAAACCTTTCAAAGACTGACAAAGAAAAAACAGAGGGAAGAAAAAAATATGATTTTAATTATTTATAAGTATTTAATATTCATATTTGCTAAGTTACAATTATAGGCCACATAGTTGTGGTTACTGTCTCAAATGCGTATTTCAATGTTAGTAACTAGATGCTTCTAAGTGTATGTTACAAATTATAATATGCTAAGGTGGTTCGATTCCGATACAAACTGAATTTACACAACTATGGGCAAACAAAGTATAAATGTACACTGAAATAGCTGTAATAGAATTTCACAGTGGTCTTTATTGCCGGCCAGTTATATAAAGTTGGAGAAAACTGTGGGATAACAGAAATATTAATAAAAAACCAAAAAAGTAATTTTTTCGTCATTCTTTCTAAAGGGTACTCGGCATTGAATACGTGAATGAGCTTAAAACATATGTCTCAAAATAGTCGTAAAAGTCTGTTAGTTCTTTTTCTGAAGCCCCGACTGCCACGACCAACGGCTGTCACTCCAACTTTATATAACTGGCCGGTAATAAGGACCACTGTTAAAGCCTATTACAGCTATTTCAGTGTACATTAATACTTTATTCGCCCATAGTTGTGTAAATTAAGTTTGTATGGAAATCGTACCCCCTTAATAGACATTATCTATAATACCTACCTACTTACTTTTTAATGAATACAGTTGGTATGCATAGTTCTTAGTTCTTACAAACGGACAATCAATGGAATAAAATAGTTAGGAATATCCAAACCAAGTTTTTTGGCTAATTTATAAATGCTTTGGTGCTCAACTATGTAGGTACATTCCTACATTCATTATTCTGTATTAACCACAACAAAAGTTTGTTCTTCCTAGCCTGTAGATACATTGAAAATTCTATATCTGAATTTAAAAGTCAATACATAAAGCGTTTTTGGTAAATAAGATAAAATACATAAGAGTAGATAACATACATAAACAATACAACTTCATACATAATTAGTTGTAGTGTCAGTCAAACTGAGTTTAGTATGTAAATTATTACATAAGTTAATAAGTTTATTAACTAAAATAATGTTTCAGCAAGTACTTCAGCAATTACTTAGGGACTTCTCTGTAAAATCATAGGTACAAAAGTGTACCTTTAAGTGTCAATACAAAACTTGTCATTTAAAAGGATTTTTTATACTTTATTGCGTAGTAGATATACAAAATCCTCGGGTCATTTATATCATAGGCTTTTGCAAGTAGTAGTACTATTACTTCAGATCCACTTGTTTAGAGAAAGCATATATCTCTAACACGAAAAATATTTCTTTGAAAAAGAATGTCAATATTTTTAATCTAGGCTCTAAATATAAATTAATTAACCTGACAAGCATGTGGTGCTCCCTAGAATAATCTAGAGTTTTGTGATAGCATTAAAATTAGCTTATTTAATAAATAGCGTCTGAATTCGACGCCAAGATGCTAGGGCAAAGTCTTGAGCCCAGCAATAAGTCTTTATAAAATCCTCATTTGAGGTCCTATTTTGATAGGAGTGGTTGATAATGGTTTTGGACTATGTTTGGCCGGAGATCTCATGACCACGTCAACAGCCTTTCTCAGTATTTGGTGCTCGGATTTCTTGTATTCTTCTGTGATTTGAGAGAGATCTAAGTCCGCATCCAGCACCAGAACCTTTAAGAAAAAGAAAAGTTATACCTACTGTTAAATTGTATCTACACTAATATTATAAAGAGGTCGATTTTTGTAATAACTAATAAACTTCTGGACCAATTTAAAAACTGTTTCACCATCAGAAAACCACATTATCCCTGTGTCCCATAGGCTAAAGAAAGAAAAGTTTAAAAGGATGACTGTCTTCAGACCTTCAGTGGAGAGGCGCCCTTAGAAGAACAAGTGAAACAAGTGAAAAAAGGTGAAATTTGTGGCCACTTCATTTGAATAGTACCCGTGCGAAACTGGGGTGGATCGAACTCTACAGATATTAGAACAATCAGAATTGTTTTATCTAAAAGAGACCGTTATAGATGTGAAACCCAATCAAGATTGTTGCATATAAAAGAGAATGTTTATAAATAATGTGAAACCTTAGATTGGGTACAAGAATTTACGAAGCAACACCTTCTATCAATTTTTTTTTTGTTTTCATTTAAGTTCGAAAATATGTGTCAAGTGTACGAAAGGAGGTGCACTTAAAATCCTTTCACCACACTTGGTTCGAAAGAATCAGTGACACGATAAGAAGAAATGGTATACATACAGGGGTGCTCAGACTTGTAGGTCATCAGCAATGCTATTGCTGCCAGCATCTTGGGGACGCTTTCATCTGGCACTGATTTGGATCAGTTGAGCTATCTCTAGATATGTTTGAGCACCCCTGGTATGCATTTTTCTCCAGGTATTTCTTTTGAGGGCAACCTCCTTGACCTCCTTATACGACATTACGGCGATCTTTGCTTTTATTTGGTATGCATTAATAGGTGTAATTTAGGACTATCAAAATTTACTTACAGGTGCTGGACATTCCCCGAGTGTCCTATTGATTAGCCAGTCTTCATGCAAGGTATGTAACTCTTCAATGTAGGATAATGGAACACACTGTTCTTCAGAACGGGCTCTCTTTTTTATTCTCTCATACACACATGAAGGAGTTGCTTTGAGATATACTGCAAAACCACAAAATAATACATTAAAATAACTAAAATCTATGTATTCAAAGAGATAAGGATGTCTTTCAAATCAAATCAGCCTGTACGCAAATCAAAAGGATCACTTTCACTGTGCTTGTGGATAACAGTTGGTAATCAAGTTACTTAATTTTAATGGACTATTTGTAAATTAAGGCTAAGAAAGTATTAAATATTATGGACAATCCACACAACACTATCTAGCCCCAAACTAAGCAGAGCTTGTACTATGGTAACCAGATAGCTGACATAGTAACTATATATTTTTTGTAAATACATACTAAGAATACAATATAACACCGAGACAGAGAACAAACATCTGTGTTTTCACCACAAAATCAAAAGTGTATTTATTCAGTAGGATTGCAAGAATCACTATGAAACGTCTTAACACACAAATATTATATTAATAACTAATAACTATTTGACATAATAATCTTTTTAACCATTCAGCACAGGACGGGACTAGTTGGGACCCAGTTTTCTTGAGTTTAGTGTGTTGCTGTGCCCAGTTCTGTTTGTATTATTACCTTCTTAGGTAGCCTGCCTGCTTAAAGTTGTCTGTTCTGTGTGTGTTATTTACTTATTATGTCAAATAAATGTATTTTTTTCATTCTTTCAAATATTTGTTCTCGGTAGGGATCAAACCCACACCCTCCAGCGCAGAAAGCAGAGCTACTACCAACTGAGCTAGGAGGGCTGCTAAATGTTAATGTCTATCCTATGTAAACCTTCTGTCAGTAAAGTAAATATGATGTACAAGTTGCTTGAAGTTACTAATTGAACTACATTACTTATTACTTAGTTTTTGAACTTACTAATTAGATCAGCCTCGACTGGAATATGACGCTGAATAAACATAAACCACTCATCTAGGACTGCAAACTCAGCGGGGTGCATAGTCTCACTTCGCTTCATGTGTTCCACGAAGCAGTACCTGGCGCTGAAAAGGGACCTCTCCATCAACTTCACAGGGGTCGGGGTAGGTCTTCGATGCATATCCAACATGGTCAGAGCCACGTAAGATTGGAATGTCATTGCCCATTTAGCTGTATCTTTGTACATTAAATCCTGAAAAACAAGGGAAAATGGCTGAAGTCTATTTATTTGAAAGAACTGGTATTTATGGGAACAAAGAGATTTTCTAAACAGCTGAACAGTTGGATTGAAGAGGGGTCAACAACATGTTCTCTCATGAGAGCAAGTGAGTAGGGAGTTCAAGTACATGGAGCACCTAGTGCCTACTTATTACTTGAGTTTTAAAAAAGTACAAATTTGTCCTCACCAGTAGATTATATCCTTTGAGATCACGCCATTCTTCAACTGGCTCCGTCAACAAGGTAATGTCTTCAAATTGGCGGAAATGTTCCAGAAATGTTGTTTTACCGCTGCCAATATTTCCCTCGACAAAAACAGTGAACGGTTTTGTGATGTTGGGACTCATTTTGTAGTTACCAGCACTTGAAAGGCACCGCTGAGCAAGAGAAATAAACTTGCAGCTTCTACAACGATTTCCCGCCAAATATGACCCAAAAACAAAAACAGTAAACCGCGCGAACATAACCGTCAACACCATGTGGGTGGCATGTATAGATAAATTAGTAAACACACAAACTTTTATAACTAAAACTATGCCTGGGGTATGATAGCATTTTAATAAAGAAATCCAATTTTCAAGATTCTAGTTCCTACAAAAAATGACAACAGGACAGCCTAAAATATCAATCAAACAAACAAAACCGTTTCATCAGCCAGCATAGGCTTGTTGAAAAAATATCGATACATCGATATATCGATATTATTTTTTTAATATATCGATATTTTTGAGCGATATTTAATAGTTCGATATATCGATGTATCGATATAAAATTCTAAGTATCGAAAAGGTATAAAAACCGATATTTTTTTCAGACCAAAAAACATTTATAAGTTTTAAGATTAAAAAATCCTAAAAAGAAAATACTTTTTTTATACTAACATCTTTTAACAAATTATATTTTATGTATTTTTTGTTTTTGGTCGACTTGATTTGCTGTTTTATAGTTTGGTTTTTAAGTTGGCAACTCTGTTAGTCAATTTCAATTTCAACAGCACGAATATTCTCTGTCAAGTCAAATCATACCGATATATCGATATATCGATATTTTTTCATAAAAATATCAATATCGATATCGATATTTTCAAAAAACATCGATACGATATATATCGATACTTTATTGCATTTCCGACATCCCTAAGCCAGCAATCCAGCATCTTGGAGAAAGAACCTACCGGTACCGGTCAATTGTATAGTCTATGCCAATAACCACAGGTTATACTCGGACGAGATATGAGATACACTAAGCCGGCCATAACAGTGGGGCTTGGCTTGGCCAAGGAGGTTGGAAGCCCTTAAAGTACGGAGTTTCTTTAAGCCAGAATTTCACTACTACAGACCCTTCAATTTGATTTGGCAAAAAGACAAGCATGGACCGCCACAAAAATAAAATAGACTGACGTGTTCTTCACTCCAACAAAGTCAACAAACTTCAAAATCAAAAGGATTGCCTGCGTGCGTGCGTTGAGCTTTTGTGCAAAGAGAAGAAAAGAAAGATCAACGAGTGCAGCGATCTCATCGGGCCGGTGTTTTGTTTGATAAATTGTGTAAAATAGCGTAAAATTAAACAAAATGCTACAATCAATTTTTATAGGTATGTTATCAAATATTCGATTAGTTACACCTTATGAATTTGTAAAGACTTGTACTGGGAGTACTCATCGTGCCGGTGTTTTTTTGGTCATCTCCTGTGATTTTCAGGTATTTTACTGAGTGCAGTGGGATCGTACGGCCTTTACGATTCATCTTCAGATGTAGTGGTGCTCACACCTAGTAATTTCGATCGACTAATCACGAATTCCGATGAAGTGTGGATTGTTGAATTTTTTGCTCCATGGTGCGGTCACTGTAAAAGCCTCGTTCCCGAATACAAAAAAGCTGCCAAAGCTTTAAAGGTAATATAAGTACTCATGCTAAACCACTCCAAAATACTCAATGCATTCAAACTTTGCACAACTCAAAATATCTCACTTTCCCAGGGCATCGCCAAAGTAGGTGCAGTAGACGCAGACGAGCACAAAAGCTTCACACAGAAATATGGAGTTACTGGATTCCCTACAATCAAAATCTTCACTGGTAGCAAACATACACCCTACCAGGGACAAAGAAATGCAGAGGCATTTGTTGATGCTGCTTTGAAGGCTGCCAAAGAAAAGGCATATGAAAACCTCGGCAAGAAGGCTAGTTCATCCTCTGACAAGGTAAATTCCCTAAAACCTTTACATTCCCTCCTAAAATCTTATAAACCGGTTCTAAGAACCACACCATCCTATAGTCATAATGGCAGTTCTTTGTCTGACAAAAGCTATGAAAACCAAACTCATAGCATCTCAACAAGCATTTCTGAGAACACTAATCCACCTATGGATATGACTTCTAGTGTAGCTTCAATTATTGACAGGAAAGCTATAAGTTCTTGTCATCTTTACATAGAATGTTGAACAATTATAAATCAAGACAAGAAAAGTGAAAAACTAAAAAAATGTTGGAGGAATGCTTAGGGTTTAAAATCATCCTAAAAATTAAAATGATTTTAAACCCAAAGCAGACAGGAATAGTAAGTGCAATAATTGACAAAATCTGTATTTTATTTATGAAACAACTAGCTGTGCCCGCGACTTCGTCCGCGTGGTATAGTGTCTATGGGTAGCATTTTTAATTTGCAGCGGAAGAAAACAGTAATTAAATAACAACGTCATATTCGCGTGCACGTGAAACAGTCGTCTGCCCTCTTACTAAACTTAGACATATGGCGTCGTACTACGCCACACTTTCATCCCCCCCGCATTCCTCTCCGAACTCCCCCCACACTCCCCCCACTCTCCTCAACACCCCCCCCACATTCCCCCCGCACTCCCCCCAGACTCCCCTCCACAATCCCCCTTTACTCCCCCCCCCCCCCTTCCCTCCACACTCCCCCCTGTACTCCCCTCCACACTCCTCCTGTACTCCCCCCGCATTCCCCCTCGCTCCTCCCCTCCACACTCTCCCCTGTACTCCCCTCCACACTCCCCCCGCACCACCCCTCCACACTCCTCCCTGTACTCACCTCCACACTCCCCCTGCACCTCCCCTCCACACTCCCCCTGTACTCCCCTCCACACTCCCCCCGCACCTCCCCTCCACACTCCCCCTGTACTCCCCTCCACACTCCCCCCTGTACTCTCCTCCACACTCCCCCCGCACCTCCCCTCCACACTCCCCCCTGTACTCCCCTCCCTCTACCCCCCCAGCACAAACTTTGAATGTCATATTTTTTTATATCAAATCAACAGACTAAAAAATAAGTTTTAAGTTTCTAGTTCTAAAAATGACGATACTTCCATACAACTTTCAACCCCTATTTTCAACCCCTTACAACCCTTTTTTCGCAGTAAAAAGTAGCCTATGTCCTTCCCCAGGCCCTCAACTATCTGTGTACCAAATTTCATTTCAATAGGTTCAGTAGTTTTGGCGTGAAAGCCACACAGACAGACAGAGTTACAAACGCATTTATAATATTAGAATGGATAATTTTTTTTTTTTAAGTTTGTTCTTATTATTTTTAATTTTATAACAACAAAACAAAAATTCATAATATTAACAAAAAAAAAACTAAAACTAATTAAAACTAAACCTTAAAAATCTAACAAAAGTGGGTGTCCATGAGGCATGGTGCCAAGAACGCTGGCTGCATTCCCACGTTGAACAGCAATAGCTATTCTCTGTGCGAAAAAAGAGCCAGCCCTCTTGTCACCAGTGGCGTCGACCAGCCGAGGAAACAATTGCTTAAAAAATTTTTTTGTACTGGGACCCCATGGACCAAAAGTTTCAAAACCAAGCGGCACAAATATGTAGTCGCTAGAAAGCGTCACATACTTGCGCCGCTTGGCCTCTTCTGCGGCCTCCGCCGCGGCTCCAGCCCTTAAAACCGAACCGCTGAGATGGGAAGGGGCTAACGTGTCGACACATGTAGCATCCCACACGAGAGCCCTTCCCCGCTCCCAGGGTATCAACGTCAGGCCGTCTGGACGCTTGCCATCATCACGGACCATTCCAACAGGTTCTAAAAGAGAAGGAACGTTGATGGTGGCAAGCGCCCGTTTGATGATATCGTTGATAGAGCCGTGGCGGGAAAATCTGCCAGCACTGCGTTGGCAGTATAGTCCATGGAGTCCGTTCCTGTCGACGTCATGGATAAATAGTATATTTAAGACAATATTTTGATACTATTCACTGTGATAAATTTATGAGTAAGTAAAGATATTTCACTGTTAGCTGCTGCATAAGAAAATGTATGGTCATAACATACCCTGGAAAATGATGAGAACAAAGCCAGTGCAACATACCCGACGTCATCAATACCTTGTTACTCCACAAAGTAACAGTGAAAAGCTACAGTTCCTACAATCACATTTGTTTCGTAGAATTACGAATGACAATGCTCCTAGAATATTGAAATCCAAAAGTCTTTTAGAAGAAGAAATTTTAGCAAGAGGAATGCCAAAAAATTAAAGATAAAAAAAAACCACACTACTAATAAATTTATTGTGAAATTGAATATCTCGAGAATAGATTTTTCATTGCTCAGCAAATTGATAATAAGTTTAAAAAACTTGAGACCTTGTGACTTAACTCATTTTGATGACCAATCTGGAAGTTTAATTTCCAGATAAATAAAGAATTTTCTTATAATAATAATAAAAAAATTACAACTGAATTGAGAACCTCCTTCTTTTTTATTTGAAGTCAGTTCAAATACAATAACTCCTTTGGGCATCATTATTATTAAAAAAAATTGTTAGCAGGTTCCTAGCACATTTTTATTCCTTCGTAAATACTTCACACAAAAAATAACCAATTGTTATATTTAAAATTATCTACAAAATAAGGGGGCAATGACACAAAATGAAGCATATCATTGTTTACTGGTTCATGTTCATAATTATGTAAATGTTTACTGGCTGATAAACTAAGGGGTATTTCTGTGGCTTTAATCAGTAGAGATAAAACACCTATCAATCTACTTTCTCTTATCTTTTAAAAGTCAATTCCAAGCTTACAGGAAAGTAGATTTAAAATGTTATCCGACGGGTTATGAACCATGCTTTTGTGATCAAAGTCTTGGACTGTTTCTGTAACATTTTAAATTGAATTTCCAGTAATTTCGTTTGGAATTGAATTTTAAAAAACAACAGAAAGTAGAATAATATGTACTGATTTTGAGGATGATGCATGTTGAAACTTTTAGGGTATTTATACCTACTTGTATGCAATTTTTTTGGATTGCCTAGTAATGAATAAAAAACATTAATTTATTTACTGCTTCAGCACATATAATAAATGTAAACAAAAAGATACACTATATTACAAACTAAAGTACTAAAGAGAAATTACATTTTTGACATTGAAAATTACAAATAAAGAAAAATTAAATTGAAAAAAAAATACATACTAAAACATAATAGAAACAACAAAAAGAGGTTAGTGTATGTGTGCCACTGCAGCAAATCGGCTCTAGCTCAGCGTAATGCTTCACCACCAGCGGCAGCTCAGCGCTGTTATTTAGCAAGTTAAGTTTCTCCTGAGGTACCAGTCTCTTAAGAGTCTGGGCAACAGGAGATACCGTGTGTGGAGTGGTAGAAGAAAGTTGTGTATTTGTGCGTGATTAGTTGTGAAGGTGTGGTGTGTGTTTGTGTTGTTAATTAAATAATATTAAATAAATATAAGTGCAAGGTGTGTATTTGTGTGTGCGAGTGGTTGAGTGTGTAGTGTTGTGTATGTGTGTGTGTGTGTGCGTGTGAGCGTGTCGTGGGTAGGCCTCCATGATTCCCCCAGTCTCTTAAGAGTCTGGTTAGCACAGAGGGAAGCCTACCCCGTGTTGTGTGTGGGTGAGTGGGTGGGTGTGAGTGAGTGGGTGTTTGTCAGTGTGTGATTGGGCGTGAGTACAGATGCGGTGTGTGTTTATGAGCGAGTGATATCTACGAGTGATTCGAAGTTAGGGCTCTCCTGAGGCACCAGTCTCTTAAGAGTCTGGGCAACAGGAGAAGCCGTGCGTGTGGCGGTGGTGTGTTGTGGTGTGTAAGCAAAAGAGTGAGAGATGTGATATTATCGACATATTTATATTACACATATATTCATAGATACATACATACTTCATTGTATTACTATATGTAGATTATGTACATACATGCATAATGTGTGTGACGGCGAGATCATGTGAATCCTTGCGTGTACTACTTCTCACAATCAACAAGAGAAAGGTGCACTATAGTAATTTGTACCAGACAACCCAGACTTTTGCTTTTCCAGAATTAATTTCTTAAAGTGTACTTTGATTTTAGCAATCTAAGAGGAGGTGGTATATTATTCCAGCACTTGGTTGCCTGGTACCGAAAACTGCCCCTAAATGCAACCGTTTTATGTTTACTACTAGCTGTGCCCGCGACTTCGTCCGCGTGGTATAGTGTTCATGGGTAGCATTTTTAATTTGCAGCGGAAGAAAACAGTAATTAAATAACAACGTCATATTCGCGTGCACGTAACACAGTCGTCTGCCCTCTTACTAAACTTAGACATATGGCGTCGTACTACGCCACACTTTCATCCCCCCCGCATTCCTCTCCGAACTCCCCCCTTACTCCCCCCACTCTCCTCAACACCCCCCTACATTCCCCCCAGACTCCCCTCCACAATCCCCCCGCACCTCCCCTCCACACTCCCCCCTGTACTCCCCTCCACACTCCCCCCGCACCTCCCCTCCACACTCCCCCTGTACTCCCCTCCACACTCCCCTCCACACTCCCCCCACACCTCCCCTCCATACTCCCCCCACACCTCCCCTCCACACTCCCCCTTGTACTCCCCTCCACACTCCCCCCTGTACTCCCCTCCACACTCCCCCCGAACCTCCCCTCCACACTCCCCCTGTACTCCCCTCCACACTCCCCCTGTACTCTCCTCTACACTCCCCCCGCACCTCCCCTCCACACTTCCCCTGTACTCCCCTCCACACTCCCCCCGCACCTCCCCTCCACACTCCCCCCTGTACTCCCCTCCCTCTACCCCCCCAGCACAAACTTTGAATGTCATATTTTTTTATATCAAATCAACAGACTAAAAAATAAGTTTTAAGTTTCTAGCTCTAAAAATGACGATACTTCCATACAACTTTCAACCCCTATTTTCAACCCCTTACAACCCTTTTTTCGCAGTAAAAAGTAGCCTATGTCCTTCCCCAGGTCCTCAACTATCTGTGTACCAAATTTCATTTCACTCAGTTTAGTAGTTTTGGCGTGAAAGCCAGACAGGAAGACAGACAGACAGACAGACAGAGTTACAAACGCATTTATAATATTAGTATGGATAATGCAGTATGTTACGAGTTGGCCTCCTATAGTATTTACTTTGAGAGTGGTCAAGCTTAGAATGGAGATACTCTGGCATTCCAGATGTCATGACACCATGCACCATCACTCCCAGATGCAATGCCCGCCGCGAAACCATATTAAGAGTATCAGAGTTATTTAAATAAGGTGTTATATGTGTACGCGGCGGTACATTGTAGCAGAACCGACAGCACGCATTTTGTATCCTTTGTACGAGGCTGGCAGTTCTCGAAGTCAAGCGGGGGACATAAACAAGATCACCATAATTTAATTTGGACAAAATCAGGGCTTCGCACATCTTAATTCGTATTTCCCTACTAAGAAATGAATATATTTTGTACAAAAGTTTTAATCTATAAAAACCAGTTTTCACTAGACTCAATATATGACTTTCAAACCGAAGAGAACTATCAAATATTATCCCGAGATTTCTAGCTTCATACACCCGTTCAATATTTTGCCCATGAATCATTACATTCAGACTCGAACCCGCTGTGTCATTGATAAATCGCTTTGAGCCAAGTAGCATAAATTTTGACTTGGTGGGATTTAGAACCAATGCATTGTTTTGGGACCATACTGCGATATGTCGCAGATCATCATTAACTTTTGTTAGTTCACTAGATACATTGCTAAACGACACGGGCAAGTATAACTGCACATCGTCAGCGCACAAGTGAAATTTGCAATGCTTTATATGCCATCAGATGTCGGCGCTGTAAATGATGAACAGTAATGGCCCCAATATTGATCCTTGCGGAACTCCTCTATGTACCATCTTTAGTGACGATGATAGGCGCGACCCATCAGGCCGATTGATTTGAACAAGTTGAGACCTGTTACTCAAATAACTATTGAACCATTTAACCGAGGAAGCATCCACACCATAAAATGATAACTTTGATAGCAATAGCGGTATATTTATCGAATCGAAGGCACGAGAAAAGTCGAGTAATACTAATATTGTACCTAAACCTTTCCTGATCACTAAGTATATTGTCGACAACGTCCAAAAGAGCTGTTGTAGTGCCCCTACCTTTGCGAAAACCAGACTGAACAGTGGGCAAGATGTTGTTCCGCTCAACAAATCTACTCAGTTGCTTGTAAACCACTTTGGATAGTACTGGTAGAATACTGATTGGCCGTAAGTCCTTGATATCAGTTGGGCTCGATACTTTAGGTATAGGATTCACCGTTGAAATCTTCCACTGACTTGGAAAGGTTGAGGATATAATGGATTCGTTGACAATGGCAGTTATCAATGGAAGTGTACTTGGTAATGTTAGCAAAACCATATCCATAGAAAGTTCATCTATACCACGTGCATTTGTTTTTATTGACAAAAGAATTTTTGCAACTTCTTCCTCAGACACTGTTTCTAGAGAAAATCTATTTTCAGAAAACCTGTGATGCTCAAAAAATGTCAGTTGGGATATCGGTACTGTATCCGTCCCAGGAACATTAAGAAAATGATTATTTATGTCGTCCGGGCAATTAAAATGATCAGGCAAGCAATGGTCGTCCTCAGGCTGGATATTTTTTTTTAAGTTTTCCATAGTTTTTTTTCATTTCCTATTTCAGAGTTTATACTGTAGTCGTAGTACGCTTTTGTTTCACTTCGAATACTCTCAATAACAAATGATTTCAGCTCCTTATAATGTTTTTTGTCACAATCTAACCTAGTCTTACGATATTTCGCGTGCGCCTCGTTCCGACAACTTATCATAATCTTAATATTATCAGTGATCCACGGAGCTGGTTTATCTTTTACTTTTAATGTTTTAACAGGCGCATGTTTATCAAGCAGGTTAGTTATGGTGGACGTAAAAGCGTTCACCATAATGTCAACATTAGCCGCATCAACAACTACCTTCCAGTCAACATCCAGCAGATCATTATCAAACTGTGTTCGACAAATGTTTTTAAGAGGCCTGAAAGTTATGGACTTAGGAGGTATCTTCTCTCGTTTTATATTGAGTGTTTTAGAGATAAAAGCATGTCCTAATGAGCCCGTTATATTAGTTACCACAGTGTTCCGAACGCGACAATCTGTGCAAATAAGATCAAGCAAGAAGCAACTCTAACAACCGGTTGCGTTTCAAGGTTAACAACTCAACACGCACGCAATGGAGTTCACTGTTTGCTGCTTACGAAAACTTCAAGTTGTAACTAAGTATTTACACTTATTTCGGCACTGATTCACAGTATTTAAGATTTTGATATACACTATTTGATTGATAATGTTACAACGAGTTCACTGGTATAAATTTTGATTCGAAAAACTAACTTTTTGCCAGTATTTAGATTAAATAATCAGCGGAGCAAAGCAGTACACGTCTATGTCTCACAGGGTCGAACGACCGTCCGTCAAGTATACAGGTTTTATTTATTAATTATTACTGTCCGAAGTATACAGGTTTTATATATATTTGTTATCTTTATTAGGTGCTATTCAAATGCAGTCAATAAACGTTGAGAGGTACTTTTATAGGCTACTTTATATTTTACTGTTCATTTTATTAAAAAATCGCGTATTATACGAAACTAGTTGGTAACCGAGCTTCGCTCGGAATTTTCTTATGAGTCATAATTATTATCTTTACTGGTTTATTCTTACTGAACAACGCCATCTGCTGGACATGCTTGCAGTTAGTTGCTCACAATCGTCAATAGATGGCAGGAGCAGTCACATATTCAGTTTATGTTTAATTATTGAACTCGGAAAGAAATAATCATTTTCTTAAAATGAATCCTAGCTAGATCAATTTATCGCCCCCGAAAACCCCTGTATACTAAATTTCGTGAAAATCGTTGGTGCAGTTTCCGAGAACCTAAATATATACAGTTGTGGTCATATAATTAAGAACGATTTGAAGTTCTAGAAGTTTTTTATTTAAATCGTATCATACACAGAGATAGTCACATTAATAGAGCAACCTGACTTAAGAATAAAGTATGAAATCGCTAACTATTTTTTGCACATTTTATTGATTTTATCAAAGTAACACATTCAAATAGTACTAAAAGTGGACAAATAATTAAGAACGATTTATTTAACTGCTCGGGAATTGTTTTGTATGACACTTAGATTTCAAAAATCACAATATTATGTAGCACACGAAACATGAAAAGAAATTTAATGAATATTTAACTAAAATTAATAGTTAATAGCATATCTACGGCTTCTAATTACAGCTATACACCGGCGAGGCATTGACTCTATTAATTTTTGACATTTCGCAAGAGAAATAGAGTTCCATTCTTCTAAAAAAACGTCATACAGCTCTCTTAAATTTCCACACTTTGTATTTGAAACCTTTTTCTTTACTTCAAACCACAGATTTTCTATTGGGTTTAGATCTGGACTGTTAGCAGGCCAGTCTAAGACAGAAACTAATTGCGCTGTAAGAAATTCCTTTACGGTGCGTGCAGTGTGCTTTGGATCATTGTCATGCTGGAATGTCCAAATGACCGGTAGAACGTCTTCAGCGTATGGTAACATTGTTTCTTCCAGCATATTTTTGTATTGGAACTGATCCATGTTACCTTCTATCAACTTTACAGGTCCTACACCATTTCCAGAAAAGCAACCCCAAATTTTCACATTTCCACCACCGTGCTTTAATGTAACTTTCGTATACTTTGGGTCGAATGTTGTATTCGGGGGACGTCGTACATATCGTTTTCCATCAGAACATACTCTGTTTATTTTCGTCTCGTCAGAAAAAAAATCATTTTTCCACTGTTGCACAGTCCAGTTTTCATACTTTCTCGCAAATGCGAGAAAGTATGAAAAAAAGGCTTGCCTGTGGCAAAGTTTTAACATGGGTACCTTTCTTGCTATCCTACCGTGCAATTTTTCTTCTACCAAACGTCTTCGAATAGTGCGTGCTGAGATTGCTGCGGGTTGTTTTCACCAAAATATTATTTTCTAAGCTCATTGGACCCTTTAAAAGGATTTTGTTTTGCCATACGAACGATGTTTCGGTCATCTCGAGGAGTTGTTTTTCTCTGTTTAGGTACACGTGGAACATTCGAAGTAGTTTGATACGTAGCAAAATGCTTTACAGCGTGGAAAACCATCGTTTTTAGGGTTCCGTAGCCAAATGGCAAAAACGGAACCCTTATAGATTCGTCATGTCTGTCTGTCTGTCTGTCTGTCTGTCTGTCTGTCTGTCCGTCCGTCCGTATGTCACAGCCATTTTTCTCCGAAACCGTAAGAGCTAGACTGATGAAACTTGGCGAGTAGATGTATTCTGTGAACCGCATTAAGTTTTTTACATAAAAATAAAAAAAAAACTATAAATTTCGGGGGTCCCCATACTTGAAACTGAAACTCAAAAAATTTTTTTTCATCGAACCCATACGTGTGGGGTATCTATGAATAGGTCTTCAAAAATGATGTAGAGGTTTCTAATATCGTTTTTTTCTAAACTGAATAGTTTGCGCGAGAGACACTTCCAAAGTGGAAAAAAGTTGGTCCCCCCCCCTCTAACTTCTAAAGTAAGAGAATGATAAAACTAAAAAAAATATATGTTGTACATTACTATGCAAACTTCCAACGATTTTTGGTTTGAACGAAATCTAGTCAGTAGTTTTTTTTTTATACGTCATAAACCGTAAACCGCAATTTACCTTTCGACGAACTACAAGAACCTTATTATGTTACATCAAGTAACATAATTAAAGGTTTTTGTAGTTCGTCGTGCTACGGAACCCTTCATGGGCGAGTCCGACTCGCACTTGGCTGCTTTTTTGAACATTGCAGATGGTCGGCTATCTTTTTATAAGACCAATTCTTCCGGCGAAGTTTTATTATTACTTCCCTTGTAGATTTATCACAACTTTTATTTTTTCCCATTGTTTTTTCTAAAGAAGCCTTTAATCTTTAATCTTTTACAGCACGTAATGGCGCCAAAACTATACAAACAGTAACAAATCGACTGAGTGTTTATTTAAATTTGAATAAAGGTATAAACTACTTAGCGTTCTTAATTACGTGACCAGCCAGTAATAAGGAATACTTTGTTTAAAAGTAATGTAAAAT
The DNA here is from genome assembly GCA_939531255.2 of Thera britannica. Lineage (NCBI taxonomy): Eukaryota > Metazoa > Arthropoda > Insecta > Lepidoptera > Geometridae > Thera > Thera britannica. The sequence continues at coordinate 13,745,093 of OW618046.2, read as the reverse complement.
GTTTGCCTATTGATTTTTAGCCAATCATGTGTATCAATGAATACAGTGGTAATATGGAAATGTTTTACGATACCGAGAGAAATAAAAACATATGCATACAATTAGTTTTGCATCTTAGTTGGAAAAAATCTTCCCTTTATATCAGCGTTCTTAATTATATGACCACCACTGTATATACAGGGTGTCCCAAAATTCAACGATAAGCCGGCACCAGAGGATGGACCTACGAATGACTATTCGAGAAAAAAAAAGAAAAAAAAAATACCTCTACTTTTTTTAAAACATTTTCCAACAACAAAAATCTATTTTGGGCACATAGTAGAAGTGATTACTAATACCAACAACTTATGAAATTTGGTTCTTGATTAGAAAAAGTGTCATTATTTTTTTTTTGTGGCTAGTTTTCCTAAAGTATTATACCATTTTAAAATCTAGGTTAGTTGCGCTAATTTTTTAAAAAACTTGCCATAGTAGTGTCCATATTTTTTTTTTACACTACGATGAGTTAAAGTTTACTGAACGTTAAAACCTTTCAAAATTTTAGGGAAATAATTTTTTTTGGTTGTTTTTTTGTATAAAACTACGAAAATTCTGTAATTTTCAAAGATTATGGTGAATAGTAGTACTATTTAGGTTGCCGATACAAACAAAAAAACTGAAATATTTGAAAAAATGTGGTCATGGTAGTTAAAAGTGTCATAAGGGGTATACATTTTCGAAGAATTTCCATTTTTTTAAGTAATTTAAAAAAAAGTAGAGGTATTTTTTTTTTCTTTTTTTTTCTCGAGTAGTCATTAGTAGGTCCATCCTCTGGTGCCGGCTTATCGTTGAATTTTGGGACATGTTGTATATATATATATATATACATACAAGATTTTCTCGTTTAAAGGTATAAGATGTATCAACAAAATATAGCTACTATTTATCTTATAGAAACGATTTTTTTTGTTTGATACTAGTAAGAAATATTTCTAATTTTTTGGATATTATGATATTATAGATACCATTTATTCAAAATAAATGGTTTTTCAAAGTGATCCTTAAGTGACTACTGAATAAAGACATCTTTGACTTTGTAGGTAATGTTTGTACAACTACTTTTTTTCTAAGTTAATTGATTATTTTTGCACCAGAACTTTCTATGATGTAGGTGTCAATTTTGAGATTTCTAAAGGTTACCGCCCACATAGGTCGGTATTACATCCTACACGTCTCATTCGGCTATTGGGCCACGTCATGTCATTGGCCTTTACTTATTTGGTATTCTGTACTATTACGCAAAGATAAAAAATATGTTATACCTATGTATGTATGTCTTTTATAATTATTTAGTTTATAATTTTACTAGCGGAAGCCCACTGCTTCTCTCGTCTCGTTCCCGTTCCAGACACGACTTTCCTTTTTATAAATACATAGGTATTTTTGCATGCCATAATTACATCAATTCAACAACAATTTTTAAAATCTTATCTACTTTTTATATGTGCAAATAAATTTTATATGCTTTGATTTAATAACATACACAGAATACTTTGTTCATTTTATAGTTTTTATGTCGTGACTATTATTATTCAAAATCTATAAAGTGCTAAGCACACCAAAGCGCCATGAAGATGATGACAGAACAGCGCTGATGATGACAAAAGGACAGCTAAATATCGTCAGAACAAAACACCATGCCTTTCATCATTATCATCTCATCATCTCAGCCTGGTATCACCCACTGCTGGGTATAGGCCCCCTTCATCTTCTGCCAGCCTCCTCTATCCTGCGAGTCTCTTGTCTAGGCATTTCCTGCTACCTTTACGATGTCGTTGACCCATCGCGCTTTCGGAACACCAATATTTCTTCGGCCCGACTTCGGCCACCATTCGATCAAGGCCTTACTCCACCGACCATCACCATGTCTGGCGTGTCCTGCCCAACTCCACTAGAGATTTGAGACCGTCCTCTCCGACGTCTTTTGTACTGAAACTTTTATACGACGACGGATTTCAGTGTTGCGTACTTGATCTAAAAGTGTTATGCCGAGCATGGCTCGCTCCATGGCCCATGCGTTATCATGTATGTTAATAAAAAGTCCATTAGGTACATCATTTACATCTACATTCACAGTAGACATCTCCTAAGATCTGTTGGTAACTCTTGCAAGCAGGATTTTCTCTGAGGTACCTAATCAAAAGCAGGTCAGTGCCGGATTAGCCACGTAGCAAGAGTAGCAAATGCTACGGGCCCTGCGAGTTTGGGGGCCCCGCGCTCCAAGCAACGCCTACATAACTTGACCGTATTAAAAATATATTAATTTAGATAGGAACGTAAAATATCTTGCCTGCCTTGAACACGAAGGCTTTGCTTCACTTCCACTTGAAAATCTAAAACTTGATGTATAGCATTTACCTTTAGCACAACGTAAAAAACTTTTAAAGCAGATGAGAGGCATTTTTGAAAAAAGTCGTTTGACATTGCTTCGGAAACGGTTTTCATGCGTGACGTAGCGCTGTGTGCAACTCACGTCTGCCTGTGCACTCAGTGTTTTATAATAAAACACTAAAACTTTTATTGAGAATCTAAAGCAAACCAGCGCGGGGCCTGTAGCAAATTATGTCAAGGGGCCCCTTGACATAATTTGCTACAGGCCCCGCGCTGGCTTAATCCGGCACTGAAGCAGGTCCAAACTTTGTCGACATTTGGCACGTGTCTACAAAATTATTTGTATTGTAGGTATTATTAATAAACAAAGACGGTCTGTGTATGTGAGTAAAGAAAGGCCTGTCTAAATATATTCACTGACTGATAAGCCACAACCGTTGTTGAAATATATCAAAAGTATTTGGGTCGGGCGGGACTGAGACGTACAACGCAGATAAATTCATAGACTGAAATCCCACTCACTAAAACGTTTTTAGCAGTAGTAGAGCTCTTTGTGAAGGGCTCGTCCAGGAAAGTACTACCACAATGCGTATTTCTGCCGTCAAGCAGCGTCGCTGCGTTTCTGTTTGTAGGATGTGGATGCCGGTAAAATTACTGGCACGTGAGGCTGAACATCTGTATGCCTCAAGTTGATGGACGCAAAACAGTGTATCGTAGGGCACGTTTCTGACGTGCACGATCTGCAAGACAATGCTTTGTAATAGGCGATGGGTAGAGCACTGGTGGACTAGTGGTAGCGGCCCCGACTTCCGATCCTAAGGTTTTCGGTTTTCTGTAAAAAAAAAATATAATATACACAATGTACTCTCAAACGGTGAAGGAAAACATCTTGAGGAAACCGGCGTGTCGTAGAACCTAAAAAAGTTCGAATAACTCGTGTCAAGCGTCACGCAAAAAGGGCCCACCAGCGGCCTACTTGCGGAAACCAGTCCGCACACCAAGTGCGGATGATGAATTTGCCAATAGGCGATGGTTGCCACTTAACATCAGTTGGATCATATGTTACATCAACTAGTTGTATAAAAAAAACTGTGTTTCGTCAGCTTTTATAACTCCGTTTAGCGTGACCATACATAAGTTATGTTTAAGTTATGCATAAAAAATATCTTCTTTTCAGTCAGACGTGGTCACCCTCACAGACAGCAATTTCAAAGAGCTGGTGCTGGACAGCGAAGACCTCTGGCTGGTGGAATTCTACGCGCCCTGGTGCGGACATTGCAAGAATCTGGAGCCGCACTGGGCTAAGGCTGCCTCCGAGCTGAAAGGAAAGGTATGCTCATCTTTACTATGGTTTAAGTGGTCTTCTTGTCGTGTCACTAGTTTTGGTCCAGTGTGATGCAAGGATTTTAAGTGTGCCTTCAAAACCCTTCTATCGTGCATGTATGGTGCACTAGAATCCTAGGTAAAACCAAACCAAAGTGATAATCCTAGGTAAAACGAAAATCGGGGTAGTCGAGACCAAATATTTTTACTTACCACAACTCTACCAAACTCGCCTTATTTGCTTCCACTCTCATAACATTTTTTAAATAATTGGGGGTGGCCTAACTTAAACAACTTTGGAAATTAAAATTCGATAAGAGTTATTGTTTTCTTATAAAAATTACATAGATTATTCATTGAAAGTTCAGCCATCTAGATGTTTTGTAAAAACTGTTTTAATTTCTACATGTGCCAGTAATAATCATCAAAAAGTATACACTACTACATCTAATAATTGTTAGGAAATGTAGACGTTCCATCATTTTTTCTATAAAAAGACTGATTTCTTACGGTGGATTTTAGAGGTTCCATAATTTTATCCATGAATAAAAACTGGTTTCTTACGGTTGATTTTTACCATTCAAATGTCATCTGCAGGTGAAATTGGGAGCCCTAGATGCCACCATCCACACCATGATGGCCGGCCGCTATCAAGTCCAAGGCTACCCAACCATCAAGATGTTCACATCAGGCAAGAAGACTGGTGACAGCGTGGAAGATTACAATGGAGGAAGGACTTCGAGTGACATCGTGTCTTGGGCGCTCGAGAAGTTGGCTGAAAATGTTCCTGCACCAGAGATAATCCAGGTCTGTTTCATCATCGGCCTGAAGAAGTCCACTGCTAGACATAGGCCTCCCCTACACATTTCCAGGAAGAACGATTCTGAGCCCTTTCCATCCATCGACTTCCCGCGATCTTAACTATGTCGTCTGTCCATCAGGTGGGTGGGCGCCCTACGCTTCGACTTCCGGTTCGTGGTCGCCATTCGACAACCTTTATTCCCCAGCGGTGGTCGGTTCTTTGAGCTATATGGCTGTTTACTTCTTCTTAAATTTAAGAGCTTAGCTCTTGTCGGGTTTGATGCAGTTTTCTCTGTCTGTCATTTATTAAATTAATAAACAAGGAAACAAGAGTAAAGTTAATAAAAGATTAACTATAAAATATCAATAGTTCCTTCAATTTAAATTTAAAAAAATCTGCAAAAAGTGTATACAGTCTACCTCCTGGTGGACTGTGTACATTTTTTGCAGATTTTTCAGGTTTGATTAGATCAGTAGAATTAACGCATACCCAAAATATTCGGCTTACGGTACCCACAGCGCTAGTGAAAATAGCTTATATCTTAAATAGGCCTTAAACACCTCAATAAATTAATATGTATAATGAATTTTATCTTACTTTAGATTTCCTTGGTACACCAAGTTACCGATAAAATAAAAGCCATGAAATTGAACCGAGCGCCGCGAATGCGTGTTTTCAAATCAATCTTGTTAAGCCGTAAAGATTATTGAAGCGTGTGTGCGTTCGGATAAGTAAACTTACGCTTTGTATTATAAGGTTTTGACGATCAATTTATATGGGAAAGGAACGTACAACAAGTACTAACTACTTTTTAAATTAACGTGATCGTTATGCATAATTATATGAAAGGTAAACGCGATAAATACCCGTTTGTTCCATATTAATAAGTGCTTACTACTGAGGATTATTTAGACTGCGATGCAATTATTATAATTAGGTTCCAATAACATGGATAAAGTTACCTGCCTAAAATAGCATCTCAATTAATTCTAATAAATTAAATGCATATCTTTGACAGGTGTGATGGCTCATTTGGTAGTACCTACGCATATAAATTATTCGTGAAATAAATATTCGTGTATGTATAATTATTATGTCAAATAAATGTATTTTATTTCTTTCTTTCTTTCGTGAGTTAAAGCAAAAAAAAAACTACGCATATAAATTATTCGTGAAATAAATATTCGTGTATATATAATTATTATGTCAAATAAATGTATTTTCTTTCTTTCTTTCTTTCGTGAGTTAAAGTAAAAAAAAAAAAATCCACGCAACATTTTTTAGTCCCCAAATTAAGCAGAGCTTCTACCATGGGAACTAGGTAGATGATATAACACTTACATACCTCTTTTTTGTAAATACTGTTACGGCGATAACTCTTCATTGATTATAGCTACAACTCTGTTTTACTTTAGTGCACACAGTTAACAGTTCATACTGAGAATACAATATAACACCCAGACACAGAATAAACATCTGTTCACCGCACAAATATTTGTTCTCGGTGGAGATCAAACCCCGGCGCAAAAAACAGTGCTAACACTTAGCTGTGAGGGCTGTGTTGAGTAAATTGTAATCAATATTTATTTCTTTTATTATAGGTTGTAGACCAAGGTACGCTGACAGCGTGCAGTGAAAAGCCGCTATGCGTGGTGTCCATCCTACCACACATCCTGGATTGCAACGCGGCTTGTCGTAACGGCTACCTCAGCGTACTGGCGCGTCTCGGAGACAAGTACAAGAACAAGATGTGGGGGTGAGTAATCTGTAGAATCTAATAATAATAAAAGTTTATTTCAGAAATAGGACATACAGAATAACAGATGGAGAATAGCATTTACGCAAGAGTGAGTTGCTGGACAATGTTTGTACATAATGTGATAAGCAGGGCCTACACTTAGATTAAAAACCTTGTGTCGCAGGTCCTACGTTCGCCTACATTTGTTACAATATTGTAGTCGAGCAGTATACTGTTGCCTGTTCTTCTAAGCTTGGTCGCGAGGAACTGGCACATAGACTCACTTAGAAGTGTTCCTTGTAATGCTATTGAATAAATACATAATATTTGACTATAAAAACATCAAGCTTACTATATCAATCACTGCTACTACGTGACCTTGACACCTCATCCTGCCTCCATGATCCTTCGAAGCTTTGGGGTCCTTTTAAAGACGGGTCTATCGCTCTCAAAGACCGGCAGTGCATCAGCATCGCATCTGGTATTGCAGGTGTCTATGGATGATTGTGACTGCTTTCCATTAGATGTTCCGTTTGCTTGCCTGCCATCATTGTATAGGAAAAAACTTGCTATACCCTAGGCAAGGTCAGCGTGACCTTATAACGAACTCTCAGCTCAGTGGTAGTAGCTCTGCCTTCTGCGCTGTAGGTCGTGGGCTCGATCCCCACCGAGAACAAATATTTGTGTGGTGAATACAGATATTTGTTACCTGTCTGGGTGTTATATTGTATTCTTAGTATATATTTACAAAAAAAAGGATTTAAGTATTATATCAGCTATCTGGTTCCCATAGTACAAGCTCTGCTTAGTTTGGGGCTGGGTAGTGTTGTGTGGATTGTCCGTATTATTTATTTATTTAATTATATTAAAATTAATGTAAACATGCTAATGTATCCTCCATGTTGTAGTTGGGTGTGGTCGGAGGCTGGTGCGCAGTCGGCGCTGGAGGAGGCGCTGGAGCTCGGCGGGTTCGGCTACCCCGCCATGGCGGTCGTCAACGCCAAGAAACTCAAGTTCTCCACGCTACGGGGCTCCTTCTCAGAAACCGGCATCAACGAGTTCCTCAGGTAACTAACACCACTTGTAGAATAGAATAGTATATTCTTTATTGCACACCTTAATATTAATACTAACAATGGAAAAACAAGTAACAATAATTTAAAACATACTAATGTACAATGGTCTTTTCGCTGAAGAGCGATCTCTTCCCGACAGCCTTTGGATGGAGATAAGCTAATAATAATATGGTGGGCTAGGGTGCACTAAGAAATAACAGTAAAGAACAATAAATAAGGACATTTACATATTTAAGTAAATGAATACATGTATACCTACTTAAATAAAATACATTAAGTATATACATTGTAATTAACTAGCGATCCGCCCCAGCTTCGCATGGGTGTTATTGGTTTCACCTACGCCTATGTTACTCAGAGATAATGTAGGTTCCTAATGGTGAAAGAATTTGTGAAAACGGTCTCGTAGTCTCTGAGTTTATTGAGTTTTTTTTTGGCCTACAGTGGTGGTTCTGTGAATATTTCAAGCGTGATAGTGTGTGATAGCGGAGTCTTAGTAATAGGATCCCGTTTTACACTTTGGGTGCGGACCCCTAAAATGCGGCAGCATTTACGGTGATGACTAAAACCACTGCCGATCTAAGGAAATGAATGAAATATGATATCATTCTACGCACGCGTTGCGTTCGAGTATGTAACAATATCGGCAGGAAAAGAATACTATTGTTCTGTCTCCAAAGAGAATGTATAATGACATCACGTAGCTATCGAAGGTTAAACATACACAGCTATACATAAAAACGCAATTTAAATTTAATCATTGCTTAAAGTTAGCCTTGTCACTGTTTGTCATTACCCAGTGGTAAGAGATGGCAATAGTTAAAGAACTGGGGCTCAATTCTAGACCAGTGACTTTTTTGTGACGGTAGATGTATCTCACAAGAACTGTCAAATTCACTAAAGAAACTGACTGTTCTTGTGACATATATCTACCGTGACAAAAAAGTCACTGGTCTAGAATTAAGCCCCTGTTTATCTTTTGACATATTTTTGTAAGTTACCCCCGAATACTGAAACGCAACTCAGATTTAAGCACGTCTCAAGCGACGAATATTTGACAGTTTTTCATTGAAAACTGTCAAATATTCTTCGCTTGAGACGTGCTTAAATCTGAGTTGCGTTTCAGTATTCGGGGGTTAGTCATGCCGATGATAATTATAGCGTTAGCGTCTAATATAGTAGTTGAAATAAATAATAGAACTACGTAGGATCCCACTAATTTGCAGTTCATTTCATCTGCAGACAATAAACCGAGACCTTCAGTTATTAGGATTGTAACACTTAGTAAAGCGCGGAAAACCGGAAAATTAGATTGATCTGTTTTAGTTTTGCAGTGTAGGGGTCTTATTAATAATCCTGGCGTAGCGTTGGACTAGTTGATCCGTGTTTTGTCTCTTGCATTGACATGCAATTGTCAACTCGAGCAAATGTGACAAAACACGATTTAACTACTCCAGCGTTGCGCCAGGATTATTAATAACACCAAAGTCTAATTATTTGGAAAGATACTTATTTTTATTCTGTGCCAATACATAATAATGAATAGATAACCATGAAATTAGCTGTTGATTTGTAAGGTTCTCGAAAGGCGACCACGAACCGGAACACGAAACGTAGGGCGCCCATCCACAAGATGGAGTGACGACATTGTTAAGATCGCAGGAAGTCGGTGGATAAATCGTTCTTCCTGGAAATGTTTAGGGGAAGCCCGTGACTTCTTCAGGCTGATGATAATGATGATGACATGAAGGAGGCGCCGTTTTCTCGTGGTCCTTTTCGTATATGGTCGGAGCTACGAGCTACAAGACCGGCTATTGCCATTTTAACTTGCTAATTTCGCGAGTTGTATCGGTGACCTTGGTTCTACATAATATTTGTTCGTAGTTTAGTCAAGTTTATAAATGTTTTCGTTTTATTTAAATCATTTATTTCAGGTTTTTTAACATTATGTGTTATGTGTGACAAACCTATAGATCTATAACTATTATATTCTACTGACTATGACTATTATATTCTACTGACTATATAATGACTATTCTATAACTATGACTATTATGGAAGGAAGCAAAACTAGTTCGCACAACACGAACCAGGGCTGTTATTCGCTATTGCCAAACCACGCGTGTTACGTGAACACGTTAAGACATCGGCGTGGAATCGCTTAAAATCGTATTCCCTATGCCAAAGTTGTCATTCCATAGCGTGTCCATTTCCATGTCAGTTCATAAACCAGTTTCGCTTCCTTTGAATTGGGACAAGATAATATGATCTGAAATATTTCCATATTTCTAAGGTCAATTCCCAGCTCCACGAGGATCTTCCGCCTTGCAGTTCTGTTCCGCACACAATTAATAAATCTTCTTCTAGGGACCTGTCATTCGGTCGCGGCCAGACGGTACCGGTGCGAGGCGCGGAGATGCCCAAGGCTGCATCCACTGAACCCTGGGACGGCCAGGACGGCGAACTGCCATTGGAAGAGGACATTGACCTGTCAGACATCGACCTCGAGAAAGACGAGCTATAAACACCTCCATGTTCTTTCTGAACCTCTGGTTTCTTAGAAGCGTGGCACTTTTAAACTGGTCGTACAATATCAGAAAATCTTACACCTACCAAAAGGCACCCTTTTACTTTGATCGATAGAACGAATCAGAGAGTAATCTAAGTTTTGCCCGATCGATCGGCCGCTTGACGCTGGTCCCATTAAATCTTCAACCATCAATTCTTCATTCAATCTGGGCCTCTTCAAGGCAAGAGTGAATAGGTGTCTTCTAGACCATCCTGCTTCGTCGTCGGCTACATCGTCGCTTACCATGAGGTGAGATAGTAGCCAAAGGATGGTCTACTATCTCACCTGATATTTATAATGTAAAAAAAAAAACTGATATGGTGTATGACCTATGTAAGGTCGCCCTAGATTTGAAATTTAGCTGTTTATTTCTTCAAGGTAAGGTCGTTAACTGTAGGTATTTGTCAATGATCCAGTAAGGCCACCGCTTCTAAGAAAACCGTAGCTTGTTTTGTTTATACATTTCTGTGGTGTGTGTGGTTTGAAGTGATAGGTGTTAACTGTATATCACTGCCAGTTTATAATTCTTTGATGAAGGTAATTTGAGCCACCGAATCGAGTTGATCGGAATGTTAAGTGGCTACTGGCAAATAGACTACCACTGACTTATTTTGGTTTTACAAGTAGTGTCTAACTTAATAATTCTGATAGTTTTGTATTAATATAAATCAGATGCATTCCTAAATAAAACTAAATTTATTTAGAGCAGTTTGAGAGAAACCAGTGATTTTAAATTAATTTTAATACTTAAAACATATCTACATCTTTCATAAATTTACGTATTTCTAATTCACTGAATGCATTTATTGTATTAGTGGTAAATTGTAGTAAGTAACATAACTGAAACTTATATTCTTCCAGTAAGTTTTAAATACCTAGATGTGTGGTTGTTTGTAGATTACATTTTATGGTAAATAAATTTTTCATTAACTAAAATTATTTGTTTGTTTTTTACTATTACATTTAGGGAGATAAGCTAGGACTTACCTTGTTTCAATTAAGACAACTTATCTTCAGTAAAGCAAAAACGATATATATTTTGAGCATTTACAAAATCTGTAAATCTTATTCTTATAATTATTCTAATAAACTGGTAAAGATTACAAATTTGTAGGTACAGTCTTCCTAAAGTGATTTCATGCTAGAGTGCAAATAATACTGTACTAGTAAAAATGATAAAAATACTTAAATTACAAGCTAATTATACTATTCTTACAGTTATTCGAGACACAGTAAACAATGCATCGTAAACTTCGTATTATCTAAGTTACTAAACCATTTTATTGCTCTTATAGCTCAATTATTGTGCTCAGCTTGAATGCACATCTTTGTTCAACCAAATTAACAAGTGGATTTTTTTCTAATAGCAAGGAACAAGTACTTGAGTTCTAAGTTTGAAATAGCACAAGGACACTTAAAACTTTTTTCCTGAAGGATGCACTTGATGTGGCTTTAATTTGTTGGGTTCCATTCCAAACTCAAAAATATTCTTTATTTCAAAATGTTGAGTTGGTTATATAAACTGTCATGAAATGGATTATGAGTATCAGTCAGTATCTTATCTATTTCGTATTAATGTTTGCATTGCATTGAGTTTTAGCAAACATTTTACAATTTCCAAGTACATACTAGTCATGTTAGTGTTAAAAATACATTAAACAACCATTGCTCATGTTCTATTGAAGATTCATAAGTTTATGCACAGATTTTGAAGACAAAACATACCTATGCAATCTATTTATGTTCTCACTAATTGAGGAAAAACTTTATTTTTGTTATGGCATTTATCAGAGGTAGGTACACAATATGTAGTTCTCAATTTCTTTGTAATTAATTCTTACACCTATCTAATACTGAACACATCTGAGGTGCTTTCAAGTGTTTGGTCCAAAGCAGTCTTACATTTTTCAGCTAAAATAGTAGCATTTACAAAATATTTTTTAATTTAGAATTATTTTTCGCACAACTCTGAAAAAGGTTACATAAAAATCACAACCACCTTCTATAACTGAAGTTCTTTACGGATATGTTCATGATATTCTAAATATGAATTTTCATGCCATAGTGGGGAGTCCCATTTTAGGCATTTTATCATATCTGTTGCTAGTGCTATATCCCTGACACATAGGGTAGCACACAGAGAAGTAATATAGGGCCATTCCAGCTACAATAATGCTTACAACTAGTATAACAATTCCCCAGGCAGATATACCTAAGCCTCTGCGAGTAGAGTTCTGGGACGGAAGACCGGATGATGTGCCTGCCAATGTCTTCGGGTTATTGCCGCTTTTGTCTCTCCCGTAACCTTTCCCACCGGACCGGAGTGCTGAGCAGGGTGTCAGGAATTGGTTCAGAACTGGAACCAAATGATTGCTGAAGTTAGAAAACAGGTAGGTACTTATGAAACTAATAAACTTCTGATTTGATTTCTAAAATTCTTTAAAAAATTTAATATGAGCGCTTACCTAGTAAAGCTAGTGACAGGCGAATAGTTGCGCGTAACATGATGAATGGAACTTCCTGCAGGTTCCTCTGGTAACTCGGTCAAGGAAGGGTGGCGGTGATTTGCCAAAACAATAGTATTCTTGATGATTTTGTCTTTTTTAAATGAAAAAGAAACTTAGAAGCAATACTTCAGTAACAAAAATTGTCTTTTAAGTATTCGAAAAGTAATTTTACGTAGCAAAACTGTGAAAGCGACCGTCCCTCGCGAAATTTTACGAAAACATGAATGAAATGAATGAATGGTTAAAATTAACGGTATATTCAATTCATTCATTATTGCTTGGACGAAGTATCTATTGCACTCTACGTTTCGTTCAACCATCGAATACATTCACTAAAGTTATGTATCCGAACATAGCCATAGACAAAAGCTAAACTTTTCCTATTGATGTGATGGCGTGTACTTCCGGTTATGCGTTGTCATGTCAAACTGTCAAACTAAACTTTACAGGCAAGCAAAAGCAAAATTGACAGTCAATTAAAGTGAATGCACTCTGGAAACCGGCAATGGCGAAGTTCCATTTTTGTGTTTTCTTCGTATTGTATTTAGCTATAAATAGTAACAGCGTCAATGTTGATAATATTGCAAGTGAGCTAAAGCTTAAAAATGTAGACAGAACGATTGATATCTCATCACAGCTCGTGAAAATTGTCTCGAAAATTACCTTGGAAAACACAGGGAAATCGCCGGTGAAGAACTTCTTGGTAGCTGTAGAAGCTTCTGCGAAGAATACCTTAGCATTTATAGGTGCCAAGGATAGCAACGGTAAAGATCTTCGCATTGCGGAGACCACTGTGAAAGGTTATGACTACGTCAAATTTTGGCGTGTTGAACTACGAGAAGCACTCAATGGCGGGGCTACAGTGTACGTAGTTACAGAAGCGGTGTTCACGAAGGCTCTACAGCCCTATCCCACTGCTATCTCTCAGCAGGAGGACCAGCTGGTCAAATACATCGGCAACTTGTACGCTTACACGCCGTACTATGTCACGTCTCAAAAGACTGCAGTCAATATGAACACGAAGAGTGTGGAGGCGTTCACCAAAGTTAAGCCGTTCGCTCAACAGGACGGTTCTATAGTTTACGGCCCCTACCCAAACACTGGACCATTTACTGAAAAAGAATTGAGCCTACATTACAAGAATAATTCTCCATTCCTGACTGTAGCACGTATTGAGAGATTGATTGAAGTGTCTCACTGGGGCAACATTGCCGTTGAAGAAGTAATTGAGATTGAGCACACTGGAGCTAAACTGAAGGGAGCATTCTCTCGTTATGACTATCAACAAGACCATCACAGTGGTCCAGCTAGTGTCCGATCCTACAAAACACTTCTTCCAGCTTCTGCCTCCGATGTGTACTACCGTGACAGCAACGGCAACATCTCCACATCAAACATGAAATTGAAGAAGGATTCTGTAGAGTTGGATCTCAGACCAAGATACCCTCTTTTCGGTGGCTGGAGGACCCACTACACTCTTGGCTACAATGTCCCCAGCTATGAATACTTGTACCATTCTGGCAATGATTACTTGCTCAAGATGAGAGTGGTGGACCACATTTTTGATGATATGCAAGTTGATGAAGTCGTCACCAAGATCATTTTGCCTGAGGGATCAGTGGGAAGCAAACTGAACATTCCTTATTCGGTGACGAGGTTGCCAGACAGTCTACACTACACATACTTGGATACCAAGGGTCGTCCAGTCATCAAGTTTATTAAGAAGAATGTTGTTGAGAACCATATCCAAGACTTCCAGCTTCGCTATTCATTCCCTCGACTTCTGATGTTCCAGGAGCCATTGCTGGTTGTCGGCTTCCTCTATGCTTTGTTCTTACTAGTAATTATTTATGTAAGATTAGATTTCTCTATTCATAAGTCTGATCATCATAAAGAATAATTTTATGAATGCAGTATGCTTGTGCTTTGTAATCAACACTTTCTAGTTCTATGCATTTAATAAGTGATGTCTGTGCAGTAATAAAGTGTTTTAATTTAACAAAATAGTTTATTTTTTACAGGTTACAGCCATACCTGCTCTCTGATTGAAACCTTGTACTGCTATAAAATACATCATTTTAGGCTCATAGCTTTTGCATTTAGGCTGTACTATTCAGTCTTAATTTATTCTTAAAAATAAACCAACAATCATTATAGCCATAATTCATGGAGCTTCTAGTTTAAATACCTCTCTTATTATAGCACTTCTACTCTTTTGGCATAGTTCCTTCCTAACTCCTCAACCAGGGATTGACCAATTTCGTCGTTTCATTCCAAAAACTTCGTCTTGAGCGGAGAGAATAGAGACCTAGGAATTCAGCACATTTTTGCACCAAAATGTTTATTAAAAGAAAATAAGAAAACTTATTTATTTGTCCCACACAGACATTAGAGTGAGAGACAATTAAGAGAGTAAAATTGTTGGTTTCACAAAAGAATTACACCCTCTCTAAGTAGTTCCTATTCTATTTTGCCTAGACACTGAATCTTACCTGCCACACAGGGATTAAGCTAAGACTAAATACAGAAAGGCCAGTTTTTTATAAGACATTTAATAAGCACACATAAAAAAGTTTTGAGCTTGTGTATCTATACATTGATACACAAAAATTAATAAAATCACATCCTCATAGTGACACAGTCGAGGGTTTTTAACCTAGGTCCTTAGGCTTTTTATAAAAGTGCCTAAGATATATATTAATTTTGTAAAGTAATATATTAATCTGAATTTATGAATAAAACAAACGCCAAACTATAAAAATTAAGAAATTAACATCTAAATGGTGACCACACTGAGTGATGCTCAGTCGGTCCCTAAAAAAAAACATGACGCGTTACAAACTAAGTCACGAGCGCTTACTGTTACAAATCGAAATTGGCACATCATATTATCATAAATAACTAAAAAACCGTATATAAGTACATGGATACACAAAGTCACACCTTCAATACTTTGACACAACATTTACACACATCAATAGATAGGTACCTACTAGGTGCGTTCACATCAATTAAAATATACTGATTATGTAATATATGGAATATAATCGAATCTTACACCTCTGATAACTTAAATATTTTATACACATAACTTTAGCGCTGAGCGATACGCCGCGCCGTGTGCCGTGCGCATGTCTCGCACACTGGATGTGTGGATGTGTGCAGAGTTTCCTATTGGTACAGAGAGCGGAGTGCGACTGGAGAGCCAATCAGCGCTGCGCACGCCCTTATTTTTGACTTCTGCGCAATAACGGTCAGCGCTAAAGTTATATGCCGGTACCTATAGCCGGCTTTGGGAATAGGACATCCCTACTAAGATCGGCCCACGAGACACAACACTAGTGGGGGGATAAAAAAGATGGCGTGTGTCGTAATGCGTAGATAATTTTTTTCCGTGGTTTAAAGTTATACAGAGTTCTAAATGTATTCAATAGATAGTTTTCGCCTTATTACTAGACAGTAAAGCAGAACGGAAAACATTTACCTAAATAAAAAAATACTTGTGCAAAAATTAAGCTCTATGCTACAAGGAAACACATAGTCACCTTTAATATTTAGTCACAACATTTAGATACATCTATTGGTTACATGCATAGTATAATATTAAAATTGATTATGGAATATAACTTATACCTCTGATAACTTAAATATTATTTCTAGGCAGGAAAGCTGTACTGAAATTATTTGTTAAATGAAAAAAAAAATACTAGCAACACAATCCTTTATTATTTGGTCAAAACATTTAGGCACATCAGACATCGAATAATATTAAAATATATTAAAATTGATTATGGAACATAATTAATGCATCTGATAACTACATTTTTTTTTTCTAGTCAGGAAAGCGGTACAGGAATTATTTGTTTAATGAAAAAAAAATACTAGCAACACAATCCTTCAATGTTTAGTCACAACATTTAGAAACATCTATTGGTAACATCGATTAAAATATTATATTGAATAATGAATCGTAGGTAGCTATTTTCAGAAATACAAGCATATTACTAAATCTATCGACTACTATCAATTATAGTTGGACAACATTGATATGGTTTACGATACTGCAGAAAGTTCTTTGCAGTTTTTTTTCATAACATAAAATAAAATAAATATTAAGGACAGACAACACTATCTAGCCCCAAATTAAGCAGAGCTTGTACAATGGAAACCAGATAGCTGATATAATACTTACATATTTTTTTGTAAATACATACTTAGAATACAATATAGACCTTTCTTTGGCCACAACCTCACCTGATGCTAAGTACAACCATTAGACTGGCTTAAAGAGATTAAATTCCAAGGAGTGAAAAGAATTTATAAAACTAGAGTACAACTCTATTATAGAAAATACATACGTATAAAATAGGCCCTTTATCCACATTTAACACTATCTTACTGTATTCAGACCATGAACTCTACCTTGTCCTAAGATCAGTTCAAGAAATAAGGATCTGCATTTATATTCTGCAAGGCAGTTTTATACTATCAAATAGTTTGATAGTTTATCGACAAGGTAGAGCTTTCTTTCAGTTCTTTCAGTTCATGATGTTCACATACTTTTCATATTCTTGTTTTAAATTTTCTTAGCGGTTCTTGAGCATTTTTTGTGCTCTATACCCACTGCATCCTTTAGACATTTTTACAGTACACAGTAATACACACACACATAGTTTGTCGTACTGTTTAGTAGATAAATAATTATAGCCGGTTTTAAGAATAAGACATCACTACTGAGACAGAGCAATGAAACACAACACTAGTAAGGAAAAAAAAGATGGCGTCGTAATGCATAGATTATTGTTTGCCGTATTATAAACATGAACATAGTTTTAAATGTATTCAATAGAGAGATATCACTCCATCAATAAATAGAGTGAGCGAAGTTTTCTGAAAACACTTCGGCGGTTTCCTTGAACCTATCTTCAGAGTCACAAAGATGTGCATGTTTTTTCATCATTTTGCCATTACCGTTTGCTTGACTGATATACAAATCTTTAAGTTGTAGGAAGCTCTTAGGTACATACAACGCACGGTCAATCCACAACTTGACGATGGACGTTTTCCTACAAATATCACTGATACCTATATTTGGTAAGTTTACATTTCCGTTAATTGCACACAATGTAATAAAAGTGGGACCTACAAAAATACTGAACTGTCCCGGGACACATAAGGCACTCATCCCACCGCCAATGATGAGCGAGAAGGGGGGAACAACTAGAAACCGGTGTGTAGTTGCAGTTTTGTCGCTGGGCTATAAAATTGTGGAGACAGGGTTTTCGCCAGAGTTTGTGCGGCCAGCGATCAAATATTACTATGTCTCTTTTACTGATGCATGTTTCTTGATCGAGAAAATATTTGATAACTAATCGCTTGCAAGATCGTGCCACAAACTGTGGGAGGCCTATACCCAGCTTTGGGTGAAGTAGGGCTGTGGATTTTCTTCTTCCTGCCCTTATCCTACCTTTATCTGGGGTATTCATGTCATCTTTCACACTGTTTATCCATCTTTTCTTTGGCCTCTACCCAAATATCCATCTACATTCATAGACTTCACTCTAGTCACATGACATTAATCCCTACTCCTGAATTAGGGCTGTGGATGATGGTGATAATTGCTGGGTCACCGGCGGTCGGACAAGTGCCTAAAAACCATTAAAAGTAAATGTAACTGGTCATTTCAGTACTAGATCCCATACGCGGTGGCTCGGAATCTGAGCACGACCGGAGCGCTGGTGCACGGCAGAATGGCAAGCTCGGTGACAACAGCGGTCACGAGCTTGGGCGGCGTGACGTCATAGGCTAGGTTGAGGATCGCGAGAGGCATGGAGCGCCAGTTCTTGAGGGCCCAGTCTTCGTTGCCGACGGAGTTCAGGTCGTCGGGGTCACCTGTGGGGGAAACATCACATGAGATCTAGAACAACACCGGTGGTCAGACCAGTGATGTCAACAATTTATTTTTCTTAAACATGCGCGGAAATATTGTCATTACTTTTGAATATAGAACACGCGAAGTATCATATTTACGTAGACTGAAAAACCAAAATCACTTCCCGGCGCGTTCTCGCTCCGGCAATGTTGTATGAAACGGTGTGCTGTTTGAATTTAGAACTCTTTTATCTATCGTACACGTTGCGTTCTCGTGGCTGTATAGCAACAGATGCGTTTACCTTTCGGCACAAAATGTAAAATAAAAAAAAAAATTGGCGGTAAAGCGGAGTTCGTTGTTATTTGGTTAGTAAAAAATAAGTTTATTATGTAAAAGACCCTTTTTTATTTCCTTGCATTTTTTTAAGAAAAGCACTATATTTGCCTCGGCCGAAATGGCAATTGCCTGTCTCGTATCATTGAAGTCCTCGCCTGCGGCTCGGCCTTCAAACTCATACTCGACCTGCAATTGCCTATTTCGCTGCCTTTGCAATAATGTACTATAAATAAAATGTTGGCCAGAAATCCACGATTTAATTTAAAACTGAGGCAGTTATGATCTCATTTACAGAAGGGTTATTCATGGTTACATTACAGAAAAAAGTATCACGAAAAGTTAACATTTGTAGTCACATGACTTAAAATATCACCACAGGGTATCTTTAAATACTCCTAATTCGAAAGGTACATGACAAATCATTTTTTGATAACTATCAAGCCTTGTCTCATCGCCCGTTTTCGGCTTGACGTTGATTTCTGGGATACCCTAGAAATGGACTTTTAGATGTAACAACGCGCCAATGATCCGAAAAAATAATCTTCATCGATTTTCTCGGGATTTTCGTAACAAAACTTTAAAAAAATCATTTCATAAATATTTTATTTGTTGAACCTAATTCCTGAGTATTTGTAGCTAATAATGAATAACCCTGTATATAGATAGTGCAATTCACGAAGACGCGCCCCTCGGGTGCGGGGAGTTTGCTCCGAGCGGCAGTCGCCAACCGTAGTCGTATTGTAGTGTGCGTGTGCACTCATAGGTAATTAGTGTGTACCGATAACACTCAAACATTGACGGAAGCTTGCACACATATACTATAAACGGTTAGGAGGAATAGTGGAGCGCGCCTTCGTGGATTGCACTATCTATACAGGGTTATTGGTAATTATATAAGAAACCAGTTAAGGGCTCCTTCTTTACATCTTAACAAACAATATTTGTTCTACGACTTTAGTCAAAAATCAATACACTTCCCAAAAAAAATATTTTATGTGTTTGTAACACGTTTTAGCTCTGTCTATTGTAGACGCTTCATGGTAATGACCGGTGACCGGAGTCGCACCGCGCGCCCCTTTCATTGAGATTGCCGCGCGCCGGGCCACAGGGCATAGAGTTATAATTATTTAGAATGACAAGTTTGTTAAAAATAACTTATTATGTTTTGTATGAAAAAAAAAATGACGAATTATTGAAAGTCGTAGAACAAAAGTTGTTTGTTAAGATGTACAGAAGGAGCTCTTAACTGGTTTCTTATATAATTACCAATAACCCTGTATATGCGAGTGTATAAGTGTGCATACGCAATTCGTTGTGGAGGAACGCGTCGGTCTGCACGCGCTCGCTGAACTTGTGCGTCTCGCAAGCGACCAGCACGGGCACGTTGTGCGAGCGAGCCTCCAGCGCGACCTGCGCCGTGCCCACCGCGCCCACCACTGACCCGTCGTACAGGATGCTGACCGCGCCCAGCAGGACTTTGTCTACCTGCAGGTACAACAATCTATATTTATAAAAGAAAGTCGTGTTAGTTACACTATTTATAACTCAAGAACGACGGAACCGATTTGGCAGAAAATTAGTGGGGAGGTAGCTTAGAACCGGGAGAAGGACATAGGATACTTTTTATCCCGAAAAAGCAACGGGAACGGGCGAGCGAAGCCGCGGGCGGCCACTAGTATATCCATAAAGTCTGTTCAGAAAGTGAAACGTCGTGGGATATGAAGGCGCAGCTGTGCTTAATCACCTTTTTTGTTTAGTGGGCAATACAATAGCGCGTCTGTTGCGTTTTGATCCTATCACAACTAGTGTACTATTCCTTTATTTAATTTTTATGATGCAAAATGCTGACAGAAAGAAAGGGATGAGCTGCCATATAAAAATCGAAACGTTAGTTCACAATTTAACCACGAGCGACGGCTGTCTTTCTAAACAGACTCTATTCATTTATTTCGGAACATTTGAAACCATTTAAGACGCGTCCACGCGGACGAAGTCGCGGGGCACAGCTAGTATGGTGTATATTAAATATCAGCTACAGGCAAAATTCATTCATTTATTTATGAGGAGAGTGCAAGCATCATTATTTTGACCTATTTTGCAAGAGTGTTGGTTTAGTAAGCCAGCTGCTGAACAGGGAATTCTTTGGTAGCGAGTAAAACGCACATGCAGTTTTATCTTCTTCAATATTTTGTCGACTTTTCTAGATTGTTTTGCACCCGTGAAAACCTTTAATTGGCTCACTTGTTTCTTTGTATTTTTTTATATTGTGAACAATTCACACAACACTATCAAGCCCCCAAATTAGGCAGAGCTTACAAGCTCTGCCATCTATCTGCCTCTATATCAGCTATCTGGTTCCAAAGTACAACTATTTACACTACATTATACATCCATACATACATAAATACTGTGTATAATATAATATACACAGTATTTTTTGGTATGCATTTCATGACATTACATAATTGTGTTAGCCGTATTTGAAAATAAGACATCCCTACTGAGACCGGGCGACGAGACACATCACAAGACGGGAGATAAAAAGATGACGTCGTAATGCTGAGATGATAGTTTTGCACGATCTAGCTGCACTGCTATACTGGTAAAATAAAGAATATTAAACTCATTATATCATTATACGTATACTTTATTAACAATAATAGGAACAAGGAGCCAAAAACAGCAATAACTGTTTCGTACAGCTCTCAGAAGTATTTTACAAAAATATGCATAGACAGTAGAGTGACAGCACTCTACTGTACACACGATTGGTTATGAGGGTACCGAGCAAAATAGTTCAAAAGAATAGCCACAGTTAGGTCGATATTATGAAAACTACTGGCTCCTGTACCCCAAGTCCCAGTGCGTTTACAACATTTCGTTACCAAATGTTGTTTTCGTTTCGCCAATTTGTCTCTGTCTATTGTATTTAGAAAAGATGAGACAACAACTCTAACTACGTAACATATTTTTGCTGTCTCAAATTTTCTCCATGCAATAGAGAGAGACAAATAGGCGAAACGAAAACAACATTTGGTAATGAAAAATGGTAGCATAACTCCGACTTCGGGTACTGTACCCGAAGTCGGAGTTATGCTACCATTTTTGCTACACATTTCGTCTACCAAAAAAAAGAAAAAACCATTTCGTTAAAATTGGAGACCACCAGATTCTAATACTAATACTTGTACGAAATAAAATGCGTGGGAACTTAAAACTTAAAAAAATATATAAAATGCAATCGGAGGCACAGCTGTTTCATGTTGCAAATCAGACAAGAATTATTGCCACAACAGTAAAATTGATTATGCTCACACAAAAAAATTAAAGCTATATTTTTAGATTGTCCTAAACAATACTTCAATCAGCTAATTAATTAAATGATCACGCCAGCAATATTTCCTTACAGCTTAATTGCTTTCGTCAGTATTTTGATGTTTGGCTCTAAATTCTTGCATTTTGTTACGAATAATGTTCGAAAACTGCTTCGAATCAAATTCAACCCAATTTTGTTCAGTGGCATGTTTCTTAACAAAGTTCAATAAAACAGTTCTTGCATGTTCATCTAGACCGGGCCTTACACTCGTTCCGTCAAATGCATTGGCTTTTTGTCCAGTTAGAGAACATATACTTAATGCGTTCTCGCTAAAAACTTCTAGTAACAACTTTCGTGTAAGGGTTTTGCTGTCTTTCGACGACAGTTTACTATAGTTTAGTTGGATGGCGTTTATGTACACCCGTGAATATGGTAGGAGTTCAACAAGACCGCTTTTCATTTCTCGATGCTTTAGGGTCCATCTTGAGTCGTTGGGATCGTATTCTGGAGGTAAAGTAAACTTGCGCGCTTGGCCACGGATCTTGTTCAGGGGATTATTATTTATTACTACTGTATCGTCACTGTTGTGTTTCTTCTCTTCCTTTCGAGTATTATTTTGTACTTTTGATCCGGTTGTTTTAACTGAATTGTTATCATTTATATTGACTTCCATCATACTATTTTCTAATTCTGAGATTGCAGAATCTATTTCACTAATATCAGGATTGCTGGCATCATTCGTTAGCTCAATCAACTCTTTTATGATATTACAATTACTCACAAAAGCAAGCCGCATTTTCTCTATTAATAAATGGTTTCTTTCAAACTCATTATGAAGTACTTCCAATGCTCCTTTGAAATCATCACCTAAGACTGACCGTAGAGCCTTTATAATTAGCAATTTTCTCATTAACTCCGAAGTGTTCTTTGCTAATGGTTCATTTTTTTGGTTGTTGTTAGTCTTATCGCTAACTTCAACACAATGGCTAGTTTTCGGAAGATTCTCTTGTGTAGTTTGATCTGGGAAACTAACGGCAACATTGCCTGGTAAAGATATTCTGAGTGCCTGTCTTATCAAATATCTTTTGGCTTTGGGAGAAGAATAGGCAGTTCTAACTTTTCTTTTCTTTCGGCCTTTTCTTGCTTCGGCATTAGTCATGTCTAGTTGCTTTGGTATTTCTTTACTCACTGGTTCCGCATCACTGTTTAGAGTTGAAGTTGTACGGACATTGTTTGTTTCTGAGCTCGATTGTGATTCGATAACTTCGTTGTCCGATATTGATGGTACATCTGAAATGCAATTATTAACTATTAGCCTAATAACCTAATCAAAAGAAATACTTTTAAATATCAACAGAACAATAGATACCTTCGACTATTTTCGTGCTGCTCTGCTCTTGATCGGATATTTTATTCAATATCTTGATATAGTTGCTTGCGCCTTTATAGGAGTCTATAAAAAGAAAATAGTTTTAAGTACCCAATCTATGTCGAATACGCTTTTAGACTTGTATTTATATTGACAAAGGAAATATTAGCAGTTCAGAAATAGAATAGCAACTTGAAGTCAATCGCAGCAAATAGTTTTTAGAAAACATAATGGAGGTTGAACTGTTTGCCAAATGGTATTAGATACTATCTGCTGGCTACCCGAAAAGAGGCCCTACAGAGAACACTTAAAGCGATAATGGTCGCAACTTACATGTACTGTGCTTTATATCAGCGACAAATACTGTCCAGTTTTCTGAGAATTCTTGTTTCTTCTCAACACGTTTCTTTATTTGTGATAGTTCTTCATCGGGAAATTTAACAAGAGCTAAACCATCCGATTCTTCACGTAATCTTATCCAAGAGTTCGGAACGCAAACATATTTTTCAGGATCTGTGTATGGAGGATCCAATAACTCAATCACATGAAACTTAAACTCTTTCTGTTTACTCATCTGAAAATAAAATCGATAAAAATACAAAGCATCCAGGGCGGCGCCTACGAGTATACTACATCTTGAAACTCGGTTATCTGACGAAATAAATTGGTATTCAATGACGTACATTAAGTACGTTTAGAAACTGTTCACATTAATTTGGAACAAAATCTTTTTCGATTATTGAAAATCACGATCATTGGGATTTTATTTTACTTCATATCTTTTTGTAAAGATGTTGTTTGGTAAATAGCCTGTTGAATGTGGACTCGGCCTAATTTCTCACTGTAAAACTGGATTTGTTCGGATTAAAGTAAACACAGCACCAATTATTTAAATAGCTTACGTTTAGATGCCAACGTTGTGCCTACTGTCCAAGCAATTGAGCTGATTTCAATAATATGGCTTGATTGACCTTGGCACTCTTAATATTTATAGGGAAAATATATTCGCATCGTTTATGCCGCGAGACGTCTGATATCACGTACGAAAGGACGCTCACTGAGTATAATTGGAACTGATGCGCGAGTGCGAAAGAGATAGTTATAGATTACACAGCTTGTGTCGGTGTTATTAGTCACAGGCAGGTCGATAATTGCGTCATACTTAATGTTATTGTCTAAGCTTGCCGTCAGGAATAATATAATGAATTTTACGAACGAATATACTAATAGCAAAAAATCTCTATGCTATTCTTCGACATTTAACTCGTGCATTTCTTCCAGGCTCAGTAGTTTTTATAAAGAAGATATTTTTAATAGTTATGATGAGGAGGGGATATATAGGTACATATATTATCTATATATTTAAAAGAAAGTTAACTCAAGAACAGCTGAACCGATTTAGCTGAAAATTGGTGGGGCTTAGAACCAGGAGAAGGATTTAGGAAACATTAAACAAAAAAGTAATGGTAACGGGGCGTATCAAGCCGCGGGCGGCCGCTAGTATAGGTATATAAATATACTCTAGTAACAACAATTGAGGAATATCTAGAAAAATCCTTTTATTTTCAGTTATTTTTGCTTTATAATGTCCCAAAAGTTAAGAGCCGAGCGGGATTTGAACCCGCGACCTTCCCCTCGGTACGGGGCTGCGCTGACCACTGCGCCATCGGATCCTAATCACACTCGACGAATAACTCTTAGGGACTGTTCGGCACTAACGCGACCGTGGCTCCATCTACAGTTTTGACGTTATAGTCAACTAAAAAATCCCGCTCGGCTCTTAACTTTTGGGACATTATAAAAATCTTTGTGATTTCCTTAAGTGTAGTAAACACTATAAAATTAATAAAAAATTTTTGCTTTATATCTTAAATGGATAACCCTAAAGGTTATTTAATATACATAATGTATTTTTGTAAACATTCGAGTTTTATTTGTGTCGCATGTCTAATGTCTACATATTTTTACTGTGTTCGCAAGTGTACGTTAATAATAGTGTGATTAAGTTGACTAACGAATAAAATGTACATTGTGTGCATTACTACCTTATTCGTATAGATGCCAGCTTATTCGTATGACCCTTGTATGACCAGTTGGAAATTATTATATACGAGAGGGTTGATGAATGTTGGAGATGCTATAATACGCTGGCTGGCATAATATTTTCAATATGAGGTGTAAAACCCATGATAACTAATTATAAAAATTCGTAAAACGGTTGACCCTGAAATGGGTTGTAAGCGCTTAAACTTGCACTTATATAACGTTTTTGAGCTCTTCGAGTTAAAAACTACAATTTTGACGATAAATTATGACTAGGTGCTATATTTTATATGACACCTCGCAGAGGCTGTTATCGTAATAGATCAAGAAAAACGTTCGCGTATTCGAAATCGTCTGAAACAAATAAAAATCATGAATTACACATCAATCATTTATTTAACTAGCATGTTTTTGAGAGTCCAAATGTAAATAAATATAAAATTAATAAATATTGTAGACAATCCACTCAACACAATCTAGCCCCAAACTAAGCAGGTTTGTACTATGAGAACCAGATAGCTGATATAATAATTATCTGCATTTTTTTGTAAATACATACTTAGACTACAATATAACACCCAGACAGAGAACAAACATCTGTGTTCACCACAAATATTTGTGTGGTTCTCGGTGATGGGGATCGAACCCACGACCTACGGCGCAGAAGGCAGAGCTACTATCAACTGAGCTGAGGCCAGTTAGGTATGTAATATGTATTACTTGCAAATAATGTCACTCACCAGTTTCAAATTCGATACTAGCAGGAAAAGACAGCCATCTTTCACAAGGTGGTTCCTTCTTTCGCACTATATCTAAGAGTTTTGTTTTGTTCATTAATGGAAAGGCTATCATAGCATCCTTCTTTGAACCCGCTAAAATCCACGAGGATGGTACTATTTGATATTCTTCTGTTTCCAAAAAAAGCATTTCACGGAACTTTACAACACAAAACTGTTTTTTCACATCCATGCTCCGTATGTATGAATAACTAAATAATGTCTGAACAAACTGTAACTATCAGTTGTTATTTAATTATTGGAGCTCTAAATGAATCACAATCTATCTAGTGCCATGCTAATTTAACGAAGTGAAGTTCCTATTCGCTATCTCATGTTTATTACGTCAACATTCAGTCTCGTTGCAATCGTTCCTTGTCAAAGATAGATGTTGTATAAATTAGTTTTTTATTGCAATCGAAGCTCAAAATAACGTCAAAACTGACAGATGCGAGTGAGTTTTGATTGCAACCAAAGATCAGCTTCTTGTTAAATTTAAGAGCTCGGCTCTTGTCGGGGTTTTGAAGCAATTTTCTCCAATTAAGTCTAGCGAATGCGGCCTCCTTGACTTCTTAACACGACATGTCAGCGACCTTTTCTTTTATCTGGCTCACGTAACTTATTCTTGGCCTGGGTCCAGTTAATGTATACCCACTTAAAACGAATCCACTTTTTTTCCACTGTGAAATTGTTAAGGCCCATGTACACTGTGGCAGATAAATATTTTGATTATTACTTTTTATAGCGATGCATAAAGGACAGCCCCTTTGAGGTTATTGTAAAAAACATTTTGTGACACAATTCTTTAGAAAACAACCCGTTGTACAAGCGGTAGAACACGCAGGGAGGAAAAGTCACTCCTCAGACCTAAGGGTTCAATACCACTTGTGAGCATGAGACTATTCTTTGCACCAAATCAAAAGGATAGTGACAATGAGGTTTTGATAAAGAACTACCAGATGGCACAGCTGATGTTAAGTGGGAACGATCGCATATAAAAACTACTAAAAACAAATGGACAAAAATAAGAGGGCAAAGTATCAACATCATTTGATCTACTTACTCGTGAACTCCAGTCAACTGTCGTTTTTGTCTAAGGAGAAACTCGTTTGCTCCTTTATATCCTTACTAGCAGTTGGTGCCCGAGCTTCGCTCGGTATTTTTTTTTTGGTAAACTGTTGTTGTGAATTATTTTTAAATACGAATTACTTACATACTGATTAAATATTAATATTTTACGATCTTACCGACATAATAATGAACTCCACTACTCGTCAATAGATGGCGTTCTCTATCCCACTAACTCATGACTTAATCAACAGATGGCGCCAGGAGTTATTATTTTATGATAAAGTTGATTATTTACCTTACGATTACGGGGACATTTTCTAAAAATGAATCCTAGCTAGATCGTTTTATCGTCCCCGAAAACCCCTGTATACTTAATGTCATGAAAATTGTTGGCTCAGTTTCCGAGATCCTAAATATATATATATATATATATATATATATATATATATATATATGTATACAAGATTTTCTCGTTTAAAGGTATAAGATTATATATATTAAGCATATTATATAATAGGTCCCACACTTCACCTTTTATGGTCTATCCATCTTAATGATGAATGTTTTAAGAAAAATATCGGCCAGGCAATCAGTTTGACTGATAAAAATGATACCATGTAAATTTTTTTTTGGGGAATCTACAATTCCAGATTGGTCCCATAGAAATGTATGTCGTACTCGGGATAAAAAACAACACTGTCAGTCATCCATCGTCAAACCGTTCATTCGGGACGCCAGTGCCATCAGTTGGCGCTTGACGGATTCTAGGAGCGACAAGCAAGCGCAAACATTTTGGCTTCATCGAACGAACAACAATTGTTGTAGAAACCGTCCGCATTCCGTATACCTGTTCTGTAGCTATATACATTAGTCGTTATGCTATTCCTGTTTGTTAAGTTGTGCGCATTACAAGGTTGATTCGTTTGAAACATTTTATTTTCATTGCTTTGCTACAGACCCTTAGGGCTCTTGTACACGCTAAGAAAAAACGCCGGGCCTACCCAAGAATTCGTGTCGTAACAAGAAAATTACTGTGTACACTGCTCGCAGCGGTGCACGAAAAAAATCTTATCTGCGCAAGACAAGAATTTTGTCTTTTCCACACACGAAAACGCAACAACGTTCGCCGCGTCGTGTCTTGCGCAGATAAGATTTTTTTCGTGCACCGCTGCGAGCAGTGTACACAGTTATTTTCTAGTTACGACACGAATTCTTGGGTAGACCCGGCGTTTTTTCTTAGCGTGTACAAGCGCCCTTACCCTCACTACGCCCACTGTGTAACTTTATAATGTCTGGCGGCGATGGAAACATGGTACCGCCGACATATATTTGGATGGACTCACATTGTCACGCGCTCGCTGCCCGCGCCGCGACACCCGCACACCACGCACCGGAACACAATGTATATATGGACTCACATTGTCCATGAGAGCGGAGAGCGCGGTGATGTCGACGAGGTCGTGAGCCAGGTTGCGGTCGCGCAGACGGCGCGTCAGCTCCCGCGCGCCGCGCTCGCTGCCCGCGCCGCGACACCCGCACACCACGCACCGGAACACAATGTATATATGGACTCACATTGTCCATGAGAGCGGAGAGCGCGGTGATGTCGACGAGGTCGTGAGCCAGGTTGCGGTCGCGCAGACGGCGCGTCAGCTCCCGCGCGCCGCGCTCGCTGCCCGCGCCGCGACACCCGCACACCACGCACCGGAACACAATGTATATATGGACTCACATTGTCCATGAGAGCGGAGAGCGCGGTGATGTCGACGAGGTCGTGAGCCAGGTTGCGGTCGCGCAGACGGCGCGTCAGCTCCCGCGCGCCGCGCTCGCTGCCCGCGCCGCGACACCCGCACACCACGCACCGGAACACAATGTATATATGGACTCACATTGTCCATGAGAGCGGAGAGCGCGGTGATGTCGACGAGGTCGTGAGCCAGGTTGCGGTCGCGCAGACGGCGCGTCAGCTCCCGCGCGCCGCGCTCGCTGCCCGCGCCGCGACACCCGCACACCACGCACCGGAACACAATGTATATATGGACTCACATTGTCCATGAGAGCGGAGAGCGCGGTGATGTCGACGAGGTCGTGAGCCAGGTTGCGGTCGCGCAGACGGCGCGTCAGCTCCCGCGCGCCGCGCTCGCTGCCCGCGCCGCGACACCCGCACACCACGCACCGGAACACAATGTATATATGGACTCACATTGTCCATGAGAGCGGAGAGCGCGGTGATGTCGACGAGGTCGTGAGCCAGGTTGCGGTCGCGCAGACGGCGCGTCAGCTCCCGCGCGCCGCGCTCGCTGCCCGCGCCGCGACACCCGCACACCACGCACCGGAACACAATGTATATATGGACTCACATTGTCCATGAGAGCGGAGAGCGCGGTGATGTCGACGAGGTCGTGAGCCAGGTTGCGGTCGCGCAGACGGCGCGTCAGCTCCCGCGCGCCGCGCTCGCTGCCCGCGCCGCGACACCCGCACACCACGCACCGGAACACAATGTATATATGGACTCACATTGTCCATGAGAGCGGAGAGCGCGGTGATGTCGACGAGGTCGTGAGCCAGGTTGCGGTCGCGCAGACGGCGCGTCAGCTCCCGCGCGCCGCGCTCGCTGCCCGCGCCGCGACACCCGCACACCACGCACCGGAACACAATGTATATATGGACTCACATTGTCCATGAGAGCGGAGAGCGCGGTGATGTCGACGAGGTCGTGAGCCAGGTTGCGGTCGCGCAGACGGCGCGTCAGCTCCCGCGCGCCGCGCTCGCTGCCCGCGCCGCGACACCCGCACACCACGCACCGGAACACAATGTATATATGGACTCACATTGTCCATGAGAGCGGAGAGCGCGGTGATGTCGACGAGGTCGTGAGCCAGGTTGCGGTCGCGCAGACGGCGCGTCAGCTCCCGCGCGCCGCGCTCGCTGCCCGCGCCGCGACACCCGCACACCACGCACCGGAACACAATGTATATATGGACTCACATTGTCCATGAGAGCGGAGAGCGCGGTGATGTCGACGAGGTCGTGAGCCAGGTTGCGGTCGCGCAGACGGCGCGTCAGCTCCCGCGCGCCGCGCTCGCTGCCCGCGCCGCGACACCCGCACACCACGCACCGGAACACAATGTATATATGGACTCACATTGTCCATGAGAGCGGAGAGCGCGGTGATGTCGACGAGGTCGTGAGCCAGGTTGCGGTCGCGCAGACGGCGCGTCAGCTCCCGCGCGCCGCGCTCGCTGCCCGCGCCGCGACACCCGCACACCACGCACCGGAACACAATGTATATATGGACTCACATTGTCCATGAGAGCGGAGAGCGCGGTGATGTCGACGAGGTCGTGAGCCAGGTTGCGGTCGCGCAGACGGCGCGTCAGCTCCCGCGCGCCGCGCTCGCTGCCCGCGCCGCGACACCCGCACACCACGCACCGGAACACAATGTATATATGGACTCACATTGTCCATGAGAGCGGAGAGCGCGGTGATGTCGACGAGGTCGTGAGCCAGGTTGCGGTCGCGCAGACGGCGCGTCAGCTCCCGCGCGCCGCGCTCGCTGCCCGCGCCGCGACACCCGCACACCACGCACCGGAACACAATGTATATATGGACTCACATTGTCCATGAGAGCGGAGAGCGCGGTGATGTCGACGAGGTCGTGAGCCAGGTTGCGGTCGCGCAGACGGCGCGTCAGCTCCCGCGCGCCGCGCTCGCTGCCCGCGCCGCGACACCCGCACACCACGCACCGGAACACAATGTATATATGGACTCACATTGTCCATGAGAGCGGAGAGCGCGGTGATGTCGACGAGGTCGTGAGCCAGGTTGCGGTCGCGCAGACGGCGCGTCAGCTCCCGCGCGCCGCGCTCGCTGCCCGCGCCGCGACACCCGCACACCACGCACCGGAACACAATGTATATATGGACTCACATTGTCCATGAGAGCGGAGAGCGCGGTGATGTCGACGAGGTCGTGAGCCAGGTTGCGGTCGCGCAGACGGC
Source organism: Thera britannica (assembly GCA_939531255.2). Lineage (NCBI taxonomy): Eukaryota > Metazoa > Arthropoda > Insecta > Lepidoptera > Geometridae > Thera > Thera britannica. The sequence goes on along the minus strand of OW618046.2, from coordinate 13,713,924 downwards.
GCGTCAGCTCCCGCGCGCCGCGCTCGCTGCCCGCGCCGCGACACCCGCACACCACGCACCGGAACACAATGTATATATGGACTCACATTGTCCATGAGAGCGGAGAGCGCGGTGATGTCGACGAGGTCGTGAGCCAGGTTGCGGTCGCGCAGACGGCGCGTCAGCTCCCGCGCGCCGCGCTCGCTGCCCGCGCCGCGACACCCGCACACCACGCACCGGAACACAATGTATATATGGACTCACATTGTCCATGAGAGCGGAGAGCGCGGTGATGTCGACGAGGTCGTGAGCCAGGTTGCGGTCGCGCAGACGGCGCGTCAGCTCCCGCGCGCCGCGCTCGCTGCCCGCGCCGCGACACCCGCACACCACGCACCGGAACACAATGTATATATGGACTCACATTGTCCATGAGAGCGGAGAGCGCGGTGATGTCGACGAGGTCGTGAGCCAGGTTGCGGTCGCGCAGACGGCGCGTCAGCTCCCGCGCGCCGCGCTCGCTGCCCGCGCCGCGACACCCGCACACCACGCACCGGAACACAATGTATATATGGACTCACATTGTCCATGAGAGCGGAGAGCGCGGTGATGTCGACGAGGTCGTGAGCCAGGTTGCGGTCGCGCAGACGGCGCGTCAGCTCCCGCGCGCCGCGCTCGCTGCCCGCGCCGCGACACCCGCACACCACGCACCGGAACACAATGTATATATGGACTCACATTGTCCATGAGAGCGGAGAGCGCGGTGATGTCGACGAGGTCGTGAGCCAGGTTGCGGTCGCGCAGACGGCGCGTCAGCTCCCGCGCGCCGCGCTCGCTGCCCGCGCCGCGACACCCGCACACCACGCACCGGAACACAATGTATATATGGACTCACATTGTCCATGAGAGCGGAGAGCGCGGTGATGTCGACGAGGTCGTGAGCCAGGTTGCGGTCGCGCAGACGGCGCGTCAGCTCCCGCGCGCCGCGCTCGCTGCCCGCGCCGCGACACCCGCACACCACGCACCGGAACACAATGTATATATGGACTCACATTGTCCATGAGAGCGGAGAGCGCGGTGATGTCGACGAGGTCGTGAGCCAGGTTGCGGTCGCGCAGACGGCGCGTCAGCTCCCGCGCGCCGCGCTCGCTGCCCGCGCCGCGACACCCGCACACCACGCACCGGAACACAATGTATATATGGACTCACATTGTCCATGAGAGCGGAGAGCGCGGTGATGTCGACGAGGTCGTGAGCCAGGTTGCGGTCGCGCAGACGGCGCGTCAGCTCCCGCGCGCCGCGCTCGCTGCCCGCGCCGCGACACCCGCACACCACGCACCGGAACACAATGTATATATGGACTCACATTGTCCATGAGAGCGGAGAGCGCGGTGATGTCGACGAGGTCGTGAGCCAGGTTGCGGTCGCGCAGACGGCGCGTCAGCTCCCGCGCGCCGCGCTCGCTGCCCGCGCCGCGACACCCGCACACCACGCACCGGAACACAATGTATATATGGACTCACATTGTCCATGAGAGCGGAGAGCGCGGTGATGTCGACGAGGTCGTGAGCCAGGTTGCGGTCGCGCAGACGGCGCGTCAGCTCCCGCGCGCCGCGCTCGCTGCCCGCGCCGCGACACCCGCACACCACGCACCGGAACACAATGTATATATGGACTCACATTGTCCATGAGAGCGGAGAGCGCGGTGATGTCGACGAGGTCGTGAGCCAGGTTGCGGTCGCGCAGACGGCGCGTCAGCTCCCGCGCGCCGCGCTCGCTGCCCGCGCCGCGACACCCGCACACCACGCACCGGAACACAATGTATATATGGACTCACATTGTCCATGAGAGCGGAGAGCGCGGTGATGTCGACGAGGTCGTGAGCCAGGTTGCGGTCGCGCAGACGGCGCGTCAGCTCCCGCGCGCCGCGCTCGCTGCCCGCGCCGCGACACCCGCACACCACGCACCGGAACACAATGTATATATGGACTCACATTGTCCATGAGAGCGGAGAGCGCGGTGATGTCGACGAGGTCGTGAGCCAGGTTGCGGTCGCGCAGACGGCGCGTCAGCTCCCGCGCGCCGCGCTCGCTGCCCGCGCCGCGACACCCGCACACCACGCACCGGAACACAATGTATATATGGACTCACATTGTCCATGAGAGCGGAGAGCGCGGTGATGTCGACGAGGTCGTGAGCCAGGTTGCGGTCGCGCAGACGGCGCGTCAGCTCCCGCGCGCCGCGCTCGCTGCCCGCGCCGCGACACCCGCACACCACGCACCGGAACACAATGTATATATGGACTCACATTGTCCATGAGAGCGGAGAGCGCGGTGATGTCGACGAGGTCGTGAGCCAGGTTGCGGTCGCGCAGACGGCGCGTCAGCTCCCGCGCGCCGCGCTCGCTGCCCGCGCCGCGACACCCGCACACCACGCACCGGAACACAATGTATATATGGACTCACATTGTCCATGAGAGCGGAGAGCGCGGTGATGTCGACGAGGTCGTGAGCCAGGTTGCGGTCGCGCAGACGGCGCGTCAGCTCCCGCGCGCCGCGCTCGCTGCCCGCGCCGCGACACCCGCACACCACGCACCGGAACACAATGTATATATGGACTCACATTGTCCATGAGAGCGGAGAGCGCGGTGATGTCGACGAGGTCGTGAGCCAGGTTGCGGTCGCGCAGACGGCGCGTCAGCTCCCGCGCGCCGCGCTCGCTGCCCGCGCCGCGACACCCGCACACCACGCACCGGAACACAATGTATATATGGACTCACATTGTCCATGAGAGCGGAGAGCGCGGTGATGTCGACGAGGTCGTGAGCCAGGTTGCGGTCGCGCAGACGGCGCGTCAGCTCCCGCGCGCCGCGCTCGCTGCCCGCGCCGCGACACCCGCACACCACGCACCGGAACACAATGTATATATGGACTCACATTGTCCATGAGAGCGGAGAGCGCGGTGATGTCGACGAGGTCGTGAGCCAGGTTGCGGTCGCGCAGACGGCGCGTCAGCTCCCGCGCGCCGCGCTCGCTGCCCGCGCCGCGACACCCGCACACCACGCACCGGAACACAATGTATATATGGACTCACATTGTCCATGAGAGCGGAGAGCGCGGTGATGTCGACGAGGTCGTGAGCCAGGTTGCGGTCGCGCAGACGGCGCGTCAGCTCCCGCGCGCCGCGCTCGCTGCCCGCGCCGCGACACCCGCACACCACGCACCGGAACACAATGTATATATGGACTCACATTGTCCATGAGAGCGGAGAGCGCGGTGATGTCGACGAGGTCGTGAGCCAGGTTGCGGTCGCGCAGACGGCGCGTCAGCTCCCGCGCGCCGCGCTCGCTGCCCGCGCCGCGACACCCGCACACCACGCACCGGAACACAATGTATATATGGACTCACATTGTCCATGAGAGCGGAGAGCGCGGTGATGTCGACGAGGTCGTGAGCCAGGTTGCGGTCGCGCAGACGGCGCGTCAGCTCCCGCGCGCCGCGCTCGCTGCCCGCGCCGCGACACCCGCACACCACGCACCGGAACACAATGTATATATGGACTCACATTGTCCATGAGAGCGGAGAGCGCGGTGATGTCGACGAGGTCGTGAGCCAGGTTGCGGTCGCGCAGACGGCGCGTCAGCTCCCGCGCGCCGCGCTCGCTGCCCGCGCCGCGACACCCGCACACCACGCACCGGAACACAATGTATATATGGACTCACATTGTCCATGAGAGCGGAGAGCGCGGTGATGTCGACGAGGTCGTGAGCCAGGTTGCGGTCGCGCAGACGGCGCGTCAGCTCCCGCGCGCCGCGCTCGCTGCCCGCGCCGCGACACCCGCACACCACGCACCGGAACACAATGCCGGCCGCCTGCGCGTCTAACAGGCAACGCTCCACCGTTGACGAACTGGACAGGAAAGTGTGACTGTTAGGCTCGTATTCAGAAACAGTGCTTGAGATTTTTTGACAGTTCTTCATTGAAAAATGACAAAAATCTATATTTGAGGCTCGACTCAGACTCAAGCAATGTTTAAAAATACAAAGAGCTATCTGCACACCGTGTTAAGGTAATTAGAGATAGCAAGGTATTTAAATCGGTGGCTATCGCAAGCATGTCTAAGACGCTGACTGGCGCAGTCTTTTCAGCAATTGTTTTTTTCCAAACCAGCCACAATCTGGTTTGTTTTTAGATCAACCTTAGTTGCTAGCCAACTAACTTCACGCTGACTCCGGGACTGTTTTGCAGCTTTGAGCCCTTATCTCGCTTTTGCATGTATAGCGTGTACAGATAGTGCCATGAAAGTTGAGACTTAGCGAGCTCTTTCTTTTTTCTTACTCTTTCCTATTTTTCCCGGATTCTTTCCGCCACCCGATGACGCCCAGCCCTTTTCCGCCTTAGACCTGATACCGCTATAGAGACCCTTGATCATTTACTGCGCAAGTCAAACCACGTCTCTGCCAGGTCTCATCTTTAGTGGCATGAATTTATACCTTAAAATTGCTAAGCGTCTGCAAATAAATATGTTCCCTTTCTTTCCAAATGTACTCACTATCCGTAGGTGAGAATGATGTCACCGGGTGAGATTTTCTTCTGCACATCAGCGCTGATGGCCTCGCCCGCCACGTAGATTTGCTCGCGAATGTAGCGATCGATCTCGTATTGGAGAGTTTTCTTCGCCTGTCGAAGAAAAAATAAATTATTTGAGAGATTGATTCAGAGATATCGGCGGTAATAATTTTAATGCAACTAATTTTATTTTAACCGTATAGCAACGCTGCTTGACGGCAGAAATTTATGTGCACTATGTCAGTACTCTCAAACGGTGAATGAAAACATCGCGAGGAAACAGTCACGCAAAAAGGGCCCGCTAGAGGCTTTCTTGCGGAAACCAGTCCGCACACCAAGTGCGGATGATGAATTTGCCAATTTGCTATGTAATGTCGTTACATTACATAGCAAATTGGCAAATTTATCATCGACATAATATAAACAACTCGTTAGTTGTTTTGCTCGTTACAAGTGATGATAGGGTTTGTTGAAATAATAAATGATATTTCGTTTGTTTTCATTTTTTGGCTTCTGCTTTTCTTCTTCTTCTTTAGAATGTTTAGCTTCGTGGCTGTCATCTGAACGATGACAATCGATGACAAAAGATCACAACAAGGACAGTGACACGCTCAAAAATACATACTCTAGTCCAACTCACCTCATACTCATTCACATTATTGGGTAATTTCATCAGATGATGGCGGTAGAATTTGACGGCGTTTATCTCAGAGGCCGTACTCTGGCGCATAGTCGCCAAGAACTCCACAGTTTCCGTCAAATGTGCGTCGAGCCCGCGACTGAACTCGGTCTTAGCTGGCAGCATATAGTCTTTCGTCATCTGTCGAGTTATGGTTACTTTTTAACAACCTAGAGTCACCTAGCTTTAAGACGTTTCAAAGTGATCCTTCGCGCTTCCAAAGTGAGCTTCCGTGATTATACTGAATAAATACACTTTTGATTTTGATTTTGAACAGACATTAAATAAAAAAGTAGGTTCTCGATTGGGTTGTATTTTTTTATGTTTGATATGGCTTGAATTCATCATTTATGAGCTGAGTGTCGATTCTAAAGACACAAATCACTCAAGCGTTCTCGTAAATCGATGTGCGTTATTAATTTTTGTTTGAAAAATTTGAAAATGGAACGCGGATTCAGCGGTCACTCGACGATCACTCAATCGAACCGTGGTGCTGGAATTGACGCCCAGATTTGAAACAAAACAAATATCAGAAAGGTCATCAGATTGATCCCATAGAAACCCTTATTTTTTTAAATGTTGGCGGAGTGAAAATGTTCGTCGATTTTCAACTTGATTTGTTCAACGTATCACAATCACATACTACCTTTTGAAACTGAATAGACAGAATACATCGATATGTTAACGTCACAAATAATGTCAAAATGTGTTCATGATCAAGGCACTGGTGCAAGCGAAAACCGACTCTAAGATGACGAACATTTTCATACCGCGACTGTACATAGACCATTTTTTGGCGACGATGGAACAGAATGGTCTAGAAGACACCTATTCACTCTTGCTTTGAAGAAGCCCAGATTGTAGTGGTAAAAAAACATCTGTCGGCAATGAGTTCCATTCCCTAGAGGTTCGCATAATGAAGGTGGAGCCAAAACGCTTATGGATGGTACTGAGCCGTACGTTTGGCATGAAGTCGGTTTCTCAAGTTTTTTAATTTATATTATTAATGCTGATATATGAAATTGGAAGACTAACGTGTTCTTAATTATAATAAGTATTGTTTACCTTCTTCAGAGCATCAAGGAGAGCGATGCATCGTGCATTGGACCCTGATACCTCTCTATTGGCGAGCTGAACTGCTAGTTTTATAAATGCTGGGTGAATACTGAAAATATATGAATATAAATTAGTACTAATATCCTACTAATATTGTAAACGCGAAAAATTGTAAGTATGGATGGATGTTTGTTACTTCACGTAATGAAACTTTACAATAATATAGCTTATATATCAGAATAACATACAATTTATAAAGATATTGTAACGGAGAACGGATAAAATGTATAAGAAAAATATTGTGGACAATCCACACAACACTATCTAGGCCCAAATGAAGCAGATATTGTACTATGGGAGCTGATGTAATACTTTTATAAGCACATTTTTTTGTACTCTCAAACGGGGAAGGAAAACATCGTGAGGAAACCGGCGTGTCGTAGAACCTCAAAAAGTTCGAACAACATTCGTCAAGCGTCACGCAAAAAGGCCCGCCAGCGGCCTACTTGCGGAAACCAGTCCGCACACCAAGTGTGGATGATGAATTTGACATTTTGGGGCAGTAGAGTTATTGATTGTCAACTTACTGGCTATTGACGGGCATATTCCTCAAGCTCTGTACATTATCCTTGTACTGCTGTCCGAACCAGCTCGCTTGGAGTTGGTTCTGCGGAACCATTTTCTTAGGCGTCTTCGGCTTCGGTGACATGGCCTGTTGGAATACCAGAGGATGAGCAATACTAAATACAGTTGAAGGAATCCTGATGGTAAAGTGGTAACCATTGCAAAGCATTGTCTCGCAAGTCACACGCACGAAAGGACAAAAGGCCGAGCCCTACGACTATTACTACGAAGAAGATTCTCAATTCGGTTGTATTTTTTTTTCGACTGGCCTCTCAGCTCAGTTGGTAGTAGCTCTGCCTTCTGAGCCGTAGGTCGTGGGTTCGAGCCCCACCCAGAACAAATATCTGTGTGGTGAACACAGAGACTGTGTGGTCTCTGTCTGAGAGTTATATTGTATTCTAAGTATGTATTTACAAAAAAAATGTATATAAGTAGTTTATCAGCTATCTGGTTCCCATAGTACAAGCTCTGCTTAGTTTGGGGCTAGATAGTGTTGCGTGGATTGTCTATAATATTTGTTTATTTATTTATGTTTGTTATCATGACGAAGTTAAGCGATAACAAACAATCGCCCTGCGTCCATCAACTTGAGGCATAAAGATGTTCAGCCTCAGGCGCCATGACTAAGGCTGGTTTTACATTCTCGCTAACCGTCGCTGAGCTTACATTACGCGGAGCTTTTATTATACCTCAGTTATGTCACAGCCAACTGTGACTGTGACAGTCACATTACGTTGACTTATACTGGAACATGTTATCATAGCACTTTTAATGAAAATAAACATCTTGTTCAGCGTTTGCGTGGCGCACTAAAATAAGAACTGTAACTGTGAGCTTATTCGGAGTTTTTCTCTATCAGTTTGAACAATTCATTACGCCTATGCGTCTCTCTCATTTGCATGGTGAAAATATGAGACAACAACAATAAGTTACGTAGAACCTCATCATTTTTCCATACAAAAAAAGAGACACGTAGGTGAAAACAATTGTTTAAACTGATCGAGCAAAATTCAGAATAAGGGTGCTGATTAGGATTTGTAATGTTTTTAATTTAGGTACTTGGCGTTGATGAAACACCGCACGCAATCCAAGGCGCATGGTGCCGTCCTTCGATAGTTTTCCACGCAAAAAGGGCGCATTGGCAGCCTATTTGCAATAAACGGTCCGCTCACAAGTCCAATTCGGCCGGCATGACTTAGCGAGCCAAGTTCCATTCGCCATTGGCCATTGTTGCATAAACAGCTCAGTTCATGCTCGCCAAGAGTTATGCCAGACGAACTGTACCACTTCACTTATAGCTAATGTGGGTCATCATAAGGTCATGCATTGAAGGGATGAATAACCTTGGCAGTGGTCTTAGCATTGGCCACAAGCTGCGACGTCTTAGGAGCCTCCTTGCCTTTGGCAGTCGGTTCCAATGGCTTGGCCGGCGCGGTGGAGGCTTGCTTGGCGGCCCTTTGAGCCTCTTGCTTCGCACGTCTTTCCGCTTTCAGTTCAGCTTTAGACTTCTCCGACTCGGGCTGAAAATTTTCAACAAATATTTTTTAATGCTTTATTGTTATAGTTTTTTTTTTGAGAACTTTGTTATATAGCAGTTGGAGGTGATAGGGCAATAATGTCACTTGAATAGAGTAAATATGTAATTAAACTAACAATACAAATTTTAATAACACATTAGTCTTTCTGCAAACCCACACAGACACATCATCAGCCGATGATTGTGATGATGAATTACTTTGACAAGCCATTCAACTGTCAAAGATACCCACTCAACATCAGGTAAGCCAGTCATTACTCTCATAAGCAAAATGGAAACCGCCTCTGAAAACCTATCTTCTTATTGTGTCAGTGGTTCTCGCCAACCAAGTGTGGTGAAAGGATTCTTAGTGCGCCTCAAAGAGGCTCCTTTCGTCCTATAATGTAGTCAATATCGGTGAAAATGACTTACAGCAGCCCTATAAAAATGAAAATAAATAATTGAATACCTGCTTCAGATCAGCATCCTTCTTCCCTTTCAAATCCAGGGCCTTGACTTCAGCGGTTATATCTTTAACACCAATGGCAACTTTTTTGATATCCTTAAGGGTTGTCACTACATCTTTAACAGTCATATCACTTCCAGAGGATGCAGGAATATCACCTGCTGTTTTGCCTTTTTTCAAAGCTTGTTTTGCTGCTTTCTTTCGGGCTCTCTCTGCTTGGACTTGATCTTTATCTTTTCCTGCTGCTCCACCTTTTACTTCCCCAGTTTCAGTGTTTTTGATGTCCGTTGGGATGGCTGCAGCTTTGTCAACTTCATCTTTGCTTTTCTGCTCAGCTGCTTCTGATTGGCTCTTTGTCCTTTTCTTACCTGGTTTATCATCTTTGGTTGATTCCGATGTGCTCTTTTTTCTTTCATTTACAATGGATTTGACCATATCCTGTGTAAGGCCTGGTTCTTTGCTTTTACCCTTTTGTTTAGCTGCTTTTTTTGCTTCCCTAGCAGCTACCACATCTTCTCTGGTCTTGTTTTCTTTAGCAGACATCTTAACTCTTTTCCCTTTTTTATCTAAGGTTCTTTTTAGCACAGTGGCTGATGCTTTCTTGTTGAGAAGCTTAGCTTCTTCTTCATTGGCTGAAGGTTGATCTTGTGACGTAGAAGGTTGAGGTTCAGGAGTAGCTTCCGCTTTCTTTGCCTGTTTCTTTAATAACTGCTTGTAGGATTGGTGGCTTTTTTCCTTTTTGTGTCGCCTTTTGTTTTGGGAGTTCTGTAAGTAATACCAAATTATTATTGCAACAGATTTGACATATTCAACTCTTGACAGACACTATTGCTTTTGCCCTTGCAGAAATAACAAAGGTAAAACTCTAATCACTATTGCATGCATTACTCTAAACAACATACTAGGTACTGAGATGATAAAAGAAAATGACTTCTGCTACTGAAGACACATAGACAACAGACTATGGTATCTAACTACTCAGTAGACATGTGCGCAGTGTCGGTGTGCAGACATACATTGGGTACTAGAACTAGAAAAATGCATTTCCAAACCTTTCAATCTTTGAAACACACAGTGCCGAGTCAACAGTTTCAGCGATTCCATTATGAGTATGTTAAAGTGTCATAAGGTTAAAACAGACCTTACAAAAGCTTGCACTGTATGAACTGGTGAAGTTTTTAGTATGGTATAGAGTTTTAACAATGAACGGTTTTGCATTAGAACCTGTTTGGCTTGATAAAAATTATATTTACTGAATAAAAAATCCATACACTCTGCTGATGTCCGACCTCTGCACACATTTCTACTACTTATTAGCTACCACTACCCTATACAAAAACAAACCACAAAGCAAACTGTGAAGTCTGGAGTTTTTGATCCACCTGTCTGTTAGCATTGCAATAGCAAGACAAAAAACACTTACCATTGTGTCCTTTGAAAGCATATTGATAAAACAATGGAATGTATATAAAATCATTGTTTTCTAAACCAATTGTAGGTGCGAAGCGCGCCAGAAAAAATATACTTTACAAATCTATAGCCTAAGTATGAAATGTATGTCGCATCTAAACCTAATCTTTAAATTTACAAATTGACTATGTCTCTAGCTATACTCTAGCCAAACTCAAGATGCAATATTTACTAACATTGGAAATCAGCTGATTTTTAGGGTTGTCACCACGAAATGGTTAGGGCTTATTGAATTACGATGATTTTGCCTATAAATTCTATCAAATTTGTTACAATTTTCATTACTTACGTCAATTCCAATGCAAAATCTAACTACTTGTATTTACGAATCTTCAATAGGTTATCAAAAACGTAAATTAAAATCACCAGAGATTTTTATCTTTCTAGCAGTGCCAACCATAATGAATCTCAGCTTTGACGTCCTGGGTAGCAAACAATTGGTTACTTATTGACTATGATATGAATAGCACTACAAATTATACACTATTCATTGAAAGAGTATAGTTTTAATTTAGTTTTTTACGTTCGTTCAATCATTGAACGAACGTAAAAAACAACACACAATGCATTGAACTTCAATGCATTGTACCTCTCTTTCTATGGCATATCGTTCGTTTCGAATGTTCGAATTCCATGTAAAATGACTGTTGAATGAACAATAAAGTTAACATTAATTTTTAATGCAAAAAATTCAGCCAAAAAGTGCATTTATTCAGTTTACGCAGTAAGCAGGCATTATGTAAAAGTGAAATATACTAGAATCGTTATTATAAAGCAGTGAAGGCTGTAATCAAATCAAAATCAAATCATTTTCCCCATTTTTCTAACCGAGTTGGTAACACTACTTACGCCAATCTCACTTTCACACTTTTTATAATATTAGTAGGATAAGATGGTAAAAACTGTTATTGATGATGATGATTACCTACATTACGAGCACAGCCCGAAAAATGTTTTTCGCCCCTGCTATCAGCTGATTTACCTGTCAGTTCAATGTTAGTAAATATTGCATCTTGAGTTTGGCTAGAGTATAGATGCTAATGATGAAACAATAACGACTCTGGGCTAAAATAATGGAAACAAAACAAATGTTTAGAGAAAAGTGTTTCATCCTAGATGTTAGCTTTTGATTTCTTTAGCAGAGTGGACTCAGCACAGCGTCAGCATTTAGCAATATTGTTGACTTGCGAGGAAATAATGTTTCACATTATATGTACAGTACCAACAACCTAACCCTAGAATAAACTATTGCTTAATGCAGGCCAGCAAGTAGCTAATGCTCTATAATGAACCATTTTAATGATTTACTGGAATCAGGTATAGGTAGATGAGAAAAAATCTGCTGCTTCGCAAATTTACAATAGCAATGAGACTTACCTGCTAGATCTATACAAGTTCTTTTCAGCCTGCTTCTTCACACGAAATGAAACGATATATTATTTTCCTTCTTGATTTCGTTTTTCTTTCCGTTCTTCTATTTTCGCTTCAACACTTCAACAAGATTAATTCATCAATTCATCGCATCGATTTCATCGGAATCGGACAGTCCGGTTCGCGGATCAGATTTATGCCCTTCTAGTGTTGCCAGTGGCAGATAGTCAAATACAACATGAGACAGCTCAAAAAGTAACATTTGCACGAGAAAAATAACATTACCATATTACTTAGGTGGAAAACGACACAATACTTTTGAAACTCTAGCAACTAGCACACAAAAACTAAATCAATTTTCCTGTTCCATTCACTAAAGTCGTTCAATGCGTTCTGTTTTACAATTTGTTTTTGTTTGCTGGTAAGCGAACCGAAGGGCTTAGCGAGGGATGAAGATCCATCAATAAAACGTCACGTCAATGAACTGTCAAATTCAAATCAAAACAAATGGCTAAGTCCCTAAAGAGAATTAACGTTATTATTATAACTAACTCAAATTCAAATTAGATTAGTCAATTAAAATCCTAGATTTTACGTTTTAGTTAAGTTCAAAAAACGTGCCCTTCATCTCTATTTTTTTATCTAGGCCTCCTCTCTACGTATTAGTTTTACACTGCACTGCTGCAATAATTAATATTTGCATTATCAGTTGGCCCTTTATCTATTAGACGTTAATCGGTAAACCCCAGAAGAACTTATGATTTGAAAATGGGGATGGAAGGAATTCGTTGAATACCTTTGTAGGGATGTCATTATTTCTAGAAATTAAAAACACAGGCCTCTAAATATTTTATTTATAATATTTATTATTAAAGTTCCTAAGTGAATGATTACATTTATAAACAAAACTACATGAGTAGATTTTAAAGTATGAGCTACAGTTTCGCTGTTAAAGTAGTTTATGGAATGACAACTTTATATTTTCACACCTATTATTATATTGATCTATACCCGCATGAACTAGGAATAGAATAGTAACTAATTAGGTAACTACTTGGGAACATATCAATCTACTTATCTTATCTAAGTACAACATTAAAGACATTTTGGCACTTTAATGATCTAAGATCTGATGACGAAGCACACTGAATTGGAAAAGTACTTTGCAATCCTACATACATCTATCTTAGCAAATTGAAATTTTAATAACTTTAACTGCCATAAATCGTAGTACCTACAAGTGGCCTCACCTAAAAAGATATTTCAAAAGATAAACAGTGTTTAAACTATTGTCATCTCTTATCACTGGGTAATGAAAAACAGTGACATCGCTAACTTTATGCAATGTTTAAATTTACATGTTAGTAGATCTTTGAAATGACGTTTTGCTATGTTTTAATTTAGTGTTGCTTCATTGCATTATTTATGTATGTTGGATTGTACTTTTTAGACATCAACATACTCGATGCTCATAATAAATGTGCACTACGATGATTTAGTATAAACTATAGTTTAATGAAGGTACTTTACCTACTGTGTTTATACAAATCGTTAGCCATGTTAAAATAGCTATTGGAAAAAATTCTTCAACACCAATATTTTGAAAAACACATCAGATTACATTATATACTTACTTACTACCAATAATACTCTGTTGGGCTGGCAATAAGACAAAATATTGATTTTTAATTTTAACAACAGCCATTTTGGTATATTACAGCACCATCATTTGGCGATGTGGCAAATATACGTGAAATTGCATTCTCTCTACTCATCTTGCACTGTTTTATATAGAATTCATCAGTCAAGTAATCTATATATCCATTTACTTCTTCCTCGCGACATATAGCAACTATGCAACCACCCCAGCCCGCTCCTGTAAGACGAGCATTAACACCAAACTTTTTAGATAAATCCACAAGTAAATCTAATCTCTCGTGAGAGCATTCATACAGATTTTTGAGACTCTCGTGGCTTTCAGACATTAAATTTCCCAAGGTGTTAATTATATTATCATTAGAAAAGTTCGATTCTGTACACAATTTCCGGAAAGTTTCGACTCTTTGAGCTTCTTCATAAACATGCAAAGCACGTTGCTTCAGCTTAAAGATTTTCAAATCCTTAGTATCTGGCGTTAAATACAAATTAGTCAGTTCCGCTTGAGAGATGTTCAATAAAGCGCATATTTCCTTCTTTGTATAGCTATCGTTGGGTAGATTTTTGTTAACCAATGCTATCATATCTTCAAGAGTGCTATCCTGGCATTCCTGTAACTGGCTTAGAGTAACCAGCTTAGCACCAGATTCTATCTCTTCAAGAGTGGCTATTATTTTTGCTGCTAATCTGCACTCAACAACGCGAGTATTAAAGTCATTGTTCGCAGCTTTATTTGCTTCTGTCATACTATTAGCAACAACAAATGTGGCACTATCAGGTAAATAAACTGGAGTGGCGATCAATGGCAGAAATGTTATATACTGTGCGCTGTTTTTTTCTGCGAGGAATGCTATAGCTTGATCCATTCCACCACCTTGAGTACCGATGTATCTCTCACTGGCGGCGCATAATGAAGCAACCTCGTTCTTTGTAATTTTGACTTTTTGAGCGTGAAGAAATGTAAGACACGATGCGCTTACTAAAGCTGAAGAGCTGGAAAGTCCTGAAGCTGGAGGAATATTACCATCCACCAATATGTTTAATCCACGATCAAACTTATTGTCTAAATATTCCAAAGCCCCTTTGACTCCACACAAAATGTAGTTGTACCAAAAAGGCTTTCCATTAAAATCAGGTTGAATAATAAGCTCTTTAAAGTTTGTCAACGGTACGGAATATGCGGGATATTTTTCACTTACATTTCTTATATTTATTTGTTTATTTTCAATAACTCCGGCTGCAATTAAAATGTCTTGCTCCAACGCCATTGGCAACACTGGAAAGCCACAGTAATCAATATGCTCTCCAATCAAGTTGACACGCCCTGGTACTTTAACAAAAAACTCTGGGGTATTTTTGAACTCATGATGGTAAACTTCTCTCATGAAGAGAATCCTTTCATCTCTAGGTACTTTTCTAATAGGAACTTCGGATGCACCAGCACCTTCCATTTTGGAGCCCGTTTTATGAACAGAAAGACACGTAAAAAATTTACACGACGCACCTCCAAAGCAACAACTCATTGACTGGCAGTATAAGTAAGTACCTACCTACAGTTATTATGTTGATAAGAAACACTGTATATGTTGATTACACGATCTAAATAACACACATAGGCAAATAACTCGACTTTGTATCAAAATGCGCTCAGAAAGCTGTAGCTGATTCGGAGCACAGCTCACCTCACGCCTTTCTTAGAAAGCGCTATCGATTCGGCAGTGCACTGTGCAACACATCTACAATAGGTAATAAACTAGGTTGGTATTCACGTTAGACCTCAGTTCTAGACTGATGAAATTCTGTCAAACTGTTCGAAAAGAAAGCATTCATATTTTGTTAGCAGGTGTATCAAACGGTTTTCACCAAAGCCTTACCTGTTTATGAGAAGGTATCGAATTTAAACAGTAGGTATACCTACCTAAACCGGTTTAAGTTAAGTATGTGAAGTAATCGTGCGTCCTCCTATTGAGTGTTTTGATAAAGTCAACCAACACTCGACCCAGTTAATAGAAAGGATTTATTATATCTTTGGCACCTAGTTGCAGCTAAGTATGAAGCACAAATACTATTTATTTACTTACCTGGTATCGATTGTGGATATAATAATATGATACCCTAGGAACCCTTCTCAGCACAATACATAGGAGTACTTTTAAGTAGAAATTGATTAGTGGGTACCTACTTGCTAATTTCCTCTACCAGCATAGGTACATGGTAGCAGGGAAGCTGATTTTACGATAGCTACTCATAGCTTATGCCTATGTAGTAATCTGTTTATATACCTCCTACGTGGAGGTATGTATAGTATCTACTGGTGACTATACTTCCACGTTACTTCAAACTTAGCAGGTACCTACCGGTTTACAGTTCCAATTTAACATCTTCAAATATCTAATAAAAGTATATACATAAGTAGATATGTAATAAAACTTATGAAATAAAAAATACCTACCTGAGTATAATATACAGTAGTTACATTATTATTTTTTAGAACCCATGTAAGATAAGTACGCATTATTATAGTCATAGCGTTCTCTAGATGCCTCGCTATATTACCAGGGTGAATTTAATAAATAGGTATCTACCTACAATAAATAAAGGAAGGCGTTTGTAAACCATTTCTACCCTCAGTTTATGGCTCAGAATGCATACTTATTACATGAAAGTATGAAGTAACTAAGTATAAAAGGTTATTGTCAATGTTTTGGTGGCCCCATAGTGTTTTTTCAACACCACTAACCAAGGTCACCATCAAACATGTGATAAACAATGGTAAGATGATACACGTTTTGGAATTGGAACGTTTTAATTATTTGATTAATTATGAATAAAAAATTCAAATGGCCTTCCATTCAAAATACAAGCACATACAAGACCTAGCCTACCTCACCCTTAAAATCCAATTGTTTTATGGTTATTACTTGTGATAAAAACTCTTTAAAATAAATGCCTAGATGTAGACATACCGTACAGTACAAGCCATAGCTAAACATTCACATTTTGTAGACTGGATAGACATAGCCAGTGACTGAAAAGATGAGAAGCAATAGGTTAGCATGGTACGGGCATGACATGCGAAGGGAAAAATGTCATGTAACGAGAAGAGTGCTAAATATGAATGTGGATGGATGGTTATAGAAGTAGAGGTAGGCCAAAGAAAAGATGGATGGATTGTGTTGTGTGAAGGATGACATGAGTAAGAAAGGAGTGACTGTTGAAATGACGGCTATTATAGGAGAGTGGAGAACGAAAACCTGTTGTGCCGACCCTACATAGAGTGGGACAAGGACAAGAGAATGATGATGATGAGACATATCGGATAGACATGTTCGGTTCGGTCTTCGGTCGGCTCGGCAGGTCATTCATTTTGTCAGGTAAGGCCAGTGTTGCACCATTGCCAATTTTTCCGTCTGTCTACGCAATTTTTCACTATTTTGGCTATTATCGACGAAAATTAGCGATAAATAATCTGTTTAGCGACTGATTTGAGCACTGACTGAATAGCAAATTTGAGATTTAATTTGTACATTCTGCCCTGCGCCTCGGCGCAGAATGTACAAATTAAATCTGCTGAACCAAATTAAATCGCGTTATTCAATTTGGTTCAGCGTTGCCAGATTGTTATTTTTTTAATATTTTACGTCGCTTTTGACCCTCTCATAATATACAACTCAATAATATAATGGATAGAATGGGAATAATGGGACAGGAATCTTATTTTAGATTTTGTGTAATAAAGTACCCAAATCAAGTATGGTGTCGTTTTAATTAATGGTAATGTAACTTTTCTTGTGAAAATGTTACTTTTGAGCTGTCTCATGTTATATTTGACTGTCAACTAAAACATGAGACAGCTCAAAAGTAACATTACCACAGCAGTGCTGCCAGTGGCAGATGTCAAATTTTGACATCTGCCACTGGCAGCACTGCTGTGGTTGCGTTGTTGGCAACACTTTTTGGTCCAATCAGCAATCGAACCAAATGCAATGTTTTGTTTTCCTAAAATTTATTGAAGGATAGGAAGAAATAAATAAGCAGAAATATTTCGCAGACAAATTCTAAATTCTAACAAAGATCAAAGCAACCTCACAGAATGGCAGAAGTTTTAGATGTTCAAAAAATGTGTCGTGCATGTCTTGTGGACACTGGTCCTTTTACGAGCATGTTTTCACCTTCCACTCGAGAATCGCTGCTGTACTCCGAAGTATTTAAATATTGTACTTCCGTTGAGGTAAGTCTAAAGGTACCGTATTCCCAACGTACCTAGAGATTAGAAGTCGAACCAATAGGTATCCAAGACTGGAAAATTACCCTTGCTTTGAATAAGACATGTTTAAAAAATTGAGCTTCAGTGATAGAGCCTCAAAAATATCAGGAATTCTAGAATAAAATCTTGTTTATTACAGGTTTCTGATAGTGATAAATTACCCAAACAAATGTGCGAGACATGTGCAGAGTTGCTAAAAACCCTATACAGCTTCAAGAAGATGTCGTTGAAGTCAAATGTTATACTGAAGCAGCATTTAAATAGTCAGGTATGTAATTTTTCTTATAAATTGCTGGCAAAGTAACATTAGTACAGGAACAAATTGAATAACAATGATTTTGGCAGAAGTTAAGTTAGTGTTATGAATATCAACACCCTTTTCCAAATACCTATTAGGTTTCAAGGATCTAAACTACTTAGAAGTTGGGGAAAGATAAATGTAGAAAAATGAATTTAGTAAAGTTACATAGATACTTAATAATAGCAAAAATTTACCTAAAACCTAAATTTTTGCTATTATTAAGTATCAAGCTCAAGTTACATAACAAAAAAGAAAAATTATGCTTACAACAACGCCATAAGAGTGAGTATGTGTCTTGTATACAAATAAAATTAATTTGTGATCTGGGTAAATAATTAAGTGTAGGTGCTATGTACCTATAGCCCTGCTGAAAGAAAAGTCTATCATTTATCAGGATAACTAGTGATTTTAGTTCAAGCGTCACTTTCTTTTTCTTTCAGTCTGTGAAAATTGAGTTCCAGCAAGTAGATAACTACAGTGTTGATGAAGCATCAGCCAACAGCAATGATGTCTGCGAGCCATCATCATCAAGTGATGAGGAGTCTGAGCAACAAGCTGAAATACCTATGACGTATGTTTGAACATGTAACTCTACAATTTACTCATATTTTAAAACATGGATAACAGGATAAATTAAAACAAATTTAATAAAGAGAAAAAAAATATAATCTTAAAATTTGATTATTTCTGATTTTAGAGCAAGAAGAAGAAGACGAAAAGGGGAACCGATGCAGTTGAAAAAGAGAACAAGAATGCAATGTCCAAAATGCGAAAGATCTTTCCAGAAGTATGACAATTTTGAAGCTCATTTGAGAAGTCATTTTGGTAAAAAGGTAATAATGTCCATATTGTTTTCTTCCAACTTTATTGTTAGATATTATTGTAGCTTTTTTTTATTTCTACATCACATTGAATGCCATATTGTATAGGTAATGTGTTTTCAATTTAACATACTACTAGTGACTAGCAGTTGGTAACCGAGCTTCGCTCGGAATTTTTTTCGTTAATTTTTATTTTTAAGAAATCTTAGAGTCATTTATTATCATCTTTACTGGTTTATTCTTACTAAACAACGCCATGGACATGCTTGCAGTTAGTTGCTCACAATCGTCAATAGATGGCAGGAGCAGTCACATATTCAGTTTATGTTTAATTATTGCACACGGAAAGAAATAATCATTTTCTTAAAATGAATCCTAGCTAGATCAATTTATCGCCCCCGAAAACCCCTGTATACTTAATTTCATGAAAATTGTTGGCTCAGTTTCCGAGATCCTAAATATATATATATATACATATATATATACAAGATTTTCTCGTTTAAAGGTATAAGATATGGATCCTTTGATAGTGAAAGCCATAAAAGAAAGTAACCTTGCTTGATCGCCTTCTTCAAGGTGAACTAAAACTCCTTGAATCTCTTTCAGCCAGACATAAAGTGTGATACATGTGACAAGACATTCCGCACACTACGCAACCTACACAGTCACTCGCGCACACACACAGGCGTGCGCAAGTACCAGTGTCGGACATGCGGCAAGAGCTTTGCGTACCTGAACGTGCTAAAGACGCATGAGCTCATACACAGTGGGGTGAAGGACCATGCCTGCCATCTATGCGACGCTAAGTTCGTGCAACGGTATAATCTGAAGGTAACATACCTTTCATAGGGCTAATTTTTCAATCTATGGATTTTATCTGTCAGAAAAAAATATATCCATCTTTATTAGGCTTGTCAAAAACAAGAACAACCATTTTTTTCAACAAATAACGTTATTCCGAATGAAATATCAGCCCTTCATCTTTCCCACAGAACTGAATAGGTAAATAATATCTATCCCAAGGTTGCATAAAGAAATCGCTGTTACTGATAAGCACACTCATGTTTTACCGTGATTGTTTATTCTACCTTTTTTGTCGTGATAATCAATAAAAAGTTATCTGTCTATCGTGCAAGACGAATTCACGATTTTATTTCTTTATGATTTTGCCTATGAGACTAGCCTAGCTTTATGATGCTCCTGGCATAGACTAAAAAAATATAATATAATTTTTAGACACATTTACAAACGCATAACAAGGAGAAAAACTACAACTGCGCCCAATGCGGTAAAAAATTCGCGCAGGCTGGTAACCTGAAGACACATCTAATTCGACACACTGGAATCAAAAGCCAAGCCTGCACTCTTTGCGATATGAGATTTTACATCAAGGTAATAAAGTCTACTTTGAAATTTCTGTAAATCCGAAGCTAGCCCTCAATGTACCTGCAGAACATTTTGCTTTTCGAAATATCAAGATGTCTTTCATTCATACTTTTTGTTTCAGAGTGACCTATTCAAGCACATGCGCTCACATTCCAACGATAAGCCATTCGCCTGTGAATACTGTGATAAATCGTTCAAAACTAAGAGCTTTAAAATAGTGCACTTAAGGTCTCATACAGGTATGTTTCTTAAGAGCTATCTATATTCTTTAGACATGTTACTTCCCATTCCCACTTCTAATTTTTGTTCAGAAGTAGGAATACATTTGTATCTTCAATATAAAAACTCCGATTTCAATCTACATGCCTTTTATAGCGTTAGCCTTGCCCATTAACATTATAGGCTTATTAATTTACAGGTGAACGACCCTACGCGTGTGACATATGCCCGAAGCGCTTCATGGCTCACAAAGACATGAGGAACCATCGAATGATCCACACGGGGGAAAAACCTCATAAATGCCGACTCTGCTCCCAAGCTTTCATACAAAAGTGTGCTCTGAACAGGCACATGAAGAGTCACAAAAACGACGAACCACCGGTCATGTTGCAACAGCCTATGACTATGAGCGTTGCTTACGCGGATTGGAATACATGATACGCGGACATAAGTTATTCCTAGATTTATGGAACTGCATTGATGTTTGAAAAACTATAAATGTCCTATAAATGAACTCCATGTTTACGGGAGTATGTACGGCCTGGTTTGAATTGCGTGACAAGTGAAGCTATAATGATTCTTCACGCGATAGAAAGGGACACAATCACACTGTGGGAAAATTCGCCGAATCTAGACACTGAGCCCCAGCATAAAAATAAAAAAAAAACTGTAAAAAGAACGAAAAGCCTGAGTCATTCAAGATTACCAAAAAATTAACTTTTTAACAGTATTCAATATATTGCACGGTGCGAAACACATTAGGCAGGTACCTAGCTTGAAAAATACTCTGAAAAATGGTGGGAATAATACAATTTAGTTTGGTACAAAGCCATAGCAAAATGTAAAATGAAACTATCTACTTCTATATTCTACATAATATATATTCTGTATGTATGAACTTTGTGGTCAATTCGAAGAATTTATTGAAATTGACATTATTTTGTGATATTTACTTTATGAATCAAATACATTAAACTTTATGTAGGTCAATTAAAATTGACAAAATAGTAATCAAATTATGAAATTAAAATATACTATTATTTCTAAAACTGATAAAACAAGTTGTTATCTTATTTTAATTTCCGTTGACGCGTCCTGCCTAAAGTCTGAGGTTGAAATATTTTAAATTATTATCCACTGCTATTTCAAATTATATTTTCACAATCATATTATTCTAAAACACAAATAAATAAACACAGAACAAAAGTAATTCACATTGAGACTCGCTTATTGGGCAATGCACCGTCTGTGCTAGCCAACTCCAAAATTATACTATCTTCAAATATCCACATTCCCCACTGAATTGCCGGGATTCGTGTTTGCTTATCAGCAAGTTATGAAACGAACCCTCAATAGATCAGCAAATAATACAATCCCGACTTAGTGATTGAAGATTGACCTCCACTGTGGGGATCGATTAAAACTACATTCCTATCAAAGGCACTTTACTATGCACTTTCATATGCCTCCTCAAAGAGCCATGTTGCGTGAACGATTGGCTGCAAACGTTGCATCGAAACGGACGCTCTCCTGTATGTATTCTATGGTGGTCCACCAGTCTATTCTTAGATATAAATGCTTTGGGACAATAGCTGCAACTAAATGGCCTTTCGCCGGAATGAATACGCTTGTGACCAGAGTGGAATGCGTGCCGAACATTTTTTCGCAAATATCGCATTTGAAGTTCTTCACTCCCTGAAATCAAGAAATTCGCATATTAGAACACCAGTCTTTATAAACGCTAGGCAATGTCCATGTACAATCCAATATGAAAATGACCGAAAAATATAGGTGCATAGATCAATAATTAGATAAATTAAAAGTGAAAAAGAAACAAACCAATATTTTCAAGCCAGGCATCTTCACAGCCATTTAATCACAAATCCACCACAAAAGTGAAATCTAGCCGTCTTAGTTGAAGCAAAAGCATTAATTTCGAGCATCAAACATGACAAATCACGCTTAAAGAAGCGTTAAAAAAACTACCCTCATTTTCAACCAAACGTATTAAGCCGCCAATTGAACGTGAGTGTATTCTCAATTTGTCTAGTATTAACGAAATATTAATGGAAATCTGTGCATTGCACAGGTTGTGCAATGCACAGATTTCCATGTAGATGAAAATTGAACCCCTAACATGCAACACAAAATGTTACGTATGGTGCCGCCATCTTTAGTTTTTAGGTTACTGTACCAAGCTTGGAAAAAATACTTTCGGGTACCAGTAAGAGACATACCTGATGTATCAAGAGATGCTTTGACAAGTTGTACTTGTCCGTAAACGGGTAACTGCATATCTGGCAAATATAACGCTTGCCTGTATGGAGGCGCGCGACATGCGTCATCAACATCCCGTTTGTAAAGAACTTCTTGCCGCAGTGCTCGCAGGAGTAGCTGCGCTCTCGATTCTCGTTGTGGATTTCTAGGTGACCCTAAAAATTTAGTTTGGTATTGTTAACCGGTTTTGGTAATAGGACATCCCTAATCTAATCAAGCAACGGATCACATCTCTAGTTAGTCTAAGAGAGGAGGAGGAGAAGGAGGAGAGAAGAGTTTGCGACGTTCCCGCTATAGAAGGACCTTCACCGAGCTGGTTATTTAATGAAACGTATTTTATATATAATTAAACATGCCAATAAATATATTCTATATGGGTTGCCTATCAAATTTCAGTCCAGGATAATTATCATTAATTATTAATTAAAAAAAAAAAAAACTTTCCACTGGTTTGTTTAATAGACAAATTCTATACCAATCGAAAGTATAGACCCCAGTATTTTTATTCAATAAACATACCGGTGCAAAATGCTATTATCGATTTACCTGTTTATACCTGGCTACCCGAGAGTTGTGATTGTGACCGGAAAAAAATAGGCAACCTAACGTTTGCATATTCTATGGGATCTATCTATGAATGTCTATCTATACCAATCGAAAGTATATATATATATATATATACTTTATAAAAAATATATGTTTCATTAAATAACCAGCTCGGTGAAGGTCCTTCTATAGCGGGATCCTATACTAAGTGGCAAAGAAGAAAAAGAAGGAAGACGGGCGTCGTGTTGCTTAATTGTATTGTTTGCGGGGTAATAAGTAAAACAGAGTTGTAGCTCTAATCACTGAGGAGTTTTCGACGTTACAGTATGAAGAAATCCTAACTATGAAGGTAAAGTGAAAATGACGAACATAATGGCCAGGGAGTTTAAAAGGCTCCATCATCTTAATGAGCCATCTGAACCCTTCTGAGAATGCTTCATAGGCAACATAATATACTAACATTAGCAGTTACTCATCTGAATGGCAATCTACCAGTGCTCCATGAGAATTCATTGCAGTTGTGGTTATTAACATTCTAAAGCACTTCTAAGATTACCACAGACAACAACAAAAATAGATATAGAAAATAAAAAGGTATGAATTAATAATCTATGGTAACTAATATTATCAGAGATGGCAGTAAGATACCTACTTTTAAAGTAAATGGTGTAGAAAAATTCTTCCCACAAATATCACAAACATAAAGATTTCTGTCTCCATTTATATGCAGCTTTTCATGTATCTTCAATGTTTGACGGTTCTTGAATATTTTGCCACATTTCAAACATTTCAGGGTATCAAGCTTCACTTGTGTGTGTTCACTATCTGTGTGTCTTTGGAGCCCACTCCATGTCATGAAGGTTTTGCTGCATTTTGTACAGTTTATTGTTGCCTGAAATAACACACACATTAGTGAACCCGCACAAAAATAAAAAATTCTAAGAATTTCTAAATAATGTTCATCTATTGTGTGTGTTTGACAAAACAAGGAACTATGTAGTAGTGATTTCCAAACATGGTAGACAATTGTCAAATTTTATAATCCACACTTGGTGATCAGACTGGTCTCGGCAAGTAGACTATGATATGCCGGATTCCTCACGTTCCTTCACCGTTTGAGAGTACTGGCATGGTGCATAAATTTAGGGAAGAAAAACTCATTGGACCTTAGGATCGGAAGGCGGGACCACTACCTCCAGTGCTCTTCACACATAGTTATGGATCTTGTTAATTGATTCATGAGAATCTAAATGGTAGGTATACTCACGGTTTTACCTTGATGGAATAATTTATGGGCCTCAAACCGGTCTTCATATTTAAACTTCTTGTTACAAACATCACATGTGAATTTAAAGTGCTCCCTGACTATAATTTTCTTCTTTCCATGATCCTTCAGTTTTACTTTCCTGAAATATTTGCTAGATGATTAGAAAATATAAAATTACCAAAAATTTGAAAGCAAGATTAAAAATCTTGTGAATATAACTCAATAGTTCACCTCGCTAGCTTTGATAGTAAATGACCAAACCTCTTTACAAAATGGCAGACTTTGGTGAGGTTGGAGGATCTACTCTTGATCAGATTAGTGTTTAGCATACCTTTTTGACTTCTTCAGTGTACTTTTAAGTTTCAAAATAGGTTCTGTTTCATCAAATAAATCTTCCCCACCCAAGTAATCTGCAACCAAAAACAAATAAGCAAAACTAATATTAACAGGCATCATGGCTCAGTTGTTAGTAAGCTCAGCTCTGTAGGTTGTGGGCTCCCTATCTTTAGGGGGCCTGCACATTCACTCATTTAGACTTCTTCATAAAACCTCCTTTATCTCTGGCAGTCTTCTCTATCTCTCTCTTGGACAGTTAAGATGTTAAAAAATGAGATTTCTAGATTACTCCAAGTTAAGGCCTTGGTGGCCATTACTATTCTTATACTTACCATCTTGGAAATCTTTGTTTTCGTCTTCTATTTTAACAGGAACATAATAATTAGGGTCTACATCTCCATTGAGGAACGCGTTCAATTCTTTTGCTGTATTCTCGGGCTTGAGACTGTTTTGTAGTTCAATCAAGGTGTTTTGGGATTGGATACAGGTTTTCTTAAATTCTGCATATCTTTCTAACAGCTCAAAGCAATTGTTACACAAGGTTCTGGGTAGTTCTTCTTTTTCGTGAACCTGAAAACAATATCGATTGAAGTAGTATTTTCAGTTATTAGTATTTTCTTTAGAAGCAATTACGTATAACTTGACTGAGGATCAGCATAGTATCAGACAACTCTGTTTGTAGGAAGCACATCGCTACTGATTAACGGGCCGTCTTGAAATAAGTAAGGAAGCTAAATAATTGTTTTTACCTCTACCGAAGTGCAGAAACAGTAGATATCAGCAGGAACATTGTCCCACAAAATATATGTGAACGACTCCTTCGTAGTAAGACACGCACGGCACAAATTCATGGTATTTGCCATTTTATTAAACAGCGAAAAGATTTTTATTTTCCATTCTGGAAATTAGTATTTTTTGTTTGACAACAAAAATACAAAACTTGAAACTTGGGGTGGTTTTGGTTTGCAACTTTCTCCCTCTTTCATAGTAGATGAAGCTTATTCTCTTTCTCACTCACACACCCATTTGACAGTGACATTTGGCTGACTGCAAATAGCTCTCCCACAGATCTCGTAATCGAAAGCAAGTTGTAGAGCACTGGCCACCAGATGATGATGGAGTTTGGAAACTCAAATAATGCGTAAGTTTGTTTTTTTTTCTCTGTATCCAGACAATAATCGAACGCCTATGTTTCCAACCAACGCCATCTAGGAGTCGTTTGTATCGATATTTTGGTTTGGCATTTTTCTGAACTTCGATATGCTTGGAGTAGCGAAATGAACAAGAGATCTCGTAGTGGATTTCAAGAGTGGATTTAGATGAATATGCTGGTGTGGAGGAGTATGTCCAGTAGTTCTCGCCATACCCGCGTCCATCAAGTGGTGTGCGTTGCGGGCGGTATGGCACTCTGGCTTTAGATAATCATACGTAGGACCATGATAAAATAATACAACATTTCAACAAAATAATATAAAATGTATTTCATACGAATAAATCTCAATTAACAATCTCTTACTCAATACTGACATTATCTTGATTTCAAGGAATGTGTCCACCACCTCGCATCTTATTACTACTCGTAAAATGTATTATTTATCTCTTTACAAAGTTTTTAAGAACTTGATTATACATTGTCTACTTCTAATTACATCTATCTAAACTTTTATCTACAACTACACTACAATATACATAGCACCAAAACGATTAATGTAAATTTAAAATTACCAGTGCGTGATATTGCGATGACGATTTGTGCACACTAAAACACAATGGTACTATAAAAATGCCATTACATCGTACGTCTGACGACCCCCTATACACCCTAAAAATATCCGGTAGAGCAGTTGGTTAGCGCATCCTCGTGTCAAGGAGATCGTCGTGGGTTTAAATTCTACTCGGCTCATAACTTTTGGGACAATATAACATTACTGTGATCCTCAAACGAATTTTGGGTTGTTATACTTCTTGGTATACTTAAATATATTCTATCAAAATCATGCTGTTTCTAACTTCGTCCCTTCGATAATATTTTAGTTGTATAGCAGTCTATCACAGTTTCCCCTGCATCAACGGCTTCAGATACAGGTGGAAGCTTTTATTGACCGGCTCTGCGTTCAGAGGGCTCTTCAGAGCGTCTTCCATCAGTCGCTCGTACACACGGCCGTCGTACGCGCCGAGAGCTGAATGCAGGATCTGTAAACAGGCGATATGATTTAAAAAGATATTTAGGCTACTCTTTCCATATAAAAATATCCAGAAGTTTTAAAGAATTGAAACTCTTTCTTTCTTTGTGAAAAACTGTGGTGCCTTTAGCCAGCTCAAAGGCCAAGTTCAAGCCAAGTTTCGTTACACCAAGTTTTAACCCCAAAAAAAAACAAAAGATGAATGGACTGTGTCAAAAATGACATGATCAAGAAAGAAGTGAGCACTGCGATGGCGAATGATAGAAATGAGTGGAAGAAGAAAACCTGTTGTGCCGACAACACTTAGGCCCGTATTCAGACTCAAGCACGTTTTCTAAATACGGGCCTTAGTGTGGGATAACGCCAGGAAGATGATAAAGTTTTTAACCCTCAACGCAAAAAAGAGGAGTATTATAAACGAATGATCTAATTTGTTTATTTTAATACAGACTTGACAGAGTGTTATCTTATCACTATGATTCCAGAAAGTCAGTTTGCCTTTTTAATATCATCAGCTCTTTTCTGGTTGATAAAGGGATGTTTTTTTACAAATTACAACATTTTCTTGTCCATTGATATGTCTAAAAACATGTAACGATGTACTGACCTCGTCTCTGATATCGAAGGAGTCGACCAATCCAACAGCGTTAGGCCTCAGTTTCATCAGTAATTCTTCGTACCAATGCTGTAACTTCTCAATATCGCGTTCTGATATTGATGTAAACTGTGAAATAAAAAAAACATGCTTGAGAAAAGAAGGCATAGAAATAGGAATTGCCTCCAAGGTCACGAACATCAGGAACGTGCCCTACGATGCACTGCCATGCGTCCATCAACTAGGGGCATATAGATGTTCAGCCTCACGTGCCAGTAATTTCACTGGCACCCCACACCCTTCAAACCGAAACACAGCGATGCTGCTTCACGGCAGACTATTTCTGCCGTGAAGCAGCATCGCTGTTTCGGTGGTAGTACTTCCCCGGACTGATTTATCTAACACTAGCGGCCGCCCGCGGCTTCGCTCGCCCCGTTCCCGTTACTTACATCCGTTCTCCGTTACAATATCTTTATAAATTGTAGCCTCTGTGTTATTCTGATGTACTTATATGCTATATTATTATTTTGTTAATAAATAAAATAAAATAAAATAAAAATGTAAAGTTTCATAAAAAACCATTCAGGAGTTTTTACGTGAAAGAGTAACAAACATTCATCTATCCATCTTCTTTTCTTCTTTCATTTCTTTTTTTATTGATTTAACAGTGTTTACTACGCCTAAGGAAATCAGAAAGATTTTTATGATGTCCCAAAAGTTAAGAGCCAAGCGGGATTTGATCCCGCGACCTTCCCCTTGGTACGGGGCTGCGCTGACCACTGCGCCATCGGATCCTAATCACACTCGACGAATAACTCCTAATGACTAACGCGACCGTGTTTTATATTAGTAGGATTCTTGTTCCAACCGACTACTTACTCTGAGTAAATCGCCAACGCGCTCCAACGCCCAATACACGCAGTATAAGTCCACAAGCTGGTGTAATATCTCCTTCAATGCTGGCGACGAGTTCTTGATCAGTTCCTCGGTTTCAGTGAAGTAAGTTTGGAGAAGAATCGCGCGGCAGTGAGACTGGAACCAAATAAAAACAAATAAGAATCTACCACGTCTTGTTCGCTCACCATGTGAATGGGTGACCGCTAGTTCTAAGAGCGCTGGTGGCTGAGTAGTAAGGGCCCCGCCTTCTGATCCTTAGGTCGTGGTCCAAATCCAGTCAGGGGTTTCTGCCCAAAAAAAATATGTACACAATGCCAGTGCTCTTAAATGGTGAATGAGAACATCGTGAGGAAACCGACATGTCGTAGAACTTAAAACGTTCGAAAATAGTGCACGAACAGTCCCTTTGAGGCACACTTAAAATCAGAAAAACTTAGAAACCGACTTCATGGCCAACTGCTGAACCGATTTTGAAAAAAAAATCTTGGACCAAAAAATTCATAACTAAATAACTAAGTTCTATCTCTATCTCTCTATTTAACGCTGACATACGATTTTCATTAGCGTTAAATGGAATGTCATGTTAAATGGTATATTTTTTTAACACACTTAAATTCGAATTAATCTCAAATGTATAGTCTACAATTAGTCCTTTTGCGATTTTTAAAATGTCACTTAGTTATTTAGTTATGAATTTTTTTTTTTTTAATCTCAAATTTTCGCACGAGCCGCTCTTAGCTTTCAAATTTTTTTTTTTCAAATCTGTTCATTCATGAACGACAAAGTTACTCGTATTAAAATAACAATTATTAAAAACAACCGAATTGAGAACCTCCTCTTTTATTTGAAGTCGGTTAAAACAGGTAGTTACCTCTGAAGCAGAGGTCAGCTGAGTTGATGTCATATTCCACGCATCTTCATACGACATACCGCCCTTCTGTCGCTTCTCAATGTTTGCGACGCACAGACCTATTTTGCTGAAAAAAATACATTGAAAATTAAACACAGATGCTTTGCCACTCTGAAGCCAGCGCCAGTAGAATTTGCAACAGTGTATACTATTATAATAAAGAGGAAAGATTTGTATTTTTGACCAAGACAGAGAAAAAACATCTGTGTTCACAACACAAATATTTGTTCTCGGTGGGGATCGTACTCACGACCTACGGCGCAGAAGGCAGAGCTTCTACCAACTGAGCTGAGAGGCCAGTCAAATTAAAAACCTAATAATCTTATTAAATTAGGTTAGGTCCTTATGAGGAAATCACACAGGCGACTCTCCATACAAACGTAGTCCCCTATTTCCTCCCTGGATAATGCCTCTAGACTCTGGATTTTATGAGACAAAATGGTTACTCTAGAGTAGAGGCATTATCCAGGGAGGAAATAGGGGACTACGTTTGTATGGAGAGTCGCCTGTGAGATTCCCTCTTAAGGTCCTATTGTCATGGGTCCTCGATAAATCTACAAAGTTTGAATGAAACTAGCCGTTTAGAGTGGGTCAA
The DNA here is from genome assembly GCA_939531255.2 of Thera britannica. Taxonomy (NCBI): domain Eukaryota; kingdom Metazoa; phylum Arthropoda; class Insecta; order Lepidoptera; family Geometridae; genus Thera; species Thera britannica. Next base: position 13,683,942 of record OW618046.2, on the reverse strand, counting down.
AAACGCGCCCTAAGAAGTCGGTTACAAACACACAAACATACAAGTGAAGCTAATATAAAGCGTGTGAAAAAGATGCTGATGTATATAATTCGTCCATACTTAGCTGCGACCCGTTGGAAGCCGTATATGATCCCTTCGATAGTGTTATCCCACGGCGGAGAGCGACGGCCGGCGCCCACTGTGTTTAAGTACGCGACTGTCGGCGTTAGGCTGTTGCCGCCGATAGACTGCTGCCACGCCTTTACCAAGTACCTGGTAAATACACTTTATTTAAAAAACGGTACGTTTGTAGCGCACTTTTTTGTGAGCAGAGGTAGACCAAAGAAAACATAAATAAACTGTGTATTTTATAAAGGAGTCTTTTATCCGCCATTATACGCCAAAGCGGTTCATTTTTTTTGCGGTCAGTTTTTGAATGATCTGTGTGAAAGGAGACATGGATAAGAGAGGAGTGAATGTAGAGTTGACGGCTGACAGAGGGGAATGGAGGAAGAAGACTAGTTGTGCCAACCCCACATAAAGTGGGATAAGGGCATGAAGATGATTTTTGTAGCGCACTGAAGGTCTACTCCGAGATTTTGAACATATTTTTAACTTATCGAACGGAAAAATCATTGAAAGCGACATAGGTTATCGACCTGGATTGCGTATGAATGATTAGCGCCCCTGACGGGATTTGCGAGAACTAATGTTCCCTGTAAAAAATCCAGGCCGATTAACCTTTTTCGCCGCTAGCGATAGAAAATCTTGAAATCGATCTCCTATAGCACAGATCGGTCGTTAATATTTGATTGCTCACCACACATAGAAATTACACAAATACCTAGAGGTATGAGCGATCTTTGCTAAATAACTTTGTAGACTAGACCGCATGTAGCCCCATCCGCCTGTCGTCACTGCCTTTAGATGGCTATAGAGTACCTGGCAGTCTGTAGAAGTAGAACAGTGTTCTCCCCCTCATATGTGGAGGCTGCGGTGACGAGTCCGTACGTGAGGGGCAGGTTACTGGCTAGCATGTAGCCGTGACCGCCGCACGCTAGCCGACACCGTTCCACGCATATAGCCGCGTCGGCTGTCGTCACTGCCTTCAGGCAACACGATAGAGCGTGTAACTGACAAGAAACACACAAAGTACTGTTAAAATTGATTTTTTGTGTCTTGATGAGAGTGGTATTTAGGGTTGAAGGAAAGATGCTTAATTATCTGCTTTCTGGAGGACGATGCAACAACAAACTCGTGTACCAATTACTTGTTTATTTGCACCAAAGCTCACACGGTGTGAGCGGGGAGAGACGACTGGCGACGCGACACCAAAATCATACGCGTCAGCCCTATTCCTAGACGTCACATCATGGTACAATGTAAGTATTTTTTTATGGCTCTAAATTGTTTGTGAACATTGCGAAAATAAGGATTAAGAGTTTTACCACAAGATAAATACTGAATCCTTTTTTTTATTTTTTATTTAGTGGTTTTATCCGTTTTACCCCCTCATTCATAATGCTGGAAATACTGAAATCCTTTTTTCAATTTCTTTATTAAAGTGGTATTACACATTTTTTATTTTTTTTGGCGTATGTTATAAAGCGTTACAGATAGTGCAATTCACGAAGACGCGCCCCACCAATTTTCGGTTGAGAGGATCACGGGGTGCGGGGAGTTTGCTCCGAGCGGCAGTCGCGAACCGTAGTCTATTCATTGTAGTGTGCGTGTGCACTCAAAGGTAATTAGTGTGTACCGATAACACTCAAACATTGACAGAAGCTTGCTCACATATACTATAAACGGTTAGGAGGAATAGTGGGGTGCGCCTTCGTGGATTGCATTATCTATACTACGGTTCTTAAATATTGTGAATGGGCTAGTTATAAGGCCCCATTTAACCTTCGGTTTTACGGGTAGTTTTGTAACACCCTGTATATAGTAGACTCCTTACCTCAGGAAGCCTGTCCAAGTCCCCGGCTTCCAGCTCAGCAGTGACGTTATTGTACATATTCCACAGCCAATCAGCGCTCAGCTTGAACGCGTGTACGCTGGCTATGCCAATGAACAGCTTGTGTTGCTGTGTCACGTAGTCCAGAATCTGAGGCTCTGGCTCACTGGACAGGGAAAACAAACATTAAATAGGCTCAATGCTCACTATAGTAGCTATAGTATATATCCCTTGAGATCATAAAAAATACGGTCTAAGATGGTGACTTCATATAGAAATATATATTAAAGCTGCGTGTGTGGTCACTTGAATATTTGTAATGAAAATACATCGTAATAATTATGTATTGTTATAATTTATATATATATATATTATAGCTACTATAATATATAATATATTATAATTTATAATACACCCCTACTTTTTAATTATCAAAAAAAAAAAATGCCGATATTGGCTGCCGATACTGAACACATCCACGAAAAAAAAAAATTTTTTTTGAGACAAAAAAAATCTTTTTAAATAACCACAATTTTTAGTCAAATATTGAGAAATGATTCAACAAGCAAAAATCATTTCATTCATAAACGCTAAATACCAAGCGGAACCGAACAGCGTAATTTTTTTTCTCTCTAGTACTACGTAACTAATATGTCCATAATTTTATGCAGGATTTCTGAAAATTTTAACATTTAATAACTTTGTCATTTTATCGAAACTAAAAATTCTGATTGCACATTCATAATGTTCTATCCCTACTACATTACCCAATTTTTTTTTCTGGTAATTAAAAAGTAGTGGTGTATATATATATTATAGCTACGTGTGACAGGTTTAAACTCTATGTTATCTTTGGACGTGCTGCATGTATATGACTACCCTCGATTCAATTCGAGGTAAAATGTAAAAGTAATGGAAAAATGTCTTGAGTCATGGGCTCGAATTTGTTAAAAATACTAGACTGTTGAATAAAATCACTTAGTTGGATTGGCACCATCTTGGTACTTCACATAATTATTAAGACTTATACATATAAGGGCGCGTTCACATATAATGTCCGTTTTTACAGGATCCTTTTTAACGGATCCGTCGCTACTGGAGATAGTATTCACACAGCATAGCATTTACAGGATCTTTTTTAACGGATCCGTCGCTACTGGAGTTGTGTTGTATTGGTACTATAGTCGCCTGCGTTTGAGGAAGCCCCGGCGTTATTGGATACATCCATTAAATGGCCGCAAATGGCGGCTGTGTGCAGCACCCCACACCCCGCGCACCCCCGCGTGCCAAGCCTCGCGCGGTTTCGATCCGATAAACGGATCAGTATACTGGATCCGGAATACTGTATTATGGTGTGAACTGGCTCATACAACTACATACGCCAATAATACATACGTTTAAACGGACCTGTAAAACGGACGTTATATGTGAACGCGCCCTAAGACTAGCGGCCTGTCCTGGCATCGCACGGGTAGACAATTATTTTTCAAACACATTATTATAGCCTATGTTACTCAGGGTGAATGTAGCTTTCTAATAGTGAAGCAAATTTAGAAATCGGCACAGCAGTTTTTGAGATTATTCATTACAAATTTAGACACAAAAATAAAAAAACTTTCTTCTTTACCGGTATTTATTGCGTATATTAAGTCATTTATATCCCCGACGTTATACGCGATAAATACCCGTGTAACAGTTTCAATCAATTATGATATTTCCTTACTTACTCTGGTTTTGGTTGTGACTGATGCCGGACGGCGGAATAGCGCGTTGCTATAGTGACCGCCTTCGCCATATAGTTGCACATATCGTTAACGAGAACCACTCGCACAAACATCATGGTGCCGTACGTTAGCTTGGAGCTGGGCGAGTTCATGTATGTTCCATCCTGAAAAGCCAAAGGATAATAGAACTAGCAGTAATTAGACTTGTCCTAGTGCGGGGTTCATTGTATATCTTGATTTTTATCATGCCTATTAGCAGTAGTAGAGCTCCTTGTGAAGGGCTCGTCCGGGGAAGTACTACCACCATGCCTATTTCTGCCGTGAAGCAGCATCGCTGTGTTTCGGTTTGAAGGGTGTGGGGATGTTTGTTCCCTGTCTGGGTGTTATATTGTATTCTAAGTATGTATTAAAAAAAAATTTATATATGTATATCAGCTATCTGGTTTCCATAGTACAAGCACTGCTTAATTTGGGGCTAGATAGTGTTGTGTGAATTGTCTATAATATTTATTTATTTGTTCTGTGCCAGCGTTTATATCACAATTCTGAGATTTGTAAAAAAACTCAAGCAAATCTGAATCTTACCTCCAACACCTTAGAGTTCTTCATAAGCATGTGTTCCCTAGGTATCCTGACTTGGTCGAAGCCTAGGAATCCGTTGTTAGTGCCGTTCATACCAAGCTTGGCGCCGATTTCACCGACTTTAATGCCTTTGAGCGGCATATGTGTGTCTTCGTCTCTTAGCTGGACGATGAAGGAATGGATGCCGTGGCATTTGCCATTGGTGTAGAGTTGGGCCATCACTATGCAGTAGTTGGCTGTGTGTGCCACTGTGGGAAATAAAAATATTATTGTTAGAAGTTTTGATAAACATCACACATTATAAATGTGAAAGTTTGCAAGGATAAAGGAGAGTTAAGAGTATAGAAGTTTGGGAAAGTTTGTTACTCAATAACTCTAAAACGACTGAACGGATTTGGATGAAATTTGGCACAGATATAGATTATGGTCCGGAATAGGCTACTTTTAATCCCAATATTTACAGGGAACAGGGCGAACGAAACCGCGGCCAAATAGTAATTGATTGAAACTTTGCGTAAGCACTTATTATTTTGTATCTTTTTTTATGGTCAATAAACATATTTTCTTTCTTTCTTTGATATAATTTAGCTTCTATCAAAGTATGTACAGAGTATTCCAAAAAAAAATACATTATAATTCAGTTTCTTTATATAGAGTTGTTGAAAAGACGAGAGTTTAGTAGTATTAAAGCGCGACCGGGGAAATACTCCCACCATGCCCATTTCTGCCGTGAAGCAGCATCGCTGTATTTCGGTTTAAAGGGTAGGTGCTGATGAAATTACTGGCACGTAAGGCTATACGTCTGTATGCATCAACAGATGAACGCAAAGCAGTGCATCGTAGGGCATGTTCCTGAAGTGCGTGACCTACGAGACAATGCTTTGTTATAGGCGATGGTTAGCCCTTTACATCAGTCAAATATTACAAAAAATACTTAAAACCTAAGGGATACACACACTGAGATCGCATCCGTTTGCCCAAAACGCCAGCAAAGTTACGAACCATTTTATTATGTTTCTGGAATAAGAATTTCTAGAATCTGTTCTTCATAATAATATAACAAAAACGACAGTAATAACATGTACCAACATGGGCCAGCTTCCATCTATTTGCGTATACGTTTTAAAGTTACCAAAAAAAAAACAAGTTTTAGACAACCTTTTAATACTATTCTTTGACCTTGTTTTAAGGATAAATTAGCTGCGTAAACATATAAGAAGATTATTGGTTTATGATAAAAACATGACTGTGTGGTTCTACGTGCTTGGTCGATTATATGATATTTGATGCTTATCAGTCGTTACAAAGGGCAAAACAGTAGAAGATATGTATTTGATTTGTTGGTTTGTTTTGTACTGAGTTGCTCTGCTTGTTTGAGAGAATGTCAGTAACCTTAAGAAAAGATAAGCGAGAATCGAACATTAACCCATTTATGTATTTACTAGTGGAATCTCTCTCAACTTAGTTCACGTGAAGCTAAATCGAATACAATTTGACACCTATTTTGAAACCCTTAGGGTGTTATTAATAATCCTGGCGTAGCGTTGGACTAGTTAATCCGTGTTTTGTCTCTTGCATTGACATGCAATTGTCAACTCGAGCAAATGTGACAAAACACGGATTAACTAGTCCAACGCTACGCCAGGATTATTAATAACACCCTTAGGGTATGAATTTGAATCATTATTATCCGTGCCCTTATCCCACATTATGTGGGGTCGGTACAACAGGATTTTTCACTACTTTCCTCTATCATCTCTTACTCATCACTCATACCTCTTTCTTCTTTTTCCTGCCCTTATTCCACTTTACGTTAGGGTCGGCACAACATGTGAACAAGATATCACGAACCCCTTTCTCAAAAAAATAATAATATATACCTACGCCACTCCATTCGAAAAGAACGTCATGTACCTGCGTAAATAAATAAATAGTAATTGTTATTCTCTTTTCTACTATCTTGGTAATTCCTGACCGATCGAAGCCACCATTTGGGAGGATGACCGCGAGTTTTCGTGCTTCGGTCAGATCGAAGTAACGGTCCGCGAAGTAACGGTTTAAGAAATACTTCCGTAATAAAAACTATAAACTAGCTCAAGCGAACTTGCTTTGCTTGCTTTTTAGGATGGACTACGAAAGTTATTTAGTTATTTTATTTGTTTGTTTAGACTTTAGAGGACCGCAAAGAGTGATTAGGGGAGGCCTTTGCCCAGCAGTGGGACATAGAAGCTCATTATAATAATAATAACATATAAGAGGATACAAAATCATTTGAAAATAATGCCAATTCTAAGACAACCATGACATGATATTGTTTGTTTCCAAACAGACTTGAAGCCTAAAGCCGCCGGCGAGTGACCTTGTAAAGTATAGTAATTATGTATTGCAAACTTTGATCGTCAGTGGATGATGTAACTTGCTTCTTGCTTTGCTGAACTTTGAACTGACAACTTAGGAATCATTTGCTTTTGAACGTAGCTCTTATGTTGGTAGCTATTACTAGCTTTGCCCGTGATTTCGTCCGCGTGGAATAGTGATATGAAAAAATTACGATATACATACTTCCATACAACTTTTCATTCCCGTTCAACCCCTACAAAACAACTTTTTTTCGAATTAAAATGTAGCCTTTGTCCTTTCTCATGCTCTAGAGTTCTAGTCTATCTGTGTACCTAATTTCATTTAAATCGGTTCAATAATTTTGGCGTGTAAGTGCAACAGACAGAGTTACAAATGCATTTATAATATTAGTTTACACGCGGTGTATTACACGAGTTTTTACCAGTTTGTTTGTACCTATGTTATGTAAAGCTATGTCTAATTGTCTATGCTATGAAGTGACAGTAGCACTGTATTTCGACAATCTTCATAATTCAAGCTCGTACAAAATTTAAAATCGTCGAGAACAATCGCTAATGAACAGGGATTATCTTTCTAATCGTTATTTATTTACTAATTATAGATATTGCCGAATTCTTAGCAGAGATATCGTGTTTTGAATTGATTATTTTATAGATAACAGTTAAAGATTAATGGATTAACTAATTGGTACAATGCTAATTAGTTTTCTAAAATGTAATTTTAAAAAATCTATTTTTCTATTCATTTAATGAACATAGATTATAGTAAATTTTTCATACAAAACAGAAAAACACGCCAAAAATTCTTACCCAATTTAGACCAATACAAATCAATAATTATGCTTCTACTGGAGGTAGTAGTAGAGCTAGTGGAGTTTCAGTAGTAGTAGCTCTTTATGATGAGTCCAGGGAAGTACTACCACCATGCCTATTTCTGCCGTGAACCAGCATTGTTGTGTTTCGGTTTGAAGGGTGTGGGTGCCGGTGAAATTACTGGCACGTGAGGTTGAACTACTGAATGCCTAAGTTGATGGACGCAGGGCAGTGCATCGTAGGGCACGTTCTAAGCGTGCGTTAACTACAAGGCAATGCTTTGTTATAGGCGCTGGTTACCACTAACATTAGGTACGCCATATATGCTACAAGGCCAGAAGAGTTTTACTAGCATATTTATAGTTAAACATGCTACTGATATTTTTTTCATTTATGTTACGATATTGTTTGTAAGTACTTACATCCTCCCGGCCACCATTTGTAAGCGGTGAGTGTCGGACTGTGTAGAACAAACTCCTTGGTTTTAGGGTCGTAAGTAGCCGTTGTCTCCAATCCTCGTACGAAAGTACCGTGGCCCAGTTCCGTCTGTAATAATAGTAGATTAGTAGCCAAGGGCTGTAAGGCATCAATTGCAGCCCGAGATATTTAGGCACACGAGCGCAGCGAGGGCACCTATAGTTCGAGGGTGCAATTGGATTTTTTGGCAGTTCTACATTGACAAATGACAAAAATCTATGCTTGAGGCTCGACTCAGACTCAAGCATTGTGAATACAGGCCTTAGATCACAATGTACTATTCATTATTCATTTATTCATTGCTTGATGTGTTTTAAAGGTCTAAGGGGGTAATAACGTTCAGACAATGAGCCCCACTGGGGCATTACAATGGCCTTGCGGCTAATTACAATTAGGTAACAAAATTATATTCTTAATATTAAATCTATGAGTAATAAACTTGGACGGCTTGGAAATGCTTAGAGGTAAGAATGGTGTAATTTTTATATTTTGTTTCCTATAAATTCATTAATGCTATAATAGCATTTATTAATGAGAAGTTTTTTAAATTTTCTGTTAAATGTTTTTAACTTCGTTTATACCAACTCTTCACTTAAGATAATTTTGAAAACATGAAGATGAATGAAAACATCGTGAGGAAGCCGGTACGTCGTAGTATCTAAAAATTAGAAAACATGAGACAAGTGCACAAAAAGAGCATTTCCGAGGCGCACTTAAAATCCTTTCACCGCACTGGTTTCAAATAATTTTCAATTTTATTGCATCAAATTAAAACGTGGCATTAGTAGAGTAGCTACTACTACGATTTTTTTTCTACTTCGGTGAAATAGTTAATCTACTTATTCCGCTTAACTGTACATTGGAGGCGTAAATAATTACCTGAGCATAAGTGCCGATGATGTCAAGGTTGAAAGCTCTGCCGATCCAGTAGGCCTGCTGTTCCACTGACGCCTGACCCATCAGAGTGGGGATGAACATGACGTAGTGAAGAGTCAAGGGGGAGCCATCTTGTAAAATGGCCGAACCCAGGGAGCCACCTAACACTGCCCTGTGAGAGAAAAAGATTTATACACTTATATGTTTTGTCAATACTACTACGAATAAAAATGCGCAATTTATGTTAAAAAAAACATAACTTTCGCCTGGAAACAAATTCTCCTTCAGCAAATTGCAGTTGTCACCTTGTTAAAATCATATTATTATGAAAATTATTTATACAATTATGGTTTGATTGCACATTCAATAAGTCATGATGTTTGAATGTTTTTGGCTCAATCAACCCTGAACTACAGGGGGCATTTGAATGAAATTTGGAATGAATATAGTTTGGAGTTTGGATTAGCATAGACTACTTTCTATCCTGAAAAAAATAACAGGAACAAGGAAAAAAACTACCACACAGGCAGCTGCTTGTGATACATAATGGAACTTGGTGTAATTAAAAAACAAGATTTAATTCAAGTTCAACATTATTTACTAATTTATGTCTGTTATGTTTTAGTATGTATTTTTTTTTTCAATGTAATTTTTCTTTATTTGTAATTTTCAATGTCAAAAATGTAATTTCTCTTTAGTACTTTAGTTTGTAATATCGTGTATCTTTTTGTTTTCATTTCTTATTTTAATAGTGTGTATATGTTCTGAAGCAGTAAATAAATTAGTGTCTATGTCTATGTCTATGATAACTACATAATCAAACAATAAGTAAAAATCCAAACCTGAAGTTTTCCATCCCAGTATTTTCCTCTTCCTGCAGCCTTCTTATGAGTTTGAACAGTAAGCAAGCTTTCTTCACAGCCAGTTCATACTTCTCCTTGTGGCTCAGATACTCTGATGGGACATCCTCATGGTGGATGCCTTCTTTGAGCACCATATCCTCTGAAAATGTATACTAACTTGTAGACAAAGTATAGATCCTAGACTGAAACTGACATCTAAGCATATCGAATAAAAAATAGTGTAGGCACTCTGGGAATGCAGATTATTCCCCAAATATAGCTTTAAATTAAAATCAGGTCTTTGATATCTATAGCCAAACTTGAAATTAAAGCAGAATAAAATAAGGATATGAGGTTTTATTATTATTTATATATTATGTAGTAGCAAAAATCTTGCAATTACTACCATCAGTATTGGATTACTTATAGGTATTATTGTTTTATTCTCTAAAGTTCTTTTAAGTCTAAAAATTCTCCTATGTGCTGGACTGATCAGATCAAGTAGGCAGTAGTTGGAACCCTAGAAGAGTGCTCCCGGATGGCTATGAGTAGATAGAAGTGCCGAGATAATGTGAGACATGCCACAGCCCCTGATAAAGAGAAATCATAAGATATTCATAATAATTCATGACAACCAAGTTGGCAAGTTTATCATGCGCACTTGATGTGCGGGCAGGTTTTTCCGCAAGTAGGTCGCTGGTGGGCCCTTTTTGCGTGACCCTTGACGCGTGTTGCTTGAACTTTTTTAGGTTCTACAACACGCCGGTTTCCTCACGATGTTTTCCTTCACCGTTTTGAGAGTACTGGCATAGTGCACATAAATTTTTCGACAGAAAAACTCATTGGTACATGAGTGGGTTTGATTGAACCCAAGACCTTCGGATCGGAAGGCGGGGCCACAACCACTAGACCACCAGTGCTCTATTCATGACGACCACAACTGCTCTGACGAGAGTGAAGCAACTGAGAAGAGCTATTTTAGGCTCTGACAAGAGTGTAGCAACTGACAAGAGCTATTTAAATATTAGAGGTAATGTGGTGGCATTGGGAGTGGTTTAATTCCTTATTTGAGAGTAAATTTACATATTTAATAGCATAAATCATTGTTCTCTGAAGCTGTGATAAGACAACTTGACCTTTGATCTTTTACCTCATCAGAAACATGTTGAACTCATCTTTAACTGATGGTTTGGGCAATAGAACAAAGAAAATTCTTTTTTTTGTAAAGTAATTTCATGGCTAGGTCACTTATTATTTTACTAAGTATGTGTTTGTGTGTTGAACACAAATTTAGGTATTTAAATATTTTAAATGATTTTTAAAAGTATAATGAAATCATTATGTTGTAGTTTGGCTCACATATAGTACCTACCAACATACTTTTTAAAATTTCTAATCATGATAATGCACTTAGTATACGTACCTACAATTAAACTATATACAAATTGGTATTACACTAAATGTTGTTGGTAAGATTTACATGAGTTGTAATGTAAAAAGTCCCTTATTATGTACTAATCTCATCTAGTTATGTGCCAATTACTGCTGTAAGTACCTACTTAGATTTTGAGAAATAGTAGTTTTAGGCCTCTCACCTCTTTTTTTCCTTTCATCGGTCATGGCAGCTCCTCCATCGATTAAATTCGTTAATTCCGTTGTGTTGAAAGAACATTTTGCCCTTTCATTTTGCAAATCAGCGTTAACTTTCAAATCCTTCATTGTGGTGAAATGTTTGTGCTGGAACACACACGCGACCTTCTACTTTAGAGACTTTGGTACCACTGGTCCACTGGTAAGTATATACCGCCGCTGAGCACTGACGAAGTGAAGACAGAAGAGCTCACAATTACGTACAAAACTAGTTTTTATATGAGGAAACGAGTGATTGCGACAGATTGAGAGATAAATTGTTTGGCTAACCGAATTGTGTCTGGAAAGTCCTTGTCCAAGTAAACACAGTCAGGAAAGCTCGCAGCCAGTCATGTAAACTGTTAAAAAATCATGAAATTGAAGTGAAATGTTTACAAAATATTACAAAAACAAAGCGAGACGAGAGGAGATGAGAACGACCCTCCGTAAAATGACATGACAATGACATTGGCATACATTAACATTTGACGTGAATGACGGAAAATTGACATTGACATTAAGAAAAGACCAACACAAAATAGAGTTGTGCTTCTGATAAAAACAAAAACATCAATAAATCGACTAAATTATCCGGTGACAGCTTCACTATAATTATAGTTCAGACAAATACCTACTTCCCTGAGCGCACTCAACGATAAGTGAGAGATCCTTTGAAGTCTGCACGAAAAACCATAATTATGAAGAGTGACTGGCAATGCGAACGTCAACGCGAGTGGCCATGGAACTGCGTGCTTAATTCTCACATTCCTGATGTCCATGCACTTCCATGGAAGTGAGCTAAAATGTAAAAGAACGCTCAGATAGTAATAGCTTATTATTCTACTCAGGGGAGTTAGAATAATAAACTACGCAAAAACCTATTTTATTTTATTTACAAACTCAAACTATGAACGACCTTGGGTTGGCTGATTGGACAGGTTGTGCAAGTCGACCCGGCTGCTTATTACTTCGGCCGACTCGGTTAGTAATGATTGGACAACTCAAAGGGAGAGATTCAATTACATTATCAGTAAAAACTCAAACTTATACCTCACTCAGCACAAACTTTTATGTGTGGTGTGGTGGGCCCAAAGCAAAGAGTTTAGTAATTCATTACAATACTGCGCAGCAAGAAGTTTACAAGACACATCCACTTATAAATTTTGGGAGCCTTCTTATTGTTCCATTTTTTCAGGTCCATCGCGAGTCTCATCCACTCATTCCCAACACTCATGGGTGCAAACGGGCCGAGATGGTGATGGTGATGATGATGATACAAAAATCGATCAATGATGCGTACAAAAGTCGACTAAACAATTTAGTCGATTAAAACTCAGACGTCACTAATGAGAGCGGCCATATTTCTTTCTTGTATGCGTTGGAGCTCACCGATCCACGATGAGGTTAGTTTTTGTGAAAAATATGTTTTCCGTGATGTTTCGAGATATAAAAGTAATTATTTAGTGATCTAGTCCTCAACCCATGGTGTGATATCAATTTCCTCGCGGCCACAGCTTTTTTTCTCCAATTTCCTCGATAACGGTGTTGGAAAGCCATGTGGTCAATGTGTTTTAACAGTTTATTTATTGCTTTTCAGTTCCCTCAAGCTGCAGAAGAGGCTTGCCGCCTCGGTGATGAGATGTGGTAAAAAGAAAGTATGGCTTGATCCCAACGAGATCAATGAAATCGCCAACACAAACTCCCGTGAGTAACCTCTGGTATTTACATCTTAGCTTGGTTGCCCGCGCCACTTGCCTCAACGCCACAACGTCTACTGTCTATATCCCTAGTTTAAATAACTAAAAACATGAACACGACGAGATTTATTTACAAATTATGAACAACATTTGCCAAAAAGTTGTTCGCGGTACTCCGAAATAATCAGTTGACATAACGTTGGTGTAAACCCGCATAGCAATGCTGTGTTAGTCAAAAAATTCGCTCCTTTTTCATCGATAATGCTTGTAAATTCAAATTGGAATTATGATGCAGGCCAGAACATCCGTAAGATGATCAAGGATGGTTTGGTGATCAAGAAACCCGTGGCGGTGCATTCCCGTGCCCGCGTCCGCAAGAACACAGAGGCCCGCAGAAAGGGACGTCACTGTGGCTTTGGTAAAAGAAAAGGTACAGCAAATGCCAGAATGCCACAAAAGGTAAGAATAAATAAAGCCTCGAGTACATCTAAGCGTTCTGTGGTGGCGGTCAGTCAAATATTGACTTTTATATTTGACAGCGTTTAACTAATTGCCACCATAAAATACAGTTTTACAATTTACAATTTATTGGAGTATGTGTATTACTCGCAACTGAAAATCATTCAAATTACAAAACTACACTTCAGATTTGAATGCTTTTTGTTATTTACCCCCATTACTAATGTTCCGCATTTACTACTGTTAGTCTGATTAACATATTTCCCTTTGATTGTAGTAGCACATGAGATAAAGATTAGATCATATTTGCTTTTGATTTTTTTATTCTAAGAATCATTTACTTTCTTGAAAATGAAATAAAATATGCTACTAAAAACACAATCACAAGACACATACATATATGGGGTGTGTCTTGCATTTTGCATTGTCCCTCTGCCAAACCTCACCCCAGCCAGCCCAACTCCTTAAAATAGGGTTGGTGGCAGGAATGTTCTAGTGAACCGGATGGTGACACAAATGTGGAGGGACAAGACTCAATAAGTTCCCTGAGCCCTGTCTTGGATCTCGCTTCTTCTGCAGAGCACTTGCATTATTATCTATAAATAAATAAAAATAATCTCTTAACTTACCCTTTCTATCCACTTGTTTTAGGAACTCTGGGTACAACGACAAAGGGTCCTCCGTAAACTGCTCCTCAAGTACAGAACCGCTAAGAAGATCGACAGGCATCTATACCACGCCCTCTACATGAAGGCGAAGGGAAACGTGTTCAAGAACAAGCGTGTACTTATGGAGTACATCCATAGGAAGAAGGCAGAGAAGGCTAGGACGAAGATGCTCAGGTAATTATTGTTTGCATCACGTTAAAATAGTACTTGATGGCACCTAAGCCGTTATTTCTGATGGGGACATTACGCGGGGAGCAAATATCTTTAGCCCCCCCTATTTTAGAACATTCCGAAACGTTCCTGATTGAAAATGTCAGTTCAACTCTTGTTTACATGCAAACAAAACAAGAGCAATGAGACAAACTCGAGACAGGCATAGACATCTGTTTATTTACTACATAAGCACACCAAGACAGAAAAAGATACATATCAATACTCGTGAAGTGCGTCGTGTTCCTGTGTGCTCTACTGTACAGCAGCAAAAGGGTTTCTCAGCATAATGCCTAGCTACATTACTGTGAGGCAGCTATATGCTGGTATTCATAATGCCAATACTTTGTCAGCACTGATAGAAAACGTTTTCGAATGTTTTAAAGATAGATATTTTTTTTAAAAAGGGAGGTAGGACTAAAACCATGAACACAATATCAGTGTCCATTATGCTTCTGTTGTGAATCAGCTCTCAGACCACCCTACCAATTGGCTCTGTCTCTCACTCCTTGAATTCTTTTGGCTTTTGTAATAAGGTGATGTGATGTAAGTGAACTCAATTAAAACTTACAAGAAAATATGCATAAATGAAGACTCCGCTGGCGTCGCCGATAAGTGAAACGCTGTCAAATTTGACTGTGATATTTGACAGCGTTTCACTGATCGCTACCGCCAGCGAACTAGGTGTGCGGCAGGCCTTCAGTCAGCAAAAGTTAGAAGAAAGAATAATTTATCAATTTAGTTGGAGTACCCTAACCATCCAATACTAACTACGAAATCAGTTGAAACAGCACCATTTGAAAATTATTTTTTTCTTTTGTTTTTATGAAATTAAAGTCATTTCTATAAAATTAGTTACAGAAAGGTTGATAGACCATTTTTCTTCATTTTATTTGTGGCTTATGCTAATAGAATGCTCTTTCCAGTGACCAAGCCGAGGCTCGCCGTAACAAGGTGAAGGAAGCCCGTAAGCGCCGTGAAGAGCGCATCGCCGCCAAGAAAGAGGAGCTTCATCAGACCTTCGCGAGGGAAGACGAGGCCGCCGTTACTGCTAAGAAGTGATAGCTTTATCCTGTAATACTAAAACTGGTCCAATAAATTCTTTGGGTCGATTTGATTGTTTCTTTTCCCGCGTAAGACGAGGGCCTAGTCAATAATTAATTCAATAAACTTTTATTCACTATGATACAAGGATCACTTTGAAACGTCTTAAAGCTAGGTGAGTCTAGGTGCCAGTTCCACGCGACCAAGCCTAGAAGAACAGGCAACAAAGTATGGCTCGGTTCCTACCGTTTTTTACATGATCCTTTTACAAATCAAAAATAGTCAAAAATAAAAGCAGTGCAGTTCCAGTGTGGTGCCACTTCAATAGGCTATAGGAAATAATGATATGTGTTAAAAAGTTACTGCCCTTCATTTAATAAGGATTAATAAGGTAGGTATAGGTTGGGGTTCCTCTTTTAAAGTACTACTCTATGGGTTTTTTACTAGTGACGCTAGAGGTAAAAGAAAAAATTCTGACCTTGAGAAGTGTTTTATAACTCTGAGATATAACTGGCGATACAGCCATAGATGAAAACGCAACCAAATTATTGAGACATACATACATACATAGGGATTACGCAGGTCATCAACGCACTTCGCATTCTTGACTGATCTAATTGATTTTAAAAAGAGCTCTATGGCTTTTACAATATCATCATCATCCACAGCCCGACTTTACCCACTGCTGGGTATACCCTTCCATTAGTTTTTGCCATCTACCTCGACCCTGTGCCAGTCTAACCCATTTTCGCCCCGTGACTTTGACTTTGCCGTCCATCAATCTTACTGCTGGGCGCCCTACGCTTCTGTAGCCGGTTCTTGGCCACAATTTGTTAAAATATTATATACTAATTGAAAAAATAATTACTCATGTAAAATATACTAATGGAAATTTTAGAGATCGTTAATGCTCAATCTTAATTCAGCTTGTAAATATGGAAGCCTTAAAAGAGCCGAGATAAAAATATATAATATGCCTACCCATGTGTATGTACCACTTTTTTGTGCTACAGCGGTGAGGCTGTCAATTACATATTAGATACCTACTTAGGTGGGGGAACATCACAAGTCAAAACAATGACGCTTGCGTTGCCGTCGGTGGTCGCCGGTTCCAACTTCCAAGTTCAATTTGCCCATCCAGTTTAGCTCCGAGGCTTTAGCAGGGCAGTCGTGCTGTGCTCACGAATAAACTTTCAAGTGGTGTGTCTATTACTAAAGCAAGTGTGTTGACCCGAGTCTCTACCACTCTACCTTTTGTGTCCTTGTTTTAGACCACCAGGCTTCACAGATTAATTTTGGCATTTGTGACAAAAATAACGAATCTTGCTATGTACTTACATCAAATTATACATACCAAGCTGACCGCCGCTGGTCAGTGTTAGTGGACATTGACCAATTGGCCCAGTTAAATACGTGAAAGTCTTAAAACTCCAAAAAGATTCGCGAAGGGCACAGTTGGTAGGTTCATTTAGTAAGTAATATCTACGCACATTATACACAGAAATGACCCATAAACTAGGTTTGTGATAAGACTGTTCCTAATATAGCATTTATCAATAAAGCGACATCGTCTAGCGGTATAGTTAGGTAAACTCCAACCACTCAATATGAGCGCCGTAAATGAAGACCTGCAGAGGGAGAGAGACAGCTGCAACTTTAGCATCCAGGAGATGACGGAGTTCATAGACGGAGGACCAGAAAAGACAAGAGACAGGAAAAATAGAGGTAAGCAAAAAGATTTACAGTTTGGTACCTAAATTTAATTACGTTTGTGCTTTGTGATTGTTTGTATGCAACAACTCTTATTTCATCATCATCATCAGCTTGAAGAAGTCCCTTGCTGGGCTTCTACCATACATTTAAAGGAAAAACAATTTTGAGCCCTCCATTCTCTCGATCTCTCACGACCTTAACAATGTCATCGGGTGGCTGAGTGTCCTATACGTTACGTCTTCCGTTTCATGGTCGCCATTCGAGAACCTTTATTTACCAGTGGTTGTCGGTTCTTCGAGCTATATGACCTGCCCATGCCCATTGCTATTTCAACGTGCTAATTCTCCCGAGCTTTAATTGGTGAATTTAGTTCTTCGGATTCCCTAATTTCTGATAATACCAAGTAATGAAACTCTCAGTTACAGCTCTCTCCATTTCTCTTATTTACAGAGAAAGCTCTCCTATCTATAAAGGATGAGCTGTTCGGAGGCATACCCGATGCATATCTGAGTCATAAGGAAAAATACGAGGCAGCTGTGAAGAAAGCGGTGTCTCTGTTCAGTCTCCTCAGGCAAATGCAGAATGAGGGGAACAGCAACCTGACTGACTACAGGTAATTTACATTCATCTCCATCAGCCAGAAGAAGTTCACTTGTTTTTTTCTTCGTGACCTTATCCCAATTTATGTGCGGTTGGCACAACATGTATTCCTCCTCCATCCCTTTCTGTCAGCCGTCGTCTCTGCATTCACTCCTCTTTCATCCATGTCATCTTTCACGCAGTTCATCCATGTTTTCTTTGGTCTACCTCTGCTTTCATATCCATCCACATACATGCTCATCACACTCTCCTAGTCACATGACTTTCATCGTTCCTCATACCTGCGCCCTTTGCTTTACCTACACAATACACGTGCTTCAAAAATCTCATGTATTTTGAGGTGGTACCAAAATTTTTTTCTATGGTGTTACCTACTAAGAGATTTTGGTAATATCTACCGTACCTTTTTGGGAATCAAAGTCGGGAAGCTGTTTCAGTTTCGTAGGTAATTAAATTTGTCCATTTCCATTTCCTCAGATTCGAAAAACAAAGCTTGATGTTCAATTAAAATTTAGTATGCGTGTATAGGCAAGGCACCTACCTACCCTAACCGGTGATTTGAGTCCAAATACCTCAGGTTCTGCATAGTAAACTTTGTACCTTAGTACCAAGGCAAACAAAGGTAGGTTGACCTTACGTTACCGCTGCTCAAACATCTATTTGCATAAAACAAATGGTACTTAGCATGCATTTAATTTTTACGGTTCCGTGGCCAAATGGCAAAAACGGAACCCTTATAGATTCGTCATGTCAACTTTTTCCACTTTGGAAGTGTCTCTCGCGCAAACTATTCAGTTTAGAAAAAAACGATATTATTAACCTTAACATCATTTTTGAAGACCTATTCATAGATACCCCACACGTATGGGTTCGATGAAAAAATTTTTTTTGAGTTTCAGTTTCAAGAATGGGGACCCCCAAAATTTATAGTTTTTTTTTCTATTTTTGTGTAAAAATCTTAATGCGGTTCACAGAATACATCTACTCGCCAAGTTTCATCAGTCTAGCTCTTATGGTTTCGGAGAAAAATGGCTGTGACACGGACGGACAGACAGACAGACAGACATGACGAATCTATAAGGGTTCCGTTTTTGCCATTTGGCTACGGAACCCTAAAAAGGGGGTCCCCATTCTTGAAACTGAATTAAGGGTCTGTGTCGGATTTCAGAACCCTAAATGTATTGTATTGCCTTGTAGGTAAAGCAAAACTGAGATCTTGGAGATCATTTGTATGTATTTTTTATCCAAAAGTAACCTTTGGCCTTTCCCACAATAATATAATGATAATCCACAAAAAATAGAGACAGCTATTGCGCCTATAGAATTGATATATGACTGGCCTTTCAGCTCAGTTGGTAGTAGCTCTGCCTTCTGAGCCGTAGGTCGTAGGTTCGATCCCCACCGAAAACAAATATTTGTGTGGTGAACGCAAATGTTTATTCTCTGTCTGGGTGTTATATTGTATTCTAATTTACAAAAAAAAATTATTATAACAGATATCTGGTTCCCATAGTACAAGCTCAGCTTAGTTTGGGGCTAGATAGTGTTGTGTGGATTGTCTATAATATTTATTTATTTATTATTTATAACTTCTAGGGAGCTAATGAGCAGTTTGCTCAGTTCATCTGTTTCCCACGATGGCACTCCGCTGGGATTGCATTACATCATGTTCATACCTGTGCTGATGAGTCAGGGAGACGACGAGCAGACAGGCTACTGGCTGCCTCGCGCTTGGGAGTGCAACATCATCGGTAGCTATGCACAAGTATGACCATTATCAAAATCAAAATCAAAAGTGTATTTATTCAGTTGGATTGCAAGAATCACTTTGAAACGTCTTAGAGCTAGGTGAGTCTAGGTGCCAGTTCCACGAGACCAAACAAGTTTATAACAAACTGATTCTACTAGAGCCTTTATTAAGCCTTTTCTGTCAACTGTTGGCAGAAATAACTCTTTTTTTTCATCAACTTCTTCATCATAGTGTCACTATTCAGAAACCGTATTTGAGTCTGAAATTTTATCACAGTTCTCCATTGAAAAGTGTCAAAAATCTGTGCTTGAGGCTCGTCTCAGACTCAAGCACTGTTTCGGAATACGGACCTTATAGTCTCAGATACTCTTACAGGCGTTTGCTAGGCAAACTAACTTCTGGTTCTATGTTTTCAGACAGAGTTAGGTCACGGGACTTTCATCCGAGGGCTAGAGACGACGGCGACATACGACCCTGAGACCAAGGAGTTTGTGCTGCACAGCCCCAAGCTAACTGCTTACAAGTGGTGGGCTGGATCATGTAAGACAAATTTAGTTGTACCTAGCAGGATTTTTTTATGTAGGACTCATTGAGTAGTAACTATCACCTTGCGTATTTCTACACAAGAATAATTTCTGAATAAGATAGGTAACAATAATATTTATGGTGATATTTCGTAACTTTTTTCAGTGGGTCATACAGCCAACTACGTGATCGTTATAGCTCAAGTGTACACCAAAGGTCAATGCCACGGCATCCACCCTTTCATCGTGCAAGTGAGGGATGAGGAAACTCACATGCCTCTAAAAGGGATCAAGATAGGCGAGATCGGAGCTCGCATGGGACTCAATTCGGTCAATAACGGGTTTCTAGGCTTTGACCATGTCAGGATACCGAGGAGACACATGCTAATGAAACATGCACAGGTCTTGGAGGTGAGAAAACTAAAACTATTACTTTTTATTCGACGATGTATATTATATACACAGGTGGGCCCAGTGCAGTGCCTTGTGGAATGCCGAACCTACTCATACCGAACTTTATTGTAACGTGACTTTACCTTTCTTCCATCATTAAATTTTAAGTCTTTGATAGTTTTCTATCCATGTTTATCGAGTTGGTAAGCGTAATCACAAATTGTGTATAATTGACTGATAGTGTTGATGATGACTGGTAACATTATTTAATTATTCACCACGCGCGTTGAAAGCGTTGGTAATTACTAATTAACGTATGTTAACTTATGTTATCATGACACATGACTGAACATCTCTGTATATTCAGCAATGTATTTAAGAACTAAAAACAGTCGCCTGCTGCACTGTCTGGTAGATTTATAATTATTATAATGTTTACGATCTACTGTCTGGTAGATCATAAACATTATAATAATGACCTACAAAATATCCACAGCAATTTTGAAAACTTTGAAGTTTAACCAACTGGCTGGTAACTGATGGCGGTTCTTTCAGGATGGAACGTACGTGAAATCCCGGAACAGCAAACTTGGCTATGGAGGCATGGTTTTCGTAAGAGTGGTAATAGTGTACGATACCGTCAACTATTTATCTAAAGCTGTTACTATTGCCACTCGCTACTCTGCTGTGCGGAGGCAATCGCAAATACATGAAAGGTAAAAATTCTGAATTATTCTATTGCACTATTAAAGAAAAATAATAGAGGAGAGTGGAGAACGAAAACCTGTTGTGCCGACCGTACATAAAGTGGGACAAGGACAAGAGAATGATGACTTTTATGGAATCGGCACTTTGTTTTATTATGTCCGAAGTGGGATTCGTAGTTGTAAGTTTCTTACCTGTTTTTCCCTTGGTCGCGTGGAACTGGCACCTAGACTATTTAGGTGTGATCTCTAGTTTTTTTAAGTTTTGTTTTATTATTGGGTTTGCAAAGTTTTAAGATGTTTTATTAGTTATTTGTTATTCTCGAGCAGCGTTGCCTGAATATTACTATTGTAATATTTTACGTTACTTTTGACCCTCTCACCTCCATCAGTAATGGTTGGAATGGAAATATTGGGTCAGGAAAATTATTTTAGTTTTGTTTAATAAAAGAGGTTACTATAGTATTGTGTCGTTTTCCACATAATTTACGGTAATGTTAATTTTCTCGTGAAAATGTAACTTATTGAGCTGCGTCATGTTATATTTGACTATCTATACCACTAGCAACACTGTTCTCGAGTTTCCTTTGTTAAATGTACCTACCCAAATGAATAAATAGACTCACTTAGGACTTTTCAAAGTGGTTCTTGCGATTCAATTGAATATTTTTTTCTAACTTCCAGCGAGCCGGAATGTCAGATTCTTGATTTCGTAGTCCAGCAGCACAAGATATTCGTGGGCATCGCCGCCTGTCACGCTATGAAGCTCACAGCTAACATGCTCTGGGATACCTTCAACGATGTCAACGAACAACTCACTGGCGGCAACTTGGAGAGGTTACCAGAGGTATATCATCATAATCTCCAAATTCAACATATTTTTATTCAGTTGTATCAGAAGGATCTTTGAAACATCTCAAAGCTAGCCGAGTTTAGGTGCCATGTGACTTTTACAAAACAATAATGAAAATAGAAGTGAAGTACCAGTGTGCCATTCTGAAAAACATCAAGATGATGGACGCAGGATGCCTTGTTATAGACCAGGGATTCCCAAACTATTTTGGACAAGTGACCCCTTTTCGAAAATGAACAGTTACCTCAGACCCCCATGGCCAAATTGCCTGCTTTTAAGATCAACCCCCTATTCGCAATGGTACGCTTACTTAAAACAGCGGCTACAGAGTGTTATTTTCCATAGGTCTTTCTCGATTTAGGTCAATAGAAGAAGACAGAGTGAGAATTAGCAATGCTTTAAGTTAGCAGACTATTATGAATAAGAGAATGTATCTTTAGTTTTTTCCTATTGATACAAAATACCTAGGAAAACTTTGCACTTGGTTAAGTGATTAAACTTGACTTCAATTCCTCATCAAAATTTAACAAAATAAACGTACGTTGTACGAACTTCAGACTTCACATTACTACAACAATGCTATGCTATTTCCTACAAAAATATTAATTATTCTTAGTACACGTAACACAACATAAACAATAAAGTACATAGCTACTTAGCTTGAAAGTTTGAAATAAGAACTTGTGTTCCTTTAATAGGGGTCGATTTTTGGACCTCGTCGACCCCCAAAATCAGTTTTCGTTTATGTCGACCCCTAGGGGTCGATATCGACCACTTTGGGAATCCCTGTTATAGACGATGGTTACCACTTAACATCAGGCGGGCCATATGCTTGTTCCATCAGCTAATTGTATAAAAAAAATCAAAATCGACTACGATTTTGGGCTACCTTCATCCATTTACGGCCAACGGCACTAACAATGCCCATTTGTGTTACTAGACGTCCTACGCTTACTTATGCGATACAAGTGATCTTTTAAAGCCTGTAAAACGCACCTCTGAATCCTGTGATGCTCTCTTTCACACTCACAGAATATCATAGTATGTCTTCTCTTTCTCCAGCTACACGCCCTAGCTTGCTGCCTCAAAGCCGTCAGTACATACGACACTGCAGCTATCGTAGAGAAGTGTCGTCTCGCCTGCGGAGGCCACGGATATATGCACTCGTCTAACCTCCCCCTTACCTACTCACTCGTCACTGCGTCGTGTACTTACGAGGGCGATAATACGGTGCTGCTTTTGCAAACTGCCAGGTAAAAATGCACCTAAATCGATGTAAGAATAGAGTCTGTTATTGAGCCAAGTCGGCCTGCTAATGATTGCAGAGAAATTACATAGAGTAGTCTAACCTCCCCCTTACCTATTCACTGGTCAATGCCTCATGTACTTATGAGGCCGATAATAAGGTGCTGCTTTTGCAAACTGCCAGGTAAGAGTGCACCTAAAATGGTTAAGCAATAGAGCCTGATATTGACCCAGATTTGCCTGTTAATTACTGCGTAGAGTTGCCTAACCTACTCACTGGTCACTGCAATATGTACTTATGAGGGCGATAATACGGTGCTGCTTTTGCAAACTGCCAGGTAAAAGTGCACCTAAAATGGTTAAACAATAGAGTCTGATATTGACCCAGATTTGCCTGCTAATTACTGCGTAGAGTTGTCTAACCTACTCACTGGTCACTGCATCACTACTACAAACTGCAAACTAATAGGTAAATATGTATCTAGATTTATGTAACAATAGATTCTAATGTTGACCCAGGTCTGCCTGCTAATCACTGCAGAGAAATTACGTAGAGTCGTCTAACCTCCCCCTTACCTATACTCACTGGTCAATGCATCATATACTTATAAGGGCGATAATATGGTGCTGACAGGTAAATATGCACCTAAATTAAAGCCTATCTGATAATGTCTGCAGACAAATGACGTTGAGGACGTCCTAACCTCCCCCTTACCTACTCTCTGACCACTGACATTTACTTATGAGACAATACTTTGCAAAATGTAGTTAAAGATTTACAAATTATGTGCCTGTCTCTAAAAATGCATTCTAAGGCTCGTATTCCGAAACAGAGCTTTTGTCTGAGTCGAACCTCAAGCATAGATGTTTTGACAGTTCTCCATTGAAAAATGTCAAAAATCTGTGCTTGAGACTCGACTCAGACTCAACGTTTTGGAAAACTGGCCTAAGTATCTATGCTATTTTGCTATTGGTGATGTAGAAAGTCCGGAATATAAATTTTTGACTTATTGACGTTGTTTTTTTTTCTAGATTTTTGGTAAAAACCTGGCAACAAATCAATACGCAAACAATGACTCCAACAGTCGCTTACCTGAAGGCTACAATATCCGAAGGCTTTCCCAAAACTTGGGAGAATTCAGTGGATGGGATTATTCGTGGACTTCAAATTGTTGTGATGAGGTAAGCATTCACGCAAGTAACTCACAAATATAAAATTATAGTAGTAGTTTTTTTTATACTACTAGTTGATGGATCAAGCATATAGCCCACCTGATGTTAAGCGGTAACCATCGCCTATAACAAAGCATTGCCTCGTAGGTCTCGCACGTCAGAAACGTGCCCAACGAAGCTCTGCCCTGCGTCCAAAAACTTGAGGCATTGCTTGAGGCTTTTTGTGTCATAAGGAACCAAAAAAATGTATTTAGGGTGAGAGTGGTTTTTTGAATCCAGAGCGAAGTGAAGAATTCTATAGTATCTAGTAGAATCCTGAACGTAGCGAGGAATTCAAAGTACGTCGCTCGAGGTTAAATAATTTGGTAGGTACCGAGTCACACACTCTGTTTTTCATGCCCCTCTATAAAAAAAAAATAAGAGATATAAGATGTTAGTAGATAATGTTGAAAATATGCTTAAAATACAGTGTCTACAAAGTCTTTGCTTATTTTTAAAAAATAATTATTTTCAGGAAATTATCTTCATGCGTTGATGACATGCAAAGACGAATTGAATCAGGAATGTCACCAGAAGACGCGTGGAACATGGTTTCAGTGCAATTGGTATCAGCAGCTGAAGTAAGTTTCCTAGATTTTTTGTCCAAGAATCACAACAATCATTTTGAAACGCTAAATTGACGGTGATGATAGTCAGAGGCATGTCTTTGAAACAAAAAAATACTGTTGTCAAGAGCAGTTGGTTCGATTCCCACCGAAAACCAATATTTGTGTGGTGTGGTGAATATATATTTAATTTTGTTCTCTGAGTGTTATATTTTATTCTAAGTATGTATTAAAAATATTAATTATTTAGTATTATATTATCAGCTATCTGGTTCCCATAGTACAAGCTCTGCTTAGTTTGGGGCTAGATAGTGTTGTGTGGATTGGATTGTCCACAATATTTATTTATAATAAATCGAAATTTAAATTTAAGGGGCCGGCGGAGGGCGAATTTTCATACAAATGTAATACCAAAATGATTACTAATTGAAGCAGATTTTCACTATATTATTGTAATAATTGTATTCGTATAGTATTTATCTAGGTTCCTAAACAGTTTTTATTTTAAATTACTTACCTCAAATGAAATTAACGCCAAACACATTTTGCAATGAAAAAAATGTGTAAAATGCGATTGGTGCTTATTTCATTTGAGGTAAGTAATTTAAAAACTGTTTAGGAACCTAGATAAATACTATACGAATACAGTTATTACAATAATATAGTGAAAATCTGCCTAAACTAGTAATATTTTTGGTTATTACGTTTGTATGAAAATTCGCCCTCCGCCGGCCTCTTAACGGACGAACTTAATTAATTTCTCTACAAATTAGGCACATTGCCGCGTCATCATAATTTCAACATTCCACGAGGTCGTCTCCAGAAGAACAAACAACTCCTCGCCGCAAGTCAGGGCAGTGCTGAAGCAACTTGTAGAGCTCTATACAGTGTACTGGGCTTTAGAGAAACTCAATGACTTGTTACGAGTAAGCCATCATCTGTCTGAAGAACATCATTGCTAGACTCGTTTGTTCCCAGTAGTTCTGTTGACCGAAATACTGGGGTTTTTCCTACTAATTCTGGTACGAAAACAGCACACCCTTGCACAGAACTACTGGGATATTTTTTCCTAGCAGTTCTGTGACAAAAAAAAACATCCTTGCACAGAACTACTGGGTTTTTTTCCCACTAGTTCGGTGGCTAAAACGAACACCCTTGCACAGAACTACAGGGACATTTTTCCTTAGGTAGATTCCCCAGAAAGGAATAGTACATTGTTACCCGAGTGTTGAAAGTCACGTTTTTTGAGTCCCGAGACGGGTTTGGCGCCAGAGCGTTAGCGAGGGCGCCAATGGAGCTTGAGGGACTTAAAAGACTTTCATCCGAGGTAAACACTGTGCTTTTCATTACGAATACAAGGAAAGTAAAAATAAAAACATGAAAGAAAAATTAGTGAAAATGAAGATTGAATTGCCACCTTCCCGGTTTTTTTTTCTTTTTCTCTGGCGGGATTCGGCTTCGGTTCGCCAGCATTATTCAGCCATTACTTTTATTTTCATAATTTAAAAAATAGGTAAATTGTTTGCTCAAATCTATATTATTTTAAAGAAATAGTTGAAGCTATATATAAATCAAGTAATTTAGAAGATATATTATTTATTTAATACTATCATTATGTTATTTAAATTTAAATTTTACATTGCGCTCTAATTAGACTTTTTAAACTTCTTACCGTTGTAATGGGATTCCAACCTACTTGCTGAATAAAAAGTTGGAATTTGGTTCAACCTCCTTGCAGTTTAGAAAGTTGGAACATGGTTGAATAAAATAGAACTTGTTTTTTTTTATAATTTGACAGCTGTCAGTAGAAAGCGATTCTCCTTAGGGCTGAAAGTTTTACTTTCTATTAGGCCCCTCAGGCAACTTCAGACCTACTTTCAGAGTATGAGTAATGAAAAGAATATTTAAAGCCTTTAAACTGGCTTCTCGCTATCTTAACATTTTGTTGCTTTCTCATCGTTTTGTAGATATCAAAGTAAACTAAAGATGATAAAACTGATAAACGAAGAAAAGGATATAGCCCGTAAAGACGAGCTGGTTTGAACTAACTTGGTTTTCGTAATATTTCATAATTGAAAAATAATGATTTAGGAATATTAGCGAATAATAGCGATTTTCTATTCCGTAGCATCGGTGTTTAGGCAAAACACAAGTAATATTTTTGTAACGGAATAATTGTAAATACGTTCACTCTGGTACTTTATACATAGTTTTAGATTCATTATTGCAAGTTTATTCATAATATCGATTTAACCGTGACTATCGTTTTGAACTATTTTGCTCTGTACCCTCTTAACTGTAAACCTATTTTTCAGTTCACAACAATATCAAAACACGATGTGGACTATATTCAATCCTGGTACGAAGACCTGCTCATCAAAATAAGGCCCAACGCCGTCGGATTGGTCGACTCCTTCGATGTCATGGATGAAGTGAGTATACCTTCAAAGTAGCATTCTTACGAATTCTTCCGGGTACCACCTGCTCGATAACCGAAGTTGCATTCAGTTGAATCGACGAGAGATGTCACCTTGCGTTTAGTTGACTATAACGTCAAACCTGTAGATGGAACCACGGTCGCGTTAGTGCCGAACAGTCCTGTAGAGTTATTCGTCGAGTGTGATTAGGATCCGATGGCGCAGTGGTCAGCGCAGCCCCGTACCGAGGGGAAGGTCGCGGGTTCAAATCCCGCTCGGCTCTTAACTTATGGGACATTATAAAAATCATGTTTGTTCTCGGTCTGGGTGTTATATTGTATTCTAAGCTCCAGAACTGTGTCTGGTTCTAACACGCCTCTTCGAGCTCTCGTACTCCACTAAGCAATTTCCTTCTTCGTGGAAGACTGCACATGTACATCCGGTGCCTTAATAAAACCTTAATAAAAAATAAAAAATAAAGGCATGTTTACGTCTGCAGTTGCTCCAGTCGACGCTGGGTGCGTACGACGGTCGCGTGTACGAGAGACTGATGGAGGAAGCGATGAAGAGTCCCCTCAACGCGGAGCCCGTCAACCGGACCTTCCACCAGTACCTGAAGCCATTCATGCAGGGGAAACTTTGAAACACTTATTAAATGTTAAATATGGGCAGTGGATCTGATTGCCTAAATCTCATTAAGTTGGAATGGCACCACACTGGAACTTCAATGCTATTTTTTTTGCAAAAGGATCATACATAAAAACGGTAGGAACCAACGGTACAATTATGCCAAATAGGCCCCGACTCAGCTTTTTGCTGCCTGACAAGGTATCATCTACCATGCCAAGCAGCGCTGGTTTTCAGGCGGAGCCTTTACGAAGAGGTAACGTCACACGAAAAATAAAAATAAAACAAAAACGGAAGACTGTTCTGTACATGCCCGCTTTATTATGTTTATCTATCATCTGTATGTTTGTACAATAAAGAATAAAGAAAGAAAGACTGTCAAAGGAATATATACATAAACTGTGTATTAACTGTGTATTATTAAGTAATAAACAATGTAAATCCTATAGCGGCTGTATGTTAGAAATTTAAGTATTTACATAGTGTAACAAGAGCTGTGGATATTGTTCTAAAATAAAATAAATGCATGGGTGATATTAAACTATACTTTCAGAGACTGGAATTATTTTTGAATATTTAACTGTCTAAGGACACACTAACTGCTACCTACCATTGCTCCAACCATTTAATGTGCCATTTAGTACTTATCAACCATTGATGTAAGTACCTGTACTTATCTTACGCGGTTGTACATTACTTTCTATACTCGAGCCAAATTCTATGCCGAGTGTGTGTAAGCAAACCTACAGTACCTACTTAGCCCAAAAATCACATTTTTGTCATATATTTTACGTTGCCTGCTGATTTGAGATTTAAGCCACAATGTTTATTGCTAACAGTTATTTATTAGATTTTATCGTTGTGGTTTTGTTACAAATATTCTACATCGAATTTGGCTGGAGTTTAGTACGCCGGGATCCCAAAAAAATATGCATTGTCTCGTTTAGATCCGCGTTCAAAGTTTCGGCATACAAGCTAGATTGACGTTTGAATGTCATCACCAGCGACCCCTACGACCGGTTCGAAGTTCTATTCTAGTCAACCGCAAAAAAACTTGTGAATTTTAAGAATAACTTTTTTGTACCTACAATAAATGTTTGTGCCTATCTCCGTAACGGCTAAATGCATTTACTTTTTGGTTTAACATAATGGATAGGTACTTTTTATCCGGATAGGTAGGTACAGTCCTCAACGGAAGTTGATTAACATTAGAGTTACAATGAAATTTTTCGTAAATGATAACTGGCCTTGAATATTGAGGTAAAGTGGGTAAAAATCACGCCCAAAGTACAAACAAACATACATACAGGTGAAGGTAATGAAAAGCGTGTAAAAAAAGAATTTTGATCATGAAGCTCTTTTTTCCAATTTTAAAATATCAAAGAAAAGTAGCCTCATGATCAAAGTTCTTTTTTGATTTAACATGACCATGAAGCGTTTTGAGAAGCGGAACCACCGATGGAGTCTTGTGCAAAATGAAATGAAGCTTAGATCCAGTTTATCCGGTTTTTGCATGTTGCATAACTTAAGCATCGTCGCGCGAAGTTGCGAACTTAGGGCTTATTCTAAGTTTTAACGTCATTTTGTCGTCAGCATAACGCAAAATGACTTATCGTTAGCGAAGTCATTAAAGGTTATGGCCACCGATTTTGTACGGAGAAACAAAAGCGCTTCTGGTGGGATTGCGAGAGCTAATTTTATTTTACTGATGGTCGCTACGTAAAAATATTAGTTTTCGCAATCCCGCAAGGGACCCTCATCGATGCTCGTTGCTTCGACTACGCTACGCTACGTTATCGAGAAGTCATTTTGTGTTATAAGCTAACGACAAAATGATGTTAAAACTCAGAATGAGCCTACCGCTCACCTATATAGTAGAAGTACCAACTATGGTTTATTCTGTGCTCGCAGGTAATCGCTTCTTAAACAACGCGCGTATGAAACCAAGACGTAGTAACATTGACAGTAGCGCAATTTTATGCTGTTTCCCTAATTTTGCCTCGGTGAAGCAATTAGCCCAGCCTAAGGTCGTGGGTTCCAATCCAGTCATGTACCAATGAGTTTTTCTCTGTCGAAAAATTGATATACATACACTATGCCAGATGCCAGTACCCTCAAACGGTGAAGGAAAATCGTGAAGACATCGGTACTGTATGTTGTAGCATCTAAAAAGTTCGAAAACATTGTGTCGAGCAAGTGTGAGCTGATGGAACAAGCATAATAATTATAGTCCACCTGATGTTAGGTGGTACCATCGCCTTTAACAAAGCATTGTCTCGTAGGTCAAGCACGTTATAAACATGCCTTAAGATGCAATGCACTGCGTCCATCAACTCGAGGCATACAGATGTTCAGCCTCACGTGCTAGTAATTTCACCGGCACCCACACCCTTCAAACCGAAACAGCAATTCCGAAACACAGCGGAAATAGGCATGGTGCTGGTAGTAATTCCCCGGACGAGCCCTTCACAAAGAGCTCTACTACTAATACGACACGATTGCTATTTGCTGCTCATAGATTATTATCACCACTGCGTTTGTTATTAGCCTACATTTATAATAATCGCAGGTCGAGAGATGTTATCACTACACGCTACATAAATATCAGAATTAAACGGTACCTAGCGCTGTAAGAATTGTCAGTATTTAGTCTGGGAGTTTGGTTTCTATTTAGTATGAGAGCGCTGGTGGCCTAGTGGTAGCGGCCCCGCCTTCCGATCCTAAGGTCGTGGGTTCGAATCCAATCCAGTCGTGTACCAATGAGTTTTTCTGCCCAAAAATTTATGTACACTATGCCAGTGCTCTCAAACGGTGAAGGAAAACATCGTGAGGAAACCGGCATATCGTAGAACCAAAAAGTTCGAAAATATGTGTCAAGTGCACGAAAGGAGCCTCATCGAGGCGCACTTAAAATCCTTTCACCACACTTGGTTCGAAAGAATCAGTGACACGATAAGAAGAAGAAGAAGTATTTAGTCCATTCGAAAAACAAGGGATTTGAACTGAATATCCTAACTATTGCCGTGGAAAAACAGGAATGCATTTAATTTTATGATTTTAGTGCATTTATGGTAGGAACTTATTTGCATTATAAAAAAAATTGTCGTGGGCTAGAACTGTATCATGAAATAAGAGGTCATTAGGAAGCGTTGACTGACGTACAAATAAATAAATATAAAATATTGTGGACAATCCACACAACACTATCTAGCCCGAAATAAAGCAGAGCTTGTACTTAAATACTTTTTTTTGTAAATATGTAGGTACATACTTAGAATAAAATATAACACCCAAACAGAGAACAAACATCTGTGTTCACCACACAAATATTTGTTCTCGGTGGGAATCGAACCCACGACCTACGGCGTACAAGGCAGAGCTGGTGAGAGGCCAGTCGAATTTCAATTGTTTGAAACAGGAACTTATTAAGGCTACATACGCACTATGCGGTTACCCGCAATGCGGCTAGCCGTCCGGCTGACCGCAAGCACAATTATGTACGTAATAATCATTTCTATGCGCACTGTGAGGGCGCTTGTACACGCTAAGAAAAAACGCCGGGTCTACCCAAGAATTCGTGTCGTAACTAGAAAATAACTGTGTACACTGCTCGCAGCGGTGCACGAAAAAATCTTATCTGCGCAAGACACGACGCGGCGAACGTTGTTGCGTTTTCGTGTGTGGAAAAGACAAAATTCTTGTCGTCTACACGAAGAATTTGTCTTGTCTGCCGCAGGAACGGCAAATTTTCTTAGCGTGTACAAGCGCCCTGATGCGGCTACCCGCAGACCGACAGTGCGCATAGAAATGAATGTGCGGACGGCTAGCCGCATTGCGGGTAACCGCATAGTGCGTATGTAGCCTAATACGCAATGTGCATGTACATAAATCATTGAGGATAAAAGGTCCAAGATATCATTAGATGAATCACTGTATGTATGGTTACACTGTTGTAGAAAATGTGGTCAGGAGACGTCACGTCAGTATCAGTAAATATCAACTATCGTCGGCGACACTCGTTCATTCGATTTAAAAATTGTTTGTGCTAGTAATAGGTAACTAACTTTCTTGTAAATATGTGCGATTTTAATTTTTATTTATGCTGGGAAGGTCAGTTTAGATTAGAGTGTAGGTACTTTATCGTTACGTAATAGGTACTATGTAGTGTGATTCTACCGCGAACATTGTTTACATTGTATTGTGGTAAGGTAAGAGGTAAGTGAATGGCCAATGCGATTGATTGAATAAGTGTAAGTGATTGGGTGTTTAGTTCGTTGAAAGATGGCGCTGTGCTGTCTCTTGCAGTTCATGGTCCGTAGAGCATTTGATTCGTTCTTTGAGAGACAGGGATAAAGTCAGTAAGTTAAAATGATCTATTAAATAAACTTTAGCTCTATTAGATCTGTTAAAATATGGTGCTCTTTGTATGATAAACACACAACAGTCCCCAGTAATAAGTCTGACATTTGCTTGTGAAAATAAATTCTCTAATAATTTCTTTTTTTGAACTGCACACATAAACTGTACACAGTGTGTGTGTGTGTATTGAACTGTACACAGTATAATATAGTAAGCGCTGGTGGTCTAGTGGTAGCGGCCCCGCCTTCCGATTCTAAGGTCGGGGTTTCAAATCCACTCGTGTACCAATGAGTTTTTCTGCCCAAAAATGTATGTAGGTGCACTATGCCAGTGCTCTCAAACGGTGAAGGAAAACATCGTGAGGAAACCGGCATATTGTACAACCTAAAAAAATCGAAAATATGTGTCAAGTGCACGAAAGGAGCCTCTTTGAGGCGCACTTAAAATCCTTTCACCACACTTGGTTCGAAAGAATCAGTGACACGTAAAGAAGAAGAAAGTATACTATACATTAGTGTAAGTAAATCCTTGGAACAAGACCCCACAACCAACCCTATTAACAATTCTTGTTTTACGCAACACCATATGACTTGAGGTTATGGTTCCCACAGTCCCCCTGCTCGGTACCTATCTTTTGAAAAGTTGAAAAATATTAGGTTCCATTTTCATTTTATCATTGAAATACATGCTCTACCACAACACTTCAAAATTTTTGCGAAGGTATAAGTACTTATCCATTGTTAGCTATCTGTAAATGTACCGCGATAACTAATAATACCTTATGAAAACAACCACAAGGATAAGAGATACGCCAATTTCAACAAAATTCAGAAGTTATTCCAAATACATATTATATTATATCTATGCTAATATTTGAAATAGGAAAGATTTGTATTTTTGTGTTGTTTGTAATGGATAAACTCAAAATGCCGTTTTCAAAAATTCGAAAGTGCCGATTTCAAAAAAAATATTCACCATTTGAAAGCTACTTTCACCCCGATGTGCTTAAAAAAATAAATGTCCACCCGTGCGAAGCCGGGACAGGCAGCTAGTTCCAAATAAGTGCAATCACTGTGTTATTAATCCGCTACACAGCATACCTAATATATGAATATACAGCTATACCTACATATAAACGCATACTTACTTGCTTATTTACTGTGCGAAAGATGACATGGTTATGAGAGAAGTGAACGCAGAGATGACGGCTGACAGAGGGGAATGGAGGAGGAACACTATGTGCCGACTCAAACATATTTAAATATAAACGCAACTTAAAAATCATCTGTCACTGTTTCTCCTATCCAGGTGGTAAGAGATGGCACTAGTTTAAGGACTGTTTATCTTTTGACATCTTCTATATTTATAAAAGAAAGTCGTGTTAGTTACACTATTTATAACTCAAGAACGGCGGAACCGATTTGGCAGAAAATTACTGGGGAGGTAGCTTAGAACCGGGAGAAGGACATAGGATACTTTTCATCCCGAAAAAGCAACGGGAACGGGGTGTTACGGGAACGGGCGAGCGAAGCCGCGGGCGGCCACTAGTATTTTATATAAGACTAATGCATACTAACTATCTATAGGTACTAGGTATTGATGGACTTTGGAACTAGGTATAGGTTATGCCCTAGGTCGTATTGAGGTAACAAAATGGCTTTGTAGTTTCACTTATCGAACTCAAAAAATAAAACTCAATTTTATTGAACACTTATACATTTTGCAGCACATTTTTCCAACACACCCCCCACACTTACGCTCTACACTTACATACACACACCCACCCTCGCTCAAACATACCCCTACTAAACAGACACATTCACCCCCATACATTCAACTTCACGTCTAGGAAACTATTTTTGTTACTAAAGTTAGTTCACTTTTTATTTTAGATAAGTCCCTGCTATTTTTGTTTTCTTATTAACCGACTTCCAATCAAAAAGGAGGAGGTTCTCAATTCGGTTGTATGTTTTTTTTTTTTTTTTTTTTTTTTTTTTTTTTTTTAATGTTTGTTACCGCATAACTTCGTCATTTGTAAGCCGATTTGAAAAATTATTTTTTTATCTGAAAGGTACTGCTTCCAGATTGGTCCCATTTTAATTTTATTAAAATCGGTGTTGCCATTTTTTTTAAATAATTTTTTTAATGTTTGTAACTGCATGCCTCCGTCATTTATGAACCGATTTAGAAAATTATTTTTTTATTTGGAAGGTTATTTTTACGTCCAGACTGTCCCAAACAAATTTTATTAAAATCGGTTTAGCCGTTTGGCATGAAGTCGGTTTCTCAAGTTTTTTAAACTTATAATTATTTTATAGATACGTATATATTTTTCTGTTTAAAACCTTAGTACCTACATATTTACAAAGAATGGTTGCTGTAAATAGTAATAAAATTCAGTAATTATACTTAATTATATGTTTTTAAATTCGCAAGTTTTTTACGAAGTATGCACCTTTTTTGAAAAAAAAACTAAGAAGTCATCTATAGTTGTTACCTACTTCGGATTTAAATGATATCTCCTGCATAGGTATTAAAGTTAAAATAAATTATCATTGTATTAATTCCTTTGATATCATTTCAGATTGAACCTCTGTGTTGAGTAGACGTGCGATGACGATAAATAAAGTAAACGAGGATCTGGTGAGAGAGAGGCAGAAGTGCACCTTCAATGTCCAGGAGCTGATCCATCTGGTCGACTATGGAGAGAAGAATACTAAGGAGAGAAAAAAGATTGGTAAGCGTGTGTAGACCAACAGCACAGCCGGGTGATTGTGTTCTGTTGCTATCAAAAGTACCTAATACTTTCGATTAAGAAGATGTTGCTTAGTTTTTAAAGATAAGAATAAGGGCAGGAAGAAGAACAGAAGATGTAGTGCTGTAGTGCCGTCCCTTGTTAAGCAACGTTCGGCGCCGGTCAGCATTTGGATTGGTGACCCCTGGTGGTGACATCTGAGTAATTCCCGAATTTAATGAAAGAGTCAGAAAAAAATCGGAAAGATTTAGAAAATGGTCAGCTTAGCCTATCTGTTTATCAGCGATTTTATCTCTGTATATTATTTTACAATATAACATGAAGATATCTAGGGGGCAATCAGATAATAATATGATCAAATTCCAAACTGTATAATTAGCTCAGTGCACCTAGACTTTACGACAAAGATGCACTAAGGGCCGCCCGGTTTAACGGATTGCTAATTGACCAATTAAATATTTGTAATTTTTCTAAGCTTGAAAGTAAATCTCTTTAAGGCCTGCGCACACCTAGTTCGCTGGCGGTAGCGATCAGTGAAACGCTGTCAAATATCGCTGTCAAATCTCAAATCTGACAGCGATATTTGACAGCGTTTCACTGATCGCTACCGCCAGCGAACTAGGTGTGCGCAGGCCTTTACAAGCAAAAACTTGGGTTAAAAAACTGTCAAACGTGGGTGAAAGTTCTTCTTCTGCTTATCGTATCACTGGTTCTTTCGAACCCTTTCGCCTCGAAAAGCCTCTTTTCGTGCACTTGACACATATTTTCGAATTTTTTAGGTTATGCTGATTTTCTCGCGATGTTTTCTTTCACCATTTGAGAGTACTGCCACTGTGCACATAGGTACATTGTGTGAGGCTGAACATCTGTATGCTTCAAGTTGATGGACGCAGGGCAGTAGGTACATCGTAGGCCACGTTCCTGACGTGCGTGACCTAAGAGATAATGCTTTGTTATAGGCGATGGTTACTACTTAACATTAGGTGGGCCATATGCTTGTTCTGTTCCATCAACTAGTTGTATAAAAAAAAGCAGCCAAGCATGGGCGAGCATGGGCGAGTCGGACTCGCCCATGAAGGGTTCCGTAGCATCAAGTAACATAATTTAAAGGTTCTTGTAGTTCGTCGAAAGGTAAATTGCGGTTTACGATTTATGACGTATAAAAAAAAACTACTGACTAGATCTCGTTCAAACCAAATATCGTTGGAAGTTTGCATAATACCTAATGTACAATTATATTTTTTTTAGTTATCATTCTCTTATTTTAGAAGTTAGAGGGGGGGGACCAACTTTTTTCCACTTTGGAAGTGTCTCTCACGCAAACTATTCAGTTTAGAAAAAACCTCTATTAGAAACCTCAACATAATTTTTGAAGACCTATTCATAGCCCCACACGTATGGGATCGATGAAAAAAATTTTTGAGTTTCAGTTTCAAGTATGGGGGGACCCCCAAAATTTATAGTTTTTTTTCTATTTTTGTGTAAAAATCTTAATGCGGTTCACAGAATACATCTACTCGCCAAGTTTCATCAGTCTAGCTCTTACGGTTTCGAGAGAGAGAAAATGGCTGTGACATACGGACGGACAGACAGACAGACAGACAGACATGACGAATCTATAAGGGTTCCGTTTTCGCCATTTGGCTACGGAACCCTAAAAAGAAAAGACTTATTAGTAGGCTAGGTACAGGACAGGATTTGAGCCCACGACCTTAGGATCGGAAGGTGGGGTCGTTACCACCAGACCACTAAGTAACTAGGTATAATTAGTATTATAATTATGAGTGGTATAACCTTTATAAAATATTCCATTGTTGAACAATAACTGTGAAGTAGACAATTATAATTATTAGTAGGCATGCTTATTAGCACATGGGAATTTTATAAACAGGGTGTATTAAGACTACTACCGAAAACTGAAACTCGTCTATTCCATAATTCTGATTACGAACAAAAATAAAAAATCTGGCACCTTTTTTGTGATTTTTGCATCGATATCCACAATGCATCGTAAAATGAACATGTAGTAAATTAGTTCATTTATAAACTCGTAAAGAAAAAAAAACAGCAATGTAGCAATGGGCCCGCCGCGCGCATCCACGCATTGTACGCAATACATACTATTTCGAACGGCAAAGGAACGCAGAAGGACAAAACCCACTTTAATAAATATTTTTTTAGAAATGTTGATTTAGAATTTTGAAATCATTGGTACACAGCAAAGAAATTATTTTGATCCTAGCAAATAGTTTACTTATTTACATTTCCATTGGCGTGGCGCACTAGCTCATACAAGCTAACTTACTGAAGATGTTTTCAGAGGAGCTGGTCCTCAGCGTGAAAGAGCTAAAGGACACAGTTCCAGAGGAGTACCTCAGCCACAAGGAACGATACGAGAACGGAATCAGGAAAGCTTGTCTGCTTGTCAAAGTGCTGAAGGAACACGTACTGAGCGATTTGAGTCTTGATGTTTTCATGTGAGTTTATAAACTGCTCAAAATCAAGGAAGAACTACTTTGATAAACCACTACTTCATAAAAAGCTATTAGGTACTTATCATTACTTATGCAGGTGGTACTTCCTCAGACGAGCCCTTCACAAAGAGCTCAACTGCAGAATTTGAAAGTATAACCTTTCAGATTTTTTTACCCTAGCTTAGATCGCCCGACTAGATCGCCCCACTGCTGGGCAAAGGCTTCCCCCAAAGACTCCCAACGCTTTCTAGGCCTATCTTGAGGTCGCCGTCCCACGTCTAGTCCCATAGAAATATGAAGGTATTATCAAAATCTAATAATATGTGATTATTCCCCAGCCCAACATACAAATACAAGGTACAATTGGGCGTCGTCAAAGATGTGTCTCCATTCATGTTGCACATGGGAATGTTTGTGCCGACGATAGTGAACCAGTCTTCAGAGGAACAGGTGGCAGAATGGCTGCCAAAAGCGTGGAGCATGCAGATTATTGGGACCTACGCACAGGTGAGCATCATTTCTTGAAACTGGGTAGCTAGGTGATTGTCGTGTATTGTGTTGGGTTCCAATTCCCATATTTGCATTTAGTCTATAAAGTGATCCATGCCATTATGGGTGGGTGGTTAACCAATTTTGTAGCTAGCATAACTCTACTCAAAAATAGGTACAGAAATTTCCGGGAGCTTTTCGTAGTCTTGGAGAAGTGATTTCCACACAAATTATGCAAAACTTGTACCATACATTATTCCGTCTTTTTGAAACGGCTTATTGAAAGGGTTTATCTTTTAGACTGAACTGGGACATGGGACGTTCCTGAGAGGGTTGGAGACTACTGCTACATACGATCACAAAACAGAAGAGTTTATACTAAACAGCCCGACCCTGACGTCCTACAAATGGTGGCCAGGAGGATGTGAGTCTCTACAACCCTTAGATAAACGAACTTTTCTAGACTCCTCCTTAGTAAACAGTAAATTAAAGAATAAAATGAGTCTGAAATGCTACACGCTATACGCACCACAACATCGGTCCTTTGCAACACCTCAACTGAGTTCTGTTTTTTAATTATTAAGAAACTCTTTTAATTTGCTTTTCTTTTGCATAATTTACCTTTCAATTCCTTCTCAAAAATATGTGATTAACACTTGCTTGTTTCAATTTCCAGTGGCACACACAGCGAACCACTGCATCGTGGTAGCCCAACTGTATACCAAAGGTGAATGCCACGGCGTCCACCCGTTTTTCGTTCAGATCCGAGACACAGACACCCACATGCCCCTCCCTGGAGTCAAAGTGGGGGAGATTGGACCTAAACTAGGCTTCCAGACGGCTAACAACGGCTTCCTAGGCTTTGAACAGTTCAGGATACCGAGGAAGCATATGCTGATGAAGAATGCTCAGGTTTTGGAGGTTAGTCTAATGATTGCTTTCTTACAAGGTGAGCCTCTTCAAGGCTCACTTGAAATCCTTTCACCACAGTGGTTCGAAAGAAACAGTGACAAGATAAGAGAAGCAGTGGGTTAGGTCGGACTGCGGATAGTGATATGAGCCTGTTATTTGTTGACAGGATGGTACCTACGTAAAATCAAAGAACGACAAGCTAACCTACGGCACCATGGTGTACGTGCGAGTGACTATTGTAACAGATGTAGCGTACGAGGTATCACGTGCCGTCACCGTTGCTGTGCGGTACTCGGCTGTGAGGCATCAGTCGCAGCCGAAGCCTGGGTGAGTCACTTATCCGATCAAAGATGAGCAATATACATATGACGACCAGCGGATCTATTACAATAACACAATTTGTTTAGGCGATCGTTAGATCTACTGAGTTCTCAATTCAACCTGAACGGAAAAAAACAGACGCGGATTTAAAGACTTATCTAGGACAATACATTTTCCTACTTCCTATTATTATTAATCAGAAAGTTAAATTAGCATTAGCAATTGGACCGATTAGGATGAAACATGGAATTAATAAAGTTTGTAACCTGGATTAACACGACTTACTTTCATCCCGAAAAAATAATACGAGTTAGCGGCGTCCACTCTTCAATTGATATGACTTACCCCCTCATTCATTACTCTTGTCATTTTTAGCTGCTCTCTTAAATAATTTCTCTGTCACTTTCGTGTTAACAAATTCAAATTTATAGCATCAGGCTTATCGGCCTGCCTGTGCTTGAAGATCAAAGAGGTTGGACACCCATTACAAGGAGTTTTCCCAAGTCTACTTTGAGAACCAATATGGCTCTTTTTTCTTTTCCAGCCAGCCCGAGCCTCAGATAATAGACTACGTGACTCAGCAGCACAAGTTGTTCATAAGCATTGCAACGAGCCACGTGTTCCGCATAGCTGGCATGTGGCTCTGGGACAGCTACTCCAAGGTTATCAAGGATATTGGGAAGGGGAATATGGATCAGTTGCCTGAGGTGAGTTCGTTTATGGAATTCCTCGCGTCGAGTGATAAAAATCGTTAGGTGCCTTTTGTTTCTCTCACTCTTTTTAAATTTTAGAATATTGTGAATGGAATCGTTATAAGGCCCCATTTTTTTTGTTTTCCTTTTCATTAGCTATCGGCTTCTTAGCCATAATCAGATGTTTTCTAGGTTAATCAGATGTTTTCTGGGTAATCAGAGTGGTAATAAGGCCCTATTTAACCTGTTTTTGACTTTACGGCTAGTTTTGTAACACCCTGTATTTTTAAATAGCTCCACGCATTGGCGTGCTGCTTAAAAGCAGTCTGCTCGCGAGATGCGTCTGCTTGCGTGGAGGAATGCCGTCTGGCTTGCGGCGGACACGGATACATGACGTCATCGAACCTGCCCATCCTCGGCGGCCTTGTCACCGCCAGCATCACTTACGAGGGAGAGTACACCGTGCTTATGTTACAGACTGCCAGGTAACGGCATTGCTTTTGGAAAATCTATATTTATAAAAGAAAGTCGTGTTAGTTACACTATTTATAACTCAAGAACGGCGGAACCGATTTGGCAGAAAATTAGTGGGGAGGTAGCTTAGAACCGGGAGAAGGACATAGGATACTTTTTATCCCGAAAAAGCAACGGGAACGGGGTGTTACGGGAACGGGCGAGCGAAGCCGCGGGCGGCCACTAGTAATAAATAAAATAAATAAATATATATATGTTTGTATTTGGAACTGGGTTGGTCTGCCGCATGCCAGTTGAGCTGTGGGCAAAGATAACGGACTGGACAAGCATAGCCAAGGATCGCGATGTCTGGAGGAAATGGGGGGCGGACCTTTGCCCAGCAGTGGGACTCGTAGGGCACCTAATAATATTCAATTGATTCAGGCGTGACTTTGCGGAATTCCATTATAATTCCTTAGCACTAATCCGCTTATCTAAATTATGTAAGTTCGCAACTCCTGCAAAGTGAGATAAGGTGACATAACAAAAATACCACATAAATAAAAACTTAATTGACTCGCTGTGCACTAAAGGATGTGTTTAGTATATATTAAGATGAAATCATCTCTGTGTTAGGTTTCTAGTGAAGGCATGGAAGCAAGCTACAACAGGCACTGCCATGACGCCGACCGTGTCCTACCTCGTAGACTTCTTGAGGAAGAAGAGCTATCCGTGGGCCAACCATCCTGAGGGAATCATCAGGGGGCTTAAAGCGGTGGCAGCGGGGTAAGCTCTTTATTTTCAGCCTATTTTGTCCCACTGAAGAAGGAATGATGGAAAATGGGCAACGGCGATTACAGAATGGTGGCCAAGAGAAACACAGCGACCACGAGGCAGACCACCCGCCCGTTGGTCGGATGATATTGTCGGAGTAGTTGGACAGCAATGGCGGAGACTGGCACAGGACTAAAGAGAGTGGCGTATTAGGGAGGAGGCTTATACCCAGCAGTGGGTGCATGGCATACAGGCTGAATAGATAGATAGATAGATTGTCCAACTGAAGGGCACAGGCCTCCCTTCCTTATTTCCAGCTTTCTCGTCCCATTGGTAGACAGGACTAGTCTGGTAGATGTACATTTGGCTCGTCGCGCCATCTCCGTGCCTTCTTCTTCTTCTTAAATTTAAGAGCTTAGCCCTTGTCGGAGGTTTGATGCAGTTTTCTCCAATTAAGTCTTTTGTATGTGGCCTCCTTGACTTCTTTAGGTATACGACATGACAGCGACTTTTCTTTTGTCTGGCTCACGTAACTTATTCTTGGCCTTCCTCTTCCCCGTTTTCCTTCAATAATCGACTTAATAATCAAACTGCTAAACTAATTTTGATAGTACCAATATGAATTTAGAACCTTTCAGATAAAATAAAGATTTTTTTTAAGAATCAACTTGTGGCATACAGATGCTTAGCCTGGCGTGCCACTAATTTCGCCGGCACCCACAAACCGAAACACAGCGATGCTGCGTTACGGCAGAAAATAGGCATGGTGGTAGTATACTTCCCCGGACGAGCCCTTCACAAAGAGCTCTACTACTAGGTGTAGGTACTAATTATTTTTTGTTTAAAAATGTTTTTCTCGCAAATTTTGATAAACAGTGTGAAACTTTTCAGTAAAACCAAAGCGGCGTATGATGCGGTGCAAGCACATGAAAGGACTGGGATGGAGCCAGAGGATGCATGGAACATGGCTTCTGTACAACTTGTTAATGCTAGCGAGGTTCGTTCTTATGCCTTGCGCATATCTAAGCGTTCTGTGGTAGCTGCTGCTTAATTTGGGGCTACTTAACGTTGTGTGGACAACCGACAACCGTTGGGGAATAAAGGTTCTCGAATGGCGACCACGGACCGCAAGACAAAACAGGGCGCCCACCCACCAGATGGACCGACGACATTGATCACGGGAAGTCAGTGGATGGAAAGAGCTCAGACTCGTTCTTCCTGGAAATGTGTAGGGGAGGCCTATGTCCAGCAGTGGACTTCTTCAGGCTGATGATGACGACGATAAATGGTGTGTGGAGTGTCCACAATATTTTTTTTTATAGGGACAATGTATATTGTTTGCAGGCACACTGTAGAGCTATTTTGTGTGAGGTAGCGTGGCTTGAAATCCAGCGTCTATCCAACTCAGCGTCTCCTGGCTTAGCAGTAGTGTTGAAACAGCTGGCGGAACTATACCTCGTCTACTGGGCGCTGGAGATGAAGGGAGATCTCCTTGTTGTAAGTATATTGAAATCGAGGGTATGAAACACGCGTGTTGACATTACAGCAATGTACTACTACCAAAGTAAGCATTCTACTTTACATCATTCAAGCGAGATTAACAAACACATCATGAAAACATATTCATCATTAACAAAAATAAAAGTAAAACATTTGCACCGGTATCGCCTAAAACAATCGTAGTAAGCACATTTTATGCACACTGTGTGTACCTATCTACCTACTATTTTTTTTCGGTAAAAAGTTTTCTTGGCATTTTGTAAGAAAAGAGATTGTTTTACCAAGGAGTTTTGCATAACTTTGATATTTTATCAATCAATACTATTGATTGATTACCGTCACACTGTTGATTCAATAGTGTGACGGTAAAGTGTTTTGTAAATGGAACGCATTTACAATTCCATAAGTTTTAACGCCTATATACCTACACAGCCTCTTTGCACAGCAGTAAATCCTACTTACTGCGCGTTTATGATGCACATATGTTTTTAATAATAATACTTTTGCCGGGAATCCTAAAAAGGTTCCCCACTGTACTTAGATAGATAAAAATATCGAATTTTTATGTTATATTTCTAGTACTCGACAATATCGAAGGATGACCTAACGACATTGCAGACCCGATACGAGGAGCTACTCGCGTTGATACGACCTAACGCGGTGGCACTAGTCGATGGATTCGACATTAGAGACGAGGTAACTATTAATCGACCATAGATTCTAGAATCATGTTTTTTTTTTATACAACTAGCTGATGGATCAAGCATTTGTGACTGTCGATTGGCTGGGGAGTGGGGGCTACTTACATGGGTTACATACAAGTGGTGACCGTGAAGGCGGATAATGCTTTTGGGAGTGATCGATAGTTTCGTTTTGTAATCTATCTCTTCCGCGGCGGAGTCATTCCTGCTCAATTGCATCAATACAAGGAACTCAAAACCCCGAAACGGTAGTGTTTTTGCAATGAAAAAAATAAAGGACGCTGTTTATTGTGTATCCCATGAACTAAGAATTTGCGTTCCTTTCTTTCTTGTATGGAGTTTTTATCCGGCCAACCTGATGTTTAGTGCCTAACCGTACGAATATTTTGTTTATAATGTAGTAACTAAATTTAAAATTAATATTCGTCCTCAGCCTGAAGAAGTCAACTGCCGGACATAGACCTTCCCAAAATATTTACAGGACGAACGATTCTGAGCCCTATTTCCACCGACTTCCCGCGATCCTTTGTGCGAAGACAGGCTGTACCCTGATATACAGGGTTATTCATTATTAGCTGCAAATACTCAGGAGTTAGGTTCAACAAATAGAATAAAAAATATTTATGAAATTATTTTTTTTAAATTTGATCAAAAAAATTTTCAAGTTTTTGTATCAAAATTATATTTTTATTAATTTCTTTACGGCTATTGCATAATGATTGCCATGGAGAACAGGACGATGACTCACCCAGGCGGTGACTGAACGCAGAGTGTCACTCACGGCGCGCGGGCGCGGATCAAAGGTCAAAATAGGTCAGGCGCCAATGATTCCTTTATCGATTTTCTCGGGATTTTAATAACAAAACTTAAAAAAAATCATTTCATAAATG
This sequence comes from Thera britannica, assembly GCA_939531255.2. Taxonomy (NCBI): domain Eukaryota; kingdom Metazoa; phylum Arthropoda; class Insecta; order Lepidoptera; family Geometridae; genus Thera; species Thera britannica. Next base: position 13,639,704 of record OW618046.2, on the reverse strand, counting down.
TTTTTTATTTTATTTGTTGAACCTAATTCCTGAGTATTTGCAGCTAATAATGAATAACCCTGTATATCGGATGAATATACGCAAGAATGAGTGCGCTTTTGTGTCACTCTGCCTATCGAAAGAATAGAGTACTTATAGCTTAAAATGTGTTTCAGATCCTGAACTCGACGTTGGGTGCGTACGACGGTCGCGTGTACGAGAGACTGATGGAGGAAGCGATGAAGAGTCCTCTCAACGCGGAGCCCGTCAACCGAACCTTCCACCAGTACCTGAAGCCACTGATGGAGTCTAAACTGTGATAAATTCTCTATGATTTTTTATTGATTTTATAGTGTTTACTACACTTAAAAAAATCACAAAGATTCAAATCCCGCTCGGCTCTTAACTTTTGGGTCATTATAAAAACTCTTAGGAGAGTAAAATTTTACAAAAAGATACATTACCATATGTGAATGGGTGAAAACTGAAGTTTGCTCAATTTATACAGTAGCATATAGGTACCACTTTGATGTTTTTCTGTATTCCCATGGTCATTTTATGTGATAATGCAATAAAGTATTTTCTATCTATCTATCGACGTCAAGACAGCTATGCATCTTATCTATCATTCCGTACTATTTCATTTGATTCTAGATCTTTCTAGATAAAGCTTTGAGCCTTTGCGTGTCCCAGCGGATAAGCAAACTACTTACAAAACTTTGGCTTATTCTATCCAGCCCCAGTAGATGCAACCAGTTTAATTTTAAGCTAAAAATGCCACACGATGAAGTGGCGAGCACACATCAGAGTCTGCGCAAGATAGATGGCGCAAAACATGAATATAATGGACTGGAAACGCGTATAGTTATCTTGCGCGGACTCTAGTACAATAGTAGCATGAACAAGCGAAATGTAAAGAAAAATCAAAAATTTGTTATTTTCTGACTTTTGTTATTATTTTTATAAATAAAGTTTTTTGTAAATAATGTAGCTAATGTTTATTTCCTATTTTCATATCATGAACGAATATTTAACAACGTAGTATCATACATAATACTAAGTTAAATATTTTGAACAAAGCTACACACGTACGACACACTGCCCATGACTTTTGCCCTGTATTAATATACTTAGCCTTATAATATTTACTTATTAGCTTCGTAACAATGGCTGCCAGACGTAGTAAGTTATACAGGGTGGACAAAGATCAACTGTTAAAAGTTTTTTTTAAACAAGAATTTCAATTTTTTCTATACCTTACACCTTACCTTAAAGATTTTTTTTTGGTAAGTAATATTATCAAAGGTATCTGTATAAACTGCATTGGTTGTAAATCTTCAGGATTTACTTATTCGTCAATACATGCCGGGTCATTGACCTTTAGGTGACCAAGAATGAACTCACAATGAGTCTGACCAAGTGCATAAATTGTTTACTATTAGGTTTAAATTATACAAACACGCTTTACACAGTTACTTGGCCAATCAGTCCTCACTCGAAACCTGAACATACGCGTACAATTCGTATTTAAAAAACACGCAGGAGAAAAATTGTTTTTAAAATGAGTGAATTTAAGAAAAACCTGGAAGTGAATGAAGATTTGGTGAGGGAAAGGAAATCGTGCAATTTTAACTTACAAGAAGTGACACACATTATCGATGGTGGGGAGAAAAACACTATTGCACGGAGGAAGATAGGTAAGACATAAAATAGTAAGTAATATATTATGATATAAAATGCAATGAAAAGTAAATGATTATGAAAATGACTTACTTTTTTACCGACTTTGAAAGACAGAGGAGACGTTTCTCAATTAGGTTGTATTTTTTTTTAAGTTTGTTATCGTATAACTTCGTCATTTATGAATCGATTTGACAAGTTTTATTTATGTAATTAGAGAATGGTAAAAATCCAAATTGGTCTCATAGAAATTAACGACCGTATCGGAAGGCGGGGCCGCTACCACTAGACCTCCAGTGTTTTCAATGATAATGCTTTCAAACGGTGAAGGAAAACATCGTGAGGCCCGCGGCTTAGTCAGCTCCGCACGTATTGACCATGTTTTTCCTATTGATCAGGCCGACTAAGCTGTCAGGATGGTATAGGTGCTGGGCAAGCCTATTCCATCTAAAATCTTGTCCCGGGCACTATAGCGTCCCGCGAATAGGGCATGTGTTGCCGGTTGCCCTTTACGCTATCTAAATCATCTACAAAAGATGCAAAGGCCTGTTTACTTTTTTTTACATGTATACAGAGAATATAGCTCTGAATGGAGGAGCTTCGTTGGACAAGGTCCCAGAGGAATGCCTGGGCCCAACAGAGAAGTACGAGAACGCGATAAGGAAGTCCGTTCTCTACAGCAAGATCGTCAAGGAGGAACTGCTAGAGTTTACTGGATTGGAAGCCCTTGGGTAATGCTTGTTTAATTGTTCACGTTACTTTTTGATAATATAAAGCATTGCTATTCAGCGTAGCATGGCCGAAAGCGTCTTGGGGACGCTTCCGTCTGGTACTGATTTGGATCAGTTGAGCTATCTCTAGATCATTTGTCTGCAGAAAGCTCAACTGCTGGCCTACCATGAGCTTCATACACAATTTGACAGCCATAGCCATAACCATATGGAGCTCGTGGTAGCCCTGCTGTTTCTTGTGTATTTTGTACATTTTGTAAATATTTGTTTAATTGTAAGATTCTTTGTGTAAATAAATATATATTTTACTGTCAACGGTAAGTAAGAACAGATATAAATTGAAGAGCGAGAGTAGGCTGGGGTGGTAGGTGCTGTCATAAAAAGGGATGAAAGTCGTATGACTAGGAGAGTGATGAGTATGGATGTGAATGGATATGTGAGCAGAGGTAGACCAAAGAAAACATGGATGAACTGTGTGAAAGGTGACATGGATGAGAGAGGAGTGAATACAGAGATAACGGCTGACAAAGAGGAATGGAAGAGGAAGACTTGTTGTGCCGACTCCACTTAGGGTGGGATAAGGGCAGAAAGAAGCAGACTTTGGTGATATACGTGCTTGCTCTTCTAAGATCAGAAAATTTACCTACTACTTTACTATCTAGCCGAGCTCAGCAAAGCTTGTATAAGTATCATATTTCTATAAATAATTTACCATCTAATATTTTAAGTCGATTTTCAGTAATTGGTTCACTTGTTTGTTTGCACTCTGCTCTCTGTTTTTAACCGACTTCCAATCAAAAAGGAGGAGGTTCTCAATTCGGTTGTATGTTTTTTTTTTTTTTTATTTTTTTTTTTATTTTTTTTTTTAATGTTTGTTACCGCATAACTTCGTCATTTGTGAGCCGATTTGAAAAATTATTTTTTTATCTGAAAGGTACTGCTTCCAGATTGGTCCCATTTTAATTTTATTAAAATCGGTGTTGCCATTTTTTTTAAAATATTTTTTTTAATGTTTGTAACTGCATGCCTCCGTCATTTATGAACCGATTTAGAAAATTATTTTTTTATTTGGAAGGTTATTCATACGTCCAGATTGTCCCAAACAAATTTGATTAAAATCGGTTTAGCCGTTTGACAATGAAGTCGGTTTCTCAAGTTTTTTATATTGTTATTATTATATTCACGTAGGTAAGTACCTATAATTAATAAATATTAATATATATTGTGAATTTGTATTTGCCAGATCTAAAATGTACCATTCTTCAAGCAAATAAATTATTATTTCATTTCATTTCATTTAAAAACTGTTTCAGCTGTTCTAATTTAGGGTTCGCAGTTCGAATATTCTTGATTGATAACAGAATTTTAAACATATTAAAACTTTTCAGGCTAAACTCTCCAGTGATACGCCGAACCGCCGACGCTTTCTTCAAAGACATATCGCCGTTTCTTCTCCACCTGGGAATGTTTGTCCCCACCATCTTGGGTCAATGCACCCCGGAGCAACAAGTCTACTGGTTACCGCGCGCCTTGGACATGCAAATCATTGGGACCTATGCCCAGGTGGGTTCACATTAACATTGCTTACATTATAGCTTATTTATAGATCAATTGTACACTTCTTCTTCTTATTGTGTCACTGGTACTTTCTTTCTTTCTTTCTTTTAATTCTTTAATGCACACAGAAATATTTAGGTACTTTTGGAACCAGTGTGTTGAAAGGATTAAGTTATCCTCAGAGAGGCTCCTTTCGTGCACTGATTTGTTCACTGTAAGGCATAGATGAGCTGTTATTTTATTTTCGAATCCATCCCTCTTCTTTTTCTTCTTATCATCGTGTCACTGGTTCTTCAAACCAGTGTGGTGAAAGGATTTCAAGTTCACTTCAGAGAGGCTCCATTCGTGCAATACTATCCCTCTTATTACTATAGATTTCGAACTACAAAGCTAGTATTACTAATAATCAGGCAGGTAGCTTTTTCACCATTGGTCCTTTCTAGGCACCGCATGCAATCCGGCAAGAAAAACCGGGGGACGGACCCCTTTCTTCACTTATTTTTTTCTTGTCCGAATATGTCTCACAACCTCTAAAAAGTTCAGGGCGGTTCTAAAAAGGCGCCGTAGAGTAATTCACGTATAGATGAATTAAGTATACTATTTCGTAGACTTAGATAGATACTCTCATAGGTGACTTGAGGAGAATTAAGTACACCTAATTGTAGACTTGAATACTCTGGCTAGGTCCTAGCTAGAATGTATAGACGTGCTGCAGTCTCCATTATTGCTAGTTTTTAATGAAATATACACCTGCAAGCTGCAACTAGTGAACCTAAGAACCTTCTGCTTGTAGACAGAGCTCGGGCACGGAACCTTTATCCGTGGTCTGGAGACCACAGCCACCTACGATCCAGAAACCGAAGAGTTTGTGCTGCACAGCCCCACTCTGACTTCTTACAAGTGGTGGGCTGGTGGACGTAAGTATATACATAAACAGTTATCAAGTTGCCGCGATCATTTAAGGCAGGGCGCAAACTTGGACACTTTTGAGTCTGGTGTCAAACACAAGCTACCGATGAATATTTGATTTCTATAGAACCAGTATGAAATCATCCACTCCTTGCGCATACGTAAAACTTGGCCAATCATCGCTACAGAACACAGCAACTACGGTTCCTTGTGATGGTGTGCCGTGTCGGCAAGGAAAAAGTGTCAGCGAACTGCTGGGGTTTTTTCCAGTAGTTCTTTATGGAGTGAGATGGGCCGACGATGACAAAGTCGCGGGTCAGAGAGGGGCAAGACTGGTACAGATGGTACTAAAAAGGTACAAACTAAAGGAGGCCAAACCAAGCAGTGCAAGAGTTGGGCTGCAAATGCAGATGATGACGGCAGACTTCTCAAACCACCTAATAATAAGAGACTTGTATTTTCAGTGGGCAAAACAGTAAACTACTGCATTGTAGTAGCACAGCTTTACACTAAAGGAGAGTGCCACGGTGTCCACCCCTTCATAGTACAAATCCGAGATGAAGAAACGCACCATCCTCTACCCGGCATCAAAGTAGGGGATATTGGACCTAAAATGGGTTTTAATACGGCTGATAATGGATTCTTAGGATTCAAAGAGCATCGGATACCGAGAGAACATTTGATGATGAAAAATGCTGAAGTATTGAAGGTATAATAAATGAAACTCTACGGCCTTATTGGCACCTACTGCACAGCACAGTCCCATTTGCGCAAGCTTGTCGTAATTTTATTTGTCAAAATGAGTCCAAGCAGTACTACTTAGTTTTAATTTTAGAGTCATATTCCAGGATGGTACTTACGTAAAAGTGGCGAGACATGGCAAGCTGACGTACGGAACCATGGTGTTCGTTAGGGTGGTGCTCGTTAGTGAATCAGCCTTCAACCTGGCCAAGGCCGTGACAATAGCCGTGCGGTACTCCGCTGTGAGGAGGCAGTCTGAGCCGAGACCTGGGTGAGCTTCTTGCATCATCTACTCTTTATATCGTATCACTACAATATGATAATGATAACAACATGACATGATAACAAACAGTTATATTTTATTATTATTAATAAACAACACGAAATAAAGATTTGTGCCATAACCTAGTCTCTAAAGAAATTATTTTCAGTTTTTGCAAAAATAAACAAAATGTTGAATTTCCTTAAGCAATGTCGATGTGTGTATGTAGTTCCTACGAACCAGTTGTGGAATACTCTTCCTGCTGAGGTATTCTCTAGACTAGAGACTACAGTATGGGGTTCTCCAAAAAGGGCGTTTTAAAATATTTAAAGGGTCAGCAACGCGCGATTGATGCCTCTGGTGTTGCAATCGTCCATAGGCTACGGTAACCGCATTCCATCAGGTGTGCCGTATGCTTGTTTGCTAACTTAGTTGTATAAACAAAACAGTGTGGTGAAAGGATTTTAAATGCGCCCCAAAGAGGCTTCTTTCGTGCATTTGACACATTGGGTTCTATGACAAGCTGGTTTCCTTTCCATGTTTTCCATCACCGTTTCAAAGTACTAGTATAGGGCACAATAATTTTAAAACAGTAAAACTCATTGACGCACGACCGAATTCGAATCCACTAGACCACCAGTTAGTACTATGCATCTCTTCAACAGTTCATCTTTTGCAACAGTGCTATGTCACGCGAAATTTAGGGTTTGAAAACGGTCAGACTAATCGAACCCGCACTAACCTCTTACCCTTCTCTTCCAGCCAACCTGAGCCTCAAATCATAGACTACATGACGCAGCAACACAAGCTGTTCATCTGCATAGCGACGGCGCACGCACTGCAGCTCACCAGCGATTGGCTGTGGCGGACCTTTACAGCTGTGCTCAAAGATTTACGCGAGGGACACACTGATAGCTTACCAGAGGTAGGCTTAATATCGATAAATACACGTTTTTGTCTTTAACTTTGGCAAAGGTTGTTCAACAAAATATGGCTAGCTCTTCTTTTTCTTAAATTTAAAAGCTTGGCTCTAGTCGGGGTTTTGATGGAGTCTTCTTCAATTAATTCTTTCGAATGTGGCTTCCTTGACTTCCATAAACGACATGAAAGCGACCTTTTCTTTTATCTGGCTCACGTAACTTATTCTTGGCCTTCCTCTTCCTCGTTTTTCTTAAAACTTTCCTTCTTTGGAATAGAGTGCGCTCTTGTGCCATGGTTTCTTTTAATTGTTATGCTTTCTACTATTACCTACATATTTGACGAGCACCTGTATGTGTTGTGCTCTTTTTAGTACCTACTATTACTAAACTGATGTAAAACTACAGGGTTATTCATTATTAGCTGCAAATACTCAGGAATTAGGTTCAACAAATAAAATAAAAAATATTTATGAAATGGTTTTTTTTAAGTTTTATTATGAAAATCCCGAGAAAATCGATAAAGGAATCATTGGCGCCTGACCTATTTTGACGTTTGATCCGCGCCCGCGCGCCGTGAGTGACACTCTGCGTTCAGTCACCGCCTGGGTGGGTCATCGTCCTGTTCTCCATGGCAATCATTATTCAATAGCCATAAAGAAATTAATAAAAATAAAATTTTGATACAAAAACTTAAATTTTTTTTTGATCAAATTTAAAAAAAATAATTGCATAAATATTTTTTATTCTATTTGTTGAACCTAATTCCTGAGTATTTGCAGCTAATAATGAATAACCCTGTATACTTATGCAATAAACAATTTCATTTCATTTCATTTTCATTTCATTAAAATAGACATTTTGTCGATGCGTAATAAAGAATAACGACAAAAATCTTGTAGCTTTGTCGAGAGGTAGCACCACTTTCCATACTTCGCGGCATTTCCATCCGACTGTGCTCCCCCAGGATGTTTTTTAGCCATGTTCTCTAGCTAGATCAGAGGTTCCCAACCTTATTTTTCTCATAGACCACTTTCAAAATTGCTACATTTTCACAATATTCCCAGTCGACAAAAACAGTATCGAGATTAGATCTTAAGCCTCCGCTATACGCTGGTCTAAAAACAAAACACGACCGGAAAGTTGGAAAAATTTAAAATAAAGATGGCGTTGCCTGACCTGAGCTGTGAATTCATGTATTTGATACCAACTATTACGTATTCTGTGCTTGGGTCTGACATTTGTCACGACATTACAATGTGTTGACTAGAATACGCTTCGTTAGACAAAAACACAGACAGATATTCAGTAAATAAATATAACCCAATTGTTATGTTAGCTGATTCCCGTCGCAGAGTTTCCATTGCATATTTTTCATCCAGGATTGGTGATAACAATGGCAAGCTGTGCGGTATTTTTTAAACTACCACGAACGCTACATTTTAAATCTAACTTATATAGTAGTGTAGTAGTAGTAGTCTAATTTATATAGTATAACAAGCAAATAGCCCCAGATTCAATAAAAGAAACCTTCCACCAAGAGAGATTTTCCTCATATTATGCAAAACCAGAGTGAGTTGCAAGTTCATAAATGTCGGTAGTCGGTGAATGAACACTTGTATTTTTTAAAGGTAAAAAACGGAACCCTTATAAATTCGTCATGTCTGCCTGTCTGTCCATCCGTATGTCACAGTCACTTTTTTTCAAAAAAATGAAATGAAATGAAAAGAAATAATTTATTTGCTTGAAGTATGGTACTTACAAAACTGTAAAAGCTATATGTACTGATGAAACTTGGTAAATAGATGTATTCTGTAAACCGCATTATGATTTTTATACTTAGAACTGACACTCAAAAAATATTTTTTCATAAAACTTATGAGTTTTCTTAACATTAAGTAAAAGATTATTAAACCAGTTAAGTATTTACGACAGAGATGCGTTAACGTCATCGTAATTAGCCTTCTATCTATCGACTTTAAAAATTAATGAGGTATCGTCAGCAAATAGTACTGTTTCACATAGTTTTTTAACCAAAAAAGGAAGGTCATTTACGTACACTAGAAACAAGAAAGGACCTAATATCGAACCTTGTGGCACCCCTATGTCAATAACTGACCCAAAAGATCTCTCACCGCCCACATCAACTTTAAGGATTCTATCAGTCAAGTACGATTGTAATAAGTCAATGGAGCGATTTAGAATACCGTAATGTTTAAGTTTAGATATTAAGAGGGTGACGGACGCAGCTCGCAACTTCAATTCGAGGCGCGGGCAAAAATTGCTCCGAATATAGCTATCTCTATTCATTTGATGCGGGCGCCACGGAATATATAATAGTAGTATACACACACAGGCGCTCGTGTGACGCGCTACTTCTATACGTGAATCCAACCATAGTGCCGCGCTTGTGCGTGTGCGTCAGCCACTGCTAACGATTTTTATGCATTGCCTAATTTCGTCAACGTTACTAACACCCGTTTTCACTAAACCTAGGCGACGCCTAAATCGGATGCCTAAATATTAACGGGCCGACGTACACAGCTCGCAACTTCAATTCGAGGCGTGAGCAAAAACTGCTCCGAATATAGCTATCTCTATTCATTTGATGCGGGCGCCACGGAATATATAATAGTAGTATACACACACAGGCGCTCGTGTGACGCGCTACTTCTATACGTGAATCCAACCATAGTGCCGCGCTTGTGCGTGTGCGTCAGCCACTGCTAACGATTTTTATGCATTGCCTAATTTCGTCAACGTTTTGTGGATGTAGCATTGTTATGCTACATTGTTATGCTACATCCACAAAACTCGGCTTATCAAACATCGGAAGAGACTAACCGTAACAAGAGATTTCTGTCTGAGTCACCCGACATGGAACGCATCCTAAAGACTGGTGGTAGCGAAGAAAGAACAAAGCAGGTAAAAAAGAAAAACAAATCACAAAACATAAAAAGCTACTTGCGTCCGCCGCTATTGAATTCTATCGCCGGGCCTTCAACAAGTCGCGATGTACAAGAAAATCAAGAAAATTAACAAACTAAGTAACACCCCTCTACCTCTTCCAAGCCGGCTGGTCACCGTGGAAGAGTCAGACCAAAACCCCCTTATCCTAAAGGAAAATGGAAACATTAATAATGAAAATATAAACAAAAAAGAAAACATAAGCAAAGAAGAAAACGAAAACATAAACAGAATTGAGTGCAGTAGTAAAAATATAAAATCTCGCAAGTGAGATGTACTTAATTAGATTATGTGAAACCAGAGGAGCTACAGAGACAATCGAAGAATATCCCGATTTCATACTCTACCACACATCAACAAATTAGGGGAGGCCAACGCCGCTGAGGCGACTTGTATGTTAGTATTAATAAAATAAATGTAAGTAAACGAATTAAAAAGTGTTAGTATTAAAAAAGATTGGAGATTGTAAATAATAAGATAGGACATACTAGAAATAAAGGCTTTTTTATTTATTTTATTTAATTTCGTCAACGTTACTAAGCGTCAGATAGGCTAGTGGCTAGGGCGTGCGGATTCACACTGAGAGGACGAGGTGGGCGGGAGTTCAAATCTGGTCAAAGAGAGTTGACTTTTTGCACCCTACAATTTTATGTTTTTATTTTTTGTGGCTGCATTACCTGACTAACCCTCTAAGCTTATTGCTTGCTTGTTTCGCTTTTCTAGTATTCAATAAGCAAGGATTGGTCATGCTCTGAATGCAAGAATAAAGTGAAAAAAAAACAACATTCCTGAACCGATAAAGAACCTTCAGAGTAGCTATTTACGCACTTAGAAAAGACACCAGGAAATTCTCTAACATGATACGAGTGAGTTTATTCATCAGGTAGGGTTTGTGCGGGTTCTGGACCAAATTGAAGAAGAGTAAAGAGAACCATTGACTCCGAGTTGAGTTGAGAGAGCCATTGACCCCGGCGCGGAGCGATGGAGTTGTGGTTGATGACGTTCCAGTAGAGGATGATGGGTGGGAGTCCGCTCAACATCAGGTGTGGTGTGGTTTGCTTGACCTCATTGGCCTAGTGGTTGGAGGGTGCGGGTTCAAAATCAGTGATAACGTTACAGTAATAGATGATGGGTGGGTATCCGCTCTACGTCAGGTGGGGTGTGGTTCGCCAGACCTCATCGGCCTAGCGGTTGGGGGGCGTGGGTTCAAAACCAGTCATGACGTTACAGTTGAAGATCATGGGTGGAGGTCCGCTCAACATCAGGTGGGGTGTGGTTCGCCAGACCTCATCGATCACACACACACAGCAATAAAAAACACGCAAAGCGGCTCACTTACCAAAGTACAGAAAGTCTAATAATGTGACTGCATTTAAAAATATACTTTATTCGTTGAGCAATTAGGTTGCTTTTATTCTGCTTATTTACATTCGCAAAACCAACGATTGCGAACATCGACCTACAATTACATGGACCTCGGCTTTCGCACAAAACTCGCGAAAAAAGTGTACCAAGCTAACCTACTATAGGTGGATACTTATATAATGATTATAAACAAACTGAAAAAAAAAATATTTATGTCTTATCACAATTACTATATAGAACTCAATTTTGATTGCATGAAGCAACTTCTAGTGAACGTTACAGAAATTTTTCCAAGTCTTTTTATCAATATTTCCACCAGACGTTGAGCAGTACTCTGTTTATTGAGCTCCAGTTATATAAAGAAAAACTATTTTGTTAAAGTATTTCTCAGTCTTTTTATCAATATTTCCACCGGACGTTGAGTGGTAGCAGTTTTTTGAGCTCAAAATAAATAAAGTTTTTTTTTTAATTTCTTAGTCGTTTTATCAATATTTCCACCTGACGTTGAGCTGTAGTTTATTTCTTGAGCTCCAGAAAAATAAAACAGAAATATGTTGTTCAAATTTTTACAAGTCTTTTTATCAATATTTCTACCTGACGTTGAGTGGTATCAGTTTTTTTAAGCCCCAGATAAATAAAGAATAAAAATATTTTGTAGCCATTTTTCTTAGTCCTTTTTTCAATATTATAACCTGACGTTGAGCGGTAGTCGGTTGTTTGAGATTCAGATAAATAAAGAAAAAAAATATTTTGCAGAAAATTTTTCCAAGTCTTTTTATCAATATTTCCACCTGACGTTGAGTGGTAGCAGTTTTTTTAAGCCCCAGATAAATAAAGACTAAAAATATTTTGTGCCAATTTTTCTTAGTCCTTTTATCAATCTTTCCACCTGACGTTGAGCGGTAGTCGGTTTTTTGAGATCCAGATAAATAAAGAAAAAAAATATTTTGCTGAAATTTTTCCAAGTCTTTTTATCAATATTTCCACCAGACGTTGAGCGGTACTCTGTTTATTGAGCTCCAGTTATATAAAAAAAAAACTATTTTGTTCAAGTATTTCTCAGTCCTTTTATCAATATTTCCACCGGACGTTGAGTGGTAGCAGTTTTTTGAACTACAAATAAATAAAGAAAAAAAATAATTTGTTGTAATTTTTCTTAGACCTTTTATCAATACTTCATATACAGGGTGGAATTTTGTAATGCCACCTGGAGGGAAAGTACTCTTAATACTCCAGATAGAAAATTTTACTCACAGGAAACATTCCTTTATTTTTGAATAGAAAGCAAACTGCATTCAAAGTTTTTCGAAAATTCTCTCACACCCGGGAATTGAACCGGCTAAAATCAGAAAAATTATACCTTGTACTTTTATTGCATCGATCGTTAGTCAATTATAAGGATGAAATCTCTCTAACAAACATGATAAATTAAATGAAAGAAAAACCAGGAAATCTTAAATTAATTTAATTATTTACAAAAAATGGATAACTAACTAGTTACTTGAAATTAGTTGCTTGAAATGGGCTCCATTCTCTTGGATACACAAATTTATTCTTTTAACGAATTCATTTCTTTAAAAGAATAAATTTATTCCTTTCAAAAAAAAAAATTAATTTAAAAATTATTTTATTTTTAATTTTAGAAATTGCTTTCTATCCAAAAATAAAGGAATGTTTCCTTTGAGTAAAATTTTCTATCTGCAGTATTAAGAGTACTTTCCCTCCAGGTGGCATTACAAAATTCCACCCTGTATAGAAATTAATGGTTCATAATTTGTTTTAGTCGAAATGTTGGCTTTTTTCGAAATTTCGGCAGACTTTTTGACCTAGTGCTGCACCTTAATTTCGTTTACCCAACCTACAACCTACCTAGGTACTTAGTATTTCCCATCTTCACTTAGTACCCTTCCTAAACTAACAATTATCAAATATCTAAGCATTATGTTTTATGCCAGTGTAGGTATTTAACTAGTCCGAAGTCCGAGCGATTCACACACACAACCGAAGTGTCCCGTGTGCTTCAAGCGTTTCCTCCCCCTGCACCCCGCCACCCGCACCGTGCGTGCGCGATAGCAATAGTAGCCGTTCGAAAATGCCATGAATTTGATCGTGTTCCGTAATACCAAAAAGCAGCCAAGTGCGAGTCGGACTCGCCCATGAAGGGTTCCGTAGCATATTGATGCTGTTTATTGAAACATAATATAAAGGTTTTTGAAGTTCGTCGAAAGGTAAATTGCGGTTTACGATTTATGACGTATAAAAAAAAAACTACTAAGTAGATCTCGTTCAAACCAAATATCGTTGGAAGTTTGCATAGTAATGTACAACATATATTTTTTTTTGGATTTATCATTCTCTTATTTTAGAAGTTAGAGGGGGGGGACCAACTTTTTTCCACTTTGGAAGTGTCTCTCGCGCAAACTATTCAGTTTAGAAAAAAACGATATTAGAAACCTCAACATCATTTTTGAAGACCTATCCATAGATACCCCACACGTATGGGTTCAATGAAAAAAAAAAATTTTAGTTTCAGTTTCAAGTATGGGGACCCCCAAAATTTATAGTTTTAGAAAAAAACGAAATTAGAAAACTCAACATAATTTTTGAAGACCTATCCATAGATACCCCACACGTATGGGTTCGATGAAAAAAAAAATTTTTAGTTTCAGTTTCAAGTATGGGGACCCCCAAAATTTATAGTTTTTTTTCTATTTTGGTTTACAAACCTTAATGCGGTTCACAGAATACATCTACTCACCAAGTTTCATCAGTCTAGCTCTTATGGTTTCGGAGAAAAATGGCTGTGACTCGGCCGGACAGACAGACAGACAGACAGACAGACAGACATGACGAATCTATAAGGGTTCCGTTTTTGCCATTTGGCGACGGAACCCTAAAAATGATGACTGAAAACTTTTTGTATTCTTTACATAGTATTGTTATTCTGTAACTAGACAATATAAACTAGGTTCCTTAACAAAAAACACGTAAGATATTGTTGTTTTTAGTACGAAACCAATAGGTAGAAAACTTGATAAGTTTAGCATAAAAATGTGCAAAATGCGATTGGTGTTTATTTCATTTTAGGTAAGTAATTTGAAATAAAAACTGTTGAGGAACCTAGATAAATACTATGCAAATACAATTATTACAATAATATAGTGTAAATCTGTCTAAATTAGAAATCATTTTGGTATTCCGTTTGTATGAAAATTTTCCATACGTCAGCCCCTTAACTAGTTTTTTCGTGTGCGCGAGCTGCAAGCAGCTCGCGTGTCGGTGTGCTACTCCCAGTTTTACATTACACTTGCACTTGTAAAACCCCAAAAAGTAGTAAAGAAAGTCCTAAGTAACCCTAAAAGTCGATCAGTGAATCAAGTTCCTCAGTGTAGTAAAACCCCAATCAAAGTCCTAAAGAACCCTAAAATTGTTTACATAATCAAGGTCCTAAGTGAAGTAAAATTCCAATTAAAGGCCTAAGGAACCCTAAAAGTTGTTTATTTTATCAAGTTCCTCAATGTAGTAAAACCCCAATCAAAGTCCTAAGGAACCCTAAAAATGTTAACATTATCAAGCTCCTAAGTGTAGTTGAAACTCCAATCAAAGTCCTAAGGAACCCTAAAAGTCGAACACTTAATCAAATTGCTTAATGTAGTAAAACCCCAATCAAAACCTTATACGGAACCCTAAATTGTACGTCAAGCCAAAACCCTTAACGGGTCGAAACCGCTGGAAGGAACCCAAACGTTGACTACCGGGTCGCGTGCATCGCGAGCTGCAAGCAGCTCGCGTCCTCAATGCGTTCCCACAGGGGCGGAACCCTAAACCAAGTGAAGATCCAATCAAACACCTTAAAAAACCTAAAATTCAATCTCCAATCATAGTCCTCAGTCGAATGAACCGTTTGAACGACCTTAATCGGACGATTTTTGCAAAACCGGAAGTGGCACAGCCGCCATTTTGAATTTTGAACTCAGTCTAGTGAACATTTTTTCACACCCCTAAGACACCCTAAATTTCAGTAGGAGGGGGTTCTAAATTTCAGTAGGGTGGGCGTGGTCGCGTGGCGGCTCGCTTCGCTCGCCGCAACGTTCCCCCCGGGTTCAGGAGGAGGGGGTTCTGGGGGCTTGAGGGGGGGGTCACAGCACGGCTCGCTTCGCTCGCCGCGACGCTCCCCCCGGGTTCAGGAGGAGGGGGTTCTGGGGGGCTTAGGGGGGGGGGGTCACAGCTCGGCTCGCTTTGCTCGCCGCACTGTTCCCCATTCGCTCGCCGCAATGCTCCACTCGAAAAAAAGGGTCAAAAATAATAAAGGGGTCTAGAGGGGGGAGGGGGGCAAAATTTATTTTGCTTTCAAAATAATCTCACCTTCCCTACATGACCCAAAAAAAAAGTCTTGCAAGTCACTCCGCTTGGAAGATACGAAAGGGGGGGGTGAAAAAAGGGGCAAGAGGGGGGTGTTTTTTTTGTTTTTTCAATTCAGGAAGAAACCCTCTATACGAAACCCTAATCGAAAACCCCCTATCTCGACGGCATCCGGTAGCACTCACAAAAGGGGGGGTCCTGGGGGGCAAGGGGGGCAATTTTTTTTGTACAATAATATTCTTATCTTTTTTCTTCTCTTTCGTCTTCTCCCTTTTAATCTTTTTTTTTCTGAAAAGTAATATTTCATCAAAATCGGCTAAGCCGTTTTGTTATATTGTTTGTTACTGCATACCTTCGTCATTTAATTTTATGATCCAATTTAGTAAATTTTTCTTTTATCTAAAAGGTTATACTTCCAGATCTGTATGTAAATCTAGTAAGTATAACTTAGTGCATAGAATTCATGCCTATGGAAATAAATAATAATAATAATAATAATAATGCTGGACAATTCACACAACATTATCTAGCCCCAAGCTAAGCAAAGCTTGTGTTATGGGTGCTAGATAACTGATATACATAATACAATACATTACATGCATAGATAATTTTCATTTCAATTCATAAATGAATTGAAATGGAAATTATTTATGGTTGGCTTTAAGCTTTGCACTCATTTAGGCCTTCGGTGCTCATTGCGGTGGAGATCAGTGAAGCATTGTGAAATAACACTGTCTATTCGACTTATATTATTGTATTTTATCGGCATTTAAAAATATTAGGTATACCAAAGAGTTTCGACAACCCCAACTGACTCTTCAAAGTTCTGTCAAACGCAAAATCTTGGGAAACTCCTTGCTGCGTGTATAGAAATAGGCACATGTATTTTGGTATTTGGGTATTTGAGCGCACCGTGCATGAAGCCTTTGACAGAAAGTTCCAGAATTCGGGACATTACAGGCACCTCCAGATTTAAAAGACGGCAATCAAAAATACTCAAAACCCATGATATTATTGTTATGACTGGGCTCTCAGCTCATTTGTTAGTAGCTCTGCCTTCTGCGCCATAGGTCGTGGGTTCGATCCCCACCGAGAACAAATATTTGTGTGGTGATCATAGATATTTGTTCTCCATCTGGATGTTATATTGTTTTCCAAGTACCTATGTATGTACAAACAAAATGTATTTAAGTATTACATCAGCTATCTGGTTCCCATAATACTAACTCTGCTTAGTTTAGGGCTAGATAGTGTAGTGTAGATTGTCCATAATATATATATATATACTTCCTTTTCATTGTAATGGGCTCCCAAACTCTTTGCAAAATCGACACTATTTTTATAAAGGCCTAAAATCGGCTACTAGTTTTTGAGTCTTCTTCTTGTCATGTCAATAGAAAATTAAAGCTGGTGTGGTGGATTATGAATGTGCCTCAAAAGTTTTGCTACTTCACGTTGGTTTCATTTATTGTTTTCCTTCACCGTTAGAGTGTACTGACATAGTGCACATAGGTTTTTTGGCAGATAAACTAATTTGTGCATGACGGGGTTTGAACACACGCCTTTAGAATCAAAAAGCGGGTCGCTACGACAATATAACCGGTGCTAAGCAACCAGAGCGCCCCTCCACCTAATGGACCGATGACATTCTAAAGATCGTGGGAAATCGGCAAATTGTTTTTTCATGGAAATGTATAAAGGAGGTCTATATCTAGCAGTGGACTTCTACTTACTGATGATGATGACGGAAAGCACTGGGTAGATAGGAAGATAGCTACTTATGCAACTACAAAAATGGAGGTATTTAACAAAAGCATTGCGCTTCGCTGGTCACGCACGATAGGAACGTGCCCTAGAATGTACTTGATAAGTTATATGCTACATAAAATATATACTTCTACAGGCTGATGATGATGTGAATACAGGTTATCGATCATAATGTACGATGAAGATGGTTTTATGTCATTTCGTTATACTGTGACAGTTTGTTTTATGTTACACTGTGGCAAATTTATAGTACCAGTAGTAGCTATGATTTAATCTAGGGTATATTTTACGTAGTCAGAGATGAAATGTCATGTCACGAAATTTGACATAGGTCCAACCTTCTTGGCCGCTCGGGCTGTACTGAGAAGTAAGTACAGAAACCTATCTATTTATGTTTTTGAAAATTTTATTTTTTTATAAAAACTACGGCAACTAAGAAAAATGCAATAACATCAGGTTTTTACGTATTTATTAAGGTAAACGGGAACAAAACTTTCATTGCAATGGCTCTAACAGCAACGGAAAAAAACCATTTCAAATCCAAAAAAAATTGAGAGTTTTTGGCAAACTTTGCGTTCAATTTTATCGAACCCTGTGAGTTGAGGAGAATTTCTAGCCTAATCATAATTTTTTTACACCATTTAATTGTTATATTTTACAAAAAAAATAAATGGATTCGTCCATACAACGAAAAAAAATGCTACTTTACATTTTCGGTTTCACCTCATGTAGGCCCTTTTTGCGTTAACAAATGAATATGCGTATGGAAATTAACAGTTTTAGAAAAAAGTAAGAATTGATAGGCGAAGCCATCATTTTAGTTTTTCACTATCGACACTAGATACATTTTCGTGGACCCCACTGCTTACGAATTGTGAACCCCCCATTTTTAGGGTTCCGTAGCCAAATGGCAAAAACGGAACCCTTATAGATTCGTCATGTCTGTCTGTCTGTCTGTCTGTCTGTCTGTCTGTCTGTCTGTCTGTCTGTCTGTCCGGCTGTGTCACAGCCATTTTTCTCCGAAACCATAAGAGCTAGACTAATGAAACTTGGTGAGTAGATGTATTCTTTAAACCGCATTAAGGTTTTTACACAAAAATAGAAAAAAAACTATAAATTTTGGGGGTCCCCATACTTGAAACTGAAACTCAAAAAATTTTTTTTCATAGAACCCGTACGTGTGGGGTATCTATGGATAGGTCTTCGAAAATTATGTTGAGGTTTCTAATATCGTTTTTTTCTAAAACTATAAATTTTGGGGGTCCCCATACTTGAAACTGAAACTCAAAAGTTTTTTTTTCATAGAACCCATACGTGTGGGGTATCTATGGATAGGTCTTCAAAAATGATATTGAGGTTTCTAATATCGTTTTTTTCTAAACTGAATAGTTTGCGCGAGAGACACTTCCAAAGTGGAAAAAAGTTGGTCCCCCCCCCTCTAACTTCTAAAATAAGAGAATGATAAATCTAAAAAAAATATATGTTGTACATTACTATGCAAACTTCCAACGATTTTTGGTTTGAACGAGATCTAGTCAGTAGTTTTTTTTTTATACGTCATAAATCGTAAACCGCAATTTACCTTTCGACGAACTACAAAAACCTTTATATTATGTTAATTGATGCTACGGAACCCTTCATGGGCGAGTCCGACTCGCACTTGGCTGCTTTTTTTGTCACGCCATCGTAGACCCTTGTTGACTCTCAGTGGACCCATGGGGACCCAGTGGACCTGGACCACGTTGGGAATCAATGAGATAGATGATCAAAATCACCAAACAGAAATACTTACTTACAGAAAGACTGGCCTCTAGCTCAGTTGGTAGTAGCTCTGCCTTCTGCGCCGCAGGTCGTGGGTTCGATCCCCACCGAGAACAAATATTTGTGTGGTGAACATAAATGTTTGTTCTCTGTCTGGGTGTTATATTGTATTCTAAGTATATTTATTAAGTATATATATTTACAAAAAAAAAATATTCAAGTATTATATCAGCTATCCGGTTCCCATATTACAAGCTCTGCTTAGTTTGGGGCTGGGTAGAGTTGTGTGAATTGTCCACAATATTTATTATTATTTATTTATTTATTATTATTATTTTACTTGTATTTTGTAGAGGGTCTACGCGTTTGGTAGATCGCGCTGACCACTAATTTTGAGTCATAATATCCAATAATAAAAAAATACACACTCCATCTCCATCCATTGTACCTAATTACATGGTTTTGTGTAGTTGCACGCCCTATCCAGTTGTCTGAAAGCCGTGAGCACGTCTGACGCGGCCGCCTTCATCGAGCAATGCCGGCTGGCGTGCGGTGGTCACGGCTACATGCTGTCTTCCAACCTTCCGTTCCTGTACTCGTTCGTCACCGCCACCAGAACCTATGAGGGAGATTACACTGTGTTGCTGCTGCAGACCGCTAGGTATGGAACTGGCACCTATGGACTCACCTACCTTCATCATGCTGCCTGAGAAGTTCACTGCTGGACATAGGCCTCCCCTACACATTTCAAGGAAGAACGATTTTGAGCCCTTTCCATTCACATCTTCAACAGCCGGAGAAGTCCACTGCTGGACATAGGCCTCGCCTATACATTTCCAGGAAGAACGATTCTGAGCCCTTTCCATCCGCCGACTTCCCGCGAGCTTTAAGATGTTTCAAAGTGATCCTTGTGTTACTATCATTTGACCGATATTTTAATGATCGGATGTATTAGAGTTATTAGAATAATAAATAATATTCTATTAATTATCATATTAAAACTTTAGTGAATATTTTCGGAAATTCCATGCTTTTGGGAAGGTCCAAAAGTGCTGCAAACATAATTAGATCCTTGTTTGTTTATTTAATTAGGTAATAGCATTGGGACTACATTTTGGCAGGTGGTGTATTATAAAATATATTTATTATCACAGAAATATAAATATATTCGCAGTTTACGAGTCAATAAAAGCTTCTGCTAACTTTGAAACCAACATAACAGGAACAATTACTATCTATATACCTCTAATTGTTAGGTTCCTCCTCAAAGCCTGGGAGCAAGCGGAAGCAGGCAACAGCGTGACACCAACAGTATCGTACTTCTCACATGCAGTGGAAAGACGGAAGGTGCTTTGGGACGGAACTCCTGAAGGAATCATCAGATCATTCCAGGCTGTTGCTGCAGGGTAATCATATTTTTATTAGTTGACTAACGGACTTGGTAACTTTAGTGATCACCGAAGTTTTTTTTTTACATTATTAGACCATTCTTTGGCTACATACACACCTGATGATAGGCGACGATGTAGCCGACGATGAAGCAGGATGGTCAAGAAGATTCAAGATTCACTCTTTCCTTGAAGAGGCCCAGATTGTAGTTGTTATTTTTGTTCAATCATTTTTTTTGTACAGCTAGCAGATGGAACAAGCTGTCTATGGACCTACCTGTTCTTGTTATTTCACTGTTTTTGTTACCTACTTGCTAAATGTATACTGGCCTTATATTTAGGATTTTTTTTTATTTTATTTTATATTTAGTCATCTTTAGTCAATCAAAAATCGCTTATACATTGTTTAACATGATTCACATACCTTGGAGCCGTCATGGTCGCGCGCCGTCCGGTTTCAGAGAAACTTCCTCCCGCGCACTCCCCTATAAGGTTGTGGAATGATCTTCCTTCTGAGGTTTTCCCTAGCGACTACAGTATGGGTTTCTTCAAAAAGGGCGTTTTTAATATTTAAAGGGTCAGCAACGCGCGAGTGATGCCTCTGGTGTTGCAAGCGTCCATAGGCTACGGTAACCGCGTTCCATCAGGTGTGCCGTATGCTTGTTTGCTAACTTAGTTGTATAAAAAAAAGTTATTTGTGAAATCAATAAGTAAAAACAAAATATGAATCCAACAGGAAAATATCAGGTTGTGCAAGCAGCATTAGAAACCGCGTGAGAGCTGGCATGACCTTCGAAGACGCCTGGGAGCTCACCACAGTGCAACTTGTATCAGCTGCCGAAGTAAGTTCCTACCTACTTGTTCTGTAGTCAGATTTTTTCAGTCATCTGTAAGATTTTTTGTTCCTGTATAGCAGGGGTGGCCAACTTGATTAGACATACGATCTACTGTTTATTAACGAAACCCTGTGGGATCTACCACTAACATCATTCTTGGAATCTTAAATGAAACAGCATAGTTTAGCGGACGGTACAGCGATTGAAAAATGATATAAGATGGTGTTGTAGTAGTTAGTATAATTACGTTGCGCAACCTCGTCTACTTTATTATAATTTTTGTCTTCCCACGATCGACTGGACATAAAGTCGCGATCGACCGGTTGGCCACCGATGCTGCATAGGGATACAGGAACAAAAATTCGACTACTGACTTTAATACTGAGAGGGCTCAGTATTCAGTATGTTTATTGCCATATTATGCATGGAAATTTAACGGAGTCAGATCTTAGAACTAGTTTTGAATCAATACATAATTAACCTTGTAAGGGTGTTGCAATATAGTAGAAGGAGACCGATGTAATATAATCATGCAGATTGTAAACAGGTTAATATACAATGATAGAAAAAGGTATTTATGATTAACGTTATTCTTTTTTTCGTCGTTATAGAACTCGTCTAGTGTGTAGTTCGTTTTTTGTAAGAGCATGTCTCTAAGGTGTTTTTAAAAATGTTATGCTATTTTTTAAGGTTAGATATTTTAACCGCCAAAAAATTTGGGCCCAAGCTATGCAACCTTATTTTAGATGTAGGTCCTCTTCAGTCCCATTTCTGTGCTGGTTTCCTCGCAATCCGAGGGCTCTTTCTGAGTTTTAACTTAATTTTGTCGTTGGCTTCACGCAAAATTACTTGTCGTTAGCGTAGCCGTTAACCCTGATTTTGTATGGAGAAACGATGTTAATATTCCGAATGAGGCCTCTGTCTCATCGTTGGGGAACGTGGCATTGCGCATTGTTTTAGAAAAAATCTAATATTGCACGACCGGATGTGTATCTAGTAACACTGAAATTGATCGTAATTTTTTGCAGGCCCACTGCAGATCAGTGATTGGCAAAATATACAGACAGGAAACAGTCAGACTGACCGCAGGCTCCAGTGCCAATGTGAAGACTGTGATGGAACAGCTCACCAATCTCTATCTGATGTATTATGCTTTGGAGAAAACAGGAGACTTATTGAGGGTATGGAGTTTAAAGCTCACATTTCTATTTACGGATGCCCAGAAGTTATTCGTCGAGTGAGAATTGAGCTCCGATCGTGGGTCGAGGGGATCGTGGGTTAAAATCCCACTTGGTGAGTTGAGTACATCTTTTGGGATCAGGATCATCATCATCATATCTTTGATAATTTCCTTAGTGTCTTAGTCTGTTTTTCAGTGTTGCACTGAGTGGGGTGACCTACATGGTGCAACAGATACTGAGCCAGGGCCATATTGACCTTTATATTTAGTTCCTAATAAGTATAATTATAATTGTTATGGCACATGCCTTCCTACCTGTTGTAATTAGTTATTAATTAGATAACATAAGGTCAATAAAATGTTTTTCTTTCTTTTTCTTTCTAGTGCATTTGATAAACTATTAAAATATGAAGGTAAAAATCACCCTGAATTTAACTTTTCTCACTTATAATAGAGTACTAGTGCTAGTTCTACGCGAACCTATGGCCTAAGTAGCCTAGTGGATTTTGGATAGATAATGATATTTAATTATACTTGCAGTACTCATCGATATCAGAAGCGGATCTCATTTCTCTACAGCAGCGCTACGAAGAACTACTCACGCTGATCAGGCCGAACGCGGTTGGATTAGTGGACGCCTTCGAACTTCGCGACGAGGTAACCTGAACTGAGAGTCATAAAACATCCCATTGGAAATCATAAATGTATTCTTAGGAATGAGGATATCCGTAGAAGAACCAAGGTCACCAACATAACTAGTAGAATTAGAAAGTTGAAGTGGCAATGGGCATCAGGCCATAATGCTCGAAGAGCCGATAACCGTTGGGGAATAAAGGTTCTCGAATGGCGAACACGAACCGGAAGACGAAGCGTACCACCCACCAGATGGACCGACGGCATAGCATGGACAAAATTATATAATTTGTCCATAGGCATAGTTCGCAGGAAATCGATGGATGGAAAGGGCTCAGAATCGTTCTTCCTGGAATCGTGTAGGGGAGATCTATGTCCAGCAGTGGACTTCTTCAGGTTAATAATGAAGATGATGATTAGTTACCAGGTTAATAATGATGATGGGCCTTAGTTTAGTTAGCCCGTTAACACAGAAGAATAATAGTGCTAAGAAAAAAAAAACTTTGCCGTTCAAATTTGATTATACAGCTCTGGTTCAAAGGGCATACTTTGTGTTGGTATTATTATCTTTGAGATAAGTACATTTAATCGTTAACATTTTAATCTAAATTCCTTACTTTTATCGGTAGTAAGGATTATTTCATAACTCGCGCGTAATTGAGACGCAATAAGAAAGGCGTTCATAGTTGATAATATTTAATCATAAACGGAATTTCGATATCTCTAATAATCTGGATCTGATATAACCTGCGAGTAGATTACGAATGAACAACAATGATAGCTAAATATTATTTAGTTTTCAATATACCTAATTGATAGCCTGGACTCTGCACTTTGGTTGACCACGCGTACTACAATTTTATTAGAGCAAAATGTCGTGAGGAAACCGGCATGTCGTAGAAACTGAAAAGTCCGAAAAACATTGTGTCGAATGCACGAAAGGAGGTTAAGAGCCGAGCGGGATTTAAGCCCGCGACCTTCCTCTTGGTACGAGGCTGCGTCATTGGATCCTAACCACACTCGACAAATAAATTCTTAGGGACTGCTCCCTAAGAGTTGTTGTAAACCTGTAGATGAAGCCACGGTCGCGTTAGCGCCAAACAGTTCTTGAGTTATTCGTCAAGTGTGATTTTGATCCAATGGCACAGCCCTGTAGCAAGGGTAAGGTCGTGGGTTCAAATCCCGCTCGGCTCTTAACTTTTGGCACATTGTAAAAATGTTTTAGATCTGAATTTTAAAATGTAGAGGGCCTTCTGTCGTATCAGCATCATGAGCCAACAATCATCATGAATGAGACCACTGCTGGGCGTCAAAGGCCTATCCCAAACCAAATTTCACTAAAGAACCTACTAAGTATTCCTAAAACCTTCAATTTTACTATAAAAATGTTTGTGATTTCCTTAAGTGTAGTAAACACTGTAAAATCAATAGCAAAACAGATATAAAGGAGTCACCAACATGGCTTTAACTGTCTTCAGATCCTGAACTCGACGTTGGGTGCGTACGACGGTCGCGTGTACGAGAGACTGATGGAGGAAGCGACGAAGAGTCCTCTCAACGCGGAGCCCGTCAACCGAACCTTCCACCAGTACCTGAAACCATTCATGCAGGGGAAACTTTGATCAATGTCACCTATTATTTATAAGATACCTGCAGTTTTACTTCTGATGATAAATAAATAAAAATCTTCTTTATCATTTTTTTTGTAGCATAATACCTCCGAAATAAATAATCTTAAATACATACACATATGTACAAAATTAAATCTTTTAAAATAATTATTACCATGGTCACAGATAAGATAATACTATACTAGCCATGGTGAACGAAATATAAAAACTAAAAATGGATAACCTTAATGCAAATAGATTCAATTTAATTTATTGTAATCTATAATTTGAATGTAATTATAAATAAAGCGGCCAAGTGCGAGTCGGACTCGCCCTTGAAGGGTTCCGTAGCAGAAAGTAAAATAATATAAACGTTATTGTAGTTCGTCGAAAGGTAAATAGCGGTTTACGATTTATGACGTTTTAAAAAAAAACTACTTAATAGATCTCGTTCAAACCAATTTGGTGGAAGTTTGCAAGGTACATCATATATTTTTTTTAGTTTTATCATTCTCTTAGTTTAGAAGTTACAGGGGACACACATTTTACCACTTGAGAATGACTCTGACTAGTTTTCCTAACGTCGAACTACTATTTCACATAGTTACCTACATTCAATTGACAGGTCTCTCAGCTCTGTTAATAGTAGCTCTGCCTTGTGCGCCGTAGGTCGTAGGTTCGATCCCCACCGAGAACAAAAATTTTTGTGGTGAACGCAGATGTTTGTTCTCTGTACATTGTATTCTAAGTAGGTATATTACAATAAAAAAAAAACAACTATTACCTAAAACAGCCATCTGGTTCCCTTTGTACAATGTCTGCTTAGTTTGGGGTTAGATAGTGTTGTGTGAATTGTCCACAATATTTATTTATTTATCCAATACCTATGAATATCGCGGAACTTACTTTCCATGAACAGACTACTGAGTCTTAAGTCACTATTAAGTAACTTCCTACCTACACTACAAGGTAAACAGTATTATGTATGAGGCATACTAGTTCCAACTCGTGTCTAGTCTCTCCTTGGCGGTCCGTGAACGAAAGTGTTTCGCATCTCACTTTTCTGTATTCTGTGTTTCGTAATAGCTTAGTTTATAGCAAGAAATTGTAACATCGCAGACTCATCTAATTATTATTATTTATTTAATTAATTAAAACGGTCTACATTTCGACCAATTACACAAATTAATATTACAATAGATTACAAAAAAAATCAAAATCAAAACAAAAAAAGCATATAAGATCAAAATTACCTAGAGCTAAAAAATATTTGAATTAAATACAAATTAAATGTTATAATACAATTAATAATAAAATACGTCACTAACAGTAATCTTATCAAAGACAAAGTCCTCGTGTAGTTTAGCTAGTAAAACAATGATAATGCTATCAAAATAGCTCTGTTTACAATACTGTTTGAACAGTTTGAAGGTGCAAGACAGTTAGGTGTTGTGCTCGTAAGACTTGTTTGTAAATATGGCAGCGATTACTGTGAATGGAGATTTGCAAAATGAAAGGAAAAACTGCAGTTTTAATGTGGAGGAGTTAACGCATTTTCTTGATGGTGGTGCTAATTTAACGCAAAGTAGAAGGAGTATGGGTGAGTTATAAATTAATTTATATAATTCATGTGACCTATCTGATTTAAATTAATCTCCTATAAATTGATATTTATTTACCCAAAGAAAAAAAAACTTACAATTCAACAAATGTTTACAAAATGTACAATATACACATGAAGCAGTTGAGCTATCTGTTGACCATTACAAACTATCTAAAGATAGCTCAACTGGTCTCACTCAGTACCAGGCGAAAGCGTCTCCAAGACGCGCTTACTTAGATCTTTTATATTTCAATAGATAGATAAGAATATTTTGAGAACATATTATGCCCTCAAATTGTTAATAAAATATTAGGCAATAATTTTGCAATTGTTCAGTATTTTTAAACTAAACTGATCGATCACATTTTTATATTTCAGAAGCGAAAGCGCTAAGCGTGAAAGGCCTTCGCGACGAAGTCCCGGAAGAGTACCTGAGCCACAAAGACAAATATGAGAACGCTATCCGCAAAGCTGTGCTCTATGCAAAGACTATGTCCAAACTATACGATCCTAGCAAGAACGAGATGGAAAGATCCAGGTACTATCACTGTGAAGTGTCTATAGGCTATCAGAAGTCTTCCCAACTTTTGTTCCCATGGACCACTTCCAAAATTTCGCTGGCTCCAGTGGACCCCCTGCCCTGCAGCTACATTTTTAATATATTCCTACTCGACAAAATAATATTATTGGCTCTAACTATGGACATTTGCGTTGTGGCTGAGTTCCTACCACGAATTAACAGTTTAGGAAAAAAAAGTGAGGAGTGATTGGTTAATTAACTAAAAACTAAACATCAACTAAAATGCAAATAAGAACTAAAATGTTGGCTTCACCTAGAAGCCAACATTTTAGTTCTTCACAATCGAAACCAGATACATTTTCGTGGACCCCCCCCCGCTTACGAATTGTGAACCCCCATATCTTTGTCACGCCATCGGAGACACCCATCGAGTCTCCCGTGGACCCGGGGGGGTCCACCTAGACCACGTTGGGAATGAATGGTCTAAGTGTTAGTTCCAAGTGACCGTGGTGATCTGGTGACCGTGGTGTATCCTCAAAACATGGAATCACAATGCTTAGGAAAAGAAGGTTCTCGAATGGCGAAAACGAATCTAGAAACGAAACGTGGACCGATGGACCAGATTTGTCAACGACATTGTAAAGATTGCGAGAAGTCAGGAGAGGACTCAGAATCGTTTTTCATGGGGTATAAAACAGGGCGATAATGATGATAAATTAAATAATCCTTTCAGGACCCACTATCGAAGCATGCTATCCGCAGCGGTATTCAAAGACAACCCTCCGTTCTCCCTGCACTTTGTAATGTTTATACCAGCTATCCTGGGCCAGGGGACGGAAGAACAGAAGGAATACTGGCTGAAGAGAGCTAGGAAAATGGAAGTCATTGGCACTTATGCACAGGTTGGTTGTAACATCTGACGACGAGAGAGAGAGAGGGGGAACTCTTTCATTCGTTTGTGATGAAGAAGACCCGACGTCATTTTTCCGTCTTATCGTGTCACTGGTTTTTTCAAACCATGTGGTGAAAGGATTTTAAGTTCGCCTCAGAGAGGCTTATTTCGTGCACTTGACACTTGTTTTGTTGAACTGTTTAGATTCTCCTCCTCCTCGCGTCGTGTTCCTCATTACTGAGGGTCGTGATTCCCCCGACGTTGAGCCATTAAAGTTTTAACGATAGTCCGCCATCTCTGTCTATCTTTGGCATTGTGAAGAGCATCGTGAAGTTTGGTGTTTAATGATGAGCGGATTTGGTCAGACCATCGAAGTGGACTTCGACCTCTCGGGCGCTTGCCGTCGACCTTTCCAGTAACCATGAGTTGTTCCAGGTTATTCCCCTCTTTCCGGGCGATGTGGCCGAAAAACTCCAGTATTCGACGCAGGCAGGTGGTGGAAAGCCTGATACTTATATTTAGTTCGTGCAGTATGGATACATTGGTCCGGAATGCCGTCCAAGGTATTTGCAGCAGTTTCCGCCAGCACCACATCTCAAAAGCATCGATGCGGTCACGATCGGCCTTCTTCAACGTCCACGTTTCCGAACCGTAGCTGAAAATGGAGAAAACCAGAGTGTTGACCAGTTTCATCTTGGTTTTCCGTGAAATATTGCGATCGGTCCATATTCTTTGCATCTGGGACATTGCATTTTTGGCCATTCCTATACGCCTTCTGACTTCTTTCTCGCAGGAGCCAGTGTTGCTGATGTTAGCGCCCAAGTAAATAAAGTCATTGACCCTTTCGATTGATAGAGTGCTATTTTGTTGTAGTTTGTTAGTGCGGTCTATCACCATCAGTTTGGTTTTGGCGTGATTGATTTTGAGACCCAGCTCCATACTGATCTTTTCCATTCTATCGAGAAGACTTGCCATTTCAATTTCATCAGCAGCCAGAAGTGTTGTGTCGTCTGCATATCGGAGATTGGTTACTTTAGTGCCACCTATTGTGACTCCACCTTCCCAGTTTTCAAAAGTTCGTCTGATTATGTACTCTCCGTAGATGTTGAAAAGAATGGGGGACAGAATACAACCCTGTCTCACTCCCTTTCCGAAATTGAAAGACCCAGATGTAGTTTTATCGACCTTGACGACACCCTCATTATTCAGATACAATGATTGGATAAGAGCAACCAGATGCTCAGGTACTCCGAGCTCACTCAAGACTCTCCATAAAGCCGACCAGATGACGCAGTCGAAGGCTTTACTGTAATCGATAAAACACAAGACGATAGGAGTGTTGAACTCATATGACTTTTCGATCAGTTGGCGAATGTTGAAAATTTGCTCGCGAGTTCCCTTGCCCTTAACGAAACCTGCCTGTTCCTGTGGAATTTGCCAGTCCAAGAAATGACGGATTCTATTGTTGATTATATAGAGCATCACTTTACTTGCATGTGAAATTAAAGCCAAAGTTCGGTAATTATCGCATTTTGAGGTAGAGCCCTTTTTATGCAATGGTAAAATCACGGATTTAGCCCAATCAGTAGGCCACTCACCAGTACGCCAGATGCGGTTGCATATTTTGTGTAAAGCATCTACTCCGAGCGTTCCCATTGCTTTTATGATTTCAGCTGTTAGTTGATCTGGTCCGGGGGCTTTTTTGAATTTAAGCAATGCAATAGCGGCTGTAATCTCAGATAACAGTATAGGAGGCTCCAAACTTAAATTATCCCAAACGATTGTCGTGTTACTGTGCGATGCTATGTGATCGTGAGGGCATTTATAAAGTTCCTCACAGTATTTCCGCCATCTCTCTGCTATCGCGTCCAGATCTTGCAGTGGTGTGCCATCATCGTCTTCAATCACCCACGTTCTTGGTTTGAACTGTTTCGATAGCAGTTTAACTTTTTTAAAGAGATCCGAACTTTGGATTTTCAGTGCATGATCTTCAATTTCTTGGCATATTCGCTCTACAAAGTTGTTTTTGTCGCGACGGCAATTTAATTGGATTATCCTGCTCAATTCCGAATAATTGTCACGGTCTTCTTGACTTCTCAGACCTTGGGATTTAAGGGCCTTTCGATCTTCTATAAGCCTCCAGGTGTCAGTGCATAGCCACGTTTGTTTACGGGTGGAGGGTGAGCGATGGCTGGTGACATTATCTACTGCCCTTGACACGAGACCTTTTAGATGGTTCCACTGTTCATCGGCACATGTGTTTATAAGTGGTGGTTGATCTGCAATTGCGTTGTTAAGATCAATTTTAAACAGCATTTGTTCTGTTGGTGCTAATGTGCGGGGTCTAAGAGGGCAACCTTTTTTGATGGATTTTAGACGAAGGCTAAACTTAGCTACCAAAAGGCAGTGATCCGATCCACAGTCCGCACCAGGGAATGTTTTCACATTGGTAACTGAAGTTCTCCAGCGAGTGTTAATAATCACGTAATCTATCTGGTTACGGAAGCGATCGCCTGGAGATTTCCACGTGTAGAGGCGTCTTGAGTGATGCTGGAAGCAAGTGTTCATTACCGTCAGATTCCTGTCTATGCAAAATTCCAGCAGTCTAGACCCCCTTTCATTTCTGACGCCAAGTCCATATTTCCCAACCGTATTCCGGATGTGATCGTCTTGTATAGTGCTACCCACTTTTGCATTCCAATCGCCGATCAGTAACGTTATCTCTCGGTTCGGTATCTTGGATAAAGTTGACTCAAGTTTGGCATAAAATTCATTAATGACGTCGTCTTTAGCGCATGCTGTTGGAGCGTAAATAACAATGATGTTTAACGTGCAAGGGCGCGTATTCAGCCTGAGTGTAATTATTCTGTCGGACACTGGATTATAGCCAAGTACATGGTCTTGTAGGTGACGTGGTAGCCATATAGCAACTCCACTTGTACTAGAGTCAGACGAACCCGAGAAGTATAGGGTGTTTCCGTTGAAAGTTTTCTGGTGACCTTGTCCTCTCATGTGCGTTTCTGTCATGCCGAGCAAAGTCAAGTTGTGGGATTCTGCTTCCTTTTCCACAATGTCTAGTTTCCCTGGCCCAATCAAACCTCGAACGTTCCAGGTAGCAATCCGCCGTTGTTCACGGATTGAGATCTTATTGTTCGGTACACCAGTAGCATTACCGCTAGCTAAGACCCGGTGACCCGTCTTAGCAGCAGCTTCGGTAGTCCATTTCACACTGTTCGGCCCGGTTACCGAAGAGCGCCGGTTGTTAGTCGGATCGTCCAACGAAAAAACTCTATTGCTTGTACTTTCCATTGGGGGTATTTTCTTGGGTTTATACATCATGGTGGCCACCCGATTCCTTCCACGGCAATCTTTCTGAGGTTATTTAGTGCCTCACGGTCATTGTGAAACCGCTCACTGCACTGGTGCAATGAGGTGTCGGGTTAATTAACCGCCGCCCGATACTCGGCGTTGAGGTTTTTACAGCGGGGTTGTTCTCTTTCCTCAACAAACCCTCCTCCTTTCACATCCGGGCTTGGGACCGGCAACGGCGGAGTTACGGTGTTTAGATTCTACGACATTCTAATTTCTTCACGATGTGCACATAAATTTTTCAACAGAAAAACTCAATGCAAGATATTAATAATCCTGGCGTAGCGTTGGACTAGTTGATCCGTGTTTTGTCTTTTGCATTGACATGCAATTGTCAACTCGAACAAATGTGACAAAACACGATTTAACTACTCCAGCGTTGCGCCAGGATTATTAATAACACCCTATGATTTTTGAATTCTGACATCCTAGTGCGCAGCAAGTGAGCCGGTTTGGTTACACAAGATTCGGGTTGAATCAGTTATGCTAGATAAAGACTGTAACGTAATAGTGTCAACACATTTAAATCAAATATTTATTTATTCATTTGTATCACAAGAATCACTTTCAAAATGCCTAAATATCAATGCTCTTGTGACGACTGTGTCATCTGTATAAAAGTGAAAAAAATGCAAGAAACTGCTTAAAACTGGTATTGGCGCGGCCCTGACGTAACACCAGCGTTAGTTGCTAGCCAACTAACTTCACGGTGAGTCAGGGTCCGTTTCGCAGCTTTTTCTTCTTCTTGACGTGTCACTGGTTCTAGACCACCAGTGCTCTCAGTGGTCCAGCAGTGGAATTTCCTGAGGCTGATGGTAATATTTTTTGTGTTTCAGACTGAGTTAGGACACGGCACGTTTATCCGAGGACTGGAAACGACTGCTACCTATGACCCTGCAACAGAGGAGTTCGTCCTTCACAGCCCAACTATCAGTTCTTA
The DNA here is from genome assembly GCA_939531255.2 of Thera britannica. NCBI lineage: Eukaryota > Metazoa > Arthropoda > Insecta > Lepidoptera > Geometridae > Thera > Thera britannica. The sequence continues at coordinate 13,607,735 of OW618046.2, read as the reverse complement.
CAAATGGTGGCCCGGAGCATGTTAGTAAGCCGTGCGTTGGAAGAACAACCAGGATCATATTTAGTTTTTTCATTCCCAGTATCTTGTCACGTTCTTTCTTGTTTTAACTGTTTTATTCGGGTGCCAGCACCGCAACAAGAGTTTGGCAGCAGCATCTACTCTCTCCCCTAAATACGGAAAGGCAGGCCTGTCTAGTTGTGGACTCTCCTAAAACTCTGAGCAATCTTACTACGAGTTTATTAACTAAGTTTGCTCAGAGGTAATTACAGACTCAATTTAGGACTTTTTAAATTAGCGATCGTTATGCATCGTGTAGACCGCGGAGGTGACCGCCCGTGGCCACGGATGTTGTAACACGGTCGAAACGTTGGGAAATAATAAAGGTAATCGCCATAGGTACCCATTTCTTCCATATAATTATATTCAATTTGACTTAAAAATTACAAACTCATTTATGTGTTTTTTTTGGGACTTTTTAATACACTCACAAGATAAAACGAAGACACAAAAGTATTTAGTAGGTATGATCTCAAAAGTTATACACCCAGCGTATTTATATTTCGTATTCATTGATTTACTTTAACTATGACGGTTGAAACCAATTAAAATAAATAATTAAAGATATTATAGACAGAAAGCAGCATAAAAATAAATAAAGCACGCTTACACATTTTTGGTCAAAATGTAGGTAAATACTATGTCAATAGTAAAATAAAACAAAATGTCAGGACAATAATCACTTTGTATTAGAAGTTCACACACTTACGCTCAAATTATCACAGAGCGTTTCAGTAAGTGCTTATGTGCAACAAGCACAATACACCAGACACCAATCTTTACAGTGGCGCACACGGCCAACTACTGCGTAGTGATGGCTCAGCTGTTTATCAAGGGTAAAGCCTGCGGGATCCAACCCTTCATAGTCCAGATCCGAGACGAGGAGACCCACATGCCACTTCCCGGGATCAAAGTGGGAGAGATAGGAGCTAAGCTGGGCTTCAACACGGTCAATAACGGTTTCCTTGGCTTCGATAAGCATAGGATCCCTAGGGATCGAATGCTGATGAAGAACGCTCAGGTTTTAAAGGTTAGACAATTTTATAACACCTAACAGTTGCATACGTCCTTATAATGTAGGAATGATTTGCATGCAACGAATAAACTTAAAAAACCACTAAACCGCATTTCAAAAATTCTGTCAACATTACCACTGTGTAACTAGGCTATGTACTATTATACTATGTGTAATGTGTACTAGCGACCCGCCCCGGCTTAGCATGGTTGTTATGTTTCCCGTGCAAAGCTGGGGTGAATCGCATTGCTTTATTAATCTTCTCTCAGGATGGAACATTCAAAACTACATCGAACAAAAAGCTGACATACGGCACTATGGTGTACGTAAGAGTGGTGATCGTCAACAGCATGGCCAACTTGCTGGCTTTGGCAGCGACCGTTGCCGTCAGATATGCTGCTGTGAGGAGGCAGTCGCAACTGAAGCCAAAGTACGTTGCATTTCCAACCTTATTGTTGTTATCGTTAGGCGCTCGTATACGAGTAGATGAAACTGATTGTGGCAAACCTTGAATTTTCAATGCTAGCTATCTATAACCCAGACCTCAGTACATTAATTATATTGGTAGCGTGTGACATGTCACTCAGTCCACAGCTGTCAACATGGTGTAAGCTCTCAGTATGGTTTCTGGACAAATCTATTGCTCCGCCGCATTTTCTCCGTGGGTGTTAGTTTCCTTTTCACGTAGGATCCCCAATTGGTTCAGTTCAGTTGACCTGTTATTGGTCTCTGCCGCCATTGTTAGATTTAAGAGCAAATTTGAGAGTATCAGGGATTGATACTGGCTTCGATAAAAACTATAGAAAAACCAATACATTGATGTAAAAAGATCTAAATTGAATCTGAAGCTTTGTATAAATTATATTATTTCAGTGAGCCAGAGCCCCAAATCCTAGACTACGTGACTCAGCAGCATAAGTTGTTCATCGCCATAGCGACCAGCCAAGCATTCTCGCTGACAGCCACGTGGCTTTGGGACCTCTACTCCAAAGTCAGCGTGGATCTGGAGAATGGAAATACTAACGACCTACCAGAGGTAAGATGCGCATTCCTTTCCCATCCACCAAGTGATATATTGGATACCTTCTAGTGACACGATAAGAATAAGAACTGGTAAACATGACTGATAATATTCAGGGCCACGTATTAATTATGAGCTCTTTCCTAATTTGTCGACCACTGGAGCATCTCTTATTAAGCCTGTTGTTGGTGGCAACGATCTAGAAGAAGAAGACAAACTTTAACTGACAGGCATCACAGCTCAGTTGGCTTAGCTTTCTGCGCTGGAGGGCGTGGGTTCGATCCCCACCGAGAACAAATAATATTTATGTGTGAAGGGAACATTTCCACATTACATATATTTATTTATATTTATGTTTGAAGTTGCTGTCACGGCTTCACTCGCGTTTTGACGAATTGCTCACTTAAATATTCAAGGTGTGATGTTTGTTCTCTGTCTGGGATATGGTTTTATATTGTGTATTTGCAAAATCTATATATTAAACAAAATTTGCTTAGTTTGGGGCTACATAGTGATGTTTGGAATGCCAACATTTCCTTAAGACAGCTCCGTCAAGAGTTTCCAACGTGTTTCTGTCACCCTAAAGAAATCTCCAAGTTTTACCAAGCCTAAGGTAACTGAGTCGTTCAATTGGTTTCCAGCTGCACTCTATAGCGTGTTGCCTCAAAGCAGTGACTACTTCCGACGCCGCCGGCCTAGTGGAGCGATGTCGTATGTCCTGTGGCGGTCACGGTTACATGCTCTCGTCCAACCTGCCGCAAATCTACGGACTTGCCACTGCCGCATGCACTTATGAGGGGGAGAATACTGTGATGATGCTCCAAACTGCTAGGTATGTGGAACATACCATACAAGTAAAAATAAGCACTTTATTTTATCATACTTATCTACTTGCTGTCTGCACGCTGGGGTGACGACCTGGACTCCTTCCACAACGGCTGAGTACCAAGGATCGTGGAGAGTGGAGAAAAGTAGAGGAGACTTTTGCCCATAGGAATAGGAATAAGATAGGAATAAGAGCATAGGAGAGACAAAAAAAGCTGCTGTTGCGACTTCACTCGCGTGTTGACGAATTGCTCACTTAAATTTTTAAGGTGCTCGTTCGTGCTCTTTCGTTCTTTCTTATTGTAAAAAAATGGGAATTAAAATAGGCTTAAATGATATTATAGATCACGAATCTATGCTAGTGCTCTCAATCGGTGAAAGAAAACATCGAAAGGAAATCAGTTCCACACCATTAACCATGGTATTTCCTGTGTATTGGATGTATTGACTGCGGTCGACTATCCATTTAAAACCCTATTTCTAGTACCCACTAAGCGTCCTGTAAACTGGAGTAAGAATGAAACCGTTGCTCAAGACTGCATAAATCATCTAAATTATTTTTCGTGTCGAGTCAGTTCAAAAGAACTGGTGTGGCGAAAGAATGTAAGTGCACTCCATAGATATAATACCCTGTCTAAATATGTCAGGCAATTTTGATTTCAGATCTCTAGTAAAAGCATGGGAGCAAGCAGAACAAGGTAAACCCTTGAGTCCCACGATGGCCTACTTATCAGATAAGAGCCCACGCAGTAAATGGGACAGCTCCGTCGAAGGGATTATCAAGAGTTTCCAACGAGTCTCTGTTGGGTAAGTTACTAGTGTAATACAATCTATTATTTATGCAAAAAGTAACAAAATTCAATAAAACTAGAAAAGTTGTATCGGCGCAACATTATAAATGCCGAACCGCAACCGTTGAGGAATAAAGGTTCTCGAACGGCGACACGAACCAGAAAACCAAACGGGACGCCTACACACCCGATGGACCGATGACGTTGCTAAGATCGCAGGAAATCGGTGGATAGAAAGAGATCCAAATACATAATAGTTACATCCACACTGATTGTTTTCAATAAAGCTAGAACATTATAAATACCGAACTGCAACCGTTGAGGAATAAAGGTTCTCTTTATTTTTAACTTAACAGAAAGCTCTCGAATGCTGTGACCAGCATGAGAGGGTACATGAAATCTGGACTGTCTCCGGAAGATGCGTGGAACAAATCCTCTGTACAACTAGTCGCAGCTTCTGAGGTAATTCACAAACTTAAGCTACTGTTTAAGTAAAAATGTACTAAGCTCTGTATTCAAAAATTTAATATTTTCTTATAGACAATCCACGCAACACTATCAAGCCCCAAATTAAGCAGAGCTTGTACTATGGGAATCAGATAGCTGATATAATATTTATATACATTTTTTTTGTAAATACATACTTAGAACAATATAGCACCCAGACAGAGAACAAACATCTGTGTTCACCACACAAATAGTTGTTCTCGGTGGGGATCGAACCCACGACCTTCGGCTTAGAAGGCAGAGCTACTACCAACTGAGCTGAGAGGCCAGTCAAATTTAATACAAAAGTAAATAAATAATAACCCAAAATACTCTCTTACAATTCCAGGCTCACTGTCGCTCGTTCATTCTATCGACTTACCACGCGGAAATTAGAAGAAAAGCAGCGTCTCTGTCGGCGCCTTTGAAATTAGTCCTGAACCCACTGGTAGAACTGTACGCTATCTATTGGACCCTGGAAAGACTTGCAGACTTACTTCTGGTGGGTATGAGATTGAGGTCAAGCGTTAGCCTATAAATTGTAAAAAAAAACATCTTAAAGCTAGGTGAGTCTAGGTGCCAGATCGACGTGACAAAGCATAAAAACAATAAATAAACTTACGTAATAAATTTAATGTTTTTTTATACAACTAAGTAGTTGATGAGAGTACAAGCATAAGGCCCACCTGACGTTAAGTGGTAACCATCACCTATAACGAAGCATTGTAGGTCACTCAATTTTTATGTCATTATCTCTTTGTAAATGATCCTTGTGTAATATATGTGTAATTTTCTGGCATAAAATAAATATTTTGATTGATTGATTGATTGATTGATTGACTCACGTCAGGTACGTGCCCCACGATGCACTTTCCTGCGTCCATCAACTTGAGGCACACAGATGTTCAGCCTCACGTGCCAGTAATTTCAATGTATGATCCTTAAGCAGCCACTCAGCTTAAAAGATTTGAACTTGACGATTTGCGATATTTTTTCAGTACACATCAATAACAGAGCGTGATGTGACGGAACTGAGGCATGCTTACGAAGCTCTCTTGGAGAAGATCAGACCTGATGCTGTGGGGCTGGTCGATGCTTTCGATTACAGGGATGAGGTATACTTTTGAAACTACTAAAAATTCTATTCTTATTGTTATGTTCAAAACATTTAAAACAAGCCCAATATAGTGTGTTCAAAGTAGTATAGTAATAAATTTCTATACTACTTTGAACACACTACAGTAGACAATAGTATATAGTATAGTTTCTTTCAATATAGTGTGTTCAAAGTAGTATAGTAATAAATTACTATACTACTTTGAAAGTAGTATAGTAATAAATTACTATACTACTTTTAATCAAGTCGTATACCTATGGATTTTTGTTTTCTGAAAATTCATGTATACAATGATAATGCTCTCAAACGGTGAAGGAAAATATCGTGAGGAAACTCGCGGCTTAGTCAGCTCTGCACGTATTGATCAGAGAGAGTCTTTCCTGTGGATTAGGCCGATTAAGCTGCCAGGATGGTATAGGTGCTGGGCAAGCCTATTCCATCTCAAACCCTGTCCCAGGCACTAAAGCGTCTCACAAATAGTTGCCCCTGACACTATAAATCATCTACAATAGATAATTATATAGAAGGAACAGTTATTTGTAGTGATTACCTTTGCTAATTCCCGACGTTTCGACCGTGTTACAACCACCGTGGTCGCGGGCAGACTCCCGCACGTGTAAAACGTCGGGAAATAATAAAGGTAATCGATATAAATACCCGTTTCTTTTTATAGAAGCTATCAACGAGTACAATAGACGCAAATGCCGGATAACATTAGAATTGTTTCCCATAATTCTCATGATGCAACCCTTCAGATCCTGAACTCGACGCTGGGTGCGTACGACGGTCGCGTGTACGAGAGGCTGATGGAGGAAGCGATGAAGAGTCCTCTCAACGCGGAGCCCGTCAACCGAACCTTCCATCAGTACCTGAAGCCATTCATGCAGGGGAAACTGTGAATTACCTTCTAATAGAATTTGACTGGCCTCTCAGCTCAGTTGGTAGTAGCTCTGCCTTCTGCGCCGTAGGTCTTGGGTCCGATCCCCAATGAGAACAAATATTTGTGTGCTGGTGAACGTAGATGTTTGTTCTCTGTCTGGTTTTTATATTGTATTCTAAGTATGTATTAATTCAAAAAAATGTATTTCAGTATTTTATCAGCTATCTGGTTCCCATAGTACAAGCTCGGCTTAATTAGGGGCTAGGTGTTGTGTGGTTTGTCTACAATATTTATTTATATTTATTTTAAAAAGGTTCTAATTATATGCTTATCCCGATGTACTACGAGTACATAGAAATGACCCAACTTGATTACTATAACAACGTTATTACATTATCTATACAGGGTGTTTTTTGAGAGAAAGCAAAGTCTGATGAGATCTTGCGTTTTTTTTTCCAATTGCATTGGCCTACACAGTAGGCGTACCACTCGCTCGGTCTGGCTCTGTCTCTGGCTTTGGTTTTGAGTCTGGGTGAGTGCTCACCAGTGTAAAATACTGGGTGTACGTTTTGTTTTGACGTAGGATTTATTTAGCAGACTCAAAACCAGAGCCAGAGACAGAGCCAGACAGAGCTTGATATAGTTTAGTTTGATTTAGTGCTGAGCCTACTCCTATTGTCAAACTGTAAAATTTATAAAATGTTTTTCTTTTTATGTTTTGTGTTTTATTTGGCAATAAACTTTTTTTTATTTGTATTTGCTTGATGTAGGCCTACAGATACATTTGTTTATAGCTTTCTAAAAGATGCTATAGGATCCGAGATCATAAAAACTAGAAATGCCTTTATTATCCTCCAATTAATAAACTAAGCACATTAACACCTTTACGGTATTTTGACATTATTGCTGAGAGCTAACACGGGTTTTAATAATAAATTTAATTGCTTTAATGCATCCTCTGTTTGCAATTATATACTATAACCAAAGAAAACAAATACCGTTAATTTTACGAGTTAAGTCCCTCGAATCATAAAGTGCAAAGAATAGAAAACCGTTGGATATAAAGACTCTCAAATCTATATCTTTATCTATACTAATATTCAATAAATATTAATATTTAATAATATTCATCTGTGTTTTTAACCCGCCAACGGTGACGTCGATTTGACTTACATTTTCGGTGACCCCGGTCCCACGCACCGGGTTTTTCAATGAAAGATTTTTCAGAATCTTTTAATTATTTAACATTTTTTTTATGAATTATAAATTATTTGACAATAAAACAATGATACTTCATGAATCACAGCCTCGTTTATTTAATTTTTCTTATGATTAGACAACTTCACATAGAACCTATAAAATTTGTTCGTTTTTACACATTATAGCTTTTTGAACATTTAAAACACAACAATCAACATATTTATGTTTTTTTTTCAGTCTTTTCAGTTTCTAGACTCTCCGAACTAACTTATAATAAACAAACAATGACATCCTACCAACAAAAAAATTTTTTTTGAAAATCACGTTTCTTTAGTTAACTATGCAATACTGCAATAAGGCCCTATATGCTCAAGACACAAATGTTTCTTGCAGTTGTGGCAAGTGTATACTTTGGTCTTTCTGATGATCGTCTATCGGCATCAAGCAGTTCATAGAGAAGTGGTTCTAGACGATGCTATTCGCTTTTGTACGACATGCTGTAGCAAAGTTTATATTTGAATCAAGATGAAGAATAATTTTGTGTAATTACGATAAAATTTATGAAATCTTGCAATAAACTTACTGATTATAAAATAATGCAATAACACACTAGCAAAAGTAAGTAAAAAATGTACATAAACCTGTCAAAAAACGAATATCAATAATTCAACTCTGCCTATTTTACTTACATATTCGGTGACCCCGGTCTACCGCACCGGGTTTGCACCAAAACTCAAAAACTTGCGCCAACTCCGACGTTGCGGGTTGAAATCACGGTGTGGGAGGGGAAATCAGGCAGCTACTCGAAATCGCGATGAAAATCGCCGGCGAGGGAAAAAATTATTCGAATTTTTCAAGTCACCCGGTCTCACAGACATATAGGACACCGTTCCCGGGTTAATTCTTATTTTTCACCTTTTGATTTTAAATGTAAGTTTCTAAACTAAATACTTCATATACTACCTACCAAATTTAGCATGCTAGTTAGATAACCTGATATGCTACCTATTTCAATTAGTTCGCCGAACATAACTTTAGAAAGATAATATTATTACTGTTTTTGTACCTACCTACTTACTTTACTGCTTACATAATGTAGATTCGAATTGGTTAATGTATAAAATACATCGAATAGCTTAAGATAAACAATATTGTAACTGTGAGTCTAAGATTAAATAAATAAATAAATAAATAATATTATAAAGAGGAAAGATTTGTACTTTTGTATGTAATTAATAAACTCGAAACAACTGTGCCGATTTCAAAAATTCTTTCACCATTGGAAAGCTACATTCACCCTGAGTAACATACTCGTAGGCTATAATTATTATTATTATTTTTTGTGTTTAAAAAATAAATGTCCACCCGTGCGAAGCCGTGACAGGCCGCTAGTAGTAAATAAACTGATTGAACCGGAAAACGAAATCTAGGACGCCCTTCCGATGCAATGGACCGATGACATTGTGAAGAAAACAGGAAATCGATGGTTTATTTTTTTATGCACTAGCTGATAGAACAACCATTTATGGCACACCTGATTGGTTGTAAAAATCGTCTAAAACAAAGCATAGCCTCGTCAGAAACGTGCCCTACGATAAGCCTCGTCAGAAAAGAGCCCTACGATGCACTGTCCAAGTCCATCAACTTGAGGCATATTACCTACAGATATTCAGCCTCACGCACGTGCCTATAATTTCACCGGCACCCACCACACCGGCATAAATAGGCATGGCGTAGTACACTCGTCAACATTGTCTAGGGATACCTATACCATTTCCAATTCATTTTCAGATCTTTCAAGATTTTGCTTCTACTTTAATTTTTATTAATAAATAATATCAAACATTCGTATTTTTATTATTAATAAACAACACAAAATAAAAACTCTTGCTATAGGTACCTAGTTTTATAAAGAATTTATTTTCAGTTGAATATCCCTAGACAATAATAGATGGTGTACTTTCCCGGACGAATCCTTCACAAAGAGCTCTAGTACTACATGGATGTAAAATGGAGGGCCTAGAATCGTTCTTACAGGAAATGTGTGTTATGTGAAATAAGAGAGACTTCTTTGGTAAGCCTACCACAAGGTCTATCAATAGTCAATAATTTTATTCAGTACGATGCAAGAATCACTTTGAAACGTCTTAATCTGTCTGGCTCTGGTTTTGAGTCTGTGTGAGTGTTGACTAAATAAATCCTACGTCGAAACGTCATACACAGTACCTATAATACACTGGTGAGCACTCAAAACCAGAGCCAGAGACAGAGCCAGACAGAGCTTGTGGTAGGCCTGCAGATCGATAATGATGATCACGATCCCGGTAGGTGGATCATATGACAATAAATTTTATTATACGTACATATTATACTATGTATGAATATAGTAGATATAGGTTCCATAAATAAATTTACACCTAGTCAGTCATAAAATCGTGTCTTTAATGATATCATCAATTTGAAAAATAAAGATACATAAAATGTTATTTATATTGACTTAATCTCGATAACCTATCATAAATATCAGCAGGGTGATTGTGTATCTTTTGTTGCAATCAAAACTTAGTCGTATCTGTCAGTTTTGACATTATTTTGAGAATCGATTGTAATAAAAAACGAATTGAATCAAAATTTATCTTTGATAAAGAACAAGACTGAATGTCGACGTAATAAACATGAGATAGCGAATACGAACTTCGCTTTTTAAGACTAGTATGATAACAGACAGATAGATGGTTAAAAAATGATGGCAAAAAGATATGGGATAAAAGTTCCTTGATAATATGAAACGTTTGATTGCAACAGAATTATACGATCAGGGCGATCGTAGGCCGATCAGCTAACTTTTGTTGCAATTGGTTGCAGTCAAAACTTAATTGCAACTGTCAGTGTTGCGATCACACAATAGCTTCGATTGCAATAAATAAACGGTTCATTAACATGCTGCGCCACTGCCCTGTATTCAAATCCAAATTGTTTACATTTATTTACACAAAGAAACTTATAATTAAACAAATATTTACAAAATGTACAAAATACACAAGAAAGAGTTGAGCTATCTGCAGACAGTTACAAACGATCTAGAGATAGCTCAACTAATCCAAATTCAAATATGTATTAATTCACTGGTATCACAAGGATCACCTAGAAACGTCATAGTGCCAGTGTATATTATTTTTTTATTCTGGTGCAGCTGACTGTACGTCCAAGCCAAAAACATTAATTTATTCATTGAGTTAGATAGTTTATTTTCTATCAAACGAATACTCGTAAAAAAGCAGCAATACAGCAGTGGTGTGTTATTATACCTAAAGATCGATCGATGACCTGAGAAGAGTTATAGCTAGTCGTTGCCGAGACCCAGTGTTTATTTGAGATATTAAAATTCTAAACTTCTTTAGTCATTATAGCAAGGATCACTTTGAAACGTCTTAAAGCTGGTTGGCTAGGTCCTAGCTATGGTAGCTAGGCGTTGGGGAATAAAGGTTCTCGAATGGCGACCACGAACCGGAAGACGAAACTTAGGGCGAACACCCACCCACCAGGTGGACCGACGACATTGTTAAGATCGCGGGAAGTCGGTGGATGGAAAGGGCTCAGAATCGTTCTTCCTGGAAATGCGTAGGGGAGGCCTATGTCCAGCAGTGGACTTCTTCAGGCTGATGATGATAAAAGCTTAGTGAGTCTAGGTGCCAGTATCAAATGGCTAAATACTCTTCCAGTCAAAATAATTTAAACAGTGCTGCAATTACTAAAAAAAAAAAAGTTACTACCAAAATACCTACAAGATTTTGACTCTCATCCGTTCCATGAGGATGCAGCAGCGTCCAGCATCCAGCATGGAGGCAGTCATTGGGCCTGGGGATATACGAGATTCTGAATAAAATTTTTGTAAAGCAAAACATTTGATTACCTCCTTCCTAAGGTTATGAACTCATTTTGCCAAATACAATTAGGTACATACGACAAACAACGAGCAACACTATTTTTCCCGCGTTGAAGTGCTCGTTTTTTTTTTCAATAAACAACATTTAATTTACCAAGCAAGTTCGAAATTTGAATAAAACCTTTGTTATGTTACCTTCTTGGTTACCATGTCGGAGTAAAAGAGAGATCATTAATCCTAAGATCATTCCATTTTTAATTACACGACAGATATGAGTTTTCTTTGTAATTTATGTAGCTGCTGCTAACATGAAAGAAATGGATTTTCATATAACTTTTGCCAGCCGTTCCTCGCATGTATTTGGCCAGTACAGCAATTTTGATTTATCATATTTTAGAAAAATAAATATAATTTTTATTTGGTACATAGGTATAATATGTTCGTTATACGCTACCTCATAATATCATAACTCTCATTTAAAACCACAAACTTCAGAGATATTTCGATTTTTTGATGAGAGCTGTAAAGAGTCGCTTGTATTAAAACGGTGACGCCATGCCGGATACAAGCATGCCTAGCAAACAGGCTGCTGGAACAAGATAATGATCCTCCTGATGTTCATTCAAATCAACTTAAAAAAATATTTCAAGTGGATCAACAAGGATCGAAAATTCAAATAAAGGTTCAATGAATCAAGATTTTAAAAGTTAAGTGGTAACCATCACTTTCAAAGCATTATTCCGCAAGCCACGCAAAATCTGAACAAAAATAAAAAATCTAAATATTTATTAGAGTAGACTAAATACTTTTTAAAGCCTATGTTAAGAATAATTCAATAAAGAAAGCGTACTATACTCTAGATAGCTATATGAATGATAAAACTGCGTGGCCCGATGTCCCGGTCACTCTACCCATAGGAAGCTAACATGTCAATTTGCAATGTCTGTACCTACTATTTCGTATCTTATTTTTATATAAGCTGAGTAGATACTATAGTATAACATTGAAGCGTAGCGTGTGCTGTCTTTGAAACTTTTGCTTTTGTATTATTGCATTGCATACGTCTGACTAAGTGAAGTGGCACCACACTGGAACTTCACTGCTATTATTTTAGACTATTTTTGATTTGTAAAAGGATCATATAAAAAAACGGTAGGAACCGAGACGTAGTTTGTTGCCTGTTCTACGCTTGGTCGCGTGGAACTGGCACCTAGACTCACCTAGCTTTAAGACGTTTCAAAGTGATTCTTGCATCGTACTGAATAAAAAACTATTGACTTTGACTTTGATTGGGGACACAAGTAACACAGGGTAGTATAAACAGAAGGATACGATGTAAAAAATTGGGACGAAGCTATTAACGCCCACTTCATATGCGATTATAGATAGTTTCTCCACAATTATAGAACAATAAGACGAAAACATAAAACTAAGAAATTAACATAACAGAAAAAATAAAACTACAGAGGAACAATTATTGATAAGTAGACCTAACGGGATTTATTTCTTTATTTTTTCTATTTTTCTAGGCAACTAGCTGATAGATTAATAATGTGGCCCACCTGACGTTAAGTGGTAACCATCACCTATAACAAAGAATTGCCTCATAGGTCACGCACGTCAGGAACGTGCCCTAAGATGCAAGTGCATCATAAGGCACGTATGCCTCAAGTTAATGGACGCAGGGAAGTCCCTGCGTCCATCAACTTGAGGCATACAGATGTTCAGCCATACGTGCCAATTTCACCGGCACACACATCCTTCAAACCGAAACACAGCAATGCTGCTTCACGGCAGAAATAGGCATGGTGGTAGTACTTCTCGGACGAGCCCTTCACAATGAGATCTAAAACTACCAAATGGCTAATAAAGAGCTTAGACATCCCAGCACAGAGAGTGACTATGATACCTACATCTGAATGTTTTTGTACGTAGGTGAAAGGGAGTGTGAGGGTGTGTTTGAAGGGTTATCCAGTAGGCCTACCATGAGCTCTGTCTGTTTCTGTCTTTGGTCCTGGTTTTTAGTCTGTGTGAGTTCTCACCAGTGTGTAATACTGTGTGTGTGACGTTTTTACGTATGATTTACTCAACACTCACACAGACTCAAAACCAGAACCAGAGACAGAGCTTAGGTAGACCAACTGTTCCTACCAGTCTCAACAGAGTCTGGTCATTACATAGATAAGGTGTAGGTGAGTCGTTAATTGCAGGCGATTGTACCTTATACAGAAGAATAATCACGCGTAGAGTCTGTTCAGAAAGAGACCCGTCGTGGGATTGGAGGGCTGTGCGCTGCTGTGCTTAATAACCTTTTTTGTTTAGTGGGAATACAATAGCGCGTCTGTTGCGTTTTGATCCTATCACAACTAGTGTACTATTCCTTTATTTAATTTTTATGATGCAAAATGCTCACAGAAAGGGATGAGCTGCCATATGAAAATCGAAACATTAGTTCTAATAAAAAAAAAAAAAAAATAGTTCTTATAATTTGACCACGACGACGGCTCTCTTTCTCAACAGACTCAACATACGTTTGACGTTTTAACTTACGATCCATTTCATTTAAAATCGTGACTAACGTACGGTAAATATTATTAAACAATGCGGTGCCGACGTAGATCAAAAGATAAATATACAGTACACTGATTTATTTGCACAAGTACAGTTATGCCAAAAATAACTAGGTATTCCATAAGGTACCTATGATGAGCAGATAATAGAAACCGTTATTATTATAGAAACAGCGAGGAGTAGGTAACGCGAAAAGGCACACCGGAACACACTAAAAGATTTATTGATATGTTCATATTTATCTTCTTTAAATAAAGTCATTTTTTTATACAGCTACGAATAATAATAATAGCCCGTGATGTCAAGTGGTAACCATCGACTATAACAAAACATTGTCTCGTAATTCACGCACGTCAGAAACGTGCCCTACAATGCACTGCCCTGCATCCATCAACTTGAGGCATACAGATGTTCAGCCTCTCTTAGCCAGTAATTTCACCGGCACCCACTCTTCAAACCGAAATACAACAATGCTGCTTCACGGCAGAAAAAGGGCATGGTGGTAGTGCTCTTGACTACTCCCACTGCTGGTTAAAGGCCTCTAGGTATGTGCTATTGTTGGCAGTCATCAGGGGCGTCATTCTCGGGCCGATCTCGATCATTTTGCAGTTTTATTTTATTGCTCGTTTTCGAAGAGAGAATGGATGATTTCCTTGAGTAATTCATCGACGACCTCATCGTAGAAGCCTCGACAGCTACGATATACGGAAAACGTAGAAAAAGTGCGGGGTTGTGCAATGCACAAAAATAAAATAAGCACTTAGAAAATCTCGGTCGGCCCGAGAATTAGGCCCCAGTATCATCAAAAGAGTACGTTGAAAAAATTACGTACCTACTAGTAGGTAGTATAAATGCTTCTTCAAGCTACAGTGTCACTAGCCCTTTATCGTTCGTAAAAACCACTTTCAGGTTTTAGCGCGTTGAAGTCTTTTGTACTGATAATATAAGTTAAAAACTAGACAAACCAATCAAAACAATTTTGTTATAAAAATATTTTTAAATGAAACCTACGTAAAAAAATCCAACGACTTGAGAACCTTCTTTTTTAAATGAAGACAGTGAAAACTTAGAAATAACGTCAGCCATTTTTATAAAATAAAACGAAAATTTATCTTAGGCGATGCCTTTTGTGCATTCTTCTTATCGTGTCACTGATTCTTTCGAACCAAGTGTGGTGAAAGGATTTTAAATGCGCCTCAAATAGGCTCCTTTTGTGCATTGCGTCCATGCCTTTGAGAGTATTTGTATCGGATTACCCTTAAATTCAGAACACATTTGATTCTATACAAGCATCACTCCTTCGCGGCAGAACCAGAAACGGTGATGTTACTGCGCCTGATAATATTTTGGTCAAAGATATTTACGTAAATAAAACTAAGCAGAATTATTCTGTGGAATTTACTCTCTACAAAACTTTATCCAGCACGATAAATATTCCCTCACATTTTTTTATAGATCTACATTAAATATATTCAGATAACTTGTTCGGATAACGGATAACTTGTAAAAATTTGATGTGAGGTAGTATTGATATTCATCAATAGAACATAATTATTATTTGGATCGGGCTATGATATTTTATATCTAGTGTTTTCATATTTATTGAGAAAAATAGTGTTAGATTTTCCAATTGGTCTATTTATTTACACAAAGAAACTTACAATTAAACAAATATTTACAAAATGTACAAAATACACAAGAAACAGTTGAGCTATCTGCAGATCGTTACAAACGATCTAGAGATAGCTCAACTGATCCAAATCAGTGCCAGACGGAAGCGTCCCCAAGACGCTGGCGGCATTGCCACGCTGAATAGCAATGCTATTTTCCAATTTGAAATGAAACATTAGCAAAGATCATTTTAGCCAAAATACTATGTACTTTAACAAAAAGCTTAAATAAATTAGTAAATTTAGCTGTAACAAAATACTATGTACTTTCTCCACCAGTTTTTGCGCTCAAATTATTTATGAATTGAGTCATCGCTTAACCATCGGTTCATGTTGAACTGAACGGAACCTGTTTATCTTAAATCTAAATCTCAATTCATTTACATAGTAAACGGGCAATTACAAGAAGCCGCGGCCATTTGCGAATCTACCCGGGCTTACACGGTTTGCTGATATCGCATTTTCTTTTTAATATGTGCTGTGGTTCAAATTTTTAAAGCCATTTGCATATTTTTTTTTAATTTCCCACATAAAGTGTATTGCTAGAGGTTTTAATGAAAACTGTCTGGTTTGAAAAGTATTGCCATAGTTTTTTCCAAATTTATTTGAAGGATTTTATTTTAAGCTTTCGCGATCATGACACATTGAGGGAAAATTAAGATACTAAAGTTAGATGTAAGATGAACTAAAGTTGAGATAATTACAATGAGCTTCTTAAAACACCTGATGTTTTTTTTTATTTCACAAAATATTGGTTATTTGAAAACATGCCAATTTCATTACCAATTTGTCGTCTTCACAATTTACTTTGATAAGAAACAGCGCACGCATTTTTCGGGGGGCGTTGGGCTTTGAACACCGGTAAGATTTGCACTTGTCTTATAGCCTGTTTTACATCAAACTGCGATCCTAAAAATCAGCAACGATAAACAATCGATATTTTTTTGTGGTCCATCAGATTATTGACCCCGTATCGAGTTAACTGTATCAAAGACCTCAAGGTTACTAATGTTTTTATTTTGATTTATGATTTCGTGTCTGTCAATCCCGCTAATCATGGACTATTGAGCGTAAAACCACAAAGTTAAGTACAAGCTAGCAAGTGAACCTATGATGATAGAGTATTTTTTTTATCTATGCGTCAGGTTTTAAGCCTTGCGCACATTCTGCGGTCTGCAATGGCGATCAGTTTTATAGGGTATTTTTTGTATACAACTAGTTGATGGAACATGCACATGGTCCACCTAATGTTAAGCGGTAACCATCACCTATAACAGAGCATTGCCTCGTAGGTTAACGCACGTCAGGAACGTGCCCTACGATGCACTGCCCTGCGTCCACCAACTTGAGACATACGATGTTTCGCCTCGCGTGCCTATAATTTCACCGGCACTGGACCCCCCAACACAGCAATGCTGCTTCACGGCAGAAATAGGCATGGTGGTAGTACTTCCCCGGACGAGCCTTTCACAAAGAGCTCTACTACTATTTACTATAAGGTTTCTATTTAAAGCTTTTGCAGACATCCACTGTCGCGAATTTTGACAGTGAAATATTTGACAGCGATACAATCGCCCTCGCAGGCGATCTAGATGATCGAGGGCCAATAGTTCTTTTAAACATTCGTCACGTGATGATGACTTTTTTGTTTATATATAGCTACCAATATCAATCAAATTTTAATTTAATCCCATAAATCATTTGAAACAGTTTTGGTAGCTCTCATAAAATGACTAATAAAAGTTTTGAGCTATTTGACAGTTTTTGATTTAGTGACTTTGTTGTAAAAAACACACGTTAATCCAGTCCTAGGCTATAAAACCAGAACTCATCAATTTTGAATCGGTTTAGAAATTTAATTATGCATGCCATAAATTATTTTGTGAAATTTCCTGTGTAAATGCTAAAAATTGTGCTCGTATTTTCTTATTTTGGCAGGCAGGACATTATTTATTATTCTATAATTGTATTAAGTGGATATATTTTATGTAGTGGATGCTATGAAGTCATTTGGAGTGCGTTGACCTGTAGGCCTACCATGAGCTCTATCTAGCTCTGTCTCTGGTTCTGGTTTTGGGTCTGTGTGAGTGCTCACCAGTGCATTATACTGTGTGTGTGACGTTTTGACGTAAGGTTTTTTTAGACAACACTCACATCACACAAAGTCAAAACCAGAACCAGAGACAGAGCCAGACAGAGCTCTTGGTACTGTGGTGATATATCATAGCACCAGCAGGTGTTTACATTGTAGGAATTAATATAAATAAATAATCAATAAATAAATATTGTGAATAATCCACAACACTATCCAAATTAAGCAGAGCTTGACTTGGGAACCAGAATACTAAAATTGGGCAAAAAAATTGTTTAAATCAAATTAGCCTTTCATAAGAATGTTCCATCTTGCTGTATTTGAAGTCCAATTTTAGCAAAAGTAGCCAATTAAGTTCTATTTTTTTTAATGATTATGGAAGCTGAAAGTATGGCGCATTTTTTAAAGCTACTTAGAAATCATGAATTTCCTGTTAAGATTTTTAATTTAAAGTTGAAAATTTGAGTCACAATTCACCAAACGTAAATTGTCCACTTCCTGGGGTTGATTGGTCAATTAGAAATCCGTGAAACTAGTCATAACTATTAGTATTTTTATAAAAAAATAAATTAAAAAAGGCACCAGGCAAAAATAAACATGAAAAAAAATAAAAAAATATAGCACTGTAACAGAAAAACCAAGGATAATTACATACGTAGTTGCGGGTGCGACTAACCACGATTTATGTTAAGTACGACAGGTTATTTTTACCATAGTAATAAATAGGTTACCACCGATTTATAGGTTTTTTAAAATACGAGGCATTATTGCGATTATTTGTCATAATAGCTTCCTGTATCCACTGGGACGTCTTATAGACTTGAAACTTTGATACGTTTGACGCACAGTATGTGCCTGTAATTTCACAAGCACTGTCTGGCTCTGTCTCTGGCTCTGGTTTTGAATCTGTGTAAGTGCTGACTAAATAAATCCTACAACGAAACGCCACACACTGGTGAGCACTCACACAGACTCAAAACCAGAGTCAGAGACGGAGCCAGACTACTGCTTGTGACTGACAGGGTCACGGTCGAATCTGACCGGGAAACCAAACCCTGTCAAGTGCAGATGCGTCGTTGAACGAATCGTCTCATGACCAATGGTTTGATGACGAGTTGGCACTAATTTGAATTGACGGAATATCGATGGGTTTTTAGCCGGTATGCCCCTAGTTAGGTGGTGAGCCCGACAGATCCCTCCGGCTCTCCTCAGGCCGGGGGCATGCGTAATGCATTTTCCCTTCCAAAAAAAAAGGCCTACTGCTTGTGAAATTACATGCACATGATGTGCGTCAAACGTATCGAAGTTCGTGATCTATGGAGGCGACCACGCAAAAATCCACGGAATACAGAAAGGTAAGAAAGGCGATGATTCGCTACTTGTATGGAAACCGCTATCGAGTGGCTTAATTGTTCCATCAATAAGTGTTAAATAAAAAATCTAAAAAATTATGAGGTGTGCCTGCTTGTAGGCTTAGATTACATACCTACCTAACATATTTACCTATCAATATAGATATTCTTAACGGCTATTTTAAATATTAGAGTTTTAACTAGAAAAATTGTCGTAATCTTGGATAAATGAGGTAACTACGAGTAGGATAAATGTGGCGAATAAAAGTAATAAATAAATTTTACTGTTTTATTACACTATGGCAATCAATTTTAAAACACATCGAATTATAAAATGAATTTGATAGTGAACATAAATAAATTAAATTAAATAAATGCGTATATCACGCAGCAAATACACCATGACAAGTTTTCGGTTCTACCAGAAGTCGTCGTGATGTGGTTGCTGAATAGCACTGAGCTGATCGATCAGCTTACAGGCTCAGGGAGTGGGCGACGGAGGAACCAATACCGGAGCTCTTGACGGAAGAGCCGGCGGACTTCCAGCCGTACTCGTTGGCCTGCGCGGTCGAGACTGCGCTGCCAAGGCCGGTGGTCCTAGCGTCGGAGACGGTCCTCCTCCATGGTGCGAACTCACCACCGGAACGGTAGAAGCCTGATCCGCGGTTACTGATGTCAGCGTTGGAGTTGGCAAAGCCACCGTTTGAGTTTGCAACTGACTTGGCAATGCTCCCAGCGTTGTTCAGGTTAGCGTTGGCATCGGCGAAACCGAGCCCGTTAGTGTTGGCGGAGGTCTTAGCTATGCCGGAACTGATACCACCGGACCTGTAGAGGCTGTACTGGCTGGTGTTGATGTTAGCATCAGCGTTTGCACTGCCGTAGTTCTTGGAGTTGGCAGTTGACCTGGTGGAGCCAAAGCCAGGGTTCAGCTTAGCGTCTGACTCCGCGGAACCTGCTCCTTGGGCTCTAGCGTTAGAATTGGCGGTACCGTAGGGGCTCACTGCAGCGGGCACGGGCTGGTACACGATAGGAGCGGGCTGGTAGACAACTGGAGCCGGGTTGTAGACAGCTGGGGCAGACTTGATGGCGCCATATCCAGCGGGGATGTCGTAAGCGGTGCCGAAGCGCCAGCTAATACTTCTGCGAGTCGGTTTGAGTTGAGCAGAGGAGTCAGCGGAGCCATGTCCAGCCACGTTAGCGTTTGATGATGCTGACCCGTAGAGAGTAGGGTTGTAGAAGCCCTGGTTCTTGGCATCGATAACGCTGGGTGCGACAATCACTTCCTGGACGAAGGGAGCGACGCCAACGATACCGTTGCTGTTGGTCTGGGCGTTTGATGAGGCTACGCCTTGTCCATTGCTGGTCGCCTTAGAGCGGACCGAGGAGCCACTGAGGTCAGTCTTAGCATTGGAAATGGCGGTGTTGTATTGCCCGAAGGTTTTAGCGTTGGTGCTGGTTTGCCCGAAGTTTCCGGAAGTTGCAGCGTTCGATTGAGCAACACCATTAGTACCGTAGTTAGTAGCGGTGGATAGAGTGGACTCAGAGTTACCGTCGGTGTTGGCAGAGGACTCGGCTGAGGCGGGCGCTACGGACAGTGGCTGGTACACCAACTGCTCAGCGGGGACGATGTTCTGGTTGTAGGTGATGTAAGCGGGCTGTGCGACGGGGTAGGGGTGGTAGTAACCCTGGGCGCGGGTGATGTCGACGCCAGTTGGTGTGTCGTAGAAACGGGCATCTGTGATGACCTGGCCTTGACCGGGGCCAGCTCCGTTCGTGGAGCCGCTGGCCTGTGCTTCGTTTCCATGCACTCTAGCGGTGGCCATGTTAGCGCTGCCATAACCGTTGGCGATTCCTTTGGCAAGAGACAGAGCGCGTCCATCACGGAGTTCTTCAACAACTGAAGCAAAATAAAAACAGTTTACTTATAATTCGGAAAATAAGGTCATTTTCTCTACTTTTTTAAGATTTAGAAAGGTCTGATATAATTTGGCAAGTTATGACAGTGGAGATTAAACCTATAAACCAAAAAATTTAAGATTGCTTAATAATTGCAAGACTCACCGTCTATAAGGACGGGACTGGAGTGGCACAGGGCGATCACCGCCAGACCAACTACGAATCTAGCTGCCATGTCTGCTTGTGGATTGGTCTACCCTAGGAGAGTACACGGATGAGTGGATGCAGAGAGAGCATTTCTCCGAGTTTAAATACCTCGGCCGCGTTGATCCCCTCCCCGCCCCTGCTCTAAGACTGACCCATAAGCCGTGAACTTCACCTACAGTGATGGACGCTCATAAATTAAACTGATAGGTTACGGTATATTTTTTTAATATTAATTGGCGTTTAGCGCTGAAGGATATCTACTCGTCTTTGCTCAAGTGCAGTGACCTCAGTGCAGTGTTAGATTTATGATTATTGCTAATTGAAATCGATGTATTTGGAATCGATGTAGATAATTTTAGAAATGTTTTAATATTAAAACTAGTTTTACAATGTATAATATTCAATGTGTTATAAGAAGTAGTCTAGTATAGTCAGAAATAGGCATATTAGATTGGAGACATAAATATATTATGCCTAGGTATTTCTGCCAGCAAACAGCATTGCTGTTTGATTGAAGGGCTGTGCGCTTGTTACGTGCCAGTGAAAATATCAGCACATGAGATTCAGGTTTTTATTCTGTATTACCTCTTGTTGATGGATATAAGACTGCATTGTAGAGCATGTTCCTAACATGCGTGACGTCTAAGACAAAGTGATTGTTATAACGACATTGTCAATACGTGAGGAGCTGACTAAACCGCGGGGGTTTTCCGACACAGAGCACTAATAATAAAATAAAAAAAATAGAAATAAAAAAACGTTTATTGCCTCAACCTAGAACTATTTTTATACTTAACATAACTTAAAGATACGAGTACAAAGGGTAAATATATAAATGTAAGGGTAATAATAGGTAAATTTATTTAACATTACTTGTTTATTATTATTCACTTTGTCACTTAGTCTTTGAAACTTAGTAATACTTAAATTAATTAATTAAATAACTAGTTATTTACAAACTACACTAGCTAAGACACTTTAGAATGTGGATGAAATAAAAATAAACTTTATATAAATAAACTTTAAAAATAAACTTTATATCTACTCTAAAAATAAACTTTATATAAATAAACTTTATATGAAATAAAAATAAACTTTATATTCCCAAATTTCGCCTGCAGAAGGTAAATGGGTCTTCTATGGGGAACACTGTACGCTTTTATAATAAACTTCCGGAAAATGCAACTAAGCTTCCTATTCGGAAGTTTAAAGCCTATGTTAAGAATAATTTAATAAAGAAAGCGTACTATACTCTAGATAGCTATATGAATGATAAAACTGCGTGGCCCAATGTCCCGGTCACTCTACCCATAGGAAGCTAACATGTCGATTTGCAATGTCTGTACCTACTATTTCGTATCTTATTTTTATATAAGCTGTGTAGATACTATAGTATAACTTTGAAGCGTAGCGTGTGCTGTCTTTGAAACTTTTGCTTTTGTATTATTGCATTGCATACGTCTGACTAAGTGAAGTGGCACCACACTGGAACTTCACTGCTATTATTTTAGACTATTTTTGATTTGTAAAAGGATCATATAAAAAAACAGTAGGAACCAAGACGTAGTTTGTTGCCTGTTCTTCTACGCTTGGTCGCGTGGAACTGGCACCTAGACTCACCTAGCTATAAGACGTTTCAAAGTGATTCTTGCATCGTAATGAATAAAAAATTATTGAGTTTGAGTTTGAGTTTTGATGTTAGATAGTTAATAACTACCAATTCAGTATTGAAAGTAACAATATAAATATGACTCGTCACATTTAGCAAAACTAGCTGATTGAACAAGCATATGGCCCACCTGATGTTAAGTGGCAACCAATCGTCTATAACAAAGCACTGCCTTGAAGGTCACGCACGTCAGGAACGTGCATTACGCTGCACTGCCCCGCGTTCATCAACTTGAGACATAAAGATGTTCAGCCTCTCGTGCCAGTAATAGTAAGCATTGTCGTGTTTTGGTTTGAAGGGTGTGGATGCCCGTGAAATTACAGGCATGTGAGGCTGAACATCTGTATGCCTCAAGTTGATGGACGCAGGGCAGTGCATCATAAGGCACGTTACTGATGTGCGTGACCTACGAGGCAATGCTTTTGTTATAGGCTATGGTTATCAATCACTTAATATCAGGCCCCTATTTATTAAATCTGACCATTCGACATATCATGTGTCACAAAGCGACAAATTTGTGGAATTGTCGCGCTTAGGCTATTGATAAAAGTGACAAATATGTCACAAAAGCGCGACAATTCCACAATTTTGTCGCTTTTTGACATATATGTCGAATTGTCAGCCTTATTAAACAGGGGCCTAGCCCCTATTTAATAAAGCCATAATGTTTGTTCCATCAGCTACTTGTAGGTATAAAAAAATGCTTCCTCAAGTCCACTTTCAGCAAATCCCAGGAAAGGATCTTATCGTTCCCGAAAGTTACTTTGCTTGTGTCGATTGAGCCGAAGCTTTCGAAGCTTCACGTTCAACATGGTTCAAGCATTATTTTTATGACAGGGAAAGTTGACAAACGACTGGTTAAAGGATAGTAGCATAATCAAATTCAAAACAAGTACCAAGTAACCAACTCACCACATGACATGAGAAAGTTTATAATAATAAACTAATGTTAAATGTAGGTATATTTCTTATTTTTGTTTTTACTATTTATTGATTGGATCCGTTGTTATATTATTGTGATTACTATTATATTTTTTTTAATTGGTTTTAATTTGTACTGTGATTAGTTTTTATTTTTTATTAATTGGTGGTAGGTAATTATAAAATCTTGAATTTGTAAGAGAAAGGCTGCTCTATCGTATAAGTGATAGGTACACCTGTAAAGATAGGATAAATAAATAAAATAAAAAAAACTATTCCGTAGTTACCAGGTAACATAGGGTATGGTAAGGTCTAATTTTAACCTACTTAAAATATATTAAAGGAGGAGGTTCTCAATTGGGTTGTATTTTTTTGTTATCGAAAATTAATTTTTTCGTCATTTATGAGCCGATTTCATTTTTTTGTTATCTGAAAGGTAACTTCCAGATTAGCATAGACATTTCATCAAAATCAGTTCAGCAGTTTGGCCAAGAAGTCGGTTTCTCAAGTTTTTAAACTTCACTTGTCAAAATCTTTTGACATTAAAGGTGAACTATCTAGTCATATATTATTTCGCTTGTAATACTCAATATTATTATTATGAGCCTGTGGGGTCCCACTGCAAGGCAAAAGCCTCCCTTCCTTCTCTCCAGTTGTCTTTAGCTAGTGCCACTTTGGAGGCATCCATTTCATCCCTCCATCTTCGCCCAACACACAACACCAACACTCAACCACCACTCAATAATAAAATAAACAATAAAACTAACACCTTCAATAATCGTTTAAGGAAATACTATGAACCCTGAAACATTTACGGTAATCTATTATTCTTTTTCTCTCTGGGTTCCACTGGTGGGCAAAGGCTTCCCCCCATTTCCTCCAGACATCGCGATCCTATAGGCTATGCTAGTCCAGTCCATCAAGAAACCATCAAGCTCGTTTCGTCATATCCGTTTTGGTCTGCCGCGTCGCCTTCTCGCTGGGTGATGAGGATGCCAATCGGTGGCTATCTTTGCCCACAGTTCACCTGGCCTACGGCAGAAATAGCCAGCCCGTTCCACTCCAGCTTGGCGGCTCTCGAAACTACATTTACGAATTGTGTTGACCTAGCAACAAATTATTGATTTAATTTAGATATAGATCTATACTAATATTATAAAAAGGAAAGATTTGTATTTTTGTGTGTATGTTTGTAATGAATAAACTCAAAAACTACTGAGCCGATTTCAAAAATTCTTTCACCATTGGAAAGCTACATTCACCCTGAGTAGCATTACTTATATTTGTGTGTTTAAAAAAGTTATGTCCACCCGTGCGAAGCCGGGACAGGCAGCTAGTAAAAAATAAAGTAAATATTTTTGGGTGATTAAGTAAAACTTGATCTACCTATGAATGATACCACCTCATTAACTCCACATTTAGAAATTTGTCTAATCTTGTATGCATAGCTAGAGGGGCAACGTCCTGTGGGTATTTAAAAGCATTTGCCGTTTTCATCACCAACTTACACAGGTGTAAAAATACTACTCTCGAAAACTGAAGCACAATTGCATAGGCGTATAATAAATAAATAAAATAAAAATAAAAAAAATAAAATAAAAAAGCCTTTATTTCTAATAAGTTAAACACTATTTTAAAAAACTATCTTCTCTTCTTTCTTAATAACTAACTATCAATACACTTCTTACTTACTAATTTATACTTTAAGTTTAACATATAAGTCGCCTTAGCGGCGTAGGCCTCCCCTTAATCACTCAATTTTTTGACGTTTTACTCCTATGCTCAATCTTCTTGTTTTCTTTTCTTTTGGTGACGTGTTCGTTGTTTCTTTTTTGTTTATAACATCTGTGTTTAATCTTGTTTGTGTGTTCTTATTTGTTTATTTTGGTTGATGTAGGTAGATAGGTAGGTACTTATTATTTTATTTTCTTTTTATGTAAATCTTTCTTTAAATCCGTATTTGTTTTTGGTTTTATTTTTATATGATTTGGGGGGTTTTGGTCTATCTCTTCCACGGTGACCGGCCGGCTTGGAAGAGGGGAAGGGGCGTCACTTAGTTTTAGGTTTTCTTGGCTATCCGGGACTTCGTTGGATACCGTTGCTTGGGAGGGGTTCAGTTGTGATGGACGAAGGTAGACCGTTATGCTCTGAGTTTTCGTTTTTTTTGGTACCTGTTTCACATTTTCTCTGCTCACCTCAGCATAGCCTCCGGATCCCTCTGGTGACTCTGAAAGAAATCTTTTGTTGTTATAAGTTCGGTTTGTTGGGTGCTCATGCTGGTCAAACCGGATTATCTTGTCGTATCGTAAAGCTACTTTATTTCCAGCCTCTTTTTCTCGTTTCAGCTCTTCTTGGAGTTCTTTGCGTCTCTGGAGTACCGCGGGAGAGTAATCCTCTTTTATGTAGATTCCAGAGTTATCTAAAGTTTTTTTGTGGCGTAGCAGCTCTATTTTTCTCAGTGTAGTTGAGGTCGTTACGACAATAGGTCTGGGATATCCGTTGTTTTTTCCAATCCTTACTACCGTTTCTATCTCCAGCTTTCCACATACTATTCCCATTTTTAAGTTTATGACGTCGATAACTAAATTTAGCAAATCCTCGTAGTTTCTTTCAGTTTCCTCTATCCCGAAAAAAACCAAATTTTTCTTTCTTATTTGTTTGTCTAAAAAATCTATTGACCTCTGTTGACTTTCAATTTTCCTCTCCAACATATTTGTTCTGTTCTCAATCAAATTAAATTTTTCGTCCATATTTTTTATTATAGCTTCTTTAATACTTTCTTCCATAATTTTCATGTCGTATTTCTGTTGCGCTATTTCACTCTGTATGCCTTGTAAGGCTTTCATTATTTCTTCCATATTCGATTCTACTAGCGACCTCTGTGAGCTGGACTATGGAACTAGAAATAATGGCCCCCGATAGACGGCAGTTTTGTTATTTTTCTAGTCTTAAACAATGGAGGTGCTTGCTACTCGCCGGTAGGTGGCGCTGATTTTAATTTTATTGAGCTGAATGATAAGTCAATTTTAATCTTGGAGGTTATTTTTTTTCCAAAATGTTCTCAGGGATGTGATAACAATTTTGAACTTGTACTACACTCGACTGACCTTCTTTCCCGCTTGTTTTTATTGAGTCCTTTGGTCTGTTATTCGAGTTTCTCCACTTTGCCAGCGAATCCGTTACGGGGAGTTTATTGGAAATTGCTCGTCCAATAGAGAAGTCTATGGGCTAATAACAATATTCCTGATGTTTCACAGTTTTCTTCACACAGGAATACCACTTCCACTAACTACAGGAGCTGTTCTATATTTTTTGTCACAAAATATCACTGAGCCGATGTCAACACTAGCAAGGTGGCGCCCTCTCTATTCTATATAGGCGTATACTACAGGAAAAAGGATTTTCCTGTAGTATAGCCAGACATTGCTGTCAAATATTGGTGTTTACTTTCCTCTTCTTCATCAATAGATTTAAGCGTAGGTATACGCTGCTTTCATCCCTTCCTATCAGTTAAGCCTTGTGCACAGCGTACCCTTCAGACACGTAGCGTACAACGCCAGATAGCGTTTCACTGATCGCTACCGCACAACACTTCAATGTGCACAAGACTTTAGTTCTTTTTGAGACTAAATGGCTTTATTTCTCGGGATGTCTTTATTCCAAGAAGTCTTTATGTATTGAATAACATTCTATTGACACAAATAAACTTATAATATTAATATATATTTTTTTGTCCATTGTAGAATTGAAACGCAACTTGCAGTCTGAAATATTATATTTGCAAAAGCGCTAGAATCGTGGCTCGATCTGCTGATATATATTATAAAGAATTGATCCAAGAGCTGAAAAAAGAAACCAGGCTTGTTTACATATTATTACACTAATTCATAGTCAATATTTTTCAAAAATTACGAAAGATCTTGTATAATTTGTATTTTTTTTTCAGCATATACAATCTAAAGGTTTTTGGGGTGTACTTATTACACCTTGTAAAAACTAGTAAAGAGCCGATGACTATATTTTATTACAGCGATTAAATGCCAAAAACCTCGCGTGATCTATTTTATTGCTTCGGTCACTTGCTAATAGCTATACTTTCTAGTAGTTTTATACAAATTTCAATCGCCATATCGGCTCCTACCTTTAATTATCTACGATTACGATTTTTTTTAGCTCACTATTTAAAAAAAAGCTCGCTGGCATAAAATCTCGTGGCATACATCTTTACCAAAGAAAAATATTAGTTATAGTAACGTAAGTTATAATTATAAGTTAAAATTTTAAGAAACATAAGTTGTAATTATCACTTAACTGTGTGTTTATTTTTGTTAAGTACTTATGCCCTCATCTTATAAATATGCACTACCCAACCAATCTCCTTATTATCCAAAGGTTAGCTGGTAGATAATTCTATAATGCAGCATTAGCCTCGCCTGTGTACATTTTATGTGTGCAATAAATAATTTTATATCTATCTATTAATTTATTGTTACTTTACCTGGTCATTTTTTCACATAATTAAAATAATAAACCTTGAATTCCCAGCGTTCCCTCTAATCTGTTTAGTGCATCCCTCATCTTTCGTCCAATGCCTCATCAATGCCGCTAAATGACAACTGCGGTAGTCGTTTTTTAATTACGAGAATCAAATCCAACGCTAAATTGCCTCAAAATCGGTAATCTCGAATCAATTCTAAATTCGTACAGGCAAGACATTGAACGGATAAGTGACACCAGAATGACAGGTATCATAATTTAACGACAAGATAAAATACTTGCTCGGCAACTTGATATTTATTGGTTTCGGAAACATGAGAATTAAGCTTATAAATGGTATCTATACAGGGTGTCCCATAAGTCAACGTCCAACCGAAAACGGGTGATGCGCCAAGTCATGACAGTTATCAGAAAAATATAAAAAAAAATATTTGTTGAGTACCTTTCGAGTTATAAGTATTTTAAAAAAACAGGAAAAACTGACACCCTCTGATGATCTTTTAAGTCCTGTGACTACAAATATAAACTTTTCATGAAAATTTTTTCTGCAACGTAAGCATGAATAACCCTTCTGTACATTACAATTCAAAATTAAGCCATAACTGCCTCAGTTTTCAATGAAATCGTGGAGGTTTGGCCAACGTTTCATTTCAGATAATTACATCACCCAACTTTAACCGTCTGTACCGCAAAAAAAATGTACTACACTATCATGGCATGTAACTTTAAAAATTGGCGCATTTATCCAGGATTCCAAAATGGTATAATACTTGCTAGAGTACTCCTTAGTTTTGGAAATAAAAAATGTTTTTTCAACTAAACCGGATTTCCAATCAATTTTATTTCAATAGATAAAATGTTTGTACCCTTTAAATGATGGACTTAAAATGCCTACGCCGTGTTTTTAAGTGACTCACAATTCACAGGTACAAGTAATACCATTTCGACAATGCAAGTAATTAGATAGATCCACCATCTTGTCGAAAGAGTAATAACCATGGGTTTTCAAGTAATTTGATAGTTTTAGGTAAAAGTTTGAAATAAAATTCAATCATAGGATTACTTCAATCGTGGTTTTAATCTAAAGTTTGCCTTCGCCCGTCGCCGGTCTTATTACATGGTTTTTGACGTGATAACGTCTTATAATTCGATGGAGCCGGCTGCTCGTACGAAAAAACATGAATCATGCGGCGTTACCTCGCTCTGAGGCGTTCCATTTAATACTTGAAATGCAAGTGAGAGCGCGGAACGAGCGACAAAGATGCACAATCAGCCTCCGCGTTCGGCAGCGTTCGACATCGGTCTCTCTCCTACTTGAGTGAGCGATGCGTCCCCGCGGACAGCTGTATGACGTTGTCACGTTCAACTGTCGTCAGTTAACTGACTTTACAGACAGCTGATTTTTTTTAAGGAAATGTAGAGCTTGCATTACTGCTGAAGGCTAACAGTTTGAACATTTGCTGTAAGTCCTTGATGTAGTTAAATTAATATCACGATTTAAGAAATCCTATGATTGAATTTTATTTCAAACTTTCAACTAAAACTAACAAATTACTTGAACACCCATGGTTATTACTCTTTCGACAAGATGGTGGCTCTATCTGTTTACTTGCATTGTCGAAATGGTATCTACTTGTACCTGTAAATTGTGAGTCACTTAAAAACACAGCGTAGGCATTTTAAGTTCATAATTTAAAGGGTACAAACATCTAATCTCATGAAATAAAATTGATTGGAAATCCGGTTTAGTTGAAAAAACATTTTTTATTTCCAAAACTAAGGAGTACTCTAGCAAGTATTATACTATTTTGGAATCCTGGATAAATGCGCCAATTTTTAAAGTTACATGCCATGATAGTGTAGTACATTTTTTCTGCGGTACAGACGGTTAAAGTTGGGTAATGTAATTATCTGAAATGAAACGTTGGCCAAACCTCTACGATTTCCTTGAAAACTGAGGCAGTTATGGCTTAATTTTGAATTGTAATTTACAGAAGGGTTATTCATGCTTACATTGCAGAAAAAAGTTTCATGAAAAGTTAATATTTGTAGTCACAGGACTTAAAAGATCATCAGAGGGTGTCA
Source organism: Thera britannica (assembly GCA_939531255.2). Classification (NCBI taxonomy): domain Eukaryota; kingdom Metazoa; phylum Arthropoda; class Insecta; order Lepidoptera; family Geometridae; genus Thera; species Thera britannica. The sequence continues at coordinate 13,577,497 of OW618046.2, read as the reverse complement.
GTTTTTCCTGTTTTTTTAAAATACTCATAACTCAAAAGGTACTTAGCAAATATTTTTTTTTATATTTTTCTGATAACTGTCATGACTTGGCGCATCACCCATTTTCGGCTGGACGTTGACTTATGGGACACCCTGTATAATAAACTCTGAATTTTTTATTCTTAAGTTTGCTAATACGTTTATTAGGTACCTAATCAAATCTTTTGTGGAACCAGACAATGTGGTGAGACATGTATTGTAGAGGCATTAGACAAACTGGCGTCTGGTGTTCACCGACAAAGTTGAATGGGCTTGCAATATTTTTTTAATGATGGCACATCTATAAAAACGCCCAGAATTATCATCATTTTGTTTACATTAGCTTCTACTTTTTTTATTATACTTGTTTTGATTCCATGACGTGATTGCCCAAATGTTCCACGAGGTATATTAGTGATCATGTAAATAAATAAATAATAAATATTGTGGATATACAACACTATATCCAGCCCCAAACTAAGCAGAGCTTGTGCGGAACCAGATAGATGATATAATACTTATATTTTTTTGTAAATATACTTCAAGACAATACCCAGACAGAAAACAAACATCACACAAATATTAATTGTTCTCGGTGGGGATCGAACCCACGGCCTACGGCTTAAAAGGGCTGAGGCTGAGCCGTGACGCCTTTCGCCAGTTGAGCAGTGACGGCTCAGTGACAGTTGTAAGAAATAAGATAAGTATAAAAATCATTATTCAGAATAGTTCATTATACAAAAGGATACATAAAAATATAGGCGTAGGCGTTTTATAAAATACGTACAATTGGCGGTCTTATCGCTAAAGCCATTAATAACATCCAGGCAGCCAACGGCTAACTAGAAAAACTAAACTTATCAAATTGGAAGTATAGGCGCTATAATTAATAAGGATATTTATGATGGGCCATTATTCTAAATTAATTATTGAGTCATTAATCATTGCTACCATATCATTAATTTAAGTTATTAATAAAAAAATGAATAATGTGGACATAAAAACTAAATTTACTGATATTCATCTCGATCGTAGATTCAGACAAGCCATTGATCTTTGGTTGCTCCTTTGGGTCAACAGTTAGAGATACAGATAATGAAAATAGCACGTTACTGTACATTTTTACCTGATAATAAATCTTTTGTCCGCGGTAAATGGGCTGTACCACGTTATTAGAATTAAAATTAAAATTGAAGAGAAAAATTGCTAAGATAGAAATAGAATAATGTAGATGAATTTTATATAGCGTCAGAAGCAACTGGTGATTACACCGACATATTTTACAAACTCCTGCGGAGGCTTTAAGTTTCCATAACTATTAAAATATTCAATGTAATTATTATATTTAGCATAGGCTACCCAATGAGACCCGAGACTTTGCGAACTATCTAAATTTATAATACCGCATTCTTTTTTTTAGGACGTTTAGGCAGTTCGTCTCTCATATAAAACTTCTCTAAAGAATAATATATCAGCGTGTCTCATAATATCAATATTTGTCAAAGCTCTATCAGGTAGCCTTATTTTTAGTTTTTTTTTATCTTGAGAAACATAAATGCCTAAACCATGTCTATAGGGTTTAAGGCGTAACCCTCTCCCAATACATAGCCCTAATCGCGGGACGCTATGGTGCCTGGGACAGGATTTTCGATGGAATAGGCTTGCCGAACACTTATACCATCCGGACAGCTTAGTCGGCCTAATCCACAGGAAAGACATGGTCAAAACGTGCGGAGCTGACTAGCCCGCGGATTTCCTCACGATGTTTTTATTTAACGAAACAGCTTCACGACTTTATTCCCAGGCACGGCTTACCTAAGTGGCAATTATGTACCAACTAAAGGTTATTTGCGAATTTATAAGGGGTGTAGGCAGACATACCAATATCATGTAAATAAAAATATTAGAACATTTTAAAAGTGCAAAAGATATTTGACAGCGGTGGGATTCGAACCCACGCCCTTTCGGACTGGTGCCTAAAACCAGCGCCTTAGACCACTCGGCCACGCTGCCTTACGACACATTTGTCGAATTTATACAACAAATTTATTATAATGATTCCCCTTGCTAACAAGTTCCTTAGTTTCGGACAAGATGGCGCTGTGTGAAATTCCGCCAACACTTGATTTTTTACATGTACTTTTTTAAACTTACTTTGTGATTCAACTTTATGCACCTACCTGTCACTGCCAGTGTTTACACCACTGCTTGCTTGCTATGCATATACCTAACTATAATGTTTTAGAACTAAGTGCAATTTTGATTAGACGAAAGACCTAAATGCACATTTTTTATAACGGTTTTGACATTCAAAATTGCGTAATGTGATATAGCCGCTTTATTCGTTTGAAATGGCGATATGTGGCATTAGTTAAATAGCTGTAGTTTTGCTTCGGCATTTTATTACTCAAATATTATTTACTCATAGTAATAGGTATTTTTACCAATCGTGGACTATTATATCTAATAAGTTTACCATTTTGACCCAGCCCTAAAACGCCGTACCCCGGACGCACGCATTATGCTAGTCTAAGAGGATAAGATTGGAAATGAAAAAAAAACATTTTTATAATATTATTCTGTATATTTACCTAGGTGTAAAGGAGAATTATTTACAAGGTGGACATCAATATTATATGCCTACCTTAGCCTAAATCATTGCCGACATAAATAACACTAGACTAATTAAATAGAAAAAAAAAACATTGTTCAAAAAAATAACCCATAAATTTTATTTAACGACGAAAAAACTTACGCGATACAAACTACTTTAGATGCAGAAAAATAGTACATAGTCTTGTAAAAATATTTAGGCACATAAAAATAAAATTTATAGCCAAATTAAAAAGTTACTCATTTATAGTTCGTTCAATAATCATATTTTTTTTAATTTGCATGATTATGTAGGTACTATAGGCTGGTTTAACGGGTTGCTTAGCGACATTTTTTATAGTTGACTGTTCGTAACTCATATTTTGGCTTGAAAATGTCGATATAAATAACTGCCAAATATATTAATTCGATACGCAATCTGTGAAAACTTACTTATTTAAATATTTTAGGGAAAGTGCTGCCATCTATCGAAGGATATTTGCAGATTGCCAAGGTAAATTATTTCAAAGATTTCTAAAATAAGCACCAAGATTGAAAAACAATTTAATAACTGCAGAATAAATATAAATATACTGATTTATTTATGTTTTTGACTTGAAGCTATATTTGGTTAAACGTTTCGTTTTTTTTAAGTTCTCTAATTATAAAACTTAGGGCTGGTTTCACGGATTGCTAATCGACAAATTAAACTGACAGCTGTTTAACACAAATTTTGCATTTTTTTTGCAAATTTTCAAAGCACGACCAGCCAATAGTGTTAAAGAAAGTATGTTAGATAGGTACTCTTTACGGCATGGCATTTAGATATTAAATAATCACAAACGATGTGCAAATTCATTTAAAACTTCAAATTCTGCGCTAGTCCACTTGATCCTAAAAATAAGGTAAGTATAGGAATGTACTAAGAAACTACAGAAAAAGACAGTGACCACTTCAGTGATCATAGACCAATATTTGAGCCTTAAAACTACCGGAATCGTTTTTTTTCAGGCAACGATATAGGTTTGCCTTTTAACTGCTTACAATTAATTAGTTAGGACATGATAAAACTTGTATAACTCGCACCAAAATAGAACCGAATCCATAATGGCGTCGTTAATCTTTTCTCTCACTCGCACACTATTTCAAAATAGTTATCTAAAGGGAGAGGTAACGATTACCGGCACTTTATATTACATTTCATTATTGGTGCGGGTAATACTATTAGGTAGGTAGCATTACATTATTCGATATTCTGTGTGAGCAAAATTTCAAATTATGTACCCGCTACCTACCCTAGTAAATGTCAATTTTCCTAAATGTCAATTCACCTAACACTGATATCTGTAAATTTTCTTAGTATCTAACTAAAATGGATTAGAGACTCTAGAATACACAACTCAGCTTGGTGCCACCAATTTCTAGTAACTAGGTACAGAAGAAACATATTGAACTATGTCATATTATTATAAAAAAGCTGCACAAAAAACAGACAACATTTTAATGAGTCTTAATATTTATTGGTATAATATGATTAGGCTTAGATTTTACCTTCCTTACATATTTACCTACTTAGCTTGCTACTTTTAATTCTAAGTTAAAATAAACCAACATGTTTCTGAATAAGTAATTAAATGAATCAGTTTGTCAGAGTGTATTTTAACATATATTGACACAATGTATTTAAATATTAATTTAAAGAACTAATTATAGCACTGGATAGAAAAACTCATAGAATGATACGTTGTAGATGGCACAAACCAAGTTTGATATTATTGAAATTATAGGCAGCTTTGCAAAATCTATATACATAGATAATTAAACATATTATTATTGAATTTTCTGTAAATTTCAAAGAATATTATAAGCAAGAGCAATCTATTCCTTGTAAATGTCAAAATATATGCAATATAAATGATAATAAAACAAATTAATAGATAAATATTATAAAATAATACCTAACAATAATTATGTGTTTTATCAAAAAGAAGCCCAGTTCTGTCATTAAGTTACAATTTGTATTGTAATACACAATTACGCGTAGAAAGCTGTTATAGACTCTAACGCTTATAATAAGCATTTAAAATAAAATCAATGCTATGGATGTATTTTTTAACAAAATGTAGCTATGACTTGTCTGTAACTTTCAATCAAATTACGTTTAGTTATAAATTTATACATTGATAATTAGGTACTTATATAAAATTCCTATTAATTTTATATTAAACCTTATAGATACTCTAACTAAATACAACTACACACATTATAGATTAACAGATGGACGTGTCCATATATTTCGAGATTAGGGTAGAGGCGAAGAATTGCAATGTACAGGAGGCAAATGGCACAAAAACTTATGGAGAAGGCAGAGATTTGTTACCAATGATATGTTTTCGATGCAAATAAAATGCAAATATTTCTCATCTTTTAGCCTACTTGGGCTTCATGGATAAAGCTGTCAAAACTGACCCACACATTCAAACATAAGATCAAATGAATGTGTGTGTTAGTCGATCTGTACACAATTTGACAGCCATAGCCACAGCCCAGTAACCCTGCTGCGTAATTTTTCGTTGTCTAGAACTTGTGGAGCGATAAAACATATCGCAATTAACAAATCTCTGGTAGAAAGTATAAAAGAACCTACGATCATAGAACAATGATAGATTCTCCACATTCAAACATACTACAGCTAGAGTTCATGAAGTTTTTCTCAAACCTTAATGATAACCTCATTCAACAACCCATCCAGAATGTTACAAAAGTTGGTCTCCACACGATAGGTAAATATTTTACATCAATTTTCTGTTTCTTCGTTCTGACAAATTTTGTAAACAGCTTGTACACTTTACAGTACAACCCGTACTAGTCGAAGTATTAAAATAAATATTGTCAGCCTAGATTCGATTTTTCACAGAACAAGTTTAGCCACGTTCGGAAAATTAAATTAATATTTTTGAACGAACGAAACGCATCGGTTTTGGTTGCGTTTCGTAATTCGTTCAGTACCGTTTTATGTTGCGTTTACATATTCCTATCAACATAATAATGTTACACAGGTTGAAACAAACCATTATAAAGTGATGTCATTGTTATTTGTGAAATGGAATATCCCAACATAATTTACCAAAGAGATATTGACGCCATTTTGCGTCGTTGTTTCATTACTTTTTGTTCCACATCTGTTCAATGGTATAATAGTACAGAAAGAGAGGTGAAATCACTAGCTTGAAAGGCTTAACATCATGTCTCAAGTTGTCGGACACAGGGCAGTGCATTGTAGGACACGTTCTTGACGTGCATCGCCTGCGAATGCTTTGTTGTAGTTGTAGCTTTATGCTTGTTTAATCGGTTATTTTTATAAATAAACACACACACAAGGACAACCCTTGGGCCTGATTCTAGCCCAAAACACTTTTTAGACGGTTTTTCTCACGGTAGATGTATCACAAAACCTGTCAAATTTCTTTGAATTTGACTTTCTATTGTCAAAGTAACGCTGTCACTTTTACTGTTCTATTTCTTGTCGTGTACAGTTTGTAAATGCTTTTTTTTTTCTTGATATAATGTATAACTACTGTGACAAAAGTCTATGCGGCTAGAATTAGAACGTTCGTAAGAATGGTTGTTTCAAACTGTGTATCATCATATTGCGGATATGTATACGCTCGGTACAGGCTAGTAAACTCGTGGCAGGGCATGTTCTGCGTCGTCTCACGCGTAGAACTCGCGATTGTTGTGTCCCTTGCCGTAGGAGGTGGCGGCAGGACTCCTCTTGGGCTCGTCGAGGGCGTACGAGCCTTCGTCCTTCTTGCGCATGCGGTACACAATGAACATCACCACTAGGATCGCGCATAGTAGCCCGACTACCGCGCCGCCGATCACAGCTGGAATAAAAAAAAAATATAGTGAAGACGGCGTGGTTATGAAAGGAGTGAGTAAAGAGGTGATGGCTGATAGAAAGGAATTGCTAAAAGAATAAGCTAAGAAGAACTGTTTAAAATAGCATAACACAGTAGTCATGAATTTCCGACATTGTTAAGATCGAAGGGAATGAAATGAATGAATGGAGGACTCAAAATCGTTCTTCTTGGAAATGTATATAATAGGAGAGGCCTTTGCCCAGCAGTGGATTTCTAGGATGATGATAGTGAGCCTAATTAGGTTGTATACCCATAGGTAAGGGATGTGTATAGTTTAGTTAAGTTGTTTCTTTATTTATAAAATCAGGTCTTGATTCTACGTCACATTTTGTAAATCATGTAAATCTCCCGTGAATTTATTTTTGGCACACATTAATAGAAAACAAACAAAGAAATATAAAAAGACAGTTTGAGCCTTTTTAATCCAGTGTCTTTCCTATACGGCAAAGATGTCATCCACATCACATCTCTCGTCATATATGTCGCTATAGCAGTAACTACTGTAGCATTGTATAGTAAAAAATAGTGGTTACCAGCAAGAATGCCCGGCTGCGCAAAGAAGCTGGTGGCGCGGTCCTCGACCTTGTTGTTCATGATGGTGAAGACAACGTTGTCCGGCGGCCGAGACTCAGGGTTCACGTTGCTGCCCGCCTGGTCTTGGTCCTGGAACGTGAAGATAATTATATTCATTAAATGTCTGCCAGTCTCAGCAGAGGATTCCACTAACACATAATTAATAACTCTATTCAGTAAACTATAACAAACAGGAAAACTTTATATTTTTGCTATATTTAGAATAGACCACAGAGACTATGAATAACAAACGGAGCCCTTAGAATTTAATTTCCTGCGCGCTACCGCTGTTATTGTAAAACTGTTGTGTTGAAACTTCAGATGCCCATCTAAATTTGGCCCGAAATTGAGTGATACTTGCCAATAGATTAAGCTGGCTACTAGCCTTACCAGGTTAGATACATAATACAATTGCCTCGGAAGGTGGTCTGTTCATCAGTTGCAAGAGGATTCCCATCCTACGAGTATCTTGTGCTGTGGGTATTTTGTATCGTTTTGGTACGGGTATATTCATACTGGTTGTTAAGCTAAGCAGGCTGCTAAATCTGTTGCCATCTCTATATATATTGGAACGAGTAAAAGTTAAACTTACCGGCGATGGGGCGGCTTCTTCTCCAGAGATGCTGATGTCAGTCTGTTCTGGGCGCGGAGGTGATTCCTCGCCTGTGCCGGCTCGTTCTTTTGTCTCTTCAAATTCTGATTTGGGCTTTTTAACGTTAGCTGAAACATCATGAAGTCACCGATTAGTCATGCATGACAAACAATGTGGTTTTTACATTAAACTTGTTTTTAGTTGGTTAGATTATGAATAACGCTTGATGTTCTTTTATATTACTGTATAGACTGTTTTCCGAAATTGTTAAATGTACTTGACCTGATTAGATACTAAGCTTTATATTTATTCAAGTTTTTGCCAAAACATTAATGGGATTAAAAATATGGTATACGTATTTTTCTATTCTCTACGCGTTCATTGCAGTGTTTGATTTTTCAACCGATCAGTCTAAAATGTGTAACGGTATGAGAGAAATTGAAGTAAGTACATCATGGAGGGTTATTTTTATGTGTCACTTGGATTAAATGTAATTTCCTGGTATGTTAGAAAAATATCCCGATGACGAAGACTTTCGAAAGGATTACTTTGGATAGAGGAGGGATATCTAGTTCTTGCATGAAAAGCATACAATGAAGTAAATACTTAACATCAACAAACAATGAAACTGTAAGCTAATGGCTTCATGAGATGAAGATAAACAAATTCTAGGGCCCTAGTCGCATGCTAACGATAATGAAAGGAATAATTAAAAGTGATTGTACATTGCATGATAAAAAACGAGGTCATGCAATATATATGAACAGAGGATGCATTGCAAAACACTTACCAATGTCCCCATTAGATTGAGCAACTATTGTAAAAATATTAAATTGTTTTATTACAAACGAGTGTGATTCCGTAGTAGTAGTAATCAACTGTTAGACTTGGAGGAAACTGTGTGGATGAGCGGTTATTGAGCACATAACAATGTGGATAAGAATAATACCTACTCGGTAAATGTTAATTCATCATTCATTGTAGAGTTAATTATTATTGTGTGAGTGATGGCACGCTTCTCTGTTGAATACTAAATCGTAAATATTTTGTAGTAGTAATAAGTTGAATTAGATAAACAAGACTGTATTGCGCGATTTTCTCAAACCATCGCTGATAGCACACATAATAGGAAAACTACCCAATGTGTAATTTTTAGACAATTATGCATCCTAACATTATGCTCTTAGCATAAAAATGTACCTAATGCTAATTAATTATCTAAAAGGTAATTCCAGACTAGGTAGACAACAACTTCAAATAAACGTTATAATATCCCGAATGGAAGTATTATGTAGTTTGCAGGACTTTTACTCATGTTATGTGAAGCTGTTGACTGTCGAAAAACAATGAGCATGTAGGTATGTAAAATCTAAGTGGAAGGCTGAAAGTGATATTTATAATAAGTTATCCACCAATCAAAGCGCAGGTAGAATGTATAAACTTCTTTAAGCCTTCCAGAAATGAAAATAATACGCAAATAAAAACTGGCATGCTTCAGCCACTACTCACGAACGTCTACATTGAACTGCCTGGTTCTAAGGATTGGTGATTCAGTGGTGGTGGTCAAGTTGGGAGTCCAGGTCGGCAGCTCTTCAGGCAGCGACGGGGCCACTGTTCGGTCCGGCTCCGTGGTATAAACTGGAGCTGGGGTAGATGACGCAGTGATGAAAGTATTTTGTAATCTCGGCTCAAAGTCCTCGTCATCTTCGGGGATTTCAATGGGTAGTCTGGCCGAGTCACCTGATCCGCGTCCGTCTTCGTCGTCAGGTCCGGGGCCGGGCCCCCAGCCGGAGCCTGAGCTCTCGTCAGGTTCTATGCCGGAGCCTTCATCCTCGTCGTCAGGGTAGGGCTCCTTGCCAGCTGCGAGTGGCTGGTCGTGCTGCTCCGAGAGTGTGATCTCCGACGAGCTGCCGGTCGCGTCGATGCTCTCCTGGAATTGAGAAAAAATAAATATAAGAAATTGCATGGATACATAGTGCATATTAAACAGCACTCAGAAAACAGGTATCAGTGTCAATTTTCTTCTTCTTATATATAAAAATGAATTGCTGTTCGTTAGTCTCGCTAAAACTCAAAAACGGCTGGACCGATTTGGCTAATTTTGGTCTTGAATTATTTGTGAAGGTCCAGAGAAAGTTTAAAAGGTGAATAAATATGTTTTTTTACAACGGGAACGGTAACGGGGCGAGCGAGGCCGCGGGCGGCCGCTAGTTTTATATATATGTATTACACAAATAAAAACAACTGTCAGGTTTAGACTGTATTTCCAAAGAGCTTTTAGATTGCTTTGTTTGTAGATTTCGATGCATGCTTTTAGATTTTGATTCTATAGCAATGTTAAACCTATCAACCATACATAAAGAATTACTGAAAGCTTCAGCTAAGATGCTCTGTAGAATTGGGTCAGTGTGATGACGTCAAAGTCAATAGAGAGGTTACGAATATTTCATAACCTTCAAAGGTTTGTAATGAATTCCATTACTACTCATCAATTATTAAAGGTTGCTGAGTGAGTAGTTACAGGCGCTACCCTTCGATAAACAAACTATAATATTAATGACTCATCATGGCGCTCCAAACAACTCATTCGAGAAAGTTCATTCAATGAATTAAAGTTTCATCGGTGACCTAATTTTTTCACTGCCTGAAGGTCTTTCTCTATCATTAGTAACAAGTAGAATTACACCAAAGCAAAGTCTACTGTCATCAGCAACACATCAAAATAAGGGTATAGAGTTATAAATCACTGGATCGGTTTCCTTCTACGTCATCATGAATGGGTGAAGTATGAATGACTTTCGACGGCACATATCGACTATCAACACTCACCTACGGATTAAAGTACACGCACTATCACAACCACTTAGAACTACACCTGATCAGTGTCCTGTACTGATAACTTGGGATTTTATAAGCTAAGAGCTGTACCCGGTTTGCGTAAGTTGTAGTGCAAGATCGATAGGCTGCGGAGGGGTCTGCCTGCGGGGAGGTAGTTGGGAATGGTTCCCGAAAGCGCCGATAGATGGGGAGGCTTTGTGGGAAGGTTCGGCAAATGCACAGCTGACTGCGGTTTTGCACAGGGTTCGGGAGAGACATGTTTCAGTACTGGTGGTTCACGGCTAGATGTCGCTACTGGTTCTAATTTGAGATTTTGTTCAGTGGCTTTTTTGCGTTTATATTGGAAGCTTTTGTTTGTAAAAACAGTGATAATTATAGACTATGGGTATTGAGAGTTTTCGAAATGAAAAAAAAAATCCTGGGGATCAAAAAGATGAGACAAGATTCATGTTTGAATAAATGTGTAGAATATTTTTTAAACGCCGAGTAAAATTATTTAGCAATCAGTGGAAACAACAAACACGTGTTACAACATGCGAGAATTTAAATATTTTTGTGGTAAAATAATAATAATGGGTACGTATAGCAAAGTACCATTAGGCCTAAGATGACCGACGTGACATATGTCTTCGCGAGAAGAGAAAATTTTGTCGACATCGATTCGTTTGTCGATTATGGTAAGATGAGCATCACGAGAGAGACAGCTGTCGTCGACGACTCGCGTATATCGTGAAGACAAACCAGTGATCATTTCTTCCATATTCTACCATAATCTACCATTGTATTTTTATTTTTTAATGGTTTCGTTCATTCAATTTGATACCTGTGACTGAAAAAAAAACCCCGCCAAAACTAAAATAAAATAATAGGGAAGCAAACGGAATGAAAATGTAAGTAAATACCTATAGTAGGTACCCCTATTTATTGTTAAAAACCGATAGCACTAGCAAAATAGATTCATTGTATTCTCAAAATCGGTACATACCTATGCTGCTAGCTATACTTATTGTTTGTATTAATATTTCAGGGTTAGAAGTAACAGAATCCAAATAGAGTTTCTTTGCCGGTATGATATGTCCGAGCACTATGAATTTGCGGCAGGTGATTAAAGCTCGCTGCAAAGTGTCCAACAAATAACAGCGGGGTGGAACCGCCTCAAGACCGACGAGTTGAGCCTTGGTAGGACGGTGGACAGTGGAAAATTGTACGTTTTGATAGCAACCATACCTGTTTTGACCTGTTGCTATTTATCAATGAGGATTTTTAAAATAGGTAACAAAAATTATATATCGAGGGTGCAGTGTTAAAACCCTCGCTAAGTGAGTATTAGTTACTTTAATATACCTACTCCGTAGTACATAACTACCAAGTTTTGTTTTCAGTGTCCATTGAGCCGTATCTAACTAAATTAACTCATAGAACTACATAATGTATTTATGTGCGTAGACTAAGCAGTTTGCACTAAAGGAATGATTGCAGGATGCCGGATAGAGAATACAGAAATACCTCTATGAGCATGTCCGTATATTAATGTATTTGTTTCTTTTCAGATTCCATGGGCCATCCACAAACCAAACATTCCACCTTACATAGGTATTTGCATAACTTGTAAATAATACCTATTTTAATTTATGACAAATAAATTTATTTACACACAGAAAACTGTCTTTTTACCTAAATAATGTTGAACTAATGAAGAGGGCTTTCTTTGTAGGTGCTTATGGTTGATAAGGTATAAATATTTTTAAGGCTTTTGTAATATTCTATTCATTAACATAACGTAGAAGTTCTGCGCGTCTTTGGCCTTGCCGAAGCAGACCCGCAGGTGATGGGTCCTCTGCAGCCAAATCTCCGTTGATAACTTCTTCGTTTTCGACTCGTGCATCTTCGTCCAATGTCACCCTGTTATTAAAATATTTTTACTAAAGTATTAGATAGGTAGGTAACTATACTCAGTTTTTACTTTGCATAAATTCGTAGTGTAGTAGTTCGTAGTTGGTAAACTGAGATCCAATGACACGTCTTCACTATTGAAACATTGAGTGAATCGGGTAAATGTATGAGAAGTGTTGACTCACATTAACCTAATTTGTTATTATTAATTTTAGACCTTTACAATAACATTTTAAGCAGGATAACACATAGAAATCTATGGGTAGTTAACCTCAAATGAACTAGGTACTCACCTTCGAATGCACCGCCCGCAGCAAGATAGGCCCGTACTAGTTTTAGGCTCTAAATCGGGTTTTAGACGTTTGATGAGGTAGTATTCCCAGGGTTTTGATAATCTCCAGAGGCACTGAAACTCTACCTGAACAACGTCAAAAGGATCACATACCACATACGTCTCTGATTATTTTCCGTTGCATCTTTCTGTTTTGCTTATCGGCGTACATCGCAATAAGATGATTATAGTAAGTTATAGCCATCCTTTGAAAAGTTAGCAAAACAAAATCTAAAAGACAAGCGGAAGACATATCTCGTTTTCAAAAACTGTCGACGAGAAAATTTCCCGCGCAGAAACGTCGAAAGACGAGAAAATATGGCGGTCATCTTACCATTTGACGACAAAATTCAAAAATCAAAATTCGAATTCCGAAGAAGTCTTCATTTGACAGATGATGACGACATATTTAGGCAGTCATCTTAGCTCGTGTAGAGATATAGACATATCTCTACTTTTGACGAGTTATATCGACTCTCGTGGCGGTCATCTTAGGCCTACATGCCGTTTGAATGATCGTCATCGAGTGTATCAGTGCTATCAATTATTATTACGTTCAGGCGTATTTAATTTTAAAGTCGTTATAATTGGTCGGATAATTTGACATTTGCGATGCACCTGCCCGTGATTTACGTCGAATTAAGGATTTCGGGATGAGTGTCATTCGAATTTCAAACTCTTTTCAATTCAAATTTCGAACGAAAGTTTGGTTTGCATTGGAGATTCAACATAGCTTACGATAGGAACAACTTCTGGGGCCTAATTCTCGGGCCGACCGAGATTTTCTAAGCGATTATTTTATTTTTGGCATTGCACAACCCCGCACTTTTTCTACGTTTTCCGTATATCGTAGCTGTTGAGGCTTCTACGATGAGGTCGTCGATGAATTACTCAAGGAAATCATCCATTCTCTCTTCGAAAAGAAGCAATAAGATAAAATTGCAAAATGATCGAGATCGGCCCGAGAATTAGGCCCCTGATTGAATGAATAAAATGAAATGAATTCATTAAAATATAGAAGATACATACACAACTACAACACAGATACAACTACAAGAACAAACAAAGAAGAAGATAGAAGTTATAAGATACAAGCACAACTAGGGTACAGCAACTTGATCTTTTATGTCCAAAACTAACCTGTCTATAAATTTAACCACAACATCAACTATTGTACCACCTAAAATTTGAAGATGTTATTTAGAAGTTGCAATTTATGTAACCGGCTCACAATAAAGCAAATGGAAACAAACGGGCGCGGACGAGTGCGATAGCCCGAGTATCGTAAATCCCGGCGCTGGGTAATGAGAAATATTATTTATTGTTCTAGGATAAGGCACTGGCCCGACATACTTCGCGGATGTTTATTACGGTCATATTAATCCATTTTAACGCGTGTTGAAGGAAGTATTTTTGGTGCTCAGCAAAAAATACCCTTTATACGGAATCCGCTGCTCCAAACTTTTTTAGAACGTCGAAATGGTTGATGATTTTGGTTGGTTGGTAGCAATGGCTACGACTTCTATTATACCAAACTATTTGTTTCTATTTCATAAAAAGTATAGACATGTTTATAGCATACAATTTTATAGTGCCGCCTTGTAGGTTAGGTTAGCACCAAAATACCTCAGTGTCAGGTTATGGCATTAGTCAGCTAGACCGAAAAGCTAACAAAACGGGCTTGGCAAAAAGACGTTGTCTCAAGCGCCAGTACAAAGAAAAGACATCATTTTTAAATTAGGAAAACTACAAAACTAGATCCAAATCCAATGTTTTTTCCATAATTAAACTTTTATCGAAAAAAGTCTTGTGTTTTATATAATAGTTCACGAATACACAAGTAGTACTGTTATGGTATGTTAAACTACTGAGAAAAATCTCAGTTCTTTAGTTAGCAGAACCCGAACTGAACAACAGGGCTACCTACTGGAAATAACTGTTAAAATTAATACATATCTAAAAACATATCAATACATTATTTCAAATTTATTAGCAAGAAAAAATATCATTATGTAGGCATCTGCAGCCTGGGATTTGATAGCCTCATTTTAAGTGATCCATAACTCGGGTACTCACGGTAAAAAGCAATGAAAGTGATTGGTTTTTCAGTCCAAATGTTCTGTTTCTCTCGATAAGATATTCCGCGTACAGTCAGCTGCAATATAATATATATACAATTCATTCGTTTCAAGCTTGTGTTAAGACACTTGGACAGACGATGTGGTTAACATCGCAGGCAAGACCTGAATGAGATTGGCACAAGACCGGCAACAGTGGCACATACAGAGAGAGGCCTATACCCAGCAGTGGGTGAAGTCGGGCTGTGGATGATGATGATGATGATGAAGCTTGTGTTGCAGCTTTTCAGTGCAAATATAAAAAAAATAAGTCAAAAATTGCATCACGATAATGCATTGAGAGTGACGGTATTGAAATAAAAAAAGCGGCCAAGTGCGAGTTGGACTCGCCCATGAAGGGTTCCGTAGCAGTAAGTAATATAACATAGAGTTCTAGAAGTTCTAGTAGTTCGTCGAAAGGTAAATTGCGGTTTACGATTTATGACGTATAAAAAAAAAACTACTGACTAGATCTCGTTCAAACCAAATATCGTTGAAAGTTTCCATAGTAATGTACAACATATATTTTTAGGGTTCCGTAGCCAAATGGCAAAAACGGAACCCTTATAGATTCGTCATGTCTGTCTGTCTGTCTGTCTGTCTGTCTGTCCGTCCGTCCGTATGTCACAGCCATTTTTCTCTGAAACCGTAAGAGCTAGACTGATGAAACTTGGCGAGTAGATGTATTCTGTGAACCGCATTAAGATTTTTACATAAAAATAAAAAAAAAACAATAAATTTCGGGGGTCCCCATACTTGAAACTGAAACTCAAAAATTTTTTTTTCATCAAACCCATACGTGTGGGGTATCTATGGATAGGTCTTCAAAAATGATGTTGAGGTTTCTAATATTGTTTTTTTCTAAACTGAATAGTTTGCGCGAGAGACACTTCCAAAGTGGAAAAAAGTTGGTCCCCCCCCCTCTAACTTCTAAAGTAAGAGAATGATAATACTAAAAAAAATATATGTTGTACATTACTATGTAAACTTCCAACGATTTTTGGTTTGAACGAGATCTAGTCAGTAGTTTTTTTTTTATACGTCATAAACCGTAAACCGCAATTTACCTTTCGACGAACTACAAGAACCTTATTATGTTACATCAAGTAACATAATATACAGGTTCTTGTAGTTCGTCGTGCTACGGAACCCTTCATGGGCGAGTCCGACTCGCACTTGGCTGCTTTTTTTTTAGCTTTATCAGTCACTTATTTTAGAAGTTAGAGGGGGGGGGGGGACCAACTTTTTTCCACTTTGGAAGTGTCTCTCGCGCAAACTATTCAGTTTATAAAAAAACAATATTAGAAACCTCATTATCATTTTTGAAGACCTATTCATAGATACCCCACACGTATGGGTTTGATGAAAAAAAAATTGTTGAGTTTCAGTTTCAAGTATGGGGACCCCCAAAATTTATAGTTTTTTTTCTATTTTTGTGTAAAAATCTTAATGTGGTTTACAGAATACATCTACTCGCCAAGTTTTATCAGTCTAGCTCTTACGGTTTCGGAGAAAAATAGCTGTGACATACGGACGGACAGACAGACAGACAGACAGACAGACATGACGAATCTATAAGGGTTCCGTTTTGCCATTTAGCTACGGAACCCTAAAAACGATACCTCAGGCACACGGTAATGAATTTAGAGTTTTCTTCTTATCGTGTCACTGGTTCTTTTAAACCAGTGAGTTTGGTGAAAGGATTTAAAGTGAAAGTAATCAAATGTAAAGCTATGTCTGGAGAATCAGCCAAATAAACTTACTTAAAGCTTTCTAAGCTTTGTAGATTTTTCTCCTTAAACTGCACATTACAATGCTATACGAGCACTAGGTGTTACAAGTTGTATATATTTTAATGCAGCCGACTGTATATCGGTTGCCGGTATGATTATACAGGAATACATTACGCTCATGAAGGGTGTAAAGGAAAAGCCCCGACCCGATAGAGCCTCCTTATCTATCCCCATAACTCTGTATCTTGGCATCCCCCTCTACAACGCGTAATCGTGAGATGACGATAAATGAATGGGGAAGGTCGGAGGTGGTCTGAATGTAAAGTTGGTTATCTCTTACACCTAAGAAAATGAGATTGCCACCACTACAAGCTCCTACAATTACAAAAACAACTATACACAAATTTTCAATCAATAGCTTTGGGTACCAAGGGATCTGAAGAGATGCCTAACGTGCCTGTAAATACGACTATTCGTAAGCCTATTTGTTTTTTGTTGCAATTGCATGCAACTAGAGTTTTTATATTTTACACCTTTTCGTAACAAAATGTAATAATGTGAAAGATTATGACAAAAGATTTAATTTAGATACAATAATTTAGATACAATTAGGGCTTGCATTATCCGTCACATTTTAGTATTCGGATAATATGGATAATATGGATAGTGAACTCTACTATTCGGATATCCGGATTTTCCGGATAATTCGGATAATGATTGAAATAAACTAAGAAAAACTAAATAAATGATGTACGAGTACTTTTTATTCAAGTTTACGTTTACGATATCACAAAAAATGTCTGAACTTCTGTCCTAAAACAATCGAATAAATCAAAAACATTTATAACGTGCTAAATAACTAAGTTTCTTCTATTCATTAAATATGCTGTGGGTACTTGTAGCCAACGAGTTACTTGACTCCCTTAATAAGGACGGGCTACAAACCATAGGCTATGCCGATGATCTCGCAATCATGATTTCGGGATTGTTCGAATCGGCCCTATGCGAGAAAATGCAGAAAGCACTCCGTATTGTGGAGTCCTGGTGCCACACGCACAGCTTAACAGTAAACCCCAGCAAGACAGAACTTGTACTCTTCACTCGCAAGCTGAAGCTGCCAAATCTACATCTACCTTCCCTTTTTGGAACCAAACTGGCTCTCAGCAAAGAGGTCAAATATCTCGGAATATGGCTAGATATCAAGCTCTTATGGGGCAAACAACTAGAATACGTAACGACAAAAGCAAAAAACGTGCTATGGCAGTGCAGACGCGCCGTTGGCAAGGACTGGGCGCTTAAACCCAAGCTTTGTCTCTGGATGTACACGGTCATGGTACGGCCGGTGCCAACCTACGGTGCCGTGGTATGGTGGCCCAGAACAAACCTAGTCACCACAATCAAAAAGCTGCAGCAGGTACAAAGGCTCGCCTGCGCCCTGATTAGCGGTTGCGCAATATCAACACCGTCTGCGGGACTGGATATGATACTAGGACTAACGCCCCTCCATCTCCACATACAACAGGAGGCGATGGCAGCAGCGTTAAGGATAAGATCCACGAACCAGTGGAAAAGCAGTGGTAAACCAACAAACCACTCAAGAATTCTGGACAAGGCCCTACAAGCCATTCCGGAGGCATTTCCGCATAAAAAGAACCGACAGAATAGCCACGATAGAAAAAAAGTACCAAATAGAAAGTCGAAGAGGCACGGTACATCCTATCTCGACCTCCAACATCTTTCAATTCTTTAAAATGGACAAAAAGTCATGGCTCGTGTTCAGGAAACAATGAAGCCGACTCCCTAGCAAGAGCGGGTGCGAAACAGACACCTACCAAAGACGACCTGGGTCTCTGCAAGCCCCCATCGGCAGGAATAAGGAATAGGCTGATAGATGTACTCCCATAAGGAGCACACCAAAAGCAATGGGAACGCAGATCAGACTGCAAACACACAAAAGCGATGCTTCCAGCGATGGATAAGCACATCACAACAAACCTACTCAAGATGAAAAGAGAAGACTTAAAACTGATGGTAGGAATCATCACGCGCCATTGCGACCTCAACTACCACCTCATGAAGACTGGAGCTACAGACAGCGACCTGTGTCGGGGCTGCCTACAGGACAAGAAAACTATGGAGCATGTAGTAATGCACTGCTCCGCAACAGAAGAAGCGAGGTCCAAGACAGGGCCCAGGGAACTTATTGAGTCTTGTCCCTCCACATCCACCACCGTGTCACCATCCGGTTCACTAGAACATTGCTGCCTTCTCCGTTATTTTAAGGAGTTGGGCTTAAGATTTCTATCTGTATTGTTGTCAAATCACTGTGGTTTGGACAAAGTGAGGATGGATACTCTTGCGAAGACATTGTAATTTTAGATTTTACATACTATCCGCATTATCCGAATTATCCGGATAATTTATTTGTCACTATTCGGATTTGAAAATTGGCGGATATTCGGATAATTCGGATATCCGGATATCCGGATAGCAAGCCCTAGTACAATAGACACTCGCATATTTTTAATCTGGATAGATATTTTACAACTAAAGTTCAGGCTATTGTATCTGTATCTGTAGTAATACGACCAAACTTTTGTTATACAAAATTTAAATGAGCTTCCAACAAAATCCCAGGGTATATTACCCCTAATTCACTAGTTACTGTTATAACAAGGCTGTGTAAACGATGCTTTGTTTCCATAGAGCTGTGGTCGCATAATTCTGCAATTAGTTTTACTAAACGCCGAACAACGTGCGGAACTGGGATCTTTACCCTACTCGGGTATAAATTATGCATGTGTGTGTGGGTGCGTTTCATTGTCTCAGGGCAGTCAGACAGCTTGATGGATTTTGATAATATAAGGTGTCGGATTCGTCTTTATCACGTAACTAAATATAATTCGACGTAAATATAAGGACAAAAGGTACATTTTTGAATAACGTTTGTAAAACAAAGAGCGTCGCGT
This sequence comes from Thera britannica, assembly GCA_939531255.2. Classification (NCBI taxonomy): domain Eukaryota; kingdom Metazoa; phylum Arthropoda; class Insecta; order Lepidoptera; family Geometridae; genus Thera; species Thera britannica. The sequence goes on along the minus strand of OW618046.2, from coordinate 13,557,918 downwards.
AAGTGTGTTGGGATCTTAAAGCACTTTTCTATGCGGACGACCGTCCCTTTAAGCCACTTCAGAAGTTAAACAAAGCTCTTGGAAGGTCTTTAAATATGCGATGAATTTTGGAGCTAGCTCAAGGATAGCACGATTTTTTAAGGATTTGATCGAGAGGCAATCTCACGCAATAACATCAACTTGGCAATTACTATTTTGTTATATACCTACTGTGTAATAATGGGCTAAGGTCTCCCCTAAAACATTCTACTCATTCCGGTCCCCAGCACAGCGGTCTCTCACCAATCTTTCTAGTGATCCAATCCTTTTGAGTGTCGTGATCGCCTCTCGAAAGTCATAAAAAAAAACCAATTCAAAGTATTTACATGCAATGTTACATTATTATTTAGCAAGCTCAGATTCAAGTTGAAAATGGTATAAGAAAGTACAAGCTATCATTATCTTCTTTTAATTTAAGAGCAAAGCTCTTGCCGGCATAATGAATGCATTTTGCTACAGGTATTCTTTTTGAGGGCAACATCCTTGACCTCCTTATATTATGTACGTCTTTATTAACCGACTTCCAATCAAAAAGGAGGAGGTTCTCAATTCGGTTGTTTTTTTTTTTTTTTTTTTTTTTTTTTTTATGTTTGTTACCGCATAACTTCGTCATTTGTGAGCCGATTTGAAAAATTATTTTTTTATCTTAAAGGTACTGCTTCCAGATTGGTCCCATTTTAATTTTATTAAAATCGGTGTTGCCATTTTTTTTTAAATATTTTTTTTAATGTTTGTAACTGCATGCCTCTGTCATTTATGAACCGATTTAGAAAATTATTTTTTTATTTGGAAGGTTATTCTTACGTCCAGATTGTCCCAAACAAATTTGATTAAAATCAGTTTAGCCGTTAAACCATGAAGTCGGTTTCTCAAGTTTTTTAAACTTATAATTATGTAGTTTAGCCTCGGTCTTCCCGTTCCTCAAAGGTAGAAAAAAAGATTCTTCACCTTTCTGTAAAGCTGTCATGTCGTAAAAGCTTAATCGATTTAAAATTTAAACTGGTGCTTAGTTTCGTTTTAAACATAAAGTTAAATGAGTACCTATAGAGCTAAGAGAGTATCAAGGGTAATGGGGTGGCGACAATCCACTAAGACCCAGAACAATTCACAATGTAGTGTAACGCAACTTTATTCACAAGCTCTATGTTATAGATAGAATAACCTTACGTCCGTTATGTCACCTGTCATGCACAGCATAATGTCATCGAGTTGACAGTTAGAGGCAGGTTTTGGGGGCAAAACGAATGCTAGTCAGAATACCTATGGGATTTATGATGTGCTGTGAAATGTGAAAGATTACAATATGATGTTCAACATATCCGAAGAGTTTTAATTTGTGCTACATAAGACTCGCGAGGAGACTCGTTACAGTAGGTACTAGCTAAGTTTAAACTTAGCTACTTAAGAAATAGTGGCCGACATTGCGACTTCATCTTCTTTAATTTGTCATCATCATCAGCCTTAAACAGTCCACTGCTGGACCTCTGCTATTTCCAGGAAGAACGATTCTGAGACTCCAGCCATCGACTTCCTGCAGTCTTTACTGCGGTCCATCGGTTCATCAGCTGCTCTTCAATTTTGTAGTAAACTTTGGCAGGTTCCATTATGTTTGTTCCATCAGCTAGTTAAAAAAAAAGTGAGTATATAAAAAAATATACAATATACTTTCAGTGTAGAAGAACCAATCACCGATGTCCTTTATATTTTCACTCTGAATATACTAATATACTTAGGTAGAGTCAACATTGTGTAAAAATGGATAAAAAAATAATTAAAAAGCTACAGAGATGCACTTCTTTTGTCAACTATGATGCCCTGAAATCAATACAAGTAAAAAGCATTTATTGGTAAAATTATATACTGGTATCTCAATACTTAACGTTCACACTTGTTTGTATTTAATTATCGTACCAATCACGCTTCCAGATACAATATTTGTTTTTGTTTTTTATTTTTCGACCGTTTTTGTTGGTTTTTCAATATGAAACAGCAATTAAAAGCTACATTCACATCCAGAGAAACTTGACCTACCTCTGAGTATGAGAAACCTCTTTTGTGGTCTATTTGTGTATGCAGGAGAGGGGCTAGGCAGGTCAAGTTAGAGCAGTAGGTCTATTGGGTCAGCCACTTAGTTACGTGTGTAGTCATTGCTGTGGTAGATGAGACAAGCTTAAAAATCTTCTACCTAATTGACTATCTATACGATTTTTATCAAAATAAAATAATAAACAAATAATAGTAATATCAATAATTAAAATAATAGTAATTGGTTCTTGTTAAAATAACAGTTATTTTCGTCATCAAAAGTAAATTGTACAATTCGAAGAGGCTATAAACCTTTCTTATTTGTTTTTCTTCCATCACAATTGTTCACATTTCGCGCCAATAAAGAAAACAAGATGGCGTCACCAATCATGACGAATGCAAATATTTTGAACAAAAGGTAAATTAAAATCGTGTTTATTTGCGTGGATTGTCTCCGTCTTTTTAGGTTAGTTCGTGTCCGAAATAAATGTGGGTGTTTCCTAGTGAAAAGTGCTTCTTTTACCTACATTCATTATCATTCAACGTTTCCAATTAGCATTTCTAACTCTCGCGAAAGCTCGCAATTCGCGCCACTGTTTTCCGTCCATTTTATTTGGTCCCTCGTTAGTCGAAGTGACCTACATGTGTAACGTTATTGAATACAGGGACAACTCGGCTCACCTATTTGTTTGTGGGGATTGAAAACATCGCATGGGCTAACCTATTTCAGATTGAAAGCGTTTTAGCGATAAAACCGCTCGTTGTTCTTAATATTTATATCTACAGTGCCATCATTTGCCTTGCGTTATTAAATATCGCTGTCATATTTGACAGCGTTACACTGATTGCTACCGCAGAATGCTTAGATGAATGCAAGGCTTTAGCACTATTAAACACTGTGAAACTAAAAATAAAACTTTCAACTAAATGCATATGAAATAAAATATAGTAACTGGCAATGCAATTAAAATGGATTTTAGTGATTCTCCATCGTTATTTATCTAAAATATATTTCACAGGCGCTGTAAAAATCTTTTTCTCATCATCCTCAACCAATCACGTCCTCTATTTCTGTTCCTTTCCTATGTTTTGTATTGTGTACACTAATAAATAAAGAATCTTTTGGAAAATACAACATCACAAATAATATAAATATACTAATAACACCGTATGCACTGTTAGTATTTTCTAGGACGAAGTCTTTTATAAAGTGTGAGTTTAAGCACTACTTGTTTAGAGCGTGATTCTAGATTGTAAAGGTCGTTGCTTATCAGGTAATATCCCTGAACCGCACATTATACGGATCTCTAACCGAAGGTATACGATCATGTTGGCAATCTCACGGGCACTGATCAGTAAAGCTATGTGCACAATAGCGTTCTTATACTATGTAAACATTGTACCGTATCAAAAAGGATTGGCCGTGACAAGTTATGGCTGAACTGACATATTTTTTTCAAGTACCTGAATTAAAAGTAGCCTTTACGTTAATCTAGGTATATGTTCCAAGTTTCACGATTCAATATTTTTAGTTAATGTGTTTTTGACGTGATAACGTCTTATAAATCGATGGAGCCGGCTGCACGCACGAAAAAACATGACTCGTGCGTCGTTACGTCGTTTCGTCGTTCCATTTACCTGAGCCCGAGCCCGGGTCGGGTAATGGTAAATGAGGGTAAGGGTAAATGAGGGTAGGGGTAAATGAGGGTAAGGGTAAATGAGGGTAAGGGTAAGGGTTCGGTCGGGTTCCGGGTCCGGTTCCGAGAGTTCGAGTCCGAGTCCGAGTCCGAGTCCGAGTCCGAGTCCGAGTCCGAGTCCGCGAGTCCGCGAGTATTTTTCTTATGACGTTATCACGTTCAACTATCGTCAGTAAACCGACTTTACAGACAACCGATTTTTTTGACTGAAATGGGACATTTAGCATAGCTGTGTTTTGATTTAAAGGGTGTGGGTGCCGGTGAAATTACTGGCACGTGAGGCTGAACATCTGGTAGGTCTCAAGTTGCAGAGCAGCGCATCGTAGGGCGCATTCCTGACGCACGTTACCTACGAAGCAATGCTTCGCTATAGGCGTTGGTGCCACTTGCGTGCATCAGGCGGGCCATATACTTGTTCCATGAATTAGTTGTATAAAAAATGTATATAAAAAGACATTTTTAACATGGTGTTCCAAGATTTTAGTAAAAATTTCGAGAAGAGCAATAGGCGTTGGTGCCACTTAACATCAGGCGGCCCATATGCTTGTTCCATGAATAAGTTGTATAAAAAATGTGTATAAAAAGACATTTTTAACATGGTGTTCCAAGATTTTAGTAAAAATTTCCGAAATTAAGAGCAAGTAAAAAAGTTGTAAAAAAAGTATCATTGATAAAGCCTGCAGATATTTTATTGGCGTGAAAACTAGGCTCAGTGATGAGACATCTCCAGAGTGCTGTGATCGGTATATGAGAAGCAAACTTACAAGTTACAGCCTCGGGGACCTTACTCACTAACTTTCGGGTCATCCCAAAAGTTTCATAAACTTGCCAATTCCCTTTTTATAGATAAACTTATTGGGTGTGACCTAGAAAAGTTTAAGGTTGTTGAAAAAGATTTTGCTGATGTGTGATTGAGTGATGACAATTAAAGGTAAATTTAATTTAAGGTCTCCAACTGGACTAAATCTAACTGCATTAAACCTGTTGTCTATCTGACAAAATGATTGCCATTAGAAAAATAGTGTAAAGCTGAATTCATTACAGGAGACTCGTGTGTTACGACAGCGGCAGTTCCTCGCATCATCATCAGCCTGAAGGCCTTCCTTCCTTCTTCTTGGGGCAGAAAAAGACTGGGAAACCCTGCACTAGCTCACCTCCATACAAAATGCATGGGACCGACTAGGGCTTTTGAAGCGCTGAGACACTGAGGCGCTGTGTTTCGTTATAAAGTTTTTCTGTTAGTTTTTTGTTTTCAATCAGGATGCTATAGGTGCTAGGCAAGCCTATTCCATCAAAAATCCTGTCCCAGGACCTATTATAGCATCCTGCAAGTAAGACTTGAGTAATCACCAGTTACCCCTGACGCTTTATAAATCATCTTCAATAGATGCAAAGGTCTGTTTATTACATATAAAGAATATCTCGACACATGTGAAAAAAAAACCAAAGGGACATCAAAGATACGGTTTGCATATTGTAAGCTCCAAGAGAACAAAACAGTTCCAAGCACAGTGTTATAAGTGCTTAAATGCTTACAAAAACCGAAGCTATTTAGGCAGGATACGTAATGCTCCCGTTTTCGCCGCGCTACCGGTCGTTAGGCTCCATAATTGCCCCCTCTTGCCAATTAGCCAACATAACGTCTTCGTGCTGGCTTAAAACACCGTTTTTAAAATGGTCGTATCGTTATCATGCCTATGTACAAACCCCTTTATGTGCTTATGAGCTACGGTGCTTTGTGCTTATGAGCTACGGTGCTTTGATCGGGTCGTCATTCTAATAACAAAGTATCAGCATTATTATGGCTTATACTTGCATGATTAATTAGACATTATCTAGGCTAGATGGAATACTAGATACGGACTACACGTTACTACGTTTGGACATAAAGGCTGTGTATTTTTAACTGATTGCTTACTTGACAGTGACAGGATTGTTCTAACGTGGCATAAGCCGTTAAATAAAAGAAGAGCTATAAAGATTTGTGAAAGAGTGGTATTGCCTTTGAGTGTGACATTTTATGAGCAATAAACGGATATGAGATCAAACACACATTTTAGTCGATCGAAGACACATTGCTTAATAAACCGGCATCTTTCCCTTAAATCTACGCACGACATCTCACACACATAAAGGCATTTATAACTTAAAATATTTAAATAACGGATTTATTTCCTTGCCTTACACAAGTTTGAAAAAGGTTATGCCATTATAGTTCGAAAAAACACCACGTTGGGCGCCAATGAGTATTCACTTAATTTTTTTTAATTAATGAATTAAAGTAAATGTTGTATTTTTCCTTCACAATATCAGTAAGTATTAGAGGACTTAGGTCTATGTAGTGTAGGTCTATGTTAGGATGTAGGCCTCACTCTGCGAACTCATCAGGTCATTAATAAAAGTAAGTAAATAAATAAATGATTCGATTGTTTATTTTGCAAGAAAATAATTGATCGAGAACAAACAACCTGTGAACTAGTTAAACTTGTCTTAGACAAATAACAGTTTAGGTGGTCCGGTGACCAAAGTTCATAAGTTTATTGAGTTAGAAAAATAAAGTGCCCCGTGTTGGGCGCCAGTCCAACCGAAACGGTATATGTCCAAACTCGGTCCAACGCGTTTATTGTAATTGTAAATCTTCGGTAGTTTCTATCTGACGTCCCGACAGCTAGTTGAATAAGATTGTTTTCATCCACTTTTCCGACGTCTTTCAAAGAGTCAGCGAACCTCGAAGGAAGTCTACGGAATGCGATGCTTTTGTTAAAAAGTATACGTGGATGTTCTTTTAAACTTTGCTTGCGGATACTGTAGTTTGTTTGGCGAATGGAGTTCTTTCACCTCAACCTTTACCTGAACTAGCTCCTTTACTTATTATTCGAATAACAAACATTTTGCCCTCTGACCTAAAAGCATTAAATAAGTGAGAGACGTTGCTTACAGCTAGCCCTGTCACTGTTTGTCATTACCAAGTGGTAAGGGATAGCAGATGCTAGCAAGTAAGAGGGTAAGTGTTTAGACATTTTAAAATATAAGTTTCCATATTTCACAAATTCAAATTCAATAATTTATTGCACTTATGTTGTTAAGAATCAACATACAAATCAATTTACTGTTTTATAAAAAAAAACCAGATTATTTGTAGTAATCGTAATAAAATTGATTAGGTTTCCGAACTGACAAACAATTTTAACAGTTCTGTTATTATTTTAGTTTATTTGCAATTACCAAATTGGGACGCAATAATGCACATCCAGTTATTGTACACCCGTTATTGCGATGCCAGTAGAGCCTCATGTGCACTGTAGCAATTCAATCCTTGATTTTTGCCTTTTTGTTTTGGCACTGGATACTAGTACTAGTCCTCGAGACTTATACGACGGATGCCACTTGGATAGGTTAGGTTATTAGTTATTATATTAGAACTTATAAATTAAAGCCACGCCGTAGTGCCAGAAAAGGTTTATTTTTTACAATAACCTCTTTAGCACAATTAGCTATCGCTAAATAAAATTTAAAAAATCATTGATCTATTGAACTGCTACAGTGTACATAGGCCTTAACAATTTTACAGTGAAAAAAATGGATTCGTTTTAACGGGGTGCACATTAACTGGCCGTACATTAACCTGACCCACCAAATTGCTATGGTAATTAATTGAATACATTTGAACTGTCGAACCCACGTGATCAATGGTTTATTGTTATGCCCTAATTAAATTAAATTGATGTAATAAATTAATTCCACTCTGAAAACAATGTGGTTAAAATAATTTATATTAGGTACCTAACGATTATTTTATCTGAAGTTTTAGTTATTATTACTTGTTCTTAGCTATGCTAATATTATAAAGAAGAGTTTGGTTGTTTGTTTGCGTTTTCGCGCGGTCATCGGGAACGGTTGTGTCAGCAAACTACTTTTTAAAATTGGTTTTCCGATACCTAATTGCCTAATAATGCCACATAACAAGCGATTAGTAGAGAGTGCCTTAGAAGAGTATTAAAACCTCATTTCTGTTTTAAAAACCCAAACATAGCAAAGAGTTTCAAACTCCTTGCTGTAAGGGTTTGGCACCTCTTTGAAAAATAGTGATTTGACATGACCTAATGTCAACTGATTTGAAAAAAACTAAAAAACTATTTTTGTTGCCGACTGGCGTTCCTGCAACCCGATTCGTTTTATGCCAGTTTGGGAAGTCATTAGTCACATAGCTTTTTCAGTTTTGTTTTTTCTGGTATGAATCTATATTGAGTTCTGTTGTGTAATTTCAGTGGTATTTAAACCAACATTACTTGTGATCTTAGCACAATATGTGAGTTGTTGGATTGAAAGTGTAATTATGTTATATCCTGATTTGAACGAAAATGTTGCCGATGGTTTTGAAGAAACCCGCCATCTTTTTCTTTAAAGCCAGTGACAGCCGACATGTCTTTTGACTGCCTAAAAACTAATTTATTTATGTAATATATCCTCACTTGACACTGGTAAAATTTTTCCAAAATTGATAAATTCCATTCTTCTTCTTATCGTGTCACTGATTATTTTTTGAACCAAGTGTGGTGAAAGGATTTTAAGTACGCCTCAAAGAGGCTCCTTTCGTGCACTTGACACATATTTTCGAACTTTTTAGTTTCTACGACATGCCGGTTTCCTCTCGATGTTTTCCTTCACCGTTTGAGAGCACTGGCATAGTGTACATAATTTTTTGGCCAGAAAACCTCATTGGTACACGACTGGATTTGAACCCACGACCTTAGGAGGATCGCAAGTCGGGGCCGCTACCACTAGCCCACCAGCGCTCTCACAAATTCCATTAATTAAGAAGAACAAGAATGATTGTGCTTTCAGAAACTTGCCGTAGTGTATCTATTATTATAAAGTAATAGAAATAACATATTACTTAATTGGTTTCCAAATTACATTAGAAAATGGAATTAATATTAATACCAGCTATAAAATTCCCTTTTTGTCAGCGGAATTAGATATCGTAAGCCGTTTGAGAGTAGGCTCGGGCGGCATTTGGGGCAAATCGCCGGGAAACGACCCCATGCCGCCGCCACGCCCGGAATTAGGTCAAGACGCGTCGTGTCGTGAGCTTTTAGAATTATGCCCAATTTTATTAGATTTTGTTCCTTCACTTAGTAGCAAAGAAACCACGACACCCACTTCATACTTTGCCCCTTATAAATTAAATTGCACTGAGGGCCATCAAAGTTGCTTTCACACAATACACGCGTGCATTGTGGAACACCTTATTTTGGAGACACGAAAATCATAAGTGAGAACCTCGTGTATTGATAAACTACTCCGAGGTACCCGCCCTAGAAAAATGTCTTTGGATAGCCAACGCATTGGCTTAAACATTAGAATTGTGGCAGTTGACTACGAAAACCTTTCAATATTTCGCTGTAGTTCGAACCTTTCTATATATTAATCAAAGGAAGAAAAATATTAACTAGGTCACTGGTATGAAGAAAGGCACAGTAATTTTTAAAATGCGCGCAACATATTATTACAGCAGTGAAATAAAATTTCGAGGAGTTTCTGCAAGGGATGGAATTCTATTAGGTACGTACTGAAGCTCACGAGATTCAGGGCAGAAAAAATAATTTAAATATTTTAGTATGTACATGTACAAAGCTAGAATATTAGTTTAAATATTAAGCTCATTGAAGCATTTTTGAATAGGTTTTGTTATTAGGCTGTGTAGGTAGGTGTAGGGCTTATTTATTTAAGTTTACACAGAATTCATTTTCAGTACGAGTAAAACATTCAAAATTAATTTATTTTTGTTAATCTACCTTTTAATCAACAAAATACGGGGCTTCCAAATATGTAAATAATATTTAATTATGCAAAATATTTGAAGTGGTACATAAAATAATGAGTTTTTGGAATAACCTACCAAAATCGGAGGGTCTTTGAATTATTGAAAAACATTGAAAACCCCAATTATGATAAAGAAAACGTTTTTCAATTTTCACGTTAATAGAAAAAGGTTTTGGTCGGTAAAACAATTAATTTTAATTGGACGGATTAATTAATATCGCTCCTCAGCTGGGATTCGACCATCGTAAATACTTGTCTGTCTAGTCTAGGGTGCGCTTCATATTTAGGGATCCGTCAGCAGTGCATAGAATCCGTGAGAGTGTGAGAAAAAAAAGCGAGTAGTCGTTTTTTCATTCTATGAATAAGGAGTAGAATAGAAATAAGGTTTTATACCATGAACTCTGTACAGAGTATAGCATTATAGAGGCGCGTCGGTCTTTCAAAGTACGTTGACCGTCAGCACTTGTAGGTATACTAATAGATGGATAAAATATGTATTATAGCGATTAGCTATAAGAACAAAATACAAAAAAGTAAATTTTGATATACCGTGTGTAATTATAATTAAGAAGCTCTCAGTGTAATTTTGAGTATTCGAGCTTAATTGTCATATTCCGACCAAACACTAACTACAAGCGAAGAGAAAAACTCAGAATGTTCTTGTCAAATAATAAGCTTAATACGTAGATTTAATTTGGTTTCACCTTTAATGTTTCTAGCGTTGGTAAGTTCGTTCATCATATTCTTTTTAAGTTTCCATAATAAACTTGAGAAAAATCTACTGTTAAAAAGGTATTTATTACAACATAATTTACTCGTATTGACCATGTGTTTCCTGTGGATTAGGCCGACTAAGCTGTCCGGTTGGTACAGGTGCTGGGCAAGCCTATTCCATCTAAAATCCTGTCTCAGGCACTGTAGCGTCCTGTAAATAAACGTGAGTAAACGCTACTTGCCCCTGACACTATATTAATCATCTACAATAGATGCACCTGTTTACACGTATATTTGTACATGGAACAGTTATAACCGCATTGTCCAACACGCACTTGACGAAATCTTTTTCTATAATTTTTCCGACGTTTTGTGTCTGAGCGGGGTGTATGGTGATTTATGGGGCAATCTTTTAGTCGTAAATCAAAAGTGTATGCCCCAGTCTGACTGTTCCTATAACGTTGAATAATTACTTGCTTTTAGATAGATATATACCCATTGTTCTTCATTTTTAGGGTTTCGAAGAGGAAACCTTTCGGTAGAAAGGTCAACGAGAAAATAAAATAAAACAACGTGTGAATATTACTTAAAAAATAAACAAAATTATCTGAGGATATTGAATTTCATGGTAGGTAATTCAAGATTCAAGATTCAAGATTCAATAAACGTTTATTCAATACGATACAAGAATCACTTTGAAACGTCTTAAAGCTAGGTGAGTCTAGGTGCCAGTTCCACGCGACCAAGCGTAGAAGAACAGGCAACAAACTACGTCTCGGTTCCTACCGTTTCTTTAATGATCCTTTTACAAATCAAAAATAGTCTAAAATAATAGCAGTGAAGTTCCAGTGTGGTGCCACTTCACTTAGTCAGACGTATGCAATGTAATTATACAAAAGCAAAAGTTTCAAAGACAGCACACGCTACGCTTCAAAGGTATAATAAAGTATCTACACAGATATAAAAATAAGATATTAAATAGTAGGTACAGACATTGCAAATTGACATGCTAGCTTCCTATGGGTAGAGTGACCGGGACATCGGGCCACGCAGTTTTATCATTCATATAGCTATCTAGAGTATATTACGCTTTCTTTACCTTCTGTAAACGAAATTTGGGAATATAAAGTTTATTTTTATTTCTAGTGTTAATATTATGTGAATCACAATTTTTCTGAAAGCTACAGATGTGTTTGTGAGTGTACAGTAAGTTTTCATATATATATTGTGAAATTACTGTGAGGATATTAATTTCCTTAAATCGCTCCCTCAATGAGTCTCGTGATTTCATTTTATAGATGGCACGTATGGCCCTTTTTTGTAAAACGAATATAGTTTGAATATCAGCTGCTTTCCCCCAGAGAAGGATACCGTAAGACATAACGCTATGGAAGTAGCTGAAGTAAACTAGCCTAGCTGTAGCTTCATCAGTGAGCCATCTTATAGTCCGAACTGCATATGCAGCCGAACTTAGTCTGGCAGCAAGTGCTTTGATTTGCGGTCCCCACTGCAATTTTTTGTCAAGATTTGATCCTAAGAAGATAGTAGAATCTACAAGGTTAAGTGACTCTCCATTAAGTATAATATTAGTTGGCCGGAGAGTCACATTTGGTAAGGTAAACTTAATACATTTGGTTTTCTTAGCATTAAGTAAAAGATTATTAACGTTAAACCAGTTAAGTATTTGCGACAGAGATGCGTTAACGTCATCGTAATTAGCCTTCAATCTATCAACTTTAAAAATTAATGAGGTATCGTCAGCAAATAGTACTATTTCACATAGTTTTTTAACAAAAAAAGGGAGGTCATTTACGTACACTAGAAACAAGAAAGGACCTAATATCGAACCTTGTGGCACCCCCATGTCAATAACTGACCCAGAAGATCTCTCACCGCTCACATCAACTTTAAGGACTCTATCAGTCAAGTACGATTGTATTAGGTCAATGGAGCGATTTAGAATGCCGTAATGTTTAAGTTTAGATATTAATGTAGCATGATTTACACAGTCAAAAGCTTTGGAAAGATCGCAGAATACCCCAATCGCGTCTTGTGAGTTTTCCCAGGCATCATATATGTGCTTTAAGAGTAGAATAATTTAAAACTAAGCTTCTAATATTCTTAAAAACTGACGTCTTCAAAGTCTTCTTTGAATCTGAGATCACTTAATAGCTCAAATTATGGATTCCTTTTTTTATTAATTACTCATATTACTCATATAAGGCCTGCGCACACTAAGGTCGCTGGCGATGGCGATCAATGAAACGCTGTCAATATATCGCTGTCAAATTTGACAGCGTTTCACTGATCGTCATCGCCAGCTACCTAGGTGTGCGCAGGCCTTCATAGAGCAAACTATGAAAAGTTAGAATCAAGATTTAATTTTCAATTTCTGTAATAAAAACATCATCGTTCTTTGTACATGATCAGTCATGTTAAGCAATGATTTTATCTACCCAAATAACGTAATATATTCTCATTACGTTTTGCAATTTCGGTTAAAGATAAATTCACCGATGGATCAAATAAAAATAAAACTCTAAACAGACATTTATCCTCGGGTTCCGTTTATCAAACAAGAAGTTTTGAATTAGAAACAAGTATTAAAGAATTGCATTATGACATGGAAGCTTGTGACAGTTTTTTAACGTCATACCTACTGCTGCTATACCTGTATATTTTAAAATACAAGATTTAAATACTGCTATCTATTACCAATACATATTTTGTTTCTTTGTTGTTATAATAATAAAAAAATGCTGTTGAAATTTCCAATTTTAAGTTTGAGATGATTGAGATGATTTGGAAGACCCTGAGATGATCAAATGAAATGTTTGCAGACTAAGAACATGTTCAATTTTGCATGACGTAAGAAAATCATAGCGAGCTCTTAGGTTACGATAAAAGAAGCCTCGTGCTCCAAGCATCGCCCAAAAGATTGTGAGCTTAAGTGAAACGAATTTGACTGGGTAAAAAAATCCTTCAATTTTATCACGTAATTGTGAGATTGGAAAAGCCGTCGGAAGCGAAGGGTATCGGAAATGGGTCTTCTGTACTTTGGGCTTTTCTGTACTTTTAAATTACATTCCACGGAAACCCCTTTCAATTTAGCTTTAAATTAGTTGTAATCATCAAATATTGACAAATTATTTTTGTATAAAATTGACTTAAAAAGAACATACAGATTACTTTGAAATGTGTGCCAATTATTTGAAGTACAAGTTTTGCGCTTTTTCAAGCCAGAAAACTAGGCTTGATTCTTACCGTTCTCCTATATTATTTAAGCGTATATTATGCATGTTTTAATTAATTATTCTATTTTTAAATGTATTGGAAGTTACTATTATAAATTTGGCTTTATAATTTTGGAAGCCGGCATGTTGTAGAACCTAAAAAATTGAATAATAATATTATGGCAAGTTTACAAAAGGAACAACTTTGAGACGCATCTAAAAAGCCTTTCATTATCTACACTGGTTCGAAGGAACTATACGACAAGAGACATATCCACCTTACGTTGGAGCTCGTGAGTGATGGAAATACCAACATAATTCCGGACATGTAAACCTTGGTCCCAAAGGCTATGTTGGGAGAAAATTCATGCTCTGATATAACGTGTTATTTTTGTTGTGGAGCAAATTGACGACACTGCGCAAACATTGATCGGGTTTTCATGACGTTACCTGAAACAAGAGATGAAAAACATGAGTTTAATTGGCTATTCATAGAATAAAAATAAAAATATATTTATTTGTGACAAGGAAAATATGAAACAGAATTTATAATGCGTTGTCAAAAAAAAACACCGCGCAAGATGGCGGAAGACATGCGAAAAAATTGACTTTAAATATATTTTCCGCTAAAAAACATGAATGAGGAAATCGAACTTGCATTGCGTTTATTGCAAGTTCATATTTGTGATTGGGAAATTAGATTATTAGAAATCAGATTTTTTACATTTTCAACCATCTGTGCCGCGCTGAGTTATCTTGCGCGGACTTTAGTTTTCCAGGTCGGTGTATGTGACCACTTTTTTTTTGCCGTTTGGCAAGCAAACCCATATACGCATGCCCATGTGCACTAAAAATCATAAAGAACGATTTTTCTACTACAACAAAAAGTTGGAGTGCAACTTGATTTAAATATTTTGTGTTTTAGAGTTTCTTTCGGTCACTTTTAATTAATTTATTTAATGAGTTTTTTATGTGATTTTTTTTTTATTTTTTAAGTAGGTAGGTATTCCTGTGTCCTGTATGCTAATAGGTCAATAAAATGCTTTTCTTTCTTTCTATTTTGTAAAGCTAAATGCCTACCACTATGTGTAAAATAGCTCCACAGGAATGAAGTAGCACGTTCCTTGAGAGGCCAATAAAGAGATTCCAACCGAGCCATCCAAGTCAGTGGGTCGCACGCTTCGTTCATATAACATGTACGAGAGGAGACGGTAACAAATTACTTGTATTTATTATAGTATCCTTTCGGATATTTGTGCGTGTTGTTCGAAAGAAGAATCTTTTTCCTCATAGTTTTAATACTCCGTTTTGAAGTAATAAAATATTTTTTAAAGCAAACAAAACACTCTTGAGATAATAATATTATGTTTTTTAATCTAATAAACAACTTTAAACGGACATAAGCACCAACAATAACTTGAATTAAGTGATTTCCAATAAAAACGTAGAGGCTTACGATTTGGTTGCATTTTTTGAAAAGTCAAACCATCTAAGCGATTTCAGAGTCTATTACAGCCATATTTGAGAACTCTTTTTTAACTCCTCACTGCTGTCAAAGGTTCTCTTTTTCCTTCCAATTTGTGCTTGAGTTGACCACTATCTGCAGTTTTTTTATTCGACTAGACTGATGTAACAAACACTTTTTTTACATAGGCTTGCGTTTGACTGCAATGTCAACTGCTGTTAAGGGATGATGCGGTCGCACGCTTACCTAGAAGATACCTGTTCACTCTACTCTTAAAAACATCCAAGTTAATAAAAAACATATAGCCCGCCTGTTAATTGGTAACCATCACCTATAACAAGGCATGGCCTCGTTAGAGTGTCTCAATCGTTTTACCACCGTTTTCTGGCCATTTTAAGTTACACTGTGGAAATTAAACTGTGTTTAGTGTTCCGCTGTGTAATTTTCTTCGCCTTCGGTGTCTGACGCGGGGACTTAATGAGGCTTATTCTAAATAACCTGCTTTGAGCAGTGACAAACCTCGCTCTTATTGAGAATTTACGAGCGACGGAGACCTTTGCTAAAGATCATAAGCCTTGGCGCCTGGAATCGTGACCGACATTTGAGGTAGCCAAAATCAAGGGTAGTTCCAGTACGTACGCATTAGTAACGTAGTAGTTTTCTACTCTGTGTGCCTTATTTATACAACGTGTATCAAAATATGTGTACTATCCTGAAGGGGGGTGAATTTCCACCCCCCGGGGAACAACTTTTGTTCAACGACTTTTCGAACTTCGATTGGTATCTCTGAAAAAAACTGCAACGAAGTTTCAACATGAACAGCTGACTTTATACAAAGTGACAACCCTAAACTAGCTACAGAGGTAGTAGGTAGTAGTAGTAGACCTACAGAGGTAGTAGGTCAAGGGGTCAAGGGGTTACAAGGATAGGGTTGTCAATTTATTTAGGCATTATGAAATTAAATATTCTTGTATGGGAAACTGAAAATAGGAATTTTTAATTTTCTCCCCCCCACAACTGATCACCATTGTGGTCTGAAACCCCCCACCTTCGCATAGTACACATATTTAGATACACCTTGTATAGTTTGGGTAGTAAACGCATGACAAAAATTTGTCTACTTGAGACAAATGCTTGTTATAAAAATTATGAACTATAAATGCTTGCACATAAAAAACTAAACTCTAAAAACTTCTTGGGTTTTATACTTACCGAGCCGATACTAAGTAAGTATTTACATAGTATTTGAAGAGCTTTGGATTTTGGTTTTTATTACAATAATAAGTGAAATTTAGAAATTAAGAAGTAGATGAAAAGCTGCCAAAAAACAAAGTTAAAACTGTTTTACTTTAAATCGTAAACACTTTTTGTAAAAAGAAAGAGTAGGTAGCGGTGTTCAGCCTTAAACCGCCCACGGAGGGTGAAAAAACACTAATGGCAAGTTATACCAAAACCTTATTAAGATCCGGAGACATTTTAAGGCCAAAAAAATCGTTTCGGATTAGGCAAATTCCTCGCCAGCTGGCGAATTTAATACTACTAGAATTGAAGTACTGACTGACTGACATACAAGGTACAGTTTATAGTACCATTCTTCATCCTTTCCTATCGCTGTTCACTTTTCCAGACAGTTCATCTTTAGTCTCAAAATTTTGTGACAGTGGCGCCCACTGATAAGATGTTACTGATGTAAACTACAAAAGTCATATCATTTAAATTCTCTGAATAGCTGTAATTTTTTATGTTCATCATCACTATTTTGCTGTCGTGGTACGGAAAAGGAAGAAATAAAAGGTACGGATCATTTTTGTTTATTGTTTTAACAATTTAGTGATCGCAATAAGACTTCATGGTACGGCCTCTGGGAGGACTTGGAATTTGGAGGGTGTGTTCCTTGCTGTACTTATCGCTCACCAAGAAAACGGTCTTAGTAAGCGACAATGTCAGATTGTAACATTGTAAGATTTTACATTCTCAAGAGTCTAGCTAGAATGAAGGTTACCTTGATTCAGATTTTGAAAATTATGGAATTTCTCTGAAATGATGCGAAAAAAGAAAGAACACGCAGACGAAGCCTATAGTCTTAACACTAGTGTAGAATAATAATGAAGCCCGAGTTTAAGAATTTCACCAAATTTCTGTCATTGTTGATAAATTACAGTGTTTTTGCTAATGGCTGCCCTTTTAGCGTATTTTAGCCGAGGTATTTGGCCAAAAAGTTGGAATAAATCATTGGTAAGATACGAGTTAGGCCTTTTGCCAAACTTTTGTGGCGAGCTGTTCCAACCGGTCTTAATAAGATTAAAAATATATTTTTTTGAAGGAGGGAGAAAAATTAAATAGGTAACTTACAAAACATTAAAGATATTTGGAGAGACAATGCAAACAAAAAAAATAGAAAGATCTTTATCCTTTTGAAGTTAGGCACTAGAAACGACGCACATTGTATACTCGACTTTTTTTTATACAACAAGCATAGCATAGCATAACAAGCACCTTATGCTAAGTGATAACCATCGCCTATTACAAAGCATTGCGTCGAAAGTCCCGTTAATCAGGAACGAGCCCTATACGATGCACTGCTCTGCGTCCAGTAGTTTCACAGGCCCCAACAATTTTTAAAACGAAGCACAGCAATTCTGCTTCATGGCTGAAATAGGCATGGTGGTAGTACTACCCCGGAAAGGCCTTTCACAAAGATCTCTATATATACTAAGTACAAAACATCACATCTACTACTAAAAATAATACTAATTACAATCTAGGCACATAGTACTATTGAACGCAGCAGTTGTCGTTCTATGTAGCCACTAGCAATTCACTTCAGTTTATTGTAATCATCTCGTAGCATTACAGAATTTTCCAATGCACTATACTACGTACTTCGAATGAATGAAGATCTGGTATGCTTATGCCATGCGCAAGGCTCTTCTGTGCCTTTTTTGGGTGAATACTCATGATATTTTATACATAATATGTAGGTTACCTAGACAGATAATAAACGTCATTATATCACAGAATGTTAATAAAAGCAAATCAAGTCACAATTACAAGCAAGGTTACCTATAAACCTGAATATTATAAACACGTACCAATTACGGAATTTCTGGAAGCTCGTCAATTTGCTCAGTAAGTAATGTAACCGTGATATAACGTGAACACGTAATAACCTCCTTTGTTTGTAGTAATTAGATAGTCAAATTATGTTCCAAATTAGCTTACACAATCTAAAGCTAGTTCACAGTGCAGATAGTAAAGTTTCGATCGGTGGTTAGTTTTACGGTTTCCGCCGTGATTCGCTTGATAATGTTGCCAATTTCATAAACTAAGCCACACGTATGCTAAACACGCATATACGAACTGGTATGTTTTTACATGAGCATGAAAATTTCTAGGTAGCTCATTGAAATTCTCCTACCTCCTCCTGGAATCACCTAGCTTTAAGACGTTTCAAAGTGATCCTTGTGTTACTACTGAATAAAGACATCTTTGACTGAATTTAACCAAAAATAGTTTCAGTAATAGTTGAGAAAATTGAAGCATTTTGTTCTGATAGTGTCTAAAGAACTATTGACTAGTATAAGCTTAAAGAAGCTACAAAAGCCGTAGCAGTACTACGAAAAGTCGTCATAAAGAGTACTACGAAAAATAGGAGTACTACGAAAAGTCGTAGCATTACTACGAAAGAATTGTAGCAGCGCTACGGTAATTGGAAAATATAGCTGTGATTTAGGTCACACAGGCTAGTAGTCCCCTAATTACTTACCTCACGAAAGGTTACAATAATAGGTACTGTAGTAGTAATGATAAAAAGCAATAACTAAAAATTTCAGTCAATTTTGACATTTCAAGTCAATCCCTTTCCATTATTCAGGTTCATTTTATTTGCAAAGCAACATCTATTCATCTTTGTATTCCTTTCCTCGCATTCAGAAGATTCTACTCGTGTTTTCTTTATGAAATCAAAGGTCGTACGAGATATTTTTGCATATTGTATGAAGGTTTATTCTCGACTATATACGTTGTGAATACTCCAGCGCGACGAAGAATAGGACAATATTTCTTAGCAAGGTCGGGATCGTCTTTGTAAATGCTAGTAGAATCTTACGCGTCTTCGTTCGTGTGAAGCTATTTGCATTTCAAACTCGTTTTGAGCACTCCTTTTTACATACATTTAATGGTAACTATCAAAATCTATTCCACCCTTAGTGATCTACTAGTCCTTCTTCTTCTTTAGAAGTATCTCTAAGACAAGTGGCTTCAATAGAAGTATCTATAGGACTAGTGGTTTAGGCCATGCGTTGAATATCAGTCAGTCAGTAACAATTTTATATATTGAGATTTTATAAGGTGAGCGTGTTGAAATATTCAACTGTAGATAAATTGGACACAAACCTAAAATAACAGTCGTGCTCTCTGCGAAATAAAACGAATTACTTGCGTTTTACCTAGATTCTTTTATTCATACATGACCACTTAGTATTTGTCGATGTATCCGTATACATTTCGGTGAAACGCTGTCAAATATGATAGCGATATTTGACAGCGTTTATCTAACCGCCACTGTAGAATGCTTAGATATAATTGGTGTTTATTTTAAGTGACATAACGTGGTATACAAATCACAGAAGCGGTCTCTCTTTTAAATGCTGACCGCAAGGAAGGTTACCAATCGCTTAAAAATATCAAGCAAATAGGCCTCCAATCTCCATATAGGCCAAATAGGCCCCGACTCAGCTTTTTGCTGTCTGTCAAGGGATTCTAAGCAGCGCTGGTTTTCAGGCAGAGCCTTTAAACAGATGTGACGTCACACAAAAAAACCAACACGGAGATGTAATGTATGTTATAAGATAGCTATGCCACGTTTTAGTAGGGTATGTGGATAGATTTTGTTGCTTTTTTATGGGATAACTGGTTCTCGCAACAATAGGCAGAATTTGAATAAAATAATAGTATGAAGCGGCCGCATGGTAAGAACGGCGTGGGACAATGACCCCAGATGAGGGTTTACCTTCAAGTTATTTCAAAGTGAGTGGTTTGGAAGTAAAACTTTACTTGTTATCCCTAGTAATATAGTCTACTTGTTTTATGAATAAGGGAAAATAGTTAT
Source organism: Thera britannica (assembly GCA_939531255.2). Classification (NCBI taxonomy): domain Eukaryota; kingdom Metazoa; phylum Arthropoda; class Insecta; order Lepidoptera; family Geometridae; genus Thera; species Thera britannica. The sequence goes on along the minus strand of OW618046.2, from coordinate 13,537,809 downwards.
ACATAAGAAGATACAAAATCAAAGCGGAAAAATGTTTGGACATCTTCTACAACAGCTACATAAACAAAATTGAAAGTAAGGTTAAATAAAGTGGGGAAAAGAAAGGGTCCGGTTAATGTACGTCCAGTTATTGTACAGCATGTTATTGTACACCATGTTAAAACGAAACCTTTTTTCATTTTTTGGATTCGTTTTAACCTGCCGTACAATAACTGGCTGCGAATTAACTGGGTGCACAAAATTGTCACGTGATGTTATTGTACAGCATGTTAATTGGATGCCATTAGGGCCCGTGCACACTGAGGCAATTCAATTATTTCTTATTTTTTGTAAGCAATGGATACCGCTCCTTAAGAGAATAGCCCCTTTGGGGTAAATGTAAAAAAATATTTTCTGGCACTGCGGCGGCCGCTGCCGCGGCACGCTCGCTTTGCTCGCTCGCCTTGTGCGTTATTTATATGTTCTAACATAACCTAACCTATCCAAGTCGGATCCGCCTTCTAAAGTCTCAAGGACAAGTACAAGTATCCGCTGCCAGAACAAAACAGCAAAAAATTGAATTGCTACAGTGTGCACGAGGCTTAACTGGCATCGTAATAACGGGGCGTACAATAACAACACGTGACGACATTGTACAGCATGTTATTTCGCGACCTTTTATTGTACGCCCCGTTAATCCAAACCCTGGCATCGTAATAACGGTGTGTACATTAACCTGCTGTACATTATCCTGCTGTGCAATAACGGGTCGTACATTATTGCCTCCCAAAAGAAAGGCTAAGAATAAGTTATGTGGTCGCGTGGAACTGGCACCTAGACTCACTTAGCTTAAAGATATTTCAAAGTGATTATTGTGATACTATTGAATAAAGGCCTGCGCACATTTAGGCGATGAGTTGTGAGATAAAGTGAGATAAGTTCTACCCACCAACTTTCAGCAAAATCGGGCCAGGTGATGGCGTGCCCAAGATAAATAGGGATTCATTTATATATTAATTATTTATTTATTTAAGCCTCCTATAACAAAATTTATTTAAACATATTTGTTGTAAGCTATATAATTGATATTTGCAATAACAATTGGTTCCTATAGATGCGAGTTAACAATGTAGCTGTTGCATTTTATTTGAATTTTAGGCATTATTATTATTATGATTATTTTTGTATTGTTCTTTGTATTCTTGTTTATTTGTTTATGTAGGTATATCGATCCAGTTATAGGTCATCCCATTGTCGGGCAAAGGCCTCCCTCCTTCTGGTCCAAGTTCGTTTGTCGCTAGTGAGTCTGGTCCACAGTACGCCCAGTCCTTGGAAGTGCTCCAACTCGGTACGCCAGCGCGCCTTGGGGCGGCCCCGCGCTCTGCAAGAGTATCTAGGGCACCACTCCGTGCTCTCCTTAGTCCATCTGTCATCTTTATTTCGCACCATGTGTCCAGCCCAATTCCACTTCAGCTTTTTTGCTTGTCTTAAAGCGTCTCTTGTTTTGGTTCTGTTTCTTATTTCCACGTTTGGTATTTTGTCGATTAATTTTATGCGGAGGATGCTGCGCTCAATTTTCCTTTGTGTGACTTTCAGTTTTTTGGATTCTGTTTTGCTTAGTGCCCAGGTCTGCGCTCCGTATGTAAGAATTGGTATAAGGCATGTATGAAATATGCTTGCTTTGATTTTATTTGATATTTTCTTATTTTTAAAACTATATTTTAATTGCCAATAACGCTTCCATGTATTAGCGATTCGTTTTGTTGATGTCATGTATTCGATTTATATATAGAAGATGAAAAAAATGTGTAAATGTGGGATGAGGTTCGATTAGATTGGAGCTAGATAGAGCTCTGTAAAATGTCTACTATAAGTAACCCAAATCCCCAGAAACGTCAGGAACTACTATTCAGTTTTCATAAAAAGCAAGTCTCAATTATTTTCGATACTGAAATCCTGAACTTACATTATCCTTATGTCTTCCTCTATTGCTTAGCTCATCATATCGGGGACCGCTGGGATGCTTTATTTTATGTCCTCTATACTCGACCATTAGGGACGCAATGCCACATTTCAGGTAGAAAACGGGCCAGTGCCTGTTTCTTGACATTTTCCGGAATGAACTTAACCTATTAAGGGTGGGTTTTACCATCTCAGATAAAGCTGTAAGTCGGTGTGGTTGTCGGTGAAATTCAGTAATTATGCCTCACGTGAGCCTCTGAATTTCACCGGCACCCACAACCTTCAAACTGAAACACAGCAATCCTGCTTCACGAAAGAAATAGGCATGGTACTTCCCCGGACGATCCACACACAGAGAGCTCTACTACTACTAATAGTTAAATGTAAACATTATAAAATCAATAAAAGCCTGAACTTAGAGATGGAAATACATATATTGCGTTTCCTGAGATTGTAAAACCTATTTCTTGTATTTTTTTCGGATGTCGCTTTTCGCTGGAACACTTCCTCATTTTAGAGAAACGCAATTTTCAGTTATTTTTTTGATGAAAAACAACATATTCGTACCTATAGCACAGTTTCAACGTAAATGCGTCCCAAATATGGGACGTTAAGGGTTGGAACTGCTCTTAGCAATTACGCGATAAATGACCTCTGCGGCGAACGATTTATAGATATTGGGGTATGGGGGGATATTGGGATATAGGGGGATATTGAGGGAACTCAGTTCAATAGGATACCTGCTGGGGAGTTGTGGAATTTGAATGGGCTATTAGGCTTATTGATTATTGAACGGAATTGAATTGTTTTGTAAGCCTTCTGTAATTGAGGATGTCAAAGGGGATAGATAGAGGCACGTCCTAGCATCCTACTTACATATGCAGAGTGTAAAGAGGCATTTTGAAGTAGGATGATTGTTCAGACCTCTGAGTGTAGTACTCAGAGGTCTGAACAATCATCCTACTTTAAACTATGTAGCTTCTGTGAGTTGTTCTAAGTAAAAAAAATATAATCAAACAAAAATGTTATCCATTATATAAGTTTATAAAACTTGAGAAACCGACTTCATAGCCAAACGGCTGAACCTTCACAATTGAGAACCTCCTTTTTTATTTAAAGTCGGTTAAAAACAGTTTAGTTATTAATGCATGAAAGGAACCCCTAAACGTGTACTGGTAAGTTAAGTTTTGGGGTAGACAAAGTACAGTGTCTTGTTAATCGAGGGTGTCTGACTGCTAACCTCCTCGATGCAATAGAGCCTTCACACATGACAGAGACTAAATAACCAGGGTACTTTGGAAGGTGGTGTAAGAAGATAGCGGAAGCTGGAATTCAGTTAGCACAAATATAAACGTACTTCCTTTCCACTAACTGAAAGATAGGTATAATGTACTGCTTTAACGTTGCAAATAAATACTGTTCGCAACTTAAAAATAACCATACTTAAAGGCTACATTTTATACTAAAAATAACAAGGATAGAATAGCCTCTGGGCAGGAGCACCTGGATACCAGCTTGGACCCTTTAATTCGATCCAAAGACGTGCTGTGAGAATTGTTGACGATCCCATGCTCACAAGCGGTATTGAGCCCTTAAGTCTGAGGAGAGACTTCTCCTCGTTGTGCGTGTTCTACCGCTTGTATAATGGGGTATGCTCTGAAGAACTGTTTGATATCATGCCAACAGCTACATTCTACCATCCCACTGCTCGCCATAGGCAGAGAGTTCATCCTCACACCTTAGAGCCTGGGTGGTCGCATACCGTTCGGTTTCAGAGGAACTTCCTCCCGCGAACACTCAGGCTGTGGAATGATCTCCCTACTGAGGTTTTCCCTAAGGACTATAGCATGGGGTTCTTCAAAAAGGGCGTTTTAAAAGTTTTAAAGAGTCGGCGGCAACGCGCTTGTGATGCCTCTGGTATTGCGTCCATAGGCTACGGTAACCGCTTCCCATCAGGTGGGCCGTATGCTTGTTTGTCAACTTTATTGTATAAAAAAAAAATAAAAAAAATTGTAACTTGCACCAAGCAACTTTGCAAATTGCAACTTGCTTGGTTAATGAACAAAGTTAAATTAAAATAGAAATTATTTCATTACGAACACAGAAGTGAACCAGTGAAAAATCTTTTTATTTTAATGATAATTAAGAAATTATATTCTGGACTGAAATATTTTAAGCATCATATTTGACATACCTATTTGTAATTATTATTATGTGCCCTCCGGGTCCCACTGCTGGGCAAAGGCCTCCCCCCATTCCCTCTAGATATCGAGATCCTGGGCTACGCTTGTTCAGTCAAATTTAATCTAAATATATAAAACTTACGTTACTGACTGATTGACAATCAACGCTCAGCCTAAACCGTAAGTCCTAGAAGCATGAAACTTGGATGGTATGTTCCTTTTATAGCATAAGGGTGCACTAAGAAAGGAAATTGGAAAATTATTCCCCTGAGCGGAGAAAAAGAGGAAAAACTTTTAAAAGAAAAATCAACGGGGAGGACAGCAAAGGGGCGAGCGAAGCCGCGGGCGGCCGCTAGTTGAGTATAAAATACTTTCAACTTGGTGACGGTCGGTACCGTTATCATTACCTTATTGATGTATCTTAAATTACTTGCTTCTGCCTCTGCCTTGCACCGTGTCTCCTCAAGTCAGTAATCACGGCAGCAAGTACACACCTGTGCACTCCTACACAAACACTGACGTATGTTAATTAATTCAGAGTAATTGTTTGAGTTTATCGTGAAACACAGGTGTGGTGGCCGTAAAAGCTGAGAACGTGCTGGTTCGAGTCCTGTTGTTTGTATTATTAATTAGTTTCCAGTGAAGTGGATATATTTGATATAGGTATCAAAAGTTATTATGGTGCTTGTTGCACAAAATCCAATATTACTTTTGGGATCATGTTAAAAAAGTCATTAAAAAAAAGTAAAAATGCTCCATTTTTTTATGTAATTTTAATTTATAATAAAAAATGTCGCAATAATGATCTGTTAATTAATTGTTTTTTTTTTTTTTTTTAAATGAGTAGAACACAAGCTCTGACTGGCTCTGACTCTGGTTTTGAGTCTGTGTGAGTGCTCACCAGTGTGTGACGTTTTGACGAAGGATTTATTTAGTCAACAGTCACACAGACAGAGAGAGCCTGACAGAGCTTGTGGTACAACGATAAGAAAAAGAATAGTGAATAATTATATACATTTATAGAATTTAATAGTACCTAAGAATAGTAGTATTCTTTGACAAACAGCCAGACAACACAAATAAGATAAAAGACAGAATAACTATTGTTATCTCATACGAAGTCGTGACGAAAATCAAACGGAGCTAGTATTAAGCATTTAAAAAGGATAAAAGTATTTGAACATACTGGTAAAATAATCTCTGATATTATACGCCAATAACAATTCTGAAAGCACTTAGATTTCTTTTGGACATATGAAAGGTTCTCCAATATGGCGATATTTGAATAATACAATAGTTTGAGTCGTGTCCCCGACTGCCCTTTGGCGCAGGTAATAAAGGTTACAAATAGCTAGTTCACTTAATAATAACTTAAATCAAATCTTGCGTATCTTTTGCACATAACACAATAATACTCAAGAAAAGAACTCCGAGTCCATACAAAAAAGGAGGGCACGCAAATTCTTAGTTCATGGGATACAAAGTAGATGGCGTTGATTATTTTTTCAATGCAAAAATACATCTTTTGTTGCAATTGGTTGCAATTGGTTGCAATTAAAACCTAGTCGCATCTGTCAGTTTTGACATTGATTGCAAATAAAAGCGAATTAAAACAAAATGTATCTTTGACAAGGAACGACTGCAACAAGACTGAATATTGACGTAATAAACATGCATGAGATAGGGAATAGGAACTTTTTAAGAGAACAAACATCTGCATTCACCACACAAATATTTGGTCTCGGTGGGGGTCGAATCCACGACCTACAGCGCAGAAGGCAGAGTTGCTACCAACTGAGCTGAGAGGCCAGTCAATAGTTAAAAAAAACACTTATCTTTGCCTATCCTAACAAAAAGTATACAAGCAACAGTATAAATAGAATTGCATCGCAACCACAGGCAAACCTAGGTGCTAGTTTGTTCTATCTATAAAAAAAACGGTAGAAACCGAGCCGTAGTTTGTTGCCTGTTCTTCTAGGCTTGGTCGCGTGGAACTGGCACCTAGACTCACCTAGCTTTATGACGTTTCAAAGTGATTCTTGTAATTGAACATAGTAAAGACTATTTTGATTTGATTGATTGATTGATTCTGGGCCCTTCGGTATATGGTGGTCTATGTACTTCTTCAAAGTAAGATTGAGCTAGCTAATCTGTTCAAGAGCTGTAGGTATATACGCCAATGGACCAAAATGTCGGGGAAGGTTGTGCCATTACTTACGACGTCCCTTTTGATGCCAACTTCGCCTTCAAAGGGCCCGCAGTTTCCTTGAATGTAATATTAATATGAATTGTGTGACTCCAGCTTTTGATAGAATAACGTGATGCTTTTTTATTAGCTCTGGTCTTTGATTATTTTATAAAATTTTTTTTTCTATTAAATATTTAATGTTGTTTTTGCTTTTTCCGCCGGCTTTAAATATTTTAAAAGCATATCGCTCACCTGGTGTTAAGTGGTAACCATCTAAGTAGATGTACTTCTCTCGCACCCTTTGATTTTTATTTAAGCTGGTACCTTGTATACATATACCTGGCAAGCAAGAAAAGAAAAACTGCACGGTAGGTAAAAAGTGTTGAACAATCCTTCACTCTACAGTTTTTAATCCTCTATTTCTCGTTACCTGCACAATAGCAGTAACAAAACGGCTTTACTGCAACATAGGTAGTATAAAAGCTGTTATTTAGCTCGGCATAAACAAGGGGAAATTTAAATTAAAACCCGCTGGAAATATGGCAGCCATTTGCAAAGAACGTGTGTGATTCAGGTGTTATTTAAGGGCCATTACGCTACGATGTGGCTTGTGACGTATGAGGGCGACGTGATTGCTTAAATAGCTATTGTTTTTGAGGAAGCACTGCACCAGCCCTGAGTTAAGATAAGTTTAAAGACATTTATTTCTCATAAAACATAAAATGTTCACTTAAATGAGAGAGAAAGATGCTTAATACTCCCTTTATTAGATGCATAAGAATAGTATAACATTACTATAGTTTATCTATACCTACCATTTATCTATTATAAGAAGTAGGAGTAAGGCCTTGACCGCAACCGCCTTGACCATGGTGGCCAAAGTCGGGCCGAAGAAATCTAGAGCGTCCGAAAGCGCGATGGGTCGACTACATAATAAAGATCGCAGGAAACACCTGGACAAGAGACGCGCAGGACAGAGGAGGCTGGCAAAAGATGAAGGAGGCCTATACGCAGCATGGGTGATACCGGGCTGAGATGATGAAGTAGTAGAGCTTTTAGTACCTCCTCCATGCCTATTTCTGCCGTGAAGCAGCATCGCTGTTTCGGTTTGGAGGGTGTGGATGCCGGTGAAATTACTGGGTACGTGAGGCTAAACATCTGCATCTGTGAGGCAGTGTATCGTAGGGCATTTGCTAGACGTGCGTGTCCTACGGACAATACTTTGATGTAGGTGATGGTTACCACTTTTCATCAGGTGGGCCATATACTTGTTCTATCTGTAGGCGTACTACAAGCTCTGTCTGGTTCTGTCTCTGGCTCTGGTTAGTATAGTATTTAAGATAATAACTCGGTGCTTCATGGGCAGGGGAGTCATGTTGTATAAATATTTCGTTTAGACAATGCATTTGTGATTTAGATTCATAGCCCATTGTCAAAAGAACCCAGCTCAAGATCTCTGCAAATAGTAAAATTATGAAGGGTACAGTGAACTTCTGGATGAACCGTTTCAAGTGATGCTTAGTTACCGACCCCTAAGATTATTCGGCTGTCCGGTTATTTTATGCTCCTGCTGTCCAAGTCAGTCAATTACTTCAAGCCAGCTGTCAGTTTAAGGCTATCCGGTATATGTCATGCTCCTGCATTCCAAATCAGTCAAATACTTCAAGCCAGCTATCAGTTTTTTTTTTCTTTGTATCTGCGATCAGCTGGCTTTAAGCAGATCTGTTGAGGGACTCCGTTGGCGTGCTGGGTTGTACTCCAGTGAGACTGGAGCAAGGATTAAGACAAGAAGAGAACTCTAGTCGAGTCAAATTTGCTGTTAACTGCCACCCATTCCTTGTTTGGGATGGCATGGCAAGGAATTAAAATTTTTACTAATAGACATTCAAAGGTATTGATATAGAAATATGACGTGAATCGCTATGCTTTAAAATGATGCCGTGGCATCGAAAGGGATTTCATTGCACGGCATTGATAGACGCACCACGGGCTCCCGCGGCGGGATGCCGTGGGACACTGTGGTAGGTATTTGGCATTCCAAGGACTACGGCGCTCATTTTTAAACATACCTCGGAGTGAGGTGGCGTGGCATGCCGTGGCAAGGCGCTGGAGTGCCGCGGTATCTAAGCGGGTAATGTGCGCTGGCTGACGGCAAAATGTCTTGTCATGCCGTGCCGGTCTGCGTAGGCCTTTATAACACCCTCGTATACGGTCTGCCAAACATCCTGATAATACAGATGTTGGCGTTTTGTGACCGGCTTTTTCGAAACTTTTCCGACTTTCTTCATAAGTAGCCCTAATTCCCAAAGCCCCAGGGTTTCATATCTATTACTTGCTTGACTTCACTTCGGAGTAACTTGAGGCTCCTGAACGTAATGCGAGTGTACTGTTATGCATGCTAGATTGATCTTAATTAAACTAATAATCGTTTCTATTTAGCTGTATGAGACTTGGGAACGGGTTCAATTTCAGGTTAATATAATGTTATTACTTTACTTCTTTAGCGTAAGCTTTCTTCTTCTTATTCCTGCCTTTATCCCACTTTATGTGGGATCAGCACAACATGTTCACCTTTTCCATGCTCCTCTATCAGCCGTCATCTCTGTATTCACTTCTTTCTTATCCATGTCATCCTTCACACTGTTTATTTATGTTTTCTTTGGCCTTCCTCTACTGGGAGTAATCTAACAGATATATTATAATATTTTTTCATATCAGGTATTATATGACGAAGTTATGCGATAGCAACATTAAGAAAAATACCTACACCTTTTTATTTAAAGTTTGTAGCAGTAAAAAAGGATTGGCGCAGAATCTAAATATATAAAACTCTTACGTTACTGACTGACTGACTGACAATCAACGCTCAGCCTAAACCGTAAGTCCTAGAAGCATGAAACTTTGAGGGTATGTTTCTTTTATAACATAAGGGTGCACTAAGAAAGGAAATTGGAAAATGATTTCCCTAAGCGGAGAAAAAGAAGAAAAACTTTTAAAGAAAAATCAACGGCACGTAACGGCGAGGGAAGCCGCGGGCGTCCGCTAGTTTACTATAAATACAATGTTTTGCCTGTCAAATATTTTAAGAGAGAAAATATATTTACCCAGTTACCTACCGAGTGCACTCAGCAAATGTGATTAAATGTGTGTCGCACAGATGAGAATTGGAATTATGAAAACACTTGCCAGCAGCCAGCACTTTGCAACGACTACATTTGCAATGCTTGCATCTGTCCTAAAACATTCCGAAATACATCTGAGTAATGTGGCACATTATACAAATGCTCGCGAAAAGTAGCGCGAGTTCTTCTTTAAAGGTTCGGCCATAATCAAGGTGCAAGGCATATGACAGGTGTTATCGGCTTGATGTGGCTAGCTAGGACATTATTAGATGGTTCTTGTTTATTATCAAAATTAACCTTTTACGAGAATACATGTATGCATAGTAGGTGACTGTGACGCGAGTTCATGGTTTTTTTCCGCCTTAGAAATGATCAAGTCCGCACAATAAAGTTTACACTTTAAAAATGATTACTTTTTAAAAACGATTATGAACCGACTTCGGGTAAAGGCTCGAACACACCTAGTTCGCTGGCGGTAGCGATCAGTGAAACGCTGTCAAATATCGCTGTCAGATTTAAGATTTGACAGCGATATTTGACAACGTTTCACTGATCGCTACCGCCAGCGAACTAATAGGTGTGTTCGAGCCTTTACAGAAAATAGCCAACAAAAAATACAGGTTTACGACTGTTAACCATGTTATTTAACCTAGTCTACATTCTAGGGATAATAAACATTATGGCACGTAGTTAGAAAATAAATAAGATAGTTTACGGGCAAAAGTTTTGCAAAGTGAAGTAAGTATTAAAAGTAGTGCGTTTCTATCCATTGCATTGTGGGTTGTGCCAGCAAACTTCATACTTATATATTTTGGGATGTACATAACATACCTACACTAAAATATTACTATAAAGTTTGCTGGCGATAGAATGCGGTACTAAAAGAGTGGAATATTTTAATGGGCGATTGAAACTCAAATTGCTGAGCAAAATTGATCGGTTCACCAAACCTTTGATTTGGATACTGCACCAGTAGAGTGCACAATTATATAGAAATGCCAGTTGCCTATCCCGTGCTAACTAAAATAACTAAAAACGAAGTAGTTACTAAAAATGTAGATGATTTATTCAGATTCATTAAAAAATCTCAACGTCCCCACTTGCCTATTCCACCAGTGGGGTCGTTTGGATTTTTTGTCCCAGCGACCACACTGAATTAAGAGGTGGGGTATTGGGATAAAAAATCCCAACGAGCCTACTGACTGTTAATCAATAATATTAATACAGAGCGGTAGAGATACACTCATGATTTTGATCTTTCCATGTCGAGCACTGTCAGATCTAAATAGTTCGACTCTTGCTTCCGTGTCGCATGGCATCTCATTTCTCATCGTTCTCAATGACATAATGTCGCATGCTTTTGAGCATGGGCTTATGGTAGTATTTTTTTCCGCGCAGCGGTCACAGTATTTATGTAATAGGAATTATGTAGCTAATGGGGCATTACGGGTTAAGTTCCTTTTATTTTTGTGCCAACCTAATAAACGTAATGAGCCGAAACATATTACTGCTTTTATTACATTTACGAACAAAACTAACATGAAAACTATTGTTAGTTGGCTTATATTAGGCGATAATGTTTTTTGTAAATCGTTTGGTCGAATATCAGTGCTATTTGGGGTTTGTCAATGGGCAAAAGTATTTGATGATTTTTGGGCAGCCTATCGTGTAATTTTGTTTCGTCAAATGTTAATGAAAGAACCATGATGATAAAGCCTTATAAATTGCGCAGGTGCTTCTTATTACTATAACAACACTATTGTGTATCTATAATATATACCTAGGTAAGTATAAACCTTGGCCTACCTCCATGTGGCTTTACCCTACACAGGGTCCATTTGATACTGACTTACAACTAAGAATGTATGTACTTAAACTAAACCATGTGCATGCAATAAATATAATTGTAAAGTGAGTAATGATCTTAAATTTAAGAAGAAAAATACTTAAATGGATATGCTAAAATGTTCAGACTTTTCTAGTTATAAACGTTCTAAATGTTACATTTTTGCAGGTAGGTCTTTAAATTATTCTGGCCAGATTCTGCCGTGGCCTTCAATCTCTGAACTTCTCCACGATCTGACTAAAACAGTTCACTAGGCGACATCGTTCTCATTAGAATCCATCGTGAAGCTCCAGCATAATTAAAGGCTAGCTCAAAGTCAAAATAGCTTAAAATTCGTCGAGGCTTTTTGAAATGTAAATCAAAACCCCAAAAGCCTTCCAATTCTCTTTGATGTGTTAATTTTATATTCGCAAACTGTCCCGGCAGAATCTCTTATCGGCTTTGCATTCATTAAAATATTCCGGTCATTTTACATATTTAAGAGATGCTTAGCTGTGGTATTACTAGGATGGTGCTGGCTTCTCGATATACATAATATCGATTCCTACAAAATAGAACGTTCAAAAAGAATAAATATAAATACAAATTTATCGGTGGAGATCAAACCCATGACCGACAGCGCAAAAGACAGAGCTACAAGCCACTCATCAGTGCGCTCTTAGCCTTAGGGTTAGGCTGGTCTGGTGGTAACTGTGGTCATGTTGCAATAGAAAATAGCAGCCCTTTTTTGTAGCCACTGTAAATAATAACCACGATGTCAACATTGCTTTGTAGCTTGCCGGTACAGGAGTAGCTAGTATTTACTCTGGAGCCCAACAAAGGGGTGCGCGGTGGTCCAAAATAAAACAAAAATAACCTTCATAAAGCAATGAATGCGAATTCAATTTCGTTAACAAAGAAAAATAGCCCGTTTAGTAAAAAAAGTCCACTGAACTTGGGGAATTGTCGTTGAATAAATATTTTCCGCTGTCCTTCCAAGTTCGTACGCAATTTCTGCAATTATTGGTGTTGGATCGGAATTTTCATTGCTTTAAGGATTTGTGCGTATTTAAATAAGGTCGATCGATACGGGTATTTGGCTTGGCAAATTTTGTTTGGGAAAATGCAGACCAGATATAACTTTGAGTTCAACAAATACTAAGAAATAGCTCACCCAGTTTCCGTCCCCGTTACTTTTTCGAAATAAAAATTATAGTATGCATTTTTTCCAGTTTTAATCTACCTTTCACCCATTTTCAGCCAAATCGGTTCAGCCGTTCTTGAGTTATAAGTACATATTGTGATATGACTTACTTTTATTCAATGTTAATAGTTAGTATCTTTTAATAACTAGATGAGATCGCTGTCAGCGATAAAGGCGTCCATTGTATGGCTGTGACTGTTTATTTTTAAGCTAAAAACTGTATCCTATTTACCTTGTGTGTCATTGTAATAAATAAAGAGTTATCTATCTATGATGACAAATATAATGCATAGAATATTCAATTCATGCATAAAACAATACAAACTACACAATTATTTACTCAGACTTGTTTTTGTTGTTGTTTATGCATAGCACAGCGAGTAAAATTGCGTCTGAAAATTTCCATTCTATTCAATATTTTCTCATCTTGTCTCCATTTTTCTATACATAGTAAATCCCCTTGTACTCTGTAACACAGCCCCAGGTCTCATTTCCATCCAATCTCCAGCGATCGGCCGTACAATGGCTCGGAAGAAAACAATCTTTAGGACCGAACAAACCATTGTACGGGGAAGTACAAAATAACAGAAGTGACTGAGTTTTTGAAAATCGAACATACTTTATTTAAAACTCTAAAAATTTGAAAAAAAAAACGTGTATTTTCCATAAATAGCTTATTTCTACACGCTTTCTTAGCTATATATTGGCTGGTGGCATGAAAGGACTGACCAAGTAAGTTCCAATTATTTTTAAGTTTGAGTTAATAACGCCTGTTCAGTTATACAGTCGCTGTAGCCGAAATAGCTGGTAAATGTGGGTAGTTGGTGAATGAAAAAGGCCCAAAACTATACCTTTTGGAGCCCCATTGGGATACTGATGAAGCTAATAAACCTAAAAACGCTTGTTATACAGAGAAGAATACTACAGGGCAATATACTCATATCTTCCCCTCTGAACATAATATTCAGAGTGTGAAACAAAGAAAGGGGTTTTTATTACTTAATAATTTCGGAACGACTTTGACAAAAGATTGGATGAAAATTACACATCCGTCATATGACGGTCACAATTTCTTATAAAACCAATCGAGCGAAATTTTATGGAAAAATCTTTCGCTGTTTTGAGCACGTAATCTCCTGTTTTTCAAAGATAATCAATTTTCAACAGATGCCGCCGAATAACACCGGGGAGGGGAAACTAGAAGGATTTTATGCTTCGGCTTGAATTGTGGAAGAAAATCGACAAAATAATGGTTTGTTTTATCAATAAAGAATTACTTTGGAATATGCGAACATGAACATTATAGAAAGTGAGTCACTATGGCGTTTTTAAATTGTACATATTCTTTATATTGGAATATTCTTGGAGCGAAATAAACAAAAAAGTTAGCTAGATAGCTCGTAAATATATCCCTATGTGTAGTCTAAATCTAGCCCTATGTGGAATAAATAGTTGTAAACAACAGCAGACCTACAAAATAATTTATTTCTAAGAAGCTCAGAAAGAAATTGGTATAAATTGTTTTGTTTTGCTTTAAAATTATCCCTTAAAGAGAACCGGCTGGCACTTCACCACACAAAATATATAAAATTATAATTATTTTTTTCTCGGTGGTGATCGAACCCATGACCAACTGAGCTAAAAGACCAGTAATTTCTTATTTCTACGCATTGTATTTTCAATTTAATAATATATTCCACTTATAAACAAATACTTTATACATATTTTTCAGCATGAACATTATTATTACAAAAAGCTATGATACGATCTCAACAACCACTCTCGTAGACGTTTGCTACGAATATTGCTACGCGGCGCTGAGACGAGCTACGACAACAGGAGTGAATTTTCGCGCTGATAAAAGTAAAAAACACACGGAAATTGGAAGATAAATAAGCATCTTGAAGCAGATTGGTAAACATTGTCAGAATATGAATAAATATTATAGTCGCGAAAATTTAGTTTTCACAGAAAATTTACGGTTTTTAAGTTTTTTCGCTGTTTCTGTCTACTTTTTCGCTGGGTTATACATCTAATTTGTACATCAGCGCTATCAATAATAATACAAACTTCACTTGGTTTGGGGCTAAACTTGTGTAAAAAAGTCTTGGTGAAATGGCAGCCAATATTTATGCAAGTTTCAGTAAATTTCAAACCCTAAACATTATTCAAGAGTTTGAAAGATCTCTCATCTATCAGAGACAGTGCAATGTACCATGTTCACTGAATAACACCTCAAACTTTAATCACATTAATGATCATAGACTAACGTTTGCCGAAACATTGATTGTCAAACCTATTCTATGCTCTATATCTTAGATGATACCATCTATAATCGCATGCACCGTCTCAGTTCCACCGGTTCTATGCGGGAGAGTAAACTCCTTGCAGTTTGCTGACACACTACAGTGCAGTGCAGTGGTATTACAAATAGATACAGCCTGTTTATTTTGGTAGGTTTCGCAAACGAGGTGTCTTCAGCCGTTCGACTATGTGTATGGCAATGACAAGCTTCAAAGATCAGTTTATAGTAAAGCCCACGCAAGATAACTCTGCACGTGACTGATGGTGAAAAACGTGAAATAAGGACTGGAAATCTACCAATCACAAATAAGAACTTGCATTAAACTAAATACAAATTCTATTTCTCAATTTATATTTGTGATTGGGAGATTCATCCAAGTTCATTAAAAAAAACTCACCATCAATCACGTGTAGAGTCATCATACACGCACTTTAGATCCGGCCTTCTTTTGTCACATCAAGATAAATAATTTCAAGAGTACTACAGGAACTTAGATACAGAGAACCAGATATTGGTAGAATCTAAATTAATTTGGAGCTCAATATTTGTTATTGTTTTAGTGATCAGTGGAATTACACGCAAATTCAATAGCTTAAAGTGTTTTTAAGAGAGAGATCAGAGAAATTGATCAGATTAGCACAAGACCGTCAACAGTAGCACATACAGAGAGAGGCCTATAACCAGCAGTCGGTTAAGTCAGGCTGTGAATGATGATGATGATGAAGTGTTTTCGTATGCAATTTAAAATATTGCAACCGCCGATTCCCTGCCCCTAAACAAGAGTTTCGGAAAAAAGGCTATCTTTTATTTTATTTGTTCACTATTTCTAAATTGCACAATTTTTTATAGACTTGCCGTTTTATTATACAGAATAACGCTCTTAAATAAGTGTTGATATATTACATTTATTAGCTATAACGGAAAACCAAACTAACCTCGAGTTGATTGAATAAAATACTAAAAGTACTTTAAAATATTGTCAGCCATCCCGTATTAAGCTGATAACTTTGCTTTTCGTTTTCTTGTAAAGGATATCAGCAAAGCGAGGGTCGCCGGCATGGCCCGATACCTTTGAAAACCACCCCACTCTATCCACCCTTTGAAAGATCCCACTGTACCCTCTATTCGCAAGTGTTCGTAAAATCTCTTCCTGTATTCGGAGAGCTTTGTGTCCTTATTTAAAAAGACAAAGTTAAAAGTAAAAAAAATAGTTCATTCAGTTCAAACAAACATCACTTTGAAAGGTCTTAAAGCTTGGTGAGTCTAGGTGCCAGTTCCACGCGACCAAGCCTAGAAGAACAGGCAAGAAACTACGGCTTGGTTCCTACAGTTTTTTGTATGATCGGATCCTTTTACAAACCTTAAATAGGAGTAGTAGTGAATTTCCAGTGTGGTGCCACTCCAATTTAGTGTGCCTTAGGCAATACAAAAGCAAAAGTTTCAATGACAGCACACGCTACGCTTCAAAAGCATTTGACACCGCTATTATCATTAGAATTTGAGCTTTTTAAATTTGCAGCGTACATTATACCGTGAGCGAACCCAGAATTGATAAATAAATATTGTGGAAAATCCACACAACACTATCTAGCCCCAAATTAAGCAGAGCTTGTACTATAGGAACCAGTTAGCTGATATACTAAATAGATAGATAGCTAGAGATGCTTCGTATCAAGCAGTGGACTACTTTAGGCGGAGAGTTGTTTGAAAATAAGGGCGCTGATCGAGATTGAGAAAGGTTTAACGGTTAAAATACTTTGCGGAGAAAGGTAAAGTTTCTGATGATTTTATTTGGTCGTAAGTTGATTTTGCAAGCGACAGGTTTGGCAAAGTACTCCCCTAAGATACCTCTGGTACACATACTGGTGTACACATAGATAGTTATTCGATGTGCGTTATTTCTTAGTACTGTGTTCCCTATCTCCTATTTTTTTAAGCAAAAACTTCTAGTGGGCTCGAGCTTATTTTGAGGTGGGAGAAAACTAATGAACTCGCGTCACCGTCACCAACACCTCTTCGGTAAAGATCGTTAAATTTTGCCAAAGGTCAATACTTTAAGTTTTCACTTCTACCCCGATGTATGAACTTTATGAATTAACCTTTATTGTATTCCTTTTTCCACTGGCTGAAAATAATGGTATATTAAGTTTAAAGTCTTTAAGGTTATGTGTGTCTATTTGTCTGTGGGCCGTAGTTCCGAAAAGGCCCGTAGTTTGGTTTGAAAGCTGATACATCTGAGATGGTTCTTAGCCATGCTTGGTAAAAACCACAGAATACATAAAATTAGTTTTTTTTTAGTAGTAGAAAGGCAACCATGTTCCGTTTGTATGGGAGCCGATATCACCAGTTTTACATTTCCACTATTATATTTAAAGTATCACTATATGAAATTACTGGCACGTGAGGCTGAATATTTGTATGCCTCCAGTTGATGGACGCAGGTCAGTGCATCGTATTTCCGAACAAGCTAGTTCGGAAAGTAATTCTTGCGCTAATGCTGTAAGGCATTTTTCACTTCACGACTCCCGAAAAAACTGTTGTACTGTACTGTAATCTGCAAGGAATAAACGGATTTTCATCCCCTCGATCGGGAGTTTTTTGAAAAATTCCCTTGTAAAAAATAAAGTGAATAAAACAGCGGTTATCGTGTTGGTGAACGCTGGGCTAGTAATTAATCAACGGAAATCACTCGCAAAACGTAATTAAGGCTCTGGGATGGAGGGTTAGACCCAAGATTACATATTTATGAATAAGTTATTAAAAATATGTAATTTATAGGTTTACTTAACTTGTGAAAGCCTACAGCCGTGCTTAAGTGGTAACCTTGTATAAAATTGACTACCCTGGTATTTGTCGAGCCTATCGAATGAGAAATTCGTCGAAAGGTATTATAATAAATGTATACTCAAGTAACCTACAATTAAATAAATAAATAAATATTCTGGACAATTCACACAACACTACCCAGCCCCAAACTAAGCAGAGCTTGTAATATGGGAACCAGATAGCTGATATAATACTTGAATACATTTTTTTTTGTAAATACATACTTAGAATACAATATAACACTCAGACAGAGAACAAACATTTATGTTCACCACACAAATTTTGTTCTCGGTGGGGATCGAACCCACGACCTACGGCGCAGAAGGCAGAGCTACTACCAACTGAGCTAGAGGCCAGTCAAAAATTGATGCAAAAGCCTGTTTACTTTTACCTTTTTACGCTCATCAACTATTTGCTGTGTCTTAGCTCACCAAAGCTTGCTCGTATATCTTACAAAAAGAAGAATTCGAGCAACCTAGAAACAACATTAAACGAAAAATAAATTGTTCCAACTACCCTCAGGCACAGAATAGAAGTATAATGTAATTCAGCCTTAGGGCTTCCTAAAATACTCAATCACCACAGTTAGACACTAGCTCGTACGAACTTGCGCCGTAGTCCGCCAGAATATCTAGTTTCGTGCAAACTTAGTTATTCTAAGCGGTATTTCACACGTGCAAAGCGGTACAAGTACGAGTACGCTATATGTACCGCTCTGTCTAGACGGATTATCAGACAGTTTGCATTGGGGACGCTTTGCTTAGTGCTGGTATATGCAATATGCATCAAAAGGCCGGAAAATTCCAATGAAAGTTCCAACTGCGCGGTGTTGAGTGACATTCTTTGTCCATGGTTATACGAAACTATTTCGAAGTGATTCTTGAAATACTGCCTTTGGTTTTGATTTGATTTTCATGATATAAGTTTTAAAAACTTGAGGGACCGATTTAATGGCCAAACTGCTGAACCAATTTTGATGAAATGTCTATGGGGCCAATCTGGAAGAAAAAAGGAACATCTCAGATGATAAAAACAAGAATTTGAAAAAACTTGTTTTATCTGAATTGTATATAAAAATAAAACCGAATTGTAAACCTCCTTCTTTTTTTTAAAGTCTGTTAATAATATGATTTTTTCTATTGTTTTTTTATCCTTTTTGTTCATAGAAAGCCTGATAAACATAGTCATAGGCATTATGACTGTCATGTTTTTGGTAGCTACAGGCCAATTCTTAATTCTTTATTGCACACAATACAAACATAGGAAAAGAACAGAAATAGAGGACATGTACAAAGGCCAATCTCAAATAAGTTGAGTAATCCTCTCTATATCTACACTACAGGCGATATGAAGTATTGTTTGTAACTTTCTAAATTTCATTTTTTAATCAAATAGTTGTAGGCTCGTAATGGCTCCTATCCTAAAACTATTTTGGTTGAGATCTCGAGTACAGTTACAACTTGAAACACTTGCTACACAAGTAGTAAGCTAATATAACTATAGTCAAATATAGTGCCACCGGCTAAAACTGTACACCAGCCAACCCTAAGCCCAGCTTGCAGACCAGTGGGGGGTGAATTTAATAACCTGAGTTTTAATCGAGATTTTAATAACCAAGCAGGGTTCGTAAACGCAAATAAATTGGGAGGGAGTGTTGAAACAGTTTAACAATAGATAAAACTAGCTTTCTCGACCTTTAAGGTTCAGCTTAAAGCAGTTAGTGCCCTAACTGAAGTGAGGATAAAATGTTTGCGTGAAGTCATTGTCAGCCCGAAGATTTTTGACGTGACAACGTCTTATAATTCGATGGAGCTGCACGCACGAAAAAACATGACTCATGCGGCGTTACCTCGCTCTGAGGCGTTCCATTTAAGGCTTGAAGTGCAAGCGAGAGCGCGGAACGAGCGACAAAGAGGCACAATCGGCCTCTGCGTTCGGCAGCGTTCGACATCTGTCTCTCTCCTACTTGAGTGAGCGATGCGTCCGAGTGGATTAATTTTAAGCCATTGTCATCAGCAGCAACTAGTTCTAGCAGTCAAGTCAGGTCAGTCTTTTCAGTTGTAGAATCTAAAAAGCTCGAAACATTATGTATTGTGTTTAGTGCACGAACGTGGCACAAGAAGGAGTTCTTAGTTCATAACCGGGTTATTAATGAATTAAAAAAGATCCACCATCTCTTGTATCTCGTAAGAGGATCTAAAGGCCTGCGCATATCTAGGAGATAGCGATGGTGATCAGCTGAAAGGCTGTCACATACGACAGCTATATTTAGAAAGAAAGAAAGAAAAACATTTTATTGACCTTAAGAAAGAATACTACAATGGGTACCTACCTACTACCAACTTATACTTACTTATACATAAAAAAGAATAACTTAATTTAAAACAAAAAACAGAAAAAAAACCTTAAAAACTAGATACAATAAAAA
The DNA here is from genome assembly GCA_939531255.2 of Thera britannica. Lineage (NCBI taxonomy): Eukaryota > Metazoa > Arthropoda > Insecta > Lepidoptera > Geometridae > Thera > Thera britannica. The sequence continues at coordinate 13,517,787 of OW618046.2, read as the reverse complement.
ACAGGTAGGTAGGCACGTGCCATGCTGTGTAAATAAAGGTCAATTAGGCCCTGGCTCAGTATTAAGTAGTATTTGACAGCGTTTCAGCTGATCCATGTCGCCATGGCCTATAGATGTGCGCAGGCATTAAGGGAATCACTTGATGGGCCGCAGCATCTACTATAAAAATTGCAGTCACCCATATTTCTATAGTGACTACGGTAAATTCGCCCCCTTTTAATGGCAAAGTAGTAAAATATAATTGATAGCCCGTTCCTCTCACCATCAGTATTCAAAACATTCCTACTTTGCAATTAGGAGAGTGCGTAATCACTACTTACTTTTATCTACGTTTTATCTGCAGAGGTTTCAGTTTATAGGGCGTACTTAATTAATTTCCCGAGAGGCCATATTATTAGGGCAATAAAAATAATAATTCGTAGCCCGCCCTTCGCCGCCCTACAATTTACTTGCAGACTTTATAAGGAGTTCTCCCTTATCACAATCTAATTAAAATAGCTATTTTCATATTTTTAAAACGAAATTTTATTAGTTTCTGTATTTTATTGAAGAACTGCGGGTAGGGTAGTTTGTGTAGCTTATGTAACATTTGCCGTAATTCTACTAAGGTAAAATGTATATACTAAAACCTTGCGAACATCATAGTCATCTGCAGTGCAGATCAGTGAAACGCTGTCAAATATCATATTCAAGGCTTTACTGTAAAACAAATATTTATCCGTGATAATGAGACACGCAAAGATTTGTCCTAAGTACTTTTCTTACATGATATTTACCATCCCTTGGCTACAATCTCACCTGATGGTAAGCAATGATGGAGCAGGATAGTCTAAAAGACACCTCTTGACTCAAGAGTCAAGCCTTAAAGAGGCCAAGATTGTAGTGGTCAGAAAAAACAGCCGACGGCAATGAGGTCCATTCCCTGGAGGTTCCCATAATGAAGGTGGAGCCAAAACGAATGTATGGTATGCTAACCAGGTATGGATGGTACTGAGCTGTGTGTCTGCTAGTCCTATGGTGGAAGGGAAAAGGGGACGTAAAGCATGATCCAGCTATCTCTCTTATAACCGTACCCCTAAACAATATTGAGAAAAAATTTTGCGCGTCCCAAGTCCATTTTAGTTCTCTGAATTACGCAATTTGGATTCTCTGGGGTAGTAAACAATTTTGTACAGATGTAATCAGAGTTACATTGAAAAAGTACGAGAATAAATTATGTTTATCTTGTTATTTTGTGCGTTTTAATAAATCAGGCGCAACTTTGTATTATCTTAATAAACTTGTAACTTCTTCTTGTTTACTTTTAAGATTTACCAGTAGGAAAATAAAAATTCGCCTTATTTTGTTTGTCATTTGCATTGAAATAGCTACAGCGTTACAGCACATAATTTTTCACATACACATATCATTTATGCGTGTTGTGTCCAAAATAAATGTATTTTCTTTCTTTCCTTCTTTTCTTTCATCGCAACGTGTTCACAATTCATTGAGTATACGTTATTACCATAGTAATAATAGCGTTTGTTTTATTATTATTGTATTATGGTGCCACTGAAAACCAGCGCTGCAAGAGCTACCGTGCCCTTGTAGCAAATGCATAGTGGTTTACCTTTTTTGCCGTCATTTCATTTAAGTTGAACTATAACCTTTCAATTTTAAGTTGACGCAAAATAAATTATTTCTATTCTATTCTATCGATGTTGTGAGTGCACTGGTAGCCTAGTGGTAGTTTCCTCGCCTGCCGAGTTGGAACCGCGAGTACATATATGGATTTTTCTTTACGGAAAATATGTGTACACAATGCTAGTGGTCCCAAACGGCGAAGGAAAATATCGTAAGGAAATCCATGAAGTCAGCTCCGCACTTATTGATCATGTCTTTCCTGTGGATAAGGTAGACTAAGCTGTCAGGGTGGTTAAGATGCTGGGCAAGCCTATTCTAGATTATCTAAACTAGTTTACGGAAAACCAAGACACTTGCAAATAATAGCATCTGTTGCAATATTATAACGCAGTCTGTTAGTCCCCGTTTCAGACTCGGAAGGAGTAGAAAGACTTCAAAGCAAATTGCTTTTCACGGAACTTTTTAAATATGCGCGAAACGTTTTTTTGAACAAATGAAAAAGAAATCAACGCGATACGAGCGTAATTACGAAATGTCGTTTGTTTTCGAGCTGTTTGTCGCGAAGTTTTTGCTCTTTTTCACGTCGACTAATGTTTGTTTTGTTCTAGATGCATAAAGGCCTGCGCACACCTAGTTCGCTGGCGGTAGCGAACAGTGAAACGCTGTCAGATATTCGCTGTCAAATCTCAAATCTAACAGCGATATTTGACAGCGTTTCACTGTTCGCTACCGCCAGCGAACTAGGTGTGCGCAGGCCATAAAGGCGCGTACGCACGTACGAACACGAACATAGTGAAAATGAAGATTGAATTGCCGCCTTCCTTCGTTTCGTTCTAGTAAGTTCGCCTTCCCAGTGGTGTTCGCTATGTTCGTGTTCGTACGTGCGTACGCGCCTTTAAACGTACTTATATAGCTTATTATTTTTGCAGAAGAGAATACCGGTAGTCGAGTGGGACTAGATGCGTTCTTTAACGAAGAAAGAAAAGAATAACGTTAATTATAAATATCCTTTTTATCATTTTAAATTAATTTGCTTACAATCTGTATGATTATTTCATATCGGTTCTCTTTTACTATATTGCAACATCCTTACAGGGTAAATTATTTATTGATTCATAAACTAGTACTAAGATCTGACACTGTTAAATTTACATGCATATTATGGAAATAAATATACTGAATGCCCCGTTTTTTGAGCCTAAGGTCGTGGGTTCGCATCCAGTGCAGTCTGAGACAGTGATGGAAACATATCTATGTAGGCAATAAAATATTGCAAATCGGCTTTTCTGTTTTCGTAGAGCGCTATCTCTTTCTGACTCACACAACGCTCTATGAAGCCGAAATTAGCCGACGATGTGCAATATTTGTTGCTTACCTACTACTTTAAGTATACATCTTCTGAAATTACGACGAAATTGTTATAAAAGATCTGCTTGAAAACTCACGCATTTATGTTTACAGTTGTTTTTGTTGAGACCCTGGTAACATACCTGTAAAAAAAAAGAAAACATTTATATACAAGCCAAGCCAATATTCTATAAACAACAAATACAATTTATATAAACAGGTGTAAAACGCCACCTAGATTTTAAAAGCTGAACCACTTTTCACAGTACATAATTACACCTGCTTCCAATACTTGAATGCGATACTAGCGCGGGCGCCATAAAAATAATTTCCAGGGTATTTTTTAATTTCGCGCGGTACCATACTGAACCTAATAATAACGTTTTCATTTACCTAAGCATACTCTTTTAATTCCCAAATAGTCTCATTTTACAATAGGAAAAGAAAATTAAAAGATTTTTTTTCGTTTTACTGAATAAAATATTCTGCATAAAATGTTATAGAGCACATTTTAATACCATAAATACATTTGCCAATATTCTAAATGTTCTCAAGCGCGTATGCCGAAATCTTTTTAAAATTTTGTTCCAAATGGAGCCTCGTATTGCGAACAATAGAAACAGCTTATTGTTTTCAATATACCTAAATTGGGTGCATCTTTTCCATTTTGAAACATGCAAGCTCAGCATTGAACAGCAGGCTGATTGTAAAACCTTGCGCACATCTAGGCGATCTGCGATGGCGATCAGTTTCAGCGACACACTGCCACAAACTTTGTAAGATATTATACAGCGATAAATAAATAAATATTGAAGACAATCCACACATACTCACTATCTAGCTCGAAACTAAGCAGAGCTTGTACTATGAGATAGGCTGATCGCCATCGCAGGTGATCTAGATGTGCGCAAGGCTTAATGCTACAATTGAGCACAGTTGGCAAAATCGTAGAAAATGACGATGACATTTAAAAATCCATTAATAAAGCCATAATATAAAATTGCTCGGTAGCGGAGTACTTATTGAAAACGACTGTTGCTGAAGTTACTTTTCGATAACAATACATTTTCTGGGTAAAGTTGTAGAAAAGTAACACTTAATTTTTATATAAGCTAGAGTAACTAATATCTGTATAGGTTTGTGTAAACATCCCGAAGAAAAGGTTAATATCTAAATAATGGTTCATGCATATCTTTGGTTTGCGAAATTGCTTGCTTGGGTTGCTTCATGATAAAAATAATAATTTAATAAATAAATAGGTATTGTAGACAATCCACACAACACTATCTGGCCCCAAACTAAGCAGTAGGTCTACCATGAGCTCTATCTGGCTCTGACTCTGGTTCTGGTTTTCAGTCTGTGTGAGTGTTGACTAAATAAATCCTATGTCAAAACGTCACACACACAGTATAATGCACTGGTGAGCACTCACACAGACTCAAAACCAGAGCCAGAGACAGAGCCAGACAGAGTTCATGGTAGGACTACAGAGCTTGTACTATGGGCTTGTATAATCATTTAGTATTCGGTTTACGGACTCGTAAAAGAGAGAAAGAGATTTTCAAATATCACATTTGTAAAAAAAAGATCTATGAAGTGAATGAGTGTGGAGTGACGTAGCTTTTCTCTACAAACTACGAAGAAAGCCGACGCAATTTTGAAAGCATTGAATTTTACTGGCGCATGAAATATACGTCCAGATATTCAGTTGGAACTGCAGCCAACGCGATTTTTCCCTGGAAAACAACTAGCTATCAATTTGTGAGTGGACGAATGAATAAAACGTATCCTGCTCAAAAAAGGCGTAAAAAATTGAGATTGCGAAAAAGTAACAAATTTTTTTAAAAGGAAAAATGTGTTACAGTGTAACGAAACTATTATTTTCTATTTTGATGAGTTTTCTATCTATAACGGTTTAAATATATTTATTTCTTTTAAGAAATTAAACATTCACTTACAGAGAAAACTTAGCTAAATAAGTAAAGTCGTGTGCCTTTCAGCGTAAAAATATAAAGTCATAAATATAAAGTGTAAGTACATAATCTAAAATAATCTAAAAGTAATGTCATAGTGGGTATTAGTTTTGTGCGTTCCGGCTCATAAGGTAGCGAGTGCGTACGCTGCGCCGATCGCATGGTATCATCATTTTTGTGGTCAATATTCCAGAAGAACTTAAGTCAAGTCAAGTCAAGTCAATAATTTTTTATTCAGTACGATGCAAGAATCACTTTGAAACGTCTTAAAGCTAGGTGAGTCTAGGTGTTAGTTCCACGCGACCAAGCGTAGAAGAACAGGCAACAAACTACGTCTCTAAGAACTAGTAAGCTGAAGTGGAAGTGGCCGGTCATGTTTGTAGTAGAACAGACAATCGTTGGAGCAAACGAATACTAGAGTGGAGACCGCCTTGAGGTAAGCATAGGATAGGACACCCTCTGGCAAGGTGGGGTGACGATTTGCGAAATGTAGCTGGCAAGCACTGGAGAAGAAGAGCCGAAGACCGGGCTCACCTACGTCCAGCAGTGGACTGATATAGGTTGATAATGATGTATTCCAGAAACTATCCAATAACTCTAGCATTCGGTTTTCGAAAAAGCAAAATGCTCACGTCATAAGTAACCGCATTTTCACCGACGAAAACAAAACTCAAATAAGATGAGTCTTTGTTCTCGTTTACAGCAAAGTTATGATGATACATTTTATGATAATTCCCAGCACACAAAGATATTTATTGGTGTGAAAATTCCGCCAAGTGTGGTACATACTCGCATGTTTTATTCATTGCGAGACTCCAAGCCTATACGAATAGTCCAAATGGGGACCATTCTTGGCTTTCAATATCTCCAATCAGTCTTTATTCTGCCTAAAAAGAAATTTCGGGTGTAAGATTTTCGGTTACATGAAATCTTGAGTGATAAAAGTGATAAAATTACTTTCAATAAAGTGATGTGAGAATGGACATTTTCTATAAAACGAAAAATATCTATAAATTTTTGCATTCTAAGCACAATACACCAGTTTAACTTTGCCTATAGAGAGAAAATGTTCCTGTTTTGTACCTATACTTAATACCTAACTTACATATTTTGCTCACTTATGTAGATTCGAATCCGTTAATGAATAGAATACATCGAATAGCTTAAGATAAACAATATTGTCCCGTAAGACTGAGAATAAATAAATAAAAATAAAATCACTAAATCGAATATGGATTTGAGATTAAGGTTATAGATGTTTCTAAGCTTCTCACTTCAACCCACAAAAAATGGTGACAACCCGCAAGTATCATTCCTGTTTAAGAGAACCATTTTCATCCCGTAGTAGAGTTACGATGATATATTTTTATGATAATTTCTCACAGCATAAAGCTAGAATTTATTGGTGTGAAAATTTCAGAGTTGTAGCGCAACTTGTGAGTACATGTCCACGACATGTTTTATTCATGGCCACTGAAACAGCTGTTTTACGGCAAATTTTGCTGTTAATTTCTTGTCACTTCAGGCGTTATGGTGGAAACTGTGAATATTAGAGGTACAGACAGTGAGTGACTAGCGATTTGGATCGAATCGACTCATTTTCATATTGATTTATTATATTTACCTACACTTATGAAAATGTTACATGATTGCGATTAAGATGACTTAGGCTGAGATTCATAGACCGAACTTTGACTTTACTTTGATGAAAAGTTCAACTTTCAACCAAAAATATATTTCATAGTTCTGTCAAGCTTTCGAAAAACCGAACTTTGCTTAGGAAAGACAAAGTAGTCGATATCCAAAACTTTGGGCCCCAAAGTAAACTTTGCATTACTATGCGGATAAAAAATGTAGTCCTTCATGTTATACTGATTTTCATAAAACAAAAACTCATTTTATTATGGTTGTGTTATAGCTCGTCAATTTGATTGACGTGACATTTATTATTGTGTTTATTTTGATTTTCAACAACTTTTGATACAATAATCTCTCCGACCCTGGCTATTTTTAACGGAATTGGGTGCTGCTGCCTACACTAACTTGGATGCCAACGTGTCTGCGTGATAACGACCCTTTGCTTATGGACCCCGGCTGCACTTTCACTAAAATGGACAGAAAAAAACCGCAACTCACCGAATACGAGAAACATTTTTTATATGAGTTATTACAACCAAATGCCTCGGTGCTAGACAATAGAAGGACTGATAGTGTTACTTTATAGAAGAAGCAAGAGGCTTGGGAGAAGCTAACTGTAGAAATACCTCTCCAAATATAATTCTACCTGTACCTAAGTGATATTTCTTTTGTACCTAGTGTAATTGTGGAAATACCTATATGGTCTTCTTCTGCCTGTCCCTATCCCACTTTATGTATGTTCAGCACAACAGTCATGTTCTTCTCTACCATTCTGTTTTACTATGCAGCCGTCATCTCTGTATTCACTCCTTTCATAACCATGTCATCTTTCACACAATTCATCCATCTTCATCATTCATCATCTTTGTTGTCGTCGTCTGGAGAATAAATCTGTAGTTGTCGTATGCTCATACCTTGCACCAAGGGTGTAAATCGCTTGTAGGTGTTCGCAACGCCATCAAGACCAGCTGACGCCCTCGCCAGCAGCACTGACACGCGGCTCTGATCTTACGCGACGCCGTTTATGTCTCTATTCCAAACTCTTGCAAGAGTCACTCACGCGAATTGTGGGATTTATGTTTGGTATTAGAGTTAATTACGTCTTCTTCAAGTTAAATGTTGAAGGGAAGTTTAGGTGAGGTTTATAACATCACCTTCTAGCAATTAAATTTACTGATAAATACAGTATTGAGGGTGGTATAGTACCTGCTAATTTACCGGGAGCTTCATATGGCTATCAAAACTGACCCACACATTCAAACTTAAGAAGAAATCAATGCATACATCAGCCAATCTGTACACAATTTGACAGCCATAATATGGCTCCCGGCAACTCTGCAGTATGTAAAATGATAAAACGTTTATTCGGACCATTTTCCCCGAATTTCTGTATTTTAAACCGTCTTTTCTCAGAGAATCTGGTAAGAGTATTCAAACACTGACGTAAACTTGTCTTGCAGTCAACGCACGTGCTAGCCCAGTCTAGGAGTCTGCGGGGTCTATTAGCACGCCATCCAGGGGTTGAATGAGCATTATGAGGCTAAACTTGCGCTTAGAGTGGCGTGTAATGGTATTTGGCGCAGATTATAGTTTACACATTTACGTCTTTGTCACATAACTCAACTTTTACGACGCGTTTATTTTTGACGTGACAACGTCTTATAATTCGATGGTGCAGGCTGCACGCACGTAAAAACATGACGTTATGCGGCGTTACCTCGCTCTGAGGCGTTCCATTTAAGGCTTGAAGTGCAAGCGAGAGCGTGGAACGAGCGACAAAGAGGCACTATCGGCCTCCGCGTTCGGCAGCGTTCGACATCTGTCTCTCTCCTACTTGAGTGAGCGATGCGTCCGCGTTGACAGCTGTATGACGTTGTTACGTTCAAATATCGTCAGTAAACCGACTTTACAGACAAGCGATTTTTTATTCTACAAATGCTTTCAAAAAATATATATGGTAATTATATTGGTTAGATACATCTAGGTATAACGACATAGAGAGTATCTCTGCTTCAACACTCGCTTGCTGTACAAGCAAGCGAGTGTTGAAGCGTGCAGAAAACGGGTCAGTTTCGCGCGAAACAGCTAATTTCCAGCACTTTAGCGCGTAAAATAAATGCCAGCTGACTGTGAGACAATTAATTATTCTGCATAGAGGGCGCTGCAGTTTCCTGACCAATTATACGCTCCGGATGACGTTCCTAGAACTCCTGGCAGCGCCTTTTATCATTCGATACGGCGCTTTACTAACTTGATGTATTGGAGTGGCAGAGTGATGGCAAGATATATGACGTCGTTTTACCTCTTCCGTTGACGACAGCTCAATGGCAAACTCGCACACGTTATTTAAAATATTGTTGTTTTGACTTCTCTAGTGCCTATATGCGTGTAAGACAACGCCTAATAGAAAGCTGTTATGTTTTGGATAATAACGTAGTTTGTCCGAGGAACCAGGACCAGCTTGGCAGTGATAACATAAACTTTAAAAAATATACCAACTTAGAGGTTTCCTTTACTTTCTTTGAACTGCCTTTGGTGCATCGCACTACTTGACCAACTCGACGCACGACTAGAAATTAATTTCAAATTTACCTATACCATTACAGAAATTATCTTATACCTTTAAACGAGAAAATCTTGTATATATATATATATATATTTAGGATCTCGGAAACTGAGCCCACGATTTTCATGAAATTATGTATACACAGAGTTTCGGGGGCGATAAATCGATCTAGCTAGGATTCATTTTCAGAAAATGAGTCTGTTCGTTAAAAAAAAACTAAAAACATAAACTGAATATGTGACTGCTCCTGCCATCTATTGACGTTTGTGAGCAACTAACTGCAAGCATGTCCACCAGATTGAGTTGTTCAGTAAGAATAAACCAGTAAAGTTAATAATATGACTCTTATGATTTCTTAAAAATACAAATTAAAGAAAAAAATTCCGAGCGAAGCTCGGTTACCAACTAGTTAAATTAATATTGCGGAAAAAATACACTACACTATCTAGCCCCAAATAAAAACCAGGTGGTTTAAGTTTGAAATGAAAAAATCCACGGGAGCAAAGTAGCGTCGATTCTAGCAGTAGCAGTAAGATTACTAGCAGTAAAAAATCTCATATGTGCCTGCACTTTTACCGGATTTTTTCAGGACAGGTGTAACGGCATGGTGGCTACAAGGCGGCAGGGTCACTGATAAACCCTTACACAAAGTTCTTAATATTACAGATTTTTAAAAACTGTTGTGTGTTGTGTTGTGTTACTATAATAGTGTAAAGATTAGAATACAGTTAGATTTTTCACGAAAAGAAGAAGATATCGAGCTGTCTTCTTCTTATCGTGCTTTATGCATGCTTATAGCTCTTTTGAACGAGAGTGGTGTAAGTTAAGTGCGCCTCAAAGACTTCAATCTAGCTGTGAAAGTAAAAAACGTTCAAGGAAAAAATATAATAAATTGCGCCACTCCACGCACGCGACACATTTTCCAAAGTTTAGCGATATTGGCAACACTTCCGCATGTCTTGTCGATTAATGTAAAAGTCAGCGCTCTCGTCCCAGTTAGGTGCTAAGCGACACGGCTTGTTCCCAAGCGTTGGCGTCGTAAACAGTATTGGAAAACTGAAGAGAGATTTTTGTTTTTTCTTTTCAGCACTCCAACACACGCCTTTTGGAGTTTGAAGAGTTTTAAATGATTTTCATGAAAGTCATATTCTGTTGCTGTCGTTTTTACATTGAGGAGTTATGTAAGTATGCATCTTGGCTTTATTATTTATTTTTATTTGTTACTCAGATTAAAATAAGTCTGACTCTACAGAACAAAGATGTATTCAAATTTATTTATTTATGAATATGTTTATCAAACAAAATAAAGTTCTGAAAGTACCTATTTTTGATTCTAGTATTCTGTGTGTGTCATTATTACACAAGAAAATAATTATAAGTTTAAAAAACTTGAGAAACCGACTTCATTGTCAAACGGCTAAACCGATTTTAATCAAATTCTTTAAAAAAAAATGGCAACACCGATTTTAATAAAATTAAAATGGGACCAATCTGGAAGCAGTACCTTTCAGATAAAAAAATAATTTTTCAAATCGGCTCACAAATGACGAAGTTTTGCGGTAACAAACATTAAAAAAAAAAAAAAAAAAAAAAAAAAAAATACAACCGAATTGAGAACCTCCTCCTTTTTGATTGGAAGTCGGTTAAAAAGAACAGTTACTACAGGTTACTGGTAATTTTCCTAGGAAGAATGAAAAAAAAACAATTCCTGCAATAACTCTAGCTACAATTTCGAAAACGTTTAGAGCTGTCAGCAAAAAAAAACTAAAAAATAGCTGCCAAAAATATTGGATCTATCTAACTCGTTGAATCGTTGTGAAACTCCAGATACATATTTCTAGCTTTTCCAATATGTTACGTGGTTTCGTTATTTTTTTGCAGATCTAACCTCGTTACCATCTGCTGTGAAATGCAAAGATTGTTTTGCACGGCCAATATTTAAAGAATTTGGCTCTAGACTCAGGTTCTAGTTTAGTTTTATAAAACGAAGCATTTTCTTATCTTTATCGAGGCAGTTGGCGGTTTATTACGTATTTTTCGTCAATTATCAAGATATTTTTTTAACCAACCAATATTTCTATACCTACCCCAAACGCAAGTATGTGTACGTACGTACAGGGTTTTGTCTAGACCGCCAGTGCCAACTGGTATCTACTCCCCCCCCCCCGTTGTGGTGGCAGATACCCTTTGTTACAATGTAGATAATATCTATGTGCGTTGAACATAATATGTTGCCGACTACTCCCAACAATCTTATGATATACACACATCACATAAAGTGAAACCACTCCTATAAAAAAAAAAAAAAAATATATTATTACATTATTATTTACATTCATATCATACATCAGTTATAATTTTGTTTTTATTACAGTTATTATTTTGTGAGATTTGAGTGAGATTAATAATTTTGTATTTTTCTTCATAAATTTTTGTTTTATTTTTTGTTTATTTGTGTTCCCATTTTTTTTCTTTAGCTAGGATCCCTCTCGGGTATAGAGGCTTCCTCCAGTCTTTTCCATTCTTCACGATCGTTTGCCACTTCAGTCCAATTTCGTTCGTTCGCAATTCTTTTAATTCATCTGACCATCGTGGGGACCTAAAGGGACCAGAAGGGCAGGCAGACCGCTGGCCCGATGGTCAGATGAAACCACTCCAATACCGTCTAGCTAAAAGCTTGCCTAATATTCGCTAAACATATACGAGTAATGAGCACATGTGAAATGTGTATGTTCGCTTGCAATGGGTCTCGGCGACCGCAGCAGCGGGCCTGCACATGTCGTCGCTTTAATGTGTCTCAGTGGCTCTGGCTCCGAATATTGTAGGATTTCTTGCCGCAGTGCACATCCCTAATTTTCTATTTTCTTCATTTTAACCATTTTCTCATGTGGGTAGCAAATTTTGGTTTTGGAGAATGTTTTTACTTGGATTTAATTTACTGTAACCGAGAGTTGGTTCGCCGGCGTGGTGATTGCTAGCATAAATATTTAAGGCGTTATCTGTTTTGTGTTATTTTAGTATTTCTACTGTATTGTAACATTTTCTCGCCCTTCAAATTGAAATACAGCAATGCTGTTTTACGACAAAAATACTGGTAGCACTTCCCTGGACGAGCCTGTCAGAAAGAGCTTTCTACTACAAAAAATCTGTAACCAATCAGCCAAGACCCAAGTAGCAAAAACTTCACAGTCTGAAGTAGGATAGCTTAATCTAGTAATAGTGGTTCTCCCACGACAAGGCTTAAGCTAGCGAGCCGATTATCCAGAATGCTCAAGTAGCGGCAACTAAGTTTGAACAGCTAACCGACAAAGTTCGAAGCAACAATTAGCCCACAATAAACTTGCTAGGCTAGTGTAAATTAGCCTTAAATACTATGGAAATGAATACTATTGATCTAAAAAACAAGGGCTGCACCTTTTATTTTAGCGAACTTTTAGGCTTTTAGCCTTTCTGAGCTTGCAAAGTTTTGAATGAGTATGTGATTATATAAATAAATATTGTGGAAAATCCACACAACACTATCTAGCTCCAAAATAGGCAGACCTTGTACCGTCTATAGGAACCAGATATTGGTTTGATTTGTTCTCGATAGGGATCAAACCGGACGCCCTAATTAAAGTTATAAAGTTAAAGTTTCAATGAGCAGATGAAATAAAAACTTTTGAATGAAGACGAAGCGTAAGTCTACTTACGATCTAAAAAACAAGGGCTGCACCTTTTATTTTAGCGAACTTTTAGGCTTGTTGTAGGTACTCTAGTACCTACTTGATGTCAAAGTATCGAGAAGACTCACAGATCCCGAAATGTATGGGGGTCTACGTCCAAATTTTTCGCAGAAAGCTTCTTTGGGGATCTCAAAGTAAACGTATAAATGATTAACAGCTTTGGAAAGACGATGACGATAAAACATAAAAAAACCTGGGGCTTAAGATAATTTGCAGGTCGAAATCCTTTGACCCTTTGACACAAGTTCACCGGCGATCCAAAAACAAGTTACGTTGAACGTGATCGAACTAAATCTAGTTTAAAGAATCCGCTTGAGTACAGTCGGTTGCACCAGAATGTGTAAAATTCGTAAATTCCAAGTTAATGATGCCTTCTCATTGAAAATTCCAGGGAGGGGTGTAAGCATGAAGCTGACAGACAATTTAAAGTAAGCTGAATTTCTATTGTATGTCATTTCTATTTCAATCTTGTCATAATAATAAACCACACAGTGATGACAAATGTACCATAAAGGTTAAAGGATAACCTTATAAAGCACGATACTTTCATAAGTTTTGTAAGTGATTTAATAATCTTTGAGCATCGCATTGTTATTTTACTACTTTTGTGAGTGTTGGGAATGAGTCTCATCCACTTATTCCCAAAACTCGGAACAATGTCGTTGGATCAACGGACAGGTGGTCTGCCTTTATGCTTCTGAACATCACTTGGCCACCATTCTGTTGCTGCCTTCGTCCATCTCCCGTAGTCCTTTTGTCCCGTTCTTGCCCAGTGCCCTGCCCATCTCCACTTCAGTTTCGCGATTCGCATACACGACTTTTTTGCTACCATGAAGTTTTTAAATTTAATAGTATTCCAGTGCAGCTGAGTGTACCTCGGTCGTCGATCCAGATCGTCGATGGGCCGTTAAATCCGATCGTCTGTCCGGCTCTAGAGCTTGTGGCTGTAATCCGAGCCAGGCACCTACATTTTTAGTCGTAACTACATTTTATCAATTTCCTTAGTTTCTTCCGCTTTTCTGTGGTTCTGGGATAAAAGGTAGTTTAGATTTTGACACACAAACAAACAAAACGCACTAATACTGCGATATATTATGTGTAGTTAGAACTATCTGTGAAAGAGTACAAAAATACTGCGTTTCACACGTTTTAACTAAAAGTTTTTGCAAAGCTTTTGTGTATAAGCTTTGCAAAAAATGTATTGACACAGTATCTTCTGCGAGTAGCTGGAGGTATATAATCATATATACCTCCAGCTACTCGCAGAAGATACTGTGTCAATACATTTTTTGAAAGTGGAGACTGTAGCTGTGGCTAGACTGTGGAGACTGTGGCTTTGCCATCAAAAATCTATTAAGTATAACCATAAGTATAGCTCTGTTCTTTCTTACTGTCTTGTGACAGACTAGGCAATAGATTTGTAAAGTTATTCAGTAGAATAATCGGTGAATATCCACCACAAAGCAACTTTAGTAAGAGAAAAAGTTACCAAATGCTTCGTGCGACCCGCTTTTGTCCGTGTTTTTGTAACCGTAAATATTTTTTCCTATGTTACTCGAAAAAAAAGGAATATTTTTCGGACCCGAGTTGGAAATGTACCCAACATGAGGATTAGAATTTTTTACCAACTTAAAAAAAAGGAATCCATTTGTGTTCTGTTTAAATAACGAATAAAAAATTAACACGAAAATAGGTAAGAATTCATTACAAAATTATGAATGCTATGGATGTATTTTATTTTGTGTCTTGTAACGTTACGAAAATAGAAAACGAATTGAATAAAGTACTGACATTCAATAAGGTAACGGATGATATTCGAGGAATTTAGGGCAAAACTCTTGGTTCGAAAGAATCAGTGACACGATATGAAGAAGGTGCAAAATTGTTAATTTGAGCCAAGAGCAAATCCATTCTTACTCCATAATTATGGTTATTAGGTTAAACAAAACATTTCAAATATTCAGCAAGGCAAACTCTAAAATACAAATAAGATGGAAATAGAGAAACGGTCTGTTACTGCCATTTCTACCTCTTTGTCTCGCTCATAGAATACGCAGTTCGAATAAATTCTTCTCAAACGAATGAACCGCACCAGCCAGACGACACAGATTATGTAATAGTATACCGAAAGACAGTTTCAGACTTCGACTCAAGACTAGGCATTAAAATACGTCTTAAATACTGATTTTGGATAACAAATATTGTTTTAATTCGTGTTAGGTATTTAATCATATTATTTAGCGTTAGCTTTGTTGTTATTTTATTATGGTACCACTGAAAACCAGCGCTTCAAGGGCTACCGTGTCCTTGTAGCAAATGCTAAGTGGTTTACCTTTTTTGCCGTCATCATTACATTTAAGTTGAACTGTACTTAATTTTAAGCTGACGCAAAATAAATTATTTCGATTTCTATTTGATGCAAGAGGTGCGGTTTGGAAGTCCACACCGGGACAAAAAATGTTTAATATACAATCGCAGGTTTCGGGTTTGGGTATTATGATGTACAATCTATCTACAATCGAATGGTATACAGCCTGCATCAAGAAGGTGACTTTAACTTCATCGCTTCTCAATTCACATTTTTTGTATTCCCAGCTTCTGGAAGGACGTGATTAATTAAATAATTAATGGGATCGTCACAAAATACAACACAAAACTTACTAGACCAAACTAACAAGATCCTGCCCACGAACGGCAACAACAAAAAATTGTAGATCTATCAAACGCTAACGCAACTTAGTTTTGGAAATTGGATAAGTAGTAACAATCGTGCATGACAGTGCCATGAAAATAGTTGTATTTGATACCCATAATAGTCTAGAGCCAGGTGAATTTAAAATAAAACGATGCTAAAGTGGCAGGGCGGAAAGACTCCTCTCAGCGCTTTAAGTTTTGACTGAGCCATAAAAATATGCTCCCATTTCAACTCCATATTATGTTTGTCATAATAAAATATTTACTTGGGTCCAAATTGAAAGATACGAAACATATAACCGCAAGGGCCGTAATAAATTTTAAATCTTCATGGTTGCGTAGATGTTGCTTTGAAAGCCGCGAAGCTGAAGTGGAACTGGGCTGGTCATGTTTGCCGTATGCCAGATGAGCTGCGGGCAAGGATTGCCACCGATTGGCATCCTGACCCAGCGAGAAGGCGACGTGGCAGACCAAAACGGAGATGGTGAGACGAGCTTGATGGTTTCCTGACGGACTGGACAAGCGTAGCCCAGGATCGCGATGTCTGGAGGGAATGAGGAGAGGCCTTTGCCCCAGTGGGACACATAATAACATGGTTGTATGCAATTATAGGAAAAGTTGGGCTTTACCTTTAAATTTCGAAAAAATATTCTACAAGTTCCCGCGATCTTTACAGTATATTTTCACCATCACTTGCAATACTTTGAAGTGAAAAGAACTCAGCAGAAGTACGTCATTAAGGGGTTACAGGAAGCAACTTACTACAAACAAAAACTTCAGTCCCATACGAGCAGAAATTTAATCAATTTTCCTTTCATCCCTCGTACCTTGTTGGGGAAGTTTTAACTTGGGGCTTGAGTATTTCCGCTAAGCTCGGTGCATGTGATCCTCTGGTTCATTGGACGATTTTCCACCCATAAAACTTTATCCCATTAGTACAGGTAGGAATGCTGAGCTGTGAACATGCAAGGGAAAGGAGCGAGAGCGTTTTGAAAATTAAAACTGCCTTTGGCGAACATTTTTGGAAGACGATCACAGCTTGGCTGAGTTTTCAGAAAGCACTTGAAAATCGCGCCTGTAAGTGGTTTTTTTAATGTACCTATGTGAATACAGCTTAACCCAATAAATTACTTCTAGGCTTGCCCGCAGTAGTTTTTCACAAGTTAATCCTCAGAAATATGAAGAGAAGGTTTGTGTTCGTCAGGACCAGGTAGTATTTGTGTATACCCTACAATGGGTCATGAAGGGGACAGACAATAGTTCAAAGTAAAAAAAACCCCTAGATTCATTCTCGTAATACTAACCTTTTCAATACTTTCCAAAGCTATCACTTTTACTAAAGATTTTTTTGCTAATGGAACAAGATTATTTATTCGTGGTAACCATCGCCTATAACAAAGCATTGCCTCGTAGGTCACGCATATCAGGAACGTGTCCTACGATGCACTGCCCAGCGTCCATTAACATACATGTTCAGCCTCAAGTGCCAATAATCAAAGTATCGCAGCCCCACTTTTTTTACAATTTCACTTACACCGCACCCGCTCTTTAATTAAAAATACCTATCGAGACGGCCAAGTTCATTTGCCGCGACTAATTGAACCGGAATAAAGAGTCCAGGTGCTGATAGCTCCCGATCTTCCTTTTGTAAGTTTGCAGCATTGGTAACAGTCTCAGAGGTTTGTGAAAGTGCTGTGAGATAAAACTTTAAGGTGCGAGGTAGTGAAGTGCTCGTTTCTGTTGCAGGCAGGAGTAATATTGAATAACATCTCAAACGGGCAGATTGTTGAAAAGAGTTTAAGAAAAAAAACTACAAATTATAAAATATTCAGGCATGAATATTGCTTGGATACACCCAATAGAAAAATATTATTTAGGGCATGAAACAAAATGTGGAATGCAAAAAGTATGTTTCCACCCGGGATCGAACCGGGGGCCTTCTGCGTGTTAGGCAGATGTGATAACCGCTACACCACGGAAACGATGACTAACAGCACGAATTTATTTAACGCAACATTTTGACGTCATACTTCAGGATTTCCTAATAATTATTTTTATTGGTATGATAATTGACTTGGCTTAGACGTAGTTTTATTTTATGTTCTGTGACTTAGATAGATAGATAGATAGATAGATAACTCTTTATTGTTCACCACACAGAAACATAATACAGGATTCATGAAGATTTTTGGCAAAACAATGGGCGACCTTAAGATTAAACGATTATCATGCAATTAATAATATTTGTTTATTATTCTATAGGTACAAGAACACATAAATTACATTTTCAACAGAAAATAACTCAAGCTTAGCCGAATTATTTCAATGCTTAGCATTTAGGAGCAATAAATTGTGCCAATACCCACCTCAATCATGTTGGTGTCACACGCACCTCGCTCAAAAACACTATTATTTAATCTATGGCACATTGTTTGACGTCAAATTACTGTTGGTATTAGGTTTTGTAGCCTGTACCACATTTCAATCACTTATGTGCTTACTTTGATATATTCTGCGAATGGGCAGTCCTCCTGACTGTCTGTGTCAATAAATGGATGACTGTAAGTTTCATAGAAGTAAATACAGGCAGCAGGATACAGTGACCTACAAAATGATTGGTTTAACTGGACCTAATGCCTAAGAGTGTTATTAATAATCCTGGCGCAACGCTGGAGTAGTTAAAACGTGTTTTATCACATTTGTTCGAGTTGACAATTGCATGTCAATGCAAGAGACAAAACACGGATCAACTAGTCCAACGCTACGCCAGGATTATTAATAACACCCTAAGGGTCTTATTAATAATCCTGGCGCAACGCTGGAGTAGTTAAAACGTGTTTTGTCACATTTGTTCGAGTTGACAATTGCATGTCAATGCAAGAGACAAAACACGGATCAACTAGTCCAACGCTACGCCAGGATTATTAATAACACCCTAAAAGAATACCTACTACCTATTAGTGGAGTGATTGCGTATCTTTTGTTGCAATCAAAACCTAGACACATCTGTTAGTTTTGACATTATTTTGAGCTTCGATTGCGATGAAAAAGGAATTGAAACTAAACTTATCTTTGACAAAAAACGATTGCAACAAAACTGAATACTGGCGTAATAAACATGAGATAGCGAATAGGAACTTAACTTTGTAAAACTAGTATGGCAACAGACAGTGGTTTAAAAATGATGGCAACAAAAGATATGTGATCCTTGTTAGTATCATTTATTTATTAGTATCAAACTTTTGATTGCAACAGAATTACTCAATCGCCCAGCAGGACAGCGACGAGACAGATCTGAGAAAAATCTGTTAAACTTCTTCGAATACCTGAACTATATTGTCTATTAGTTAGACGCTTTCTACGTGAACGCAGGCTTTGCGGCATACCACAGAGATCTTCGACTTGAAATGTCGACCTGTTATTCAGCATCTTAGCATTCTAGATTACTGTAGCTGGCTTGATTAAGCTTCAGGTTTCGGGAAATGGAAACCATCTTGATGCTGTGTGGTATTTACCTAAATTACCTAGGTATATTTAGTAGCTGTTTGTTCACCGAGAGAAGATTTTCGGGGCGTGTAGGGATGTGTAGAGGAAAAATGTTTTCAAACGCAAACCTATTTAATGTAAAAAAAACAAAGACAAAAAAGAGACAACGGGGTCTAAAGTTTGTATGAAAATATCTAAATAATATGAAAACGCGTGGTGGATCAACTTTTTCGTACACAAGTAGTTTCACGCCAACAAAATAATTTGGAATTTCACTTAAGGTCGATTTACATCAAACGAGCGAATGCTCATTCTATCCCCACTACAGCTAATTCTTCTAGTGTAAACAGGCGTAGAGCATTCCTTCGTTGTTTTTAGTGCGTTCGCAAAGATTCTAGGAATATTCTAAGAATGCTCGCTCGCTTGATGAAAACGGCGCAAGAGCGCGCGAACAGTTGCTTAGAGCGTTCTAGCGTGTTCGAACGTGCTCGCGCTACTGAGCGGTCTCGTCAAAGCGTTCTTGTGTTCTAGCTCTTGTTCTAGCTCTAGCTTTTTGTTCGTTTGATGTAAACGCTGAATACAAGTTTTCGTTTACACTAAAAGAGCACGAAGGAATGCTCTTGTTCTAGCTCTAGCTCTATGTTCGTTTGATGTAAATCGACCTTTATAGAATATAGAAAAAGGGCGGAAAGGCATCACCAACCGTAAAGCGTAAAACACGATTTTCTCGATATTTTAACCACGGGAATAATTTGAATAAACGTGCAAATAAAAGGGCCAAAGAGACGAGTTTATTTACACCAAATAATATTAAAATTATGGACACCGAGCCAATGAGCTACTTCGAATACTCAAAGAGAAACTCAAACTAAAAACCGATTTTAAACTAAATAAAACTTCTGGTATGCTAGTCTGTATGCTTTTGTTTTACTTCTGAATTTCAGGAATCTTTACATACGAGTAGCTGCCTTGTTCAAAATATAACAATTAAATTTTAATACAGACAATCTCTTATTAGTCGTTATTACTTATTCATCGTTTTAATTATTTATTATATTTTACCTAACAAAAGATGTACAAAAATAAATTTGTATCGCTAGACAGTATTTTCTAGCAGTCGTATTTTACAGTTAAGAAAAGAGAAAGGTGTATCATTATAATTACTAATGGGATAAAAATTGGCCAGCAAAAATAAAACATTTTCCACCTTATTATTTTGCCAAAATATTATACTCTCCCCAGAGAAATAGGCTATCAGTTTTTTTTGTTGCCGAGACGAGACGAGCTTTTTTTTTACAACAATGTAGGCAAAAAATATATATTTCGCCTTCAAGTGTAGGGTATTCAGCCCGTCTCATCTCTGTAACAAAATAAAACTGACAGCCTCTTTCTCTGGGGAGAGTCGGGGGCAATAGCTAGCTATCAAGACACAATGTAAATGTATAGGCACGCAACCTCGCAAGCGGGGCCGTGGAACTCGAGTTAAAATTACAGTAAGCTGCAATCCAAAATGAAATTATGCGGAAGCAACGAGCATTGTTTCTGCACCCTGGGGAGTCAGGCCTTCCAGCACCGGTGTCAGGTACACAAGGATACGCATCAGACTATACACAGCTAGCTCTTATGTCTTTGCTGTAAGCTACATTTTTCTTTGTTTTTAGGTAACTTGAGCTGTATCCTACTGTACACCAAAGATAATAAATTTAAAATACTTGGAATAAAACTTCAATGTCAAACGAACCGATTTTGATAAAACTTCTATGGGATCAATCGATCAATCAAAGGCTCGTATTCAGAAAGAATGCTTGAGTCTGAGTCGAGCCTCAAGCATATAGATTGCTAAAACTTTTGAATGGAGAACTGCCCTATAATCTTCGCTTAAGGTTTGTCTTTTGTTGTTGTCGTTGTTTCTGAATACGGGCCTAAAAGTATAATCTTTCAGAAAAAAAAAAAAATAGTTTTATAAATGAGAGTTGTAGTATTAGAGCTCTTTGGGAAAGCACGTCAAAACCAGTGCTAGCCAACTAGTTTAATTATAATAATTTCTGTTATGTTATAATTTCTGTTTAAATGGGTTTAAGTAGAAAACTGTTTCGTTAGCTATAGCAAGGAGGTAATAATTGTGCGTATCTAATAATTTAATACGTTTTAAGCTACTGTATTTCCAATCATAATTCATACGAGACCATCTGATAGTTGACGTTTTGCTACATGGCAATTTTTGTAATAAGACTTACTGCTCATTAGAATCTCTCGCTCTGTTTGACATTTAGCGCTCTGTTTCCCTCTATCTACAGGATTTTTCTATCCCAAACAAAAACAAGTAGGTTGGCCACTCGCTGATGACCCGCCACTTCTGTCCATAAAAATTGAACGTCCACCGTACCTCACATAAATATCTCTATGGCACACAAGTGCTACGGTTCACCGCAAATGTAAACTTGGTTATTTAAATACACCCAATATAAATTCATCTTACCGTAAAATCCCGATCCCATAAGAATAATGACAGGATAAAAAAGTTATGTTTGTCCCCTTAAATTCCTCGGCCCTTAGCCCCGCGATACCGGTTGTCCCCGATACGATAATCGTATCGGGGACAACCGGTATCGCGGGGCTATTATCATTACCTAACTATAGGCAATAGAGATAATATAGTGGCAGTTAAGTCGTTGCTGACACTACATCAATGAACTGACCTTCAGTCGGAAAACAGATGCTAAAAATTTTGGTTTTGACATAACGGAGTAACAAAAACATCCAAACAAACCTCCACTATTGACGACCCGTGTGTTGTGACGCCGACTGTCTCTCTCATTTAGAATGGAGCAGACAGAGACGGGAATATAATGCGTAGAACCACGCATTATATTATGAGTATAAAAAAATTTGGGATCGATAAGCTTCTGACGCGCCGCAACACACGTGTCGTCCGTCAATAGTGATAATCCGGCTCTATACAGGGTTATTCATTATTAGCTGCAAATACTCAGGAATTAGGTTCAACAAATAAAATAAAAAATATTTATGAAATGATTTTTTTTAAGTTTTGTTATGAAAATCCCGAGAAAATCGATAAAGGAATCATTGGCGCCTGACCTATTTTGACCTTTGATCCGCGCCCGCGCGCCGTGAGTGACACTCTGCGTTCAGTCACCGCCTGGGTGGGTCATCGTCCTGTTCTCCGTGGCAATCATTATGCAATAGCCGTAAAGAAATTAATAAAAATAAAATTTTGATACAAAAACTTGAAAAAATGTTTGATCAAATTTAAAAAAAATAATTTCATACATATTTTTTATCCTATTTGTTGAACCTAATTCCTGAGTATTTGCAGTTAATAATGAATAACCCTGTATAGGGAGCGTCAAAATCATGTCACCTGCCAACTTGACATTGTCAATTGAATGACAGCTTTCCTTGAAACTTTTGATCTTGTTGACGAAGGATTCCTTTTCTGCCATTTTGGGTAGCCGTATAGCTCTTTAATTTTAATTGTTTTTCTAGTGTTATTTTCTTTTTTTCTGCTGTGTTATTTCGGTGGTATTAAAACCAACATTACTTGAGGTCTGCGCACAACGTGCGAGCAGTTGGAATGAAAGAGGTAATAATGTGATAATCCTGGTTGACCAAATATGTTTCAACACCAACGACGGCCAAAATGTCTATTGATAAACTTGACTAAACACTTGTTTTTTTATGTAATATAATCACTTGACGTCGGCAAATTTGTCCGAATGGGCAGACGCCATTAATTAAGAAGAAGAAGAAACTTTGACTTTGTTGACATTTTTGGTGCCTAATTTCAGGAAGTTTTCATACAAGACATGCAAGAACACGTTCAGAAAACCAGACATTTTCGATTTCCTATCTTTTCCGTATTATATCTCATACTCGGAGCACTTCATTAAATGGAATAAAAAGTACGAAAGTTTCTTTGCTCAAGTAACTGTTTTCAACCTTACTACTATAAGTTAAGATTGAAATTGAGCTGAAGCTCTGTAACGTGATCGAACTGACATCGGAAATAGAAACACACTGTAGATTGAACTTGTGCTGTCTGAAATCACAGGAAGCAAGAGAGCAGAACTCCGATGGATGAAAATGAAAAAAAAAAGGCTACGGCTGCACGGCTTGGTTACGTGGAACTGGCACCTAGACTCACCTAGCTTTAAACAGTGATCATTGCAATGCAAATGAATCAATGACTTTTTACTTTCCCTTGCCCAAAAGTGAGTTGAGGGTAGACAAAGAATAGCTATAATAATAAATAACCCTTATAACATTTTATACTAAACCTGCTTACAAATCTGCGTGATTATAATAATATCGGCCCGCTTCTCCAGTATTGCAACACCCTTACAGGGAAAATTATGTATTGATTCAAAAACTAGTTCTAAGATATGACACTGTTATTTTTACATACATAATAAGGCAATAAATATACTGAATACTGAATACTGACAATAACCACTTTAAGTTGACTTTTGACGTCTGTGAAAAAAATATGTTATACGTAAAAAAATACAAAATTTGTCTCATCATTTAAGATAATTCTTTCACTATGATAAAAAGCATTTTGTCTAGATCTCAGTTAAGTTTTGAACAAAGTTCGAAGAGAAGCCATCTGGAAACTGCAGTTGTTGAAAAAAAAGGACATTAAACAAAAAATATTATCTACGTTGGTCGTTGACTGTACCTTAAATTTGTTCGCTTCCCTTGTTAATAAAACCAATAGATGTCAGACCATGTTTTTTCGCAACCAAGAAAATGTAACCTCAAGTTGTCAGCATAATTGCTTCTAAGATATCACGTTTCACGAATAACGAAAAAAATACAGACAATTCACACAGCGCCATCTATCCCCTAACTAAGCAAAACTTGCCCTAT
This sequence comes from Thera britannica, assembly GCA_939531255.2. Taxonomy (NCBI): domain Eukaryota; kingdom Metazoa; phylum Arthropoda; class Insecta; order Lepidoptera; family Geometridae; genus Thera; species Thera britannica. The sequence goes on along the minus strand of OW618046.2, from coordinate 13,493,845 downwards.
GAGAACTAGATTACTAGATTGGATAGAACACGTCACGGTCATAAACCTATTTAATACATATGTATAGTACACAAAAGGAGTCTGATTGAGGCACACTTAAAATCCTTTCACCACACTTATTTCGAAAGAACTGTGACAAGTTAAGAATAACCAATAAAAGAGTGCGAAAAAGGTCGATCGATTTGTCTGCCAATAACATTTCTATTACTCGTGGACTTCAGTTCAACCGTGATCATGGTGCATGCAACTGTGCCGAAATATCGAGAGCCAAAACTCACAAAATTTTATCATGGTAAATATCCTGTTATTCATAAAAATTAAGAAGAATATGTTTTTGTAACCATAATATTCCAGTCTATATGTATAACTACACTGTGGTTACTACAGTACTATGTAAACCCAAGATCGATATAATTCCCGAACATAGAACGCTAATTAATCTGTACTAATCCTAGTAATAACTAATTGATTAGGTTAAACGTATCAGCAATTGGCATTCAGCGTGGCTATGCGTTTGCGGACGCTTTCGATTAGCGCGGGTTTGGATCAGCTGAGCTGACCTCAGCACACTTGGTAGTAGCTCTGCCTTCTGCGCTGTAGGTCGTGGGTTCGATCCCCACCGAGAACGAAAATTTGTGTGAAACACAGATGTTTGTTCTCTGTCTGGGTGTTATATTGTATTCTAAGTATGATTAAAAACAAATGTATTTAAGCATTATATCAGCTATCTGGTTCCCAATAGTACAAGTCGGTGTAAAAATAAGTGCGCCGAAATGAGTTTCTTTTTACGCACTTCATGTTTTCGAACTTTTTTTAGGTTCTACGACATGCCAGTTTCTGTAAGATGTTTTTTTTTGTTTGAGAGTACTGGCGTAGGCCACATACTAGTACATTTGGACAGAAAAACTCCTTGGTGTACTATCGGATTTGAACCCATGCTCTTAAAATAAATACAAAAGGCAAATAAATACACTTTGACTTTGACTTTAAGATCAGAAGGCGGTGCCGCACAAGACTACTAGTGCTCTCATGTAGTTTCTTAGTAATAATGTGTATGCGTGTGAGTTCTATTTCTTACAAGTATTAATACATTATTAATCTTCGTAAAATCATCATCATTGGCCTCCTATATTACATCCACTGACTTCTCGCAATTTGAACAATGTCGTCGGTCCATCGGGCGGATGAGCGGCCTCCATCTCGTGTTTCGGTTCGTGGTAAAATACTCTGTAAAATACTTTTGCATGTTCCAAGCTTTCGATGCGTGGTTTCAAATACACAAAAGGATTTCTGAATGTTTTTCATGTACTGTACATGTCCATCAGTAAACCTTTTATTCAGATACTCGCTTGTTTCTATCTAAGCCAAGTCCAGTGTAAAATAAGCCCTATCGAACTGACTATAAACATTAGTTTAGTTTGGAATTTAATTTGGTTAGATTTAAGTTATACATCCCCCAAAAAAAACAGTAGGTAAGTATTAAAAATAAAAATAATCCCATAGCATAAACATTGCTTAGTTTGGGGCTAGATAGTGCTGACTTTTATAATGTAAATAATTATAAGTTTAAAAAACTTGAGAAACCGACTTCATTGCCAAAGGGCTAAACCGATTTTAATGAAATTTTTAATGAAAACCTCCTCCTTTTTGATTGGAAGTCGGTTAAAAAGGAGGAGTCGTTGCCAGCCTCTGTTTTCAAAAGCACAAATACCTATAACTTGGATGTTTTTTTTTTTTTTTTTGAAGTGAAAACTTCTTTAGCGGCGTTGAGCACTTTTTCTGTAATGGGTATAAAATCTTAAACTCGCGTCAGCGCGTCAGGACACGTGACCTGATCGAAAAAGCGTAAGACGGATGGAGAGTAGACAGCTATCCCCTCTCTACGGCGCGGCGAAAATGTATGCCTGGGCCTACTGTTTCGTTTAGGCAGCGCAGGGCGCTTGCGCGAATGTTCGTGTATGTTACAGCGTGCCAAATAACAAACAAGCCCCCCCTAACCATTCCAAAATATCAAACATGCTCAACGTTAATAATCAAGTTTTCACTTCTGCCGGCACTCCCGGAGTGCAACCCGTATTTTTTTTTTTTTTTTATTGTTGATAGCTAAACGTTTGACTGCCATCACACCTGATGGAAAGTGAAAATGCAGCCTAAGGTGGAGCACGCTTAGCTATAATCCACTTGTTCACTCTTGACTTGAAAATTCCAAGAAAAGAGTAGGTGAGCGCGCTAAACCATCGGCAGCACCATCACTTATCACCTGGTGAGATAGTGTTGATTGTAAAAAAAGTGAAAAATTACTTACTATTTATTGTTATTATATTTCTTGATCGTTTTTAGTATCCAGGCAGTGGAACATTTCACGAGTCCAGGTATACCATGTATTCCATGCCAGAACGTTTTTTGGTTTTGGTTACTGTTTCAATCGTTTAAAACATTCAGGGTTACTACCAACTGTTCTGTGACGCATGTGTGTTTGTGTGTGTGTTTATTTTTATACAACTTTAGAAAGGTCAATGTGTGCGAGCGGCCAAGAAGTTGTTCCGCGGAGATCAGCGTCTTAATTAATATGTCAGTAGTTGCAGCTTTTCATGTTGAAAACTAAGACGCAGACACAAACTAAGTTCAAGCGAAAGATCGTACTTGGTAGGTACAGTGAGCGAAAAAATATACCTACCTACCTAAGTTAATAAGTAATTCATTTTAAGTAAATATGAGTTTTTTATGGATCTACCAGTATTTTAAAATGGTTAAATAAACTCTTTCTTCCCAAATGAGAACACTGGCTGTGTCGAAACAAAATCTCCAAATTATTATGTTTTTTTTCAAGAGGATCGTGAAAAGGTATGACTTTCTAGCTAGAAAAACGTACGTCGATCGCATCATTTCTTAACATCAGGTGAGATTGAGGTCAAAAGTTGTATGTTTATGCTGTAAATAAGAACTACGCGACCTAGCCCTGAAATTTTAATAAAAAAATAAAATAATCTAGGCTACGAATTCTCTTTCGTTTGAATAAGTCTGGCTTAATCCGCATAGGTCTTCGTTGAGGCTATAACCAAGGTCACGGACTAGCAGACGTTTTTGTAGTAGTAGAGTTCTTTGTGAAGGGCTCGTCCGGGGAAGTACTACCACCATGTCTATTTCTGCCGTGAAGCAGCATTGCTGTGTTTCGGTAAGGGTGTGGGTGCCGGTGAAATTACTGGCACGTGAGGCTAAATATCGGAATGCCTCAAGTTTAGGGACACAGGGAAGTCCATCGTAGGGCAAGTTCCTGACGTGCGTGACCTACGAGGCAATGCTTTGTTATAGACGATGGTTACCACTTAAAATCAAGTGAACCATAGTGTTCCATCAACTACTTGTATAACAAAAAAATGTTTCAGATTTTGACACGACTGTACTTACAATTTCAAGTTAGTTTGATAGTATTGCGTGCTTACAGTTGAAATACAAATATGAAGTGATATCCTAATTTTGTTGGTTTGGTCTACGACACAACAATGTAAGTTTTGAACTGTATATTATTCTAATGAAGCTGACTGTACGCACCATGTAGAAAGCAGAACATAATTCATGATTCAGTAGCATGTGTACTTCAAGTAAGTTGGATTAAATCTACATTCGCTACTGTTTCTTCATTATAAAACCACTAAGCCAGTGCGGAGTTTGCCAACACACAAACGAACTTGTCTGAAATATTGGCTATGAGTAAATGTTACGCTTTGGTTTATACGCCCTGTATAAATAAATTCTTAGGTGGGATAATTGGGTTGGGAGAACGTTTTTGCTCAGGCGTGCGTGTTACAGATCGGTAATATTCAGTTTTATTTTATATTTCTTTATAGCGATGTTTTAAAAATTTAAATTATTACGTGTATCAAATGTTATTTTACTAAAACATTTTGCAGCTGTTGTAGTTACTATGCTATGGCATATGAATGCTCCAGCATAGAAATAAGCCTGCCCAAATAATAAGTTGTATACACACTTCCTGTGTTATGTTGTTGGTTGTGTCGTAGCTGTGCTACGAATACGCTACGAACGTGCTACGCCATCTCGTAAGTGACCGTCAGGATATTCAGAAATTTTCTGTTTGTTTAGAGGTACCTAATAATAGGTAAAAAATCATGAGCGTATTCTAAACTGATATCTTTTCTGGTCCAGCCCTACTAACGGTCATATCTCGTAGACTTATACAGGGCTCTACAACGTACATAAAAATCTTGTTGTACTCGTAAACATCGAATTTTATATGACATCGAAAAATAAATTCATGAAAAACGATGACGAGGCAGTCAGGCCGTACAAACTGGCAGTATACATTACAAATGTATACATCAGTATACAACAGTTTTATACGGGATCTTTGTCCGAATGCACTGTTACGTTCATTGCATATTCATGCGGTTTGGTATAAAAAATGCAAAATGGCCAGTTATTGTGATTCCCCGAGAATGCGCTCGGCGAGTGCAAATGAACTTACGACAATCAGCCGGTTGTATGAAAGAATGTGACCAACATATTTTACAGGAATTTTTAAATGCTCCGTAAAAGCATATTTTATTTAAGAAGACTCTCAATGTTCATATTTTTTAAACAAAATAATATGAGCATGAGCATTGAGAGTCTTTGGATTTGTATCAGTTGATCTATCGCTAGATCGTTAGTAACGGTCTGAAGATAGCTCACTGTTTCTTGTGTATTTTGTACATTTTTAAATATATGTTCAATTATAAGTTTCTTTGTGTAAATAAATTATATTATGTTTTTATTTTAAACATAATAAAAGTTTATTTTACAACTATAATAAATATTGTGCTCAATCCACAATCCACACCACATTATCTAGCCCCAAATTAAGCAGAGCTTGTACAATGGGAGCCAGATAGGTGAAACAATTCGTAGAAGTATTATACGTGTAGGTTAATTTTTAGTGTTTTATCTGTTTTGATAAATACTAAGTTGTTCTGACATTTATTACCAACTGTAATTAAAAAAGCGCACCAGACAAAAAAGATCTACAAAGCGAACAACTCAATAATCTCCGGGGGTCTTAATAATATAAATTACTTGGGCTTAATTAAACTTCGGGCAAACCTTTCTCTAGACAGTCTGGTACATACCTGAAACAATAGAAGAGTAATTAAAAAAAGAAAAAACGGTATTATCTTGAGAATAAGGATTAGTTTTCAATGTCGCTGGAAATAAAGCTAAAAAAGTGAAAGCAGTGGAGGTAAAAACAACCAATACGAACTCAATAATATCAAACCAAGCATGAAAGGTTCTGTTTTTCACTTTTCTATTTGAAGATTTATTTTTGGTTTAGGTAAAATAACTAGACTAGATTTTTATTTAATGAATTTAAACGAAGTAATATATTACTGCAAGGATACCGAGAGCCTCAATATGGTTGATTATGACTATTGCTGTCATATTGTGTACAGATTGGCTGACCCACATATTCATAAATAAAACATAATATTACGTCCTCTAAAAGATGTAAAGCTCATGTAACATTTCAATGAACTATGAAAGCTAAACTAACTATGACTATGGATATTAAACTTAAAAAATAGGTTGCCTGTAAAGTCGGTTTCCTGACGATAGTTGAACGTGACAACGTCATAAGAAAATACACAGATGTCGAACGCTGCCAAACGCGGAGGCCGATTGTGCCTCTTTGTCGCTAGTTCCGCACTCTCGCTTGCACTTCAAGCCTTAAATGGAACGCCTCAGAGCGAGGTAACGCCGCATGAGTCATGTTTTTTTGTGCGTGCCGCCGGCTCCATCGAATAATAAGACTTCGTCACGTCAAAATAATTCTTCCAAATGCCTTACAGCTAGTTGATTCTAAGTGCTAGTTCTACGCGAACAAGCCTAGAAGAACAGGCCACAAACTACGGCTTGATTCCTACCGTTTTTTGTATGATCCTCTCACAAAACAAAAATAAAACTAAAACTAAAATGATTTTAGATTAAAACTATTTGAAAATAGATCTTTTGTGGAATCGGTTGGCCTGTGGAACCTATAAAGGCCTGCGCACACCTAGGTCGCTGGCGCTGGCGACCAGTGAAACGCTGATAAATTTTACAGCGATATTTGACAGCATTTGCCAGCGACCTAGGTGTGCGCAGGCCTTAAATAGTGTTGAACGGAATTCTAGAAAACTAAAACCAAACAGCGTGGCCTGTTTGTTTGGCAGTAAAAATAGAAGTGTAGATCTCAAGCTGTCCACACAGTTTCCTGAAAAATAAGACTTTCTATTTTCCGACCAGTGAGAGAGCTTGAAATCTAGACAGCTTGTCGGCAAGCTACGGTCGACGAATACATTTCCATTTTATGTTTTAGCTAAAATTTTATTTTATTCATCGCGTAGATAAAAATAATTTAAATAAACAAGATTTTTGAATGAATGTTGAAATACTGAATATTGGATCCCTAAAATAAAAAAAAGCAGCCAAGTGCGAGTCAGACTTGCCCATGAAGGGTTCCGTAGCAACAAGTAACATAATATAAAGGTTCTTGTAGTTCGTCGAAAGGTAAATTGCGGCTTACGATTTATGACGTGGAAAAAAAAACTACTGACTAGATCTCGTTCAAACCAAAATCGTTGGAAGTTTGCATAATAATGTAGAACATATATTTTTTTTAGTTTTATCATTCTCTTATTTTAGAAGTTAGAGGGAGGGGGGGGGACCAACTTTTTACCACTTTGGAAGTGTCTCTCGCGCAAACTATTAAGTTTAGAAAAAAACTATATTAGAAACCTCAACATCATTTTTGAAGACCTATTCATAGATATCCCCAAAATTTATAGTTTTTTTTCTATTTTTGTGTAAAAATCTTAATGCGGTTCACAGAATACATCTACTCGCCAAGTTTAATCAGTCTAGCTTTTACGGTTTCGGAGAAAAATGGCTGTGACATACGGACGGACAGACAGACAGACATGACGAATCTATAAGGGTTCCGTTTTTGCCATTTGGCTACGGAACCCTAAAAGAGACAAATTTTTCGATTTTATTATTTTTTAGGAAGGCAAAACGATTTTTAGATTTAGCATGTGAACATGCTTTTGAGACAGTTTATTCCTACAAAATAATATTAACAAAAAAATTCTAATCCAATTTTTTTACAAGGTGTACAAAAAACACAAATAGCAAAAGACGTGTGCAAATAGCTCAACTGTTTCTTAGTTGAGCTATTTGTACACGTCTCTTTTGTGTTAATAAAAATATAATAGTTGTCAAATCATACAATACATAACTACAAAATAATATTGTAATTAGTAAGTACTACAATTAAGTGCTCACAAACAAGAACGAGAAGTTTCTCCTGAAAACATTATCGAAGGAAACACAACTAAGTTATTCACTAGCACATACCAAACCGTTCACTCTTACCCAAGGATTTGTCGAAACAAAACATATTTTCACCGCCACTTCGCGGATTCATTTGCAGTCAGCAAAACCTTAAATCTACGAGCGAGGTTGTCGGTGTTGCCGTTACTTATCTGGCTCAGTTTGGGGCTACGAAAAGTGCACTGAACCTATAGATGTAATATTATGATTCCACATTTATAATTTTGCAGTCAGTCTAGCTAACACCCGCCATAGCTTTTATTTTTATGACGTAGAACGCATCGCAAATCGTACTAACGCATCTAAGTATTCCGACCAACTAAGAAGGAAGGAAAACTAAGAAGATCTAAGCTTATAGTGAAGCAGGGTACTTACTGGGGTGGGAAATTTTTAGTAAAAGTAATTTAATTAGATTGAAAGATTTAATTAAATACATATTTTTGACAATAAACGCAGTACTATCAGAAAAGCAAACTAAGCACAAGACATAGGTTTTTTTCTTTAAATGCAGTATAATACTCAGACAGAGAACCTCACAAAAATTTGTTCTCGGTGAGTATCGAAGTCACGCTCTCCTGCGCAGAAGGCAGAGCTATTCCAACTAAACTATTCTCTCTGCACATTTGTGGATGAACACCGATCGACTTAGACTTAAGGTAGGTACCCAGGATGGTCTAGAAAACACCTTTTTACTTGTGCCTTTTAAGTGATTTATGATTGAAAGTGGTCTGAAAAATAGTTTCGCGCGTCTTGTAGCTCCAACCAAAGTGTTTATGCGCTCGTTGTCGAGGATGAAAGATTATTTTCACTGCAGTTCTTATTGCAATGCATTAGATGCTACAATCTCTTGGCACTTCCACTTGGCTGTCTTGCTAGTGACTTGTTTCCTAATGCTTTGTTCTCCTGAAATACTGGTACCGTTGTTTGTTTTTTTTTCTTAATCGGCGTAAACAAATTGAATCAGAATTAATTCCGGGTAAAATGCTTGTTTTGGCAAAAACACCTCTATGGTATCAATAAACTAAATGCCTAATCTACCACACCTTCATAAATATCTATGGGCTCGAGAGGCTATAACTTTTATCAAATTTCTAGAAAGCGGCGACCTCAATATGACTTTCGTTAGAAAAGCTAAAAAGGCAAGCCCAGGCTTATAAACCTATGTAATTTACACTTCATTTTACTATGAGCTTTTTTAATTATATTATTTTTATTCTTGTGTTTTTTTCCCTTATTGATCATTTAAAAATCATTATTTTCTGTTAAAAGTTATTTCAATTCAGTTTTGTGCCTTAACTGGAAATAAATGTATGAAAAAAAAGCCATTTCTTGCCTCAGGAACTAAAAACATGGAGGGAGTTTTCATACAGTAAAGGCCTGCGCACACCTAGTTCGCTGGCGAACGCGATCAGTGAAACGCTGTCAAATATCGCTGTCAGATTTGAGATTTGGCAGCGATATTTGACAGCGTTTCACTGATCGCTACCGCCAGCGAACTAGGTGTGCGCAGGCCTTAATACCGACGAACCGTGCTACTACTAATTTGTTTTCTTGGCGGCTGTGACATGACGGCTTTAGATTCTATAAAACTGTGCCTTGACTGTTTAGTTTACAATTTAAAGTTGAAGCGTGCCCTATCTACAACACGCACTTTGGAAATTGTTGCTAATTAAATATTGATACCGGATACAAAGCTAATTTATGGAGGGCAAAGTATGAACAGGTGCGGCTTAAACTATCGCACAGCCAGATCATCATCATCCACAGCCAGACGCGCCTACTGTGGGATATAGCTAGCTTAAGGCCTGCGCACATAGCGATCAGTGAAACGCTGTCATATCTAAAGGCCTACGCACACCTAGGTCGCTGGCGATGGCAATCAGTGAAACGCTGTCAAATGTGACAGCAAATTATACATGCTTTCTAAATTTTAAAACGAAAAGAGTTTATATATCAGTGTTACTACACCGATATTTCAATTTCATTGCAACAACGATTGGTATTTTAAATAAAGATTTTTAAATAAATTCGTTTCATTTTAACGTGTGATGATTTCCTCGTTAGCATTCATGCTTTGAAACACTGTTTCTGCTGACCAAGTTCAAAGAGAAATAACAAAGTATACAGCGCTAATATACTAACAGGCGAATAATCGATCTGATATCGGCCTTATTTTCTTAACCGATCCTAATATCAATAGGCCTATCACAAGCTCTGTCTGGCTCTGGTTTTGAGTCTGTGTGAGAGCCGACTAAATAAATCCTACGTGGAAACGTCACACACACAGTATAATACATTGATGAGCACTCACACAGACTCAAAACCAGAGCCAGAGACAGAACCAGCCAGACCTTTTGGTAGGCCTACGTACCTATATAAATACTACGTACAAAAAAAAGATAATAATATGCATTGGATATTATAAAATTGCTACAAAACTAGACAAAATAAGACTGGATAAAGTAATATAAAAGAAGAAGGAAACGACAGGTATCTGAACCTATCGGTCACTTATTTTTACTCTGACATTAACCTTAATTGGCTGTTCGGAGTATTCCGAACTCCGCTCGCCAACAGTGTCAGTATTTTATGTAAAATAAAAACTATTTCGTCCAATTTGCATCTGGAAATACTTTTCACGCGGGGAATTCCCGAAATTGGATTATTTTAGAATTTTAGACCGTCACTTTGACTATAAAACCAGAAAACAAATGGGATTGTAATTCGACGGCGCACTCTTGACTGACATTGTGTAACGGTGGAAAACTGGGTGCAGACAGGCAGACCGACTATTTCGGCTGCGTTGGCCCTGAATAGCTCAGTTGGGGTTCGGTGTTCCTACCGCACAAAAGATTTTTATACTAAAATAAAATAAATGTTAGAAATCAGTTACAGAGTTTTATTTAAAGAACACATACCTCTTACATGACATGTACATTAGCTTAGGAATGAAAATTGAAACTGCACAGCTATGCTATCTTATATACTATATAATCCTAAAGTGATCCTTCATTTACATAACCTCAATGTGAGCTCAAATAGCTACTTAACTACAAATTTATATGCTCAGCTATTAACCAGAATAGAGGTTATCCACATACCAGACTATCTTTCTTACAAATGAACCTACTACTAATCAACAAGTTGCAAATACATTGAACGCTACGTTCTCTGACATGGGATTGAACAAAGAAATTTAAAGGGACATCTTTATATAGATGAGAGGTTTAATGACCCCAGGGAATAACAATATATTCCCTTACATAAAATGTAAGCAATGGCTATCATAAATACATGAGAGGTTCAATGACCTTGTGGAAACGTTCCTATTCTTACATAAAATTCAATAATGCTTATATTATTTACACGGGATGTTTAGTGACCATATGTTCAAACTTTATCCAAACCATCGCTCTCAAGCGAGCACAAATTTATTCAGGGAGAGGTTACTGCTTAGTGTATCGGAGGTGTGAATATTTGAATTTACCAATCATTAGTCCCCGGATGACCCAATTAAATAAAACCCACAGAAAACTACCTTGTGAGTCACCCCCTAGCAACCAAAATATCACTCTCTACGGCAACAAACAATTATTGACAACAAACAACAGACCAGGACTCCACGGAGAACCGTCCTGATGCGCCTACTCCTTCTGCATTAAAATAAATTGGCACTGGCCCACCTCAGAATCGCCGACGGGCGCTTATCGTCCATGTGCGACGTCACCCACGTGCCCTGCCGCCACGTGCCCTGCCGCCACGTGCCCTGCCGTGCAGTCGCCGACTGCCTCCGCCGCGTGTCTCGCGCCCCCGCACAGGCGAAAAGAAAAGGAGGCGCCACGCAGACGGTGTCAGCAAACTGGAAAATACAAGACCACAGGTTAATCTCGGCAACGTGTCGACACGGCTCGCATGGAGCTGCGTCCATAAAAATACAAGTGATCCTCCCCTGTATGCCCCATGCTGTGTGATGCTTCTCAAATCCCCTACGTACCAGAAATGGGCTCTCGCCCAGCTTGCAGTCGGCTCGTATCGGCAGCGAGAATGCTGGCTTCGTGTGCTGGGGCTCGTCTCTGGGCACGCGGGGATGGTATTGGTTGGCGCAGCTTCGTCTGTAATACCCAAATCTGGTTAGCGAGGACTCCTCCACAAACCCAACGGTGCCAGGGTGCAGCTTTCGTACGTACCGGCGATTCTTCTAGGCTCGGCGTCTTTTCCGTGGAATGCCCCCGGCGGCTCCGCACGCGCCTTTTATCACCTTTGCTACCACATACCCCGCACCTCGAACCACAAACTTCCGCCCAGAATATTCCAGAACACTTGCTCCAATAATCCACGGCATTTACGTCTCTCCGGCCAGCATTTTTAATGTCTGTAATTGCGAGCTCGCTTCACACATCGACCCAACCGCATTATTTCTATTCACTAGGGCATGCAATTATCGAAACTTTTCGATAATCGATAATACGATAATTATCGCTCTATTTTTCGATAATTATCGAGAATTATCGGTAGTTGCTAAAGGGAAAAATCTTCATGTTTCGGTCTCTAATTTAACTGTTTTATCTGTCATATCTACACTCAACAAGAAGATTTACGTATAACCTACTATTATATATACTATATACCTATCTATTTCTACTTATACATAACATTCTTTTTCTATCGTGTGGATGTTACGATGAAATTGAGTGAAAAGTGGATCAAACGGCATTGAACAGAGGATGCCTTACTGTCTTGATTTTTACTTTCTTGTTTTGATTTTAACATTTTTTTTTTAAACGTCTTTCGGTTGTTCACTGTTTGTTCAAGGATTGCATGTACCATTAATATGGAAAATAGCTAAAACTTATTGAACTATACATTACAACAACATTAATTACTAATAAATATGATTTTATTACATATTATTCCGATTAATGTCACTAATCGAAAAGCTTTTAATTAGATGACACTTTCCGTTCTAAT